>UELW01000104.1:255790-1557935 GCA_900490495.1 Danionella dracula
GCTGAAAATTTGTCTGGTGACTCTTAAGACAGTAGGCCAAAAGTTATCAAAAACGCAGAAGTTCGTCGCACGGTCTTTCTGTGGCACCGCTTCGAATTGAGCCTTCTCAAATGTATGGGGATAAATGTACTTGTTACTGTACCTCTCACATACTTCATCCAATCAATGTAAAAACGTTATGGAATGATGAGCTACCCCTCAGAACAAGTAGACATGCTTACTTGATGATTCACTCATAGCGCCTCCTGCTGGCTGTATGAATTCCAAGGGATACTAAGTAGTTTTTGCTGTATCTCTTTTCATATTTAACTCAATGAACATGACAAAAAAAATTGCATGATGAGCTAGTAATTCTAAATGGAATATATGCTCATGGCATGAGACTGTTATAGCGCCACCTGGAGGCTTTATGAAATGTGTTTAAAAAAGCTGTTGTCACTAGGCAGTGAATGTAAAAAATGTATGGAATGATGAGCTTACCCCTCAGAACAAGTAGATATGCTTACTGATGATACATCATAGGCCTCTGCTGGCTGTATGAATTCCAAGGGATACTTAATGTATTGTTGCTGTATCTTACATATTTAACTCAATGTACATGACAAAAAATTTGCATGATGAGTTGGTAATTCTTAAAGGAATAATATGCTCATGGCATGAAACTGTTATAGCGCCACCTGGAGGCTTTATGAAATGTGTTTAAAATAGCTGTTGTCATGGGCAGTGAATGTAAAAAAATGTATGGAATGATGAGCTACCCTCAGAACAAGTATATATGCTTACTTGATGATACACTCATAGCGCCTCCTTCTGGCTGATGATTTCCAAGGGATACTAATGTATTTGTTGCTGTATCTCTTACATATTTAACTCAATGTACATGACAAAAAATTTGCATGATGAGCTGGTAATTCTAAAGGAATATATGCTCATGGCATGAGACTGTTATAGCGCCACCTGAGGCTTTCTGAAATGTTTTAAAATAGCTGTTGTCATTAGTAGGAATGTAAAAAATGTATGGAATGATGAGCTTACCCCTCAGAACAAGTAGATATGCTTACTTGATGATACACTCATAGCGCCTCCTTTGGCTATATGATTTCCAAGGGATACTAATGTATTTGTGCTGTATCTCTTACATATTTAACTCAATGTACATGACAAAAAATTTGCATGATGAGCTGGTAATTCTAAACGGAATAATATGCTCATGGCAGAGACTGTTATAGCGCCACCTGGAGGCTTTCTGAAATGTTTAAAATAGCTGTTGTCAATAGTTAGTGAATGTAAAAAATGTATGGAATGATGAGCTTACCCCTCAGAACAGTAGATATGCTTACTTGATGATACACTCATAGCGCCTCCTGCTGGCTGTATGAATTCCAAGGGAAATGAATGTATTTGTTGCTGTATCTCTTACAAATTTAACTTAATGTACATGACAAAAAAAATGTAAGACCAGGGGGCGGCATCTTTGGATCCCGCGGATGCATCGTGCGAGGGCCCGCCCATCGCTGCTTGCAGCTTTAATTAGGGCCCGAGCACGCCAGCGAAGCTGTGCGGCGAAGCCCTATTGTATCTGTTAGGATTATTATTATTATTATATTATTCTTCCGTCCTAAATGCAAATTTAACCATCTAGACGTGCTCGAAAACTCACCAAAATCGGCAATAAATTAAAGCTCGGTGAAATTGGCGATCTGACACAGTCGGTGTATCGTAGCATAAAAAAATGGCTCTTCAGCGCCCCCTGGAAAGATCGGAGTCCGGTTCGACCTACAGTCACGAAAATCGGCACACATATGTACCACCTCTTGCCAAGAAAAAGTCACTTACAGGTTTTCCGCCAAATCCTTACAGGAAGTCGGGCCATTTTTGAAAAAAAGCCCACAATTTTGAAAAAAACATCATCTTGCACTTTGACGAACTTCCTCCTAGGGAAATTGCAAGATCGAGCATGAAAATTGGTGTGTGTTTACTCAGGGAGGACATTTGGGGATGAAAATGTTATCAAAAGCGCAAGCAGTTTGTAAAACGGTCTTTGGGTGGCGCCCCCCACGAATTTCACCATTCAAATATGTGACGAAAAAATTGACATATTTTTGAAGTATATCCCGTTTCTAGTTTATCCGTTGTCCACGAGAAAACGGCCTGACATGATGAGCTTGGAAGGCTGATAAATGATAGGCCGCAATGTGACACCGCTCTAAGATTAGCTCTACAGCGCCCCCTGAATGTTACTAAATAGATGTTTAGCTGTTTTGACACCCTAAACATGTTAGAAACCCCCACCAAATTTCGTCTAAACCTCAGCCTCAATTAATATAGTAATCTGACACTGTTTGTACAACTTTACTTGGACGACAGCGCCGCAGCGCCACCTAGTATGCGAAAACAGCTCATCTCGCATTTTAACGAACTCCTCCTAGGAAAAATTGCCAGATCGAGCTGAAAATTTGTCTGATGACTCTTAAGACAGTATGGACCAAAAGTTATCAAAAACGCAGAAGTTCGTCGCACGGTCTTTCTGTGGCACCGCTTCGAATTTGAGCTTCTCAAATGTATGGGGATAATGGTACTTGTTACTGTACCTCTCACATACTTCATCCAATTCAATGTCAAAAATGTATGGAATGATGAGCTCACCTCTCAGAACAAGTAGATATGCTTACTTGATGATACACTCATAGCGCCTCCTGCTGGCTGTATGAATTCCAAGGGATACTAATGTATTTGTTGCTGTATCTCTTACATATTTAACTCAAAGTACATGACAAAAAATTTGCATGATGAGCTGGTATTTCTAAATTGATTAATATGCTCATGGCATGAGACTGTTATAGCGCCACCTAGAGGCTTTATGAAATGTGTTTAAAATAGCTGTTGTCATTAGGCAGTGAATGTAAAAAATTTATGGAATGATGAGCTTACCCCTCAGAACAAGTAGATATGCTTACTTGATGATACACTCATAGCGCCTCCTTCTGGCTGTATGAATTCCAAGGGATCCTAATGTATTTGTTGCTGTATCTCTTACATATTTAACTCAATGTACATGACAAAAAATTTGCATGATGAGCTGGTATTCTAAATTGAATAATATGCTCATGGCATGAGACTGTTATAGCGCCACCTGGAGGCTTTATGAAATGTGTTTAAAATAGCTGTTGTCGTTAGGCAGTGAATGTAAAAAATTTATGGAATGATGAGCTTACCCCTCAGAACAAGTAGATATGCTTACTTGATGATACACTCATAGCGCCTCCTTCTGGCTGTATGAATTCCAAGGGATCCTAACGTATTTGTTGCTATATCTCTTACATATTTAACTCAATGTACATGACAAAAAAACTTTGCATGATGAGCTGGTAATTCTAAATGGAATAATATGCTCATGGCATGAGACTGTTATAGCGCCACCTGGAGGCTTTTCTGAAATGTGTTTAAAATAGCTGTTGTCATTAGGCAGTGAATGTAAAAAATGTATGGAATGATGAGCTTACCCCTCAGAACAAGTAGATATGCTTACTAGATGATACACTCATAGCGCCTCCTGCTGGCTGTATGAATTCCAAGGGAAATTCATGTATTTGTTGCTGTATCTCTTACAAATTTTACTTAATGTACATGACAAAAAAAAATGTAAGACTAGGGGGCGGCATCTTTGGATCCCGCGGATGCATCGTGCGAGGGCCCGCCCATCGCTGCTTGCAGCTTTAATTATTATTATTATTCTTCGTCCGTGTCCGCCAAACTCGCAGATTTCACCAACTAGGCGTGCTCGAAAACTCACCAAATTCGGCACTAAGGTCAAGCTTGCAAAAAATAGCGATCTGGCACAGTCGGCGTGATCGTAGCATAAAAATGGCTCTACAGCGCCCCCTTGAATTTTACCAAAAAACATGTTTCAGCTGTTTAGACACCCTTAACATGTTCGAAACATCACCAAATTTTGCAATCAGCCTCATCCTCAATAAATAAAGTAATCTGACACTGTTTTTAAAACTTTACTGTAGACTGACAGCTCTGCAGCGCCCCCTTGAACGTGAAAAAGCTCATCTCGCATTTTAACGAACTCCTCCTAGGAAAATAACCAGATCGAGCTGAAAATTGGTGTGCTTACTCGGGAGACCTTTGGGATGAAAAGTTATCAAAAGCGCAGCAGTTTGTAAAACGGTCTTTGAGTGGCGCCCCCCTCAAATTTCACCAATCAAACATGTGATGCAAATTGACATACTTTTGAGTATATCTCCGTTCTAGTTTATCCGTTGTCCACGAAAACGGCCTGACATGATGAGCTTGGAAGGCTGAATGAAATGATAGGCCGCAATGTGACACCGCTCTAAGATTGGCTCTACAGCGCCCCCCTAAATGTTACTAGAATAGATGTTTTAGCTGTTTTGACACCCTAAACATGTTAGAAACCCCACCAAATTTAACCTAAACCTCATCCTCAATAAATATAGTAATCTGACACTGTTTGTACAACTTTACTATGGACGAAAGCGCTGCAGCGCCACCTAGTATGTGAAAACAGCTCATCTCGCATTTTAACGAACTCCTCCTAGGAAAATTGCCAGATCGAGCTGAAAATTTGTCTGGTGACTCTTAAGACAGTATGGACCAAAAGTTATCAAAAACGCAGAAGTTCGTCGCACGGTCTTTCTGTGGCACCGCTTCGAATTTGAGCCTTCTCAAATGTATGGGGATAATGGTACTTGTTACTGTACCTCTCACATACTTCATCCAATCAATGTCAAAAACGTATGGAATGATGAGCTTACCCCTCAGAACAAGTAGACATGCTTACTTGATGATTCACTCATAGCGCCTCCTGCTGGCTGTATGAATTCCAAGGGATACTAATGTAGTTTTTGCTGTATCTCTTTCATATTTAACTCAATGAACATGACAAAAAATTTGCATGATGAGCTGGTAATTCTAAATGGAATAATATGCTCATGGCATGAGACTGTTATAGCGCCACCTGGAGGCTTTATGAAATGTGTTTAAAAAAGCTGTTGTCACTAGGCAGTGAATGTAAAAAATGTATGGAATGATGAGCTTACCCCTCAGAACAAGTAGATATGCTTCACTTGATGATACACTCATAGCGCCTCCTGCTGGCTGTATGAATTCCAAGGGATACTAATGTATTTGTTGCTGTATCTCTTACATATTTAACTCAATGTACATGACAAAAAATTTGCATGATGAGCTGGTAATTCTAAATGGAATAATATGCTCATGGCATGAAACTGTTATAGCGCCACCTGGAGGCTTTATGAAATGTGTTTAAAATAGCTGTTGTCATTGGGCAGTGAATGTAAAAAATGTATGGAATGATGAGCTTACCCCTCAGAACAAGTATATATGCTTACTTGATGATACACTCATAGCGCCTCCTTCTGGCTATATGATTTCCAAGGGATACTAATGTATTTGTTGCTGTATCTCTTACATATTTAACTCAATGTACATGACAAAAAATTTGCATGATGAGCTGGTAATTCTAAACGGAATAATATGCTCATGGCATGAGACTGTTATAGCGCCACCTGGAGGCTTTCTGAAATGTTTTTAAAATAGCTGTTGTCAATAGTTAGTGAATGTAAAAAATGTATGGAATGATGAGCTTACCCCTCAGAACAAGTAGATATGCTTACTTGATGATACACTCATAGCGCCTCCTGCTGGCTGTATGAATTCCAAGGGAAATGAATGTATTTGTTGCTGTATCTCTTACAAATTTAACTTAATGTACATGACAAAAAAAATGTAAGACCAGGGGGCAGCATCTTTGGATTCCGCGGATGCATCGTGCGAGGGCCCGCCCATCGCTGCTTGCAGCTTTAATTATTATTATTATTATTCCGGGAATCATTGCGGGCACTTTTCGGTACCTGAACATATATGAAAAGTCACCGATTTTTGCACACGCATCAGACCCGGTGAAAAATTTCGTAAAATTTTGGTCCCAAATCTGATTTCTAAAAATTGGCTCTATAGCGCCACCTAACGCGTTTTTACAGCTTTTGATCATCCAGTTTGTCGTAGGCGGATGAAATTTGGTACGCATGTGTAAAGTACCAAGGTGTAACTTTTACTAATTGAAAGTCTATTTCCAAAATAGACAGGAAGTCAGTTATTTCGCAAAAACCTCTAAAAAAGGGCGTTTTTGCTCGCTCTACTTTTTGACGAACTACTCTCACAGACTTTATCCAAACATCTCCAAACTTCTTGAGTATCATCATAAGGCATACGGCAATTGATATTGAGAAGCTTGTTCGGCTATCATAAAGTATGTGGTCGTGGCGGCGGGCCAATGTCCAAATTTCGACTCGAAACAGGAAGTTGTTATAACTCGGGCATAGAATATCCGATCCGGCTCAAACTTGTTTCATTCTCATCGTAGTCCAAGCCTGAGAACAGGCGTATGACAACGAACGACATCCGCCATAGCGCCACCTAGTGGCGAGCATTAAAAGCCTGTTTTTCATAGTTTTACCCTTCTATTTCAGCCAGTGTATTGCAGTGCACACTTAAAACTTGTCGCATGCGTGTAGGACCTTAAGACCTACAAAAAAGTAAATTGGGTCGAGTTTTGAAACTGGACGGAAAACCGGATATTTTAGGTTTTATGTAAAAAACACAGATCTTCATACTTTGACGAACTCCTCCTAGGCGAAATGTCCGATCCAGCTGATAATTGGTGTAGTTAGTCGTAAGGCATTAGGGATGAAAAGTTATCAAAAGCTAAGAAGTTACGTCAAACGGCCTTGGGGTGGCGCTCTATAGCGCCACCCTAAGCGGTTTTGTAGCTGTTGCGCAACCAGTTTATCGTAGGCTAATGAAACTTTGGTACACATATGTAAATGACCAAGCTGCAACTTTTACTAATATAAAACCCTGTTTCCAAAATCGACAGGAAGACGAATGTTCCATAAAACCTCAAAAAGTGTGCATTTTCGCTCGTTTCAAACTTTGACGAACTCCTCCTAGGCGAAATGTCTGATCAAGCTAAAAATTGGTGTGGTTACTCATAACGCATTAGGGAAAAAAAGTTATCAAAAGCTAAGAAGTACGTCCAATGGTCTTGTGGTGGCGCCCCAGGCAAAGTTCAACCTTCAAAATTGTGCAAACACAATTTACATATTTTGGACTTTATCTCCGTTCTAGGTTAATCCACTATCAACAAAAACAGCCTGCCATGATTAATCTTGTCAGGTTGAACAAAAGGATATGCATCACTGTGACTGCGCTCCAAAAATTGGCTGTACAGCGCCCCCTTATATGTGACCAAAAACATCGCTTTAGCTGTTTTTTTAAAGCTGTTGCTCAAGCAGTTTGTCGTAAGCGAATGAAATTTGGTACACATGTGTAAAGTACCAAGCTGCAACTTTTACTAATGTAATCCCTGTTTCTAAAATCGACCTGGAATTCGGTTATTTCGCAAAAACCTCTAAAAATGGGCGTTTTGCTTGTTCCACACTTTGACGAACTCCTCCCACAGATTTTATCTAAACATATCCAAACTTCTTGAGTATCATCATACGGCATACGGAAGCTTAAAATTATAACTTTTTTTCAGCTATCATCAAGTATGTGGTCGTGGTCGCAGCCAAGGTCAAAATTTCGATTTGAAACAGGAAGTTGTTATAACTCGGGCATAGAATATCCGATCCGTCTCAAACGTGTCTCATTCTCATCGAAGTCCAAGCCTGAGAACAGGCGTATGACAACGAACATCATCCGTCATAGCGCCACCTAGTGGCGAGCATTAAAAGCGTGTTTTTGATAGTTTTACGCTTCTATTTCAGGCACTGTATTGCATACACACTTAGAACTTGTTGCATGCGTGTAGGACTATAAGACCTACAAAAAAGATCATTGGGTCGAGTTTCGAAACCGAACGGAAAACCGGATATTTTAGGTTTTGAGTACAAAAATATAGACTTCATACTTTGACGAACTTCTCCTAGGTGAAATGTCCGATCCAGCTGAAAACTGGTGTGGTTACTCGTAAGGCATGAGAGAAAAAAAGTTATCAAAAGCTAAGAAATACGTCAAGCGGCCCTGAGGATGGCGCTCTATAGCGCCACCTGAAGCGGTTTTGTAGCTATTGCGCAAACAGATTGTCGTAGGCGAATGAAACTTGGCACACATATGTAAATGACCCAAGCTGCAACTTTTCCTAATATAAACCCTGTTTCCAAAATCTACAGGAAGACAAATATTCTGCAAAAACCTAAAAAAGTGTGCGTATTCCCTCGTTTCAAACTATGACAAACTCCTCCTAGGCGAAATGTCCGATCAAGCTAAAAATTGGTGTGGTTACTCATAACACGTTAGGGAAAAAAAGTTATCAAAAGCTAAGAAGTACGTCAAATGCTCATGGGATGGTGCCATAGCAAAGTTCACCCTTCAAAATTGTCGAAAAAAATGTACATATTTTGGTCTGTATCTATTTTCAAGACAATCCACTATCAACAAAAACAGCCTGGTATGATTAGCCTTAACAGGCTCAACAAAAGCACATGCATCACTGTGACTGCGCTCCAAAAATTGGCTCTACAGCACCTCCTTACTGCCCCCTTTAAATGTGACCAAAATCTTCGTTTTAACTGTTTTGACCCATTGAACATCTTAGAAAGCCCACCGAAATTTGTTCGAAGGTCAAAAAACTCGAAAGGCCGGGAGGCGGTGCCTTCGCTCCGGCGGACGCATCGTGCGAGACCCCTTCCATCGCTGCTTGCAGCTTTAATTTAAAATTATTTTTGCTGTGTATGATGAAGGAATAGTGCCAGGGCTAGCAGACAATGAGAGGTAAGTGCAATTACTTGAAAGAAAACAAACAACAATCATTTCAGTGTCACAAATATAGTGTACAAGGTAATGCCAACAAACAAAGAAATGCGGTGTTGTGGGTGTTTTGGCAATTAGGTGACCTGATTTAACATTTGTTTAATTCATACATTGGTTTTGATTCCATGAAAAAGACAGTCTGACCTTAAAACGGAGTGACATTTTTCTGATAAGGAAATGTTAGTAACAGCAGAATAACTGCCACGTGATACTTATATCTTGACATGTGGAACTTATTGTTAAGAACACCTTGAACATTGGATGTAATGTGGGCTGAATTAGCTTGATTTATAGATAACTTTCTGCATATATATCGCACCTATGAAACACCAAAGGGGGTGCAGTTTTCGAGCCAGGTTCTGTAACCCATCACATTGCTGTTTCCTGATCTTGTGCTGAAAAGTAAAGAGAAATCGGACTGAAAGTCATAGTCTGTCTTTATTGAATTTATTTTCAAAAGTGTAATTTATATTGCGGGAAAACAACCACATTAAATGGCGTAGTCGGCAGGATTCAAGAGTCTGAGATCACAGCTGTTGACCCTGAAGAGGTGCCAGGAGCCGCTGTCAGAGCTTCACTGAAGCTAGCAACAACACTTCGAGAGCAAAGAGCAACCTCACCCTGTAACTGGGAGCTAACGCACATCATTGGGATCGGTAAGCATAACTCTTTGTTATTTATGCTTACTGTGTTAGTTAATGTTAAGAAAAGTGATGTGTCTCTCCAGTTTTTTGATTAGAATTAAATGAGGTTTTTGGCTCTGGGAAAAAGCTCTTAACTCTGAAAGAAGTGTGTAAAAATAAGACTCTGAATTAAAAAGAACAGGTTGTTTTTAAACCCCTTAAAAGAATTAAAAATAAGTTAAAACTAAAAATACAATTCTGTTAGTATTGTTTATTATCTGAGTAGAATAAGTCTGATTCATAAGGAGGAAAGGCTGAGAGGATGGTACTGATGAAAAAGTGAGCACTTCAAAAAAATAATCATTGAACCAAATTGAACTTATAACCTGCTAACACAAATGTTGAGAGTGGATGAGTATTGAACTTGAGAAAGTCTAGTCGTCGGGGGTGTCGATTAGCTACTAAACAAATTGAAACTTATAATAATGGAGTGTGTTAATAGATAAGATTAGAGACTCAGATCACGGTGACTGCGCAGCGCTGCTGAATCGGGTGATAATATAATAAACTAGGATTTGTTTAGTATACCTTCGGGATAGTTAGCTTACCGAGGAGGCGAAGTTATTCCGGAAAACTTGCGCTTGTTTTTGATGCCAGACATTTGGTCTGAAGTACGCTCAAGGGTAGCGTAAGGTTGCCAGATATTTTGATCTGGAGCACGCTCAGGGTAGCGTAAGGTTGCCAGATATTTTGATCTGAAGCGCGCTCAAGGGTAGCGTGAAGTGAAGTGGTCCTTGAATGACGGAGGTGATAGTGTTTATTTGAAAACTTTATTACAAAGGGAAAAAATAGTGGTTAGACAATAATATTATTACTTTAAAACTAAAAGCATCTAATCTTGGGAAAACTGTTAACGACCGGAAAAGAAATAAAGACCATTTAAAAAGTAACTAGCTTTGAAGAAAAAGAAAAAAACCTTGAATTAAAATAATTCCCATTAACGAGAGCGAAGACTTGGTCTTCTGAGCAGGCTCTTATCAACAATGGCAACTGGCAGCTGCAAATAAATTTGGAAAAAAAAAAAAAAAAACGAATTCAACCGCTGCTGTAACACTTAGATGCTGGTCTGAAAAAATCCAAAACAAATTGAGAAAAGACAAATCTGTAAATCTTTCGTGGCCAAAAGAAGGTAGTTGGGACACAGAGAAAATCAAAAATTTGAAAATATGGCTAATAATTAGGAAAAATGCAGGCAAAACTCTAAAAAGAATTGAGACAAGACATAAATTGATAGAGCAAATCTCAAAAAGAAAGCAAGAGAAAGTTGTTGTGTTGGATAATGGATGGAGATGTACAATGTTGATGGACATGTGTGCTGTGTTTGTGCAGATAGAAGAAACAGAGGCTGAATTGATAGAATGAGGAAAAGCAACTAGAATGTTTGAGAAAAAATGATGAAGATGGCAAATTGTATGTGTGTGTAAGCAAACTAGAATGTTTGAATGTGGGAGAAAGCCTAGACAAAATAACGGCAGAGACTGATAAGTTCACCCCGCCTTTATGTGCTCTCTTAGAAGAGAAACTCAAACACATAAAGTAAAGCACAGATAGATAATAGAACTTGGATGAGAAATGAAGCACTGCAAAGTGAAATTGATTATTGAGATACTTTTTCAAAATGTAGAATCTGAAAAATACATTTTAATGATGATAATTAAAGTTCAACTACTTAAAATTTAAACCTGAAATTACAATCCAAATTGTAACTGAATAAACTATTGTAGTGGGTGGTTTTGGAAACTCTAGAATGAGTTTTGTTAAATTGGTAGAATTTTTAAATGTGTTAAATCAGCAGATGGTAAACATAAAGTAAAAATGATCAGAACTGTTAAAAATAACGAGATTAATTATAGATAAAATAAATGTGGAATGTAAAATAATTAACAAATTTCTAAACGATAAAATTAAATGGACAAACGTTAGGATTTTTAGGAAAAACAGACTACTGCAGTGAATACATCACAGAATATGCTGACAAATGCAAACTAATGAGACAACTAATGAGAGATGCAGGAGTTAAACAACTAAATGCAACTTTAAATGGACTGAAGAAGCTTCAAAAGAATTTGACCAACTTAAAAAAGAAGTGATCATTGCAACAAAACTGTCAAATCCAAATTACAACAAACCTTTTTTATTAGATGTTGCATTAGGAAAGGGAGGATTAGTAACAGCTATTTTACATCAAAAAGAAGGAACAAAGCAAAGAACGCTAGGATGGTATTCAACTTTCCTTAGTGGAATGGATAACTTCACAGACTGTGAGAAAAATCTTGAAGCAGTATTTTGGGCTTATTCAAAATGTTCAAAAATAGTTTTAAGTGCCCCAGTAGAAATAAGATCAACCCATGAAGTTGTAGGAAATTTGGAACAAAACAGATTTAATCTGTCAGTAGGAAGAAGAATGAAATATTTGGAACTACTTGAAAAAGTAAACTTGACTGTAAAGGTACTCAAAACAAAAAATGAAGCAGAAAAACTGTTATTTTGCCAAGAGGGAGAACCACACTGCTGTGAAATTTCAGGGACAGTGGACATGAAGATCAGACCAGACTTATCAGCTGAACCCTTAGAGGAAGGAAGAATTCTTTTTGTAGATGGTTCGTGTTTTAAGAACGATGCAGGCAAGAGCCAAATGGGTTTTTCTGTGGTAGAACTTGAGAACAAAGATCCATTAAAATTTAACATCATCAGAGAAATAAAAGTCACTCAAGGTATAATGTCAGCACAAAGAGCAGAAATTATGGCATTAACAGAAGCTTGTAACATCTTAGATAGCCAAGAAGGAACGATCTTTACAGACTCTGCCTATGGTTATTCGGTAGCTCATTACTATGGGAAAATTTGGCACAATAATGGGTATAAGAAAACAAATGGTCAACCTATTATTCATGAAACAGAAATTAAAGCATTGATTGAAGCCTGTCAAACACCAAAAAAAGCTAAGTATAGTCAAATGTGATGCACACAAAAGAGATCAAAGTGTAGAAGAACAATTGGAAACAATTTTGCAGACTCAGCAGCCAAACAAGCAGCGATTGCAAGAGATTATTACTGAAATGCCAGTTGTAACTCGACAGCAAAAGAAAACGAAGCAGTTGAACTAAAAGGTGAATGGGATTTTGAAAAACTTTGTGAAATGCAATCAAGTGCTAATGTACAAGAAACATTAGACTGGAAACCTCAAAGGAGGGATTAAATCAAAGAAGGAATTTGGACAACACTTCAAGGTCAATTGATAATACCAGAGAGTGCAGAACAAATGGTACTATTACATGCTCATGGTACAGCGCACCACAACCGAAGAGAAATGATAGATGTTATCATTAGACAACTAAATCTTTGTTTCCGCATCTTCAAACTAAGGCTAAACAACTTTCTAGAGAAATGTGAAACGTGTATGGTTCAGAAACATCAAAGTGCTCCAAATATAATCAGAACTTTTCCGACACCAGGGGACCCTTTGTAAGCATAGTCATTGATTTTATTGATATGATCAAGGTTGTTAGTGGAAAGAGATATGTCCTAACAATTGTTTGCCGATTTAGCGGCTGGGTAGAAGCTTTCGCGGTAAAGTGTCAGAGTGGAGACTCTGTAGTGAATGCCTTGACGAGAGAGGTATTTCCGAGATTTGGTATCCCGTCGCAGATACAGTGTGATAATGGACCGGGTTTCATAGCGGTTGTTATGAAATGGTGTGTAAGAGGTTGCAAATTGATTTGAAGTATGGTTCTGTGTACCACCCTGCCAGCCAAGGGAAAGTGTTGAAAGAATGAATCAGGACTTTTAAAGGGAAAGCTTTCTAAAATTTGTGCAAAAACCGGGCTCAATTGGACAAAAGCTTTACCCATTGCATTATTCAGCATCAGGAACAGCACAAATTGTGAAACCAAATTAACCCCCCATGAAATGGTGACAGGAAGAGTGATGCCTCGACCTGATAGAGAATATATTAGCTGTGACAATTTGAATGATCTGAGAAATGATATTGACAAATATATCTGTTTGTTGGTAAAGAATCATCAGCATGTTTTACAGGCTGAGAGTCGACCAAGGTGTTCTCCTGAGGAGTCTGGACGACCAGGTCCTATATCAGTTGGAGATCACGTGTTCATAAACATTTTTAAGAGAAAGTGGGATCAACCGAGAAGAGAGGGTCCGTATGAGGTCACCCAAGCCACACCTACCGCTGTAAGGGTGAAGGGATCCAACCTGTGGTATCATATATCTCACTGCTTGAAAGTAAGAAATCTTAACGAGACCTTTCCAACAAGTGATAAAATTGCAGATGACCCTGTGAAGAGTAGTAAATTATTTGAAATAAATCCAGACATCCAGATAGACAAATAACCATAAAACGTACCATTTTTGTGTTGAATTTTTGCATTACAGATGACTTTCGACTGGAGATTCTGAGAACCTGGGATAAGAGTATTCCTGAGTTCCACTTAGACTTGAGGCGGATCGAGACTGCTCCAGCCCTTATTGAGTCTACCACTCCAGAGCTGATTAAAACCGTTCTAAGGTACAAATCGGAATTAAAACAGAAAGATGTCTGTGTTAAGATGGGTCTGTGTGCTTCTTATTTTAATTATGAATGCTTGGAAAGGAGAAGCTCAAACTTCCAAATTGTTTATTGCACCAAAAGGAGCTACCACAACCTGGAGAATTGATTTTTGTAGATTAGTCAAATGTGTAGGACACCATAATATGTACCCAACGTGCTAAGATGTATATTTGTACAGCCCCAATCAAGGAAGATAGTGGAGCTAGAGACACGACCTGTTCATCTTGGAGTCTAGTAGGATGGTCTACTGATCCAAGCTGGGCTATTGAACCTCCACCAAAGACAACCAATGTGAACAGTTTAAGTGTAATGGATTAATGATAACTTTAAAAGATGCCCTTGAAAGTGATGAAAACTACTATGTAGTGGGTGCGTCAATTGATGGATGGGACCCTGTGGGATCATTTTACGTTAAAGTTAAAGAGCATAACGGCACAACCACTAAGACAATTGGACCAACTTCCCCGTACGCTGAAACTGAAGAAATTAGAGCAGATGTTATCCAAGCCAGTTCAATTGAAGAATTATTTGCTATTGAAACAGGATTTACAGGTAGAAATGAATGGCTGGAATGGATCTCCTATACGGCCAAATCCTTAAACATTAGTGACTGCATTATTTGTGCAGCGGCAAAACCCCTATTAACAACTACACCTGTCAGAGTAACAGACTTTCAAGAATTAAGATGTCTAGCACTGCTTTTTAGAGCACAAGATCCTTTACCATTTATTTGCAAGAAATAGCACAAAAGTACCCGATATAACTCAACCAATGGTTCCACCTAACGTTAGAGCATATAAAAGCAACAATTAACAAAAATGTAGCATGGATTAACTATTGTACTACAACCAGCAGAGATTTGTTAACCTCTCCAAACCAAGCTATGGAGGAATGAAAAGACCCAATTAGACAAACAATTCTCTCATGACAAGACAAAATCGAATAGCTCTAGATATGCTACTTGCAAAAGAAGGAGGAGTTTGTATTCTGTTTGGAACCGAATGCTGTACTGCCATACCCTCAAATACCGAAATCGATGGGTCAGTTACTAACGCACTAAACGGACTGAAAAGGTTATCCCTGGAACTGAAGAGAAACACTGACAGAGAAGATCCATTTGGTAAAATGATGGAAAGATGGTTTGGAAAATGGGGAAAGATTATTTCCTCAATAGCAATTACTATAGTTGTTGCACTTGCCATTATCGCAATCATTCAAAAAGCTATCGAAAATAGTATGACTAGGATGATGTACCAAAATACAAGCGACAGATTTATTGATATTACTCTAAACTTAGGAAAAGATCTTGTTGCGACTGAGGAAGAGCTTGGTTCACTACTTTGCGACGAAGTGGACACATGCATGTAACATATTCCTCAGCTAGGATGTCTGTCTTATATGTGCATGAAAGCGAGTGAAAGGAGAATGGAGGAATGAGTGATTCTCACTCCACTGTTGGATATTAATTTTATTTGTCTTGATTATAGAAAGAAAGATTGTTTGAACAAAACTGAGTGAACTCCATGACAACATGAATGCTCGGAGAGAGAAGAGCATCCCCTCTAGGTCCTGTGAATGAAGGATTCCTTTCAACCAACCTTCAGCTGACCAGAATGATATCCTTTGAGATCAGTAGAAACATTAACGAGAAAGTTGTTTGATCCACATATTTAGCACTGTCTGATTCTTTATTTAGATAAGAAGTAAAAGTGTATTTTTGAAACCTTGTGTCTTCGCCAATCATAAGGAGAACTTGTGTGATGAGAGCTTCTTCTCCTAGTATCTAAGATTTATTTTTCACTAACAATGAGCGTATTTTTAAGTGCTAAAGAATAAAAACAAGATGACATTTTGAACTGTTATTGAATTAAATATGAGTATGTGAGCATTATAAAAAGAAGAAAAAAAGTATAAAATAATGATGGAGTACAATTAAGGTTTTAAATAAAGTATTTCTGAGAGTGTAAATCAAAAATAAAGTTGTTTATGTAGAATCAAAGATAGAACCTAAAAAAAAATTATGAAACTCTTTTTTCCGGTTTACTGCCAACTTTTAAGATTGGTATGAAGGCAGCATGGTAACCCAAATTAGTTGTTTTCAATCTTTTATTTCAATAGTTTTTGCGATAGCGTTTGCTGTTTTCTAGCCCTTAGTTTTATTACTTTTTTTAATAAGTCGATTGTTTTATTTTGATTGATATTTCTTAGTACTTTTTGATTTTTGTAGATATCTAATACTTTGCGTTTTTTATGACACTCACGAGAGAATTTTTGGCTGAAAACCAGAGAAAGTCTCCCACTTTGAATGAACAATTTTTTAGTGGAGACAATGGACAATGTGTTATGAACTCTAAAGACTCTTAGGAGCGCAGAACCACTATCTGTGCTATTCTGAAAATGAGTGCAAAGAAACCCAGCATTCATTCTATTAGCTTGATCCTGAGGGACTTGAGCAAAAGGCTGAAAGGCTTTCCTGAGAAACATGGATGCAGTCGCGGTAGCAGTCAACAAGAGATCGTCTGATGAGACACCTGGAGGTTCCTGAGGGTTCCCGAAAGATTTCCTGACTCCCGTATTCCCATGTCACTGCTAAGAGGTCACCCATGGCGATGGTTCCTGAAAGTCACCCGGAGTGATGCTGAAAGCCACCGGTGCCGAACAACTCTACAACCGCCACGACCTTTTGACCTTGCCTATCCTGCCTAAAGCCTACCCAAATGCTCAAAGGTACCCTATTTCCTAAAAAGGTGATCACATGGACAATGCTGAGAGAAAAAGTGATCCACCTAAAAGAACTGTCAGATACCCCAGTACACCTGTTTCTGTGTGTGCGTGGGATGAGAGGATTACAAATGAGAGGATTACGTATGAAGAGGATCCGAAGCGAGTGTCTTTCTTTTTATTACTTTATTTTTGCTTAGAGTACATACGGAGATTTTTGAGTTAATCTATTTTTACTTTTTGATTTTTGCAGAATTGATTTTTTAGTTTTGGGTGAAAAGCTGTTTAATGCTGATTTTTCTGGTTGTGGGAGAGTTAGAGAACAGAGTTTTGCTAAACATTGGATTTTATGCAAAATTATTGTAAATATGGAGATTATTCCAAAAATATTACGCTCATTATCAAGTGTACAAGTTATAATAATCATCCTAATCACCAACATAGATACCAAAAAAAAAAAAAAAACTTTTCCATGAGGCATCTCTTAAATTTATCTTTGACAGAATGATGACTGAGTGAATGACATTTGAAGGACATTTTGAACATCATTATATTTGGAGCATCTGTAACCCCTGATTAGAAAAAGTTTATTGATACATCAAGTGAAGAAGTAATGCTAATGCATGAATGATGTCTTGAAAGCATGATCGGACAGACCGGTATCGAACGGCCCTCCGATGACTATCTCATCGAAATCGCGTTTCCTTACGAAGAAGATCATCATCTGCGGATCTTATTCTACTTTTGATTAATTATTATTTTGTTTGTTTACTGTTTTTTGTAGAAAATTGGCAAAAGACAGGAAAAATGCTACTCCTTAACTTAGCCAATTGAAGTAATGGAGGAAAACTATTTTGCATGATTAACTCACTTAATTGCCTTAACGAATGGAAACTTGGAAAGTTCCCAAGGAGGGAATGTGGGTGTTTTTGGCAATTAGGTGACCTGATTTAACATTTGTTTAATTCATACATTGGTTTTGATTCCGTGAAAAAGACAGTCTGACCTTAAAACGGAGTGACATTTTTCTGATAAGGAAATGTTAGTAACAGCAGAATAACTGCCACGTGATACTTATATCTTGACATGTGGAACTTATTGTTAAGAACACCTTGAACATTGGACGTAATGTGGGCTGAATTAGCTTGATTTATAGATAACTTTCTGCATATATATCGCGCCTATGAAACACCAAAGGGGTGCAGTTTTCGAGCCAGGTTCTGTAACCCATCACATTGCTGTTTCCTGATCTTGTGCTGAAAAGTAAAGAGAAATCGGACTGAAAGTCGTAGTCTGTCTTTATTGAATTTATTTTCAAAAGTGTATTTTATATTGCGGGAAAACAACCACAGTGTGAAAGTTAAGAAGACATCGATCAGGATCCTAATCAGGTGGGGAACAAAGATGATAGCATATAGGACGAAGACCAGGATTCACAGGTAAATTTGATGGAGTGGAGCGAGAAGATCATAGACTGAATAAAACACAAAGGTAGCATGCTCAATGTTTAGTATAGTCAGTGAAATAGGCTAAAAATGGGCATAGTCAACCATCGCTGTCTTGGAAGTGCATCTCTTTTCGGTAACCAAATATGGGTCCAGATATGCGGGACATAGGCGTTGCACAGATTGCCTCACAGTGTTCATGCAGGTCAAAACTATCAATCTGAAAAAGAAAAAAAACATTACAGCCCCAGGAGTGTATAGAGGTTTTGTTTTTTCAGTTCCAAAGTTGAGCATTTTTAACATTGGAGATAATGAAAACTTGCTCACTTCTGCGGCCAGTCAAGGTATTACAATAGAGTCAATTCCTTTCGTGTTGGAGCAGGGAGAGCGAGTTATTGCCTCTTGGAGAAGATGCAAGTTGGTTGCAAAGTGGCTGTGGTTCAGAGATGCACAACAGTTGGTGGACAATTAGTGCTGAGAAATGTAGTTATTTTAAAGGGAGTCCAATACATCAAACTATTTCCTGGAACAATGCCAATGGGAATGGCATGGAGTCTGATCACATTATCTACCAGTAATCTAGCAGTCTCCAACGCAGACGGTAATTTGGCCAACAGAATGAAGTGCGCCGTCTTAGAGAAGCGGCACACCACTGTCAAAATAGCAGTGTTGCCTTGAGAAGGAGGCAGTCCAACGACACAATCGAGTGGGCAGTATGAACTCAGATTGAGCATCCACCGATTGTGTCTCGAATTAGCGAGAGAGTTTATCCGGTTTAACGTTGTTGGACTCCGGACAGTACGACACTAAAGTTAAACCGATTAAAAAATAATGACCAACGAGCTTTGCCAGCGCTCATAGTGCGTGTGGAACGAATGTGGCTTAAATTCTGGTGGTCAGTCTAGACGAGGAAAGGAATGCTAGATCGCTCGAACCAGTGGCGCCACTCCCCCAAAGCTAACTGTATAGCGAGAAACTCTCTATCCCCGACATCATAATTGCCCTCAGGAGGCGAGAGTAGAAGGCGCATGGATGAATCTTCCCATCCTCCTTAGCGCGCTGAGAGAGTACTGCTCCTACCCCAGTGGCGGAGGCATCAACTTCCACAATAAACTGTACAGAGGGAATGGGAGAAACTAGGATATGATCAGCTGAGAGGAGACCTTTGAGCTGGTCGAAAGCACTCTGAGCCTCCTTAGACCAAGAATACTGGCATTTAACGGAAGTCAATGTGGTTAGATGAAACACTATGCACCCAAAACTCCTAATAAAACATTGAAAAAGTGAAGCCAAAAAAACGCCGGAGCGCAACGTGGTTCTAGTAGCTAGGCTACTGCGTGATAAAACCCTTCCGTCAAAGGCATACACCGTGAAACGCAAAGATGCCGAAAGGGGAATGCCGTTGGCCTTGGCAAATTCTCTTTTCATAGAGTTCCATTCTGCACTGGTATCCAGCAGGGCGGCGCAGGGGAGCACATGGTCCTCATAATGAAGAATCAACTGGAGAGAGGAACAGGAGAAGGGCGTGGTTGAAGAGATAGAGGAAGCGCTCGCCAACCAACCCCAGACCACTGCCGAGCGTTTGCTTTTACTGGCCAATTTTCAGCAAAATGACCAGCACCACCGCAATAGAGGCACAACCAATGCCTTATTCGGCGTTGACACTCCTCTGCAAACAGCTGGACTCCGCCTAGCTGCATCGGCTCGTGAGGAGTGGAAGAGGTCTCGGCGAGAAGAGTGTAGTTCCGAGGCATCGAACATTGGCTCGGAGACTCCTCTGTTGCAGCGCGGGAATGCAGAGCGCGGCGTCTCTGCAGATGCAGCGCCAACTCCATGTCGTCAAAGGAGAGCGGTAGATCCTGAGAAAGCAGGTCCTCTCTGATCTCCCACCGGAGACCCTCCAAAAAGCATGTGCAATGGGCCTCCTCGTTCCAGCCAGATGACGCAGCAAGGATGCAGCAAAGTCCCCCACGGAACTGAAACCCTGGCGAAGCGACACCAACTCTTCTTATTACATTCCAAGCCCTAATTAATGACGTGGTCCGGGATATGCTTGGATGATATTTTAATATTTTCGCCGGATTTGAAGACCATGTGCAACATGTTCGCTCGGTACTAGTGCGTCTACTCAAAAATCGTCTGTTCGTTAAAGCGGAGAAGTGCGTGTTCAACGCTGTATGAGTTCCATTCCTGGGGCACATTATCGGTTCGGGAGGGGTGGCTGTCGATATAATTTTTACAGACTCTTTATTAAGAATTTTGGGGCATATAGCTCTTCCGCTAACCTCACTGACTTCCATTAACCGCCGATATGTTTGGTTTGAGGACGCCCAAAGTGCATTCGACCAGCTCAAACATCTCTTCACTACTACTCCTATCCTAGTTTCTCCCGATCCATCCGCTCAGTTTATTGTGGAGGTTGATGCCTCCGCCATGGGGATAGGAGCAGTACTTTCACAACACGCTAAGGAGGATGGGAGGGAACATCCATGCGCTTTCTACTCTCATCGCCTCTCGCCTCCTAAGCACAATTATGATGTTGCTGATTGAGAGTTACTAGCTATTCGGTTAGCGTAATAGGTCGGATCACCTGGGGAGTCGAACGAGAGGTCTTAGATTCGTAAGGTTCAATTGATCAGAACAGACTATTCGTAGTTGCGAATTTACTGGAGAAGATCTTGCGTTGGTGTCACGCATCTAAATTATTTGCTCATCCTGGTGCTCGGGTTACTGAGGCCGTAGTGCGGCAACGCTTCTGGTGGCCCTCGATTCTCGTGGATGTTCGCGCTTTTGTTCGCTCCTGCCCGGTGTGCGCTTGTAATAAGACTGAGACCGCTCCTCCCCACGTGCTCCTTCAACCTCTGGAGGTGCCTTCGCGACCTTGGTCGCATATCTCTTTCTATTTTGTCGTCGGACTACCTCCTTCTCAAGGCAACACTGCCATTCTGACTGTGGTAGACCGCTTTTCTAAGACGGCACTCTTCGTTCCGTTGGCCAAATTACCATCTGCGTTAGAGACTGCCAGATTACTGATAGATAATGTGATCAGACTCCACGGCATTCCCGTGGACATAGTGTCCGATCAGAGTACCCAATTTACATCCCAGATCTGGAAAGAGTTTTGTAAGGTGCTTGAAGCTTCAGCCTCTCTCTCGTCTGGTTTTCACCCGCAGAGTAACGGACAATCAGAGAGGACGAACCAGGACCTTGCTCATAATTTGCGTTGTTTGCCTGCTAAATTTCCGTCCGCTTGGGTGGAGTATTTTTCATGGGCCGAGTATTCGCATAATTCTCTTCCCTCATCCGCTACGGGCGTCTTGCCGTTTGCAGCATCCTTGGGATACCAGCCACCTCTCTTTTCTTTCCAAGAGAACGAGGCGGCTGCATCCGGCGTTCGAAGCTTTATGGCCCGTGGCCCGTCGTTCCTGGAGAATCACTAAGGCGGTGCTTCTTGGCTCTCAGGAACGCATGCGGTTTCTGGAAACCGTAACCGCCACCAGGCCCCCAATTACATTTGCGGTAAGAGGGTTTGGCTGGCCACACTGCCCAACATCCTTGCTGTAAGCTGGCACCTAGGTTCATCGGTCCGTTCGTGATTACCAAGGTAATTAGTCCCGTTGCGGTGCGCCTCCGCCTTCCTAATTCCATGTTGCGCGTTCACCCAGTATTCCATGTCTCGTGTATTAAACCACTCATTCTCTCTGCCTTTAGATCCCCTTGCTCGCCCAGGACTCCCCTGATTGTTGGGGGGGAACCGGCTTACAGAGTCAAATGTTTACTGGATGCTCGTCGCAGAGGGCGGGGCTATCAATTTCTGGTGGATTGGGAGGGGTATGGTCCCGAGGAGCACTCTTGGGTACCCGCCCGGGGGGTAGTGTTAGGCTCTGTCTGTGAATGCTGATTCAATTACGATTTTTTCCCCAACTTCCCTCATTCAGAACACCTGCTTGGCTCATTAGGGTGAACCGGTTTCCTTTGCGCACTGATTAGCCTTCCTACTTATTTCCCCTCTTCCGACTTCTCTGTGTCAGATGATTATAACCGCTCAAACATTCTTACCTATTTGCCTTGCCTTCCAGTCTGCCCTAACCAATCCAAGTTGGGCCGGATCGGGTCTGCCGACCGGTCTTCTACATTCTTTTGGGTTTTTTTTTGTTTGTTTTGGTGGTTGCTCGGATCCGGAGGCTCTCTGCGGCTAACCGTACGGACCAAATGTAAGCGTGTCTGTTTTTTTGCCTTCTGCGGGTTTTCTTTGGTCCTGTGGACAGCATTCCATCTACAGTCCTTTGTTGAACAGCTTATGCGGCTTCTCGTGGCCGCCCTTGTTTTGTAGCTTGAGTGCTGCCTATTAAAGACTCTCAGTAACTTGCAATTGGGTCCGCCTGTGCTTTCCACTGCACCTAACAGATACCATAGGAAAATGATAAAAAAACTAATATTTTTAAAAACACATTAAATATATAAATAATTTGATTATCACAACAAAGTATTGAAATAATTGTTTAAAAATGTATAATCTTTTCATCCTGAATTCAGTTCAAATAAATTAATAATTTTATGCCAGTAAGTTTGATGTGAGCATATAGTGAATCTTCATGAGCCTAGAGATCATATCTTTACCAGGCCATCATGGCTGGCTCACATGAACTCAATTCATCCATGTGATGTTCCGATCAATGAGCATGTGTCGGGGCCATTCTGCATTGACTCTCCTCACTCTAGGATCTTTTAGTGCTCTTTGACTTAGATGAGTCCAGTACTTTATTGCACGACCAAGAATAGGACTCACTTCCTTTCTTTCTCTATATATACAGCAGCTTCCCTCATTAAAGGCTGACCTCTCCTTGTTGGACTTTTTCTGCAACTTTTCTTAAAGAGCCTTTGATATGGTTATGAACAATTTTTCTTCAAATTTTTTATGCATCAAACGCATGCGAGCAAACAAACAAACTCTCCCTTGGACCACTGTGAGCAACATCTTGACAGCGTCCCACCTTTCCAAACAACATGTTTTTTTTTTATTTATTACAGCAGGGATTAGCTTTTTATAATATTTAATAAAGTGATTTTTGGATGTGTGTTTTTTTGTGTTGATATTCAGATGACCCTTTTACTGGCTCTTGCTACAACAATTAGCAAATAGACATGTTAAGCAAAAAGAAATTTTTATTATTAAACTACAGAAATTTTTAAGACACAGAAAAACAAGTCTTGTCTCTGGGGGATGGTCTAATAAGCTTTGATTTACAGATTTGGCTCTGTAATTGAAGAAATTTGTGAACAAATTGGTAAGGGATTTGCAGCTTTTACATAGCATACATTAATAAAAATTCATGTGAAAAACAATGATTTCACAGAACCAGCCCTTTTATAAATTTACAGCTGAAGCAAGGTCCAAACTTTCCTTGATCGCTCTTGAATGAAAGTAGTTAATACCATTCTGAGTCTTATTTTAAAGACAAGAGGAATCAGGGAAAAAGTCAATTTTAAAAAGTAAGTATGTTTGGATCTGGAGGAACTTAAAAATTTAAAACTGTAAAATGATGATTGTGTTTAACACAGGCAGAACTGCGTTCCTACACACTAAGGAGACAGATAAACAAGTTGTTTAGAAACTGGTTAGTCTTTCACTTGTCTTCTCATCAATGTCTTTTTTGAACTTGCAATGTCAAGCTTGATAAAGAATCACTGACCAAGTCCAGGTCAGTATAAAGTCAAGTCAGAGTCCATGAAAAAAAACATCTGCTAATAATAAAGGAAAAGTATGAATAATAACAACAAAACATATTGTCAGAATTAGGTATATTCTATATGTGACAAGGTCAAAACCAAGAACAACAGTAGTTTCCCTTTAAGGCAAGCGAGCTCGAAAAACACGGTTGACTCCTTTAAAAAAAAAAAAAAAACACACCATTATTCTCTGCAGACTCAGGAAATAGGTGTGTCCAAACTTTTGGTCTGTACCGTATATAAGTTTTACACAAATGGGAGAGTGATCTTCATTAAAGCTTAGATTAAAGATTAAAGCTGCATTCTCAGATGAGGAAGGACACCGGTATCTCTTCTATTTCATTGTTTTCAAACTGACTGTACACATTAGCATGGTTAAAACCAGGGTCTGGACCTGCTCAATTGACAGTCATTAACTTCCTGAAGGTGGGGATTCTACTAAAGGTTACAACGATTAGATCTGGTCTTGACACATGCGTCAAGAAAAAGACGCTTTCCAGAAGTCGCTTGATTAGTAAACAAGACTGCAAAAAGATTAGAGCCAAGCTGTTTGAGATGCCTCCTAATGAAAATTATAGACTTTGTGAGACAAATAGAAGAATTGGATTGTTAAGAGTGAGCCTGTAACCAAGCATCACTCGGGTTGGGATCCATATGCAGGCTTTTTATTAACAACGTAATCCAAAAACAGGCGGTTAGTCAGGGCAGGCAGCAAACAGGCAGTAATGGAGATCAGCGAGAGTAGTCCAACGGGCAGGCGGCTAGGATCGTAAACGGAGAATAGGAAGGGTCACAACAGGCAGGCAGACAAACAGGGTAAACGCTCGGAATTGCAGTAGAAATACAAACAAGACTTTGCCCTGAGCCAAGGGAAACCGTCTGTTTAAATAGGGATGGTAATGTTCCTCAGCTGGGTGTGTAATCAGGATGTCCCTGGGGTGTATGGGGAATGTAGTGTGGAGGAGCAGGAGTTAATGCGACAGAGGTGCCCTCTGTTGGTCAGAGGAGGGAGTGACGAGGTTAGCCTCTGTGACAGAGCCCCCCCCCCTGCGAGCGACTCCTGGCGCGAGGAAGTCTGGGGTCTCCCCCATGGTCGAGGAGCCAGTTTGTTCAGGTGGTTACGGTGTGAGGTCTGGGTCGAGAATGCCCCTTGTGTCTACCCAAGTGCATTCTTCTGGACCATACCCCTCCCTGTGCCTAAGAGGCAGTCCAGGGAGGTGCTGGTGGCAGGAGCCATGCCACAAAAAGTGACCTCAGAAACAACGCCTATGGCACCGGCAAGGGCAGGTGAAGAGCAGGCGCCGGCGGAGCTGGGCGGCGGCGCTCGGGTGGCGCAGAGCAGGCATCGGCAGAGCTGGGCAGCGGCGCTCGGGTGGCGCAGAGCAGGCATCGGCCGAGCTGGGCAGCGGCGCTCGGGTGGCGCAGAGCAGGCATCGGCAGAGCTGGGCAGCGGCGCTCGGGTGGCGCAGAGCAGGCATCGGCAGAGCTGGGCAGCGGCGCTCGGGTGGCGCAGAGCAGGCATCGGCAGAGTTGGGCAGCGGCGCTCGGGTGGCGCAGAGCAGGCATCGGTAGAGCTGGGCAGCGGCGCTCGGGCGGCGCAGGCAAACTCAGGCGCTGGGGCGGCGCAGGCAACAAAATAAGCAGGACGGCATAACAAGACCCCCATCATTAATGACAGGAGCCTGGCACACTTCAGCCACGACTCTCCCCTCAGCCTCAGGGATTAGTGTTTTCGGGACAACACTGGCGTGGCCTCCACTACTCTTCAGAACAGAAGACTCGGTCGCACTGACCGGAGAAGAGAGAGTTGAGGGGTTTGAACCACTCCTTCTCCTCCTCTTCTTCTTCGGAGGTGGTGGTTGTGGCACCCCCGTGGAGGTGTCTAGACCGGCCCTCTCAGGGCATGAGGCAGACGGAGTCTGGACAGGAAGCTTTGCGCAGGGTATGTGGGGAGTGCGATTCTCCACCTTGGAGGTATCTGAGGCACTAACGGGCTCAAAGACGTGAGGACTGAGTATAGGAAGCCCATACCACTCTGGTAGGGCAACCTCTCCTTCAGACCTCCGGACGGCCCTTCTCAGCCTCCTCTTCTGTGACTTGTTGCGTGTCTCCGTTGACTTGAAACTGCTTGGAGGAGATGGTGAGTCCTGGAAGTCGTCACTGCCACGTAGGAACTCGAGATCCTCATGAGACCGATCAAACCTCTCCGGACAGGCAAGGCGAGGGCTGACCTGCGGCACATCCACGGTGGCGGAAGTGGCGTGAGCGCTCGGTGACGTCATGGCTGCCGCTGGGGAAGGGATATGCACCTTCTGCAGCACGATTACCAGCTCCTCGGTGATTGATGTCAAGCAAATCAGCTGATGTTGCTGCGCAGCGAGTTGATCTGCCTGTGTAGACAGTGCTGAGGACAGTTGCGAGAAAGCCGCTGGATCGTAAGACGGCGAAGTCTTCTGTAACCAAGCATCACTCGGGTTGGGATCCATGTGCAGGCTTTTTATTAACAACGTAATCCAAAAACAGGCGGTTAGTCAGGGCAGGCAGCAAACAGGCAGTAATGGAGATCAGCGAGAGTAGTCCAACGGGCAGGCGGCTAGGATCGTAAACGGAGAATAGGCAGGGTCACAACAGGCAGGCAGACAAACAGGGTAAACGCTCGGAATTGCAGTAGAAATACAAACAAGACTTCGTCCTGAGCCAAGAGAAACAGTCTGTTTAAATAGGGATGGTAATGTTCCTCAGCTGGGTGTGTAATCAGGATGTCCCTGGGGTGTATGGGGAATGTAGTGTGGAGGAGCAGGAGTTAATGCGATGGAGGTGCCCTCTGTTGGTCAGAGGAGGGAGTGACGAGGTTAGCCTCTGTGACAGAGCCGCTTCTCTAAACTATTTTTAGTTTAATGCAAAACAGTCTCCAGGCTACTGAGTCATAAACAAATATTTCATGAATGGAAAGAAACTATATTACTGCCTTTATTATCTGGGTCATGGTGCACACAGAGCTGGTCAGTACAAATGCTTAATTTTTCAACCTACTCTCACTTTTTTCTTTAGCGTAAGAATAGAATATAAACCACAATAATGGGCTTAGAGACACTATCTTGTTGCCTCGCCACTTTCTTTGGAACTACTCATTGTAGAGCCACAACATCTTTGAGACAAAGTAATAGCAATAAGCATTTTTCTTGCTGATTTTAATTTTCAATGTTCTGAAGAGTTTCTACAACTGACTGACTAACCTCTTACACTTCAGTCTCCTCTCTTGACATTCCCTTTCTGCCACCAAACCAACTACAAAAACAACCTAATGTATAAAGATGAGGTTTTTGCACACAACCACTCCCATTGTTTGCTTATTGGTTCTGTACAATTCAAACCGAATAAAACTAAACTCAAATGGAGCAGGTCTATACCCACTGTCTAAAATTAAATCTAATTGGAGAGGCTGGTCCAACTAGACTCTGTTAGATAAGTTTGAGTCAAAACTACTCAGCCAGTTAAAACTCTTCTTTCCATTTTGAGCATATTTTATTGGACCTGAATTAAAAATAATTATAATTTCCTGAGTTTAATAAGTTCTTGGGATCCAAAGGAGCTGTGAGCACGTGAAAAATACATGATGCCATTACAATACAAATGTTTTTTCCCCGGCTCGTATTTGTCAGCTCTGAAATATTTAAAGTTTACGTAGTCCTGTTACATCAGATCTGTAGTAGTATTTTCTCCAGCCCCTGCATAATCATAGCCAAGGCCCTACAGGCATGTTGAATGCTTTACTTGCTCTCTTTAAAGCAAAATTGTATTGAAACGTAAAATTAGTTATAAAGTTCTAAAAAAAATCAGACCACTTGATTAGTTCAATTGTCACTTGAATAATGTCACCAAATTAAGCTAATTTTCTTTGTTTAATAATTACATTATGTTTGTTTACTTGATTAGGTAAGGCTTAATTGGAAAGTAAAAGTTTCTAAAAGAGCCCCCAGGAAGATGATCGTGGCAGAGCAGCTGCTTTAATTTTTGAGATTTAATTGAAAAGCAAACAAAACAAAAGGATTCAGTTGAGTTACAGTATACAAGCATAGTAGAGTTTTCATGATGAAGGTTCAGGGGTTGATGAAAAGGCAGGGCAACACAAGGACCAATGACAGTCACAAATCTCCTGATGCAACGCTGATGTGGAAGGAATAGGATGTGACGTCATCTGATGAAAAAAAACACACTAAACAACACAAAGACATAAAACACTGTTAGGCAGTTCAAACTATTTGCTGACACAATTATTTATTATTTAAGCTTAACAAATAAACTTGGAAAAGTTTACCACCCAACAAAAAATCTAGATTATCAAATATTAGTTAAATTGACTTGTGGTCTATGGATATACACAAAAAGCTAAAAGCAATATTGTTTTCGTCATCATTCAGACAAAAAAAAACCCAACAGACTAAAATCTCATAATAGGTGTACTTCTGGCCGCAATGCTGCATTGTTTTTGGAAGTCCATATTTATTGATACCTTTGATTTTTAAATGCACTGTTCCCCGGCCTGTTCTGCGAGTATATTAAAAAGAGAGAGTTTGGTAGTCAGCAGCCAACACAGGTCTGGACTCCAGAAGTGTCGTACTTTATACCTGATTGACCAAAGGAAGTCACATGGGAATCTGTTTTTGCAGTCATTGTACTTGATTGCGCTTGTAGACATGTGTTTGTTGAGCACAGAATCTCAATGAGCCGTCTGCCACCTCTGCTGCTGCATATCTGTGATTCAGCCCTTCTTACAAATTATTCACATACAATCATTCCAGCAAAGCTTGTCCTTGAGGTCTCTCAAAAAGCTCATCATCTCTTTGATTAGAGCAGTGTGTGAAAGATCCTGATGTTATATGGGGGACGAATCCTCATTTGAACCACAATAGTTTGACAACGAAGGTTAGACTTGCTTTTTACCCTTTTTGTAAAGCATCGCATAAGTGTTAGAATATTTTTAGGAAGGCAATATCAGATAAAAGCATCTCAAAGACTGAAAATATCTTGATAACGTTTCATATGATTTTTCATATGTTTCATGATGGTTAAGAAGTTGTGGTCTGGTGGATAAGGAGATCGCCTTGTGATCGGAAGGTCACAGAAGTTGAAGTTAGTGTGAGAGATGAAACATTTCCTCTCCCACCTTCAAGCACCACAACTGTAGTGCTCTTGAGCAAGGCACCAGTTTTCCGACTGCTCCGTGGGTGCCGCAGCCATGGCTACCCACTGCTCCAGGTGTGTTTGTTCACTGGTGTGTGTGTACACTGGGATGGGCTAAATGCAGATCACAAATTCTGGGTATGGGTCACTCCATATCTGGCCAACTTTCACCTTTACCTTTCATTAGGGAGAAAAAGTTAACTATGAACAGCTTTAACAGATTCCAGTATTTTTCTGCATTCAAATGATAAGCAAACAATGTTAAGCTAGGAGAATGAGACATTGACACAGGGAATATAAAAGTGAAGATTTGATAAAGGACAACTATTATGAAAACTTAACCTTTGGAAGATGTTTATGTGATGTCGTAAAAAGTCACTCACGACAGAGTCTAGTTCACAAACAGTCACTGTAAAGGAAAATATATATATATTAAAATAAGTTCTCTCTCAGGACTGTAGTACTGCAACACACACCAGCATTTCCATTTTCTACTGTGGTATTTCTGTTTTAAATAAGCCTTATTTTTATTGTTTTATTGTTTTTTATTGTTTTTAAAAATTTCGTTGTTCAATTAACAATTATACAATTAAATGTAAAAACCAACATAACTTTATGTAAAGTCAAATGAAAATGGCTGTCTATCAGAACAGTAGTACAACAACAATCTGAAATACAAGTATGAAATTTACCTTGATCACCACTCTTGCATTGTGTGACCATATGAAATCGAACTAAACAAGAAATTGACATAATACTTACATTTATCTGAACTATATTTAGTTATCATTTACCTTGCATCATTATTAATTGACTTGTGCCGCTGATTGATTTCGTTGTTGCTGAAAATATTTAGACCACTACTGTCCACATTAACTAATCTTGACCACATAGTGGTCAAATGAAGTATTGGGTCAGGGATGGGTCTTCTTGCAAAGGCCTTAAGCCTGATTTATACTTCTGTATCAACTCGATGAATTGCATGCTGACATAATCTCGGGCTGACGCCTCTGCAAAGCTTGACGTGCGCCGCTAAAAATTTTAACTACACATCAACGCGTTGCAGACTTACGCAAACCACAAGCTCTGTGATTGATCGTGCTGTGGAGCAACCACTTCCTGTGTAGTGTCGTGTATATATACGGGTGTCTCCGCTTGTCTGAGCTGGTTTAACTTAGTTAAATATCAGATTATTAACTTCACTAATACAATTTTTTTTCATTGGTGTGATTAGAATTTAACAAAAATAACAAAAAATATTGTTATAGTGATATTAGGTGTCAGTGTTTACAGTTTTAACTCTCATAATGTTGCAGAATTATATGGTTTCAGTACTAGATTTAGCAAATCTTATTGTAAACACTTTACTTTTTCAATACCTGGACAAAGTTCTTTGTACAAAAATAATAACTACATCCTTCATACACAAACTTTCTCCCACTATTCTTTAACAACAGCTATTTCACTCTCAAAACTGTGACATTTATCTGGTTGTGTTAACAACCTGTGCTATTTACATCAGTGTCATGTGAGCAAAAAATTACAAAAATAACTTGTATATTGTTGCAGTTTTGATTGTTATGTCATTAGATACATTATAAATGTATGTACAATGTACATGTACAATGTACAATGTACATGTACAATGTGTGTGTAGTCCTGAACATGCTCTTTCAATGACAACCCATGCAGCTATCCAGAAAAAAAAAACAATTTTGCTCATTTTTAAGACCAAACCCACCTTGGCTGGATGCTGCTCTATGTGGAAGCAGTGTAACTGAGAAGGAAAATGTTAGGTGCAGTCGAAAAGCACAAGCGGACCCAATTGCAAGAGAAACTGAGAGTCTTTAAAAATCAGAACCCAAAACTCCAAAAACAAGCGCTGGCACGAGAGGCCACGTAAAACTGAACATCTCAGGATTTGAGACAGGCTCCTGTCCACAGGACCGAGGAACCCAGCGGGAAGGGGGAAGGCACGCTCAGGTTCAGTCCAGACGGGTAGCTGTGGAGAGCCTCCGGATCCGAGCAACCACTGATATATAAGGAAATTAAAAAAAACTAAATGAGCGCAGGAGACCGGTCGGGCAGATTCGATTCGACTTGGCTTGACAGACTGGAAGGCAAGGATTAAAAGGTAAGAATGTTTGAGAGGTTAATAATCGTCTAACACAGAGAAGTCAGAAGAGGGAGAATAAGAAGGAAGGCTAATCAGTGCCAGGCAGGTGCTCTGAAAGAGAGAAGATGGGGAATGAACCGAAAATGAATAAACATTCTCAGACAAAGTTCACATTTGGAAAATATTTAAAAATAACTAGGTATTTCTGGGCATGGCCTCAATTTTTTTTACTAACCCCCTAATTTAACTCAATTATCCTGTATCCCTTTAATAGCACTCCTCGTCCTTCCCCTGCCAAGAAACCATATTGCTAGTCCTGACTCCATCTATCATCTTCTAGTGTACACCTCTCTTACCTGTCTCCTCCTGTCTCCATTTGTTCCCTACATTGTCTTCATTGGGATCTTCTCCTCTCCATCATTTTGCTCTCCTAACTAGCTCCTGCATCTGTAACGTACACATCATGTTGTTATTTTGATTGAGAATTACAGTATTTTACATGTCAATGGTTTTAAAACTGTGCACATCAGATTTTTGACCAACTAAGTTAAAAAACTAGCGCATAGCTGCTGCTTAGAGTACAAGGTGTGAAGAACAAGAACTGGTTCTCTCTCTATGTTAATCAAGGTGTCTCTTCCACTCCCTTTGATGAATCAAGACTGGAGTAAACCTAGTATTTGTGAGGTGTTTGATTTCTTTAGTGCTGTTTTGGGTCGTTTTTGAGCTACGGTTGTTTCTTTTGTTAACTGGTTTTGTTAACTCTATTGTTTTCCTCTTGTCTCTCATTTGCTCATCACCACTTTGCAATCACGCCCTCCAGCTGCCGCTAGTCAGCTGCAGATTAGAGTGCTTCGTTAGCGTCTTGTCTATACTGCCAGTTGTGAGTCGATTGTTATGTATGCTGAACCTAACTGGTTCTCCTCGTGTTGTGGAGTCCTGTCTACGTGTTCGGCTCTCTCTGTGAAGCAAGCCTCATCAGCCAACTCTACCTTCACTAACAGACTATGGCCTATCTCAGTCGGCGTGAGTTCTGCCCGCTGCGGCTCTTCCGGAGCTTTTCTGTTTCTAGTCCCTTCGGGGCAACCTTTGTTGAGTCTTCTGCAACATCTTTTTGTTGAACTTTAATAAACCTGGCTATTGGGTCCTCATCCATCCTTCCTCTAAGAATTATAATAACTTTTATTTTAGTAATATTTAACATAAAAAAGCCCACTCCTAGAGATGCTTGCAATGAAAATAGCAGGACAAGATGTTGTCTGCACAACATATACAGTAGAAAAAACAAACAAACACAACTTTCAACCCAGTCCTAACTGCAATATAATTAATGCAAACACTACAGTTAATTTGCTGTTATCGCAAGCTACCAGTGAACACAAATTATACAATATCTCATTCTGACATCTGTTGGTACTCAAAATGATTCCAAGAGTCCAAGGGCCCCCTTATTATAAGTTACATATTATGGCTCCATGCCTTCTCCCTTAGTACACAAGTAAGCTTCTGATTTCTCCTGTAGTTAAAGACAAACCCTCACTGTTAGCAATAAGAGACGGCATCTTTGCTGAAAAATACATTTCTGATTCTTGTCAAAGCTTCTTAATCACTTTGAACTTTTGACTGTTTAGATCAGGGTATTCAATTAAAAGTCACACAGTCTAAGTAAAGACTCTAAGCAAGGACAGTGAGGAGTATTTATTTTATTTTTGTTACAGAAACCTACATACAACTGACAAAAGTACAAAACAGAGCCAAATAACACAATTAAAAAGTTTACATCTTGAAAAGCAATAAATAAATAAGATCCTTTCTGGAAAAAAGCAAGTGCAGAAAGCTTACATTTCAAGTATAACTAAAACATTAATAAAATAAAATACAATATGGCTTTTTTAGGAGGGATGGCAAATGAACCACCTCTTTGTTTAGTTTTTAATTAGAAAATTGGCCATGTGACTGCTCTAAAAGCAAAATAAATCTTAGTTGGAATGGAATCAGTGCCCTTCTCATGCAGATATATAGGTATATATAGATATGTTCTTGTTTTTGATAAAGAATAAACAAATTTTTCACCGTCCAGGCGTCCACACATTCTTAACATTACGGTTTTACACATCGACCTTTCTTTTTTTTGAAGTAAGACATGCTGCCTGTCAGCATCATCTCCTCCTCTCTGATTCAACGCTCTGCACTGGAAACGTATTTTAAACAAACTATTGAATTGCTATCAACTGAGGCATCGCTGTATTAACTGAAGTAGCGGAGTCCACTATCTCTCAACTTTATAAGAAATTGGACCCAGGTCCAACAGAACAACCACTTGGACCGTATTTAGACACGGTCCAGCATTTGGTGATGGCTTGTTTACACTGTAACGACGGACATAGTCAGTGAAGTTAATGAGCAGTTCTATTATGAGTTCGCATGAATCAGTCAAATGCTGTTTTTCTTGGTAAACTTAAGCTGAGAATCAATATTATTCTCAGCTATTACTTAGGCTATACCCAAATACTGGCTTTGAGCATCCCAGGAGCAACACTGCTTGACATGAGTTAGTAAAGTGGCATTCTAAGCCAGTATTGGGGACACATTCGTTTAATTCCACCCTGATATTTGATTTAGAATTCATTAAAAGGACACGAGTGCTCTTTTATTTGACCAGCATCAATGCTTAACAGGCTGAAGCGATCTGACGGCTTGTACATCACACGTCTGGGTGATGGACACCGAAAGTAATGGCATTGTGGCAGTAAGTCTAATAAAGGATGCTCAAGTGCTGGGCATTCCATAAACCAGCCTGTGAGATATTTAACCTTGGAGAGCTCTAAAAGGACCCGCTTGCATAATGTAGCAGCATAAACTTGACCAACGTTCAGCTTTGATTAACCTCTGAAGAAAAGAAACCACTGTGCGGAGGATGGTGAAGGCCACTCCATGACTTCCATAATCTCTTCTATTGCCTTTATTCTGCTTTAATGTTGGAATGAGTAAAAAAAACTAAAATTCTTTATGACTTTCAATAGATAATTCCTCATATTAATGCTACAATGTGAACATAGGATTTTTGGTAGCACCTTATAATAACTACACACACGCAATCATTTATTTAGCATTAGCAAATAGCTAATAAATAATTTTAAAAGCATCCTTTCTATGTTCATACAAATATAACTAAGTGTTGTATTATTGGTTAATAAACATTGTTGAGGATTAGGAAAACATTTATAAATTCATCTTTTCTTTAAGTTTTTATTTGTTAGTAGTCTGTTATATCGCTTTTCCACTAATCTGTTTTTTAACAGAGCTGTTCTTAGTTTTTTAGTCATCATCCATCCTGGAATAAAGCATTTTGTTTGATTGTTATAAGTCACCACACACACACAGCTGTTCACGAGTGTACAAATAGATTATTTACAGTTCTGTCTCAGACTCACTATTCACCAAGTGTAACTAGACTGATGTAGTGGACTTATGCAACTTGAGTGACATGTCTAAAACATGACCACTCAGAACTGATACTGTAATTTGGTTTACAAACAAATGAAAACCACAGCGATTCAAGCAAACAAGAAGAGTATGGGGTTACTTCAATCCAGTGGAAAAGTGTCATACAGTTTCATTCCCATGAAAACCCCCAAATAATGCGGTGTCAAGACCATTCAATGTTTGAGTGAGGTTAAAAAAAAGCCTACTGTATGTGACTTCTCTTTACAAACAGCATAGAATTTTTTAAAGGAATAAATATCCCTTTTAAATAGACAAGACAAGAGATAAATGATAATGAATTGAACTGTGTTGCGCTCTGTACCTTTAAGAGTCACTGATGCCTGAGCTCATGAATCGATTCATTTTAAATGATTCTTTCCCTGGTGATTAGTACGTCTGTGTGTGTCTCATGGCTTGGCATATGTCAATGAAAGGTTTAACAACTCTTCTTTAATCAACGCTGAAGTTGGTTCTTTCTTGTTTCCCAGCGTGGTAAGGATGTATAAGTTAATTTTGTTTGTATGTTATGTTTTAAAAAAAAGATTGTTAATTGCTTTAATGACCACATGGTCGTCATGTTAGCCACGTGAGGATCGCATATGCACTTTGAGTCATAATTTCATTCCGTTTGATATTTTATTTCAAATGTACTTACATTGTGTGTTATAATTGTAATTTAGGCACTATTTGTGTAATTCATAGGTTGTATGTACGTGTCACACCCAGCACCTGCACCGACACTCCCCATGATCCAGCTGCACCTCTCCAATCCCGAGAACCATCACCTGAGTACTGATCACCCGCACCTGTGTTTCAATCACATCACCACTATATAGACTCACCCTATTCACTCACTCCTTGTCCCGGATCAAGGTTACTCGAGACTCACCATTCCTGAGGAACTACCTGCTTTGTCTGTCTGAGCCTGCCTGTCCATTCCTACAAGAGGAGAGAGAGAGAGAGAGAGATTAAGAGCATCTGAAGGGAAGTGATTGCTCTATTCCCTAAACTTTGGTGTCTGAACTTACCCGTGCTCATGGAGCCCCATATAAGCGTATCTTCTGAATACTATTGAACTGTGTATTCGTAACCACTGTAAATAAACTTCACCTACCTGCATCTTCCTTGTCTTCTCCCTCTGTGTGAGCATAACAGGATCCGGGACCATATTACTAATACGGATCGGTGAACATGGAAACCGCGGAAAAACCGGATGCTCTCGCTGAGTTGGTCCAGCTCCTTCGCCATTCGCTTAGCCCCGTTCTACAACCACCAGCGCCCTCTGCCGGCCATTCTGCGGTGGCACGCCCGACATCGTACGCCGGCGAGCCGGGAGGTTGTAGAGGCTTTCTATTACAGTGTTCACTGTATATTGAAGCAAACCCTTCTATGTTCCCGAACGACGTGACCAAGGTAGCGTTTATCATCTCTCTATTGACGGGTCGAGCTTTGCAGTGGGCTGAAGCCATTTGGAATGCAAACCACCCAGCCACTAAATCCATCGCTACATTTATCAATATATTTAAGGAGGTGTTTGAGGTGTCTCATTCCTCCCTTTCTGCCCATGAAGAACTCAAGTCTTAGACAGTCCAAACTAACCACCCATGAATATACACTCCAATTCCGTTCTCTTGCCTTAAGGAGTGGGTGGATTGAGGTCGCTCTGCTGGCTGCATATCGTCGGGGGTTAAATACTCCCATTCGCCAACAACTAGCCATCTACGACGATGCCGTCAGCTTGGAGACGTTCATCAGAAAAGCTTTGAGCGTCTCACAAAATTTGTCCGCCTGTCAGCCTCATTTTACAACCCCTGATCCTCCCACCATCCCTCCTCTCTCTCCGGATTCCCTCGAACCGATGATCACGGATAATTACCACTTATCCCCTTCAGAACGGAGCCGCCGGATGCAAGCCGGATTATGTTTATACTGTGGGGCTTCCGATCACCGCATCTCTGACTGCCTCGTTCGCCCTCCCCGTCAAGTGGTGAGTACATTACAAATTACTCCCTATGTCTCAGATATTCCGCACCTACGTGCTCAAATCATTCATAAGGATCGTATTCTCCCCATACATGTGCTCATCGACTCTGGAGCGGCTGGTAACATCATCTCCTCCCGTATGTTCAATCCTTTCGAATACCTCATGTCCCCTCGGAGACGAAGTACCATATCACCACCATCCAAGGAAAACCGCTTGGCGAGGGGAGGGTAAATCGGCGAACTACCACTCTCCAGCTTCGTTTCCCGGACGGACATTCGGAGCGGCTACAACTCTTGGTACTACCACACGCGACTGTCGACGTGGTATTGGGAAGGCCCTGGCTCATGTACCACAACCCTATCATCAACTGGGAGACAGGTCAAGTGGAGACGTGGAATCCGTTATGCCTTACCTCGTGCTTCACCACCAAACCCTCCAAACCGGTCACAGCCCTACCCGTTCAGTCCACATCCGTCGAAAGTCCCAATACTAACCGATCGATTACCATCCCCAAAGAGTATCACCCGTTCCAGGCTTCAGCCAGTCACTAGCCACCCGTCTTCCTCCTCACCGGCCCTGGGATTGCAGTATCGATCTGCTGCCAGGGGCACGACTCCCACACGGTAAGGTCTATCCGCTATCCATCCCTGAACGGAAGGCCATGGAAACCTACATTAAGGAGGCCCTCGATCAGGGTTTCATCCGTCCGTCTACCTCACCAGCTGCATCGAGTTTCTTCTTCGTGGCAAAGAAGGATGGGGGTCTCCGGCCCTGTATCGACTATCGGGTTCTAAACGAAGCCACGGTAAAATTTGCCTATCCTCTGCCACCCGTATCGGCTGCCCTGGAAGAACTCCGCGAAGCCCGGATATTCTCAAAACTCGATCTTCGCAGCGCTTATAACCTCATCCGTATCCGGGAAGGAGATGAGTGGAAGACCGCTTTCATCACCCCTGCGGGCCACTATGAATACCAGGTCATGCCGTTCGGCCTCTCCAACAGTCCATCCGTCTTCCAAAATTTCATGAATGAAATCTTCCGGCCCTACCATCACAAGTTTTTGGTCATCTACATAGACAATATCCTCATTTACTCCCGAACTCTGGCAGAACAACACCATCAGGTCCGACTGGTCTTGCAACGCCTCCGTGATCACCATCTCTATCTCAACTTAGAGAAATGTGAGTTTCACCGGTCCACCATCTCCTTCCTGGGTTACGTAATATCCGCCGCAGGGGTAAGCATGGAATCCACCAAGATCCGGGCTGTCGCGGAGTGGCCCCAACCACAGACCATCAAGGAGATGCAACGGTTTCTGGGATTTGCAAACTTTTACCGCCGGTTCATAAAGAACTATAGTCAGATCTCTGCACACTTAACAGCACTCCTAAGGGGCACCAAGAAGACCTTGTACTGGAACTCCGACGCCGAAGAGGCCTTCGATACCCTCCGTCGAGCCTTCACCTCCACTCCCGTCTTACGCCACCCAGACCCGGATAAACCATTCATTGTAGAGGTGGATGCTGCTACCCAGGGTGTGGGAGCAGTTCTGTCTCAACGGTCAGGTGAACCCTCATCTCTTCACCCATGCGCTTTCTTCTCGAAGAAACTATCACCGGCAGAACAGAACTACGGAATTTGGGACCGAGAACTTCTAGCCATCAAACTGGCCCTCGAGGAGTGGCGGCATTGGCTCGAAGGGTCCAAATCTCCCTTCCAGGTGATAACTGACCATAAGAACCTCCAATATCTTCGTACCGCCAAAAGACTCAATGCCCGACAAGCTCGCTGGTCTCTCTTTTTTGCCCGATTTCAATTCCAGATCACCTATCAACCCGGCCATTAAAACCTCAAAGCTGATGCCCTGTCCCGTCTATACTCCATCGAATTAGACCACTCCGAACCCGAAACCATTCTGCCACCCACCATATTTGTAGCGCCTATACTTTGGCAAGTAGATCAGGAAATTCAAGATGCCACCCTCGAGGAGCCCGCTCCGCCGGAGACCCCAGCAGGGAAGACCTTTGTCCCAAAGCGTCTCCGTGTCACTCTGATGGAGCAAGTCCACAACTCACTGGGCTCTGGACACCCTGGCAGCAGTCGAACCCTCTCACACCTACGTCAACGGTACTGGTGGCCTCGGATGGGCCCGGAGGTAGCGAGGTATGTGCAAGGATGCTCGATCTGCGCTATCAGTAACATTCCCTGCCGGCTCCCTGAGGGAAAGCTTCATCCGTTACCCATACCCTGCCGACCTTGGACTCACATCGGACTCGACTTTGCCACGGACCTGCCTCCCTCCGATGGTTACACCACCATCCTGGTCGTTGTGGACCGCTTTTCTAAAATGTGTCGACTAATCCCATTGAAACATCGTCCCACAGCTCTCGAGACGGCTCAAGCCCTCTTCCATTCTGTGTTTCGGACTTTTGGCCTACCGGAGGATATCGTCTCCGATCGAGGACCTCAGTTCACGTCCAGGGTTTGGCGGGCGTTCTTCCGGCTCCTGGACGTAACCAACAGTCTCTCCTCAGGCTATCATCCCCAGTCGAACGGCCAGACCGAGCGAAAGATTCAGGAGATATCCCGCTACCTCCGCACTTACTGTGCTCGCCATCAGAATACCTGGAACCAGTATTTGCCGTGGGCTGAGTATGCACAAAATTCATTGCTTCAGAACTCGACCAAACTGACCCCCTTTCAGTGTGTTCTAGGCTACCAACCTCCCTTGTTCCCCTGGTCTGGAGAAATCTCGGAAGTGCCTGCTGTAAATTCCTGGTTCCGGGAGAGTGAGAGGGTGTGGGGCTCAGCTCACATCCAGCTGCAGAGGGCAGTACGAAGATTCACTCAGGCCGCTAACACTCGTCGAGCCGATACTCCGAACTATCAACCTGGAGATCGTGTGTGGCTCTCAACGCGGGATATTTGTCTCCGACTACCCTGCAAGAAGCTGAGTCCCCGCTACATAGGGCCGTTCACGGTGCACTCACAGATCAATCCTGTCTCTTACCGTCTCAACCTTCCTGCCGAATACCGTATTTCACCCACCTTTCACGTCTCCCTGCTCAAACGGTTCACTGATCCCGTTGTCCCTTCCTCCACAGATCCCGAACCGCCTTCTCCTTCACTCCAGCCCGAGATCCAAGGGAACCAGGTCTACCAGGTCAACGAGATAATGGACTCCCGACGACAGGGGGGTCGACTGCAGTATCTCGTCGACTGGGAGGGGTACGGTCCTGAGGAGCGGTCGTGGGTCGACAAGGAGGACATTCTGGATCCAACCCTCCTCACTGACTTCCATCGTCAGCATCCCGACCCTCCCGCTCCCAGAGGCCGGGGTCGGCCCCATCGTCGGTCTCGGGTGCCAGGAGTCACCCGTGGGGGAGGGGGTAGTGTCACACCCAGCACCTGCACCGACACTCCCCATGATCCAGCTACACCTCTCCAATCCCGAGAACCATCACCTGAGTACTGATCACCCGCACCTGTGTTTCAATACCATCACCACTATATAGACTCACCCTGTTCACTCACTCCTTGTCCCGGATCAAGGTTACTCGAGACTCACCATTCCTGAGGAACTACCTGCTTTGTCTGTCTGAGCCTGCCTGTCCATTCCTACAAGAGGAGAGAGAGAGAGAGAGAGAGAGCGAGAGAGATTAAGAGCATCTGAAGGGAAGTGATTGCTCTATTCCCTAAACTTTGGTGTCTGAACTTACCCGTGCTCACGGAGCCCCATATAAGTGTATCTTCTGAATACTATTGAACAGTGTATTCGTAACCACTGTAAATACACTTCACCTACCTGCATCTTCCTCGTCTTCTCCTTCTGTGTGAGCATAACAGTACGATGTGTTAAGTATGTATTTTATGCTGTTTCAGTTGACCTCACTCAAGGTTCTTTTAAGGCTCATTCAAAGGACACGAATTTCATGGGTCAAATTATAATGCTTCATCCATGTAACACAACAAATAAAGTGAGAGTTCAGCACCAAAGAATAAAGAAAGAAACCACACGTTAATGTTATCTTTATTGGTAACAAACTGAAACGGTTTAAATTGGCTAAAGGGAGATTGTGAAAGGTGCACCATTATCTTGAACTTAACCTAAACACAGACAAAACCAGGTAGACTGACTTCAAAATCCTCCTTTATTTTTCTCTTGCAGGCTCATTTAGGAGTGGTTAATGTCTACCTGAAGTTCTGTAGCAGTCTTTAGTTTGTAGTTTTTCTTGTAAGCATTTAAAGTTTTTTGGTATTTGTCTTCCCCTTGTGTGTTTCTGTACTCTATACTTATTCAATACACTTATTCAATTTTTTTTTGTTAAAAAAAAAAGTGGACAGTTGTGGTCTAGTGGATGTGGAGATTTTTTTGGGATCGGAAAGTCGCAGGTTCGAGCCCCAGATCCACCAAGTTGAAGGTGGTGTGAGTGATGAAACACTTGCTCTCTTTTTTGTTCCAGAGCAAGCAGACAAGTTTTTTTCTTAATCAAAAATAGCTGATAGTTCTTTATTCCAACCTTCTGATCATTGCACCATTATTTTGAACTTAAACACAGACAAAACCAGGTGAACTGACTAAAAGCTCTAACAAAGAAATGAGTAAAAAGGGGAGTGTTACAAAACAACAAACAAATATGTGCACCACACAAAAACAAAACAAAAAAGATGGCCATCACCAGTTTTGTGACCTAGATCACATGACTTCAGGAATCAAATAAATGGGAATAAACACAGACTGTCTAAAATATTACAAGGAGAAGGCAAAACTGTCAATGATTTATAACCTACAGACTGAAAATAACAAGTATGATGTACTTTTACTTGGTTAAAGAGATTTTCGGTCTAAGTGCTTTGTTGTTTTTTATATTTTGGGTCCCCCACATCCAAGGTTCCAGAGCAAGCCGACAATAAGTATTTTTTTTTTTTATCAAAAATAGCTGCTAGTTGTTTATTCCAACCTTCGTGATCATATTTCAGAGAAAACTGACATCAAAATGTTAGTAGTCAAAACATTTTACATTCTTCAATGTTGCAAACAGATTTTACTACACTAAAATCTAAAATAATCCTAATTAGCTTACTAGCTGGAGTTGATAAATAAGGATGTACAACGTACCCATGAGGAACTGAAAGCGAAAAAGAAGGATATACAGGTAAATAAATAAAACAAATGAATGGTGAAAGCAATAACATGGAAGATGTTAAAAAGACTTTCCCAGCAATGGGTTGTGGCTGGAAGGGCATGCGCCACGTAAAACATATGCCAGAGAGTTGGCGGTTCATTCTGCTGTGGCGAACCCGAAAGGGAAGAAAGCCGACATGAAGATGGATGAATAGATGTTAAAAAGACAATAAGTAAAAACAAAAAAAGAGCCCAGATCTGTCAGATACCTGTATCTCAAAACTAGAAAATGACTTTCAAGAAAGTGAAAGTCTTTTTTTGTTTTCAAAAACAATTAAAGAGAGTTTGGTGTGACCAACGTTGCATACCAAAACATTTAACAAGTACCTAAAAATGTCCATGGTGTACCAAAACAAAATTAAAGTCAATTAGCAAGTTTAAATTAAACTCTCCCCTCCCTGAACCGCCACCTTAAAGTGGTGGAGGGTTTAGCGTGCTCGAAGGATTCTAGGAGCTATGTTGTCGGGGGCTTGCTGCCCCTGGTAGGGTCTCCCAAGGCAAACAGGTCCTAGGTGACGGGCCAGACTAAGAGCGGTTCAGAAGACCCTCTTATGATGATGATGATGACAACGGATTCCGCAATGTCACCCGGATTGGCGTCACCGGGGCCCCACCCTGGAGCTAGGCCTGGAGTTGGGGCTCTGGTGGCCGGGTCTTTTCCCATGGGACCTGGCCGGGCCCACCCCGAAAAGGCCACGTGGGATCGCCCTCCCGTGGACCCACCACCCGCAGGAGGAACCGTAAGGGGCCGGTGCATTGTTATCTGGACGGCAGCCGAAGGAGGGGACCTCGGCGGCCCAATCTTTTGACACAGAAGCTAGCTCTGGGGACATGGAATGTCACCTCATTAGGGGGGAAGGAGCCTGAGCTTGTGCGGGAGGTGGAGCGTTACCGGCTAGAGATTGTCGGGCTCACCTCCACGCACAGCCTGGGCTCTGGAACCCAGCTCCTCGAGAGGGACTAGTCTCTTCACTACTTTGGCGTAGTCGGTTTACTATTTAAAAAAACACAAAACATGTGTAAGTTATCATCTAGTCCAAAGAGAAATGTAAGAATTGGTCCCTTAAAATCAGCTCTGTTGCCAACTCCTTAGTAAGAAAAATCCATTTTGGCTGGTCCAAAAGTCACAAAATGATGTCACAATCTAATCTGGATTCCAGGGCACGTGCATGACATATTTTCCCTGCCCCCCAATGGGTTTTAATCAATGCCAACAAAAACGAATTGCAGATACAAGTGTTTCATGTCATTATTAAATTAGCACATATGGCGTTATAAAAAGCATGTAATGCAAATTAAAATTAAATCATAATAAAAACAATGCGAGCAGAATGTAGTAAATAACATGTAAGCTCTGTTATTTTAAACTAACCGTGTCTTTAGATCAATTTTGATTTCATGAATTTAACATCTAAAAAAATATCTTCTTAGAAAGGCATAAGCTACTATTCTTTTGCTAATCATTTGGAGTACAGTGGAACAGTGGCAAAAGCAGTGGGACGTAAAAGCAGGCCCGGGGATAAGGGCGGGGCGGCGAAGACAGTGACAGTCACAGGCAGGCACAGCACAGACATTGCAAAAGCAGTTCCTCTGTCTGAAGAGCCCATCAGTCAAAACAAAAAAACAAGAAAACGCTAAAAGTCAACAAGAACTGCAGGAAAAGTTGCTAGATTTGTTGCTAGTTGCTAGGTATAAAATCTAGTGACAAAGTCTCTAAGTTGGCAACACTACGCTGTGGTACCGCGACAGGGGTACCTCATTTTTTTATGGCCATCATTTAAAACTTTTAGAAAGGGCTGTAGTAAATTTATGTTGACAGGGCCTTAAAGAAGACCCACATTATTTGATGTAATGAAGGAACTCAGTGTAAATCCAAATCCATTTTAATTTATTTTAATTTTATTTGCATTTGTCATTAAACTCTCAGCGACTTTTTTTGCTGTGAGACGACCGTGCTACCCACTGCGCCACCGTGACGCCCTGCACAGATGTCAATAAGCCACATTTTAGTCCAAACTGATTCTGAGGTCCCCTTTAAACTTTATAATGTTTAAGGGTACTTTAATCGAAAGAGTATAGCTGAAGGTTGGAAAATAAAGGGTTTGAATGCTATCAACTGAAATGAATATATCTGGAATTAATGAAATGATAATTTACACCAATGATGGAAGTAACATTTATATTGTTAAGGGATTGTACATTAAATGTGCAGATAAGTTACCTGCCCCTTTAAAAATATAACATAAAAATGTATTTGACATTCATATGAGATAATCACATTGTCAATCACAAGGACTTTGAGAGAAAACAGACTATAGGAAAATAAAACAGCGGGTTAAAGGAAGATTATTCTTCCTTTTTCTATAATAGAGACAAAAGTAATCAATTACAGATTGTTGGTAAAGGTAGCTTACAAGCAATCCAGACACTAACCCAGGTTCGCTGTACATCTGTATACATATATGAGACTAAGCAGTGTGTTTCATGGGTCATTTAGCTCAAGCTAAGTAATGAGATCAATTGTGGCACATGAATGGAATGAATAACTCTTCAGCCCTCACAAAGAACTCTGTTCTCTTTTTAGGGACCTCGATTTCTATATCGCTTTTCATTCTTCGTAACTGAACAACATCCACTATGTATTGATGTCAATGAGGTCAGTTTTAAACTCAGGTTGCCTGAGTTAGTGATCATATTACTTATTATTTTTAATGCTTATATCTTTCATACATTGAATATCTAGGATTAAGAATACAAAGGAGGTCTGAGTGGAATTATTCTGGGAATAAACACTATTTGTTATTTAGGCCAAATTTGTAGATTAATTGTAATATTTGACAATATATTTATTTATTAAAAAACACATTTGTTGCTTACAAATGTAACAGGTAGGTGTAAAATCAAAACCAGATTATTTTTATTATAGATACATAGATTTTTATTAAGATTTTATTATCCCCAAATGTCTTCATATTATACAGAAAAATCTATATAAAACATTTGCCCTATTTTTACTTATACATGTATAATGTACCATACTTTTAGAATTCAATTATTGTAACTATTAAACCAATAGTCAATTAGATGCTTGTTTTGAATATAATTTAAATACAGTATTACTTTTATAGATTGTATAAATTATAGAATTATGACATATAGAACATTCATTCATCTTCATGTCGGCTTTCTTCCCTTTTGGGGTCGCCACAGCGTAATGAACCGCCAACTCTCTGGCATATGTGTTATGCAGCGGATGCCCTTCCAGCCGCAACCCATCGCTGGGAAACATATAGAACATATTATAGAATATATATATAATTTCAAAAACAACTACAAGGAAAAAAACTGCTTATTGTGGGGGAAAAAACAATATCTCTTAAACCAAAAACATTTTAAACAAAATAATCTTTGCATGTCTGTTTAGGCATTAGTGCGGCAGAACATTTTGGAACATGTCTGCCTTCCTTTTCACCTTAGGAGATAAAAACGACTCTGTGACTCTCGCAGGTTATGCAAAAGCATCTGGCAGACCAATGTATTTGACCAGGTTAAAGCCAGAGCCATTTTATTTCAGGAACACACATGTCTGCCTTGTAAATGAGTAGCAGTCACAAAACAATACAATCTCTAATGTATTTTTTTCTGACATCACAAAGCAAAACTGGAAAAATGTAGCAGAGTTATGTGTTTGGATGTACGTGTCTTAAACAAGCGCACTCCGATCTTCCTCTGGAAATCATTGAAAACACAATCACATGGAAGTCGAGCCGAGTCAGGGCAGGACTGGGACCAAAAAAAGGGCCTGCCATTTTTGACCATGGTGGCCCACCATGATTATTTACAAGATGTGCGATGACAAAATAGACAATTTTTGAGGCACAGCTTTACTTTCATTCATTTACTCAATTATCTTTCATTTTATAGGGTGTTGGTGCATTAACAAAATACATTGTAGCTAATTGTTTCACATCAGCAACAAAGTGTACTTTCTGACTGAGGTTACTATTTCAAACTATACATTTTCTAATGATCTTCTTCTTCTTCTTTCGGCTGTTCCCAGTTTAGGGGTCGCCACAGCAAATCATCTGTTTCCACCTAACTCTTGCCTCAGTATCCTCTACTGTTGCACCAATTACCTTCATGTCCTCCTTCAGCACACCCATATAACTTGTCTTTGGCCTTCCTCTTGCCTGGCAGCTCCATCTCCAACATCCTTCTACCAATATAATTACTATCCCTTCTCTGCACATGTCCAAACCATCTCAATCTGGCTTCTCTGACTTTGTCTCTAAAACAACCAACCTGAGCTGTTCCTCTGATGTGCTCGTTCCTAATCTTGTCCATCCTTGTCACTCCTAAACTGAACCTCAACATCCTCGTCTCTGCTACTTCCATCTCTGCCTCGTGTCTCTTCCTCACTGCTACAGTCTCTAACCCATACATCATAGCTGATCTCACTACTGTTCTGAACACCTTTCCTTTGATTCTTGCTGACACTCTTCTGTCACACAACACCCCTGACACTTTTCTCCACCCACTCCAACCTGCCAGCACTCGCCTCTTCACCTCTTTTCCACACTCCCCGTCACACTGGACTGTTGACCCCAAATACCTAAACTCCTCCACCTTCTTGACCTCAGCCGATCCTTGATGTAGCCCTACCTCCACCTTGAACTCCTCCGTCTGACCAACAGCACATCTCACTGTTGTCATACTCCTCTCATACATATCCTGAACTACTCTGACGTACTTCTCTGCCACTCCTGACATCCTCATACAGGACCATAACTCTTCTCTCGGCACCCTGTCATACGCTTTCTCTAAATCCACAAAGACACAGTGCAGCTCCTTCTGACCATCTCTGTACTTCTCCATTAACATTCTCAGTAGTGCATCAGTAGTGCTCTTCCTGGGCATGAAGCCATACTGCTGCTCGCAAATATCCACTTCCCTTCTTAGCCTAGCTTCCACTACTCTTTCCCAGAGTTTCATTTCATTCAACTTTATACCTCTGTAGTTGTTACAACTCTGCACATCACCCTTGTTCTTAAAGATTGGCACTAGGACACTTCTCCTCCATTCCTCAGGCATCTTCTCACTCTCTAGAATCCTGTTGAATAACCTAGATAGGAACTCCACTGCTGTCTCTCCTAGACACTTCCACACCTCCACAGGGATGTCATCTGGACCAACAGCCTTTCCACTCTTCATTCTCCTCAGAGCTTTCCTTACCTCATCCTTTCTAATCTTTTCAACTTCCTGCTCTACAATGTTCACCTCTTCCCCCCTTCTTTCCATCTCATTCTCCTCATTCATCAACTCCTCAAAATACTCCTTCCATCTTCTCTGCACACTCTCTTCACTTGTTAGAACCCTTCCATCTCTATCTTTAATCACCCTTATCTGTTGCACATCCTTCCCATCTCTGTCTCTCTGTCTCGCTAAGCTGTTCAATTCCTTCTCACCTTCCCTCGTGTCTAACCTGGCATACAACTCATCATATGCCTTCAGTTTGGCGTTTGCCACCTCCCTCTTCACCCTCCGCTGTGATTCCTTGTAGTCCTTTCTACTTTCTTCAGTCCTTTCGATGTCCCACTTCTTTTTAGCTAGCCTTTTCCTCTGGATGATGTTCCGTACTTCCTCATTCCACCACCATGTTTCCTTATCTTCTTTCCTTCTTCCTGCTGACACACCTAGCACCTTCCTACCTGTCTCCCTGATCACTTCTGCTGTAGTTTCCCAGTCCTCTGGAAGCTCTTCCTGACCACCCAAAGCCTGTCTCAGCTTCTGTCTGAATTCCTCACAACCCTCTACCTTTTTCAACTTCCACCACTTGGTCTGCTTTTCCATCTTTCTTCCCCTCTTCTTCCTGACCACCAGAAACTTCCTACACATCACAATCCGATGCTGTCTGGCTACACTCTCTCCTACTACTACTTTGCAGTCAGTGATCTCTCTCAGATTGGCTCGTCTACTTAGGATGTAGTCCACCTGCGTACTCCTACCATCACTCTTGTAGGTAACTCTATGTTCCTCCCTCTTCTGGAAATAAGCGTTAACTACAGCCATTTCCATCCTCTTGGCAAAGTCCACCACCATCTGTCCTTCAGGATTTTTTTCCTTAACACCAAACCTGCCTACTTGTGGAGCATAACCATTCACTACATTCAACAACACCCCTTCAATCTCTAACTTCAAACTGATCACCCTGTAAGACACTCTTTTCACCTCTAAAACATTCCTCACAAACTCCTCCTTCAGAATATCTCTTACCCCATTTCTCTTCCTATCCTCACCCATAGTAAAACAGTTTGTATCCCCCTCCAATAATACGCGCTTTGTTACCCTTCCACTTGGTGTCCTGCACACACAGAATATCTACCTTCCTTCTCTCCATCATGTCCGCCAGCTCTCTACCTTTCCCGGTCATTGTACCAACGTTGAGAGTCCCTATTCTCAGACCTCTACTCTTGCCTTTCCTCTACTCTCTCTGCCTACGAATCCTTCTCCCTCCTCTCCTTCTTTGACCAACAGTAGTCCATTTTCTAATGATCTGATGTCAAATTAAAAGACAAGCGTGTAAACCTTTTTCAATTGTACTAAGACATATTTGTTTTATCCCTGCACACCAACAAATTAATCTAAAACATTGATCATTAGTTTTTTTTAAATAATGCATTTACTTAAATTATGTCATTGTGAAAATTAAGTTATGTCTCTTTTTATGTCAATCATGGACATGTAGACGTTATACATGTTAAGTATTTTTGTCATTAGCTCCATTTTCAGGCGCTCTCTCAGTAAGAGAACATTCAAGAGTTATAATATTAGATCATGAATGTGAGGCTGTGTTTATATGAACTCAGACCTACCTGTCCTGGAGAAGGTACATCAAGAGGGCCTTCCCCTCCTCCTTATGGCCCCCCTATGACCAGGCCGGCCGTGGTCTGCAGATCACTTGGCCCTTCTGGCGAGCCATGGAAGATCCCTGTTAAACGGTAAGTTCTGCTCTCTTAACAAGGGGGGGCTGTGGTACATCCCCATCCAGAGTTGAGGAGAATATCTATGACCCCTGAGGGGGTACAGCTCCTAGCTTCGGCCTCTTGGGTGAGGTCGTTGAGACCATTTTCCACTCCAGGGCTCCCACTACGAGGAGGTCTTATGAAGACACAAGATAGTGACTGTTTACTGCCTGGTGTGTTTCCCACACCCTGGATTCTGCTCGCTGCCCGGTCGAGATAGGTGCTGGAGTTTCTGCAGTCTTAGTTCGCCAGGGGGTTTTCACCATCCATCATTAAGGTGAATGTGTCAGCCGTTTCCGCCTGTCATGTCCCAATTGATGGAGTTCCTTTGAGCAGGTCCTCCCCCTTTATATCTCGTTGTTTTCGCGGTACCAGACGGCTGAGGCCCCTGGTCTGTACAAGAGTGTCCGTATGGGACCTGGCCTCTGCTTATGCGTCCTCTGGTCTTTGGGGTCAGGGCACATTCCACGAGTGGTGTGGTGGCTTCTAAGGCCTTGTCATCTGGTATTCTATCCAGGACATTGTAATGCTGTGGGATGGTCCACACCCTTGACTGTGGTCCGGTCCTACAGTTGGATCTGGATAATTCTCCGGGCTGAACACACTGTCAGTCCGGGGTTGCTTGGCATGTTTTGACAATCGTTTCCCATAGCGTTTAGACGCAGCTCGAGTTCCTGAAGGGGAACGTCTCAGGTTACGTATGTAACCAAGGTTCCTAGACGGAACGAGACGCTGTGTCTCCAGGCCACTCCGTCTGCATCCTGATGGCGCTTACTGTGGCTAAAAGCTGGTTGCCGTCTCAATCGCTGGCTCCTATATACTGTACTTTTTCAGGTGCGACGTTGCGCTCGGATGATGTCACACCTGTCCATTGGACAAAATTTGACACATAATTCAGAGCCGGGAACGCACTGAGCGTTCCCCATAGCGTTTGGACGCAGCGTCTCGTTCCCTCAGGGAACCTTGATTACATACGTAACCTGAGACGTTTTCCTTCACTAACAGGGAAATTACAAAAACAATTAAATATATCACTATTAATGTACCATTCACTTCTTTCTGTTAAATAAATCAGTAACAGCAGTTACATCCACCAATTTAATATTGCACAAACAGCTGCACATTACACTACTAACAATCACAGCTTTTATTGAACTTGAATTAATTTGTACAGTTGCTAATACAAGGTTACATTTTGGCAAAAAAAGGTAATACAGCAAAACATATTATTTGTGACGCACTATATTAACACAGACATTTGCCACTACTTTTAATATAGCTTTTGTTGGTGACAATTACTTGAAATTTGATAAAACTACAAAAAAACAATGACCCACGACATGACGAATGGGAAATATGGGGAAACAGACAATAAACAACTTGCAATTCAACGTGATATTAAAAGATCCACTTACCAAAAGAGATTGATGGGCTCTCTGCTAGTGAAATAAAAGCCTGTAACTAGTAAAGGGCCAGCATATTCTCCATATTTCAGAAAATATTATTAGCAGCTTTTCTCTTGTCAATTTCATTCATCTTTCTCCAAGAAGCCTGCTGGAAGCTCCTCCCCCAGCACATACATTTTATTATTTCAACTTGTGTTTGAAGTCATATTTTCTAGCGTTGATTTAGCAACGATCACACGTTTACCAATTCCTGGTGTGAACAGCATCTGAAGCTGAAAATTAAAAGTTGCTTTCTTTGGATGCATGGTTAGAACTATGTTCTCATGTTATGCCCTTGTTATAGCACTTAGAATAAATATTTAAGCCCTCTATACTACCGCTAGACTGTTAATAACTTTCAAAATGCAATATTTTTCATCAAATGCGCCGTAAATACATCAGTCCCTCCAACAGACTTTTAGCATGACCCTCTGACCAGCACTTTCCTGTTAGCCTGGTTACACAAAAACAAATGCAACTAGCGTTAAACACGTGTTATTGTTTTAAAACATTATAATCGAAAGACAATTGTTATGCGCCATGTAACAGCACTTTATATGTGTGACCCAGAGTGTAACACAGAGTTTGAGTCCACAGAATAAACCAGAAACCACAAGAAAAAGGGCTCCTCAGCGACGTGTTTACAGATGAATCAGACGGGCTTACTCTTACAATGTATGATTTCTAATGTTGCCATACTGTTTTATTAATTATTCTTTTTGTTATAGACATACTTGTAACAAAGGCCGTAAAATGCCAATAGAAGATCTGTTCACGATCTTCACTTTTTGATCCACGAGCTTTACACAATAGCATATATTTCATTAATGTATTTAAGCCCAGCACAAGTAAAAAAAATTTATAAAAAAATACATATTTTTGATGAGGTAACAACACTTTAAGATGCGTGGAATGTCAGAAAATTCACATTATCATCATATTACACCTTTAATTAAGCTGAGTTTTAGAGTTGTAATGTAAAGAATTACATATACTCACGTTACTGTACTTAAGTAGTTTTTTATGAGAAATTATAATTTAGCGAGTAGTTCTAAATTTGTGCTTGTACTTGTGTACATTTTTAGCTCACAAGTACTCTAACAGTATTTTTACTGCGTTATTTTACTACCTGTTGTCGCTTCTTTTGTATTTTTATCTATATTATTGGCACCTAACCCATCACAAATACACGACTCTTGACGTCTACACGCCTGCCTTTTTTTGCAGGGTTTACTTAGTCATGGAGAAGGACAAGGTCATAATCACTATATGCAATTACGACCTAGAAGTCAGTCATGTAGTAGGATCTCTGTATGACTGAAATACTTTTTTTGTCAAGGAATGGTACTTTTACATCCACACATATTCAGAGCAGCATTTCATTTGTTCGGTGTAACAAATTGCATATTGTCTCTCCCTAATGTAAGTCGCTTTGGACAAAAGCATCTGCCAAATGCATAAATGTAAATGTAAATGTAAATTTCACATTAACTGGTTATTTTTGAAAACACTGGCCAAGTTTTTTTAAACGCAACATATTAGCAGTGGTTGAAAGAGTACTGAAAAATTGTACTCAAGTAAAAGTACCATTACTTGCCAAAAAAACCACCACAGGAAATGAGGAATGTTTTAAAAGAAAAATAAAAAGGAGGAGGGATAATTATTTTCCCTCAACTGAAAATAATATCTATATTACATATATTATAACTGAACCAATATTACGCTGACATAGAAAGTTGATACCCCATGCAAACTCTGTGTACCAATGTAAAAAAATCTAGCTGTTGTGATCGGGGTTAAAAAACTTCAAACTTTGACTTTAAATGGCGCTGCAAGTCAAACTCGTGAAGCAGTAACATTAATACAGTAGGCCCTCCATAGAATGTGTGCAATGCGCATATATTTAAAAAAATGTATGCATTCTTAAGTCCGATAACAACAGTTATTGTTTCCTAATTGAATCATAGACTGCTCATAATACATCACTGACTTTATAAACTTTCTTTAGGTCATATGTGCGTGTAATGATTCTGACCACATTAACGTGACATATATGCAGCATTTTTAAAGTGTCCATGTCACATAATACATTAGGGAGGTTTATTAGGGAGGTTTGAATTTATTGCAGATTTAACATACAACACTTACTGGAACCTCGATGTGTTTCTTCAAATTAGATGTAGAATTCTGGAAGGCTGATACAGTATTTAAATTCGCCACAGTTGCCCTTCTTTTCCTTCAGTTGAAAAATGTCCATCAGATTGGATGCTTTTTAACGACACATGGTAACTCTTCCTCGACTCCTTCTCCATGACTAAGCAAAGTCATGTGCTAGAGACAGGCATGTTTTGCGTGATTTTGATCTGATGGTATAGTTGTCTATCATATAAATATAAGCAAATACAAAAGTAACAACAGCAGGTTTAAGAAAAAGAGCAGTAAAAGTACCGTTACTGCACAAAAAAAGTAAAAGAAAAGGTTGAATTTTTTAAAACTTCTCACTAAATTACAATTTCTGAAAAAAAAGACTACTCAATTACAGTAGCGTGAGTATTTGTAATTCATTACTTCACACCCCTGCATATTTATTTCCATATAAATGACGTAACCCTGTTTATTTTGGTAACAGGTGGAGTTTGGAGGAGTTGTAGGAGTTTGTCATTGATGCAGCAGCTTTCTCTAACAGTTCTCCATGGCTAATGAGGACAGAGTGAGGGTTTGCACTATGCTTCTCTGTGTTAAATCATATCTTCTGAAATATGCAGAACTACACAAGCCAATTAGCTAGGTTATCATGATCTGTTTTGAACAACAGATGTGCCAAACTGCAACAATTAGCTAAATGTTGCTGATGTTTTGAACCAGATCTGGTTTAAGTCTCAAATAAATGTGAGCTGCTGCAAGTCCCAGTTTACTGCTGTCTTCCCTGCCTTTTTACATCAAAAAAGTCAATTTCCCTGCCTTCTAACATCAAAAAAGTTATCTTCCCTGCCTTCTAACATCAAAAAGATAAGCAGCTGATTACACATGGATTACTCATCTATCAAAGTGTTGCAGATGACAAATCTGGGTTATAAACATAATGCCAAATAATAAGCCGGATAATGTTCATCATTGCTATCTTGGTTATTTTTTCGACAGCTTTATGTCCCAGTATGAAGGGTTTCTAATGACACTCATATTCATTCTGACTCCCACATTCAAACAACACTTTGTGAAAGTTCCAAAAGGTCAGATCACAGGCTACACTTGGCTCTCTGCTCTAAAACCTCTAAGCAGATGGTCAATCTTTTTCCCAATGGTTCAAGTTTTTTTTCATTAGAAGTTCAAATTTTGAGATAGTTGTAGCAACTCCCTAAATTAACCCTGTAAAGCCTGACACATGAAAAATAAATGAAAATTTATTTTTGAGACAGAGATGTTTAATAAGCCTCTGCATAAAATAAAAATAATTTGCCATATCTTTTTCTGAGATTTTTTCTTTGAAATATGATACATTCTGCGTTTGAGGCAACTTTTTGTTCATGCTAGTGTTAAAAACCATACAAGAGAACACCCCTCATCCATAGAGGTAGACAAAGACTAGTATGAGCAAAACACAGGTAATTGGAAAACACCAATAGAATAGAGGCAAGGAGTATTCTACAAGTAGCTACATTTATTCAGTCCTTTCTTTTCAAGGTAAAAGCCCACCATAGGGAAAAAACTAAGTTTGCTGAGTGTCTTTCAAAAACAAGGTAGATACAAATTTAGGTATATGCATGTAGTGCTGTAGTCCTCGAGTTGGACTTGGACTCGAGTCCTTTTTTCTATGGGCAAAGGCTAAAACAATGCTTACAAACAGAATTACAGTACACATAATACATAAACAGACCTCATCCAAATTGCTTCTTTGTGCAAGAATATACTAAAATAGATACTATAAAATTAAACTGTGTTACAAATACATGTTCATGAGGACATAGTCCAGTCCTTGCATTCATGCCACTTTAAAATACTGGAATGGATCCATTGCTTCCTTTTTTCTATGTTGTTGATGGACTCGTTTGTATTGAACTTGGAATTGTACGGTGGCCGAGAGGTGCAAAACACATTTACATAACGTGAAACATTTTTACAAATTACAAAACAAATTTACATTTTAAAAACGACATTTACAAGTAAGACACTTTTATATTTCAGAAAACACATTTACATTTTAGAAAACACAATTACAAATTCCGAAAAAACATTTACATTTCAGAGTCCTCCCGGAAAGGGAGGATACCATTGAGAACTGATAACTTGACGCTGATTGGATGATACTTCTGTCAATCAATGTACTGAGGAAGTAACTTTACGGTCTGTCAGGGGAAATGCTTGGAGCTGGAGATCGTAAACTAATGTTAGATTTAGATAAATTGTTGGTTGTTTTTGGCTGTGTAGAATGAATGCTACATTTGTGGAATACAATCAATCAGTTCAATCAATCAGTTTTTATATAGCGCTTCTTTAGCAATTGCTTTCAAAGCAGCTTCACAAAGTCCCCATGAGGATCAGGCAGAGCAGACAGGAGTTCCCTCTAAGAGGGGACTCCCGCTGACTGAGGCAGGCGCTAATCACCTCCCCAGCATAAAGAACATACAAACTAAAAATCCATCGATGAACGGTTTGCCGGACAGGACCTGAAAAACAAAAAACAAACAAAGACAAAACAGGAACTAAGAAATGGAGAAAACGGTTAGTAAACTGTAACATAGACAACAAACAAGTGATCAGCATCAGCTGCAGGAGGTGAGATAAATAATGAGGATAGGTTAGAGAGGAACATTGAACCACATTGTTTTTTCAAACAGTTTGTATGTATATGGTGCTCAGGCACCATATCTGTTTAGACAAATACCAAGAGATAATTATTGGAATGCCAGTTTAAACAGATATGTTTTTAATTTAGTTTTGAAATCTGTTAGCGTAGTTGAGCTGCGGACAACATCCGGTAGTTTATTCCAGAGCTTCGGGGCTCTATATGAGAACGCTCTTCCACCTCTTGTGGATTTACTAACCTTTGGTACAATCAATAGTCCTGCTTCTTTTGATCGGAGAGAGTATGACAATATGACTCTACTCCAGAGCTCTGCAGTTCATGCGAGAAAGAGATGCGTCAGACATCGTAACGTTTTGCAAAAACTACAGAAATAGTTTGAAAGTACAAGCGCTTGTAATGATTTACAAAAGTTTCGTCCAATCAGAGCCAAGTTGTTGGTTCTCGATGGTATCCTCCACTTCCAGGAATCTGAAACGTAAATGTGTTTTCTGAACTTGTAAAAGTGTTTCGGAATTTGTAATTGTGTTTTATAAAATGTAAATTTGTTTTCTGAAAAGTAAAAGGGTGTTGTAACGTGTAAATGTGTTTTCTAAAATGTTAATTTGTTTTGTAATTTGTAAAAGTGTTTCACGTTATTTAAATGTCTCTGCCACCATAGAATTGACTCGGACTCATTTGCATTCATACTAAGACTTGATCACTGGTCTACACCAAGTCCAATAATGCTACACTGCCAAGAAAAAAAAACATCAAAAGACAGCCAATCTATACTTGTGCGTCAAATCTAAAAATAGCTTTTTGCGAAAGCTGTACATTCACAAAACCCTGCTGAACCTTGCAGCATGTTTTATCCATTACTCGCGTCAAGGTCTCACAGAGGGAGAGTGCTGTGATTGGACGAAGTGATGCAGTGAGTACTTTCAGTCTCTTTCTTGGCAACGTTTTCAGAAAAATAAAACTTCCCAGATTAGAACTGAACAGTGCAAGCGCGCTGCTTTGTCAATCTTTTTTTTCCCCTCAGAAATCAAACTCGTTCACAGACACACACATTGTCAGCAAACAGCCACATAACTAAAATTGGATTTAAAAACTCCCAACAACTTCTTGACAGTGCTGCAAGAAAGCGGAAACATAATGAAAACATAATGAAAACATAATGAGAATTTTGCAGCAAAACAATTTGTGAATCGGTACATTAGGCTAAACCTCGGAGGTAATGCTATTGTGAACATAATATCTTTCATTATTCGTTTAACCATATAACAATGCTGTTTAAAGATATAAGTTAGAGCAAGAAAATGTTGCCAAAGTCTTACGTGCACTTCAGTTTCTGTCCCATGATTTTTAAAAATAATTGGTTAGGTAAATAATATACGTTATGTATTATTAATTTTCCCAGCGATGGGTTGCGGCAGGGAAGGGCATCCGCTGCGTAAAACATATGCCAGAGAGTTGGCGGTTCATTCCGCTGTGGCGACCCCGAAAGGGAATAAAAGCCGACATGAAGATGAATGAATGAATGTATTATTAATTAAATTCAAACCAAAAGTTAAATTCCAGAACACCTCCTCTTCTACCACATTTAAATCAGGGAAAATCAGGTACTTGGGTATTGAATTCTTACCTTGGCTGTCAGATCTGGTACAGCTAAATTATTCACCGTTACTTAAAAAAATTGAAGACGATCTCAAAAGATTGCAGCCCTTGCCCATATCGCTTATGGGAAGAGGTGCCAGCATAAAAATTATGGTTATGCCCAGAATTAAGGATCTGTTTTCAATGATTCCTAATCACCTATCTCAGGATTGGTTTAAGTCATAAGCTCTTATTTTTCCAGATTTTTATGGAAAAACAAACCACACGCATTAGCTTACGAAAGCTCAGAAAATCAAAGGACTGTAGCAGCCTGGAGCTACCAAACCCTTACAACTATTTCCTCTCTTACAGACTGCAACAAGTTTATCAATGGATAAATTCTAGCTCAGTCGAACTCTCCTGGCTTGACATTGAGCGGACATTTTAGAAAGACACCAAAATAGCAGATTTACCATTTGTATGTTCAAAAGTCAACCATCATTACTGCTTTCATAATGTGAGCATACGTACCTCACTAACAGCCTGGTGGAAATTTTTGAAAATTACTCGTTCACCGCTTGCTCCTTGCCAACGCACACCATTTTGGAACAATACGGACTTTCTACTAATGTGGGGCCGGTGTTCATGGCTGCTGCTATCCTCGCAGTCCCCGGGCTGGGGGTCGACCTGCACCTTGTGATGATGTAGTTGGTTTTTTTACCCCATCATCCCCTGAGCCATGATTCTCTGTCAACAGGAGCTTATGTTTTACCTTGTTGTATGGCGAGGGAACTGTGTAATGATTGTTTAAATGACAAATGCATTGCACCAAAAGTGGTATGGGTTTTTAACGTGCAAGTTTCTGCCTTGAGTGCTGGTGTGGTGTGGTGTGGATTAGTCCACCGTCTGAAGAAAAGGGGGTATTTTCAGTGCATTAAATGCATTTATTTTTTTCTGTATGTAGTTTTCTTTTGGTATTTCATAATGTTGTTTGATGTATGTAAAGTGTACATGTCGAGCGCAGGGGGGATTCCTCTCTGGCCGGGGTTGGCGCCTCTTCTCAGGTCGGGGCCAGACCCGGGCATCATCAATCAGTGGCTCAAGTGTGTGTGTGTATGTATGTATGTATGGATGGTTGGATTTATGGGTGATTGAGCGTATGTGTGTGCATGTGTGGGTGGATGGGTTGGATTGTATGTGAGTATGCGAGTACGTGCATGTGTGAGATGGATGGGTGCGTATGTGTAGGTGAATATATGGGTCCGGAGGGGGGGCAGCTGTCTCCCGGCTGCCCGCATTATCCTTGGCCCCTTCTGGTCTCGTGGCCTTTTTCCTGGCGGGTCCACGGTGGTGCCTGGGATGGGGGCCTACCGCTAGGGGGATTTGGCCATGAAGGTGCTCATTGTGGGGCCTCCTGGCCTCTGCCCACACAGCCTGGTTATCTTTGGGCTGTTTGTCCTCCGGCTGCGGCTGGCCCATAGGGGCCCCAGGCTTTCCTCTCTGAGGTTGCCGACTTTCCCGGGGGGGTGAGGCGGGCCCGGCTCTGGGGTCCGGGCCTCTAAATTTGTCGTTCTGTGGGTGGCTCCTGACCATTTATGGGGCCTGGCCTGAGGCAGAACCCATATTTCACATGGGACACTGAAGGTTAGACACGACACCTGAGGTGTTCGGTTGCTGCTTGATGCTTGAGGTTTAGGTCTCCTGTCCTGTAACAATCAATTACTTAATCCATCAGTGTTTTTCAGTCGAGATCAGATGGTCTCGTATGATTATGTCCACTCTCCCATTGTGATCGATCACCTGTGTGACTGTATGTATATGTCACAGATGTTTATATATATATATATATATATATATATATATATATATATATATATATATATATATATATATATATAATTTATATTTTTTTGCGTAGATCATTAACTGCGTGTATGTATGTTTATATTTGTATACATATGTGTAGATAGGTGCAAACTGTGCAACAAACTGCTTGGATGTACTAAGGTAGGTATCTAATAATTTTTTTTTTCAACTCAATCCAGACTCTTTCCCCGACAATTACCTCTCACCTTCTCTTTCCCCCTCACTTCTCTCTTTCTGTTTCCACCTCAATTACTTCTCCCCTCTTTCATCTTTTCTATTAACACCATCCTGGCCTGATGTATAGTTATATGGTTGATTAATGTAATTACTATGATGAATGTGAATTAAATAAATAATCAATCAAATAAATTAATAGCTTTTATCTTGAGGAATAATCACTATATCTAATCTCCATTTCCCTGGAAAGAGCAAAACTGACCAACTCATACGAAGCATCTCCCTTCTCATTGAGTTGCTTTGAAGTAGGACAGGACAGGTGAATAAAAAAATTCAAAGCTGATGAACACTTAGATAAGGTTAAGCACATTTTCTGGAATAATGTTTAATATTAGCTTGTTTCGAACCCTGACAATTTTTTAAAACTGTTATAGAATAGCTAAAATGTAAATATAGCTTGAAAACTAAAGATAAATCAGTATATCAAAAAGCAATTGTAGGAAAGACATATCTTTGATTTTGATGCTACATTTGAATTCTTCAAACATGTAAAAAATCAAACTATTTGTTGTAAAAATGGTAAAAATGTTTGTTGCGCAATAATGAGCTATCTGACTAGACACACTTATACAGCATTAGCTTCATAGCAAACTATGATGCATTATGAATTCCAAATTTAAACCATATTACACCAAATATAAGTTTTTTTCCCTTGCTTTTTGCTTTATTTCCCCCACAAATTCAGTCTAAATCAGGCTTTTATAGAAAGTAAAAAAAAATTCCTCATACAAAAAAACTACGTTACAATCTCTAAGGTAGCAGTATCTGGTAGTTTTTTTCTACCCCATAGATTTAACTACTTAGAATTCCTATTTACCCTGCCTAATTCACTGTGACTTAGTTCACGTTGTGAAGCACACAAAGTGACCAATGGAATACAAACAGGAGTCTGTATCTAGTAATTGTGCAACCTCAACATGCACAGCTGTAGTTGTCATGATTAGGATATATTTTAACATTTATTCTTTGTTGTTTGACATAAAATGGTTCAACATTGTCAAGCCTTACATTTGTGAAAAATAAAGCTCTGGCATTAGGTAATTATTGCACTTGCATCTTGCACTTCACGCTACTGAAAAAAATTACTTACTAAAGGATTAACCAGAATTTTTGACTCAATTGAAACACCTTATAATTTTTTCCATAATGTCCAATCTTCTCATGAACATGTCTTAAAATGAAAGTAGTAACGTGATTCTTTATGCAGTATGACTACAAGGTCAGGCATTGCAGATCTTCTGAGACGTCCTCCTAGTTTCAAGATTCCTTTTTGCAGGATTGAATCTAAATTAATAAGAGCTCCTCTTAACAAATGAACAACCACTTTGCAATGTTGAAATGAAATCTCCTTGAAATTTTGGTGTTAGTAATTCTAATGATTTCAATTTCTGTTCTTTTTCATTCTTGCATGGTTGTTGTGGCATTTTCAAAGGCTGTACCCATAGTCATCACTATATGACATAAGTCATAGTGGACGACTGAATTCACCGCTTCTATAGTTATTTGCACAACCCATGTTCCCGAATAGGACATCGAGACAATTTTTCTTGACTTTTTGGACTTGGTTTTGACTCGTTTTTGTTTGAACTCTGAATCAAATCTTGTTTGTGTTCATACTCGGACTTGATCTTTGGTCTCAAGTCTGACAGTGCATTTTTCCTCCTTTTAAATAAGATATTTTTTTAAACAAGGCTTTCAGAAAAAGATAACTTTCCAGATTATACCAGAGAAAAAGGTGGGGAACCACTGGTTTAGGTTGTCTAGATTAGATGCTGTATTACTTATGGAACTACCACAACATACTAATTAAAGTATTTTAAAAGTCATCATACTGTACTAAATATGAAACTATGATATTTACTATAAAGCAAATCTAAAGTTTTTTTATCATATGAACATTATAGGTACTTATTGCAGTGAGTTTCCCCCTTTTAGGATTTAAATGCTATTAAGAATCAAGTATAGTGCAGTTTTCGCAATTTAAGTTATATAATAACACATTTAGACCAATTAGAAAAACAAACTGTGGTGGGGGATTTACAGTTCAGGCAGGGAGGGAAAGTATGGTGTTTCAGCTTGATTTTTGATTGATTTCCTTTTTTGGACTCTGACTGAACTTGGACTCAAATAGCATTGGACTCGGTCTTGACCATCCTGGTCTTTTACGGACTTAACTACGGCCCCTAGTAAATCCCTGAAAACGCTTCATGCTCCTAGCAGTATCCAATAGCAATAAACTTGGTTTAACTGCAGATTAGAACCATAAACTAGGTTTAACAGTGGATTAGCACAATATAAAGAAGGGATTTAGCAAAGTTAGTCAGTAAATGATTACATTAATAGTGAATACATGTTATAGGAATGAAAAGCATACATAAGATATAATGATGGTTAACCTCCATTGATGGAGTTTCCTTATCAAAACATATCCCATCTACAGTACCTAATAGGAATTTTATGGTGATATCTACAACTCAGTAGACCCCCTACCCAAACCGTTGGCTTAATTCCAAGGACACAATGAAATTCATCCTGTGGTGGGATGCAACTCTTTGTTGTCTGCCAATTTCTTGCATGTAATTACTTTTTATCTGTTTTCCCCTCTAATAAACACCCAGCATCACTGATAACAGCCATATATCCACCTAACAACCGGTTCTGCAGGATTCATTTCAAAGTAATGTAGAGTCTAATTTTTACTCTTTCAATAGAGGGAAAGGGAGGCAAAACTATGTTATCTATTTTGTATTTTATGAATAAATTTTGCACAGAAGCTTCAGTTTAAAGGACAGTATCATAATCCTGACTGAAATTGTAAACGAACAGATGGCATTTAACAGCAATATTTGACTGTTAGTGAAAATGTAATCCACACAGGGAGCAAAACCAGAATGCTGTTTCTAGGGAAGATGCTTTGGGCTTTTCTATGTTTATTATAATCATCTGCCTCCTCCTAACTTTTCTTAAATGAGCGAGGATGTTCATTTAACTGAGCTTGAAAGTAAGGCTTCCACTCAATATTTTTTATCATCTATCCACCTAAGGAATTGTTAATTGTTTGAGTGAAGATTCAAGCCGCAGAAGCTGTACTTTTGCTATCCATTAATGCTTTAAGCTGTGTCAGAAATGCTAGAATGTCTAATCATGGCATGTGGTAGATGGGCTGAAACATGCTGTTATTTTGCGGAGTGAAAGTTAATTAAAGAAAACGATGTCCTTGGCACCCCAGTGGCTGTCATTCCCAAGAAAATTAATTGCTTGTGAATGTAAATAATAAATGTCAAACAGCTCATACTATTCTACAACGACAAACCCTCAACATCATTGTATCTGAAAACACATACAACACATTTATAATAAAACAGCATAAAATCTAATCTATATTACAAATTCAGCCATCATTGGGGTTATGTGCCTATTTCACCTTCTGATACCACAAGTAAATGCAGAAGGTTCTATCCAATACAATAAGAGGTGTTCTTGTCCCCCTAGGGCAGTGGTTCTCACATAGTGGGGCTCCGTCAAGGAGATCGTGTTTGACATTGGGGAAAATTTTATTTAAAATTTTTTTAATTTTTTACTGTTTTAGAATTAAGAGCAATACCACACCACTACATTAGGGGACTGTGGCGCTCTCTTTGGCAGAGTATGAAGTGTAGACACGAAGTGTAGAATACAGGAGGAGAGAGAAGGAGATAGAAACAAACTAAAGTTTCCCGAAAGCTAAGATGAGGAAATATGACGACGTGTTTGTAGAGCTTGGCTTCACTGTGACTCCGGTGGGAGACGAGGAGAGACAGGTGTGCTTACTGAGTCTAAAAATGTTGGCAGCGGACAGCATGAAGCCAAATAAATGAAGGCGTCACTTAAAGACATTACACCCCAATCACGCTGAAAACCCACTTGAGTTTTTCAGCGAAAACGTGCCGAATATTGCCAGCAATCGTGGTCAGTCAAACAACGTTTATAGTTTTTATTAAGGATTTAATGTGGGTTTTTTTACATTTCAGGTGCACCTTAAATCTTTTCTGCAATTTTTTGTTGTAAGTTGGTCCATATTTCTTTCTTTTTTTCTCTTAAACGTTAATAAGGATACTGTGTTATGCAGAGGTGTACTTATAACAAATTTAAAGACAAATAATACTATTTACGCAAGATGTTTATTTCTTCCTGGGGGGGGGGGGGGGGGGGGGACGTGACAGAAAATAATTGAGAAACACTGCCCTAGGGGAAGGGAGAGGTATATTCCAGGGCATACGAATATGGTAGTAGACTTTCTGTCAAGAGAATCTGTGACTCATGGGGAATGAAATCAGTCAAGTGTTGAAGAGATTTATGTAGCAGAGGTGGACCTCTTTGCCTCATTGGAGTCAGCAAAATGTCCACGCTCAACGAAGGCAGTCGCATCTGTTTCTCTCTCTCTCCTTCCCCTTATCTCTCCTGCTGGCTCCCTCTGTCTAGTTTCTGAGACTCTCCTAGCCCTGCTCTATAAACTCTAACAAGTAATTATGGAGCTGATCTGCTGGTCTCTAAATGCAATTGACACCAACTTCTCAACAAGAAGCTCAGGTTTGGGGGAACCCACCTGCCCTGAGGGAACAATTGCAGCTTTCTACACGATGGAGAAGTGGTGTGTCGTGCGTCTGACCGCTCTGTCCCTGGAGGACATTGAAGATATTTACTTATTTGTAGCTCTGTCACGGGGTTTCTGCTGATGGGATTACGGGGAGCCCTTGGGTATCAGCGATTGTTAAAAGTGGTCAGGGAAGCTCAAACCCCCACCAAGCTGACCGGCTGGATTGAAAAGGCGGTAGGCAGAGTCGCCAGTAATCAGACAATTGTATATACCACAACATGAATGAGAACCGGAGGACTCTGATCTCCCCTGAATTCACACTGCTCTGACTGAAGTACAATGTCAGAAGGACATGTTTTTTTCAGCCACCTTTCCTGTTGTATATTTCCTTATTTCATTTGCTACCTCACTGACCTGTCTGCCCCCCTGTAATGTGATGTCTATATCTTGGTCGGAGGGGTCCAATTTCACTGCATGTAACAGTGTAGTGACCAATAAAAGAGTTATTCAATTCAAAAGGGCTGTGCCTTTTATTGCTATCGCCCAGTTGTCTGACTCTTAGATCTAATATCTCTCCTCCATGGCTTATTGTAGGTGATTCCAGTAGAGGGATTTTTTGTCTCAGGCAGGGGTACAATATTTCATCCCCGGCTCTGGAACCTTCACATCTGGACTCTGAGGGGGACCAATTAAGAGGTGCTGGTCTTGCACCATGTGTGGAAGGAACTACACTGTAAAAAAAAAAAAAAAAAAAGTACAGCTACAAAAGAGTAAAAAACTGTTATATGCTGTTTTTGAAACTACGACAGAATGCTGTTTCTAATTTCATACAATGTCATTGTCATAGCCACCAAAGAAGAGAAGCAAAAAATTTATTTGGAGGATATTGATGGTTTATTGCAAGTATGTTGTTTACATGTTAACATGTTTACAAGTTAAACAAAAACACTATTTAAGTTTAAATAGTTTATTTGTTTTCAATTTATATTAATTACTTATATTTTACATTTATAGATTTAAAAATATTATAATATAATACTATATAGAACAAGTGTTTCATTATACACATATACTACATATATATATATATACACAGTGGTACCTCGAGATAAGAAATTAAAAGCAAGTTTTACATGTAAAATATCTAATCCGCTCCAAGCCACACAAAATTAACACTTAAAAAAGAGACATGGAAAAAGAGAAAAATAATTGTTTAATCCACATTATAACTTTAATAAACAAAAATAAAACAATGAAAACAGAATAAAATAAACTAATAATAACCCTTACCTTTCTAGTGAGGCGGATATTTGTCAGAGGAGGTGGTAGGAGAGGAGAAAAGATGGTAGCGAAGGAGAGCCATAACCATTAAATTACGCTTTGCCAAAAAAGCAACATGAAAATATTTACGAAATTAGCATAAACACATGAAACCGAAAGTGTGTGTGAAGAGAGGGGGAGCGCTTCTGGGGTGGCATCATGTGTATAATCTGACCAATAGGAGAGCATGGTTCTATGCACAAACGCGCAGCATCGGGGCTGGAACTAACCAATAGGAGAGCAGAAATTTTAGTGGGGTGCTGAATGCAGTCACGTGATACCCAGTGTTGTCTTTCGTCTGAAATTCAAATGTCAAATATGTATTTCTCGTGCAAGTTTTTCTTATCTTGAAATTATTTTCTTATCATGAAACATTGATTTTTGATCATGAATTTTTCATAATGTGAAATTTTATTTATTTATACACACATATATATACATACACACACATATATATATATATATATATATATATATATATATATATATATATATATATATATATATATATGATTTTTTAAAACAATTTAACACAATCAAGCCAAAAATTACAACAAAATTTACAATATATTTTGTTCCTAATGGTTTCTTTATTTCCTTTTTTTTTCAGAATGAGTCTGAGGGACTAATATTAGTTTCCATTATTTTGGAAATACACTGAATCTAAATTATTAAGATTTGCCTGGGAGGTTTTTAATGTTGCTTTGACATGTGAGAGTAAAATGTTTATATCGCTGCAAATGTTGCATCACATTTACATTTATGCATTTAGCAGATGCTTTTGTCCAAAGCGACTTTAGTAGGGGAGAGACATTATGCAATTTTTTACACAGTCACAGTCTAATTGAAATAGAATTTGTATCAGCTGATCAATCAGCCTTAGCAGGAAAGAAGTAAAGAGAAAAGAGGAAACATTTTTTAAATGAGCATGTTACACTCTACACTCTCGCACTTCACATCTTAATCTTTGTTTTAATCAATGTTTTTAAATTTTCAGTTTTTAATCACTTTGATTTTAATGACTTTTTTATGCTTGATTTTATTAAATGTACTTTCTTATTAATCTTTATTTCCAATGTAAAGCACTTTGAATTACCCTGTGTACGAAGAATACTATACAAATAAACTTGCCTTGCCTAAAAAAACGGCTGGGTTAAAATAACCCAATTTGGGTTATTTTGGTAACCCAGAGCTGGGTCAAATATGGACTAACCTAGCTATGGTCGGTCCATATTTGACCCAGCTCTGGGTTACTTTAAACAAGCACATATTTGACCCAACATGCAGGCAGGGTTATTTTTATATTTCTGACTCAAAACTGCTGTATAAATAGTTTAATAATAACAATAATGAGCATATTTACCATCATATTAACAGTAATTAGACACAAATGGTCAGAAGGTGAAGATTTATTTAAAAAAAACAATATAAAATGTATACATTTTGATTCAATGCAATACAATTTCATTTTCTCAGCAATTATTTAATTTATTTCATCAAAAGAAATTGAATTGTGTATAAGATCCAATTTCATGAGATGCATTCAGCTTGACAATATGCAGCAGGAATAAAGTGAGAGTGATTCCATCCCTGAAAGTCCATACACCAGTCTGCAAAAGTTCCAGACTGAAGCACACAGCTTGGGATAATGAATCTAAAACACAAGTAGAAGATGGACAGCTGTCAACATGTGAATTTAAACAATCAGAAAATGAGACAGGAACTTCCAGTTACTGTTCTCGAGATCTTTTAGCAGCAGTAAATGCCAAGTGCAGGTTTATGCAAGAAATTAAAGTTTTAAATAAGAGACTCAAGCAATAGGTTGTTTTCAGTCACGTGACTTAAACTAGGCGTCAACTCATTTGGTGGCCAAGAAGTAATAGAATGAATATAACCTAAGCCGCTCTGTCAAAACAGTTATAAGCTCACAAACTGTAATGGTTGAAAACAGAAAAGTGATTACAGGACCCTAATCACAAATTGTTAACCACATTCTCCCACCCTCACCAACCCCCGGTCTGTAGCAAGTGGTCAGCTTGCTTCCTTTGGGGCTACTGGTGTTCTATCGGATTTTCCTGCCACGTAATGTATGGTTTGTTGGACTTTATGGCGTCCAATGCATGTTCAAAATGACCAAGAGACAGATTGCCAACTGATCGAGTTTTAATGAAGACTTCAGCAGAGAGAAATCAACAGCAGTCACAGCGCGCTGGAGAAGATCTAACATCTTCTGCCTCTCTTGGAAAAAGCATCTAGCTTTTATCTGCTCACAAGACAATGTTTCTTTTTCTGGCAAAACGAAACCAGGGTGTTCTTCCTCCATTGAAGTGGGAGGCATCTTCTTCTGCCTGGTACAGGCTGGTTCCTTTTGCTGGAATCGGGTGCTTTCCAGTCTGTTGCAACAGGGGCTTTCCTCTTATCTGCTGAGTCCAGATGTTTCAAAAACAGGATGTGCTATGGCCTTGCCTTTACACACAAACTTCTTATTTAACTCTTCAGTTTTTTACGGCAGGAGAAATTAGTTGGCGTGGTTATAAGAAAGACACAAAATGACGGGTTTATGTTGTGCGCATGCGCACAATGACACGGAAGTAAAAAAATATGGGTAGACGAAACTGAATCTGCGACCAGGAAGTGACCTGGGCCTTGAGAATATCCCTAAAATGTTGGCAAACAGTTGCCAGGTGTGAGACACCCAATGCTTGTGATCTGGCGAAGGGGAAGAATGAGCTTGGGAGTTTAAGTAAGTGTAATGTTGTGACTGGATCAATATAAAAAGGGGTGCCTTGACTGTTATAGTGCATGTGAAAAGTGTTGCAGCGGCTCCCCAGTTGCCCCAAAAGAGGCTTGCTAATCGCAATGAAGCTACACTGCAAAAAATGAATTCTAAGCAAAGCTGAAAATGCTTAAAATTAGATTGAAAATCTTGATTTTCTTATTTTAGGAAGAATTTTCTAATTTAATCCTTTTGGGTATAGATTACTTTGCTTATTTTGAGATTAAGAAACTATGTGAAACAAGTTGCCTATTTTGCCACTGATCTTAAAACAAGAATTTTTGACTTAACATATTCTTATTTCAAGAATTTTATTGATATTTTATTTTAAGAAATCAATATTAAATATTGGTAAAAACATTCATCTTGGAACAAGAAAAAAAATCTTAAATCTAGTTCTACTCTAGATCAACTGAAGGTAAGAACATTTGATTTCTTGAAATAAGATTCAAATGTTTGTAAAAAGAAAAGAAGAAAAAGGATCTACACCGTAAATAAATCATCAATACCCCAAACCTTAATACCCATCCAGTTGTGTTCTAACTTTGATGGAAGAGATCTGTACTTCAAAAAAGCACTCTTGAAACAAGAAAAAAAACCTCAAATATAGATAAACTCTTCCTAGATCAAGCAAAAGAATCTGCTAATGGGGTAAGCAAATTTGAGTTGGCAAGAATTCTTTAAATTAGCAAAAACTTTTGGATCTTAAAAACATACAAAAACTCTCAAAACAAGTCTTTCCAAGCTGTAAAAACGCATTGAAACTAGAATATTCCAACATGTATCTAGTCTAGTGGTCTTAAAACTAGACAATATGTCTTAAAACTAGGATGTTTTCTCTTTTAGTTTTATATAGCTTATCAGAATAGAATTAATTTGTTATCACTGATAGCGTAGCGGTCAGAGCGCTGACATGTGGACCTGAAACCTCTGGTGACAGGGTTTGAATCCAGCCTGGGTACTTCGCCGATCTTCTCCCCTGAGCTCTACTAAGTGTTCTACCTGGAACTGTACTGTCTAAGAATACGTCAATAGGCCTAAATAATATATACAATTTTTATTTAAAATTAAATTTTTGAGCTAGAATTTCTAGTTTTAAGAACCCATAATCTACTTTAAGAACTAAAATTAAGCACAAACTTTCTTAATTCAAGGTCATATATACTTATTTTAATATTACATTTTCTAAGTTAGTCTTAAATAAAAGAGAAAACATCCTAGTTTTAAGACAAATTGTCTAGTTTTAAGACCACTAGAGACTAGATACAAGTTGAAATATTCTAGGTTTTGTCTATTTATCAGCTAGAATTTTTTTCTTCTTCTTCTTCTTCTTCTTCTTCTTTCGGCTGTTCCCAGTTTAGGGGTCGCCACAGCAAATCATCTGTTTCCACCTAACTCTGGCCTCAGTATCCTCTACTGTTGCACCAATTACCTTCATGTCCTCCTTCAGCACACCCATATAACTTGTCTTTGGCCTTCCTCTTGTCCTCTTGCCTGGCAGCTCCATCTCCAACATCCTTCTACCAATATAACTACTATCCCTTCTCTGCACATGTGCAAACCATCTCAATCTGGCTTCTCTGACTTTGACTCCAAAACAACCAACCTGAGCTGTTCCTCTGATGTGCTCGTTCCTAATCTTGTCCATCCTTGTCACTCCTAAACTGAACCTCAACATCCTCATCTCTGTTACTTCCATCTCTGCCTCGTGTCTCTTCCTCACTGCTACAGTCTCTAACCCATATATCATAGCTGGTCTCACTACTGTTCTGTACACCTTTCCTTTGATTCTTGCTGACACTCTTCTGTCACACAACACCCCTGACACTTTTCTCCACCCACTCCAACCTGCCTGCACTCGCCTCTTCACCTCTTTTCCACACTCCCCGTCGCACTGGACTGTTGACCCCAAATACCTAAACTCCTCCACCTTCTTGACCTCAGCCGCCTGTAACCTCACTGTTCTACTTCCCTCCCTCTCGTGCAAACACATGTATTCTGTCTTACTACGACTGACTTTCATTCCTCTTCTTTCTAGAGCAGACCTCCAACTTTCCAGGTGTCCCTCCACCTGCTCTCTACTCTCACTACAGATTACAATGTCATCTGCAAACATCATTGTCCATGGAGATTCCTGTCTGACCTCATCTGTCAACCTGTCCATCACCATAGCAAACAAGAAGGGACTCAAAGCCGATCCTTCATGTAGCCCCACCTCCACCTTGAACTCCTCCGTCTGACCTGCTGCACATCTCACTGTTGTCATACTCCTCTCATACATATCCTGAACTACGCTGAAGTACTTCTCTGCCACTCCTGACATCCTCATACAGGACCATAGCTCCTCTCTCGGCACCCTGTCATACACTTTCTCTAAGTCCACAAAGACACAGTGCAGCTCCTTCTGACCATCTCTGTACTTCTCCATTAGCATTCTCAGAGCAAAAATTGCATCAGTAGTGCTCTTCCTGGGCATGAAGCCATACTGCTGCTCGCTAATATCCACTTCCCTTCTTAGCCTAGCTTCCACTACTCTTTCCCAGAGTTTCATTGTGTGGCTCATCAACTTTATACCTCTGTAGTTGTTACAACTCTGCACATCACAGCTAGAATTTTTTTTTCTAATTTTAAGAAATCTTGACAAGTCAAATTTGCTTACCCCATTGGCAGATTTTTTTGCTTGATATAGGAAGAGTTTAACTTTATTTGAGGTTTTTTTTTCTTGTTCCAAGAGTGCGTTTTTTGCAGTGTAGCATTATCTACTAAAATAAAATGTAGCTGGGCTGCATGTTTACAGGGTAATTTTTGCAGTATGGATGGCAACATAGGAATAAAAATATGCACATGTAGAGTGTTATATCTATAAGTAAATTAATGGGAAATAATAAGTTAAGTTCTCTCACAAGTCATGTGTAAACTACTCCTATCACATGATGTTTTTAATGCATCCCAAATTGTTCACACTCTCACCTCGTGTACAAAGTATGTAAATCTCTGAAAATGATTATTGCTGATTTGTGGTCAGAAAGGTAAAACCGGTGGCCCAGTTGCAGTAGCTGGCAGTGATAGAGGAAACTGGTCTGCATGGCTGAAGAGCTAAGCATATTGCTATTGTAAGTTTGTGCTGCAGGGGATAACTTGCACAATATTGACAATGTTCTCTTAGGTTTTTTCTTATATACTGGGATATTATAATTGGAACTATACGACTAGATGGTCAATTATACGCCAAGCTCCGAACTAGTAAGTTAAATGTAAAATCTGTTTCAGCTTTAATTTGATTTCTTGCTGATTCATTGTTCAAAAGGTTCGAGTTTTTTTTTCCAGAGGGAATTTCTGATTATTTTCAACATTTAAGGAGAGTGTAGGGGTGGGGGTTATGGTTTAAAATTCATATCATGATATTTTCCACTGTCCAGAAGGTATCAGTATTATATTGGGATATGACGGGGAAAAATTGGACATCACATTTTAGTAGACTTTAATAACATTAGAGGCAATATTTGCATCTTAACCTTATTTAAAGTGTGAGATTAAACAGAGAACCACATGTAGAATTGTATGTCCTCCTCCTTCAAAATTAGTTTGGCCTTCTGATATTTTCTCCACTTTCATAACATATCAGGTGTTTGGTCATGGTCAAAAATATTCTGTTTCCCCTGTTATTTATTAATCACCATGTCTTTTGTTTGATAGTTCAAGAGTTTTGACATAATTGATCAGGGTTTAGCCATTTTTGGTGAGTGCTCTGTGGGTTTGTTCAATGTTAAAATGAATGTTATTTGAGTAGGCCTTCCAAAAAGGGAATACTTTTTTATGCATCTCCCTCAATTTTCCCAGTCTCACTTGACTTTCTTGGTTGTTGAGGCTGGCATCTGTGTGGTCTGTCAGCTGGAGCAGTGCTGTCATAATTTCCTTTTGAATTTTGAAGACTGGTTTCCAGCTAAAAAATCTTGCCTTCCACTTGCTTGATCCTCTTAATTTTTGTTCAGTTCATCTTTTCTCTCCTGCAGTTAATTACATTTGTTTTGATGAAATTCCTTTATCACTTCTAAGATTTATCCAGGCTAACCTCTCTAGTTGGTGCTCCGACACTGCTCCCAGCATCACTTTTGGGTACATTTGAGTTATTTCTGTAATTTTTTTAAAGAAATTTTCTTAAGTCTTAACATTTCTTCTGTTATTGCCCCTTTCAAATAACCATATTTTCTTTTTAAAAAGCTGTATTTAAGCTTTATGGCACAGTATTCGTGCAAACAGCCGGAGCTGATAGATAAAGTAAACATACCTATTGAACCTTATAATTGTAGATTTTACTGTGAAAATCCCCTCTTGACCTCTTTGCCACTGCAACAGATTACACAAAAATATTCTAGTGATGTTTTTAAATGTTTTAAGTTTACATAAAATACAAATTATATTCACAATTGCCTTAAATTATCTAAATTTTTTTCCTAAATATTGTTATTACTCAACTTATAATTGGGGAGTGATTCACTAACATTTTTCAATATTGTACAACTCATATAATGTTGAAAAAAAGACTCAAAATTTTCAATATTGTTCAACAAAGATGTATAAGTATGTTTTTAAATAGTTTAATAATAATTTTTAAACTTGTTGCAAATAATCTCATGAATCATTAACAAATGATGTCACTTAAAGTTATATTTATAAACTGATTATAAACATGTATTAATATAGAGACAATGTTTTTATAATGTATTTATTATTATTTATTTATTATATTTTTGCTTATGCTTAATAAATTATTAGTAGTCTGTAGTTATTATAAAGTACTACCAATTATGCTTTTTAATGATTTGTGTTAATTGTTGACATTCAAAATATGTTTACATAGATTTTAACACAACCCTCATTTAGGCTAAGCAACTGAACATTTTTCAACTCTAGTTTTATTATTTTTAGAGAAGGGCACTTATTGGGACATGTTCTAAAGCTGTTCTCTTTTAACCAATCTTATGATGATCTAGACATCACAATGGCTGGGGGGGTTATTAGGGGACAGTGGGCTAGCGTCATTGGCCCTGTTTTTTTTAGTTCATCCTCTAATGGACAAAGCATAAGAACTGTGTTTGTTTGCAGGGAGATTATGGCATGAGTAGCTATGGGCTAATAGTTTATGCAGATGATCAGGTAAAGGTCTCAGAGCACAAATGCAAACTAAAGGCTTTTTATTTTCAAATTATTTTTTTCCCTTTGTTCCCAACCCAAGATGATTGTAATGAGCTCATGCCTAAGGCATTGAATAAATAAGATTCACTTCCTGTCAACACAGACCTTTGAAACAACAACACTGTATGAGAACAAGGAACAAACATGGCCAGCTTTACACAATTGAGTCCACTAAGCATTATACTCAGCTGTTTTATACTCTAATTGAGTTTTTAACTATTAAAAATGCACTAAATCATTTAACATTGAGGCTGATTATGACAATAGACATTATGATAATAGACATGATAATATGATAATAGACATTAATACAAAACAGTTGATTTATTTATTTTTAAACAGCCAAGCAAAGTATGCAGTTTTTAAATTGATTCATAAATGTGCATTAATTATATAATAATATAATATAATTATGCCCCAATATCTATGCAAAGCTTAGAAACCAGAAAATAGCAGAATGTGTCCATATGGTAACATAAAACTTTTTACTTTTTCAAGGTGGGAGATGGAGAGTTTTCATCCAAAGAAAAATTATACAAGCTATTATTATTTGAAACTGGCCTTGGCTCATTTTCTGTGAAACATATATATCTGAACACATTTTTTTATGACTTCACACTGTCTATCCCCCTTCACATTTATATTACACACACAGTGTTTGGGTGTACTGGACCCGGGGCATGTAAAAGTATGAAAATGGTAGATTCTTTACCTTTATATTCTCTTCGCACTCAAACATTCAGTTTTAGATTTAAAATTCTATTTGTGTGAATTAAAAGCCCAAAATGCAATGAGTCTAGTAGATCTGCCAACTTTGCGAAAGTAACAATAATGAGAACACCACACATGGTTTTAATTTTAATTGAGAAGAAATAAAAATCAATACATAAAGTATATTTACTGTTTAAATATAAAAAATAAAAAATAAATGTCTTTCAAGTATTTTAACATAAAATGTCTTGATTGGAAACACTGCTTGAGTAACATTCATTCATTCATCTTCATGTCGGCTTTATTCCCTTTTGGGGTCACCACAGCGGAATGAACCGCCAACTCTCTGGCATATGTTTTAAGCAGTGGATGCCCTTCCCTGCCGCAACCCATCACTGGGAAACATTCACACACTCATTCACACTTTAACACTATGGGCAATCATTCTTATTCAATTCACTTATACCACATGTCTTTGGACTTGTGGGGAAACCGGAGCACCCGGAGAAAACCCACACGATCACGGGGAGAACATGCAAACTCCACACAGAAATGCCACCTGCCCCAGCCGAGCCTAGAACCAGCGACCTTCTTGCTGTGAGACGACCGTGCTACCCACTGCGCCACCGTGACGCCTAGCCGCAACCCAATTGCTGGAAAACATTCACACACACTTATTCATTCAAACTTTAACACTATGGATAATCGTTCTTACTCAATTCACTTATACCGCATGTCTTTGGACTTGTGGGGAAACCAGAGCACCCGGAGAAAACCCATGCGATCATGGGGACAACATGCAAACTCCACACAGAAATGCCAACTGACCTAGCCGAGGCTCGAACCAGCGACCTTCTTGCTGTGAGAAGACCGTGCTACCCACTGCGCCACCATGATGCCCCTACTTGAGTAACAATAATATGAAAACCACACAAGGGTTAAGAAAACTCTTGGAGTATATGGTCGGGACAGAAGATTGCTGGACATGCCCAATATCAAAACTCTTGGAACAAGAAAAAAAGCCTCAAATAAAGTTAAACTTCCTAGATCAAGCAAAAAATTCCGCCAATGGGGTAAGCAAATTTGACTTGTTTTGGAAGGTCCTCAAAATCTTAAGACTCAGAATAGAGGGCATCTTGATTGGGACATCCCTAGTCTGAATACAAGTAACATGACTTCTGTCTAAAGGAACAATACAACTTTATTTCCAATCCAATCCATTTTTTTTATATAGCACATTTTATGAAACAGAGAAGTTTCCAAATTGCTGCACAAAAAACAGTTTAAAAAGAAATCTAATTAAAAGTAATAAAACAACATTAAAAAGGAATTAAAATATATATATATACACTGAAAAAAATGCACTCTTGGAACAAGAAAATAAAAACCTCAAATAAAGTTAAACTCTTCCTATATATATAGCAAAAAAATCTGCCAATGGGGTAAGCAAATATAACTTGGCAAGGTTTCTTAAAATTAGAAAAAAATTCTAGCTGATAAATAGACAAAAACTCTCAAAACAAGACTTTACAAATTGTAAAACTGCACTGAAACTAGAATATTTCAACTTATAGCTAGTCTGTAGTGGTCTTTAAACTAGACAATCTGTCTTAAAACTAGAATGTTTTCTCTTTTATTTAAGACTAACTTAGAAAATGTAGTGTTAAAATAAGTATATACCACCTTAAATTAAGAAAGTTTATGCTTAATTTTAGTTCTTAAAGTAGAATATGGGTTCTTAAAACTAGAAATTCTAGCTTACAATTTAATTTTAAATAATTATATTATATATTATTTAGGCCTATTGATGCATTTTCAGATAGGACAGTTCTGATAGGAGAGAGGAAGAGCACTTAGTAGAGCTCTGGGAAGAAGATCGGCGAAGGACCAGAGCTAGATTCGAACCCCCGTCACCAGAGGCTTCAGCTCCTCATGTCAGTGCCCTGAACTCTATGCTATCAGTGCTGAAAAAATAATTTGTTTCTGATAAGCTATATAAAACTAAAAGTGAAAATATTCTAGTTTTAAGACAAATTGTCTAGTTTTAAGACCACTAGTGACTAGATACAAGTTGAATTATTCTAGTTTCAGTGCATTTTTACATTGGAAATACTTGTTTTGAGAGTTTTTGTATTGTTTATGCTACAGCGTTTGTTAACAGCTAGAAGTTTTTGCCATTTTTTAAGAATTCTTGCTAACTCAAATTTGCTTACCCCATTAGCAGAATCTTTTGCTTGACCTAGGAAGAGTTCATCTATATTTGAGTCTTTTTTTCTTGTTTCAAAAAAACTTTTTTGAAGTACAGATCTCTTCCATCAAAGTTAGAATACAACTGGATGGGGTGTTAAGGTTTGGGGTATTGATGTTTATTTACGGTGTAGATCCTTTTTCTTATTTTCTTTTCACAAACATTCATTCATCTTCATGTCGGCTTTATTCCTCCCTTTCGGGGTCGCCACAGTGGAATGAACCGCCAACTCTCTGGCATATGTTTTATGCAGCGGATGCCCTTCCCTGCCACAACCCATTGCTGGGAAACATTCACACACACATTCACACTTTAACACTATGGGCAATCGTTCTTATTCAATTCACTTATTCCGCATGTCTTTGGACTGGTGGGAAAACGGGAGCACCCGGAGAAAACCCACACGATCACGGGGAGAACATGCAAACTCCACACAGAAATGCCACCTGCCCCAGCCGATCCTAGAACCAGCGACCTTCTTGCTGTGAGACGACCGTGCTACCCACTGCGCCACTTTTTCACAAATATTTCAGTCTTATTTCAAGAAATCAAATGTTCTTACCTTTACTTGATCTAGGCTAGAACTAGATTTAAGATGTTTTTTCTTGTTCCAAGATGCATGTTTTTAACCAGTATTTAATATTGATTTCTTAAAATAAAATATCAATAACATTCTTGATATAAGAATATGTTGAGTCAAAAATTCTTGTTTTAAGATTCTTGTTTTAAGATCAGCGGCAAAATCGGCAACTTGTTTCACATAGATTCTTAATTCAAGAAAATAAATGACCAGAATAAGAATTTTTTTCTCCTTAAGAAAATATAAGTGCTATTTTCTCAAAATAAGCAAAGTAATCTATACCCAAAAGGTTTAAATTAGAAAATTCTTCCTAAAATAACAAGATTTTCAATCTAATTTTAAGCATTTTCAGCTTTGCTTAAAATTCATTTTTTGCAGTGTATATATAATATAAAACACAATAAACAAATAAAATAAAAAAAACTACATAAATTAATAAAACACACAGAGGACCACACATGCTCAGGCCGAGGTTAATGCCAAAGAGTAAAAATGGATTTAAAGACAAGATTTAAAACATTCAACTGAGGGAGCTGTTCTAATAATATGATTTGTATGGTACTTTAAAAACAACACACAAAAAAGTGTGGGAGCTGCTCCGTTACATACAAACATTGACCCAGAAATAATACACAAAAAACTACAAAAACACGAATAAACACATATTTAAGTACAGTAAAAAGTACAGTAAAAGCCAACAACGCTGAAGACGAGTTAAAAGCTAAAGATTAAAAATGAGTCTTAAGTAAAGACTTCAAAACCGACAGTGGATCTGAGGTGCAAAGACAGCTCATTTCACAGTTTAGGGGAAGTGAATGTAAAAGCATGATAACCTCTAAAAGCTTGCTCTTTGTCTTTGGGACCAATAGTATAGAAAGCTCTGCTGACCTGAAAGAGCGTGAGGGAGCGTACTGCTGAAGTAGGTTAGCAAGGTACTGTGGGGCAAGGCCATAAAGGCTTTTAAAAACAAATAAAATTAAAGCTGCAAGCAGGGATCGGAGGGCTTTCGCACGTTGTGTCCACTGGAGGAGTGCTACAGTAAGAAATCCATTTAGCCCTGTTTGTTAAAAAAAGGTCAAATTCGTTAAGGTGCCACAGCAAGACCTAGTGACAAACTTCTACATTTTTGACAACTTTTGGTCTCTAACGTCTTAAGAGTCACCAGACCAAAATTCAGCTTGATTTGGAAATTTTCCTAGGAGGAGTTTGTTAAATTGCGAGTTAAGCTTTTTTACATTAGAGTGGGCACTGCAGAGCTGTCGTCCAAGGTACAATTTCAGTGAGAGTGTTAAATTATTATACTTATTGAACATGACCTTCAAACAGATTTTGGTGGGCTTTCTAACATGTTCAATGGGTCAAAACAGCTAAAACGAAGATTTTGGTCACATTTAAGGGCCCGTTGTAGAGCCAATTTTTAGAGCGCAGTCACAGTAATGCATATCCTTTTGTTTTGCCTGACAAGACTAATCATGCCAGGCTATTTTTGTTGAAATTGGATTCACTTGAACTGAGATACAGTCCAAAATATGTCAAATGTTTGCACCTTATTGAAGGGTGAACTTTGCTGGGGCGCCACCCAAGGCCATTTGACACACTTCTTAGCTTTTGATAACTTTTTTTCCTCATGCCTTACGAGTAACTACATCAATTTTCAGCTTAATCGGACATTTCACCTAGGAGGAGTTCGTCAAAGTATGTAACTTGCAAAAATGCACATATGTGTACCAAATTTAATTCGCTTAATACAAACTGGTTGTGCAACAGCTAGAAAACCGCGTTAGGTGGCGCTATATAGCACCACCCCAAGACCATTTGACATACTTCTTAGCTTATGATTACTTTTTTTCCTTCGTGCCTAACGAGTAACCACACCAATTTTCAGCTAGATCAGACATTTTGCCTAGGAGGAGTTTGTCAAAGTATGAAGTCTATATTTTTTACATAAAACCCAAAAATCCGGTTTTCCATCCAGTTTCAAAACTCGACCTAATGGACTTTTTTGTAGGTCTTACAGTCCTACACACTTGCAACAAGTTTTAAATGTGTATGCAATACACTGCCTGAAATACAAGCATAAAACTATACAACAAAAAAAACCATTTACATTTATGCATTTGGTAAAACGACTTACGTTACAATATGCAATTTGTTACACAGTCAAAGTCTATCTCAGCTTGCTCATATTAGAAGTTGTATTATTGCTCATAGTTGTTTGCTCATCACAATGTCTTAATTTTTGTGAGATTTGAAAGCTTGAGACTCATATTTTAATCATTTCTTTATGGTACACATCATGTGGCCTGTGTTCAATTGTAACTTTGTATTTCTCTGGCATGCATTTTAACAACCTTAGTAGTTCATTCCAGCTTGCCCTTTGTATTGCTGTTTAGTCTTCTGCTGTGTATAATGCACATGTACATCTTCCCCATTGCACTAAGATGAGCAATAATCCCAGTCTCCGGCTAAATGAGCAAATTTTTTCTTCATTTTATCGTACGAGGCAGTACGAATGATATACCACCACGACCTCTGAGACAAACCAACATTTTCATTTATCTCAGCCTCATAGGATCAGCCACAAAACACACACGCACACACACAGACAGTGAAAAAATGACAGGAATATTAGGTACACTGTTTAAATTTTTTTAATTGTTTAACAGCCCATAAAGAAATATTGGAGCCAGTTGGCTTGAACTGGATGTTCCAAAGTAAATCCCAACCAATCCCCAAGGTAGAGTTTGCAGTGTAATGTGAAAATTAGGAGATTGGATTTGACAGCATGGGAGTTTAGGGATTTTCTAAGGTCTCGTCAAAATAAAAAAACTGCTTTTTACAGTTTTTACTTGGACTTACTGTTAAGGTATGCAGTTTCCAGTACAGTAAGTACAACTTTAACCTTCAAGCAAATGCTCTGCTAAATCAAATTTACTTAAAACAAACAAAAAAACACTTTTAGTAACATAAAAAGATAACACACATGATGTTTTATCTTCCCTTTTTTTAGGTTCACAGCTGGGATTTTTTGGAACACAAAGAGTGTATTCATTAGGCTGAAAATCTTCCTTTTGTTCAAAAGAAGACAGACATTAATTGGAAGGGAAGAAAGTGATGCTGCACTAAACAAAAGGGGTATGCAGTAATTCAATTGATAATCTCAGACTAAATTCAAGTATAAGGTAATAAATGTTGTGCCCCTTAACATATACAAATGTGAAGATAAAAGAAAATATAATAAAAGCATTTAATGGATAAATGCTATTATTGGGTCTTGTCTACTTGTCTTGGAAGACAACATGAGAAGACAATGTTTTTGTCTCTTTCAAATGGTAGCCTCTGCTCAAAGCCTACAGCTAAACGTCTACAAAAGCCCTAATCTGCAATGAATTAAAATTAAAATATTGTTGCTTACTTCCCTTAAAAATTGAATTGATGGACACCATTATTGATAATTATCTGTTAGTTTGTTTTATTAACAAGCGTCACAGTGGCGCAGTGGGTAGCACGGTCATCTCACAGCAAGAAGGTTGCTGGTTGGAGCCTCGGCTGGGTCAGTTGGCATTTCTGTATGGAGTTTGGATGTTCTCCCTGTGATCGTGTGGGTTTACGCCGGGTGCTCCTGTTCGGTATAAGTCAATTGGGTAAAAACGATTGTCCATAGTGTTTGTGTGTGTGGATGTTTCCCAGCAATGGGTTGCAGCTGGAAACATATGCCAGAAGAGTTGGCGGTTCATTCCGCTGTGGCGGAAAAAGGGGAAGAAAGCCAACAATAAAATGGATGGATGTATGTTTTACTAATGCTTTTATTAAGCTTTTTTAGTTGCACGGTTATACCTCTCTCACTTCCAAGAGGTGTAGAATTCCGTTTACAGTGTCCTGGTTGGTGCACAAAAGAGGTAGTGGATCACCCCTATCCTGGTTTCTCTTCACTGGCTGCTTGTGCATTTTAAGGTTATTTTTTATGTTTTTAAATCTTTAACTGGCACATCCTTTCTTACCTCTCTGAGCTCTTCCCTCAGGTACTCAAATATTAAAAGGGGCACATAAAATATTTCGCCATTTTTGTTGATGTAAGAAATATATTTAAAAATATGAACTCAAAAGCATATTTCATCAAACTAAACAACTTCTGTGTTACAATATGATTTCAACGGCACCAATTTATCAAAAATCTTCTGAAAATGTATATGAATTGTTTGACCAAAGCCTAATCTATTCTTCTGCATCAAGCCCTCTGTGAAGGTTGCGCGCCTATGTAACCTCTCACTGATCACTATGCGAAGCTCGACACGCGCCTCTGAAATTTTCTAACCTTGCATCAAGGCTTCTCAGCTACGTGAATGGGCGAAGTGGAGCGAGTTAAACACTGGATGATGAGATAAAACTTTGATGACAAAGTAAATCATCTTTCTTTGTTATCGGTTGTTAAGGAAATAGTTGCTCAGGAGACATAAATGCGGAACACGTGGCATTTTATTAATTACACCCAAAGACCCATCAAGGGGTTAACGCAGCGTGTATGTATATGCAGGAGTGGACAGAGACATTCAGGTGAGAGTGAGGAAAGCATCAGGTTCCGTTCCTGGGGCTTTATGCTCAAGAAAGACATCCAGCCATATTGCGTCATTTCTGTCTCGCTCTGTTTTTGCTCGACCACTTTAGGCACACACAAATCTAGCCACAGGGGTTTCAAGCCAGTGACTTCTGTGCCGGTCCCAAGCCCGGATAAATAGAGAGGGTTGCATCAGGAAGGGCATCCGGCGTCATCAATTCAATTTCCATACCGGATCGTTCGAGGCCCGGGTTAACAACGACCGCCACCGGTACTGTTGACCTACAGAGTGCCAGTGGAAATTGGACTACTGTTGGTCAAAGAAGGAGAGGAGGGAGAAGGATTTGTAGGCAGAGAGAGAAGAGGAAAGGCAAGAGTATAGGTTTGAGAATAGGGACTCTCAACGTTGGTACAATGACCGGGAAAGGTAGAGAGCTGGCAGACATGATGGAGAGAAGGAAGGTAGATATTCTGTGTGTGCAGGAGACCAGGTGGAAGGGTAGCAAAGCGCGTAGTATTGGAGGGGGATACAAACTGTTTTATTATGGTGAGGATAGGAAGAGAAATGGGGTAGGAGTGATCCTGAAGGAGGAGTTTGTGAGGAATGTTTTAGCGGTGAAAAGAGTGTCTGACAGGGTGATCAGTTTGAAGTTAGAGATTGAAGGGGTGATGTTGAATGTAGTGAGTGGTTATGCTCCACAAGTAGGCTGTAAGCTGGAAGAAAAGGATAGATTCTGGAGTGAGTTAGATGAGGTGACGGAGAGTATTCCCAGAGGGGAGAGAGTAGTGGTGGGAGCAGACTTCAACGGTCATGTGGGCGAGGGCAATAGAGGTGATGATGAAGTGATGGGCAGGTTTGGTGTTAAGGAAAGGAACCCAGAAGGACAGATGGTGGTGGACTTTGCCAAGAGGATGGAAATGGCTGTAATTAATACTTATTTCCAGAAGAGGGAGGAACATAGAGTTACCTACAAGAGTGGTGGTAGGAGTACGCAGGTGGACAACATCCTAAGTAGACGAGCCAATCTGAGAGAGATCACTGACTGCAAAGTAGTGGTAGGAGAGAGTGTAGCCAGACAGCATCGGAAGAAGCGTCAGGAAGAAGAGGGGCGGAAAGATGGAAAAGAAGACCAAGTGGTGGAAGTTGAAAAAGGAAGACAGTTGTGAGGAATTCAGACAGAAGCTGAGACAGGCTTTGGGTGGACAGGAAGAGCTTCCAGAGGACTGGGAAACTACAGCAGAAGTGATCAGGGAGACAGGTAGGAAGGTGCTAGGTGTGTCAGCAGGAAGAAGGAAAGAAGATAAGGAAACATGGTGGTGGAATGAGGAAGTACAGGACATCATCCAGAGGAAGAGGCTAGCTAAAAAGAAGTGGGACATCGAAAGGACTGAATAAAGTAGACAGGACTACAAGGAATCACAGCGCAGGGTGAAGAGGGAGGTGGCAAAGGCCAAACAGAAGGCATATGATGAGTTGTATGCCAGGTTAGACACGAGGGAAGGTGAGAAGGAATTGTACAGATTAGCGAGACAGAGATGGGAAGGATGTGCAACAGATAAGGGTGATTAAAGATAGAGATGGAAGGGTTCTAACGAGTGAGGATAGTGTGCAGAGAAGATGGAAGGAGTATTTTGAGGAGTTGATGAATGAGGAGAATGAGAGGGAAAGAAGGGGGGAAGAGGTGAACATTGTAGAGCAGGAAGTTGAAAAGATTAGAAAGGATGAGGTGAGGAAGGCTCTGAGGAGAATGAAGAATGGAAAGGCTGTTGGTCCAGATGACATCCCTGTGGAGGTGTGGAAGTGTCTAGGAGAGACAGCAGTGGAGTTCCTATCTAGGTTATTCAACAGGATTCTAGAGAGTGAGAAGATGCCTGAGGAATGGAGGAGAAGTGTCCTAGTGCCAATCTTTAAGAACAAGGTTGATGTGCAGAGTTGTAACAACTACAGAGGTATAAAGTTGATGAGCCACACAATGAAACTCTGGGAAAGAGTAGTGGAAGCTAGGCTAAGAAGGGAAGTGGATATTTGTGAGCAGCAGTATGGCTTCATGCCGAGGAAGAGCACTACTGATGCAATTTTTGCTCTGAGAATGCTAATGGAGAAGTACAGAGATGGTCAGAAGGAGCTGCATTGCGTCTTTGTGGACTTAGAGAAAGCGTATGACAGGGTGCCGAGAGAGGAGCTATGGTCCTGTATGAGGATGTCAGGAGTGGCAGAGAAGTACGTCAGAGTAGTTCAGGATATGTATGAGAGGAGTATGACAACAGTGAGATGTGCTGTAGGTCAGACGGAGGAGTTCAAGGTGGAGGTAGGGCTACATCAAGGATTGGCTTTGAGTCCCTTCTTGTTTGCTATGGTGATGGCAGCTTGACAGATGAGGTCAGACAGGAATCTCCATGGACAATGATGTTTGCAGATGACATTGTAATCTGTAGTGAGAGTAGAGAGCAGGTGGAGGGACACCTGGAAAGTTGGAGGTCTGCTCTAGAAAGAAGAGGAATGAAAGTCAGTTGTAGTAAGACAGAATACATGTGTTTGAACGAGAGGGAGGGAAGTAGAACAGTGAGGTTACAGGGCGCTGAGATCAAGAAGGTGGAGGAGTTTAGGTATTTGGGGTCAACAGTCCAGTGCGACGGCGAGTGTGGAAAAGAGGTGAAGAGGCGAGTGCAGGCAGGTTGGAGTGGGTGGAGAAAAGTGTCAGGGGTGTTGTGTGACAGAAGAGTGTCAGCAAGAATCAAAGGAAAGGTGTACAGAACAGTTGTGAGACCAGTTATGATGTATGGGTTAGAGACTGTAGCAGTGAGGAAGAGACACGAGGCAGAGAGGGAAGTAGTAGAGATGAGGATGTTGAGGTTCAGTTTAGGAGTGACAAGGATGGACAAGATTAGGAACGAGCACATCAGAGGAACAGCTCAGGTTGGTTGTTTTGGAGTCAAAGTCAGAGAAGCCAGATTGAGATGGTTTGCACATGTGCAGAGAAGGGATAGTAGTTATATTGGTAGAAGGATGTTGGAGATGGAGCTGCCAGGCAAGAGGACAAGAGGAAGGCCAAAGACAAGTTATATGGGTGTGCTGAAGGAGGACATGAAGGTAATTGGTGCAACAGTAGAGGATACTGAGGCCAGAGTTAGGTGGAAACAGATGATTTGCTGTGGCGACCCCTAAACTGGGAACAGCCGAAAGAAGAAGAAGAAGACTTTAGGCACACACACAAGTCACCTGTATACCTCTAAACAATCTTTATTTGAGTCATTAATATCTCTATTACTGATATTAAATATAATGATTAAGTTTTAACCATTACAACCCCCCCTCCCTCATTGTCACAAGACAACTACTTTTTCAAACTACTTTTTCACTCTTCATTGGCTCCCCATTGCAGCTCGGATTAAATTCAAATCGCTAACACCGGCATACAAAACTATCTCCAGATCAGCCCCTGTCTACCTCCATGAGCTCATACACTCCTACATGCTTTCCAGAAGCCTGCGCTCAGAAAAGGAACAGCGACTTGTGGTTCCATCCCACAAGGGCAGAAGATCTCTCAGCAGAACCTTCTCTTTCACTGTCCCTGGATGGTGGAACAAACTCCCTGATCCAGTCAGGAAAGCAGCAACACTAACAGCTTTCAAAAAGCAACTGAAAACTCTTCTTTTCAGAGAACACCTACTATAAAAAAAACAAAAAAAAACTCTTTATCTTCTTCCTCTACTGCTTTGGTTTATTGATCAGTTGATACAGTTTCTATTAGAGAAGCTGAGAGAGACTTTGACGGTGTAACAAATTGCATATTGTCTCTCCCCTAATGTAAGTCGCTTTGGACAAAAGCGTCTGCCAAATGCATAAATGTAAATGTAAAATCTAATCATTCAAGAATCACCTTTAAGAGTTAAAACATTAAAACATTTCTAGCTATGCATTTCTATCAAAACAGTAGTTCTATCTGTAAGAGAAAAATAATTAAGCAATGTATGTTATTCTACTATTCATTTAAATGCATCTTAATACTCTCTATCCATTTACTTACATATTTTCATTTTATCATTCAATAAAACATGCAAAGATAAGATAACTAGCACATTATTAATATTAATACATACTCATAAACATCAATAACTAAACTTTTCTCTATTTTTCTTCAGACCAGAACGAGAGTCAGACGTTCGAAATCAAGCTAAATTTCTTAACCAGTAAATACTAGGGAAATACTAGTGAGAATATCTCACAATACTGCCTAAAGTCCAACCTTCGAATTCTATGCTGACGTTATATGTTGGACAAAAACATCTACTTACTACTTTTGATTTTTTTTTTTGCCAAAGAATCAAAGACCAAACATACCTTTAACTTTCTCTGATCTATTTGCCATATGCTGTTTTTAATTTAAATACTTTTTAGGAACATTAAGAACATTAAAAACATGTCAAAATAAAAATAATTCTTTATTCTCAGAGGATTCCTTGAAAAAGAATATTCCTCTGTTATCGATTTCCTTGGAAAAGGTAATCCACTGTATATTCCAATATATACTTCAGTTTGATTATATGACTAGCTAATAATGAAATGCTTTAAGAAAACCCATTAATTTATTTATCGCCATAGTTATTCTCCCTCTTAGAATTTAAAGCCCACTACAAATTCGCACTTGGTGAATCTATGAATCCAATAGAGCATAGCCATTATCTTTATCTGTGTGACTGTTACTCATAATTTAATGCTGGCTTTTTTGGTGTTTCCAGTCGATAATAAGACAGCATCAATCACCCTCGCCATCTCTGAGTAAGATATTTGCCTCTCACCCCATACTGTTGCTGGAGCTACATATAATAATGAACATAGACAATAGAAATTAATAACTATTACGTTTCACTCAAATAAAAAATCCTACTGCTTTCTCTTTCAGTTTTTACTTACATTTTAAACCAAATTATTGATTATAATTTCCCATCAATACATTTCCCTTAACTTTTTTTTAAGTTTACACTGGGGAGGGACTGGCTGGACCACATGGTCCAAATTAATCTGACAGTTTTACATCAGAACTTTCCAGCATTCTCCTCATTGCTAGAATTAATTTAACAAAGTATGAACATCCTATTTGGCTGAAAGGATCCTATTTGCTGCTCCCAATAGAGCTCCCCTTTCAGCCTGGTTCAGAGCTCTCCTGTAGTTGCCTGCATGTCTTCAAGTGGACCTCGTTAGCTTAAAGACCCCTGCATCATTAGGAGACAGAATTGTACCCTACCAGTGTATAGACGGTCAGGTTCTACTTAAGGAATCCTTTACCTGTAAAGATCCTGTCTTGGGTCTGCTATTCCTCTCCAGGAAGACAGGGGGCAGTCACAGATGGGGTTGCTGACCCAGTACTCTCCGTGCCACTGGATGGCGCTTGAGTCCCCTAGATGACTGGGTAGCATTCCCAATTAGTGCTCATTCCCTTCACCTGTGTATTACCCTATATAAGAGTGACTGTCTCAGGGTTTTGTGTTCAGTCTTCATTTTCCAGTGATCTGTTCCCGAGTCTAGGTTGGACTAGTTTTCTGGTTGGACTCTAGTCTATATGTTATTCTCTTGTTGTGGAAGCTCGGCTTGCCTATTTCTTTTGTCAAGTATGTACTCAGGTTAAGTTTTGTTTTAGACCCTTGTGTCTGTTTTATTTTTCTGTTTTATGGAAGCTCTGCTTTCTCAGTTGTTTTGTATTTTTGACAATACTGCTTCAGTAAAGATTATTTTGCTTTCGGAACAACTCCTGTTGCCTGGTTCATCCGTCTTCTGCCATTGGGTTCCACTGCAGGAGAGCTAGCTCACTGAGTAGCACTCCTATGCTTTAATATCACAGACCCGGGTTCGAGTCCCGCCTAGACTGACGCGTTACAGCAAGACTGAACCAGATGAACATGAACCCAGCAGAAGGATCTTCACCGCCCTCTAATGTGGATCGCATACTGGCAGCTCTCTCTGACCAAGCAACCACCATTCAACGTCATGATCAGGCACTGGCAGAGATTCTTCAGTTATTGAGTAGCCAATCCCAAGCCTCTTCCGCTCAAGAGACACATCCACCCACGGGTCCTCCTGAGCGATCCAACCCAATGTTTACGCCAGAACCAAAGCTACCAGCTCCAGAAAGGTTTGAGGGTAATCCGGAGCGATGCCGTGGATTCATCACCCAGTGCACCTTGGCATTTCAGCTTCAACCCAGCAGCTTCCCTACTGAAAATAGTAAGATAGCTTATATCATAACTCTGCTATCCGGCCGGGCCTTGGATTGGGCCTCTGCATTGTGGGACCAGGGTTCCCTGATAACCACCAGTTGTAGTGACTTTATGGCTGAGCTAAAACGGGTGTTTCATCATCCAGCAAGCAAGGGGGAGGCAGATCATCGCCTACTTCACCTTTCTCAGGGTACCCGAAGTGTGGCAGACTTCACCATAGAATTTCGTACTTTAGCCACAGAGAGTGGATGGGACGATCGAGCTTTAAAGGCTATTTACCATCATGCATTGTCCCCTGAGGTAAAGGATGAGTTGGCCTTCCGAGACCCAGCACCCAATCTTGAGTCTCTCATTGACGTTGCTATCCGAGTGGATCACCGCATCCGAGAGCGGCAGCAGGAGAGGAGGCGAGAGACCTCAACAACTGAGTCTGTCAGTTCTTTCGAACAGATTTCACCTCCCACTATACCTGACGAGCCCATGCAACTAGGTGGTACACGGATCTCTCAGGGGGAGCGCAACCGACGGATGAAAGACAAGTGCTGCCTCTATTGTGGTAAGCCAGGACACTTCCGTGCTACCTGTCCTGAGTTGTCGGGAAAAGCAAACTCTCGCCCAGGAAGAGGGGGACCAGGGCGAGAGTAGACACTGTCCCCTGCTCTACGACTTTAGGAATGACTATTCAAGCTACCATCATTCATGGCAGTCAGCACTATCAAGTATGTGCCTTTGTTGACTCTGGAGCCGCAGAGAGTTTTATGGACTATGATATGGCCAAGAGACTTTCCATAGATCCTATTCCCCTTCTTGAACCTTTAAATATCATAGCAGTAGATGGCAGCCCTCTGGGTTCTGGAGAAGTTAGTCACTGCACTCCACCTCTCCAGCTGTGGATGGGGGAACACATGGAATGGATACAGCTCTTCTTAATTCGTTCCCCTAGACTACCACTTATTCTCGGGCATTCCTGGTTAATTAAGCACAATCCCCACATCGACTGGGCCCAAGGTGTTGTTAAGGTATGGGGAACGGGGTGCCAGATCTCAGATAGAAGCCACTGCAAGACCGTCCCCACATTAACAGATTTTTCCAAATCTTCACCCAGAGTGGTCAAGGATCTACCAAGGCCCATACTTGAGACTTGTTCTTCCAGGATTATGGGGGTTTCTGAGATGGAACGTGTTGCTGTAGAACCCCTTCCTTCTATTCCCAACTTATCTGGTGTTCCCCGTGAATATTGGGATCTCAAAGATGTTTTTAGCAAGACACAAGCAGCCAATCTACCACCCCATAGACCCTACGACTGCGCCATTGATTTGATTTCGGGTATGTGCCCACCTCGAGGACGACTATATGCCCTCTCTGGTCCTGAGAGGTTAGCTATGGACAGATACATCCAAGAGTCCTTGGACAAGGGGTTCATTCGTCCTTCCACATCACCAGCAGGAGCTGGGTTTTTCTTTGTGGAGAAGAAAGACGGAGGATTGCGCCCTTGCATTGATTATAGGGGATTGAACAGTATAACCATCAAGAACCGTTACCCTCTCCCCCTCATGTCCACAGCATTTGAGATTCTCCAAGAGGCTACCATTTTCACTAAGCTAGATCTTCGGAATGCTTATCACCTGGTCAGAATCCGGCAGGGGGATGAGTGGAAAACGGCTTTCAATACCCCGACTGGCCATTATGAATATAGGGTAATGCCCTTTGGCTTGGTAAATGCCCCGGCCACTTTCCAAGCACTTATTAATGATGTCCTCAGAGAAATGCTGAATGTTTTTGTGTTTGTTTACTTGGACGACATTCTTATTTTTTCTCGCACCTATCATGAGCATGTTCAGCAGGTCCGGCAGGTGTTAACCCAGCTCCTTAAGAACAAACTCTATGTGAAACTGGAAAAGAGTGAGTTCCATGTCCCTGCTGTTTCCTTTCTGGGTTTTCGGGTCTCTAGAGGTAGTCTCCAGATGGAACAGGGGAAGATACGAGCCGTTCTGGAGTGGCCTCAGCCCACTACAGTGAAACAGGTACAGCGCTTTCTGGGTTTTTCAAATTTTTACAGAAGGTTCATTAGAAACTTCAGTGCTGTGGCTGAACCTCTGTGTGCACTAACCAGGAAGTCTGCCAAGCCGTTTTTATGGACAGGTAGAGCCGATCAAGCCTTCAAGAAACTTAAGCAGCTCTTCACATCTGCTCCAATTCTGACCCTCCCTAACCCAGAGTTACCTTTTGTACTAGAGGTTGATGCTTCTGATGTTGGGGTTGGAGCAGTTTTGTCACAAAGAGGTGAACACGATAAGAGACTTCATCCCTGTGCTTTCTTTTCTCACCAGCTTACGCCAACACAGAGAAACTATGACATTGGGAACAGGGAGCTTCTGGCCATCAAGATGGCGCTAGAGGAGTGGAGACACTGGCTAGAGGGGGCCAGACACCCATTTCTTATTTGGACTGACCACAAGAATCTTACTTATATCCAAGAAGCTAAGCGGTTAAATGCTCGACAGGCCCGATGGGCTCTTTTTTTTAATCGGTTTAATTTTGTGGTCTCATATCGTCCAGGTTCTAAGAATCAGAAACCAGATGCACTTTCTAGGCAGTTTGAGCCACTGGAAAAGGAACCTTATCCCGAGCCCATCATCGCTGCATCAAGAATGGTAGCTCCTATCCAGTGGAACCTCGAGAACTCAGTCAAGAGAGCACAAAGACATCAACCAGATCCAGGTAACGGTCCAGCAGGACGTCTCTTTGTGCCTAACTCTATTCGCTCTAAGGTTCTACAGTGGGCACATGCTTCCCCCTCCTTCGGACATCCAGGAACCACTAAGACCTACAGACTCATTCAAAGGAAGTTCTGGTGGCCTGGATTGCAAAGGGACGTCCGAGGTTTTGTGGCTGCCTGCTCAACCTGTGCCCAGAACAAGGAACCTAGGACCCTCCCCCATGGTCAACTACATCCTCTGCCCATCCCTAGACGCCCCTGGTCGCACATCTCCTTGGATTTTGTGACTGGGCTACCCCTATCTCAAGGTAACACTGTCATCTTAGTAGTCGTTGACAGATTCTCAAAGTGGTGTCACCTCTTACCTTTGCCTAGTCTGCCGTCTGCAAGCCGGACTGCCGAACTACTTATGAGACAGGTGTTCAGACTTCACGGGTTCCCACAGGATATAGTCTCAGACAGAGGTCCTCAATTTACCTCACACTTCTGGCAAGCATTCGGACGGGTCATCGGCGCTTCCATTAGTCTGTCATCCGGCTTCCACCCCCAGTCCAACGGCCAGACAGAGAGGGTCAACCAGGACATAGAGAAGACCCTTAGATGTCTGGTTGCTGACAATCAAGCCACATGGAGTTCTCATCTATTATGGGCTGAGTTTGCGCACAACACCCTGCACCACTCTTCCATAAACATGTCTCCATTTGAGTGCCTATATGGTTTCCCTCCCCCAGTGTTTCCTGGACAGGAGTCTGAGGTTGAGGTTCCTGCTGCCACCCAGATGGTCAGGAGGTGTCGCCGTTCATGGCATAAAGCACGTGCTGCCCTTGTTAGAGCAAGGTGGCAGCAAAGGAGGCAGGCTAACCGTCGACGGAGAGCAGGGCCCTCATTCCTCCCAGGACAGAGAGCATGGCTCTCAACCAGAGACCTTCCTTTGCGGGTGGAGTCTCGCAAGCTTGCCCCACGATATATTGGCCCATTCAAGATTCTCAAGAGGATCAACCCCGTCTCTTATCGACTTCAGTTGCCTGCATCCATGAAGGTCCATCCCACATTTCATGTTTCCCTCTTAAAACCTGTTCTCGGTTCTACTCTCTCTCCAGCTAGAAAGCCTGCTCCTGTTCCTCGTCTCATTGGGGGCCAGCCAGCATACACAGTCCGAAGATTGCTGGATTCTCGACGGGTCCGTGGGAGAGTACAATATCTCGTGGATTGGGAGGGTTTCGGACCTGAGGAGCGCTCTTGGGTTCCTGCACGCAACATCCTTGACCCAACCCTTATTTCAGACTTTCGGAGAAGCATCAAAGAGAACGTCAAGAGCCGTTCCTAGTAGGGGGGCTACTGTAAAGATCCTGTCTTGGGTCTGCTATTCCTCTCCAGGAAGACAGGGGGCAGTCACAGATGGGGTTGCTGACCCAGTACTCTCCGTGCCACTGGATGGCGCTTGAGTCCCCTAGATGACTGGGTAGCATTCCCAATTAGTGCTCATTCCCTTCACCTGTGTATTACCCTATATAAGAGTGACTGTCTCAGGGTTTTGTGTTCAGTCTTCATTTTCCAGTGATCTGTTCCCGAGTCTAGGTTGGACTAGTTTTCTGGTTGGACTCTAGTCTATATGTTATTCTCTTGTTGTGGAAGCTCGGCTTGCCTATTTCTTTTGTCAAGTATGTACTCAGGTTAAGTTTTGTTTTAGACCCTTGTGTCTGTTTTATTTTTCTGTTTTATGGAAGCTCTGCTTTCTCAGTTGTTTTGTATTTTTGACAATACTGCTTCAGTAAAGATTATTTTGCTTTCGGAACAACTCCTGTTGCCTGGTTCATCCGTCTTCTGCCATTGGGTTCCACTGCAGGAGAGCTAGCTCACTGAGTAGCACTCCTATGCTTTAATATCACAGACCCGGGTTCGAGTCCCGCCTAGACTGACGCGTTACATTACCGCTCTCAGTCTCCAACACTTGGTCAGTTCTGATATCACCTCTCTCACCATTCAACTTTTTAAGAGAACAAACAATATAAGAGCAAATCCAAACAACATTTTCTCAGTATTATTCTCAGTATATAATATTTTTCTTTATTCATTTAGACTTTTTAAGCAGTTTTATCAATCCCAGGTCAGTTTTCTTTCTCCAATAAACAGTTGAAGGCCACTATCAGATAAACATGGGCTCTCATATATCTAAGCAGTGCCAAAGACAGATCGACGATCCACACTCCATGGCTGCAGTAATTCAGAGAAAATAAGTCCCAACTATGTATTGATTGCTATACATGCTCTTACCTTTCATGTGTAAAAAGTATTTTGTGGTCTTAAGTTGTATTAAAATTTTCTGAGATTATGATTTTGGAATTGTAATTAGCCATCAATTGAAATCATCAAAAGAAAAATTAAAACACTTCAAATATATATCTCTGTAATGAATACTTATAATGTGTAAGTTTAACTTTTTTTTAAAGGAATTGCTGAAATAAAGTAGCTTTATCCTGATATCATAATTAATTGACCAGCAATTTTATAGATATGACATTTTACAATCTAGAAGTCTCCCCCAACAAAGAGTACAATATAAGAGGGAACATAATGGAGTGTGATTGCATTCAAAATGGCAATAATTGTTACGTCAAATGTATTGGTATACCCTTATGATTGAAAATGACATATGACAGAGTATGGATGTGTTAAACCCAATATATATTGTTATAGAGAGCCAACATAGAGCTCCATTGATTAGTGGAGCCGGATGGCAATTACAAGACTATTAAATTCACTGCTGGTTTACAGGAAAGCTTGCGGTTAAATAACTTAAACAGCCCAGCTTGAATATCTGCCCATTCAGCATACTGTCGCCTCGTGTGCTGTTAATCTCTGGACTTTATGTTCTCTCTCTCATTTCCCTCAGTTTACTTTAAATGTTTCTTTTTTGTCCTCTCCTTGTTGGTTCACTCACATCATTTTGGTTTCATTCAGACTTCATTCTGAATTATTAATTTTTTTTACTGGAAATCCATGGAATGCCAACACAAATCAAGCTGTTGACAAAATTCAACACAAACAGCTCAGGATTGACGTTGATGATGACAAAGATGAGACTCTTGATTTTTGGCTTGACTTGTGCAAACACACACTCACAAGACACACATCATACAAGAGTATTTTTTGCACAATTAAGATGGGCTCAATCTCTTCGGCTCCGAATCCATTTGTGAGTCTGTTTCTTCTGGCGGTGTTCAATTCTCTTGGCTCCTCTTGCTTCTGTTTTTTCTTCTTTTTTTTCTGGTTTCATATCACAGCATGCTACAAATCTAAATTGTGTACTGCAAATAATCATCAGATGAAGTTGCGTTGTGAAATCTGTCATGATCTGTTTTTGACAGCTTTAATTTCCCAGGTAAGTTTACTGTTAGACACAACTCTTTCTGATATTGCATTATCTGCAAAGAGCATATGTGAAGTAGCCCATCAAGCATGATGTGATTCATGCGTTACCAGCAATATATTAAGAACATTTCTGTTCTGCCGAGATCAACACTGCCCATAACACACTTGATGTGAAAAGCCTTTATTCTTTTCTATGTTTGAAATTTACCATCACATTGGAACGTTTGGTAAAGACATTACCAAAGATTTACATTGCTGCTCATAATAAGCCTGCCCAACTTTGCAGCTGGAAATGTTACATTAAAATTTATTTTATTCATATTGTCACGGGTGAAGAAGGAGGACAACACAGAGCTGGCGGTTTACAAGTCCCCGGAGGGTGGATTTATTCCAATAACCAGGTTAGTGAAACGATATAAGTCTGGGTGGTGAAATAATCCAACGGGGGTGCAGGGGACTTCCGTGTTCGCGTGCTTGGGTGGTGATCCGTGTGCTGGTGCGGAGGTGAGCGGAGACCGGTCACTAGCTGCTATCTGCAAGATAGGGAGAAAAGGCATTAGTCAGTCCAGAGCGTTCTCCCTTCGTGGTCTCCTCGAGCGGCTTTTATAGCCGTGACTTAAGGATCCGCAGCTGTGACCGGTCGTCCGGTGATGACTCGTTGCAGCTGCTCCATGTTTGTCTCCCAGGCGACACTGATTATATTCTGGACGCTCGTCACAATATCTTAAACTTTGTACTTCACATCAACGCTGATGCTTTAAAACAAGATTTCATTAAGATAATGCTCTCATGACTCCAATTCAGTGCTTTGCAGTTGTGTCTTGCTATTGCAGGTAAAAGTTAAATTCAGCTCAACTTTCATCAGAAAGGAATCCGAAATCACATGCATAGACTGGGACTGCCTGTTATGCACCATTGTATGCAATCCCATTCAAGTGAAAGGAATTTTTTCATAGTGTGTGTTAGATGTTTTGCTGTCTTGTCTGCTTGTTAAGCTCATTACCTCTTTCCTGGTGTTTCAACTGTCTGCATTTCTCTAGTTCATCACCTCAATTTGTCTCAGTTGAAGTTGTCGCCCCACTCATTACTCTGCTGCCCCTCGGTTTTTCTCGTCTCTGTTCTGTGTTCATGCTCAACTCCACTTGGTTCAAGTGTGTACTAGTGTCTAGTATTCCTTTGGTTATTTTCCTTTCTCTGTCCAACTCTGTAGCTGACTGAGGATTTTGCTGTGCAAATATTTTATCTGCTCTATCTATTTGTGCTGCCTGGCCTGAACCCTCTTCCCAAGTGAGATTGTTAAAGCTTCTGGAGAGGTTTTGAGTTTCCCTTCTACTGTTTTATTTCTTTCAACCCCATTCTATTGAACAGCTGCAGTTTTTGTCTGTAAAAATAAAAGACTTTCTGTTCTTGCATCCTCACATTTGGGTCCATCATTGAAGCGCATGTGACTGTGACCAATTTTTTAAGATCTCATCTGCCAGAGATCTATTTCTAAAAATGCTACTGAAATGGGCATGTATAACTGTGCAAGGTAGGAAAGGGTATGGTGTGGCTAGGTAGAGAGTTCCGCTGCCAAAAACGTGAACAATAAAAATAGATTTCCGCTTATGTAGTTGTTTATTTTGCATTATTAATATTATTAAATTTTATAGTAGATAAAATGCACACATACATGCTCTGAAATGTTATAGAAGTCCTTGTTCATAGAATTTGCATCGCCCTACTAATGCAAACTGCATTGATTTAGAATGTAAAGATCCTCTTTTTTTGTTTGTTTAGTTCTTATAGATCTCTTGAGATTTGATGTGTCAGTTTTTAATGGACAACCAATCATTTGTGACCCACACTGAACATTAACTACTTAGCAGGGCATGGAAGCAACCTACGTCCAGAGTGTTTGCCTCCCCCAAAGTGTGGTAAAGAGGTGGAAGGTGGGATAGCTTGCACAAATGTTGATGATTGGGCATTGGCTGTGTTTGTTTACCGGCCCAACTGTTTATCAACAGTTCAATGCCCTAAAATGTTTGATTGCTGAGAGGTGAATTTGTTATTTGGATACGGTGAATGGTGGGGTTAGAGAAACTAAACAAAAAAGAAGCGTGAAGTGATGATTTCTCTATTAGTTTGTCATGTTAATTTTCTTTATTTGTTTCATAAATAATAACAGGTCCATGACAGGTTTTCTATTTGCTGTTTCTATTCTCGTGCAGGTGTGGGTGCAGGCGGGCAGACGAGAGTTCTCCATGAGGAGCGGTGGAAGATGCCGACTCTGCCAGCGCTGCTGCTGCTGTCGATTCGTTTGGTTTTCCTCTTCCTACTTCTACTGCTGACCATGACTCCATCCATCCTCAGCCAAACCCCTGCGCTTCCTGCCCTCAGGATGGGTAAGAGACAACAACTAGCTCTAGCTTTTGGTACAGTCAACATCAAATCTGTCATCATCATTGAGTTCCTGTTTATTTGACAATTTCATGTTCTTTCTGACACATGGAGAAATGTAACCGATTGTTCGCTGTTACCAACCACACAGTTAATTTACCAGCACTTTATCTACGTATAATAGTTTATTTTGTGTAATTAACAACAACTTATTTACATTTATGCATTTAGCAGATGCTTTTGTCCAAAGTGACTGACAGTAGAGAAGGGACAATATGTAATTTTTTACACAAAGTCAATCTCACCTCGCTCTTAGTAGAAGTTGTATCAACTGATCAACCATAGCAGTAAGAAAATAGAGAGAAGAGGAAAAAAGGGATTTATTTTATTTATTTATTTATAGTTAGTGTTCCCTGAAGAGAACAGTTTTCAGTTGTTTTTTGAAAGCTGTTAGTGTTACCGCTTTCCTGACTGGATCAGGGAGTTTGTTCCACCAGCCAGGGACAATGAGAGAGAAGGTTCTGCTAAGAGATTTTCTGCCTTTGTGGAACAGAACCACAAGACACTGTTCCTTCTCTGAGAGCAGGCTTCTTCTGGAGGGCATGTAGGAGTGAATGAGCTTGTGGAGGTAAACAGTGGCGGATCTGGAGATGTATTTGTAAGCCAGCATCAGTGATTTGAACTTGACATGAGCTACTATGGGGAGCCAGTGAAGAGTGATGAAGAGGAGAGGAACATGAGCTTGCTTTGGTTCCTTGAACATACCGGCAATTCCGTGCCATAATAATTCGAGTGTGTATTTTTGATAATCATGCGCAAAAACAAACAAACCGCACAAGAAAAAAAGAAAGAAATATGGACCAACTTACAACAAAGAATAGCTTTATTAACTGTAGTAGAAAAGATTGTAAGAAAAAAATCAAATCATCAGAAATGTAAAAAAACATTAACTTCTTACTAAAACTATAAACATTGTTTGACTGACCACAATTGCTGACAATAATTGGCACATTTTCGCAGAAAAAGCTCACTCGGCTTTTCAGCGTGATTGGGGTGTAATGTCTTTAAGTGATGCCGTAATTTATTTGGCTTCATGCTGTCCGCTGCCAACATTGTTAGACTCAGTAAGCACACCTGTCTCTCCCCGTCTCCCACCGCAGTCACGGTGAAGCCAAGCACTACATATGCGTCGTCATATTTCCTCATCTTAGCTTGCGGGAGACTTTCGTTTGTCTCTTTTCGCCTTCTACACTTCGTGTCTACACTTCATACTCTGCCAATGAGAGCGCCACTGTCCCCTAATGTAGTGGAGTGGTATTGCACTTTATATCCCCGAGGTCAAACTCCCCGAGGTGAGAACCACTGCTTTAATAAAACAACAACGACAAGCCAAAGAGATGTACAAAAATAATAAACATTACAAGAACAATATAAATCAGAGATTCCTGACTGAAGGAGAATAAGAGGACTAAGCCCTGGGGAACCAAGATGGGGCAGTCGATGAGTGTTGGAGACCACCCCTTCTGTTTAATGGTCTATTATGAATGTTTTTCCCTCTTTAATGTGAGATTGTAGAGGTCCTGATACTTGGCCCAAACATGGATACCAGTCGGGCCCAAAGGCTCATGTGTTTTGTCTTGAAACAGTGCTTAAAGGATTTTTAAAAATTCACATAAATTTGTATATCTGACTCTATAATTGATTCATAAATATTTTATCTTTACCATTGTTCTTGGTCTCAACCAAATAAATTATAATGTTAATTATTAATGATTATGTTATGTTTTAACTCATTCGTTGACATTTAACTTTACTTACACTTGATGCTAATATTCTTATTAACCCTCAAGTGTCTCAACATTGAAGTGCATTCTCTAACCACAAATGCATCCATTAAATGTGGGTAGAGCTGGGTGCTATACCGGTATGAAAGTGAAAGGATGATGTGACATGATGTTCCAAGGAGAAGGGAAGCTTCTGCTCCATCTGAAATCCAGTCAACCAGAATGAAATAAGTTGCTAAAAGTCACCAGGAACAGCAGAAAATGTCGCTAGATTTGTCACTATTTACTGGATTATAAAAAAAAGTCACTAAGTTGGCATCACTTGACAAGCTGTGAGGATGGCTGCTGAGGGTTCATCATGAAAATATTCTACTTCACAACTAATCTACAAGAGAACACCTCAGAGTTAAACACAGAGTGCAATTTGAGGTAAAATGTCAGCAAGTAAACCTGGTAGAAAGGAACAAAGTATTTAAACAAAAATATTTGTCATATTTAACAATGGCAAAAAACGTTTTCAGTTCTCTGTCGAATCTTGCATGTTACATGAGGCTCCCTCGGCCATCTACTATGGCGGCAAATCTCTGCCTTAAATGGGGGGTGTATTTTTGATTATCACGATATTAAGATTTGCACGATCGGAAACAGATCCGTGCGCCAAAAAAAAACAAAAAAACAAGAGCTTTTTCTCAACCTGCGTGCGCGCCAGTTGTCGCATCCAAATTTGCACCCCATTGGAATGTACGTTCCCCAGTAACTGCGCATGTGCAGAGAAGCTCAACTGGCGTGACGGAGAGCCAAACTGGACACATTTCCTTTCGGTTCATTCAAATGACGACGTTGAGCTGCAATAAAGTCCTTAAAAGAAACCTGTTTGTTATTGTTATTCGTTTTGACAGTTGTGTTTGTCTTAAACTTTTGCATGTCTTAACGTTTTATCTTGTGTTAGTTTATAGTTTAATAGAGAAACATTAAAAACTAAACAAGAAAACATTAAAAAGGGGAACATAAAAATATTTCCCCCGCCACAAATGCACAATCCCATGCACACAACAACAACAATAATAATAATATATTGTTTGAGTGGTATCAATGCTAAACTGGTAAAACAACTAACAAAACTAACTTGTTAAACAACGAGCATATTAATACTACTTGCTTGTCAATTAGTGTTGCTATCTGCTTTCATTAGGGATGCATCAGGCCACTCCAATTTTGCAATTAGCTGAAGTATAAAAATGTCAAATGACCACACAGTATTGTCTCTTTTGACTCCAATACTGTCAGTATTATTTAATATTGTGGCGACCCTGCACGGCACCGTGCCCCGGTGCATTGTGGGTATCGCTATTTCTTCACAAAAAGGGGTATTACTTGGCTGTTGTGTGTTTGTGCCACGTTTAAATGTTGTTTTACGTTTGGTCATGTTGCCAGAGATTGTTATTTGTAATGAGTATGTGTTTGTGTGTGGACTCACCGTCTACTATGCACTCTGTGCAAATGGTCTGGTCTGTGTCAGCTACCATGTTATTTATGTGTGTTTGCCAATAAAACCCGCTTTAGTGAAGTTTCAGATTTGCTGTGTCTGATTGGGTAACTGCAAGGAGAAGTCCTGGAGGCGTAGCTGTTCTCGAGAACTCACCCGCTCAAACCTTCTGTTCACTTTTAAGAGCTACGAGCAGTAACAGCTCCTGAAGAGCTAAGAGTTCCCTGGGGTCGAGCGGTGTATGGGACACAGGGATCTCTCACGAGTAGATAGACGCCTGGCGCCCCGCCAGACTAGCTAGCTGTCCAGTTAGCTTAGCGCAGATAGCACAGCTCAGCTGCCACCCGAACCAGCGGCTCGTTACAATATTGTCACTATTGTATCAATTGGCAACCTTTGGAACGTTGTGACCGATGGTTTCATGTCAGCTGCTTAAATAACTGTTCCACTTAACATTCTTTTATGTGCTATGCTTGTACAAATAAATAAATTGTTCAAATAATTTTGTGTCATTGTGTATAGATGAAAAGCAAAATGTCCAATTAAGATGGCTATCTTTTCGCTTTAACTTTATTGGTTTATTTGATTTAAATAAATGTATTGGTAACATCACTACTAAGCAGCTGATCCTTTTTTTCCTTACAAGTAGACCTCAAATTATGTTGTGCTTTAGAAAACTGATGTGAAGAGGCATTTTAACATTTTATATAGCACAAAAGTTGGAACAAACACATAACTTGTGTGATAAGTATGATAAAATAAATATGGTTAACAAAATATGCTATATATTACAAAGTAAACCAATACTTACAAACCTGTTCTAAAAAACTTGAACCCATTTTGTTTTGAACCCACTTATTTTAAAAATCAACATTTAAACCAATTAATACATTAAAATGCAAGTTAAAAAGTAAATGATAACTGTATATATTTTTTATAAAAGTGTCTGTATATAAACCAAGGTTAATAGAAAATAAAACATGCATTTCAAGCTTTGGCGTTTTTATTAACAGCGTGAACCTTTTTGAACATTCTGGGTTACCGTACATACAGCTGTGAGTTGGTTAGATTCTACACGATTCACAAACTAAAAGGACGTACGGTAGCTTAGCAACTCCGCACGATTTCTGTTGTTGTTGCGTAAAGGGAACGGAAATTCTGGAGGGACACACATCGGATGCGACACTGTCCGCGCGCTTCACAGCACCTCGTACCTCACCTCACCTCAGCTGCAGATACATTGACGGCAATACATTTCTGCGATTTCTAAAAAGGATTATTTCTGCTCAAACAGATTTGTAGCTCGTTGACTATGTTACACCGATAACAAAGAGCGGTCGCACCAATTTTTGAAAATTCCTGCTGAGAGCGAGTGTAAAAGAAAGCCGCGGCCAAAAACTTGAAGGACTTTCTATTCTAGACATAAAGCAGTAGTGGTGCAAGTAGCTCTTTCACTTCAGTAGTTAACGTGTAACTTGCTAGCATTACTCCGCGCAATCGCCTCATGAGAAATAGTGATTAGTTAAATGGTGCTACTGTAAAGTAGCTTAAATTAAACAGTGTGAATAACAGTAGAATATTACATTTAGTAATTGTTCTCCCCAGCATAAAGAATTTACAAACTTAAGACAGCAACAGAAAAACTAAGCAAAAAAAGAAAGTAATAAAAGAAAAACTATGATTAGAAAAATGGAACGGACAACAAACAGGTGATTAGCATCAGCTGCAGGATGAGAGATAAATGATGGGGATAGGTTAAATAGGCACATTGAACCACATTGTTTTTTTCTTTCATATTTATAGTACTCAGTCACCATATTTGTTTGGACAAATCCCAGGAGCCAATTATTCAAATGCTAGATTAAACAGATATGTTTTTAAATTCGTTTTGAACTCTGTGAGCATAGCTGAGCTCCGGACAACATTTAACCAGTGCAGTCTCTGTGCTGTGATGTGCTCTGAATACAACTTTTTCTAATATTTTTGACAAGAAGGGAAGGTTAGAGATTGGCCTATAGTTGGTTAACTCAGTAGGATCCAGGTGGGTTTTCTTGATTAGTGGCTTAATTACTGCATGTTTGAGATGTTTAGGAATGTAACCTACCAAATATTGATAAGTGTATATTATTTAGAAATGGTTTTTGAGCTATTTGTAGCAATTATTTTAGTAATAAAGTTGGTACAGTATCGAGAGAGCATGTCGTTGATTTAGAAGCTGTGATAATTTTAAGCAGTTCTTTCAGGTCAATAATTGAAAAATTTTGCAGCAAGTGAGGCAAAGGCATAGCATTTGAGTTAAGCTGCTTAGATTGAATATGAATTTTGGCAATTTTGCATCTAATAATTCATAAAGTTGTTGATGCTAAATTATATAGCTACATTTGAATCTGTCAATGTTTGACTGTTTGGTAGATTAGCCATTGTTTCAAATAAAAGGCTCGGGTTATTTTGATTTGTTTCTATTAATTTGTTAATTTGTGATAGTGGTTAGTTCTTGCAGTTTTTAATGCTAGTCTATATTTAGACACACTCTCATTCCAGGCAATTTTGAATACTTTCAATCAAGTTTTTTTAAATTCACGCTTATGGTTTCTGGTTTGTCTTTTTAGCACCTTTGTATTATCATCAGACCACGGATTGGCTATGTATCTCTGACTTGGTTTTTTTAAGCGGGGCTACAGAGTCTAGGGTATGAGCGAGTATATTATTCATACTGAGATTGATTTTCATCTGCAGGTACAATAGAAAGGTGAGTAATATTTGGTAGGTTTTTTTATGAATGCTTCTTTAGTATTTTGGTTGATATTTCTCTCCAGTCTGTAGCGTTGAATGCTATTGCTAATGCTTACAGTATGCATAGCACAAGATATAAGATAATGGTCTGACATGTACTCACACTGAGGCGATATAACAATGTCACTGAGGTAAATGTCATGAGAGAGAACCAAATCTAGAGTGTGGTTTAGACGGTGAGTTGCGCCGACCACATTTCGCTTAAACCCACAGGAATTTAGGAGGTCTGTAAAGGCAATGCCCAACAAGTCTTTTTTTGTCATCAATATGAATGTTAAAGTCTCCAGAACCTTGTATTTTATCTGTTTTGACCAAAAGATATGCAACAAAGTCAGCAAATTCTTGAAGAAAGCTAGAATTGTGTTTTGGTGGCCTGTAGACAACAGCTAATGTCACAGAGAATGCACATCTTTGTCTTGATACTGCCTGTGTAATAGGGAGAGCAAGCACTTCGAAAGATTTAAATTTATGTTCTGTTTTTTATGGTTGTGTTTAGGTTATTTTTATATATCGTATATATAACAGTCCCACCATGACCAGTTGAGCGTGTTCATGATTGTAACAGTAATATCTGGGTGTAGATTCATTTAATCCAAAATAGTCGTTTGGAGTGAGCCAGGTTTCAGTTAAGCATAGTATGTCAAGGTTAAGTTCTGAGATTAATTCATTTATGAGTACAGCTTTTGGTGTAAGAGATCTGATGTTTATAAGTCCAAATTTTAGAGAGTATGTTTGTGAGTTGCATAATATGTAGTCTAATTTTATATTGATCAGATTATTGGTGTTAACCAAACTAGTGTATTAGTTTTTTTATGTTTTCGTGGTATGTAAACTGTTTCGATAGCAAATGTTAGATTTTGACAGTTATTAGGTCGGATTCTGAGATGGTGTTCTAAGGTGCTATATTTGAAATGATTTGGTCAAATGCTTATAAGGGCATAAGAGATGTTCTCTGCCATAAATTTAGAGCCTAGTTGACTTGGATGGAAGCCATCAGGAGGAAGAAGGTGGTGAGCCACTTTCTGAGCGCCAAAAGTGTGCTGAATTTATCGGTTTCCCCTTCGATACATTAGCATAATGCCAGAGATGATAATTTGGGTCGCGGGTCGCGGGTGACAGGTGGCGAGGGGTGCGGATCAGTTTGCTGACTCCACCTTTTACTGACGACGTGATGTATCATCTTCGCAATTTGTTGAGAAACAGTGTGGTGATGCCATATTATTGTGTAGAGTAATATCTATCTGCTTTATTAATATTGTTTAAATTATTATTATTATTTTTATTTAAACAGGAGATCAAGTTTTTAGCTGCATTAAACTATAGACTACACTAATAATGTTGTTTAAAGTTGTACGTTCAGGAGGCGGGTTTCAAAGCCAAATTAGCTTGGTTTTTAATTAGGTTTTAGGTTTAAGAAAACAAGCAATTTCTTTATTTTATTTATATAAATCTTAATATTGATGACTTTATTTATAGATTAAAAAGTATTGCTCATTTTTTTCTAATATTTTGTTATTATTTATTTGTTCAGCCTATTTTTCAGTTTAACCTTCTATAAATTGATCAGCCTTGAACAGAACAGTTAGTCACTAGGAAAGCTGAAACCAAAGGTAAACCTATTTTTCAGTTGAGCCTTCTATGGATAGATTTAAACAGGACTGTCAGTCATAAGAAAAGCTGAGCCAAATTTTGTGTCTAGGTTTTAGAAATGAGTAAAGTATTTAGTCTAATTAATCATTTGAAAACGATGGGTTGCACTCCTCAAAGCAAATCTATGTTGTTATTAATTGTGTTACTTTTTGAATGTTTGTTGTACTTGTTGTTGTTTTTTTATCTCTAACCATTAGAAAAGATAAAATCAAAGAGTTGCTTTGGTTAGACTAGTTGTGCAATTGTAGTCTTAAGAGAGCTAAATTCAAGGAGTTAGTTGTGTGTGATTATAGGCAAGGCAAAGCAAGTTTATTTGTATAGCACATTTCTTGCACAGGGTAATTTAAAGTGCTTTACATTGGAAACAAAGAGTAAAAAAAAGTACATATAATAAAATCAAGCATAAAAAGTCATATAAACTTATAGTGATTAAAAACTGAAAATTAAGACATATTAATATAATAAAATACAGAGATAAAATAGTTGTTTGGACGTTGGTGTACAATCGACAAAAGTGCAACTAAACATGTATGTCTTTAGCCTGGATTTAAACGTGACTAAAGTGTTAGCACCCTTGATCCCCTCTGGAAGCTGGTTCCATCTGTTGTCCACATGGTAACTAAAGGAGTATTTGCCCTGTTTGGAATTTACCCAGGATAGATCTAAATGATTTGATCTGAGGGATCTCAGCTCCCTGTTTGGTGTGTAATCACTGATCATGTCTGTTAGGTATTTTGGTCCTAAGTTATGTTTGGACTTATATATGAGCAGCAGAACTTTAAAATATATTCTGAAGGAGATCATCAGCAAGTGTAGAGACTTAAGAACTGGAGAAATGTGTTCTAACGTTCTGGTTTTGGTTAGAATTCGATCCACTGCATTGCTGCAAGCTGGAGCTACAAGCTGGAGCTGTTTAATGGTCTTTTTGGGAAGACCGGTGAGAAGGCTGTTACAGTAGTCCAGCCTGCTGGAGATGAAAGCATGCATAAGTTTCTCTAAATCTTGTCTAGAAACAAAGCATCTGATTTTTGCAATGTTTCTAAGATGGTAATAAGGTGATTTGGTCGTTGCTTTTACGTGGCTATTGAAATTAAGATTAGAGTCCAGAATCACCCCAAGATTCCTGACCTGATTTGTAGTTATTAGACCCTCGGCAGTGAGATAAATTTGTGTATCATCAGCATAACTATGGTATGATACCTGGTTCCTTCTCATTATTTGACTCAGTGGAAGCTTGTACAGGTTAAATAGTAAAGGAGCAAGGATTAAGCCTTGAGGGACTCCACAAGACACTGCAGTCCACTTCGACATGTAATCACCTATGTTGAGAACCCTCTTCCTTCTAAGTACGATTGGAACCATTTTATCACAGTTTCGGTAAGACCAACAAAGTTTTCTATTAAGAAGGATTTGTGGTCAACTGTGTCAAAGGCAGCGCTCCGATCGAATAGAACCAGGACAGTCACTTTTCCTGAGTCAGTGTTTAACCGGATGTGATTTACTTTCTTCAGTAGTGCGGTCTCTGTGCTGTGATGTGCTCTGAAACCTGACTGATTACAATCCATGTGTTCATTTAGGGTCAGGAATTCAATCAGTTGTTTTGCCACGATCTTTTCCATATTTTTACTAATGAAAGAAAGATTTGAGAAGGGCATGTAGCTGCTCAGTACAGTATTATCTAAGTTTGTCTTTTTCAGTAGTGGCTTTACCACTGCAGTTTTAAGGGATTTTGGGAAAAAGTCAGAGCAAAAGGAAGTGTTTATAACGTCTAAGAGGTCCTTTTCGAGACTCTTAAGAACCATTTTAAAAAGATTGTTGGTAGAGTGTCAAGACTGCATGTTGATGTTCTAAGGCTTTGAACCATCTCTATTAATGTTTTGCTATCAATTAGATTAAAGGTACCAAAAATGTTACAAAAATAAATAAACCATTACTAATTACTAAGTCCAGTGTGTGACCGTGACAATGTGTGACACCCTGAATTTGTTGAGTTCTTTGGCACCATTATTATCGGGCTTGTCCATGTGAATACTAAAATCCCTAGCGATGATTAAAGAGTCAAACTTCGAAGAGATGGCTGAGAGCAGCTCAGTGAAATCATAAGTAAACCCTGTAGTGTACTTTGGAGGCCTGTATAAGGTGGTGATAAGTACCCATTAGGTGCCTTTTAAAGATATACTCAAATATTCAAAAGATGTGTAATCCCCAAGATTGACCTGTTTGCATTCAAAAATGTACTTGTACATACTTGAGACTCCGCCTCTTTTCTAATCAGAACAAGAGGCATGAATAAGTTTCCTGTTGCAGCTTGTTTAGTATGGTTGCATTACAGCTTTCGTCTAGCCATGTTTCAGTTAGCAACATAAAATCTAAGTTATGTGTTAAAATAAAAGCATTTACCAGGTGTGCCTTGTTTCTAAGTGACCTAATGTTTAGAAGTGCTATTTTTACCCTTTTTTTCTGTGGGTTCAGCTACTATAGTTACTGGCGTGCAGTTTATTTTAATCAGGTTTGGTCTGCATGATTTTTTATTTCTAGCAGACCTTTTCTCCCACTTTTTTTTTATTTCTAGCACGCCTTATCTGTATAGTTAATAAAGTAATAGCTGAGGACATCTGCCTGTTCTCGAAACATTCCTCAAGGTCGCCGTCTTGAGACAGAATATCCTGTTTATCTCACTGCTGGTTCGTGGGAGTAAGGGTGGGTTCGGGGTGTTTTTGCCCCAAGCGGTTTGATTGCAGAACTCTTTCTACTGTAGGAGGGGGAGGTGCCTGTCTTTTTGGGGGCAAGGGTCAGGGGCTTGCCGTGGACGAGTGGGACAGCTTGGTTCCTGCAGAGGCTAGTTTTTCAAACTGCGCTGGGAAAGGAGATGGGGGGATCCTGAATATATGGAAATTGTTAAGGTATCCTCTAGGGATTTGTTCGGTTGACTCCGGTTGTTGTCCAGGGGGTTATCCTCGTCCTTATTCTGTGGTGGTGTAGCCTTTCAGATGGTGTGACTATCCTCATTCGGTGGTGGTGTGGCCACTTTTGATATCCTGGTGGCTTTGCATGTTATCCAAATGTTGATTCTCATCATGTCTAGGTCAGATAATCCTCATTGAGTGGTGCTGTCTACATGGTGGGTGACAAAGGCCTTGGTGGCGTGTTACCACAGTTAATTTGATGGCTTTTGTGTCTTTCTGACTGATAGGGGATCTTGTTCTAGATCTGTTCAATTTCTTTTTATCTGGTGTGATAAAATTTGGCTGATTCCAGAACACATTAAAATGATTGGTATACTGGAAGCCTTTTGACAAACAGGCTTGTTCTATCCATTTATTGAGCCTAAACAACCGAGAAAACATATTTGTGCCAATTGCCAGAAGCTGACCACTTTAGAAACACTGCATTTTGAGACTTTGTGTCAAATCGTTCCATAAAGTCTTTCTTAAGCAGCTCTGGTTATCCTTTCTTTACATCAAATTCCCCACATGAATGATGATTTGTTTTGTCTTGTGCTTGCTCAGGATATCTCTTATCGTTTTGTTGATGTCTGACACTGTCGCATGAGACAGTATGTCGCCATCGTTTTGCTCCGTAGATGCTGGATTGTATAATCCCTGATAATCAGAGTCTTCCACTGAGACAATTCTTATTTCTTGACCCCCTGCTTTCTGAAATGTGTGTGTGTTTTCTGATTGTTAACTGACAGGCTTAGATTGATTGGTATCCACAGTCATTAATGGTTCAAATCTGTTTCGTAGCTGCATTTCCTGATGAATTGGTGTAGATGAGCCCAGTGCAAAATCCCAGAGCCTTTACGTCTGTTTCCCTGAACTTGCCAGTTTTCAGACCGATCAGGACTTTCTCCTCTCTGATCTGGGTTCAGAATAGCATGCTGAGAAATGAGTGAGCTCACCAGCTTGTTGTTGGTTCTTGTCCATGTCCGGTTCTTTAGAATCCACTGTCTTTTGAGAACGAAGCCCATGTAGATGTGTCTCCAGAACTACAGTTATTTGAAGAAGTGATTGAAGAAGTGTTATGCTATGTTCGCAGCATTTTTCACAGTTGTGGTATAGAGGCATTTTTACTCGTCTGTGTCTCCAGCTGAATCAGTCCGTTTGTCTTCCCGAGGAATATGAGTCTGATAAAATCCCATTTATGTTTATCCAAACTGTTCAGGTAATAGGGTTGTCAAAATAGTGTAGACATTTAAAAACAGAAAAAAGTGAGAAAATAGCAAAGCTGATAGTGTGAAGTGAGGAGCACAAGCAGAATACGTCCGAACAGCAGCAGAGCTGGAATATATAGTACGTTTAACGATAGTTAAAGTAGCTTAAAAAGGCTTGGAGCAACAGAGATCCAACTGAATTATCCAACAGCTAGTGTTTTAAATTGTAACAGAGTCGATTTGAAGAGTCGATAAACCTTCTAAAGAACAGAGAGTGCAAAAAGCACAAGAGCTGCCTGTGTTTGTTAGCTTTAATAGCTATTTAAAACATCCAACAGCACATTATTAACTGGTGTTTCCAGTCAGAGGTTATTTTAGCCAGAATCAAGTGTGTTTGATACACCCAAGTTTCAGAACCAGTCAACTAAAAGATGTTCATGATAGCGTTTTCACACAGCATCTCATTTCTGCTTTTTAAAGGAACTGAGTTAGAGCAAAATAACCCGAGACATTTTATGTAGTAAATTTATAGAAAAATGCAACACACTCTTTAGTTTTTATACAGAACAAATCTCAGGATGGAACCCAAAGCAGGATATATAACAGACAAATATAGGGTACATAAGGTCAGTTGAATACAAATAATTAGTATTTAGGGAAGGAAGCAAGTAAGTCATGTAAGGATTTTTATTTTATAGAGTAGCAATTTTTTTAAGGATCTGTAAATATATTCCTCCAACTCATGTTACTGTTAATGACATATCAAACCCAATCTTGTGAAATATATTCAATAATTAACATAAAACTAATAATCAATTCAAATTAATCAGTAATCAAAGTACAATGTTAAAATGTTCTTGAAAGCAAATCCACCTTTATCACGCGTTAGTCTAGAGACAAGTTCTGTGAGAAATTTGGTAAGTTATTCATTCATCTTCTGTGATTGCACTTTGCCTCTTGTTAAGTTTACAAGGTCTTCATGCACTCTCAACACTACACTGAAAGTTATTTAGATTTAGAACTATCTTCAAAAAAAAAGAAAAGTCTTCACTAGCATGAGCCCGGATCAGTGTACCCGAATCAGTGTGACACTCAAATGTAGTTAATTATTGATAACTTCCTAATATAACCTTCTGAAGCGTTAACATCCATCAAGGTATAATTTGGCTCAATTAACGTGTTATACAGTGAACCCAAGTGTAAGGAGATTATCTCAGATTTTTATATTTTATTTAGAAAAACATGATTAAGACAGTTTGTGTTCCAGAAACAATGGATTCCAGCAAAAGTAGTGTGGATGTGATTGATTACTGCATGCACTAATCAAACTATACAACCAAGTTTTCTGTGGCATAATCGTTTACGGCCTCTAGTCATTTAACATCACACCTTGCAGCATTCATTTGGAACTGGTTTGTATTGGCTCATGATGAATTCTATTCTTTTGCAATGTATTCAAGTCACTTCAGTAAAAACCAAGCTTTTATTGACTTAACCCATTATTCCACAGCGGCTATTTTAGATGACCAGTCAGCATGTGGACGCGGAGAGCGCTTGGCCCTGGCTCTGGCACGAGAGAACATTAACAACTTGATAGAGGGACCAGCGCGAGCACGTGTGGAGGTTGACATATTTGAACTCCAAAGAGACTCCCAATATGACACCACTGACACAAGTGAGTAGTATCAGAAAACTCTTAATCAGCAATATTGTTTGGCCTTTTGTCTAGCACATCTGGCATTGACCTGGCACTGGGTTATATAACTTGGGCAAAAAATACTATAGCTGCCAAAAGCTTTTGTTCCGAAAATGAGTATCATCTTCTGGTACAGCTTCAAAAAGACAAAAAACTTCCCAGAACATTATCCTTATTCTGGTGTTCCGTTTGGTGGGAATAGCTCAATGGTCTAGGAGCACCAACATAACTATTATGATTATTCTTGATTACTACTACTACAACAACAACAAACACTAAGCAAATCTATCCTCATAATGTAATTGGATGACTAGTTGTTGTTTGTCCATCACTTAAACATTGCTTTAAAATGTTTACGTTTATAACTGTAAAAGTAAATGCAATATCTTAAAATAATTCTGTTGTAACTATGTGATTTGTTGAATTTAGTTAACAATTTTCCAGCAAACATGTGCCGTTACAAATACGTTAAAACAGTAAGACTTTTATAATGATTTTAGATAGGTAATTAAGTGGGTTAATTTTCAATGGCTCAGTGGGTTAAAGTATGTTAAAACGACAACCATCCAATGTTTTTCTCTTTTTAGAAGTAATTTTTAACGATAACAAAACATTAAGTTGTAGTAACATTGTAACATATAATGATTTAATAAGATTGTAAATTTGACCTATTAACAATGAGAAAACTGTTAACAACTTAATATCTAATAACTTCTTGAGATGATCAAATCGTTCTAACTTCATATCTGGTTACAAAAAAAAAACCCTGTTGTGTTGATGCATAACTATGAGAAAACATTGATTAGAACATCAATTAGCTCTTTAAAAATACCAAATTATAACTGAGAAAATGTCATGTAGATTAAAAAAAGTGTTGTCTTTTACGGTTTTGTCCTTACAATTTGTAACTATAAGCAACTACAACAAATTATCAGGCCATTTTTATATAAAAGCAAATCATAGTAAGAAAACATCTATTTTGGTTTATCAACATGGAACATAAACATCTGCTTGTTTCAATTGAGCACCTGATAAAATGATAAACATGAAACGGTATTTAACGTTGCTTAAGCACTATATAAACACTTGCTCAAACCAAAGTTGCAATATTTTAAGTTTCCATTACTATTCATTCAAGTATGTATAGCCATTCTATAACCAAAACTGATGCTTGCTTCTGATCTGTGCATATTTCCTTTTAAAAATAGGAAAAGAAAAATGCCATAGCACCATCAAGAAAACACAATGTCAATTGAAAATGAAACAAACATGCTTTAAAAAATCTGTAAACTAAACCAGGCCTCGTTTGAGACCCTTGGGGAATAGACGCTGTAGGTAGACAGAAGAAAATACAGGCTAAAATAAAGAGTGGCCATATTTGAAGAGGCCATGCTACTTTATTGGACAATGTCATAAACCATAGCTTGATAATGGTTTCATTATTTTATGCATAAACTCTCCACTCTTTCTTTTGGACTATATATAGATTAACGATTGCACCATAACACATTGGTATATCACATGCAATCTGTTGCAGTGTCGCTATGGCAAGAAAAGGGAAAGTGCACTGTGGTAGTTTAAAGAACTTATTTAACTGTAAAGGACACTGCTATAAGGTACAGTAGTGAGAATGTCATGTTTTAGAGATGTAAATGGCAGAAAGGTGGCTGAGTGGTGGAGTTGGTCATCCTGTTACCGGAGGCTGAATCAACAATAAATAAACAATTCACAAACCCTGAATGTTTCAGAGCTCAAAATTATTGGTATTTAAATCATTTATATTTTCGTACAGCCAGCGTTGAGGAGTTACAAGCTCTTAGCCAGGGTTTTATTATGTCAGGAGACTTTTTTTAAGACACTAACTGCAGTCCCTTTGTGATGGTTGGACAAGTGGCTAACGCTAGCTACCCTGCAGTGCATTTAAGATTTGATGGCTAACTCTAGATGTTGCACATAAACACTTGCACATCGAACTAACTACCAATCTAAACCGCTGGACTTCCAGTACTTAAAGTAAAGCCTCAATAACAGGATACTCAGAGACTGAATACCGTGAACCTCACAGGCCAGAGCAATAAGCTAACTTTATGTTTATTTAACTAATATGTATATTTAACTTATAAGGAGAACAAAGAAAGACTTTAAAACCATCTGGGTTCATGTATTATTTTTTTCTGATGAGTAGAAAAAAAATACAATCATTACAAATCAACTGATCGCTTTAATTTTACCTAAACAGCGATACTAGTTTAAAATGTCAATACATACCTTTTATTTTTTACGTGCAGTTAATTCAAGTGAATATCTTTAGGTATCCTTAGTTTGTCGATTTCCTTTCCTTGAAAGTTTGAACTGGCCCAATCGTTTTTTGATTTGCTGCTGAGCATCATGTGAATGATCCGTGACTTAAGCTGAAATAATAAGAATAACACGTCATGTGGAAATAAGAAACTATGCAAGACTTCTAGTTATTTTTATAGTATCAGCACATATAAAAAGATACCACATAAGTTACATTAATACTTATGTTGCCAAGTGCAAAAGCCAGAAATTAAATTAATTGAAATTTCTAAAGCAAAAATATAGAAAAGAAACCCAATTTGTAAGTTTGACATGAAGCAATGCTGATTCACTCCTGTGAGAATGCCACCACACACGCGCACACACGCACACACACACACGCACATGCACACACAATCAAACACACAATCAATAGAAAAACATTTACATTTATATATTTATAGCAGAGCTCTAAATCTTATATTGCTGGTGTGTCTTAATAAATCAACATGATTTATTTTACATTTGCCATGGGATTCTCACAAAAAAACAAAAAAATTGCAACATTTATGGAAAAGTCAACATAATACAAGATTATTCATGTTGAATAATCTTTTTTTTTACTAAGTTAATCAAGCCGAGGCTTTGCCAGCAGCAGACTGACGCCCTCTGGGCTGACTCCATCTAAAGTAATCATGCAAGAAAGTTTTAACCAGAGCAACCATGCGCACTCATGGCTGTTCATTAGCTTGGAGTTGGATAGGAGTCCAGTGACCAAGTCAAGTGCCAAGTGTGAGCCAAGTGTGCAGAGGCGCAGCCAAGCTCAGCCCGAGTAGTCGTTGCTATCTGGGTAACTCTTAAATTAAAAGCATTTACTCCAAACCTTTTGCATTTTCAAGATATAACATAAAAATATTTGCACCAACCATTTTGTGTGATATGCAATTGGCTACAAATCGTTTAGCCAGTCATGCATTTCAAAGATTGAACATCCTGTAGATACATTCAAGATCTTCACTCTAGATTATATCAAATATCTTTTTTCGCTTCTTACTTGTTAATCTATGGCGAGGATGAAAAAGCCTTGGTGGAAAAAATTTCTCTTCACCTTGGATGACCAAGCACTCAAGACACTCTGAAAGCATGACTTACTACAGATACTGCTTTTCAACCACTATAGTAGATGTCAAGCAGGCAAAGGGAGCATATAACCACCTTTGTTACCTTCAGCAGACCGGAGAAGCTAGGGTAAAAGGCAAAAGCCAAAAGCCAGCCCTAAATAAAGTAAAGTGAAAAAAAGCATTGATTTCACCAGTGGTTTCCATCCTGGGGGCTCCCTTAGGGGGGCGCCAGAGTTCACTAGGAGGGCGCGGAAGCTGATAAGTTTTGAGGAAGAAAATACGAGGTTATATTAACATCACAATTCTGAGCTCAAAAAGTCAAATTTTGAGGGCACAAAAAGTTAATTTGCACATGTGTGAGCTGATTTTGTGAATGAAATCTTCTTCTCATGTAAAAAAAGCTTATTTTCTGCAATAAATAAATTTTGAGGGATTGCTCTCGCAACAATACCCTCATAATCATGCCCGCTCGTGTAATTTCCCACTGTTTGATCCATTGCCAAACACTCGCTAATATAAATCACAGTCCAGAGCCCTTAGTGAGACACTGGCAAAAGTTTTAAAAGTCTTAAACTTCAATAACGCTCATCCTACCAAACAGAGATTATTTATGCAATGGTGTGAGGATGAAGTGGACCAAATGCTACACATGAAGGTGCGCTGGCTATCACCCGGCAAAGTAGTTGTGCACTTTCTAGAACAGAGAGATACAATTTTAGAATTTCTGCCAAGTCAAAACTACAAACAGTCGGAGCAGCTGTCAGACGTGTTCTGGATTAAAACATTACGACATTACATCTGTACGTATGATGTGTAGTTTTTTAAATAAATGCACAGCTATTGTAATGTTTATATTCATTTTTATTGTAACATTGAGTGTTGCACATAAAGTGTGTTCATACACAGATGACAAAAAGAAAAAAATTTTCATAAATGTCTGTGTATTCATTAAAATTTTATTTAAATTAATTTTAATAAATTGATTCAATATAAATGTAATAATAAACTGATTAATTTATATAAACTATACATATAATGTAACTAAACATACAGAAATTGTCATATATGCAAATGGGGGGGGGGGGGGGGTTGTTGAGAACCACTGCTCTAGAGCGTACTGCAGCATTAGCCTTGTCCACCTGGGTAATCTATATAAATCAAATACAAAAAAACCTGAATACAGCCAAAATATTAATTTAATTACAGTTAATTTTAATGCAGAAAAGGAGTGCACACACTTTTCAATATTTACCTTAAACCAGGCACTCATGTCATTGATTATGACCCTATACCCTATACAAAAACCAGGGCTGCATGGACGAAGCATTATCTTTAAAAAAATGGTGTTCAGTGTTCAGAATAGACTTTTGTTCTAAAATTACCTGTATTGATTTTGAGGCTCTGGTATTGAGTGACTTGTGCACTATTTTCTGGCAGAGAACCTCATTTGGTGTTGTATATTAAAGTTGCTGTATTGGAGGTGTAAGCTGCAAAATGAGAAGGGAAAGTGCTAATACTTCCGTTTTAATATGCAAATGTTTTTTTGTTTTTTTTTGCTCTTGAATGTATATAGTTTTGAACTAAATGCAGTTACCATAATCATCATGCATCAAAGCGCATGTCTAAAGAGAAACAGGTATATTTTAAACACACATATTTAGTTGTGTCAAGTTCTGTTCTTTTTCTAGTGAGTACCTGGTGTAGACACCTTACTGTTTCCAAATGTTAAGATTCCAAAGTGTTTTCCCATGTTTGGTTTAGCGTTCTAGCATGGTTTATTTACATTTTTTTTTTATTACTTTTTAATATTTTGTTTTCTCAGTAAAGGATCCGGTCTGTTCCTATTTCTCTGTTTTGATTGTTTTATTACTCACTTAGAACCCCTAGTTTAAATCAATTCTAATTGTATACCTTTTTTTATTTTCCTTATGATCTCTCAAGTCCTGCATTCTTAAGGAATCTTTATTTCTGATACTGAAAATGTGGTTGACCAACCTGACTAAAAGAAAAAAAAACTGATTGGGAGTATGGAATAATAAGACCCCCCATGCCCTCAAGTCTTCAATAGATATAAGGGTTGAGGGTGGGGACACTTTTAAGGTGTTGCCGAAGTCTCTGGGGATGGAGGCAACTCTGTAGCTTAAAGCAACTCAGATAGAAACCTTGTAGCTGGTATGGTATGGTATGTTTACATGAGTTTAGCTGATAAGGAAAAATTTTAAAAAGACCCAAAAGATTCCCCTTAAATGTGCTCAACAAAACAAATTAATTATAAACAAACCTGAATAAATACATAGATTTATGGAATTGCAAGACTAAAAATATTTACACTGCACTACAGGGAGTCCAGAATTATTAGGCAAGTTGTATTTCTGAGGATTAATTTTATTATGGAACAACAACCATGTTCTCAATGAACCCAAAAAATTAATTAATATCAAAGCTGAATATTTTTGGAAGTAGTTTTTAGTTTGTTTTTAGTTTTAGCTATTTTAGGAGGATATCTGTGTGTGCAGGTGACTATTACTGTGCATAATTATTAGGCAACTTAACAAAAAACAAATATATACCCATTGCAATTATTTATTTTCACCATTAAAACCAATATAACATCTCAAAATTCACAAATATACATTTCTGGCATTCAAAAACAAAACAAAAACCAATCATTGACCAATATAGTCACCTGTCTTTGCAAGGACACTCAAAAGCCTGCCATCCATGGATTCTGTCAGTGTTTTGATCTGTTCATTATCAACAATGCGTGCAGCAGCAACCACAGCCTCCCAGACACTGTTCAGAGAGGTGTAATGTTTTCCCTCCTTGTAAATCTCACATTTGATGATGTACCACAGGTTCTCTATGGGGTTCAGATCAGGTGAACAAGGAGGCCATGTCATTAGTTATGTCTTTTAGACCCTTTCTTGCCAGCCACGCTGTGGAGTACTTGGAGGCATGTGATGGAGCATTGTCCTCCATGAAAATCATGTTTTTGTTGAAAGATGCAAACTTCTTCTTGTACCACTGCTTACAGAAGGTGTCTTCCAGGAACTGGCAGTAGGACTGGGAGTTGAGCTTGACTCCATCCTCAACCCGAAAAGGCCCCACAAGCTCATCTTTGATGATACCAGCCCAAATCAGTACTCCACCTCCACCTTGCGGCATCTGAGTTGGAGTGGAGCTTTCTGCCCTGTGCTGCATCCCTCTGCAAGATATCTCACTATTTTTGACTTTTCGGAACCTGGCAAGTCCTTCTTTTGACCCATTTTGCCAAAGGAAAGGAAGTTGCCTAATAATTATGCACACCTGACATAGGGTGCTGATGTCATTAGACCACACCCCTTCTCATTACAGAGACGCACATCACCTTATTTGCTTAATTGGTAGGAGGCTTTCAAGCCTATACAGCTTGGAGTACGACAACATGCATAATGAGGATGATGTGGTCAAAATACTCATTTGCCTAATAATTCTGCACACAGTGTACATACTGAGTGACATAAGTTGGAAAACTCAGACTCGGGTTTTGAATGCTATAGACAAAGCAATTATACTTGACAGCTATTTACAATAATACTCAAGAAATGTAAAGCTCAAAAACAGGCAAAAATTTTATCTTTTCATGTAAATATACACAGAAGGCTCTATCCTTCTTATTCTTAGAGAATTACAGTAGCAATCTCCTGTAGGCAAGCATAAATCTGTGTTGCACTTATTGATGTTATTAATGAAAATGAGCTTTGCATAGACTCTTAATTTGATACATCTTCTAGGAACAGGCTGGACCTTGTCCAACATGTCGCTTTTTTCATCAGCCCACTGCCATCTCTCTCTTACCGTTTCTTTGTTCAGTGTTGCTTTATCATCCTGCTCTCTATCTTTCACTCTATTTTCTGTTTCAGTCTCTTTCTTGTTACTTGTCTCTTCGGCTTTTAGTGTGTCAGATCTTGCCAAAAGGAGTCGTTTCTGTGATTGGTCCTGCCTCTAGTCCAGCTTCTGGATCCACTGTCAGTCATATCTGTGGGGAAAAAGAGGTGAGAAAGAAATTGTTTGTATACGTATCTGTGAGAGCATGTCTAGAGATGATAAATTCACTGCACTTTTCAGCCACAGGCCATTATTTCCTAGATCTTTTTTTTTTTGGAAACTCTCCCTGTGACCTAATTTCTGACTTGTTCTTTCTCTTCTCATTCTTCATGCTTGGAGATAAAATGTTTTATCAGCAGGGTAGATTAATTGTCTCTTCAAAACCAAAATGTGTATACTATAGTTTCATATTCATAATATTATAATTATTATGAGAGTTGAGCAGCACATATTTCTCGAATTGGGAGTTTTTCATATCTGGGATTTTTTTATCATTGAACAAAATATTCTTTGCGTGTTCTTTCATATATAGGATTTGTTGTAATGTGAAAATATCTCGAAGTACCACTGTACCATGCGGTAGAGATGGCCTCCACTAGCCAGTGGCCCAACCTCTGTTTGAAGACAACAGACATAGATCCTCGGGTTTACTACCTGAGTTTTTGAAGGAGATGGTAGGAACCTTAGGCACATACACAGGCCCAGGTTTAAGGAAACTGTACATGTCACCGGGCTCGAAGAGAAAAAAGCAGGTCTCGTCGACTGAGATTGCCTGCAGATCCCCACCTTCTTGACCAGTGTAAGTTACTTGGAGTGCTGTTTTATTTTATAGGACGTAGATCTACTGAGTCAAGTGGCTCGACAGAACCAAAGGTCCCAGGAGGGAACTAAGGACAGCCTCACGAGGTCTAACCATTCTGGCTCCACAGAGGAATCTGACCGTTAACTAGTGTCATCCCAGCATGTTGCGTTCAACTGAATGTTAATAGGAAGAATTTTCAGCTTTACAGCTATTTGGGTCTACTTGGTGAGGGGCTAGGACTTTGACAGCCTGGGACCGAGTGTAAAATATCTGATTTTTGCAGAGCAATAACAGCAAGCACTAACCATTCTCTTGGTTGGTGGGCAGGTCTGTCTCTGGGGCGGGAAGCACGAGAAAACTTTTAAAAGATGTCTCCTCTAAACGAAATTAATTTCTGACAAAGAACTATAACCTAAAGGTTTTAGGTACAATTTGTATTTAGAACTATGATTCCTTTAAGCATTCACTAAAAATGTAATTGATTAAATAAAGTTCAATAAATAAATAAAATGGCGAATCTTTGGTCAGCGAGACCTTTGAAAGACTCCAGCCAACCTTGACCATAAAAAAAATTAACAGCTAAACAGTAGATGAGGAATGAGGAGCAGGATTAAAAGCCACTATTCAAAATCATCCCCTCTTTTTTTCTTGTTTATTCCTCTCAGATACCTCACATCAAGATTGGTCCAGAAGAAACTTCACGCTCACCATATCTACGATTTGCCTCGGTGACGCTGTATCCTAGCAATGAGGACTTAAGTTTGGCCATCGGTGCCATCCTGCATTCTTTTGGTAACCCAACGGCCAGCCTGATCTGTGCCAAAGCAGAATGTAAGGCTGAATTTTTCTTCTTTTAGCTGGTATCGATCATGCTGCTTCAATTCATCATTCAGAGTCTTGTTATTTTATTTCACAGCAGCTGATTCCCACTCCAATTCTGTCATTATGGAATAACTGCATTTTGCATTTTGAGGATCAGGGCTGAATTTATGGCAATATTAATGTCAGGACCATTTCAATACTCTTATTACAGTTCAGTGATTCCATAATTAAATATATATATTTGAAGTGTTTATATATTTTAACTTTAAAATCAATGACAACTAATATAAACTAATATAAAGGATTTAAAAAACAATTGCCTACTGAAAAAAATAAACCTGAATAATACAAACATTTATAGCACTCAATACCCTTTTTGCCTTTATTACTGCAGCAATGCAATGTGGCCTTGAGTGGATCAGATGTAGTGAGATGCCAGATTGTAGTAATGTTACATGGTAATGAGATTCAATGCTTATGTCGAGTGTGCATATGAAGGAGGTGTTTCTGCTGTGGTTGAAAAATTGATGTTTTGTGATGTATGATTTCTTTATTTCATTCTCACTAGCTTTGTACTCCACAAAGGGGCCTAGGCACCTATGTGTAGGCCTCCGCCAATTTCCTTCTCTATGTCAGATTGGGCTGACATGTTCCAGAAGAATTTCTGTTGTTACAGATATGTAAATTAGAGTCTCTCTTCTTAAATCTCTATTTAGTTTCTAATTATCTCTGCTGTCTCATCTGGCTAATCACATTTTGATTATTTTAATAGCCAAGCCTGAATGTCCTGTCTCATACGTAAACAGTGTATCTGTTGATAGGCCAATAAACAGCTTTGACGCACATTTAGGCTGGGTTTAGGGTATAAATGTATGAACTGAAACTCTAAATGTAATGTTTACGTTGAGAATGTTGTACCGTGATTGTCAGTTTTTCCAAATTGTACGTCAATAAAACAGAATGAAGCCTTCTCTGATACCTTTGTTTGCTGTGCGGGTTTTCCTAAACTGCCAAGTCTCTCTCTCTCTCATGTGAGGTGGAAGCTCTGGATTTTTCCATTACACTGCGAAAAATGTTTTGAGGCTTGCGTCATTCAGCAGAGTACCCAAAAAAGATGTTCGAAGCCTTGTTGACGAGCTACACCATGTATTTACTTAGAGAGGGGATTCATATTTTGGAGCAAAGTTTTACAGCTGCAGTATAAAGGCTCCTGAGGGTCTATTAAAAATGTGGATTTTTGAAAGTTAGTTGCAGTCTGTTTTGCGTTTACATAGTTTGGAGATGTTTAGAGTAAAGAGTTTAGAGAAAGAAAAATGTAAGAATGTGTAGACAATAGGGTACAAAAATATAATAAATACAATTTCCCTTGTCCTGTCCATCATTGCTTAAGTTATACAAGCATAATCTGTGCGCTTTTCCTAGTGCCACAAGCCCATCTAGTATTCTGAAAAACATTGCACAACCTGCCATTCATAATAATACCATTTATACAAACAGCTTACTTATGTGATAATTATTATTAGTTTATATAAATTAATTGTTTTTATTCATTCTTTCCGAAAAGAAACAAGTCACAAAACTAAATACAGCAGAATGTTTTGTTGAAATTCAGCTGCCTGTGATTTATATAGTTGACCAGTAGTTGGTTTAGTGTGCACATGAAGCTTCGCGAAATAACCCTTTCTAGAACCAATTGGCTCACAAGACTTCATCTCACCATCACAACCAGGTTGAGTTCACTTTCTGATGATGACCTTTAGCTCCTCTGCTGTGTTGGGTCTGGTGTATCGCATCTTCCTCTTTGTGTTTTGTGCAGCTTTCAAGTCAGCTGTCTTCCCCATGCTTGTGTACCCCGCAGAAGGATAGAGAGAACCAGTTTAAATGCCTTACAGGTGGTTTGAGTTATTTAACTGATAAGAGTGTGACACCATGATGTCTTCAAAATTAAACCTTTCACAATTTTATGAAATACTGAATTCAGTTGCTTTGAAAAACTTTTTTGCGAGCTCTTCAAAAGTGAGAACTATTTATTACTTGTAAAGCATTTACACATGAGATTTAAAGGCTTGTTTATGTTCTATAAAGAACAAGGAAAAACACAGCACAGAGAGACCAGACCATTGAAAAATATTGTCTCATGTAAAGGCTTTTCAAAGCAGAAATAGTCTTTGCTTTAGCTGAGCTCACAAAGCAGTTCAATTTCTGCTGGTAATCATGAGTTCCAGCATGAGTATGTGTTAATAAAGCATTTAGATGATTTCATAAAAAGCTTACAAATAATAACTAACTTTTTAAATATAAAAATAATAGAATATATAAACTACTAACTGATCCTTGTTTAACCATTACAATAATGTTATGGAAGAATGTTATATGAAAGGGATATATAATGGCAGATTATTCATTTTTAAATGCGCAACATTTTTAGTTAAAAAATTGAGTTTAAAAATTAATAATGCATGCTCAGCTGTTGTATATTCTTTTTATGCCATTGTCTTTGCAAACACTCGCATATTTAGGTTATTATTACTAATTCCTGAGCTGCAATAAATGAGTGGAAACTGAAGGTTTTTCTAGTCAATCTTGTTTTGACTTCACAGGAAAACAGTAGTGCTGAGTTTGTTGCTGTGTTGTCTTAAAGCTTGATGTGGATTATACTTTTTATATTCCATTATTATTGGGCACTATTACAATAGTTTAGATATCATTATTGTTTGCTCTGTAGTATATAACGGTATGTCATCGAACAAGGTGATCGTCACATGGCCACGCTATCGTGTACAAAGCGGATGAAAGCGTGATCACTCTTTCTGTTTTTTTTTTGCTGGAGCCTACTCTCGACAGCCAAGTAACTCACAATGAGAGATAACCATGGGAAACGAGTTGGATTTTTTTCTTGTGTGGATTTTAAAGAGATCTGGTGAGTCGACGGCAACCAGCATGGTTCTTTGGCTGGATCCGAGCCGCTGAACCCTCCAGATTTCTTGTTTTTCACTGCCTTCCTACAAGTAAGACTCCTTTTTATTAGTAGATCACTTGTTTTGCCGATCGACTGTTTGTAACATTTTCCAAACATGTCGCGACCATACAAGTCTGTTGTATGTGGTAGATCGATCATATTGACGGATAGCCACGATCATTGCCTCGGTTGTCTTGGGCATAGACATGCTGAGGAAACAATTGCGAGTTCAGACTGCGTTATATGCACAGTTCTATCCACATTTCCCCCAGTGAGTCTCCTTGCACCTCTCCTGTGCAGCCATCCATCCTAGTTCCATCCATCCAGAAGGTTTACATCGCCGTGATTTCTGGCTTTCACCTTCTGATGAAGGCAACACGCTGGGACAAAACGAGTTAACGGTCAGAATCCTCAGAGGTGCCTGAAGGTTTAGACTCTCTAGGCCGTCCTGAGTTCCCTCCTGGGACTTTTCCATTGTCCTTAGAGGACTTCAAGATCCTCCATTCCAGCTGCTTTACATTCGAGCTGCTTGAGTAGAGTTTAAATTTCAGTCAATTAAGACGGCGCTCCTAGTTTTAGCTGGTACTAGTCTTGATTAAGAGGGTGGGGGATCTGCAGACACTCTCCGTCTCATGTTACTCTTAAGCCCAGGCTTAGATATTTGACCAAGGTTCCTACCATCCCCTAAAATCTCAGGTAGTAAACCTCCAAACTCTGCCCAGAGAGGAGGCTATAGAAACTAGAAACTATAACCTGAGCATTTAATCTCTCTCTTCAGCCATGCTAGGCGGTGGCAGCACTGTTTGAGATGTAAGAAGTGGTGTCCAGGTTGACTTGCGCCCTTCCTTAGTATTTTGCCCCTGGAGATACCCTCCAGCTTTTTGGCTCCTTGCCTCAACAGGCTGAATCTTTCATGACCCTAGCCTAAGGAGGGCCAAGCAGTTCCCCGAAAGGCTAACTCTCGTAAACTATCATTCTAGCTATTCCTTCTATGCATCGTCTGTCTAAAGACCTTTCCCCAATAGGTTCAAGGTGCATTTTCTGTCGGTCCCTCACTGTCACTGTATGTTTATTAAATTTGAAGTCCAGCCTTCAAGGGGGCGATTACGGCCTCTGCTTATCTCCCTTCAGCTCAGGGATTGAAGCGTCCTCTGGTTTGAGTCAGTTTTTTATTGACCGATTCCCCATTAAAAATTAAGTCTATACTTAAGGCCAGTACTGAAGAGGGCCTGCTCGGTGCAGGACTATTGATGTGCCCGGCTTGCCTGGCCATCGCCCAATGTAGTAGGACCTAGGTTATGGTGTTTTGCAGGGTGTTCCCATAGTTGATACCGACATAAGTCATAGTGACTGACTGATGGGGAACGTACTTACATTTTCTTGTAATAGAAAATAGGGGGAAATACAGATTCACAAATACCGATGTCTTTCACCAGTCGCTCACATGTTTCTGAGAGGATGGCTCCAGGCAAAAACATGATGCCTTCACATCCGCTTTATAGCAGTTATGCTATGACATAGCCATCAGCACCAATATACGTCAGAGTGACCGACTGATTTTCCACAAAAAGGCGAACTAGATTATACAGCCAACCATTTTTTTTTTAATTTACACTTTTTTTTATAATTCAAAAGTTTATTGATTCCAATAGTCAAAATGTTTTACATCTCTTGCTCAAAACATTGACTGTCATTTGACTGGTAGTTTGACTGATGGATTTTTTTTTTTACCTAAAATTTTCATCCAAAACAGATTGTACCATTTGAGGAACGACAACTTGATTGCATAAAAAATGTCTTTCTTCAAAATAGTTGAAGAAACTTTTCCCAGCAATGGGTTGCGGCTGGAAGGGCATCCGCTGTGTAAAACATATGCCAGAGAGTTGCCGGTTTATTCCGCTGTGGCGACCCTGAAAGGGAAGAAAGCCGACATGAAGATGAATGAATGAATGAGTTGAAGAAACGATTTTTTTTTGTGCAAAAACTAAAACATTTATATATTCAGAATTTTTTATTTGTTTTAGAATTTGTCTATGTGTTTTCTGAATTGTTTTTTGTTGGAGTGTTTTCTGAATTGTTATATTGTTTTTAGATTTGTAATTGTGTTTTCACTTGTTATTTTTGCTTCCAAAATAGTAAATTGTTTTGTACCAGGTAGATCTCATTTACACACGCAGCTGCTCTCATCATCTCACACTCCTCTGCACACATCTGATCACTTCTTCATCACATTCAAACTCACACTGCTTACCTGTTCACACTCCACCCCACCTTCTGTCACCTTCTGACGTAACCTTAAGTCCCTTGATCCCTCTCTCTTATCTTTAACTGTGTCTTTTTCTCTCTCATCACTACTACTGCCACGCTCTCCTAGCAGGAATTCCAGCAAACGCACTCCAACCTCTGCAGATGATCCAGAACTCTGCAGCTCGTCTTATCTTCAAGGAACTGAAGCGAGCTCATGTTACTCCCCTCTTCATTACTACTCATTGGCTGCTCCTTGCTGGTGTACAAAACTAACTCCAAATCATCCCCTCTTTACCTCCACAAGCTCATACACTCCTACATGGCCTCCAAAAGTCTGCGCTTAAAAAAGGAACGGCGACTTGTGGTTCTGTCCCACAAAGGCAGAAAATTTCTTAGCCGAACCTTCTCTCTCACAGTCCCTGGCTGGTGGAAGAAACTCCCTGATCCAGTCAGGAAAGCAGCAACACTAACAGCTTTCAAAAAGCAACTGAAATCTCTTCTCTTCAGGGAACAACTACTATAAGAAAAAAAAACATTTCCTCTGACTTTATTTTCTTCCTGCTATGGTTTATTGATCAGCCTTACAACTTCTGTTATGAGCAAGCTGTGTAACTAACAAATTGCATATCGTTTCTCCCCTTCTGTAAGTCGCTTTGGACAAAAGCGTCTACCAAATGCATAAATGTAAATGTACCACTGCTTAAATGCCGTTTTTGAGCCGCTTACCTATTTGCATAAACACATGCAACAACAATTTGAAATTTTTATTTTTGAGTTATTGAGGTTACTGTGCATCTTTTAAGAGGTTCATTGAGTGCTATTTTAACAAGAAGCAGTGTTAATTGAATTTAGTCTACTTTGTTGACTCTGCTCAATGAGAAGCAGTCAGTTCACTTGAGGTAAACACACGTGAGACAGGTTGGTATTGAGCCCTACTCGATCTCTCATGGCTTGCTCATGAGAGTAACTCTGATTTGATTACTATAGTCTGGTTATTGGACCTGTGCTTATATGATTTAATGTTTACAGCTATTTTCATCACCTCACTTTACACTTTATTTTCTGTTCAGTAAATGCAGCATGTGCTCCTGATGTGTTGCTAGAGATCATTGCTTGCTGTTAATCTACGTGGCTTATTCCTGACTGTGATTTGACCCTTTCATAACGTTAGCCATCTGTTGTTTGTTGCACATCTTGTTGCACGCAGTCCAAAATCAATGATGTGCCCAAATTGATTTTATGGTGGCTCGGAACACAGATTTATGTAGATATGGTTTTATGAAATAGGAACTTAATTTGAAAGACTAGGCAGGACAAAATAGCATATTATTGAAATTAAAACCCTGCATTCTTTGTTTAAAAGTTAAAACCTAAAAAATTAAGCAATGTACTGCTTTCATGTTAAAATGTATTTGAAAAAAAAACAAATTTTTCACATCCAGGTCTGCTGCGGTTGGAGGAACTTGTTCGACACTTCCTCATATCCCGGGAAACACTTTCAGTCAGAATGCTAGATGAAAGCTTGGACCCTACCCCTCTGTTGAAGGAAATCCGTGATGACAAAGTAGCAACAATTATCATTGATGCTAATGCATCACTGTCAATTCTTATACTGAAGAAGGTAAGCGTAATGACACCAATAAGTAAAAGTTTGTACTGACAAATCCATTCTGCACTCTTAAGGTCTTCACTCACCTAGATGATTTGACATTTCCTTGCTCTTTGGAGGGCTTTTTCACAAGCTTCACACCTCTGATGTTTAATGTTGATGCACTATGCTCCTTGCTTTAGATGGCCCTCGGGTACAAATATGTCATTCATGAAAATAACTTGTGAGTAACAAGTCATTTCATTCATTACTGTAGATAATAGAAGACACAGGTAAGCTAATTAATCTACCTAGTTTCTTGTAATTTGCTTCATTTTTGTAACAGTGTGCAAGTTGTCTGGAAGAATTAAATAAATCAATCATTTCTCCATCGATGAGACCTGCTTACCGTTTGGCCTGTTGTTATCCATCTTATTCTTAAGCCCAGCCCTGGATATGTGCCAAAGGTTCCTACCATCCCCTTCAAAAACTCAGGTAGTGAACCTCTAATCTTTGCCCTGAGAGGATGCAGCACCAACTTATGTTCCTAGTTGCCAAGTTTAAGCAATGAGGATTTATCTGAGAGGTCCTGGAATTTTCTGATGAGCTCTTGGTGTGCTTGGAGGATAGCAGACAACAGTGAAGCCTGTCTCCAAACAGAGGTTTTCCCAATGGCTAGTGGAGGCCATCTCTAATGCAAACACAGTGTTTGATGTCCCTTGGCTCTTGCAGTAAGAGCCACTCCGTTAGGAAAGTTGCGGCCTCCTGGTCATTGACAAGAGGTACTCTGCTGGCAGAAATCTGCAAGGTTGTGTGTTGGTCGACACTCAACACCTTTGCAAGGTACTATAATCTGCAAATTGAATCCATCTGCAGCTTTGCTGGGTGGTGGCAGCACTAGCTAAACTGTACGGTGAGGTGTCCAGCTTTGCTTAAACCATTCCATAGGGATCCGTGTGCCATTTTTCCAGGGAGACACGAAAGTCTTCTCAAGCTTTTTGGCTCTTCTCGCTCCAACAGGTGTAAAGATTAACCAACTCACTGTCCATGTGTGTCCTCTATGAGCGACTACTAATTGTACCTCTTATGACTCTGGGCACGGGAGGAGCAATGCTCCCTGGAAGGCTAACCCTCCTAAACTGTTGCTCTGGCTAGTTTTATCTATGCTATCTTCCTTCCAACGACCTTGTTCCGATTGGCTTAAAGCGTATTATTTTGTTGGTCCCTCACTGAAACCATATGTGTTTTAAATTGCTGGAAGTTTTAAACCCAGCCTTTGAGTTAATAAGTACAGTCTCTGTTAATCTTTTTTCCTAGACCGGGAATCCACTCTCTCCTCTTGTATGAGTCGATAAGGGAGGCTATCATAATGGCCGATGGCCCATTAAAAACAAGTTTGTGACTTGAGGCCAGGGCATAGTAGGACCCTTAGTTTTGCAGTTTTAGACCATGTTCCATAGTCGAGTAACCCACTGAAGAGAACGTCTACCTTCTAACGTATAACCTGAATAGGGAACAGACACATACGTGCAACAATAATAAGATCATGAGTCTTTGGTTGTCTAAGCGGTGAGTATGGCTCTAAAGCATGAACAGGAGGTTATGTTTTCTTTTGTTACATTTTAAAATGTTCCCTTATTTTTAATTGCATTTTCTATATAACAAAAAGAATGCTATTTATATTCATGACAAACACTGAGTGTATGTATGAATTTTTAATAAGAAATGAAATTATTAAGTTCACATCAAATGCTATGGCAGTCACCATCCATAGGGGCCAAACTTAAACTCTCCATATGTTGGAATAAAAATAAGGGATTAGATGATTTCAGAAACAGAAATGGGCAGATTTGAATTTTTAACAGGCTAACGCTTAGATTTAGAATTTTACACGTCTGTTTTTTCTCCTCTCCAGGCATCCGAATTAGGGATGACTTCAGCCTTCTACAAATACATCTTCACCACTATGGTAAGCAAAGTCTGTTATTGTCACTTTCACCAATGACACACTCTCCTTTCTTCCCTTAACCCAGTTACTAGTAACAGGGATGAGAGGCCTGGCCATTGACCAGCTCATCTGCAATGCACAGCACATTCATGCCATTTATCATCATCATGCTGGACGAGGTGGATTATGTCCTTGTTTAAGGTCGCATATGCTTCTGTTGTGAGTTTTGCAATTGAATGCGACTGGTACAAGTTATTAGGCACAAGGCTTTCACCTTGAGAGCCAGATTGAATTGTGTGAGGTGTGATTGATTGTGTTCTTGTCAGACAGTATTGGTTACTTATGGTCTCAGTGAATGACATAAAGTTGGAATTTTATTGTTTCTCATGTTAAGGTGGTGAAACAACAACACTAATGGCACACTTATATTAATGTAACATCAGGACTATCCCTGACCAATTTGCTGCCCTATCTGAAGCTTAAGCTGCACGCCAAAAATGTGTCAACAGAGATATTCTCATTACATAATTAATTATTCTTTTAATTTTTAAAAACGTTTAATTACATTAAATGTTTAATGGTAAAAAATTATTTACTTTTTTGTGTGTTTTTGGGGTCTGTATCATGAAGCCTGATTAACTGGCTAGCCAGCTAAGTTTAGAATTAGTTTGCACCAATCCAGTGTTTTTGGTACTACAAAAGGATCTAGGGTTTAATTAATCTTTGTCACCCTGGTTACTTATGCCACAAGGCTAACCTACTCAGGAGCAGGTTATGTTCTGAATTAGAGATTATAAGCTTACATTCGTCAAATCAGCGATTATAAAAGGAGCTTTTAAGTGATGTAACACCAGCAACGGTAACACTGGATTCACCTTTTTTTCCCAATGCTGTGCATATTTCTACGTAAAATGTTACGGGAAGACTATAGGGAAAGAGTTTTTTACATTTTTAAAATAATGTATCCAACTTTCAAAAGAAATCTCTGCATTCCCTGAAAGTTTTCTTTCTGTGTTTATTTTAGAATTTTACAAATACTCTGGAAGTTGCCTTGTTTTTAGAGTGTGAGCAAAATTTTGTGTGTTTTAATGTCCATTGTTAGACCAAAGTGACAAGGATTGTTGAGCACATGCTATCATTTACAGCTTATGCCATGTTATATTTTCATTTACTAAGCTGCTTTTAAAGATTGCATAGTTATAATTTGTGAATAAATAGGTTTTTTTACATCTAGAAAATAGTTTTTTACATCTCGAAAATAAAAAAAAGCTCTTCTAGAAAAAGCTATTTGATTGATGAATAGATTTTCTATTGTTTTAATATTAATAACAATGTTATATTGTTATATTTGTTTAATAGTATTTTATGTCAATAGTTAATTGTTAGCCCAACATGATAAAAAGACAAAATAGCATGTGTAAAGTATAAGGGGGTATGCAGAGCAGGGGATCTCAAGCACCAATATCAATTTTAACCACTCAGAAAACAAACAAGCAACCTTCAGCTACGTTCAGACTTCATATCAAAATGACACAAATCAGATTTTTTTTTCTCCATATATAACCTGTATTGGATATTTCCATGACAGTCTGAACAACTTAATAAAAAAATTTTTGACCCAGGTGGCTTTCATATGTGGTCCTAAATCTAATACAGTTTTTCGTCATCAAACTTAAACATGGTCACAGTTACAAGTTCCTGGAGAAAATGTTCTTTTACTGTAATTGTTACAGGAAGATGCACAGTCATATTTAAAGCACTTCTAACTTTTCGTTTATCAGTAAACTGTAATATTTTTGTTGTTCTATCTGAAGTTTTATTTCTTAATACTATTTAGGACTAACAAAACAGGTATTGATCAGATGTTTATGCCAACAAAGTCATAAGAGTGCCTGAGCGCAATTGCTTCAATGTTTACAATGATTAACAGTGCATTCAGAAAGATTTCTGTGCATGCTTGTCATATTGGAGCTGCATTTTGTTCACACAGGTGTAAACAAAAACACACAAAAGTTTGTATTTCACAAAAAAAAAAAAATCTAAGTTAAGGTTTAAGAACCACATTCTGAGCATAGCCAGGAAGCATTAGCGTTAAAGTACAATAAATCATTGCTTAAAATAGAGATTGTCTATTAATCCTGACAAAACAGAAATATCACTTATTGGCTCTAATAATCAATTACAAAATCTTTCAATTTTAAATATGGAGCTGAGGGGACACACTGTTAATTTCTTCACTACAGTTAAAAATCTTGCCGTTATTATAGATAGTGAACTGACGTTTAAAAACCATATCCCTTATGTTCCCAAGATTGCCTTCCTTCAACTCAGGAACATTGCTAAGGTATGGAACATGCTGTCTATTGTAGATGCAGAATAATGAGTTCATGTGTTCATCATTGCTTAAAATAGAGATTTTCCCATTAGCAAATTTTTACATAACAATTATATTGCTGCTATGCATAACAACTGTAAGTGATGCCCTTTAAGAAATATCCACCTTTTGCCTACAGAGTAATTATACTTTTGAAAGTTTTTAGAACATTATTTTTTTCCAATTGATAGACAACTGTTTTCCTAGGTAAATTGTGTCAAGTGTGTTTACAAATGATGTGATAGGGACTGATAAACAAGACAAAGGATAAGTATTTTTTACTTCTCCCTTATTATTAATAAGAAAAGTCAGAATGAGTGTATATATACTACACTGTTAGAAATAGTTAAAGTTTTTAGAATAAATTTTACAACAACATAATGTATCCACATTTTTGCTGTAAAGGGGAATGCATGATGGGAATTTAATCTCAGTCTAGTAATATTTTTGTAAATACGCTTTAGAATAATCTTTTACAGTCGAAGTCTAAAATTATATTGATTTAAATGATCTGAAGGAGTACTGACTGTTTTTTTGTTTATATTATTTCGAAATATACTTTTAAACTTAACAAAAACGGTGCTTTGTGCTTGTTGCTGGGCATGGGTCAAAGCCAAATGAAAGACACTCCTAGAGGTGTAGCAACACATTGCTGAGTTAGCTGCACACCGGCTAGATTGGAGTACTCTTGGCTGTGGACAGAAGTCAAGCCCAGGAGTCATTAAACAACGTAGGTTTAATGTTTTCTTTTTTTTTTCAGAAGACAAAAAAGTTTTCCTCCCCAATTGTTGTTTTAAGGTGGTTTGTTAACAGCTACTGGTGAATTAGCGGCACCTTTGGAAAGAAGTATTGTAAAATTTCAGGTAAGATATGTTGTCTTATTCTTTTGATGTTTTGTTGCACATCTTTTGGTAGGTTTTTGGAATCTTTAACACCATATCGATGAAAAAAAAGACTCGTTGGGTTTTGCCTTTACAGACCTCCTAAATTCTTGTGGGTTTAAGCAAAATGTGGCTAGAGCAACTCACCACCTAAACCACACTCTAGATTTAGTTCCATCTCATGGCATTAACCTCAGTGGCATTGTTATACGGCTTAAATTAAAACAAGTCAGAAATAGACAGAACACTCCATGGTCTGATGATAATACAAAGGTGCAAAAAAAGACAAACCAGAAACTATGAACGTAACTGGAAAAAATCTTGATTGGAAGTATTCAAAATTGCCTGTAAAGAGAGCATGTCTAAATAGAGACTAGCATTAAAAACGGCAAGAAATAACTACTACCACAAATTAATAAATATAACCCACACCTTCTATTTGAAGCAATGGGTAATCTACTAAACAGTCATCGACAGATTCAGATGTAGCCATAAAATTTAACAGCAATGAATTTATGAGTTAACCAACTATAGGCCAATCTCTAACCTTGCGTTCTTGTCAAAAATACTAGAGAAAGTTGTAATAGCACAGCCGAGCTCTTTTTTACAGAAGAGCAGCTTTTATGAGGATCTTCAATCTGGATTCAGAACGCTCAGAGAATCACCTGGCTCCTCCCACGATCAACCCACACCACGTTCACCATCACCTGAATACTAATCACCATCACCTGTGCCTCATCACCTGTACCATATATAAACAGTCACTCACCTTCACTCCTTGTTCGGTCTCGTTTGCTACCACAGCACATAACCCGTCCAGGACTCTGTGACTTCCCTTTACGTAGCTACCAGCAAGAGAGAAGGCGAAAGTGCCTATTGAATCAGTGACTGTTCTCAGTGTGTGTTTCCTTACCTTCCTTCATATCATCAGTCATCTGTGTTTTTAATAAACTCTGTTTTATCATTGGACCTCCACTTGTCCTGGTCGATCCATAACAGAAGACCAGACCCGCATGTCAACCACAGATCCCTTCCGTGAGCTGGTGGAGGCCTTGAAAGAGGCCTCACCCTATCCACCAGACACACACCAGTCACTGCAACGACTCAGCCACCGGCAACGCCAGTCCCTTGGCCCAACCAGCACCCTACTCTGGCTTCCTTCTACAGTGCTCGTTCAAGTTTGAGATGGAATCCCTCCAGTTTCCCACTGAACGAAGCAAAGTTGCTTACATCGTCTCGCTACTTCACGGACCCGCTTTACGCTGGGCGGAGTCGTACATAGCTCAAACTAACCTACCTTCCGTTTCCTCCCAGGAATTCATCAAGTACTTCCGAAGTGTTTTTGGTAGGCCCAAAGGAGATACCTCGGTAGGCGAGACACTACTACATTTACGTCAAGGTAAAACTACCATTCATTAATACGCTTTACAATTTCGCACCCTGGCTGCTAGCAGCGGATGGAACGAAAGCACTTTAATCACTGTATTTCGTAATGGGCTTACCAATTCCCTCCGGATCCAGATAGACGCAGTCGATGACAGCATTGGTTTGGAAAAGCTCATTCAAACTTCTATCAACACACTATCAACACATATGACCGTCGGAATCCTCCCCCTCAAGCCCATTGCGTTTCTGGTTCTGGATAATTCCACCATTGACGTCATCCTGGGTCGACCATGGTTACAACAACACCAACCAGAGCTCTCTTGGGACACAGGGGAAATCCGGAAGAGGGGTACATCATGTCATCAGTCCTGCTTCCCACAACTTCCGCTGCAGACGGTTCCGCTCTCTAAAGTTCCCCTCTACACCACCAGCTTGGAAAGCCCCACTTCGCAGGTATTGATTTCCAATCCTCCTGAGTATTCCTCTTACTCTGATGTTTTCTGTCCCAAGAGAGCCTCCCGACTTCCCCCTCATCGGCCTTGGGACTGTGCTATTGATCTGCTACCGGATGTACCAGTACCTAAAGGGAAGATCTACCCACTGTTGTTGCCAGAAAGGAAAGCCATGGAAGATTACATCCAAGAAGCATTAACCCAAGGTTACATCAGACATTCCACTTCACCTGTTGCTTCCCCGTTCTTCTTTGTGTCGAAGAAAGATGGCGGCCTTCGACCCTGCATCGATTATCGTGCCCTGAACAAAGCCACGGAAAAGTATAGTTACCTCCTTCCTCTCGTCCCTAGCGCACTCGAACAGCTGAAAGATGCCAAGATCTTCACCAAGCTCAATTTACGCAGTGCCTATAATTTAATCCGTATCCGTGAGCGTGATGAATGGAAGATGGCGTTCATCACCCCTAGCGGACATTATGAATACCTAGTTATGCCTTACGGTTTGTCCAATTCACCTTCCATTTTCCAAAACTTTATGAATATCTTGTTCCAAGATTTTCTCAACCAGTTCGTCATCGTTTATATCGATGTCATCCTGATTTATTCTAATGATCTTCACACCCATCGCACTCACGTTCAATCCATGTTACAAAAACTCAGAGACAACAACCTTTATTAAAAATCTGAAAAGTGTGAGTTCCATCGTTCCACCACTGTGTTTTTAGGCTACATAATCTCCCACAAAGGAGTTAGTATGGACGAGGGGAAGGTGGTAGCTATCACCTCATGGCCCACCCCGACGACAATCAAAGAGCTCCAGCGCTTTCTTGGATTTTCCAACTTTTACAGACGATTCATCAAGAATTATAGCACTGTAGTCTCCCCACATACCAGTCTCTTCCGTTACAAGCCCAAAAAACTCTGCTGGTCCCCCGAGGCCGAAACCGCCTTTCAGTTCTTGAAAGAGGAATTTCTGCAAGCACCTATCCTTCGTCATCCAGACCCTGATCTACCCTTCGTCGTCGAAGTGGATGCCTCCTCCACCGGGGTTGGGGCCGTCCTATCTCACTCACCACCTTCCATGTGCTTTCTTTTCTAAGAAATTTAACCCGGCGGAGGTCAACTATGACATCGGCAATCCGGAGTTACTTGCCATAAAGCTAGCCCTGGAAGAATGGAGGCATTGGCTGGAAAGAGCTCGACACCCCATTGTGGTCATCACGGACCATAAAAATCTCCAATATCTGCGAGAAGCACGAAGACTGAACTCTCGTCAAGCTCGATGGGCTCTATTCTTTACCTGTTTCATTTTCTCTATTACCTACAGGCCAGGTGAAAATAACATCCAAGCGGATGCCTTATCACGGATCCATTCAGACCCTCCGGAGGATGAACAACCTGAAACCATTCTTCCAGGGCAGGTATTTGTGAATCCCATCCAGTGGACCGCTACCTCTAGCGAGAACCTGAAGAACCTCTGCCGGAATGCCCTCTTGGAAAGGAATATTTACCACCCGGACAACGGACTACCACCATTCATCAGGTACACACCTCAATAGGTACTGGTCATCCTGGCTCTAACCGCACCCTTCGCTCCTTACAAATAGGTACTGGTGGCCTAACATGGCCCAAGAAGTCCGCAGATTTGTTCGAGGTTGCCGAGAATGTGCAATGTCCAAGACGCCTCGTAATCTCCCCGTGGGTAAGCTGATGCCTCTGCCCATTGCTAAACGCCCATGGTCACACCTGGGAGTTGATTTTGCTACCGACCTTCCAAGCTCTGGGGGTGCTACATGTATTTTTATAGTTGTGGACCGATTTTCAAAGTCCATTCATTTAATTCCGTTGAAAAAGCTGCCTACTGCCATTGAAACTGCTGAACTATTATTTAATCATGTATTCAGATACTTTGGTATCCCAGAAGACATTGTCTCAGACCGTGGTCCACAGTTCATGGGATACCATCCCCAATCTAATGGCCGAACGGAAGATACAGGACGTATCCCGTTTTCTGCGGACCTTCTGCCACCAGTACCAGGACACCTGGAGCCGGTTCCTCCCATGGGCGGAGTACGCCCAAAATTTCCTCCGTCAGCAAGGAACCGGTATGACACCTTTCCAGTGTGTCCTTGGATTCCAACCACCTCTGTTACCCTGGACTGATGAACCTTCTGACGTTCCGGCTGTCGACCATTGGTTCAGGGAGAGCGAGAGGGTATGGGACTCAGCACACCATCATCTCCAAGCCGGACTTCGCAGAGTAATCCGGCATGCCGATGCTCGTCGTTCCAGCCCTCCTGCTTATACAGTTGGCCAAAAGGTATGGCTCTCCACCAAAAACATCAGGCTCCGATTACCCTGCAAGAAGCTGAGTCCCCGGTACATCGGACCATTTGAGATCAGTGAGGAGATCAATTCGGTGGCTTTCAAACTCCTTCTTCCTTCACACTATCGGATTCACCCCGTTTTTCACATGTCTCAGTTAAAAATGTTCTCACCACCCATGTCTCCCTCCCTTCCAGAGTCAGGTGAGGAAGAACCCCCCCCCCCCCCCCCCCTCTCCCCGAGAACCACACGGAAGTCGTAGATGAGGGCATCTACCGAGTCAGAGATTCTGGACTCTAGGAGACGAGGGGGGCTATTACAGTATTTCATCGACTGGGAAGATTTCAGACCCGAGGATTGACGGGATGACATTCTTGATCATATCCTCCTACAAGAATTCCACCAGGCTCACCCAGATAAACCAGCCCCACGTAGTCGTGGTTGCCCCTCGTCGGAAGAGGAAGACTCTGCCCTCAGGAGTGAAGGGGGGGGGGGGTACTGTCAGAGAATCACCTGGCTCCTCCCACGATTAACCCACACCACGTTCACCATCACCTGAATACTAATCACCATCACCTGTGCCTCATCACCTGTACCATATATAAACAGTCACTCACCTTCACGCCTTGTCCGGTCTCGTTTGCTACCACAGCACATAACCCGTCCAGGACTCTGTGACTTCCCTTCACGAAGCTACCAGCAAGAGAGAAGAGGAAAGTACCTATTGAATCAGTGACTGTTCTCAGTGTGTGTTTCCTTACCTTCCTTCATATCATCAGTCCTCTGTGTTTTTAATAAACTCTGTTTTATCATTGGACCTCTACTTGTCCTGGTCGATCCGTAACAAACGCATCAGAGTCGAGACTGCACTGGTTAAAATTTCAAAAGACCTGATACTTGACTGGGATCAAGGGAATATCTCCCTTCTAGTTCTACTAAATCTCAGTGCAGCCTTTGATATGGTAGATCACAGGATTCTCCTCGAGAGATTAGAGAACGATGCAGGCATCCAGGTTTAACTCCTACCTCTTTATTCTATTATTAGAAGACATACACCCAGCTCTATATCTCAGCAAAACCTTACAAACTTTTAAAGCTAAATAAGGTCTCAGAATGTGTGGCTGATATCAATGATTGGATGAATGAAAATGTCCTTATGCTATTTCCTGATAAAACAGAAATATCACTTATTGGCTCTAATAATCAATTACAAAATCTCTCAATTTTAAATATGGAGCTGAGGGGACACACTGTTAATTTCTCCACTACAGTTAAAAACCTTGGCGTTATTATAAATAGTGAACTGACGTTTAAGAACCATATCCCTTATGTTCCCAAGACTGCCTTCCTTCAACTCAGGAACATTGTGAAGGTATGAAACGTGCTGTCTATTTTAGATGCAGAAAAATGAGTTCATGTGTTCATGACCCGCAGGGTTGATTATTGTAACACTCTGTTAGCCGGATGCTCAGCCGCAGTGCTACATAAATTACAGGTAGTCCAGAACGCTGCAGCTAGAATTCTCACAAGAACAAAGAAATATGATCACATTTCACCGCTTCTGTGCTCTCTTCATTGACTATAAGATACTGCTCCTTGCCTTTAAGGCCCTGAATGGCTTAGCTCCAGCCTACCTGAGCTGTCTCCTATAACAATATAGGAGAAGCAATATCTCAAGAAGCAGGACTATTGATTATTCCACAGATTAGTAAGTCCACCAGAGGGGGAAGAGCGTTCACATATAGAGCTCCGAAGCTCTGGAACAAACTCCCCGATGGTGCCCAGAGCTTTTCTACGCTCACAGAGTTCAAAACTAACTAACTAATTAGAGATTGCAAGCTTATGTTCATCCAATCAGTGTATAAAAAAGGAAGTGACGTAATACATATTTTTTGTGTAAATTGTTAAATGCTCACTTAATTCAAGATGAGTATTTCAGGACGGACAAAATCCCTAAGCATTTCCTAACACGTATTTGCGCACGTAATTGAGAAGTGCTCAATTCATTTTTATTTTAATACCACCATAAACTCATTAACATGAAACATTTTTTAATGTACTGGAATTAACTAGACAAAAAATAATTATATCTTGATAAAACGCATATCACGCATGATACTCAATTTAACATTAAACAGAATCTGCTTCTTTCTGTCTGCCAACAATCTCGTCTGGCTTTGACAGCAGCCACAGTATTACTAAGACACAAAAATGTATGTCAAATATTACTCATTGTTCTTTAACTTTAATCTCTTGCTCCTCCTCCACAAAGATTTTTTTTTCACAGCAAGAAGGTCGCTGGTTCTAGGCTCGGCTGGGGCAGGTGGCATTTCTGTGTGGAGTTTGCATGTTCTCCCCGTGATCGCGTGGGTTTTCTGGGTGCTCCGGTTTCCCCACAAGTCCAAAGACATGCGGAATAAGTGAATTGAATAAGAACAATTGCCCATAGTGTTAAAGTGTGAATGAATGTGTGTGTGTTTCCCAGCGATGGGTTGCGGCTGGAAGGGCATCAGCTGCATAAAACATATGCCAGAGAGTTGGCGGTTCATTCCGCTGTGGCGACCCCAAAAGGGAACAAAGCCGACATGAAGATGAATGAATGAATGTTCATCATGACTGGTTATTCAGTGTCAACGTCAGTCTTTTACATGCACGTGCCTGTGAACTAATCTTAGCTTCAGGATCAAAACCTGACTCGACAAGGAAAGTTGATGAACTACTTCATGGTACCGATTAAGCCTGATTAAAACGGTTAGGTTTTGTCAAGTCAAAACCTATCCGGTAATACTGAGTTTGTAAACCCACGTTCATGGTACAGGTCCCTGAATGAACCATGACCCTTTGTTTTTTTGTTTAGAGACAGCTTTTCATTGTTTGCCCTGAACAGTTAAACTGGCCAATGGTCTTCAGAAAAATCTTTGCAGTTCCACAAATACCTTATTTTTCCATGATTGTATGATTTTGAGGTCTATTTTTAGGGCTCGAGCACCAGCGGTGCAAGAACCATTTTGTTTTTCGAAAAATGTATTTATTTATTTTTATTATTCTTTACCATCTTTCCGGGGACTTTTGAGGGCCTGAACGTTAACGAAAAGTAAATTTTTGCACACGAATCAAATCCGGTGAAAATTTACGTATGATTGTGTTTTGAAAAATGAATTAAAAAATGGCTCTATAGTACCACCCTTTTGCTCGTTCTACACTTTGACAAACTCCTCTCACAGATTTTATCCAAACATCTCCCAACTTATTGAATATAATCATAAGGCATACGGGATGTGATATTGAGAAGCTTTTTTTACTATCATAAAGTATGTGGTTGTGGTGGTGGGCCAATGTTCAAATTTCGACTTGAAACAGGAAGTTGTTATAACTCAGACATAGAATATCCAATACTGCTCAAACTTGTCTCATTCTCAACGTAGTCTAAGCCTGAAACAAGGCAGATGCTAACGGACATCATCTGTTATTTACACTTCTTTTTCCGGCAGTGTATTGCATACACACTTAAAACTTGTCGTATGTGTGTAGGACCTTAAGACCTACAAAAAAATCCATTAGGTCGAGTTTCAAAAAAATATAGACTTCATACTTTGACAAACTCCTCCTAGGCGATATGTCCGATGTAGCTGAAAATTGGTGTAGTTAGTCGTAAGGCATTAGGAACAAAAAGTTATCAAAAGCTAAGAAGTATGTCAAATGGTCTTGGGGTGGTGCTCTATAGCACTACCTGAAGCGGTTTTGTAGCTGTTGCGCAACCAGTTTATTGTCGGCGCATTAAATTTGGTACACATATGTAAATTACCAAGCTGCAACTTTTACTAATATAAATCATGTTTCCAAAATCGACTGGAAGACGAATATTTTGCAAAAACCTCTAAAAAGGGCTGGTTTTGCTCGTTTTACTCGACAAACTCCCCCTAGGTGACAAGTCTGATCCATCTGAAAAATGGTGTGGTTACTTGTAAGGCATGAGGGAAAAAAATATCAAAAGCTAAACAGTACGTCTAATGGTCTTGGGGTGGCGTCCCAGCAAATTTCACCCTTCAAAAATGTGCAAAAAATCTGCATATTTTGGAGTGTGTCTTCTTTCAAGTTAATTAAATTTAAACAAAAACAGCCTAGCATGATCAAGCTGAACAAATGGATATGCATGACTGTAACAGCACTTCAAAAATTGGCTCTACAACGCCTCCCTCCTGCCCCCTTCAAAGTGACCAAAATTTTCTTTTTAGCTTTTTTGACCCATTGAACATGTTAGAAAGCCCACCGAAATTTGTTCGAAGGTCATGTTCAATAAGTATAGTAATTTAACACTGTCACTGAAATTGTATCTCTGCAGCGCTATGCTTATAGCGCCACCTACTGTCTGTGTGTAATTGTGGCTGCATCTCCCACATACTTCAACCAATGTACATGAAAAAAATGAAGTGTTAAAGTCTTGTGATTCTTGTGATATGGTAATGTTTTGCTAATCTTATACCACCAACTCTTGTTTATATACAAGTTGTTTGTGTAACAATATAGATCGTCTTCGCGTTTAAAGCTTTGTATCATTCGGTACTTAGTAAAGTGCCTTTTCATCTTGTTTCGAGCTCTTGATGACGACAAGTAAAAAAGGGGAGGTGGTGCCTTTGATCTGGCGGACGCATTGTGTGAGAGCCCTGCCATCGCTGCTTGCAAATTAAAGAAAAATATTCATTTTGTATGATTTCCAATTTTTGTTTTACATTGTGGAGACTGTGCATAGTGTATGTAAACTTTTGACTTCAACTGTGCATACTGGTATATATATGAGAAGCAATGTTAAAAAACATTCCAGTCTGAATGTCAACATTTGTTCATGTAAAGTTGTCAACATGTCAAGGTAATTGTCTTCTGTAAGCAAGTAGGAATACTTCTTTTAGTTTTGTAGTATGAATCAGATGTGAAAGCTTTTTTTAAATATCTTTCTTTCAGAGCCTTCTCTGGAATCAGTGTTGGCAATGGACAGCAAAACTGAGAAGAGAAATAAGATCAGCGCACATGTCTGCACTCTGTTAACAAAGCTGTTAGGTTTTTAATGTATTCGCCAATGTTTATGCCAGCCAAACCCTGTGTGTTTTTATCTTTATTTTGTATTCTATCTTTGTTGTACAAAGAAAACTCCCCCGATAAAGGGCTGTTTGAAAACAGATTTAATTTTTTTGTAATATGTGCAGTTTAATATTTTAATTTCAATAAAAAAGAAAAGTGTTCAGTGTTTTTGTGTTACATGTGTTGTTATACATGCTCTAAACAGTATATACATAAGCCATTACAGATTTTCACTGTAATAAAAGCACAATAATACAGGAGCACTGCTATATAAATGCAGTTACTTACTGTAATTAACAAAAACAGTACCTTACCTGTATATAACTTACAATAGAATCACGTAAATTAGTTGCCATGATGTTGCTGTAATGGATTTCTAACAGTGTACTGAGTGAAAAAATGACAATTAGGAAACAAAATTTGCAAAATTCAATGAAATGCATAAAATCAGCTCTTCCATCATGTTTCAAACTGTCTCGAGACTACTCGCTGTCTTTCTCTTATCTGGTAGTTTTCCACTACACCTGAGTTCGATTTGTAGCCACACCCCCTGGCTCTCACGCTGAGTACAACTGCACCTGAAGCTAATCCTAATTAACTCTTCTCCCTTTATAAGCGCCTGTTTTCAGACAGTCTGTGTCAGATCGTCTGCGAACCTACAGCATGCTGAGGTAAGCTTTTTGTGACTCCTGGCTCTGGTTTTTTTTTTTTTTTTTTTTTTTTTTTGCTCCCTACCTGTCTGTTTCTCTGTACCCGCTGCTTGTTGTTTGTCTTCTGGACCTGAATACCGTTGACGAATTGGACCGTCTCGACCACGCTCAACTCTCCTGCCCTGAGAAACCGAACGACTGCCTGTATACCTCTACGCTCTGATCGCTAGCTCTGGCTACCCGACCTGCCGCCAGCTCCTGACTACGCTCTGCTCTCCTGCCCCAGTTCATCGTTCTGCTACCCGATCAAGACCCCGAGGGCTTCGTCTCCTGGCAACGCCACGAACCGCAGCCCACTGGGCATTGAAGTCTGCTCCATTCCCCCTTGTACCCAATCGCTTAATAAAGAATCTCTGTTTAAACGTGATGCTCTTGGGTCCTCGTCTGTCTCATAGCCTGACAGAATGATCTGACCATAACATGGATCCAGCGCACGTTTCTCCCGTGGCGGAGTTGAATGCCCCCTGACCCGCCAAATGCAATGCAGCATCTTAAACTGTTGTAGGGAGCAGTTCACCAGCTTATCCGGCTTCTCACCAACCTTGTACCTCCGTCAGCTCCAATGCCAGCCGGGGTTCCCACCAGCTCTGAGTCTGTGTTTCCTGCCCAAGCCGCCGCAGCAGCTCCTGAACGCAAGATCGTTAATCCGGAGCGTTTCAACGGTGATTCAGCGCAGGTCCGGGCATTCCTGATGAGCTGTCGCACCCAGTTCACCCTGCAGCCGAGAACTTTTGCGACGGAGGGAGCTAAAGTGGGGTATGTGATCACCCTGACCTGACAGGCCACGCTCGACTCTGGAGAACGGCAGAGTTTGAACGAGAAACTCCTGCATGTGCCACCTATTCTATTCGCCGAAGAGATGATAAAGGTCTTTGGACTTGATTCAACATCGGCAGAGGCTTCCCGGACGTTGCTTAGCATCCGGCAGGGGCGACAGACGGTCACTGACTTCGCCCTTGATTTCCGAACAGTGGCGAGGCGCAGTCTCTGGAACATGGAGGCCCTGGTAGATACATTCCTCCACAGCCTTGCCGATTACATCAAGGACAGGCTGGTTTTCCACAAGCCGCCCTCCACCCTCGACGACGCCATCGCTCTCGGTACCAGGATCGACAGGAGACTCCAGACTTGCTGCTGCGAGAGGGGGCGCCGGTGTCAGCTAGCCACCACCTTCTTTTCCTGCCTCACCATCTTTTCCTGCTCACTCTTCTTTTCCTGCTTCACCATCCAGTCATCCAGACCAGCCAGAGCCCATGGAGGTAGGACGAACCTTGCTTTCCCCACTGAACGCCAGCGCCGTATATCCTCTAACCTATGCCTCTACAGGTGTGGCCACCTGTCCACTAAAAAGAACAAGCTCACTGGACGTAGGAGGGGTCCGGCTGAGCTCGATAACCAACCAGCCCTCCAACCAAAAGAAACCCATGATGCAGGTTCGCTTGAGGTCCTCAGACTCCACACACTCTCTGGCAGCCTTGGTGGACTCTGGAGCAGAGGCTGATATCATGGACCTGGGTCCTGCCCATCAGCTGAGAGTTGAGATTCGCCCACTGACACCCCCTGTTCCCGTTCGAGCACTGGATGGGCACGAGCTCGGCACGGTAACTCATGTCACTGCTCCATTAACTTTGATGCTGTCCGGTAACCACTGAGAATCCATTCCGTTTCACCTGCTCCGGTCCCCGGGCCAACCCCTCATCTTGGATTTTGCGTGGCTCCAAAGACATAACCCCCACCTCGATTGGGCGACCGGGGAGATCAGAGAGTGGGGAAGGGAGTGTCATAGGACTTGTCTCCGTGCCGCCACGCTACCCTCTCACTCTGCACCTGCTAATTCAGTTCCCGATACCTCAGGGGTGCCAGAGTATTACCATGATCTCAGTGAGGTGTTCAATAAGACCAAGGCCTCTTCTCTGCCTCCGCACCGCCCATTTGACTGTGCCATCGATCTCCTTCCTGGATCTGCTCCCCCTAAGGGACGTCTGTATTCCCTGTCAACCCCTGAGAGAACCGCCATGGAGAATTACATAAACGAGTCCCTGGCTGCGGGCATAATCCGTCCCTCTTCATCCCCTGCTGGCGCTGGGTTTATGTTCGTGGGGAAGAAGGATGCATCTCTTCGTCCATGCATTGATTACCGGGGCCTAAATGACATCACAGTTAAAAATAGGTATCCCCTACCTCTGCTCACCTCCGCTTTCGAGTTGCTGCAAGGTGCAACGGTTTTCACAAAACTGGATCTTAGGAATGCCTATCATCTCGTACGGATCCGAGAGGGGGATGAATGGAAGATGGCTTTCAACACCCCCACGGGTCACTATCTGGTGATGCCCTCCGGGCTGACCAACGCCCCGGCTATGTTCCAGACCCTGGTGAACGATGTGCTGCGAGACATGATAAACAGATTTGTTTTTGTCTATCTAGACGACATTCTGATCTTCTCTAAGAACCTGTTAGAACACACCCAGCACATTCAGCAGGTCCTGTGCCGTCTCCTGGAGAACTTGTTGTTTGTGAAGGCTGAGAAATGTGAGTTTCACATTAACACTGTTACATTCCTGGGGTACATTATTGACGGGGGTAGCATCGGGATGGATCCGGCCAAAGTCTCGGTAGTTACTTCATGGCCCGTTCCTGAGAACAGAAGGAAGCTGCAGCACTTCTTGGGTTTTGCGAACTTTTACTGCAGATTTATCCGAAACTACAGTTCCGTTGCTGCACCGCTCCCTGCTCTCACAAGCTCCAAGCGCTCCTTCTCCTTGTCCCCAGCGGCTGACGAAGCTTTCACTACCCTCAAGGTTCGGTTCACCACTGCCCCATTCTTCAAATGCCTGATCCAGAGTGGCAGTTCATCGTGGAGGTGGATGTCTCCGATGTTGGGGTTGGGGCCGGGGCCATTCTCTCTCAGCGATCTGCGGAGGATGGGAAGGTCCACCCCTGCGCTTTTTTCTCTTGCCCCCTTTCCTCTGCCAGCAGCTCGCAGTTCCCAATAGCGTAATTGCATTCAGCAGTCAAGCTCGCCTTGGAGGAGTGGCATCACTGGCTGGAGGGCTCCACAGTCCCGTTTCTGGTCTGGACCGACCATAAGAATCTGGAATACCTCCGCTCAGCCAAACGTTTAAACCCCAGACAGTCCCGATGGGTTTGTTCTTCACCTGCTTTCACTTCACCCTGTCATACCGCCCCGGATCACGTAACGTCAAACCTGACGCCCTGTCTCGCCAGTTTCAAAAGGAGGAGGCCTCCTCAAAGGATCCCGCACCTATCCTGCCTGGTTCATGTGCCATCGCTATCCTGACTTGGGACATCAAGGACCAAGCGCGGGAGGCTCTCCGTATTCTGCCCGGCCCCAACGCATGCCCAGTCAACCGCCTCTATGTTCCGGAACATCTTCGGTCCCATCTTCGTCTCGCTTGCCATCCTGGCTCCACACGTATTCATCTGCTTGCCCAGCGCTTCTGGTGGCCCTCGATGAGGCGGCATAAGACAACAGGCATAAGACTTCCAACCAGCCCCCTGCCGGATTACTTCATCCACTACCGGTACCTACTTGACTCTGGTCTCACATCTCCCTGGATTTCATTACCGGTCTACCCACATCTGAAGGGAAGACAGTCATCCTCACCATCGTGGACCGGTTTAGTAAGATGGCTCACTTCGTTCCCCTCCCTAAATTACCATCAGCCAATGAGACGGCCCTGGTGATATGCGACCGTATGCGCAGTTAAATGGGCAGTCGTAGCGGATCAATCAGGAGGTGTATGGCTTCCTGTGACCCGTGCTACTGGGCTTGGCAATTGACGTGGGTGGAATACGCTCATAACGCACTTACCTGCTCTGCCACTGGTATGTCCCCATTCCAGTGCATGTTCGGTTATCAGTCACCCCTCTTTGACAGCCAGGAGGGAGAGGCTACCTATCCATTAGCCCTTGCCTGTTCCCGACGATGTCGCCGTACCTGGTCTCGAGCCCGTGCCACGCTTCTCAAATCAGTCGCCAGCTATGCCACCGGGGCCAACCGTCGGGGAACGCCTGCTCCCTCCTACAGGGTGGGCCACAGGTTTTCAGCCAAAGATTTACCTCTCTGGGTAGAGTCAAGAAAGCTGGTGCCCCGGTTTCTCGGTCCGTTTCATGTGTCCAGAATCAAGCCTGTCCACGAGAACCTGCTGTTCCCAGCTCCTCCTCCACGCATCATTGACGGTGGTCTAGTTTACACGGTCCGGCAGCTACTTCAGTCTCGTCAGAGGGGTAGGGGTCCCCTACCAGAAACATCTAGGATCGCACCCTCTTTGTGGAGTTCCACCGCCAACATCCGCACCAGCCGTCCATCGCCCGAGGACGTTCCAGGGGGCCTCATCGCAAGTCCGCCGGGGTAATTCAGCGTGTGTCTGTGCCTGTGTATGATCCTGAGCTAGGTTCTGACCCTGAGAAGGAGCCACCGGAGGCGGCGCCGTTCACTGAGGAGAATGGGGCAGAGGAAGCAGCATCCATTGACAAGCCCATGGAGGTTGACCATCCCTGTTTCTCTTTTCCTGCTGCTTGTTGTTTGTCTTCCGCACCTGATTACCCGTTGACGACTCGGACCGTCTCGACCATGCTCAACTCTCCTGCCCTGAGAAAATGAATGACTGCTTGTATACCTCTACGCTCTGATCACCAGCCCTGGCTACCCAACCTGCCGCCAGCTCCAGACTACGCTCTGCTCTCCTGCCCAGTTCATCGTTCTGCTACCCTATCAAGACCCTGAGGGCTTTGTCTCCCAGCAGCGCCACGAGCCGCAGTCTGCATTGAAGTCTGCTCCATTCCCCCTTATACCCAATCGCTTAATAAAGAATCTCTGTTTAAACGTGACACTCTTGGGTCCTCATCTGTCTCGTAGCTTGACACAAACAAGCTTGAGAAGGTTTTGCTTAACAGCAATTTGCACTCAGACACAAGCCTCTTCCTTCAAGTAAAACAACCAAAGTATAAGTTTATGTGTTTGATAAGTTTCACAGTACAAGTTGACATCAGAAACCAAGTTGCATCAAACATCTTTACCTCCTGTGTGCATAATAGAAGGTACCAGAAGTTGCAATTCCTTTACTGACCACTTAAAGCTGGTACCAGAAATGAACAAATTCTCACATGTTAAAATTTGGGTCTTTACATCATAACAAACAAATATATTGCCAGCTCACTAGAGTTTGTTTCTATTAATATGTCTAACTTTTGCCTTTAATAACTTTTTTTATTTTCTAGAGCTAAATTAGTATTCCATTATATAAAAATGTATGTAGGTTTGCATAGGTTTCATGCTTGTCATCACCAAATAGAGTTCTTTAGCCTGTTATTCTTACTGCTAAAATCTATGGGTGGCCATGTTATATACAATCAATGGTTACACTTTATTGTTAAAAATTATTAACCAGCGTCACGGTGGCGCAGTGGGTAGCACGGTCGTCTCACAGCAAGAAGGTTGCTGGTTCTAGGCTCGGCTGGGGCAGGTGGCATTTCTGTGTGGAGTTTGCATGTTCTCCCCGTGATCGCGTAGGTTTTCTCTGGGTGCTCCGGTTTCCCTCAAGTCCAAACACATGCGTTATAAGTGAAATGAGTAAGAACGATTGCCCATAGTGTTAAAGAGTGCATGTGTGTGAATGTTTCCCAGCGATGGGTTGCGGTTGGAAGGGCATATGCCAGAGAGTTGGCGGTTCATTCCGCTGTGGCGACCCCGAAAGGGAAGAAATCCGACATGAAGATGAATGAATTATTAGCCATTGTATGTTACTAAAATGTCTTTGAAATGTCATAATTTGTGTGACAGTTGGATGTCAATGACTCTAGCTTGCGTTCCCCATCAGTCAGACTCCTTTTTTTTTAGTATAGCAATTGTTTTGCCAGTCGACTGTTTGTAGCGTGTTCCAAACATGTCGCGACCGTGCAAGTCTGTTGGATGCGGTGGATCGATTGCATTGACAGCCACGATCATTGCCTCAGTTGTCTTGGGCGTAGACATGCTGAGGCAGCGGTTGAGGGATCAGAATATGTGGATTGCACAGTTCTGTCCGGCAGTGCACTTAAGGCGAGGTTGGAGTACTTTCAGTCCACCTCCAGAGGCTTTGTAGCTCGTGCCCGTAAGGGTCAACGAGTGCATGTCAGTTGGCCCCCAGTGGAGTCGAGCAGGGCCGCGCTCGCTTCCCGCTCCCCCGGGCAGCCAGAGAAAATGGGTTGCAGGTGGCTCCGCCCCTGGCACCCGAGATCTCCAGGCTGGACGCATGGTGTTTGGGGTCGCACCGGGACGATACCCTGCAGTTGCCTCCTCTCCCGTTCTTCCCGGTAGTGCATCGAGAACTGACCCAAACTTGGAAGACTTTGGTCAGTCTCCCTTCTCTCGCTCCCCTTGACGAAGTGGTAGCTAGGGGGTACGAAGCAATTCCCCAGGTAGAGCAGATGCTGGTGGTGCACTTATGCCCGGGTATCTCTGCCGCCTGGTGTGAACAGCCGAGGCCTCCATCCCGCCAGCTAAGCCTGTCGTTGGAGCTGACTTCGAGGGCTTATGTTGCGGCGGGTCAAGCTGCCGCTGCCCTGCATGCCATGGCAGCCTTTCAGGTGTTCCAAGCCAAGGCCCTGAAAGAGATGAAGGAGGGGAGTTGAGGCCCAGGTCTTACAGAGGACCTAAGGGCAGCCACTGACTCTGCGCTCAAGGCGACAAAAGTTGCAGCTCGCTCGGCCACACGATGTCTACGTTAGTAGTCCACAGCCTCCATCTTTGGTTGACCCAGGCTGACATGCTCCCTCAAGACCGGAGGTGTTTCATCAATGCACCTGTGGTCCCAGATGGCCTCTTCGGAGTCGCAGTAGATGACCTTACGTCGCATGGTTTCTACGATCAGGAAGCAGACGGAGGGTCTGGGAGAATTCATGATGCCGCGTAAGAAGAGACGTGGCAGGTCCCCTTCTAAGTCTCCGCCCCCACCACCTTTTCAGTTCTCCCCTAAGCGTCAGCCTCCATGTCAAAGACATCAACCAAGAGCAGCTACAAGGAGTCGACGGAGGAACAGTCCTGTCCAGGGGCCCCCCCAACATCATCAGGGTAAGAGGGTTCATCGGAGGCGACCCTAGGACAGGTTCGTCCAGGGAGTCCAGCTGCTGCGTGGGCCTCGCCACCAGTTTGCTGTCAAGCCGCCCAGGTTCAATGGGGTTCTAATGACCTCTGTCTCAGCCACAGAGGCCCCGGTCCTGCACGGGGAGATGGATTCCCTTCTACACAAAGGTGCAATCGAGCCAGTCTACAGAGAAAGAGGGTTTTACAGCCCACACTTTCTAGTTTCCAAGCACACAGGCGGGTTGCGTCCCCTGAACGCTCATTTTCTGAGACTTCTGTTCAGGATGGTATCCCTCAGACAGACGGTCCACTCAGTCCGTCCAGGGGACTGGTTAGCCACGTGAGTATACTCCCACGGCACAGACCATTTCTTCGGTTTGGCCTCGAAGGGCGAGTGTATGAGTACTGCGTCCTCCCCTTCGGCTTGTCTCTGTCCCCTTGCACCTTCACAAAGGTGATTGAGGCAGCTGTAGTACCGTTAATACGGGAAGAGGTTCAAATCCTGGCTTACTTGGATGACTGGCTGATACTGGCCCAGACGCGGTCCTAGTTGATTCGCCACAGAGACAGCGTCTTATGCCACCTCAGCCATCTGGAGCTTTGGATCAACTCAGAAAAGAGTCGTCTAACCCCAGGACAGAGCATATCTTTTCTGGGTATGGAGCTAAACTCTTTGAACATGTGAGCATGCCTCTCTCTAGAGTGCACCCTGAGCCTGCTGAAGAAAGCACACAGAGTCTGCACAAGATTAGTGGTCCCTCTTAGAACTTCCAGAGGCTCTTGGGGCATATGGCTTCTGCAGCAGCGGTTATTCTGCTCGGCTTATTACATATGAGACCACTCCAGCATTGAAAGATGTTCGGTTCCTTTGTGCCGGTGTCCCCCTGGGAGAACCTGTCAGGCGCGTAGTTGTAACTACAGACGCTTCAAGGACTGGGTGAGGTGCTGTATGCTGGATGCACAAAGTCTCAGGGTTTTGGACCGAGAAACACGCTTCCTGGAGCATAAATCGCCTAGAGCTATGTGCAGTGTTCCTAGCAGTGAAACACTTCAGGAGAATGCTGCAGGGACATCACGTGTTACATTACATTTACATTTATGCATTTGGCAGACGCTTTTGTCCAAAGCGACTTACATTAGGAGAGAGACAATATGCAATTTGTTACACCGTCAAAGTCCATCTCAGCGTGTTGGTCAGGGCAGACAATGCGGTGGCGTATATCAATCGACAAGGAGGGATACGATTACCCCGTTTGTTGGCTCTCGCCTGCAGACTGCATTGGGGTCTGTCCCTAGTTGCAGTCCATATCCCCGGCAGGAGAATGGTTACTCCATCCCCTGGCAGTCCAGCAGATCTGGGAACGCTTTGGTGTAGCGGAGGTAGACCTATTCGCCGCCCCAGAGAATGCTCAGTGCCGGCTGTTCTACGCTCTGTCCCAGGCTCCTCTCAGGATAGATGGGCTGGTGCATTGCTTGCCCAGGAAGAAACGCCAATATGCTTTTCCCCAGTGAGCACCCTTGCAATCCTCCTGTGCAAGATCAAGGAGGACGAAGCAGAGGTCCTAGTGGTAGCACCTTATTGGCCCAACCGACCTTGGTTCATATAACTCTGCTCCTTCGTGACTGTCCCTCCCTGGCCAGTTCCCCTACGGTGAGACCCTCCGACCCAGAGAAATGTGGGTGCAAGCACCCGCGTCCAGACCTCTGGAATCTACATGTCTGGCACATAATGCCGAGGAGAACCCTTGGGTAATGCCACAGTCTGTGGTTTAAACTCTGAGTCTTGCCAGAGCTCCCTCTACTAGGGTCTGTTATGACGGCAAGTGGGGTCGGTTCGTCGACTGGTGTCACTCTGGCCAAGTAGACCCGAGTAGCTGCCCCATTGAACTTGTGCTAACCTTCCTGCAAGAGGGTATGGATCGAGAACTGTCTCCGTCCACCCTGAAGGTTTACATCACCATGATTTCTGCCTATCACCTTCCGGTTGAAGACAACACATTAGGGTGACACGAGTTAACGGTCAGATTCCTCAGAGGGGCCAGAAGGGTTATCTAGGCCTTCCTTAGTTCCCTCCTGGGACCTTTCCATTGTCCTTAGAGGACTTCAAGGTCCTCCATTCGAGCTGCTTGAATCAATAGAGCTTAAATTTCTGTCACTTAAGACAGCGCTCCTGGTCATGTTAGCCTCGATCAAGATTGTGTGGGGGATCTGCAGGCACTCTCTGTCGATGAGACCTGCTTAAAGTTCGGACCTTGTGATACTCATGTTATTCTGAAGCCCAGGCCTGGATATGTGTCCAAGGTTATTACCATCCCCTTTAAAACTCAGGTAGTGAACCTGAGTTCAAAAACTCAGGTAGCAGCATCTGCCCCTGGTCCCAATTGCCCAGTTCGAGCACTGAGGATCTATGTAGAAAGTACCCGGAACAATAAAAGTTCTTATCAGCTCTTTGTATGCTTTGGAGGACAGCAGACGATAGGGAAGGCTGTCTCCAAACAGAGGTTGGGCCACTGGCTAGTGGAGACCATCTCTACCGCATACACAGCATCCGATGCCCCTTGCAGTTGAGAGCCCACTCTATCAGGGGTGTCGCGGCCTCCTGGGCGTTGGCAAGGGGGACTCCGGTGGCAGAGATCTGTAAGGCTGCTGGTTGGTCGACACCCAACACCTTTCCCAGGTACTATAACCTGAGCGTTGAATCCGTCTCTTCAGCTGTGCTAAGTGGTAGTAGCATCAACTGAGATGTACGAAGGGGTGTCCATCTTGGGTTGCGCCATTTTTAGTGATACGTGCGCTATTTTGCCCCTGGAGATAACCTCCAGATTTTTAGCTCCGAAGCAGAGTATTCCTATGTTCAGTCCACATGTGTGCCCTCTATGGGGGACTACCAGCTGAATATTTTATGACTATCTATTCTATATGAATTTTCTATTACGAAAGGCTAACTCTCGAAAACTATTGCTCTAGCTAGTTCCATCTATGCTATCTTCCCTCTGAAAGACCTTTCCCCAGTGGTTCAAGGCATATTTCCATAGGTCCCTCGATGAAGCCTAGGGTGTATTAAACTGCCGGAAGTTCATATCCAGCCTTCGAGGTGGCAAGTACTGCCTCCGTGCTTCACCCTTCAGCTCTGGGATCGATGCACCCTCCTCTGGTATGAGAGAAAATTGCCGATTGCCCATTAAAAATTAAGTCTATACTTAAGGCCAAGGCGGAGAAGGGCCCGTTCATTGCCGGACTACTGATGTCCCCGGCTTGCCTGGCCATCGGCCGTTGCGGAAGGACCTAGGTTGTGGCATTTTGCAGGGTGTTCCCATAGTTGTCACCGACATAAGTCGTAGTAACCGACTGATGGGGAATGTAATGGTTACTTTCGTAACCCCCGTTCCAAGAATAGGGAACGGAGACTTATGTCCCCCAGCCACAACTGTAAGGTCATGAGTAAGTCTGGTTGCCTAGGGGCTGAGTACGGCTCCAGCATCACAACAGGAAGAGTTTCATGCTTGCGTCCGGGTTATGTGGGACGGCGTGATCACATGACCATCAGCGCATTCGCTGATTGGCATTTTGAAACAGTGTGGAATGAGTAGTGCGCCCCTAGCGGAACTTCCCATAGTCGTCACAGACATAAGTCTCCGTTCCCTTTTCGGGGAATGGAGGTTACAAAAGTAACTATTACGTTTTTTTTATTCAATGTTTCAAGACATTTGAAACTGGAGATGCTCAGATTCCCTATACTGGTTTTGAGATTGATACCAAGCTCAAGTTCTTATACTCATAAATTCATGCCCATACAACTGACTGATACTTTGTGACATCATCGATAGAAGTGTGTTATTATTTGCAAATATGCCACTTCCCTAAAAATCAAGCATCCTTACTAGTATTGATACCGGTATCAACTATATATTAAACATTTCAAATATTTTCAAGAAATTGGGAATTAATATTTATCTTAATATATTACAATTGAAAGATTTGTCCTCAAAATAAAAATCATCAGCAGATAACCATGAAACAATTTAGCAAATGTTTATAGTTTTAGACACTAAGTCTATAACTATATAGGCTTTAAGGCTATAACACCTTGTATAAGAAATATCCTCTATAGAAATCAAAAGGGCATGATGTTGCTGGAGGGGTCAGTAACAGACCAAGGACAGAGCTACTAGATTTTATAAGTGTTAGGAAAACTGACAGTTTTTATGTACATATGTTGGCTGCATTATAAATTTAATTCATTTAAGTAGAATTAAGAAGCTTTTTATATGAATACTGTAGCTACAGAACGCTGTATGCAACATTAGTAGATCGTTAACTAACTTTGAATTTGGAAGACAAAGAAAACCATTGTATAGGGCTGCCATTGTCAATAATAGCTGTTAAAGTGCTGATGCCTGTCTATAAATCACACAAAAAAAATTAAATACAAACTGTTGCAAAGCTCTTAGGTCATAGGATTTAATCAGTTAGAACTACCACGGATGCTCTTCCAAGCTGGAAGAGTTTGCTTTCAAATACTGGAACCAGCTGGAAGTGGCTAAACTTTATTCACATTTAAATTAAGGCTAAAAACTCATCCATTTAAATGTCAGTTTAGTGACTGAGCACTGCTGTACGATCAGCACTGATGAATTTCTGTTTTTCTTTTATTCTATATTAATTTAAATGCATTTAACATTTTATCCATTGCTTTTTAAATTTCTGTTTTATTCTTCTGTAAAGAACTTTGAATTGACAGTGTGTATGACACATGTATACTAATAAAATTTCCTTACCTTAAAGGTTCCATATTATGCCCTTTTTATAGTATTTAGTATAAATGTTTGACCCCTTTATACTAGTGCTGCACTGTTAATTAGTTTTAAAATTGAGTATTTTCCATAAACAAACACCTTTTGGGCTTGCAAAATGCACTGTTTACACTGGTTGATCCCACAGACGTACAGCCTGGCCCCTACAGACAAAAGTTCTCCTGTTAAGTCTGAATTCAGTAAAAACATAATCACAACGAGCGGCACTTTAAAAAGTTGTCATTATTTTAAAACATTATAATAGAGTCTGATGCGAAATTTGAGTCCATAGATGAACCAAAAACCGCAAAGGCTCCTCGGGACATGTCCACATGGTAAATAAGACAAACTTACTTTTTTACACTGTATGCTTTCAAATATAGGCAAACTGTTTTATAAATTATTGATTTTTTTTTTATAGGTGTACTTGTGACAAATGCAGTAAAATGTCAGCAGAAGTCGATATGGTCGCAATTTTTATTTTTTGAGTCAGTACAATATTGTGAAGTATTCCTGTAGTGTGTGTCAGATATTCAGGTTGAAAAACACTTTTTGGCATTGTTTTTTCCAGCAAGGGTCTGCTACTCTCACACTTCCAGGTCAAACTGCATTTCACGCTCATCATAGTGATGGGCTGCACTGGTTGGTCAGTGGGTGGGGCTAAAAACTTGGGCAAATTTAAAAAGAATGAGTTGATTTCAGCTCTCAAAAAAGAAACATACGTGAAATGATTTGAATACAACTTGAAGCAAGTTTTTGATGAGGGAACAACACTTTGAGATGCTATGATTGTCAGACAAGTGATGTTTTCCCTATATGGCACATTTAAGGATGCATAAACAAAATTAAATACCCCTCCCCCTCTCAGGATTTTCCTCTGCTGCGGCTGGATGCAGTGGTAGATGATCAGACGACCATCGTCGGCTTCTCCATGTTGAACACCACTCATCCCTTCTACTTGGAGTTTATTCGGAGTCTGAACCTGTCCTGGAGGGAGGGTTGTGACCTCAGCCCATATCCAGGTCCTGCAGTAAGTTTAGCAATGGTCTTTCAATCAAAGCAAAAGCATAGTGAGAAATTAAGGGCATTTAAAGGAGATGTGATTTGCCCATTTCCCATGAATTTATAGGAAGGTACAAACTAAGGTTACATTCATATATATTCTGCTGAGTCAAGATTGCATCAAGTTCATTGAGCCTCTCTTGAACAATGAAGTGACATTTCTCTGAGAAGCTTTTTTTTAATGTGTCCAAATCGGATCAGCAGCATACAACACAGCTTAGAAACCTCTGTCAAATATTGAGGTTTAAGTTGCTGGAGAGCTTAAAAGATGTCTCCTCATTTCACTAATGACCTGATTTGCTGTCTTTCTCAATTTTACATACCTAAAAAATCCACTCTCTCTTTGCCTTGTTTGACTTGTCTTTTCTTTGATCTGCTTTTTTATGTGCTCTTCTAGCTGTCATCTGCGCTGATGTTTGATGCAGTCCATGTAGTGGTGGGAGCTGTAAGAGAATTGAACCGCAGTCAGGAGATCGGAGTAAAGCCTTTGAGCTGCACTTCTTCACTCATCTGGCAACATGGCACCAGTCTCATGAATTACTTGCGCATGGTATGTTTTGCCATTGAGATGGAGTCATTTCCTGAAAAGTAGTTGTTTACCTGAGAATTAAAATTAGTTACTGCGTTAGTACTGTTTACTGCGTTTTAATTTAAATTAATTTATAACAATTTTCATTCACTGTTTATTGTATTTAAACCTGAGAAAGTGAATGCACACTGTGATGAGAATCTTTCTGACAATATAGGGAGAAGCAGATAATCTGTATCTAAGCCTTACTTGAATGTATTTTGTGTTTAAAAAGTGTTACTGTCAATGTATTAAATTAATTACTAACCCCTGCCATTTGATGGGGTTTTACTTATGTTTTAAGACTTTGTTTGGTCAAACTTTGTTTCAGAGTAACAGTGTTTATAAGATATGGAAGTAAATTATTAATTATTACATTTTGATTTTTGAGGTGCAGTACAGTTTTTTGCTGGACTCTGCTTTGCTGTACTCTTGCTTTGATGCTGTGTACAGTTTGTGGGTTTTTGGTTCATGTGGATGCTTAATGTTCTCTGAAATGCAGGCCACATTTGTGGAAAAAAATGGGGTACTCTTATGGTTCAGTGAAGTCCAGTGCAATAGTGTGATGAAATCAACAACCAATAAACACTACCAAAAATTCAACCATCAAAAATCAGTGTTGTTATAACAAGTGGTTATAAGTGGAGTGATTGTTATTGACTAAACTCAACAAACAAGCAAGGAGACCATTGTAAGTGAAACAGGAGCATCAGTAGATAATGAAGCTCATAATGTGCAAAGCTCACAAACTGTCTGGACAGTCAATTATCACAAGCCATCAAAATTCATTTAGCTCTTAAGCAGAGCACAGAGAGCTTCATGGAACCTGTGTGCAAAGCATTGCATACTTTTCTAAAGCACACATCCACTGCTTCCATCATGCTATTCTATAGGTAATGTGGAGGCAATGTGTGGATGGAGCTGGGAATTTTTTTGGACTAATATTTTGGACTATTATAAAGTTGGGTGGAGGGTTATAGGGTGAGCATCTTTTTCAGGTTATGGTGTTTGTGCTTTTGTTCTAGTGGAAAGTACAAAGACATTTTGGATAGTTCAATGGACCCAAATTAGTGGAAAATGCTTGAAAATTGTCCCATTCTGTGTTGACATTACTGCACACTAGTCCATAAATCAAGCTAAAAAAAAAGTAGGATGTTTCAGTCCTGACAGGATGAGTTGGAGAGAGGTCAGTGGGCCAGACATTCTCTCTAACATTAGCGATCGTCTGACCTCTCAATTGTGCTTCAGGAAAATGGCCAAAGTGTGTTTCCATCTAACCAATTGCCGTGTACACACAGCAGTGAACATATTATCTGGTATTATTTTCAATCCAGACTTTACCATCTACCTCATGCACTCAGGAATTCGCACCTTGGTGCTCATTTCTTGGTTTACTCTGTTACATAAGTTTCAGTTTGTTAACTTGGACAGTTGTGGTCTGGTGGATAAGGAGATCAACTTGTCATCATAAGATTGCAGGTTTGATCCCCAGACCAAGTTGACTGTGGTGTGAGTGATTAAATACTTGCTCTCCCATTTTCAACAACCACAGCTGTGGTATCTTTGAGCAACGCACCAGCTTCCTGACTGCTCCCGGCCGCCCATTGCTCTGGGTGTATGTTCACGGTGTTTCTTCACTGCTGTGTGTGTAAACTGAGATGGGTTAAATGCAGAGCACAAATTTACTAGTCAATATGGGTCACTCCATATCTGGCCAACTGGTCACCATTTTGAATTTATATGGAATGTAATTTGGAGCTGTCCGAAATAATCAACCCTTGGTGGAAAAGGATTCTGATCTCATGGCCTTTGCTGATGATATGAGACACAAAATCCTGCCTATCAGTAGCAGAGGAAGGTGTACATTTATCCCCAGAGAGCCACATCCAGGAAAAAAATTGACTAACCCTCCTTTTTGGGTGGTCATCAGGATCAGAACCATAGACCAGGGTTCCCAAATCTAGTCCTGGAGGGCCAGAGCCCAGCATATTTTAGTTGCAACCCTGCTCTGGTATGCGTATTACTTTAGCTTCAGACAATCAGAGATTACCTTAATTACCTCAAGAGCTGTGTTTCATGATGTTTGAACCAAAACAAACGTGAGATGGATTCCTCCTTCACTCTCATGCTCTTGCCTCAGATCGGAATGTACGCTTCGACATGACTTCTACATGGATGGAAGAGACCACCTCTGTGGAAATAGAGAGTTTTTCTTCTGAGCACTTGTCCTATGATTAGCAATATGAGGCATTATTCAAGAAAACTCAGCCATAGCACATTACAATATCAAATCGACTCATCTTTCGATTTATTGATGGCGCTGTGTGTATCATCTCACCTTGGCTCTGAAAGCAGAATGCTATGAGGAAGTGTTTGTGAGGTTTTTCTCTCTTGCCATTCTCAAGAGTCAGAACTGTCGGCCACCCAATCCCAACCAGGTCCGGTTCTTTCAAGCAAAGGTCCATCAACAAGGGTTAAGGTCTCTTTTTGATAGCGCACCATTGGCCAACCAGAGTGTGGTTCTCAGATCTAATATCTCTCCTCAACGGCTCACCTTAGGTGATTACAGTGAGCAGGGATCTTCTGTCTCAGCTGCAAAGGACTGAGCTCTGGAACCTTCCATCTATTTACGAGATGCAAGGTATGAGATGCTAGTTTTGCAGTGTAGTAGAACTATAATAAGTACTAAGTCTCCTTCCAATAGATAAACTTATGCCCTCAAATAGAGTATAATGAAAGTTGGTTCATAACACCATGTAGATTCAGTACTGGATTTTCTACAAGAAAAACCATCAGGTTTTTGCCCTAATACTCTAAGAATTTATGTGGCCACCATTATAGGAACATTATCGTTACTTATAGGAAAGCACACTTTAGTTGTCTCCTTTTTTCATGGAGCTAAGTGGTTGAGGCCAGCTAAGGGGCTACTTGTACAAATTCTTCTGTGTTTTGTTGATTTTGGCTCAGTTATAGCAATGGCAAATGCTGTGGCTTTTTTTTGTTTTTTTTTTTGCTCTTGCTCCCTGCAGGAACTTCCCAAAAATTGAGTGTGACTTTCAGCAGTAACCTAGAGAAAAAACCTACTTCAGTTAGGTTTAGTTATCCACAGATTCAAATACCTATTTTTCTGGCTCAATAATGTAGACAATGTGCTACTAAGCAGTTTGAACAGAAATATATTTTTAAATAGTATGAAATTGTAAAGTCTCTCTCCCTCTCTCAAGGTTGAGTATGATGGCCTAACAGGTCACGTGGAGTTCAACAGCAAAGGCCAGAGGACCGATTACACACTGCGGATTCTGGAGAAAATAAAGGGAGGTCACAAAGAGGTAACACTCAAGCAGACTCTCTGATACACACATTACCCGGAATCATGGGAGAGAATGTAAGGTCTAATGAATGGGCAGTAGCTGGAGTAATTGCCACTTTACTCCTCTATTATTGGTCATATTTATCTCCCCCTCACCCTCGTCTTTTTCACTTAACTCGTTTCCTCCCTGGGAGATTTAACATGATTTTATAGTGTATCTAAACATTTTGTTTGTTAGTTCATTTGATTCAGATGAGCTTAGTAATTGTTATTAAGATAAAGCTAATTGTTATTTTGTTTATCTGCAGATTGGCATCTGGTACTCTAACAACACACTGAATATGAACTCTGCTTCATTAGATAATCACATGTCGGTGACGCTTGCTAACAAGACACTTACTGTCACCACAATCCTGGTAAGAAATACACATATTACTCCCTGGAGTGTTCATGAAGGTCAAAACTAACTATCTGAATAAAAAAACATTGCAGCACCAGGGGTGTAAATGATTTTTTCAGCTCCAAAGTTGGGCAGTTTTAACATAGGAGTGAACGACAACCTGCTCACTTTTGACCCCACTCACTTGTACTACAGGTACTACAGCTCAGTCACTTCCTATTGCAGGAGCAAAAGAAGGGTGGGAGATAGGCCCTTGATAAAAACTAATTTTTCAGAGTAGAAATACACACATTATTTTACCAAAGTGGAGATGAAGGAAAAGAAAAATCTCAGTAAGATGCAAGCTATCCGTCTATCTGCCTGAAGCTAATGTCGACGACAACAAACATCAACTACTACACATTACTACTAGATTTATGTTTGATATAAAAAGCACCGTTTTATTCTAACGTAATGTTATTTCAAATAATATTTTATTTAATAATACAACGTTTCCACATAAACTGTGAATAATTGTTGTTTTAAATTATTTATTTATTTTTTGGTATATATTTGAGGAGGAACTTTTAAAGGGGTAAACACTTGAAAATGTTATTTGGTTTCTTTTGTGTTATTTATTTCAGAAATACATTTGATATTTTCAGTTTGTGCTGGTCTGAGATGCATTATCATTCAGAAGTTTTCTTTATTTTAAGTCAGTTTAAGTATATTGACAATGATGCTTGGTGTTAAGTCAGAGTGCAAATAAATAAAAACAAAATCCCCAGAGTAGTGTTTTTCAAGCAGCACTGATATTAAAATAAAAGAGCATTAATGGTTGCATATATTTTTTCATTTATAAAATAACAAATTGGTTACTTTTAACAGTAACTCCTTACTTTTTACTTAACACTGTAACAAGTTATTATTTTTTGTAACTAGCAAAACACTGGGTATACCATGAAAAATCATCTGAGGAAATGTAGATTCAAGATATATAGACTGTATAGGTTTTTGAGATGACACTTTACAATAAAGTGGCATGAATTATCATTAGTTAATTAATAAACGAACCATTAATTTCTGATGAGTTGACAACTTGTAACATGAATTAATCATGAACTAATTAACCCTGCATCATATGGATGAATACATCAGTAAGTTCCTTTAATAACAATTTATTTCTTATTGTTTATAAAATCAATCAATTGAAATTCCGAAGTAAACTAAATTTTTAAATTGTGTTGTTGAAATTTGAGTAATAGTTCTTTGATTAAGTTCTATTCAAATTGAAATGAATAGAAGGTGTTCAATGTGCAGCTGACATGACACATAATGACAATTTTTTTCACCTATAAAATTAAAATATAATATAAAAAACCCTGAAGACGTCTACCATTATTTGTGCCTCATTAAATATTTGGGTTTGACAAACTCCTGTTCTCTCACCATGGCTGCCAAAACTGATACTCTTGGCAAACAAGCTTAAATAAAACATTTTAATAACCTTTATTTTAAATGTTATTTTAACATTATATGATGTTGTTTAGTATTTAAATGGTGGTCAATAAAAAACACAGACATATATTTTACTTCAATTCTTGTATTATAATTATAACATACTGTTGCGAGACTGCAGATTTCCTTGGAGCTGAAGCTAATTAACTTTGCTTCTAATCAAGCAGGCTGTGCACCAGGTCACAGAACCGGTTGTAGCGTCATCATAGTTCATAAAAGAACTGTCTCAAGAAACGTAATGTTACTTTCATAATCCCCGTTCCCCGAATAGGGAACTGAGAATTATGTCTTTGATGACAATGGGAACTCTGCTAAGAGTGCTCTACTCTCTCGAAACAATTTTTAAAACACCAATCAGTGGCCGTGCTGATGGTCCAGTGACCACGTCCCCACTATAGAGCGGATACAAGCGTGACACTCTCTGTTTAAGAAGCTGCAGCCATACTCACCCCTAGGCAACCAGACTTACTCTATGTTCCCTATTCAAGGAACAGGGGTTACGAAAGTAACCATTATATTCCTCATTAGTCAATCACTAAGATTTATGCTCATTGGGAAAAACACATATAGGCTTTTTTTTTCATGTGCCAGCAATTTGCCTGCGATCTATGACGAGTGGAGCCTGGGACAGAACGTAGAACAGCCGACACTGAGCATTCTCTGGGGTGGATGCAATTTTTTGCTGTGGTTTTACACTCTACAGGAACAGAAATGTCACATTCACATCAATGCGCTTAAATTATAAAACTGAATTGAGTACCATCCATCCATTTTCTTGTCAGCCTTCTTCCCTTTCAGGCTCGCCACAGCGGAATGAACCGCCAATTCTTCTCAGTACATTTTACTTAATGACAAAGAAACTTTCATTAATGTACTGAATTAAACATGGCATTTTTAAGTAAAAACACAAAATAGTATTTATTTATTTATTAGTACATACTTAATAATAGTTTCCATTATTTACAGGTCGAAAAATCAATTTTGACAGTGTAGGCTGCTTGCTAACATTCGGCTTACGTCTACACCAAGTACCGATCCCAGATTAGTTGATTGGTACTGCCACTGAGGGAGTGGTAGCATATATTTATAGACACACCCTTCTTTGTGGGTTGACAAATTTACGGGCACTTTTTTTTTTACCCATATTCATAAGTCGTGTAACTTACAGGTAAACTAAATGATAACTCAACAATGAGGCTTGAACAATATGTAGCCCTCTGTAGTAAATCTTAAATGGGAAAATAAAATATTATCTTAGAATTGCAACATTTTTTTACAGCTATATTACAACAAATTCCAAAGTTCAGGATTAGTCAAGTATGATTAGGTGATGACTTTACTTTAAGGAACGTATGCAATATAAGTTAACAACAAAGCACAAATACAGTTTCAAAGCATATTTAAATGCAAAAGATTTGTTACAAATAACCAGATTAAATAAACTACATGAATGTATTATCACTAAAATACACACTACTGTAATATGCATTTAAATGAGGAGATCAGAACTGAAAAGAACAATAACAGATCAAGGCCAAAGAAGTAGGCTTTGCATGGGTTTTACTGCTGTTTCATAGGTTAACCGGCAATATAAATGCCATTTCCACTGAATGGGTCTTAAGTTCATGGTCCTGTATAAAAATTGAGAATGTAATATTCTAGCATTAATTGTTGCATTCAACTGGTTTTATAGGAAAATCCATATGTCATGCGGAAAACAAACTACCAAGAATTTGAGGGGAACGATCAGTACGAAGGCTTCTGTGTGGATATGCTGCAGGAACTGGCAGACATGCTCAAGTTCAGTTTCCGGATCAAGCTTGTAGATGACGGGCTGTATGGAGCACCAGAACCCAATGGCTCGTGGACCGGCATGGTGGGCGAACTTATCAACAGGGTATGGATACATCTGCACACAGACACAGCATTAATTCCTCTCTCACGTTTTGTTCCAAACACATATCGTGTGTTCATAATCAGAGCATAATGCAAAAAAGACAACTGAGAATTGTGGGGTTTTTTTTTTTCAATTCTCAATTGTGTCTGATTTTAGGCAAGATTTTTTAGAAAGATACATTTGAAAAAACCATAAAGGAAACAAAATGTTCTGCGTTACTTTGTCTGGACTTTGTCAATTTTCCTACCTGAATTCCGTATATCATTAATAACATGTTTTAATTATTTGTCATTAATATCTATCCAGTCTACAAATAAAATGTTTAGCTAAATTCTCTAATCATAAAAATAATCATAAGTAATAACCATATAATTTTTTTCACATTTGTTCACAGTTACATTTCATTTGAATAGGTATATTTGGGATGTGATTTCTCATAAAAAGTGTAAAAGTTCCACACTTTTAATGGGAGTATTTTTTAAAGTCATATCCAGAAAAATTTGTAAGTAAGTTAAAATATTGGCAATTTTTGTAGTGTAGTTTTTTACCTAAAATGCACAAAAACTTCTTTGCCCGCTTACTAATCTTAGTTTGGTCTGGCTTACAATTCACTCGTTTGCGCACATTTCACTTTCCTTCTACTTCATGGCACCTCCTAAAAGTGTTTTTTTCTCCAAGTTATCTCTTTGTAATCAGTTAGGCAAGTAGTTAAGCAGATTGATTTCCAGGGTCTACTTTGTAGCTTTTGTAAGCACTATAAACTGGTTAAGATCAATGATAATGTGGGGAAACCTGATGGTTACTTTCCTAAACCCTGTTCTCGAATAGATAACAGAGACTTATGTCGGTACCGACTATGGGAAACTTCACTAGAGCGCTCAATTCTCTCCACGCTCTTTTTAAAACTTCAATCAGAGGCCATGCTGATGGTCTTGTGACCACGGCCCTATGCTCAAACTGAATGCCAGCGTGAATCTCTTCCTGTTTGTGAAGCTGGAGCCATACTCCCCCCATCAGTACTCGCCATCTCGAAGGCTGGACTTAGAACTTCTGGCACTTTAATATTCGTAGGGTTTCGATGAGGGACCTACAGAAAAATGCACATTGAACCACTGGGGAAAGGTATTTAGAGGGAAGATAGGATAGATGGAACTAGTTAGAGCAATAGTTTTTGAGAGTTAGCCTTTCGGGAAACTGCTCTGCCCTCCTGTGGCCAGGGTCATAAAAGAATCAGCTGGTAACCCCTCATAGAGTTCTACACTTACTCTATTACTTCTGTTGGGGCGAGAGGAGTCAAAAAGCTGGTGAATATCTCCAGGGGCAAAAATAGTGCATGGATCACTAAGAAATGGTGCAACCCAAACTGGACACCCATTCATACAATTCAGACAGTGCAATTCAGACCACCTAGCACTGCTGAAGAGACAGATTCAACACTCAGGTTAATAACTGGCGTAGGTTTTAAGTGTTGACCAACCCGCAGCCTTGCAAATCTCTGCCAGCAGAGTTTTCTTGTCAGCGCCCAGGAGGCTGTGACACTCCTGATAGAGTGGGCTCTCAACAAGGGGCAAGGAATGTTGCTGTGTATGCGGTAGAGATGCCTTCCACTTGCAAATTGGCCAAATTCTGTTTGGAGACAGCCTTCTCTATTGTCTGCTGTCCTTGAAAGCACATAAAGAGCTGATCAGAACTTCTAAGGTTCCGGGTCCTTTCTAGATTCTCAGTGCTTGGTCTGGCACAAGGGGTTGGTTCTGCCTCCTCATCGTGCAGAGCCTGGAGTTTCACTACCTGAGTATTTGAAGGGGATAGTAGGAACCTTGGGAACATATCAAGGCCTGCGCTAATAATAACATGAGGGACACCAGGCCTGAATTGTAAGCAGGTCTCGACAATGGAGAGTGCCTGCACATCCCCCCTTCCCCTCTCCTCCCTCCCTCCTCTAATTGAAGCTAATGTGATCAGGAGTACTGCTTAGTTGATAGAACTTAAGCTCTACTTAGTGAAGCGACTTGAATGAATGGCCTTGACATCCCCTAAGGACAATTGAAAGACTCAGGAGGGAACTAAGGAAATCCTAGATGTTCTACCTTTTCTGGCCCCTCTGAGGAATTTGATCGTTAACGTGTGACATCCTGTCAAGACAATTGAAGGTCTCAGGAGGGAGCTAAGGAAGGCCTAGACGGTCTATCTTCTCTGGTCCCTCTGAGGAATTTGACCGTTAACTTGTGTCATCTCAGCATGTTAACTTTAACTGGAAGTGACAGACAGAATCACGGAAATTTAACCTTCAGGGTTCAACTTTATGAGAGTGACACCAGTTGAAGAACTGGTGCCCCACTTGTCTGCATAACCCCACTTGTCGGCTCTGACAAGACACAGTTTTTGGACCACAGGCGTGGCATTACCAGAGGTTCTCCGCACCTAAGCTACCAGACATGGAGTCTGGCCTTGTTTGTGCCCACATCTCTGGAACAGAAGGTCTGACCGCATGGGGAACTGGCCAGAGAGGGACTATCACGACGGTGCAGAGTTCTATGAACCAAGCTCGATTAGGTCAATAATGTGCCACGATTAGGACCTCTACCTTGTCCTCCCTGGTCCCTCACAGGAGGGGTCAATCAGTTGTTAAATAGCGTTTTTTAGCAGTTGCTTTCAAAGTAGCTTCACAAAATCCTAGTGTGGGTCAAGGAGGGTAAATAGGAATTCTCTCTGTGATGTCCCTGGGAGCCATGCTGACTGAGGCAGGTGCTAGTCACCTGCCCAGCAAAAACAACATAGAAACTCAAGATCTATCGACGAAAAGTTTGCCGGACAGCACCTGAAAAACAAAACAAACATAGACAAAACAGAAACAAACAAATGAATAACAATGGTTAGAAAAATGCAACAGACAATAGGTGATCAGCATCAGCTCCAGGATGAGTGATAAATGATGAGGAGAGGTTAGAGAGGCACATTAAACCACATTGTTTTTTCCACAGTTTGTATGTTTATAGTGCTCAGACACCATATCCGTTTTGACAAATACCAGGAACTCATAGTGTAGCTGAGCTCCGGACAACATCCAGGGTTTGTTCCAAAGCTGTAGTGGAGAAATGAACAGTATGTCCCCCCAGCTCTATATTTAAAACTGAGAGATTCTGTATTTGCTTTTTTTAGAGACAATAAGTAAAATTTCTGTTTTATCAGGATTTAGAATAAACATTTTTTCCTTCATCCAATCATTGATTTCAGTGACACATTTTGAGATATTATGTGGCTTTGAAAGTGATTAGGTTTTGCTGAGATATAGAGATGGGTGTTGTCTGCATAGCAGTGGAAACTAATCCCATAATTTTGCCAAGTAGATTGAGGATAGGATAGGTCCCAGAACAGATCCTTGAGGAACTCCGTACTCTACTGCTATTGTGTCTGATGAGTCTCCATTTACATGAACAAACGGACTCCGGTCAGAGAGGTAAGAGTTAAACCATCTTAGAGCCTGGCCCTGGATGCCTGCATCGTTCTCTAGTCTCTCGAGGAGAATCCTGTGATCTATTGTATTGAAGGCTGCACTGAGATCTAGCAGTCTCTGTGCTGTGATCTGTTCTGAATCCAGATTGAAGATTTTCATGAACTTTGCTCTTCTGTAAGAAAAAACTGAGCTGTGCTATTACAACTTTCTCTAATATTTTAAAGGTTAAAGATAGTTGGATAACTATAGTTGGATAACTCAGTAGGATCCAAGTGCGTATTTTTGATTAGTGGTTTAATTACTGCCTGCTTGAGCTGTTTAGGAGCGCAACCTAGTGATAGAGAGGAGTTCCCCGTCGGTCACTACGACTTATGTCGGTGACGACTTTAGGAAGCTCTGCTAGGAGCGCTCTACTCTTTCGGCTGATGATCACGTGATCACGTTGTCGTGCATAAACCGGATGTAAGCATGATGCTCTTCCTATTTTTTGCTGGAGCCTACTCTCGACACGTGAGTAACTCAGTGAGAGACAACCACAGAGAATTCATGACGCCGGGGAGGAAGAGACGTCTTTTTAACAAATATTTAACCATGTAAAGGCATTAAAAAGCTTTAAGTCAAACTGTGGTATCACCAGTATCAGTGCAACTATGAGGAAAAAACCAAGTAAGCAGTGAAGTAAATACGAATTTAGACATACAGAGTTAACCCAATAGCAGATTCAAGCAAAATGGGTATAGAAAAATGAATGAAATTAAAAATTACCAATTATAAAAAAATTGCACAATTAAAAATATATTGCACTAATACAATATATATATATATATATATATATATATATATATATACAATATATATATATGTATGTGTATAGCGGAAATATAAAATAGGGATATATTGAGCTAACCCTAGAAAGACCTTTGTATTTCAACAAATTCCTTGTGTGTGTGCACATGCACACTTGGCAATAACCATTCTGATTCGTAAAATATGTTGCACATTTGAGGTAGTGCAGATGGTGGGTATGAGGTTGATAATCTGATTAACATACATTTGAAAAAAGCTTGCCTGATCATCTCAATGGTAAAAAAAATCCTCAGTGTCATCGCTAAAAGCCTCATTGTTACCATGTCTCTGTTCTTATCCATATCTCATTGTTCCTTTGCTCATTGTTTTCATGCTGCTCTATTCCCCTCTTCAGCCCTATTTTCCATCTCCGTGCTTGCCCTGTAATAAATAAATATCTTTCCTTTTACCCAAGGACTCTCATATCAAATTCCTTCAAGACTGCTATCTTACCCTGCTATTATATCCCTTTACCATCTCTCCATTCACCCGTACGGCTGTCCAGCCTTACTTTGACCATTCGTTTTTTTTCAATTACACATTCATTCCACTTGTGCTGCTACTGTAAATATACTTTTTAACATTGCTCCCTGTCTCTATCAGGAAACTTTAAAGTTTGTGAAATAGCTTTTTTCCAAAACGGAGGTCAACGTTTTGTCTGAGAACACAAGTCTGGCACAGACTCATTCGCAGGCTCCAATTAAGCATTTTACAACTGTCACAGTGGTATGCTAATTAGCACTTAGCAGCAGTGCTAACTAAGCCACACAACAGAAGGAGGTTCTATTAAAGTAAAATATACAGTGTGGAGAACTTATTTTTCTCAATGTCATATGTAACAAGAAAAATTTTAAATTGAAACATGATAGAGGCAGCTAGTTCAAATTTTGAGATTGGATAAATGGAATTAACATAATAATGGTTTAGTTGAGTGAAAGAGTCAAACAAATACCTTTGGAAGGAGCAAATTTGACTTTTGTTTGGGAACGTCCAAAAAAAGTTTTGATACAATCTACTCTTTTAATTCACTATGAAATCCACAAAAAGGCTCACCATGGCATAACCCCTTCAAACAAACATTGAAGAATACGTTCAATAATGTAAGAGTAATCCAAACTGCACAAGCAATCGAACGGAAGCATTAAAAGCAGCGATACCACATTATTCAGGTTGAATATTAAAATTTGAAACAACTTCAAAGTCGAGTCATTGCTAAACTCCTTCTGGGCTAACTCCGTCTAAAGCAGCCAGCACCAAATGGTAGGCAGAGGTCTGCATCAGACCGAGTGGTGGTTTTGTTCGGATCCGGGACCAATTTCTGAAAAATTGCGAGAATAGTTTATTTCAAATGGGACATTTTGCCCCTGTGAACAGACAATGGGCTCCACTACTTCATTTAATTCGGCATTGGCTTTCCTCAGTTGAGCCAATCAAATTGCTTGTTTAAACTGCGTCTCCATTGCAGAGCATAGAGACAAGAGTGAGAGACCTTGCAAAACCGTTGTTTTCAGGATTAGCGGAAGAGAAGTGTTTGTTTCTTTCTTCTGTCAAGCAGTTCCAAAACAACGGCATTCTTTAAGAGTGCCACCATGAACCTAAACTCAGCTAATTTGCCCAAAAGCTTCACCTGAAGTTCCAGATGAGAGAGCGAAACATTAAGGAACTAACCACAGCGTAAGCGATCTAAGAGACTAACCACAACCCAGTGATGTACTAATTAATGTTCAATGAGGATATCATGGATTTTGGGGCAACATAAAAGTGTTCAGTGATGAGATTGCTATGAAAGAGTGCTTAAATCTGCTGTAAGTCAGCTTTTTCTACAATGAACATTATAAAAAATTAGTTGTTTTTCAAGATATTATATCAATAGTTATTGGGCTCTGTTTTGCACTTTTATTAGTTGTTTGTAGGATTCTGTTACAAAGCCCTACTGTAAATATATTTAACTGGGCATTATTTATACAAATGTGGAAATAAAATAGGTTATAAAACACAAGCCAGATGGTCTGTATCTTTTACCCTGAGGACATTTTAATAACTAGACCTAGGTGACTAATTGAATCATCATTTTCTAATTAGATCTTATTGGTCATGCCTGAAGTCTTTGACCGGAGCAACCTGAGTCAATGGTGAATCAACACATTCATCTCTGCAACACTCACCTTTCTGGAGACAAAAGGCACAAGGATGGAGACCCTCTGCTTTGTCAGCAGCTTGGGACAATACTGTGCCAATACACGTAGTGGAGACATCTAACTCAAAAGTAAAAGTTTATTGCGGGCGGGATGCCTGTTTCAGACAATTGAAAGCTAATTCTGTATCTGGTGTTCAATTAAGGGAAGAGGCGGTCCCCTCAGGAAGGGGTTCTGAGGTGATGCAAATCGGCAATAATCCTAATAAACCTGTGATAAAATTCGCTAAACCTTTGATGTGCTAGAGCTCTTTAACAGAAGTGGGATTATGGCAGTTGGTTTGAATCAAGACTCCAAGGCTACCCCTACTGGTTAAGTGGGGTTTGATTGCAGGTGTATTTGTTGACAATTGATTGACTGGTTGTGTCTCTTGGGAAGTAACTGAAACCCTGAGATCTTTTTTATCTATCGGAGTTGAGTAATTAACTTTGTCAGCCACATTATTAAAAGATAAATTATAAAAATAAAATAAGAGGGATTCCTTGTCTTTGTGCTCCTGTTGTCCAAATAAAGTGATATCACTTCCTAATACAATGTTAGATTGTATCAATGATGGGTGGAAGATTTACGGCAAAAAAAATGAGCAAAAGAGCACATTTAGCTGCTTAGAATATCAAAATGTATTACCTTTTAAAAACTGTTTCATTGTTTTTTTTTAAATAAACGTCCAAAATGAAAACAAAAATGTATTATATAGCATAAAGTCATACAATTTAGTTCCCAATCAGTCGGTCACTACGACTTAAAAAATGCCAATCGGCAAATGAGCTGATGGTCCGTGATCACGCCGTCCCGCATAACCCGGACGCGAGTGTGACACTCTTCCTGTTTTTTCCTCTGAAGCCTACTCTGACACGCAAGCAGCTAAGTGAAAGACACCACAAAACAGTTGGTTTACCTTGTGTGGATTTTGAGAGATCTCCAGGCTGGACCCCTTCTAAGTCCGCGCCCCCGTCGCCTATTCGACGCCGGAGTAAACCTCCTCAGTCCTCCCCTGAGCGTCAGTCTCCTCGTCAAAGACGTCAACCAAGAGCGTTTACAAGGAGTCGACGGAGGAGCAGTCCTGTCCAGTGCCCCCCACCCAACATCATCAGGGGAAGAGGGTCCATTGGAAGCGGCCCAAAGACAGGCCGCCTAGGGAGTCACACTGCTGCGTGGGCCTCACCACCAACTCGCCCCCCTTGGAGGGAGGGGGTGCCATCACCATCAAGTAGCTGACCCACAGGTCAGATCTCAGTTTTTCATTAAATATGCAAAACTTTAACAACTTTAACGCAGCCTGGAGGCTTGCCTTGCAGATCCGAATGCAGTTCTCATCTCAGAGGCACATTCAAGGGCGTGGCGTCTGAAGCAGCACAGTCCGGATGGCTCTCAGCTTCCGTGTCAGAGTCAGCCTCGAGTGGGACCTCCTCGGCTGGAACCGGAGGCTCCTTCAAGGTCGAGCCTGGATGCCCAGGTAGGTCTCCACCTAGGCTCCCTTCGGACCCCACCGCTAAGTCCGCGGCCCCGCTATGGAAACTATCGGCGAAGTGCGCATGACGCCATTAGTGGAGTTTCAGGAAGCCTGGTGGGAGTTTCCCAATATTTCCCCTTAGCTCGTACATACAATCCGGCATGGCAGTTTGCTGCCAAGCCGCCCAGCTTCAATGGGGTTCTAATGATCTCTGTCTCAGCCACAGAGGCCCCGGTCCTGCGCGGGGAGATCGATTCCCTTCTACTCAAAGGTGCAATTGAAACAGTCCCTCCTGCTTACAGAGAAAGAGGGTTTTACAGTCCTCACTTTCTAGTTTCCAAGCACACAGGCGGGTTGCGTCCAATCCTCGACCTGCGTCGTCTGAACGCTCATTTTCTGAGACTTCCGTTTAGGATGATATCCCTCAGACAGCGGGTCCACTCAGTCCGTCCAGGGGATTGGTTCGCCACAATAGATCTGAAGGATGCGTATTTTAACGTGAGTATACTCCCACGGCACAGACCCTTTCTACGGTTTGGCCTCGAGGGGCGAGTGTATGAGTACTGCGTCCTTCCCTTCGGCTTATCTTTGTCCCCTTGCACCTTCACAAAGGTGAGCGAGGCGGCTTTAAGACCGTTATTACAGGAAAGGGGTTCGAATCCTGGCTTACTTGGACGACTGGCTGATACTGGCCCAGACGCGGTCCCAGTTGATTCGCCACAGAGACAGCGTTTTATGCCACCTCAGCCGTCTGGAGCTTCAGATCAACTCAGAAAAGAGCCGTCTAACCCCTGGCCAGAGCATATATTTTCTGGGTATAGAGCTAAACTCGTTGAACATGCGAGCACGCCTCTCTCTAGAGCACGCCCTGAGCCTGCTGCAGGCAGCACACAGAGTCTGCACAAGATTAGTTAAGAACTTCCAGAGGCTCCTGGGGAAAATGGCTTCCGACGCAGCGGTTATTCCGCTCGGCTTATTACATATGAGACCACTCCAGTATTGGCTCAAGTTCCGAGTTCCGTCACCAGCATGGCGTCCAGGGCGACTGAAGGTGAACGTGGCACCTCGTTTTCGCCTCCATCTGCATCTTTGGAAAGATGTTCTCTGTACCGGTGTCCCCCTGGGAGGATCTGCCAGGCGCGTAGTGGTAACTACAGACGCTTCAGGGACTGGGTGAGGTGCTGTATGCCGGAAGCACAATGTCTCAGAGTTTTGGACAGAGAAACGCTCGTGTCCGGGTTATGCGGAAAGGCGTGATCATGTGATCATCAGCGCGTTCGCTGATTGACATTTTTAAACAGTGTGGAATGAGTAGTGCGCCCCTAGACAAGGCAAGGCAGGGGTAATTCACAGTGCTTTAAATTGGAAATAAAGATTAAAAAGAAAGTACATTTAATAAAATCAAGCCTAAAAAAGTCATAGAAAAACAAATTGATTTAAAAACTGAAAATTTAAAAATTAAAACAAAGATTAAGATGTGAAATGCAGAGGTAAAATAGTTCAGTTGTTGGTGCTCAGTCGACAAAAGCGCAACTAAACAGGTGAGTCTTTAGCGTGGATTTAAACATGACTAAAGTGTTGGCACCCTTGATCTCCTCTGGAAGCTGGTTCCATCTGTGGGCCCCATGGTAACTAAAGGATTATTTTCCCTGTTTGGAATTTACCCGGGTTGATCTAATTTATTTGAACCGAAGGATCTCAGTTCCCTGTTTGGTGTGTATTCACTGAGCATGTTTGTTAGGTATTTAGGTGCTAAGTTATGTTTGAACTTATATACGAGCAGCAGAACTTAAAAATCTATTCTGAAGGAGACCGGTAGCCAGTGCAGAGACTTGAGAACTGGAGAAATGTGTTCTACTTGGTTAATGGTCTTTTTGGGAAGACCAGTGAGAAGGCCGTTACAGTAGTCCTGCCTGCTGGAGATGAAAGCATGAATCAGTTTCTCTAAATCTTGTCTGGAAACAAAGCATCTTATTCTTGCAATGTTTCTAAGATGGTAATAAGCTGATTTCGTCATTGCTTTGACGTGGCGATTTAGACTAAGATGAGAGTCCAGAATTACTCCAAGATTTTTGACCTGATTTGAAGTTGTTAGTCCCTTGGTATTGAGATACGTGTTAACCCTAACAACCTCGCTTTTGCTTCCGAATGCAATGACATCAGTTTTGTCCTTGTTTAATTGAAGAAAGTTGTTTTCCATCCAGTTTTTAATCTCATCAAGACATTGGCAGAGAGAGCTTATGGGGTTGTAGTCATTTGGGGAGATAGCTAGATAAATTTGTGTATCATTAGCATAACTGTGGTATGATATCATTCTCATAATTTGGCCCAGTGGAAGCATGTACATGTTAAATAGTAAAGGAGCAAGGATTGAGCCTTGAGGGACTACACAAGACACTGCAGTCCACTTCGACATGTAATCACCTATTTTTACATAGAAGCCTCTTCCTTCTATGTATGGTCTGAATCATTTTATCACAGTGTCTAAAAGACCAACATAGTTTTCTAGTCTATCGAGAAGGATTTTGTGGTCAACTGTGTCGAAGGCAGCGCTCAGATCGAGTAAAACCAGGACAGTCACTTTTCCTGAATCTGTGTTTAACCAGATGTCATTGACTATCTTCAGTAGTGCTGTTTTTGTGCTGTGATGAGCTCTGAAACCCGACTGATAACAATTCATGTATTCATTTTGGGTCAGGAATTCAATCACTTGTTTTGCCACAATCTTTTCCATAATATTACTAATAAAAGGGAGATTTGAGATGGGCCTGTAGTTGCTCAGTACAGTATTGTCTAAGTGTGTCTTTTTCAGTAGTGGCTGTACCACATTGGTTTTAAGGGATTTTGCATTTAAGGGAAAAGCACAGAGACTCTCTTTATAACGGTCGTAGTGGACGACAAGTTTGGATTTTCTCCACCTTCTTTCAGCCTTCCTGCAAAGTCTTTTCATACTTTGAACTTTTGTTGCATTTCTCCAGGGTGTTTTTTGTCTCCAAGATTTCGTCTTGACCATTATAGGTGGGATGTCGTCTATAACAAACTTTATTTTTAAAGTAAATGTGCCGGCAGTGATGCTTGGTGTTTGAGATATGGCATGCATAAACATCTCGCTGGTGTTATCATTTAAGTGTCTCTTTCTAACAGAAATTGATCTTGCAATTTTGATGTGGGAGATTGCTGCATCAACAAAAACCCAGAAATGATCAGACAGAGCAACATCTTGCACAATGGTGGATAAAATATTTAAGCCCTTACTAATTACCAAGTCCAGTGTGTGACCGTGACAGTGTGTGACACCCTGAACGTGTTGAGTCACGTCGAAGCTGTTTAAAATATTGTTGAGTTCTTTGGCAGCATTATTGTTGGGCTTGTCCATGTGAATATTAAAATCCCCAGCGATGATAAAAGAGTCAAACTCCAAAGAGATGGCTGAGAGCAGTTCAGTGAAATCATCGGTAAACTTTGTAGTGTACTTTGGAGGCCTGTATAAGGTGGTGAGAAGTACCCGTTTGGTGCTTTTTAAAGCTATACTCAAATATTCAAAAGATGTGTAATCCCCAAGATTGACCTGTTTGCATTCAAAAACGTTCTTGTACATACTTGCGATTCCGCCTCCTTTCTTATCAGAAAGAGAGGCATGACTATATAAGAAGTTTCCTGGTGCAGCCACGTTTACTATGGTTGCACTTCAGCTATCATCTAGCCATGTTTCAATTAGCAACCTAAAATCTAAGTTATTTGTTAAAATAAAATAATTTACCTTTAATCAGGTTTGGTCTGCTTGATTTCTGATTTCTAGCAGACCTTTTCTTACACTTATTTTGTCTATTTCTAGCAGGTCTTATGTGTATCGCTAATAGAGTAAGAGCTAAAGGGGCTGAGGACATCTGCCTGTTCTGAAAACATTCCCCAAGGTCGCCGTCTTGAGGCAGCATGTCCTGTTTATCTCACTGCTGGTTTGGTGGAGTAAGGGTGGGTTGGGGGTGATTTTGCCCCAGGCGGTTTGATCGCAGAACTCTTTCTCCTATATGAGGGGGAGGTGCCCGCCTTTTTTGGGGCGATGGTCGGGGCTTGCTGTAAACGAGTGAGACAGCTTGGTTCCTGCAGAGACTAGTTTTTCAAGCTGCGCTGGGAAACTGGGATCCTGCAGTGTGGGTGACATAGACCTTGGTGGTGTGTATCCACAGTTAATTTGATGGCTCTTGTGTCTTTCGGACTGATAGCGGAGGGAGAAAAGTATATTGTCCGTGAGCATTCTTGCTCCAGATCTGTTTAGCTGCCTCCCATCTGGTGTGATAAAATCAGGCTGATTCCAGAACACATTAAATTGATCAATATACTCGAAATCTCTTGATAAAGTGGTGTTTTCTAGCCATGTGTTGAGCCCAAGCAAACAAGAAAACATATTTGTGCCATTTTCTGGAAGCGGACCACTTATGAAACATTGTATTTTGAGACTTTCAAGTGTGTCAAATAGTTCCATAAAGTCCTTCTTAAGCAGCTCTGATTGTCCTTTCTTTACGTAATTTTTCCCCACATGAATGATGAGTTGTTTTGTCTTGTGCTTGCTCAGAATATCTCTCATCGTTTTGTTGATATCTAACACAGTGGCATGAGGGAGACAGTATGTCGCCATAGTTTTTCTCCGTAGGTGCTGGATTGTATAATCCCGAATAATCAGAGTCTTTGGCTTCACTGAGACATGAGTTGGATATTGCTTATTTCTTGACCCCCTGCTTTATGAAATGTGTGTGTGCTCTGATTGTTGACTGACAGGCTGAGATTGATCGGTATCCACAGTCATTAAAGTTACAAATCTGTTTCGCAGCTGTATTTCCTGATGAATTGGTGTAGATGAGCCCAGTCCAAACAGAGAGCCTTTAAGACTATTTCTCTGAAATTGCCAGGTTTCAGCCTGATCAAGACTTTCTCCTCGCTGATCTGGGTTCAGAATAACATGCTGATAAATTGTAATGAACTCACCAGCTTGTTGCTGGTTCTTGTTCAGGTCCAGTTCTTTATAATCCACTGTCCTTTGAGAACGAAGCGCCTGTAGCTGTGTTTCCAAAACTTTAGTTCGTTGAAGAAGAGATTGAATTAGGGAAATGCTGTGATCGTAACATTTTTCACAGCGGTGGATCAAAGGCATTTTTCACTCGTCTGTGTGAATGCGAGCTGCTGATAGAATCCTGTTTCTGTTTATCCAAACTTTTCTAGGGTTGCTGTCAGAGCATTAGAAATAGCTTCGTCTAAATAGAATAGACATTTAAAAACTGAAATAAAGTGAGAAAATAGAAAAGCGAGTGAGGAGCACAAGCAGAGCAGGAAGGGCTGATAGCGGAGCTTCCCATAGTAGTCACCGACATAAGTCTCGTTTTTATACACTATCAAATGGAACATTTCAAAGTAAATGTGGAGCAGTTGCTGACTTAAAAAAAACAGTTTGAATGGAGAGAGGGGTTCAACCAGTGCCATTTTCATAGAATAAATGTAAGGTTCTTTTCTTTTTAAACTACATTTCTCCTCTGTGGTCAAACAAAAACAGTACCTCAACCAACAGTATCTGCATTACATTAGCTTGCAAAAATGTAATATCAAGTCACAAATAAAAGTAACATAATGAAGTTGATCAATGTGTAGAGCTGCAGTATTTCTCTCTGTTTTTCTGGTCTTTTTTATGCAGAAAGCAGATATGGCAGTGGCTGGATTTACAATCACATCAGAGAGAGAGAAAGTTATAGACTTCTCCAAACCTTTCATGAACCTTGGCATCAGCATCTTGTACCGTGTCCACATGGTGAGAAACAACTCTAGCTAAAAAAAATTTACAAGCACACAGTGTGTTTCATTGAAGTTAATCCCTGTTCACACATTCCCAGTAATTTTGAAAGCTAAGGTTTTTATTTACAGTTATGCTGTGTGTCCTTATGTGCATGGAGCAGCATTTCAGCATAACCATGTTTACCAAGTTGAACTTTTTGAAAGCACAGAGTAAATCGTTCTGATGTCTGTGCATAGACATATGTTATGTTTAAGCAGCAACCCAAGTCTACTGGTGCACAGAAAAAGGTTTTGCCCTGTGGTTCACTGTGCTAAAGCCTCTGAAATGTACAGGACTACAAGCATGCTTAACGCATTAATTAAGATATTAAATTGCAGAATAGTCAAGCCAAACTGCAGCAACATGCAGCTCATTTTTTTTACACAATACAGGCGCAAACACTTCTCTTCAGGGAACACTTACTATGAAGAAAAAAATCCCTTTTTCACTCTTTTCACTTTACTTCTATGGTTGATTGATCAGTTAATACAATTTATACTATGAGTGACTCAAAATAGTCTTTGGCTATGTAAGAAATTGCATATTGCCTCTCCCCTACTGCAAGTCTCTTTGTACAAAAGCGGTTTCTAAACGCATAAATGTAAATAGGCCACATTATAGCACCTTTAACAAAGAGGGTTTGAATCGTGAAAATAATTTTGAGCAAGTTATCAGCAGCATAAAACATTGATAAATGTATTGTTTGTGCTTTCTCAATAGGGAAGAAAGCCAGGTTATTTCTCCTTCCTGGATCCCTTCTCTCCAGCTGTCTGGCTCTTTATGCTGCTGGCCTATCTTGCAGTTAGCTGTGTGCTGTTCCTGGCTGCCAGGTACCCTTCAAATCTCAGAAACTGCTACTCTGCAGTAAAATAAATTGTGGTTCAGTTCTTTGTAAATGCGATCCTTCATCCTCTGGATTTAATTGAAGATAAGGTGTTTAAGTCAAAGTGATGTCACTTTATGTTTTCAGACTGAGTCCATACGAGTGGTCTAGACCTTTGGGGTGCTGGCAGGAGTGCAGGGAGCTGCTGGAGAACCAGTACACATTGGGAAACAGTCTGTGGTTTCCAGTAGGGGGTTTCATGCAGCAGGGCTCTGAGATCATGCCCCGTGCATTGTCCACCCGCTGCGTCAGTGGTGTCTGGTAAGTGAGATACCGAGTGTGTGCATTTGGCGTTCACACTCAAGAGGAGCTGGTGGAGACAATGCAAAAAAGGGCGGATGAGTAACTGAGAGCTAAAAGTAGAGTCAAGGCTGAAATAATTTTATTTTTGTTAAAACAGTAACAATTGTAAAAATTAATATTTTATTTCAGATATCTTTCTTTGGTATTAAAGATTTACAGGGTAAAAATAAGGTAAATATATACAGTTTTGTGCAAAAGCGTTAGCCACTGTTGGTAACAATAAATTCTTGCAAAAATCTATTTTCATCATAAACAAAATGCAGCGAATAAACACTTTAGTGTGGCCCCCTCATTGCCTTTCAGCAATTCTTTCATCAAAAAACAGCAGCAATTATTTTAGGTACTCTTACATGCAGTTTTTAAAACTGGATGCTAGGCAGACATCTTGTAGTTCTTCGGTGGATGTTGGCTTCATCGCATCCTTCTGTCTCTTCATGTAATCCCAGATTTAATCGATGTTGTAGAGATCAGGGCTCTGGGGGGGTAATCGTTTCAAGTATTCCTTGTTGTCCTTCTACAGACACTTTCACATCAAACTCATGACAGGAAACTGCAATATGGAACAGCGTGAAGAAGAACTATATTCTATTTACTTTTAACTTGAGCAATTTACTTATATAACCTGTGTTACGTTATTGTGTCGTTTTTTTGTACCAAAACTGGAGAGTACCCTTGTACCATAACACATTCCTTGTGTGTATGTGCACATGTACACCTGGCAATAAATATATTTCTTTTACAAAGACCACAAAGATTAAAAAATGTCTGGCCATGTCACTGTCCCTCATACCCGCTCCGCCATTGTTGCCTCCAAAACTAGTCCAAGTAACTGAACTTACATTATCTCACTTTTATTAGTTACCTAACTCATTATTAAAGAAATTTCTGAAACAAAATCTAAAGGGGCATGTAAAACTTTTTTGCACTAACTTATGAATTTGAAAAACTGTATTCTTATACTATTAAAAGATGGATGAAAGCTATTATGTTCATTATAGCATTAGCTTCAAGGTTTATCTTAATGAACCTCTCTTTATGATGTGCTGCAGGTGATGTGCCTCATAATTCAACTTTGTTTCAGATGTTTCACAGATAGTTTTGCTTGTTTCCACTTTTTTGAAGCACTGTCATGAAATTCTTGGTGATTTTTAAATCCATATATGATTATGCCGCTGTTTTCTGACATCGTGTCTGTGAACGAGTTTGATTTGTGAGGGAAAAAATGATTGACCTGCCATGATTGACATGATGAGCACTGACAGCACATCCCATACTGGTTCTAATCTAAAAAAAGTATTCTTTTTCTGAAAACATCGTCAAAGTTTTAATCCATTATCCAGTGTATAAGATGGAGCACAAGCCGAGAGACCGAAAACACTCGCTCTGCACTAGTTTCGTCCAAAGAGAGTGAACAAGCCTTGACGCAGTTAACATTTCATATGCATGTTGCAGGCCTCACAGCGGGGTCAGCGTGTGGTTAATGCGCAGCCTTTACAGAGGGCAAATCGTAGGCTTGACGCACAAGTAGATTGACCTTTTGTTGTTGTTTTCCTGGCAGTGTAGCATTATTGTGCTTGGTCGAGACCAATGATCAAGTCAGAGTCTGAACAAGTCCGAGACGATTCCAAGTTCAAACAGTCGAGTCCTGGACAAGACCAAGTCCATATTAAAAAAATGGACCCGAGTCTTGAGTACAACAGCACTACTTCTGAATAACAGTTTTATCCGCATGCACTAAAGAAAATTATTCACTCCCCAAAAATTCATTTTTAACATCGCGAATGACACATCACTAACCCTGACTGCCATCCAAGGGCAGGGACTGCACCAACATTAAACAGCAGTTTTGACTCATCAGTTCAGAGAACCTATTGCCATTTTTCTGCTCCACATTCTCTGTGATTTTGTACATACTTGAGTCTCTTGGGCTTGTTCACACATCCACGATATGGCTTTTTGTTTGCAACTCCGATTTTCCCTGAAATCAAATGTAGCTGAGTACCTGAGTCCCACAGATGTCTGTCAGTTCTAAGCTGATGGTGCGGCTAGTCATCTTCTCATACCATAGACTAATACACTTAATGTGCCTTTAATTTGCTTCAGCTTTCTTGGCCAACTTGCTTCTGGGACCAATTTGGTTCTTGGAGGCAGTTGTGGTCTGTGGATAAGGAGATCGAGGAGGTAGCAGGTTCGATCCCAAAATCCACAGAGTGGAAGTTGGTGTGAGCGATGAAATACTTGCTCTCTCTCATCTTCAACAACCACAGCTGTGGTGCCCTTGAGCAAGGCGCCAGTTTCCTGACTGCTCCCCAGTTGCCACAGCCATGGCTGCCCACTGCTCCGGCTGTGTGTTCACGGTGTGTTTGTTCATTGTTGTGTGTGTACACTGGATGGGTTAAATGCAGAGCACAAATTCCAGGTATGGGTCACTCCATATTTGGCCAACTGGTCACTTTCAATTCAACTACTGTGTCTCTGATCTTCAATGTTGCTTATGTCTTGTGCTTTCTAGAAAGAGCTTGACAATCATAGATTTCAAAGCAGACTAAGTTTTCAAGTTGTGTCTGAGAAAGACTTGATATAGTTGAACTACTTTTGATATAGTTGTTGTTGATAAAGTTTCCTTCTTGCCATGGCAACCTTTCCTTGGTAGCAGTTTATCTGTTCTCCACCCAGCTTTCAGCCTCCTTTAAAGCTGTCTGCTACAAAGTTTCTGTTTTAGTTCTTGAATAGGTTTCAACCTGTGACAGTGAAGTTTGGTATAATTGGTTGATCTAGTCCTTAATCCTACAAAATCTCTGACTCTGTGCAAGTGTAGCATTTTTCTATTAAATTTTTTATAGCATTTTCCAAAGCTTAACGATGCTTTACAATGTTCAGAGTATTACTCATTCCTTCCACCTTCCCACACTGATCATGATAAGCTATCTTGGTAGCCCTTAGCTCCCCTAGAGTAGACTGACTTGACTTGGCTTCCATTTTGCACCCATGGCCTCTTGACCACCACCAAAAAGATCCCACCAGTCTCACACATCCATCCAGGTGAAGTGACTTACTCAAGGCCACAATGGCAGATCTAGCATCGAACTGCCACTCCTCCTGTTACAGGACAACCAACTCCACCATTCTGCAACCTTTCCGCTCAATTGTTGTCGTCACATCCCAAGAAGCAACTTCATTCCAAGAAGTGCAAGTAAGCATCTAATTCAAGCATCACCAACGACTACTCACCTAAAACAGGCTCACATTTCTTTATTATTCTTAATACATTGAACCACTTGTTTTTTTCTGTACAGATGTTTCTGATTTTCACAACTCTAGGCGCTGCAGAAACGTGCTTAGCCAGCGGAGCTGAAGCTAATTTCTGCCATGGTGGTACCTGCCTGCTAATGATGTTAAACCCGGAAAAACACGAGTCAGTCTACATCTTTGCTCTGCTAAAGTACCATAAATCATTATATAACAACAGAAAGCTAACGTAAATGTATATAAACAACAGAAAGAGTATTGCTTTTTGCACTCTCTGATCTTTAAACAAATCAAAACAAAATTTAAACTTATGAACAAATCGACTCTGTTACAAATGAACACACTAGCTGTTGGATAATTCAGTTGGATATCTGTTGCTTCTAGTCTTTTTAAGTTACTTTAACTATCGTTAAACTTACTATAATCACACACAACTAATGCTGAACAATTAAGTAATAACAGAAATGTTTAGAATTTTTAAAAATTATTTTTAATCTCTAAATAAAATCATAAATATTAAGATTTATATCAATAATTAGATTTTATTTTTAGGAAAACAATGTTTTTTTAAACACCTAGCTAATTAAGCTTCGAAACCCGCTTCTTGAATGTGCGCTACTAAACAACAGTATTAGTGTAGTCTAAAGTTTAGTGCAACTAAAATGTTTAACTCCTGTTTCATAGAAAAATAATAATAACCTAAACAATATTGACAAAGCAGATATGAAAGATATTACTTTACTTAATGTTCCTCACCAAATTGCAAATTCCTCATCACTCTTGCGCAAGTAAGATTTGTGCTCCCCACACAGACCTTGTTCGATGTTCTCAGCAATCTTGAGATGAATACTCTGGTGATTGGCAATTCCATCATTCGACACGTCCAAGTGACTGTCGGTAGTCACGCTTTCCCAGTGCTAGGGTTCTTTGACTAAACATCAAACATCGACAGATTCAAAGCTATATAATTTAGCATCAACAACTTTATGAATTATTTCTAAAATAAAATACATCTATTAGATGCATAATTGCCAAAACTCATATCCAATCTAAGCAGCTTATCTCAAATTCTATGCCTTTGCCTCACTCGCTGCAAAAATTTTTAATTATTGACCTAAAAGAACTGCTTAAAATCATCACAGCAGCTAAATCAACAACATGCTCTCTCGATCCTGTACCAACAAAATTACTGAAAGAATAGCTTCATATAGCTGAAGAACCATTTCTAAATATTATAAACTCATCTCTATCGCTAGGTTACTTTCCTAAACAGCTCAAAAATGCAGTAATTAAATCACTATTCAAGAAAATGCACCTGGATCCTACTGAGTTATCCAACTATAGGCCAATCTCTAACCTTTTGTTCTTGTCAAAAATATTTGAGAAAGTTGTTATAGCACAGCTTACAGAAGAGCAGCTTTTATGAAAATCTTCAATCTGGATTCAGAGCAGATCACAGCACCTAGACTGCACTGGTTTAAATTTTAAACAATTTATTACTTGAATGTGATCAAGGGAATATCTCTCTTCTAGTTCTGCTAGACCTCAGTGCAGCCTTCAATACAATAGATCACAGGATTCTCCTCGAGAGACTAGAGAACGATGCAGGCATCCAGCTCTATATCTCAGCAAAACCTAACGACCTTTCAAGGCTAAATAAGACCTCAGAATGTGTTACTGATATCAATGATTGGATGAAGGAATATTGCCTTATGCTAAATCCTGATAAAACTGAAATTTGACGTATTGGCTCTAAAAAGCAATTATAGAATCTCTCAGTTTTAAATATGGAGCTGGGGGGACACACTGTTCATTTCTCCACTACAGTTAAAAATATTGGCGTTCACATATAGAGCTCCGAAGCTCTGGAACAAACTCCCGGATGTTGTCCGGAGCTCTGCTACGCTCACAGAGTTCAAAACTAGATTTAAAACATTTGTTTAATCTAGCATTCAAGTAATTGGCTTCTGGTATTTGTCAAAACGGATATGGTGTCTAAGGGCTATAAACATACAAACTGTTGATAAAAAAAAAAAAGTGGTTCAATGTGCCTATCTAACCTATCCCCATCATTTATCACTCATCCTGTAGCTGATGCTAATCACCTGTTTGTTGTTTATTGTTTTTCATTTGTTAGGTTCTGTTTTGTCTTTGTTTGTTGTTTTTTTTCAGTTGCTGTTCATATATATCTTACCTGATCCAGACAATGAATTTGTTAAGCTGCTTTGAAACCAACTACTAAAACAGCACTACATGAAAACATGATTGATTATAATAATTTATCATATTATTAAGCCAAAAGGAAGAAAACCAAATACTGATTTGGTAACTTTGTACACTCACCAAAAAAACCCGACCACCAAAACCATTAAACAATCATTATTTACAGTGAGGAAAATAAGTAATTGAACACCCTGCTGTTTTGCAAGTTCTCCCACTTAGAAATCATGGAGGAGTCTGAAATTTAAAAATATCTAAAAAGAAAAATCCAGAAACGTATGATTTTTTAATGATTTGAACACCTGAGAAAATCAATGTTAATACTTGGTACAGTAGCCTTTGTTTGTGATTACAGAGGTCAAACGCTTCCTGTAGTTTCTCACCAGGTTTGCACACACTGCAGGAGGGATTTTGGCCCACTCCTCCACACAGATCTTCTCCAGATCATTGAGGTTTTTGGGCTGTCGCTGAGACACAAAGGTTATCAATTGGGTTTAGGTCTGGAGACTGGCTAGGCCATGCCAGAACCTTGATATGCTTCTTACGAAGCCACTCCTTTGTTATCCTGGCTGTGTGCTTCGGGTCATTGTCATGTTGGAAGACCCAGCCTCGACCCATCTTCAGTGTTCTAAGTGAGGGAAGGAGGTTGTTCCCAAAATCTGGCAATACATGGCCCCGGTCATCCACTCCTTAATACAGTGCAGTCACCCTGTTCCATGTCCATGTGCATCCCCAAAACATGATGCTATCTCCCCCATGCCTCACAGTAGGTATGGTGTTCTTGGGATGGTACTCATCATTCTTCTTGTTCCAAACACGGTTAGTGGAATTATGACAAAAGAGTTCTATTTTGGTCTCATCTGACTACATGACTTTCTACCATAACTCCTCTGGATCATCCAAATGGTCATAGGCAAACTTAAGACGGACCTGGACATGTGCTGGTTTAAGCAGGGGAACCTTTCGTGCAATGCATGATTTCAAACCATGGCGTCTTAGTGTATTACCAACAGTAACCTTGGTAACGGTGTTCCAAGCTCTTTTCAGGTCATTCTCCAGCTCTTCCCGTGTAGTTCTGGGCTGAATCCTCACCTTTCTTAAGATCATTAAGATGTCACAAGGTGAGATCTTGCGTGGAGCCCCAGTCCGAGGGAGATTGACAGTTTCGCTTCTTCCATTTTCTAATGACTGCTCAAACAGTAGACCTTTTTTCACCAAGCTGCTTGGCAATTTCCCCGTAGCCCTTTCCATCCTTGTGGAGGTGAACAATTTTGTCTCTGGTGTCTTTGGACAGCTCTTTGGCCTTGGCCATGGTAGTAGTTGGAGTCTTACTGATTGTATGGGGTGGACAGGTGTTTTTATGCAGCTAACAGTCTCAAACAGGTGCATCTAATTTAGGATAATAAATTGAGTGGAGGTGGATTTTTTTAAAGGTGGACTAACAGGTCTTTGAGGGACAGAAATCTAGCAGATATACAGGTGTTCAAATACTTATTTGTAGCTGTATAATAGTTAAAAAAACCATACATTGTGATTTCTGGATTTGTCTTTTTAGAGCATGTCTCTCACAGTGGACATGCACCTACGATGAAAATTTTAGACCCCTCCATGATTTCTTAGTGGGAGAACTTGCAAAACAGCAGGGTGTTCAAATACTTATTTTTCTCACTGTATATTCCTGACAACATTCTTTGGTTATGCCCTTTTTACTTACTTGCCTACCTTTTGAACACTATTGCAAATAATGACGGAAATAATATAAAATCTAACATGCTTAATTCTGGATTAATAATGAAAAATTACTTTTGCAACATGTTTTATTTATTGTAGGTATTCCGTTATATGTAATAATCTGTATATATGTTATATGTAAGGGAAAAAAAAAGAAATTGTGTAAGTGTTTATCCAGCTATGCTTTCTTTCTATCATGTTTGTAATTTCACTTCTTAAAGTTTTCTTTTAGCCTCAACTCTTAACCCCTAACTCACATAGCACTTTTGTTTCAATTCAAATGAACGCTTTTTCTCTTGAGTCAAGCTGTGTTCAGATATGTTTCTTCAATTTCTGTCCAGAGTTTTGCTTTTGAGGTCACCTAAGTTGAACATGCACTTTCAGGAAGAGAAATAGTGTAACTGAAATGATTGGATCTGTGCTTGCAATGGTGCTTGGAGGTTTAATCAGCTGCGGTGTGAATAAATGCTGCAGACACTGTTGCAATTCCACACAGAGTCAACCCAGGAACCCTTTTCCACACTCTAGATGTATAAAACTCAACAATCTAAACTACAAAGTAGAAACATGTTGTAATATTTTCAGCTATTTTCTACTTCTACTGTTTTATGCTGTCATTCTCTTTTTGCAGGTTAATTCTATGAAAGTACATTAACTGAGTATTTTATAATAGTCACAGTGGCTAGCACGGTCTCACAGCAAGAAGGTCGCTGGTTCTAGGCTCGGCTGGGGCAGGTGGCATTTCTGTGTGGAGTTTGCATGTTCTCCCCGTGATCGCGTGGGTTTACTCCGGGTGCTCCGGTTTCCCCACAAGTCCAAAGACATGCGGTATAAGTGAATTGAGTAAGAACAATTGCCCATAGTGTTAAAGAGTGAATGTGTGTGTGAATGTTTCCCAGCGATGGATTGCGGCTGGAAGGGCATCCGCTGCGTAAAACATATGCCAGAGAGTTGGTGGTTCATTCCGCTGTGGCGACCCCGAAAGGGAAGAAAGCCGACATGAAGATGAATGAATGAATGTAACTTACCTGTAGTAACTGTAAAGACTGTAACCTTAATATTATACATTAAGAACAAAATGTCTGGGAATTAGAAAACTGTGCACTATTTTTTTATATTAATATTAATAATAATAGTACATTTGATTTTAGGCATCTTTCAGAGCTCTCAAGGTCACCATACACACAGAGCACATACCATAATAATAGTAAGTTAAAAGTTAAAAACACAATGAGCAGTGAACAAGGTAAGAGAGCGCATACTGGTAATAGTGGTTAAAATAAACACAAGATCATGTCGCTGGTACTGATAAAATGATAGTTAAAATGCAAATAAAAGATCATGACATTGCTAGAAATGAACTGTTTACTCATCTTAAAATTTGCCAGTGTAGGACAGTTTAAGGAAGTTTGTTCCAAAGTACAGGGGTCATAGAACAAAAGGCTCTCCCAACAAAAGGGTTTTGGATGAATGAGGGGCTTGCAATGAAACAGAAGAGGCAGAGTGCAACGAGCAAGAAGGTGTACAGAGCACATCAAGGTCACATGAATATGAGGGTGCCGGATTATGAAGGGATTTGTATGTCAAAAAAGAACTTTAAACTTTATTTGTTAACAGATTGGAAGCCAGTGTAGGTCTTTGGGCATAGGTGGTTTGTATGATAACTAAGACTTTTAACAAGAGCATGCACTACAGTAAAGGCTGATGCAGGAGAGAGGGATTGACTGTTATTTTCTGGATTTGAAAGTAGGCAAAAAGCTTAACAGCATTAATGTGGGACTCTTTGCCTGCTTCCCCACAGGAAGGACTTCAGAAGCAATCTGAAGGAATTAGATGTTGCACCAGCTGATGGAATGCTTGCCACTGATTGTCTGCATTTAATTAGATGCAAACTAGTTCTTGAATGGAAAAGTCTTACTATAGATCTGAAGTGTTTGCTGTCTGATATTACCAATGCAATCTATGTAGAGCTTTCGGTCATAGTATGAGGATACAGCAATAATGCAGCTGTAAACCCAAACTGCACTATTTTGATCAGTATTTTATCTGTTTCAACCAAAAGATGTGCGACAAAATCAGAAAATTAGAAAGCTAGAATTGTGTTTTGGTGACCTGTAGACAACAGCTAATGGTATCAATCAATCAGTTTTTTATATAGCGCTTCTTTAGCAATTGCTTTCAAAGCAGCTTCACAAAGTCCCCGTGAGGATCAGGCAGAGCAGACAGGAGTTCCCTCTGTGAGGGGACTCCCGCTGACTGAGGCAGGCGCTAATCACCTCCCCAGCATAAAGAACATACAAACTTAAAATCCATCGATGAACGGTTTGCCTGACAGGACCTGAAAAAAAAAACAAAAGACAAAACAGGAACTAACAAATGTAGAAAATGGTTAGTAAACTGTAACACAGACAACAAACAAGTGATCAGCATCACCTGCAGGAGGTGAGATAAATAATGAGGATAGGTTAGAGAGGAACATTGAACCACATTGTTTTTTCAAACAGTTTGTATGTATATGGTGCTCAGACACCAGATTTGTTTAGACAAATACCAAGAGATAATTATTGGAATGCCAGTTTAAACAGATATGTTTTTAATTTAGTTTTGAAATCTGTGAGCGTAGCTGAGCTGCGGACAACAACCGGGAGTTTATTCCAGAGCTTAGGGGCTCTATATGAGAACGCTCTTCCACCTCTTGTGGATTTACTAACCTCTGGTACAATCAATAGTCCTGCTTCTTGTGATCGGAGAGAGCGAGCTGGAATATATCGTGATAGGAGACTGCTTTGGTAGGCCGGAGCCAAGCCATTCAGCGCCTTAAAGGCAAGGAGCAGAATCTTGTAGTCAATGCGATATTGTACAGGAAGCCAATGAAGAGAGCACAAAACCGGTGTAATGTGATCATATTTCTTTGTTCTTGTGAGAACTCTAGCTGCTGCGTTCTGGACTAACTGTAATTTTTGTAGCGTGGTAGCTGGACAGCCGGCTAACAGAGCATTACAATAATCCATTCTGGAGGTCATGAAAGCGTGCACTAATTTTTCTGCATCTACGATAGACAGCATGTTCCGCACTTTAGCAATATTCCTGAGGTGAAAGAAAGCAGTCTTAGTAACATAAGAGATATGGTTCTTAAACGTCAGTTCACTATCTATAATAACGCCAAGATTTTTAACTGTAGTGGAAAAATTAACAGTGTGTCCCCCAGTTCCATATGTAAAGCAGAGAGATTCTGTAATTGCTTTTTAGAGCCAATAAGTAATATTTCTGTTTTATCTGGATTTAGCATAAGGAAATTTTCATTCATCCAATCATTGATAACAGCGACACATTCTGAGATCTTATTTAGCTTTAAAGGGTCGTTAGGTTTTGCTGATATATAGAGCGGGGTGTCGTCTGCATAGCAATGGAAACTAACACCATGTCTTCTAACAATTTTGCCAAGGGGCAGCATGTATATTGAGAATAGGATGGGTCCCAAAAACGGATCCTTGAGGAACTCCATACTCTACTGCTATTCCGATGAGTCTCCATTTACATGAACAAACTGACTCCGGTCAGAGAGGTATGAGTTAACCCATCTTAGAGCCTGGCCCTGGATGCCTGCATCGTTTTCTAGTCTCTCGAGGAGAATCCTGTAAACTATCGTATCGAAGGCTGCACTGAGATCTAGCAGAACTAGAAGAGAGATATTCCCTTGATCCCAATCAAGTAATAGATCGTTTGAAATTTTAACCAGTGCAGTCTCCGTGCTGTGATGCGCTCTGAATCCAGATTGAAGATCTTCCTAACAGTTGCTCTTCTGTAAGAAGGAGCTGAGCTGTGCAATACAACTTTTTCTAATATTTTTGACAAGAACGGAAGGGTAGAGATTGGCCTATAGTTGGATAACTTAGTAGGATCCAGGTGCGTTTCCCTGATTAGTTGTTTAGTTACTGCATGTTTTAGCTGTTTGGGAACGTAACCTAGCGATAGAGATGAGTTTATAATATTTAGAAATGGTTCTTGAGCTATTTGTAGCAAATCTTTCAGTAATTTTGTTGGTACAGGATCTAGAGAGCATGTTGTTGATTTAGATGCTGTGATTATTTTTAGCAGTTCTTTCAGGTCAATATTTGAAAAATTCTGAAGCGAGTAAGTCAAAGGTATAGGGTTTGAGTTAAACTGCTTTGATTGAATATGAGTTTTAGTAATTTTGCATCTAATAGAGGTAATTTTATTTGAGAAATAAGTCATAAAATCATTGCTGCTAAATTTTATAGCTGCATTTGAATCTGTAGATGTTTGACTGTTTAGTAAATTAGCCATTGTTTCAAATAAGAGGCGTGGGTTATTTTGATTTGTTTCTATTAACTAGTTAGTTCTTGCAGTTTTTAGTGCTAGTCTATATTTAGACATGCTCTCTTTCCAGGCAATTTTGAATACTTCTAATCTAGTCCATTTACGCTCATAGTTTCTGGTTTGTCTTTTCTGTTTGCACCTTTGTATTATCATCAGACCACAGAGTGTCCTGTCTATCTCTGACTTGTTTTAATTTAAGCATGGCTACAGTGTCTAGGGTGTTAGCGAGAATATTATTCAAACTGTAGGTGATCGTTTCAAGTTCATTTTCATCTGCAGGTACACTAGAAAGTTGAGTAATATCTGGTAGGTTTCTTATAAATGCTTCTTTAGTATTTTGGTTTATATTTCTCCCTAGTTGGTAGCGTTGAATGCTACTGCTAATGTTTATAGTCTGCATAGCACAAGATACAAGATAGTGGTCTGAGATGTCCTCACTTTGAGGCGATATAACAATGTCACTTAGGTCAATGCCATGAGATAGAACCAAATCTAGAGTGTGGTTTAGACGGTGAGTTGCGCCGACCACATTTTACTTAAACCCACAGGAATTTAGGAGGTGTGTAAAGGCAATACCCAACGAATTTTTTTTTGTCATCGATATGGATGTTAAAGTCTCCAAAAATCAGTATTTTATCTGCTTCGACCAAAAGATGTGCGACAAAATCAGCGAATTCTTGAAGAAAGCTAGAATTGTGTTTTGGTGGCCTGTAGACAACAGCTAATGTTACAGAGAATGCACATCTTTGTTTTGATTCTGCCGGTGTAATATGGAGCACAAGTACTTCAAAGGATTTAAATTTATGTTCTGTCTTTTTGGTTGTGTTTAGGGTATTTCTATATATTGTGGCAACACCTCCACCACGACCAGTTGAGCGCTGTTCATGATTGTAACGGTAATTTTTGGGTGTTGCTTCATTCAATCCAAAATAATTGTTTGGAGTGAGCCATGTTTCAGTTAGGTACAGTATGTCAAGGTTCAGTTCTGAGATTAATTCATTTATGATTACAGCTTTTGGTGTAAGAGATCTAATGTTTAGGAGACCAAATTTTAGAAAGTACGTTTGAGAGTTGTATAATTTGTAGTCTAATTTTATATTTATCAGATTATTGGTGTTAAGCATTTTGTTGGTTTTAGTTTTTTATGTTTTCGTGTTATGGACACTGTTTTGATAGCAAATGTTAAGTTTTGGCAGTTATTAGGTCGGTTTCTGAGGCAGAGTTCTAAGGTGTTATATTTAGAATTATTAAGTCAGATGCTAATAAGGGCCCTAGTGATGTTATCTGACAGAAGTTTAGAGCCTAGCTTGCTTGGATGGAGGCTGTCAGGACGGAAGAGATTAAAGCGCTTTCAGAAGAGATTCCAGTTGTCCACAAACAGTAACTGCTCTTCTCGACAGAAGGTGGTGAGATTCACTCCTGTCTTGTTCACTTTCTTGATTGATTTCCACCTGTGTCTAATTGTTCCTGTTAAGCTGTCTTCCTTTATGAGACTCCTTATTCCCATATTCAGTGTTGCTGCATTGTTAATGTCACACTTTTCGTCCTGTTGAATGTGGTTAATCCTGGTGTAGACTTTGTTCCATTTCAGTCTTTAATCTTAAACTTTTCTGCTTTATTAATTGGAGAATTCATCTTTATACATGATTAATTCACAAAATATTGAATTATTTCTAGAAAATATTACATTTATGGAAAACATCTGATTGCTTTCTTCTATGCGTTCCTCCCTTGTGTCCTGACCCTGTCTAGGGTGCTGGAATACGCTAGCTATCCCCAGGGAGAACTCAAGACACGAGGGAGCCACAGAAAGTGCGTGTAAGTCCTCACCCCGTTTAAGGGAAGTAATGGTGAGTAAAAACGCTGTTTTAATAGACAGGAAGCGTAAGAACACGACGCCCAGGGGCTCGAAGGGGGGCCTCTTCAGGGCCTCCAAGATGATGGCCAGGTCCTATACAGGCACTCTCGGCCTTCAGGGACAACCCCGTGCCAGAGGAGAGATAGCTCGCAAGCGTCTGTTCCACCATGGGTCGTTCCATAACCATGCTCCGCATCCCCTGGATGTTCAAATAAAAATTAACATAAGGAGAGTAGAGGCAGGCTGTGTAAGCGTGATTGCAGGACCTAGACACCTTGATGTGCAGGTCCAGGAAAAACGGCGGGCCCCGGGACGGGGTTTGTGACCGCGGATGCAGATAGCGTTCAACGAACTTCCTCTCCAAACGCGGGCTACAACCTCCTTGGAGGAAGATAAAGAGTAGGCCCTTATCCATAGGGGAAGAAATCATCAGAAGGCATGCTTCCGCACCCGACGACAATGGATCGGAGCTAGCGGGTAAGGCTGGTGATAAGGCTAGGCCGGTCGCTGCGTCCTCCGCTAGCTCCATATGCAATTCCCATGCACGAAGTGGGCACTCTGCCTCCGCCACCTGAGACGCTGGGGAGAGTACTTTTCTTGAAAAATGCTCTCTGTGAGCGGAGTATGCGCACTGGCATGCGCTCACAATGCTCATAGCCGACTCCCTCAAGAGCCGACTCGGCATTATCTGCTCCCAAGCATGCCAAACAGAACTCTTACGAGTCCTCGCCCATGATAAAACGTGGACAGGGAGCTACTGGATTTTGACCTTTAACCTTTTGTGGGAACTGCTTGGCCCTCCGGTGCCCGGGGTCATAAGAGATTCAGCCGGTTGTCCCTCATAGAGGTCACACATTTGGACAGTGTGTAGGAATACTCCGCTTACTCTACTACGCCTGTTAGGGCGAGAGGACCCAAAAGCTGGAGAAACACTCCGGACCACCAAGCTTGTTCAGACTCTGTGTGCTGCTCAGGACTCAATCGGAGAGAGGCGTGCTCGCATGTTCAATGAGTAGCTCAATACCCAGAAAAGATAAGCTTTGGCTTAGGAGTTAGACAGCTCTTTTCTGAGTTGTTCCAAAGCCCCAAACACATATAAGACACTATCTCTTGTCTCTATGACTACTCAACTGGGACCGTGACTGGGCCAGTATCAGCCAGTCGTCCAAGTAAACCAGGATTCGAACCCCTTCCCATAATAACGGTACTAAAGCCACCTTGATCACCTTTGTAAAGGTGTGAGGGGCAAGAGACAAACCGAAGGGGAGGACCCAGTACTGATACACTCAACCTTTGAGATCAAACCGAAGAAGGGGTTTGTGCTGAGGGAGTAAACTCACATGAAAGCACACTTCTTTGCAGAGAACCAATTTCCTGGACATCTCAGAAATATCATCCTGAATGGACCATTAAGTCTCAGAAAATGAGAGTTCAGTTGACGCAGGTCGAGGATTGGCCATAACCGGCTTGTGCACTTGAAAACTAGAAAGTGAGGGCTGTAAAACCCTCTCTCTCTGTCAGCAGAAGGAACTAGCTCGATTGCAGTTTTGTATAGAAGGGACTAGATATCCTGGTGCTGGACTGAGGCCTCTGTGGGTGAGGCAGAGGTCATCAGAACCTTGATGAACCTGGATGGCTTGACCACAACTGCAGCCAATAGCCATGCCAGATGTGTATGAGCCAAGGGAAAATAGTGGGAAGCTCCCGACAAGCTTCCTGATACTCCATTAATTGCATGATACGCACCTCACCAATCCATAGGATGGCCGCGAACTAGCGGACTTAGCATTGGGGTCCGAAGGGAGCCTAGCTGGAGACCTACCTGGATATTCAGACCTTCGGAGCAGCATCCGGTTCCAGTTGAGGAGCTCTCAATGCATCCAGGCTGCACTTCATCAGACGCCCTGGACAAGACTGCTTCTCTGGCAACTCCTCGGTCGATATCTCCAACGTGGGGGCTGCTTTTCAGTGGAGGACTGTGGAGGTATTTCATTGAGTGGCCTTTATTTGTTTAATCCTTTATTGCTTTTTTTGTGAGTTGAAAATGGCTCGTTTTCCTTACCACCACCTTTTTCCTTATTCTTGCCCAAGCTCCACCCACATGGTGTACATAAATTAAAACCAAAGAACAAATCAGAGAATAGTTTCCGTTTTAACCACAGGTTTACAGTTTGTTTTATTAGGAATGTGCACTTTCAAAATGTTCATTAAATGCATTTACAAATAAATAATGTAAATTAACTTAAACTTTGTTATAATTAAATTAACAATAATTTAGTCAGTAGAAAAATCTATAAAAGTGAACGCTCTGCTCAATGACACAGCTGAAACAAACTTACCCTGTAACATATTCTGCAGCTGAGCAGGTTATGTTCAGTTAATATGTTGCTACGGTTACTTACATACCTTGAAAGATACCTTTGCTTTTGAAACAAAAATCTGGGGTTTTCCACTTACTTAATCTCAAACAGATCCAATTATACCACATAACCAGGTTTCTGGAATATCCCCAAGGTCTGTGAGCGATTTGTCTGTGAAGGCCTATGTTTGTTTCTCCTGTCCTTATTTCTCATTAGATCAAAGCTTCACTCAACTCTGGTCCTGTCTGTTTTGTATGGTGTTTGGTGTTTTTACCATTTTATGAAGAGGCCTTGAACCCAGGGAGGGTGCTCACTCTCTATCCTCTAATCTTCACTGCAGGTGGGGTACGTCTTAAATTTGTGTTTGCAACTACTCTGTCCCCAGTAGGGTGTATCAGTTACAAAAAAGATGTTTTTGCTTTTCTTGATTTACCTTGTTAAGGATGGTCCTCACCACTGAATTTGGGCTCTACTTCATGTTCATGACAAGGTCCTTCATTATTTACAGATCCTGCCATAATCACTCTGCTTTCTCTAAGTATTTAGCCTCCCTCTATTCATATTTTTTGTGTAAAATTTAGAATGGAATAACCCTCATATATTGTCATTCATTATTGTATTTTTATTAATTTTCATTTCGACATTGATTGGTACCGTCATTGCCTGCGCTGGCTACAAAGCAGAAGCAGATGCATCATAAAGATCAGTGATGGCTGGAACCATACCCAACCCCTAGGCAACTGGAGACTTACTCACAACCTTATGGTTGTAGCTAGGGAATATACGTCTCCGAGGAACAGGAGTTACTCAAGTAACCATAAACATTCCCCTTTTGCCAGTCACTAGACATATGCCGGAAACTTGGAAAAACCTCTAAAATGGCAAACACATAGGCCTGGATCAATAGTGAGCCAAGCTGGACACCCCTCTGTACAATTCAGCCGGTGCTGCCACATTCAATTCAATTCAATGTGCAAAATATAGTCAACACCCAGGTGGCTGAACTCCCAAAACGGAGTGGCTCTTACTGCATTGAGCAAGGGACATCGGACGATGTGCATACAGTAGAGAACAATTCTAAACTTATGAGTTATCTCATATAGATTCTCAGTGTTTAGACTGGGCAACTAAGGACCCGGAGTTAGTGCTGCCTCCTTTCAGGGCAGAGCTTGGAGGTTTACAACCTGATATTTTTAAGGGGATGGTATATCTTGGGCACATATCCTGGCCAGGGCTTATGGATAACATAGATGTCATCAGGCCCAACCTATAAGCAGGTCTTGTCAATGGAGAACGTCTGCAGATCCCCCAACCACTTGATTGAGGCTAAGCACCAGGAGCATGGTCTTAATTGACAGGAACTTTGTTTTACTGAGTCAAGCAGCTCGAAAGATGGACCAAAGGGTTTCAGGAGGGAACTAAAGACAGCCGAGAGGGTCTGACTCTTCTAACTCCTCTAAGGAATCTGACCGTTAACTCTTGTCGTCACAGAGTGTTGCCTTCAACCCTAATGGTGATAGGCAGAATCACAGCGATATAACCCTCACACACAGGGTGATTGTTCAAGGAGGGACTGTCACGAGGCCAGTACCAGGACCTCTACATCTTCCTCTTTGATCTTACACAGGAGGGGTGCAAGAAGGTTCACTGGGGAAAACACAATAAAACATTTCTTCTTGGACCAGCAATGCACCACTGCATCTGACCTGAGAGGAGCTTGGGACAGAGCGTAAAACAGCTGGCACTGAGCATCCTCCTGGCTGGTGAACAGGTCTACCACTCCTATACCAAGCAATCTGCTGGACTACCAGGGGATGGAGTCAACATTTCTAATCGGAGATTCCACCAACAGTGCATCCTCTGTATGGTTCATCCTTCCAGGGACATTGAAGTGGTTTACTGCTAAGAACCCTGCGCTGAGCTCTTGGAATTTATGCTCAGTTTCTCTGTCCAAAACCGAGTTGTGTGCTTCCAGTATACTGCACCCCATCCAGTCTTGGATGCATCAGTAGTCACTACTATGTGGTTAGCTTGTGCTCCAGTGGGATGCCGGTACATTGGAACCTGATGTCTCTCCAACAGCGAAGGTGGAGGTGACTAAGTGGTGTCACATTTACCCTTAATTGCCCTAATGCCATGCTTGCAATGGAACTCGGAACTTGAGCCAATGCTGGAGTGATCTCAAATAGAGTAAGGTGAACGGAATAATCACAGCTGCTGAAACTATATGCCCCAGGAGCTTCTTAGGGATCACTGAGTACATGCAGACTCTGTGTACAGCTCTCAGCAGGCTCAGGGCATGTTCCCCAAAGAGGTGCGGTTGTATACTCAACGAGTACAGCTCCATATAGCCTGAAGGGAGTCTCAGGAAACAAGCAGGTCTACACCCATGTAGACAGGAGGGGTCAGCTAGATTGCACCTTGAGTAAAGAGAATCAACCTCTTCGCGCAGGATCTTGGCCTCTGTAACAGAAAAGAGGTCATAGAACCCTGTTGATCTTGCTGGCCATGCCGGACAGCAGGTTTGAGCCAATGGGACATAATAGGAGCTTCCAAACCTCCACTAATGGGCTAGCTGGTGGGGTCCAACCTGGAGGTTCAGGCTCAACATAAGAGCAGCATTAGGTTCCAGCCAAGGAGGTCCACTCTAGGCTGATTCAGGCTGTGAGGCTGACTACCATCCGGGCTGCAATACATCTTACGCCCCACCTTTGAATATGTTTCTGAAATGGAGACTGAATTCAGATCTGCAATGCAAGCCTCCTGGCATTGCAGAAAAGGGAGTTCAATGTTGCTGTTCTACACTTCCTCCAAGGGGGGTGGTGGTGAAGCACACTCTGCATCTGGACTCCCTTGATGGCCTGTCCTAGGCTGCTTGTGTTGGGATCTCTTCTCCTGATGATGATGTTGTCGACTCTTCTCGCATCATCAAGCTTAAAACTTAGCTCTACTCCTACAATCACCAGAAGCCCGGACTGCTCTTGGGAGCAGGAAGTGTGGGATTCCCGGTGGTGGCCTGTAAATACGCCAGCCTCAACCATAGTGTATTACCGGACAAAAGAGTGAAATCAACACATTCTGAGTTCTTGATTGTTCCTGAATATGTTCCTTGCTGGTTGTTGTATGCCACATCTTGTAATGTTTTATTAAAATGAAAACAAAAAACAGCTTGTGCTTGGTCCTTCACTCACCACTAGCATGGGTGAGGTCCTGCTCCAAGCTTGGACAGATAGTTACGATGAATTCGATGATCAGCAATTTTACACTGCAAGGCTTTTTCAAGAGTGTGTAGAGCTTGGTCACCCCCATAGTTGATTGAAAAGGATCACATTATTGTAAGGTGTTATATACAGAAGGTGGTTTTATTGCATTTCAGTAGCAAAACAATATGCATTAATGTAAAGATTGTCATGCTAAAATAGGCTTACAAACTGAACACAACTTACAAATATACACAATGTAAAAAAACATTTGGAATTATTTGAAAAGTATTTTTCACAAAGAAAATGTCCAATGCCACATAAAACTGAATCATATGGAACCCTCCAATTTCATCAGTGTGTCTTTAAAGATTCATGAGTTTCTACTTTAGTTTACTTTTGAATTGATTAAACCAGCTTAATATGCTTGATGTTTAGAATTTTACCACTTTGTTTCCAGTTGTTTCCAGGTACATCTCTGATTTAAAAAAAAAACAGCTTTTGCTTATGGTGAATAAACCTAGCATTTCTGATTTTTTTTGTATTTCGTATTTGTATTCACAACGCAGGTGGGCATTTACTCTGATCATTATCTCCTCCTACACTGCTAACCTTGCTGCATTCTTGACGGTTCAGAGGATGGAAGTTCCTATTGAATCTGCTGAAGACCTGGCAGATCAGACCAATATCCAGTATGGCACCATTCATGGAGGGAGCACCATGACCTTCTTCATGGTACTCTGCTTCTTGTCTGTGCATGTGTAAATTATGTTATGTAAATTCTTAATGTAAAACAAAATATTTGAATCTTCATGAGCTGAAAATCACAATTCTTTAACTAGTTAAGCAAAGGCAATAGTAACATCCAAAACAAGCAGTTTTGATGAGTGTTGAAGACTTGACACATGTGCACACGCATGCATGTACACACTCAAAATTGTATTTTAAAACAGTGAATGAATATGTGTTTTTAGGTTAATAATTACATTATATAAATGGTTAAAAGTTTTTAACTTATCGACTCACTAAATTGTTTTAAATAAACGAGGGGAGGGGGGTATTTTAGCTTGACCCAGCTAACTTGATTGCATAACTTCTAATGGTGTGTGATCCCAGACTTGTTGCGAAAAGGTTAGTAATTAATTAGTTAGTAATAGATGATTGACTATTGTGAACAACACACTATACTATTGTATAGTGTGTTGAGAGAAGCTTTAATGTATAATCTACTGTTTATGGTAAAAAGCAGTTTGCTTAGTGATTCACAGACACATCCATATTCAAACCAAAGGCCAACTTCAATCCCCCTCTTCTATTAAGAATTCATCACACATCTCTCTTCCCCATAATATTTTCTTTCACTTTGATACATTTTCTTGATCTAGTTTTCTCTTAATGTTTGCCAAAAAAATACCTCTTGATTCGTTCACCTGCCCTCATTTGACTGCAAAGATATATTAGTCTTTGATTTTAACTGACATTGAATTTCAACCAATTTTCTGACTCTCTTCTCCAAACTCAGAATTCACGGTACCAGACTTACCAGCGGATGTGGAATTACATGTACTCCAAGCAGCCTAGCGTGTTTGTAAAGAGCACAGAGGAAGGTATCGTAAGGGTCTTAAACTCCAAGTATGCTTTTCTTCTGGAGAGCACCATGAACGAGTACTATCGGCGCCTAAATTGCAACCTCACACAGATCGGAGGCCTGCTGGACACTAAAGGCTATGGCATCGGTATGCCTCTGGGTGAGTAGAGCAAGTTTTTAAAGATCTGATAATACAGTGGTAGATATCTGCAATTACAATTATGACTAGTACTAAAACAGTTATTTTAGTTATTAAAAAATACTTGTATTAAAAGAGGGTTGAAGCAGCTTGACATAGTGACAGTGACATTACTGCATTACTAAATGCCTCTGCATAATTGAGATTACGCAACACACATATTAAAGGCAGAAATGTTTTCTAAAACTATTGTTTTTATTGTATGTTTTTTCCAAAACTTTGCACAACACACCTTATAAACGTCACAAGAGAAAATAACCTAGAAAAGGAACGAAGTATCTAATAAACAATAAACATATGTTCTCAATGAAACTTATACCATCCATTCAGAAGTGTGCTTGACTTTGACACATTTTCGCAATAATGCAATCAAGTACTAGAAGTAAACACACAATAAAAACAAACTGCCCATTAACTGTATTACACATTACTTGTTTTTTATTAAACATATGAATCATAATTTTATGAATTAACTATTAAGTTTGAAGGCAATTATCAATAATTATATTATTGTATTATAATCAATTTAATGTACTTTTACATCTTCAGGAGTAGTGGCAACATACTTAGTATTGTATAGAGTCCTTCCAAAAAAGGTAACCAATGTGATATGATTAATGGTTCAGATACCTGGTCGTCATGGACAGTAATTTTTATTTTGACACCCACTCACACAGTTATGACCACCACCCAAGTTACGTGCCACAAACAGCTGTCATCTGTGCAGCCAAGATCGACGTCAGAGAGACGACAGAGACGAAGGAGAAATTTTGAAGGAGAGGAAGAAAGAGCATTTCTCCAAGGACAATGGCACCAATAGGGCCGTAACACTATTAAATAATCTGAGCGCTGACAGACTGATCTCCATGCCTTCCTCCTCTGCTGCAATGTTTCCAGCTCTCATAACAATCTCTGATATGATTTTCAAATTGTTATGTTAAATTGCTGTGTGGTCTTCACAATTACATCCTAATTGTGAATTGCCAAAGATCATGCCAAAATACATCACAATGTGCTGCATCACAATTACAATGCACAAAAATAAAGTAAAAGGTGCATTAGCTCTTTGGGAAGAGAGCTTCATAATAGTTGTGATGTGGTCATATCGTATGATACAATCAACTTAATTTGATTGTATCTCTACTCTGGAAATATGTCCAGAGTAGAGCTAAATCCTTGAGGTTCTAGATAATTACAGCAATCAATAAAACTTGATGAATGATGGAATCAATCTTTCAGATATTGTGAAATGCAAAAAAGCACTGTATAGGCATGTTCTGTACTAGGAAAGCAAAGATTTGTGGTAAAAAAATCTAACACAGATCATTACCAATGCGGCGATCTTGTTTTTTTTCCCAATCAATTGGCTTGATTTAATCCAGATGTAGAATACATTTATACACGCTCCCCTAGCTTCAAACACTTCTCTTATGGTCACCCTCCAAACTTCGGATGTTATGTGATAAAATCTTCTCATCCGCTAAATCATGAAGCGACTGGTCACCATGGACACCCCATCTGCTTCCATAGCAACCTAGAGAGCAGATGGTGTCACTACAGCATCCTTGGAGTCATTTCATTTAAAATGTGAAATCAAGGTTGACCTTTTTAGAAACTTGCAGTTAAGTTGTTTAGGTTTCAGTGTTTAAAAATAGAGGACACGTTGGATGTATTCCACTGTGGACTAGGATTAGATAAGTTTGGAAAAGTAATAGAAAATGTGGTTAAATTTTATTATTATTTTAGTCTAGATCAGAGGTCTCAAATTTAAATCCTGCAGGGCAGTTGTTTTTGTTATACAGTATTATAAAAATCTCTGATACATTTTAAGCATTAAATAAAGGACACACTTTTACCAGGGTACAGACAGTTTACATTCCTATACATCATCTGAAAACCTAAAGTTCAGTTATACCAGACTCTTGCAAAGTGTGTGCTGTTTTCCTGAAAGATTAGTCCTCTGCTCACTAGAAGAGCTAAACCAGACAATGATAAAGGAGCAGAGAACAGACTCGATAACCGCGGATTAAATCTGGGTTAGTAGTGTCAGTGAAAGGTTGAACAGCTTCTGCTGGGCCTTCTTCACAATGAAGTCAATGTGTGTGCTCCACTTCAGGTCCAGAGAGATGATGGTTCACAAGAACCTGAATGATGCCACTGTTTTCACAGCGCCATTTCAAGATGGCGGCGCGACGGACAGTTGCTGCGGCTCACGGCTCTCTCTTTCGGTGCTCTTTTTTGTTGTTATTGTACGTCTTCGCTGTTTATTTGTACACTATCTGTTCCGCGAACATACACTACACATGCCAGAACCTGAGAGATATCGGAGAACAACACCAGGCACCGGCATCTAGCAAGTCTCAACGCGCATACAACATCCCAGAAGAGATAGCGAGACCAGAGGGTGCTCCGTGGATTGTTATCGGCTCTAGGAGGCGGCGCAGACGGAGGAGGGAGAGGAAGCAAAAGCGAGGCTGTAGGTCTGGCCTTATGCTCAGGCTAAGCAGACAACCACACATGCCACCTCTACCGAGTCTGTATCTCGCCAATGCCAGATCACTGGTAAACAAAACGGACTTTTTAGAACTGCAACTTGCTGGAAATCGCTACGTTAGAGACTGCTGCTTACTGTTTATAACCAAAACCTGGCTACACTCGGACATTCCCGACGCTAGCATGCAGCTAGCAGGCCGCACTCTGCTACGCTGGGACAGAACAAAGGACTCTGGCAAGAGCAGAGGAGGGGGGCTCTGTGTTTATGTACATGATAAATGGTGTAACAACGGGACAATCATCGATAAACACTGCTCCCCGGACCTTGAATACATGTCAGTAAGATGTCGGCCCTTTTTCCTACCGAGAGAGCTAACAGTTGTGATCGCTACTGCAGTGTACATCCCGCCTGACGCGAATGTAAACACTGCTCTCTCTTTCCTGCTGGACGCCGTGAACAAACTGCAGCAGGCACATCCTGACGGCGTTCATATCATCGCAGGAGACTTTAATAAGGCCAATCTGAAAGCTGTACTCCCGAAATTCCATCAACATGTAAAGTGTGCGACTAGAGGAGAGAACACACTGGATCATGTTTACACTAACATCAAACATGCGTACAGAGCCATACCCCTCCCCCACCTCGGCCAGTCAGACCATCTTTCTCTTCTGCTCTCCCCAGCCTACACCCCACTTAGATGCAGCTCCAGGCCCACTACAAAGACTATAACGACCTGGCCTGACAACGCACTCTCCAGTTTGCAGGACTGCTTTGAACAAACAGACTGGGACATATTTGAACACCAAGAGCTGGAGACATTCACAGGAACGGTGCTAGATTACATCAAGTTTTGCATCGGAAATGTGACTGTGGAAAAAAACATACAGGTTTTCCCAAACCAGAAACCCTGGATGACCAGCCATGTCCGCAAACTCCTCAAAGCCCGTGATGCTGCCTTCAGGTCAGGGGATAGAGCTCGGTACAGAGCTGCTCGAGCAGACCTGAAAAAAGGAATTAAAACAGCCAAATCGGACCACAAGAGGAGATTGGAGTCCCATCTGTCCAGCAACAACACGACAGATGTGACAGGGCATACATGACATCACAAACTATAGAGGGTGTGATGTGACAATGGGAGACCTGAGTGTGACGCTAGCAGAGGAGCTAAACAGCTTCTTTGCCCGCTTTGGAACAGAACAACTGCAGCACTCATCTGCTCCGGCCCTGCCACCACTTCAACCCTCATCGCCACCCCCACCCGATTGCCGCACCATGCCACTCACCGTAACGGAGCAAGATGTCAGACAGGTGCTCCTAGCAGTGAACACCAGGAAGGCCGCTGGCCCGGACGGAATTCCTGGAAAGGTGCTAAGGGCATGTGCACCCCAGCTTGCCCTCATCTTCACAAGCATCTTTAACCTCTCCCTGGCCCAGGCAGTCATCCCCTCCTGCCTCAAATCAGCAACAATCATCCCAGTGCAGAAGAACTCCTCCATCACCAGCCTCAATGATTATCGCCCTGTGGCCCTCACTCCGGTAATCATGAAATGCTTTGAAAGACTGGTTCTCCGGCACATCAAGGACTACCTCCCACCAGACTTTGACCCCCACCAGTTTGCATATCGCAAGAACAGATCCACTGAAGATGCCATCGCCTTAGCTTTACATGCTGTGCTGAACCACCTGGAGCAGCAGCAGAGCTATGTACGAATGCTCTTTGTGGACTACAGCTCCGCATTCAACACAATCATTCCAGACACACTTATCAATAAACTGGACACTCTTGGCTTCCCCTCTCTCACATGCGCCTGGATTAAAGACTTCTTGACAAACAGGCCCCAGACTGTGAGACTTGGCCCCCACCTATCCTCCACGCGCACACTGAGCACAGGCTCCCCACAGGGCTGTGTGCTGAGCCCTCTCCTGTACTGTCTCTACACCCATGACTGCAGGCCGCACCACAACAGCAACCTCATTGTGAAGTTTGCTGATGACACCACTGTGGTCGGACTCATCTCAAAGGGTGATGAAACAGCCTACAGAGCGGAAATCCTGAAGCTGACTACCTGGTGTTCAGAGAATAACCTAGTTCTGAACACCAAGAAGACCAAGGAGATCATCGTCGACTTCAGGAGGCGCAGCACCGACCTAGCACCCCTTTACATCAACGGTGAGTGTGTGGAGAGGGTCCACACTTTCCGTTTTCTCGGCGTCGTCATCTCGGATGACATCTCATGGACGGAGAACATCACAGTGCTCACCAAGAAGGCCCAGCACAGACTACACTTCCTGCGAGTCCTCAGGAAGCACAATCTGGACTCCAGCCTGTTGCTGACCTTCTACCGTGCGTCCATCGAGAGCCTGCTGACATACTGCATCACAGTATGGTACGGCAGCTGCACCCTGGCAGACAGGAAGAGACTCCAGAGGGTGGTCAGAGCAGCACAGAAGATCATCGGCTGCCCTCTCCCCTCCCTACTGGACATTTACACCTCCCGTTGCCTCAGCAGAGCCGAGAACATCATCAGGGACAGCTCTCACCCGGCTTCTGGACTGTTTGAACTGTTGCCCTCAGGAAGGCGCTATAGGTGCATCAGAATGAGGACAAACAGACTCAAGAACAGTTTTTTCCCAGAAGCCATCACTACCCTAAACTCTAACAGGCGCACACAGGGAATGGCTTAATCTACACTTAACCGGACCCAAGCATCACCCTGTGTGACATCAACATGTGCAATATACTCACTTTATTTCACTTTACATGGACAATAACCTTATAGGTGAAAAAACTATGATTGCTGTGCAATTGCAATTTTAACACTATACATTGTCTAGCTCTTAAACAGAACTGCCACCCCACCTACCTCCCCCCTCTCTTCTTTGCACTATTACTAAAGATATTTCTATTGTACTTGACACTTTATAGTATTTTTCCTTACTAAATGTTGCACTGACTAGTGAGATGCTCTTAATCTCATTGTACATGTTTATAATGCAAATTGTATATGTGTATAGTGACAATAAAGGCATTCTATTCTATTCTATTCATGATGATAAAGGGAGGGTGTGGGGGAGCTTCTTCTCAACTACCATCTCTACTGTTTTGGGGTTGTTGAGCCCAAGGTTGATTAGACTGCACTAGAGAGCCAGCTGCCACTTCCTGTCTGTACACAGACTCTTCACCATCCTGAATGAGACCAATAAGGGTGGTGTCGTCTGCAAACTTGAAGAACTTTACAGAGGAGATGTGCGAGGTGCAGTTATTGGTGTAGAGGGAGAAGAGAAGTGAAGAGAGAACAGTGCTGGTGGTTTGGGTGCATGGTGTGAATTCCCCAATGTTGCAATGTTGTCTGTCTGTCCGGAAGCAGCTTTTGCAGCTTTCAGAGTACGTTCTTTTGGCAGCTGTGATCTCCTTGTTCAATGTATTTCTGGCCTGTTTGTACAAAGTGCTGTCTCCATTTCTGTAGGCAGCTCCCTTGGCTTGACAAAGCTGTTTGAGTTTTTCAGAGAACCATGGTTTGTTGTTGTTATATTTCACATAAGTCCGGGTGGAGATGCACATCTCTTCACAGAAACTGATGTAGGATGTTAGCAGCAAGTTTCATAAACACTCCAGTCCAAGCACTCGAAGCAGGCTTGTAAATTCTCTTCTGCATCAGTGGGCCATCTTTTAACAGTTCTCACTACTGGTTTAGCTGCTTTGAGCTGTTGCTTATGTAGCCCCATCATTCAATATCGTTCATAATTTTAAGGATTTGTTATGCCGTTTTCCAAGCTTTAACTCAGCACTAATGAACTACGTCACTTGGAGGGAGAAGCCTGGAATTACTCCCTAAAGAACGACCCTGGTTCGTGGTGACCGGAAGGGGAGAAGTAGGCAGTCTTGAGCAGAAATGTACAAAAATAAACTTTATTAAAAATAACTGAAAATAATCATATACAGACAACAGCATCTCATCATAAAACTGCACAACAATCAGCCTCCTACCAGCTGATTCAGCGGAGAGCAAGGGGAAGCCGACCAAGCCCACAGTGAAGAAGACCTTCACTCATCGCAGGCTGCACAAAATCCACCAAAACTCAGCAACCGTGGAAAAGTACTGCACCCACAGCAACCAGCGGGCATGGAGGTCAGGTTCCCTCCAGTCTTCACAGTCCCAGCTTGAACTTCTTGAAGGAGGCACAGCAATAATTAAGGCATGGCAAGGCAAGTTTATTTGTATAGCATATTTCGTACACAGGGTAATTCAAAGTGCTTTACATTGGAAATAAAGAGTAAAAAGACAGTACATTTATTAAAATCAAGTAAAAAAGGTCATATTTAAAACTCGACTTGTCTTCTCCCGCTTATCTGGGGTCGGGTCGTGGGGGCAGCAGTCTAAGCAGGGATTCTTCCAGCTCCCTGGGAGGGATCCCGAGGCGTTCCCAGGCCAGCTGGGAGACATAGTCCCTCCAGCGCGTCCTGGGTCTTCCCCGGGGCCTCCTCCCAGTGGGACGTGCCCGGAACACCTCCCCTGGGAGGGGTCCAGGAGGCATCCGGAATAGATGCCCAAGCCACCTCAGCTGACTCCTCTCGATGTGGAGGAGCAGAAGCTCTACTCCGAGCTCCCCCCGGGTGACAAAGCTTCTCACCCTATCTCTAAGGGAGCGCCCAGCCACCCGGCGGAGGAAGCTCATTTCGGCCGCTTGTATCCGAGATCTTGTCCATTCGGTCATGACCCAGAGTTCATGACCATAGGTGAGAGTAGGGACGTAGATCGACTGGTAAATCGAGAGAGATTCGCCTTTCGGCTCAGCTCCCTTTTCACCACAACAGACCGATACAGCGACCGATGCTGCACCGATCCGCCTGTCGATCTCGCGCTCCATCCTCCCCTCACTCATGAACAGGACTCCGAGATACTTAAACTCCTCCACCTGAGGCAGGAGCACTCCACTGACCTGGAGAGGGCAGGCCACCTTTTTCCGGTCGAGAACCATGCTGATCCTCATCCCAGTCGCTTCACACTCAGCTGCAAACCACCCCTACGCACACTGCAGGTCCAGGCTCGAAAAAGCCAACAGGACAATATCGTCCGCAAACAGCAGAGATGAAATCCTGAGGTCCCCGAACCAGACCCCCTCCGGCCCCGCCTAGAGATTCTGTCCATAAAAACTACGAACAGAACCGGTGATAAAGGGCAGCCCTGCCGGAGGCCAACGCGCACTGGGAACAGGTCTGACTTTGTGCAGGCAATGCGGACCAAGCTCCTGCTCTGGTTGTACAGGGACCTTTATGCTAAGGGCATATTTAAAACTGAAAATTAAAAACATTGATTAAAACAAAGATTAAGATGTGAAGTGCAGAGGTAAAAGAGTTTTTAGCCTGGATTTAAACGTGACTAAAGTGTTGGCACCCTTGATCTCTTCTGGAAGCTGGTTCCTGCTGTGGGCTGCATGGTAACTAAAGGTATTTTCCCTGTTTGGAATTTACCCAGGGTAGATCTAATTTATTTGAACCGAGGGATCGCAGTTCCCTGTTTGGTGTGTATTCACTGAGTATGTCTGTCAGGTATTTAGGTGCTAAGTTACGTTTGGACTTATATACGAGCAGCAGAACTTAAAAATCTATTCTGAATCAGAGCGACAGCAATGTGTAGAGAACTGGAGAAATGTGTTCTGACTTTCTAGTTTTAGTTAGAATTCGAGCCGCTGCATTCTGAACGAGCTGGAGCTGTTTAATGGTCTTTTTGAGAAGACCGGTGAAAAGGCTGTTACAGTAGTCCAGCCTGCTGGAGATGAAAGCGTGATTCAGTTTCTCTAAATCTTGTCTGGAAACAAAGCGTCTGATTCTTGCAATATTTCTAAGATGGTAATAAGCGGATTTCGTCATTGCTTTGACGTGGCTATTTAGATTAAGATCATAGTCCAGAATCAGGCCAAGATTCCTGACCTGATTTGTAGTTGTTAGGCCCTTGGCATTGAGATACGTGTTAACCTTAACAACCTCGCTTTTGCTTCCGAATGCAATGACTTCAGTTTTGTCCTTGTTTAATTGAAGAAAGTCTTTTTCCATCCATTTTTTAATCTCATCAAGACATCGGTAGAGAGAGTTTATGGGGTTGTAGTCATTTGGGGAGATAGCTAGATAAATTTGTGTATCATCAGCATAACTATGGTATAAGATCTGGTTCCTTCTCATAATTTGGCCCAGTGGAAGCATGTACAGGTTAAATAGTAAAGGAGCAAGGATTGAACCTTGAGGGACTCCACATGACACTGCAGTCCACTTCGACATGTAATCACCTATATTTGCATAGAAGCCTCTTCCTTCTAAGTATGATCTGAACCATTTTATCACAGTTCCTGAAAGACTGACTTTGTCTAGTCTATCGAGAAGGATTTTGTGGTCAAATGTGTCAAAGCTAGCGCTCAGATCGAGTATAACCAGAACAGTCACTTGTCCTGAATCGATGCTTGTGTTTAAAAGCATCCCTAACTGTAAGTTAAGGACATCCATAAGGGCAACCGGACAACCCCTCAGCGATCCCAGCCTGAAGCAAAGTAAGTAAGCAGAGCAAGCACCCTGGCTGAACGAGGCAGGGAAAGCCGTGGCAACAAGCAAGGTTGCAGGGGAGCCAGGCAGCAGTGCACAGCAGAAGAGAAGCACAGCTGGTTTACCAGCCCCTTAAGAAGAGAGCAGTGGAGACGGAGAGAGCTGCCTATGACAGCAGAACAGCAGTGTGGGTCAAGCACACCTATATACAAAGAGAACAAAAGCAACTCTCATCCCATTTCAGTTACAGAAGTTTGTAAGACAACTGAGAGCAGTTCCCAGTGACATCAACACACTTCGTCCGCCGAAGCACGTTTCCACACGCACACAGCCGTGCCAGCAACAAGAAACTATACATGATACTTTAAATGAACGCTTACCTTAAACCGTAAGTTTTGTATATTAACACAAACCCATAATTTCCACTGGTAATCAGCGAAAGGCGAACCAGTGCGGGAGCGGAAGAGATTGCAGACCAGCCAACCAAAGTAAACACAATAAAGTGTCAAAATACAAATCCTTAAATCCCCCATGGTTTGATCCGTTTTGGGCTAACAAGCCCAAATAGATGATGAGCCAGGGGCAGTGAAATTAATATGACTACACATGTAGTGATGGAATATGGTGGACCAGGTAGTGGTCGGAGAGTCCTTAAGCTCCGCGGGGGACAGCGTGGTAGGACACCCTTGAATGATGTATAACAGTGTCCAGAATATTCCACTCTCTGCTGGGGCACTCTATGTACTGCTTGAGCTTTGGCAGTTCTTTTCTCAAATTAGCTTTGTTAAAGTGTCCAAGAAAAACACAGACAGATTTCAGAAAATGCTGCTCCGCGTTCGAGATCTCGTCAACCAGCTGATGCAGCGCTTCGCTCACACGAGTCCTGCAGGGGGATGTAAACACTGATAAGAATATACGAGGAAAACTCGCGGGGTGAATAGAAGGGCTTGCAGTTAATAAAGAACGCTTTCAGATAAGGACAGTAGATCTTTTTCATCACAGTTATATCTTTACTCCTCCTCACACTGATGTAGAAGCATGTGACTCCACCGCAACTTTTTCCCATTGTGCTCGAGGTGCGGTCCGCTCTGAACAGCATAAATCCAGGCAAGTTGAGAGCAGCGTTCTGGGACTGCTGCTGAAAGATAACAAATAGCAAAACAAATAGTAGGACAAGCTAGCGAAACAAACAAAAACACTGCAGAGCCTTGTACTAAGGCGGGCAAATGGATGTATCACCCAATTCAAATATAACTTGTGGACATGGCCATAGCTGCAAAGTCACATGACTGCTTATTTTTCCTAGGTCAGCTTCAGTAAAATATTCCGGAAAATGACTGCAGTTCCAGAATCCTTCATTATATTCTCATCCAAAAAGATCAGCCAGACAGGGACCAACAAAGGAACACTTCTCTCAAAGCTCCTTCAGCTGTTCACTGAGGAGAATCCACAGCCTAAGTACCACCAATGCATGTAGAGAGTCACTTTTGGAGGACCTGTTGGAGAAGACAGGAGCGCTGAAGGACTAACTGGGTGACCCTTTGGAGACAGCTGAAGCACAGTAGGGCTACTATGAATCTGAAAGAGCACAGGAAGACCACAATTGGTAGTTGATGAGCATTTGGGGGATATTAAAGCACAGGAGGACCATTAGGAGGTATGCTATCATTTGGAGATAACTAGAAGGACCACTTGAATGTAAGAGATCCATTGGAGAAGACTGAAGCATAGAGAACCACTGTTATCATTTGGAGTCGACTTGAGCAGAGTATGACCATCGGAGAGGTAGGTGACACTTTAAAGATGGCTGAAGCACAGACGGATCACTATTGGGAGAAGGTGACCATGTTGGAAACAACTGAAGCCTAGGAGGATCGCTTTGAGGGGTAAGTTTGTGGCAAGTGGAGTGCAGGAGATGCAGCCTAACTGCATGTGACTAATTTACATTAGCATCTAGATATATGTTTAACACATTGACTGACATGATTAGTTATGATTCAGTCATTTTGAAAGAAGGATAATGTTATTCTAGCAAGTCTAATAATAGAAAATTAATCTTATATTGTTCATTTTCAACCTGACACAATGGCTAATTTAGCAAATTTGCAGCCCCGGTTTACTTGGTTGTGTCTAATGTTATGGGTTATAAAAGGCTGAAAGAAGGTACTAAAAATAAATTGCAGTGTCCATAAACAAAAGATGCATTATTCCCTTCATGCCCTGTATCCATTTAATTGGATACTACATTTTGCGTCTTATTTTTTTCTTTTTAAGGTTATTGGACATTTCTTCCAATTTAAATTAGTTTCATCCAATCAAAAGTACAGAACACAAGAATAAGCGACATTTTCAAAAGTTTTTGTTACATTTACAAGAACTTACCAACGTTTTATAATGTCCTTTAAAAAAATAATAATAAAATAAAAAATAAACAAAAAAGAGATCAGGATTCAAACATACCTACTGAACATGCAACATACACACTTACACATACATAGAGACATACTTGCATAGATACAAATAAACATGCATACATATTTACAATAGTGCTGTCACTTTACAAAAAAAAATAAGTAATTGCAATTTATTTATTATTATTTTATGGTTTGCACAAATCCGTATTAAGTGACCATTAACTGACAAGATTAAAAAAGTAAAATCAATGTTTAATACTCGTATATATTGTTAATATGTTTTTCAATAAAGATTTTTAAAATAGTGGTAATTATTTCACAAGATTCTTTATAATACAGAAAATACCTTTCTGTTAAAATAATGAAACCGGTTTCAGAATTAAAACAGATTTAAATTGAATTATTCTGTGAGCATTGTCCTTGAAACCTCAGAACTGCTCAGTCTTTCTTTAGATTCTGTTCCACAAAGTGAGGACATAGTCTGTGCTTCCTTCGCTTCCCGAGGTAAATGGTGTTCCGTTCTGATCCCTACAGAGTGATCCGTCGAAAAAATGTTGCCACCGGTGATATGAGCCAGATTATCAAAGAGAGAGAGAGAATCCAGACGCCAAGATGATCCCTGTCGCCTCCCCTAAAGGGTTAATGTGCCGGCAGCTGACTTCCTATCGTGACGCAAACCTAAAGCTATGCAGTCACCCAACACAGACGTGCACAGTCCCGGAACAAGCCTATATCTCCGGAAGTGCAACCAGCTGACACCTTTGCCGGGGCAGATTGGGACTCTCATACACCACCGCCCCCAATCGGAGCGAGGGTCCAATTAACCAGACACACCCTCATATCACATAATCAAAAGCATTTATACTAGATGCACAACTTTGAACACTTCATCGTTATGTTGCTTCTTATGGGGATTTTACTGTTGAGTTCTTTGTTGCACATTTTTAACCCTATCTGCCTTCCTTTCAATGAATGACTGTTGGGTTTTGACACTGCAGTTGAAATGATAATGACTGAAGCTGTGTGGATTGTATTAAAGTTATTCACATAGAAAAACTCTGTGCTTCTTCAATCTCTCACCCCATAATGTTGGTCCGTGTTGGGTTTTGGTTTGATGATACTTGGAGCCTGCAAGATCTCTAATTGCGCATTGTCATCTGAAGCTCATATCTCTATCTGCTGCTCTGCAAAGTCTTTGATAATGTGTGCATCAAGATACAGTTAATATAAATTATGAATGTTTTGGGGGCAGTGCTTATTTTTGTTGAGGCAGGATGAATTTTGTTTTTAAACATGCAGACTTTTCAGATTTTATACTCTGGATGGAACCTTGTGCACTGAGTTTCTCCGTGTTGTTTAACATTTAATTGTTTTAAAGACTGTGTGAGACCTGATTCTACAGATCAGTGTATGTACTCCCAGACATGCATCTAAGGCATATACTGAAAGTGGTTGCTTCTAAAAATGTGCTTATCTGTAACTTCAACAATTCAAGATACATGAAAAAGAAGCCATCACAGAAGATTTATCATTGCATTCATTACCGTTCTTTTGTAATTGCACTTTTTTATACAAAGTGCAAAACTTGTGCAGCAAAGCTTGTTTTTTGTTATTTTTATTTATTTTCATTGCTTATTATTATGATTGTCTCAATCAACAGAATATTTTACAAGTCAATTCAGGATGCACTTTCTCTCTTTTACCATTTACCAACAAATAAATAAAGTACTAGACATTTATACTAGCTAGAGGTTGATTCTTTGGTAAATGTTCATTTAGGCTTGTTTTTTTAGAATTAGTTTGCTAGGCTGGTCAATAATTTGATTTTTTTCCCCCATTCAATTGGAGGTAGTAAGTTCAAATAAAGTTAATTTTTCTCTTACAGGATCACCCTTCAGAGATGAAATTTCACTAGGCATCCTTCAGCTACAAGAGAACAACAGACTGGAAATCCTCAAGCGCCGTTGGTGGGAGGGTGGCAAGTGTCCAAAAGAAGGAGACCATCGAGCCAAAGGTGAGACCAACTATGACCACAAACTTCAATTAACACACTCTTCTGATGTGTGCTGACATGTCACTGACCTGAACATCCTTATATCAAGGGGACTGGTCTACTCACTCACTGCCTTTGGTAGAGTGAACATAACTTATACACTTTGCGTTTTAGAACTAATTTTAAAATGTATATATCTATCATATATGTTGTGTATTCATTTCACAAGTTCACTTATATAGAATTAGCCCAGAAAAGCAAGCAAATTCGTGGAGATTGTGATGAGTGTAATGGGCAAGCTGTCCATAGAAGGGCCCCATGGACGAGGTGTGATGTGGGCCTTAAAGCCAGCAATGTGGAGGATGGAGCATGAGGGTAATATTAATGCATCATAACAGGTCGTCCCAGACACACTGGGTGAGGGAACAAAGAGAAAAAGATTTTAAATTCCGTTTACATTAGTCCAAATTCTTGAAATAAAAGGGTAGTTTTCTTTGACCCAAACTGGAACTAGGCTTGTTAATCAAGATGAGTGTTGAAATCATACACCATGATAGCAAGCCTGGCCAGACCCGCATCGCAAGAGGATAGTGAATAGGTTCATTTGACATTATAAAAGATAGATTTTTCATCTTAAACTTGCAGATTATCAACAAAAGGCGTATATATATACAAGGACTTATCACTCTTTGTTAATATAAAAAAATCTGAAATGCTTTACTCCTGCCTGAAATGTTAGTAATATATTCCCAGTGGCTTCTGATTTTTCTCCCGCCGTTTCAGGTCTCATTTTTACTCTCATCTTTAAACAGTTTAAACATAATGAAATCAATCAAACTATTTTCTCTCTTTTGTTAACAGCAGGGACATCAACGTGTCGCTTTTTATCTAAACAAAACTGTTGAGAATTGTTCTAAAAACATTGAAATAAGTTTCAAATAACAATTCAGACTTCATGCTTCCTCTTATGACAACTCTTAGGAATATACCCACACATAGTTGTCTCAGAATCAACTAATAGGATCCCTCGGGAAATTCTAATCAGATCCATGATGTGTAGGTGTGTATGTAAGAGCTTGTTTTTGTATGTCGCTCAAATCTTTTGTTTTTTCTTCAGGTCTGGGCATGGATAACATCGGCGGGATCTTCGTGGTCTTAATCTGTGGCCTGATCATTGCTGTTTTTGTAGCCATTATGGAATTTGTGTGGTCCACACGCCATTCAGTGGAGACAGATGAGGTACAGTGTGACCTTATCTCCTGCTCCATCAAAAAGGAATTCACATATTTAGTTAAACATTTCTATATAGATCAGTCAGAGGTCACTTTTAAGGTGGAATAAACATAGTACTTGGGTAATCTGGTGGTCAACAAAATAAACGTGTTCAGCCTGTGTGATGTCAGATGCACAAGTGTGTAAAATCACTTTTTTTACAATTATTAGGCAGCCGCTGGTGCAACAATTCCAGTCGTGAATAGTACTCAATCTCACATATTCCCAAATCAGCTGTATTATTGGAAAGTGGAGTGGAGTGTCATTATCAGCTACAGTGTGGTAGGCCAACATAAACTGAATTCATTCATTCAGAGAATGAGTGAAGAATTTGGTAACCCACCATCCATCTTCATGTCGGCTTTTTCCGTTTCGGGGTCGCCACAGCGGAATGAACCGCCAACTCCTCTGGCACATGTTTTATGCGGCGGATGCCCTTCCAGCCGCAACCCATCGCTGGGAAACATTCACACACACACTCATTCACACTTTAACACTATGGACAATCGTTCTTACTCAATTCACCTATACCGCATGTCTTTGGAACCCGGAGCACCCGGAGAAAACCCACGCGATCATGGGGAGAACATGCAAACTCTACACAAAAATGCCAACCGACTCAGTCGAGGCTCGAAGCAGCGGCATTCTTGCTGTGAGACGACCGTGCTACCCACTGCGCCACCGTAACTTCCTGTGATGTTTCTGGAGCTACTCAACCCCTAGGCAACCAGAGATTTAGGAACAACCTTAGGATTAGGGATTCTCTGTTCCCTTTTTGGGGAATGGGGGTTGCACAAGTAACCATTTCCTTTTAGTCTGTCACTCGACATACGCAGATGATTGACTATGGGAACACCCTCTAAAATGCCACAAGGACCTAGTCCTTCATCAGCTGACAGCCAGGCAAGCTGTTCACACCAATAATCCAGTACAAAGGCGGTCCTTCTCCACCCTGGCACAAGTCAAAAGACTTTGTTTTAAATGTGCAGTCTATCATTGTATATACACCTCTCTTATCAACTTATACCAGAGGAAGGAGAATTTCCATCACTGATCCCTTACCAGAAAATTGATACACAATCAATTTCAGAGAGAGACCAACAGAAAAATACGCTAAGACAGCATAGAAATAGCTACAATTTTATGAGAGTTAATTTGTTCCAAGCCATTGTTATTAATAATAAAACAATGAAAACAGAAAAAAAAGCTAATAACCATACCTTTCGAGTGAGCCCATGTAGTGATGTGTCTGAGGGGGTGGTGAGGGAGGAAATCGAATGGCACCAACCACAACATCAACATGAAACCAAAAGCGTGCATGAGAACTCTTATGGAAAGATGTCATGGGGCATCAAAGGTCCAACTGAAGAGCAACATGCTATATAACTGCCCAAAAGGAGAGTGGTACATTTGGTGACGTGTTGAATGCAATCTTCCATCCCACGTTTTTCGTATCTCAGATTTTTTTGTATCATGAAACAAAATATTCTTAGTATCTTGGATTTTCCATAACGTGAAAATCTTTTGGGTTACTGGAGTGTATATGTAAATACTTGACAAAGGTGCTGTTTGTAATTAATTTGATTTAAAGGAAGATATTTCCTTTAAAATTAAATTTTTGTCAAGGGAATGCAAAGCTGTGATTTCAAAATATCAATGAACTACAATGGATTTTTGTTCCTGGGGTTAATTGAGAGTAACCCTTAAACTCTTAAATGCATTGTTCTAATAATCTAAAGTTGTAAATGACCTTAGCCAAATAAAATTTGTTAACTGAACATTGGTCACCTATTTTAGAAAATGTTAGAAATTTGTGATGACCTCTAAACTCAAATCCCTATCAATAAGGCCTAGATTTTAATAGAGAATGCACTTTCACAAATCTTTTTAAGTTTTGATAAAATTCTACTACTATTTCATCCTGATTTTCTTTCCCCTCTTTTCCTGTCTTCCTCACGAAGGTGTCTGTATGTCACGAAATGATGACTGAGTTCAGAGATGTAATTACCTGCAAAAAGAATTCTCGTACAAGACGTCGTCGGGCCTTCTCTTCACGAGGAGTCCTCAGGCACCCGTGTCGTCTCCCATTAGGAGCCCCACGGCCAATCAGACTAGTGCATGAGATGCGCCTCAGCAATGGTAAACTATACAGCGGGATGGGGGCATTAACAAGCACTGCTCCAGCACCAGCACCTGCAGGAGATGCTGTAAAGATGGGTCCGGGACCTCAGAGACTACTGGACGACCCTCTTAATGTCAGTCTCCCCAGCAGTGTGCCTATATTAGTGCCTAATACAGTGCCCCGTGGGTGTACACATGTACGAGTTTGCCAGGAGTGCAGGAGGATCCAGAGCCTGCTCTCCAGCTCGTCTTGTTCACGAATTACACCTTTAGTCACAGCAACATCATCTCTTCCTCGATTACCTCCGCAACCTTGCTCATCCACCACATCTGGTAACCCTGAAAGTGAAACAGGAGGTTCTCTCACTCCCCTAAGGAAACCTGCCCCACCTCCGAGGCCTATGCCACCCTCAAAATCCCCCTCGACTGACCTCCTCTGCAAGCTGGAGTGAGGAATCATTGGGTAGGATGGTTAAATGAATAAAGGAGCTTTGGAGAACGGTCTCAACAATGCTGACCACACCTATTGCAAAACGATATTGATGGTGACTGAAGGGGAGAACAGGGGCCTTGTTGAACACCACAACATCAATTTACTGTGAAAGTATGCTATGCAACTTAGAAAGCAAACCTTGAGGGAAGCAGCAGGTTTTGCGTTGGAATGCAGAATATGTGATGGACGATTACACTTGCAGTATGCACACGCAGATAAACCAACACAGTTAATATCTTTTTTTGAAGGATCGTTTCTATAATTTCATTATATTATTATGTAATTTTTCTACAGTATCTTTCTTTTAGTATTTTTAAGTATGAAACCACATTTTCCTTCTGTTAATTTATCTGTAGACTAATTCTAAAAAATTTTGTACGTGTGTATGAAGCTTCTTTCCCATTTGTCAAGTTCTAAAATGACTTGCTTCGTTTCAGTCTCTAAATATGTATGTCATTGAAACTTACAGTTTTGAAAGCCGATTCACCCAATAATGTGATATTCACAAGTAAAGAGACCAGGGAGGTTTATAAATGTTTTACTTCAGCTGCGCAACATTTTAGACTAAAAATATAACATGCCCAAACAGTGTGTATACTAAGTAATCATTGAAACTTTTAATCATGTGACATTTAAATGTTTTTTTTTCTTCTCATCATGGATGTCTCTCACTGAATTTCAGTGATTATTTTTCAAACTTTCTGACAATCATTCACTTAGTCTTGAATGTTAAGAGTTACTCTTTTTTTCTTTGTACAGTTCATGACCAAAAGAATATGATGGATGAAAATATTACATCCAAAAACTATCTAGTTTGAAAAAAAAAGTAAAATTGTAACTTGGTGTTTGGTACGAAAACTACAATTGTTTAAAGCGGTGGTTTCTTGTTTCTTTGTGAACTCTCTTTTTTGGCCCATGGTATTGAATATAAATGTATTTTCTTACAACCTAACCTAACAATAGTGTCCTGCAATCATCTCACAGAGGGAACTCTCTATTCATGTTCTCCTTGTGTGTGTGTAGCTTTTTTTTACTTCCACAAGATTAAAACATGAGCATTGCTGAATTGTTTCCTCTACATTGTTCACAAGTGTCAGCTTGTAAAATATATGATTGATTACAACAATTCTACCCAGTGTCTGGATCTTGGGGCCCAAGGCAAACAAATGCACAAGGGCTCCCTTTTATTCAATCAAATTATATATTTAATAATTTATTGTTTAATACTTACAAATATAATAATGGAAGAGATTGCTTCAAATTAAATAAAATTACAATTTAGGATACAGAGAAAATTAAAACAATTTTCAGGTTCATTCAATTTTATTTTATTTTTTTTACTTGAAACATTGTGACTCTTGGAACTTCCAGAAAGATATTTGGGAATTTTCTCTCTTGATTTTTGATATTTCAGAATAAAAGCTTAATTGTACTAGAACTTGTGAAGTTTACTTTGACAAACTGAAAAAAACAGTAAATATGATTTTTTGCATTAAAGTGTCAATAATATTGAAACATTATTGTTGTAAGGTGTTAGGACATAAATGTTTGCACTAATGCTGAGTACACAACTGTATAAGAGTGGTTTCATTCAAGTCTTTTTCCTGAATGGGATGCAAATCACAAACTATTTTCAACTGATAACATTATTGCATCACAATTTGATTTCCTCAACCCTGAATACTGATTAACAGTCGCACATTAGCTTACCATTCGCCAGCTCTCTATTTACAGGGAGGTTGCATCTGCCATTACCTGACATCTTGCTGTGTTTCAGGATGTCCATTTTGGCACCATAGTCTTCATTATCTACCCACAGATGAGAAGGAGAGATCTGTATTGACATTTATTTGCACTTTTGTACATTTACACTTGTTTGACTCTGATGGAGCAGTTGGTGGGAGGTGATGTGACATCACAGTGAATTTATAATTTCAGCAACATGCCACTAAATCAGCAGGAATCGTTGACACCCCCAAATTGGAAGTTTTAACTCATAAAACTTTAGGGAACACCTATAATATAAAAAAAAAAATCTGTCTTCTTTTCCTGCAATGGGTTATTGATCAGTTGATACAACTGAGCATGCTGAGATACACTTTTACTGTGTAACAAATTGCATATTGTCTCTCTCCTTTGGTAAGTCGCTTTGGATAAAAGTGTCTGCCAAATACATAAATGAAAATGTAAAAATAACAAATATTTATTGGCTTCACCTAATATTGGGTATCACCTTATATCATCATAATAATGTTGGCCCTTTAAAATAATTAAAAACACTTCTGTAATTCAATGCACGGGTGGCAACTTGGCCCTTAAATAGTTCGGGGACCAAGGCAGTCGCCTATCTATGCCTAATAGAAATCCACCCGATTCTATTTCAATCTTGCCCTCAAAATAAAAATGCCCATACTTCATTGCTTTAATAGGAACTATATGGTTTGTCAATTTACATTTGTAGATTAATGAATTTACTTTTTTTTGTATTTAACAATTACAATTAACATAAAGTAGACCCCTCGTTTGAAAACTAATAAAGCACTGAATAAACACACAATGATTTATTGTTCAAGTAATAAAAAGCATAAGTACACTGTATTGTTATGTGTATTATATGTGTAGAATGAAAAAGAGAGGCGACTATTTCAGTAAATTTGATTTCTATGATATTTGGTGATGAAATCAGTGAGATTTCTCAAATCATCCACTCTTCCACTGCAGACAGACATGGCTATTTGTTGACAAAACTATTTAATTGCCATCAATGACTCACTATTTAATATGAATCGATTGACTGAACTGAAAAGAGCCTTTATCAACCAACACAGAACAATATTACATCATGTTTTTTGTTTCCTCTAAGTTCAATGATTTTGGAAACTCTTAACATCATCATATCATATTAACGTCATATCATCTCTTTTCTGTACATGAATCATCGGTATAATAGTAAAAAGCTGGCTATTCAATATTCCATTTGGTAGGATTCATTAATGTGCTCATCCTAATAATGAAGTTTATTTACTCTTTTCTGATTAGGATCCAATAATAAAGGAAGTATAAATATTGAGTAGTGACACACCCTGCACTTATTATTGGTTTCTTCTCCTTGGACTAGACCAGAGTGCACGCTGGAATATAGTGTGGTGTGACACATTTGGGTATGGCAACATGTGTAGCTCTGCTCATGTTGTATGTGAAATGCCTGTCGTAATATTGGTCCAAATCTCTAAGAATCAGTTTGTGAATGGCAGTGTTTGTAGGAGCAGTAATCGTAGTGTTAGTAGAGGAGGAGATGGAGGAGAAAGTAGTGAAAAGTCAAGCACGACTCATGAAAACTTTGAGGTTAATAATCTTTGTAGTTTTAAACATTTATTTTAATACTTTAATGCAAATAAAGTACAAATAATTTATATAGAGTAATGGCATTGAACCTTTTTGTGATAGTTTTCTGAAAACTTTTCTGTTTTCTGCCTCTTTCATGATTGTTGAATGGCTTAATGTTTAAGCAGCTAACAAGAATGGCCACACTGTGCTAAAAAATGCATTTATATATTTATATTCAAACCATTTTTTTTGTTCACACAGCTTAAGTTTGTATTATTTTTTTTTTTAACTGAAATTGTGTTTTGTGTTATAATTACTCCAATAGTTACATAACTGTTGGAAAATTTTTTATTTCTGAATAATAATCTTTATTTTCAATTTATTTTTTTTTATTCTTAAACAGACTTTAAATGATTGGCTGTGCCATTACACAATTGTATAGGTTTTTTTTTTTTTTTTTCATTTTAATTTTACTCTGGAACAAGACCCATAATATATTCCATAGTGCAGCAATAAAAGTGCAGGTTAAGTTTAAAAGATAGGCATTAAAGTTTAAAAATAAGATGGTATGAAAAAGATGGTATAATATAGTATGAAAATATAAACGCTTTATAAACATGGAAAAGATTTGTTGTTTTCAGTGTCTTCTCCATTGAAAGAGACTGGACACCTCATGCCAGTTTGGCCAGATATGGAGTGACCCATACCCGGAATTTGTGCTCTGCATTTAACCCATCCAGTGTACACACACAGCAGTGAATACACACCCAGAGCTGAGGGCAGCCATGGTTGCGGCGCCCGGGGAGCAGTCAGGAAACTGGTGCCTTGCTCAAGGGCACCACAACTGTGGTTCTTGAAGATGGGAGAGCAAGTATTTCATCGCTCACACCAACTTCAACTTGGTGGATCGAACCTGCAACCTTCAGGTCACAAACTGATCTCCTTATCCACCGGACCACAACTAGTACATTCTGAGGCTTCTGTAAACTATGTTGTGTCAAAATTTAAGTCAAGCACACCTCATTGTAAAGTAATCTTAAGAATACTATTATAGGTAGATACAAACTTTATACTGTAGTACCCCTTCTGGCCACTGAGGATGCAGGCCAGACCTATTGCATTGGGGGAGTATTGGATTTTATTTGTTTTTCGGGTATACGTCAGTTATGCTTGAGTTGTTAAATGTGGTTTAGTGTTATAAATTTGTTCGAGAACTTTTTTGTGTAAACTCATTTTAGTTATCATTATTGTATTGTAGGTCATTAAAGGTGTGACCATGTTATAATTCTTGTGGGAGGCTTGATACAGTTCTGACTTAAAGGGTGCATGCAGTAATGCCAATATCTCATATCTAAGAACTTGTGTCCTTCTTAAATACCAAGATCACACAGGGATGTGCAGTGTATGGGGCACTGTTACTAGTTTAGATAGCTGCACAGTTTGCACAGCTGCACAGTCAGGGCAAGCTACAGAGATTCAAACACCTTGGTGGTTTGTGACAATACTCTTACTAAAATATCTGTTGAATAACAATCAATAACATTTTAATCTAAGAAAACAGAATGGAACATGAATACAGATATCTTCTGTGAAATCATGCTCATGATTCTGAAGTTGTGTCTGAAGATGACTCTTTCTATTTGGCTTTCATAAAGCAAGGTAATTTTACTTGTAAAACCCATTATACTTATATATTTATCATATGTAATTGACCATTCAAAGTGAAATACAGAAGAATCAAAACAGACCAGAGATATATTTAAAAAAAAATACACTAAATACATTACATTTCCGAGATTAAAAGAAAACAGAAGTTCATAAGGGCAGTGCATGTTGTAATAAATAGGTTAACCACAATCTGTAATATAAACAAATTCGTTGATTACCTTCTGACGACTTGCAATGGTTCACTGGGGGAATCGAACCAGAGAGTCGGCTCACAGGACTCCGGATCAGATGAGATTGAACAAGATCACCAATTCACAGCTTAACGATTAAATTGTCCACCAAAAAAACATACCGCCATTAATCTTGATCCTTAATCAAAATATGATTTCATGTCCCGAAGACTTTAAGACTCAAGTCGATGCAGGAAACCTTTAAAACATGCATAAATCACTGACAAAGAAAATGCGTTTAAGACATTTATTTTCTATGCAACAAAACACTCGAGCTAACTACCACTAAACTATAAAGGAAGCACACACATTCACACCAAGAGAGAGAGAGAGAGAGAGAAAAAGAAAATTAGAAGATTAGGTTGGCATCTATGTTCTGAAGTCTCATATCGAACAGCTTAAAAGCGTAACCCCGGATTGTGCATCTCATTAACTTCTGTCTTAAAACAATTTCGGGAGTTCAGTTTTGACATCAATCGCACCAGCCAAAAGTGATAAATTTTGCTTTCTACCGTGTTTTGAGAGTTCGGTGGATCGATGAAGTTCTGGCTCAGTCCGTACGACGAATGGCTGATTTGATGTGGGCGTCCAAGAGTTTAATGAGGAGTCGACTCTGAGGAGTGACGGAGAGTTCAGGAAAAGTCTCAGTTGAGTTTCACAGTTCTTTAACTCAGACGTCACGGCTCAGTGTTGGTGTCCGTGAGGGTCTTTGTCTCCAGTGCCGAGAAAGGAGGGAAGAGATAAGATAACTGAAGAGCAGGAGAGATGGAGAGGGAGAAACGCAGACTTAAAAAACAGAAAAAGACAGAGTGAGAAGTGAGCAGAAAAACAGTCGCGCGGAGTCACAGTCAGACTTCCTGGAGCCGCGAGGTGGGCTCTGCCTCGCAGCTTAGCCAATGAGAGCACTCTGACTTTTTGACCTAGCGGGGTGAGCCAGGGTTTGAGTGAAAACTAAGATGGCCATAGGGCAGCTTCAGGGGAGTGCGGGTATCTGGGCAGCTTCATCTTTCCTCCCTTGGTGCCACTTTGATCCGATTTAGCTAACATGTTTATGCTGAGACGGGAGGTATTGTCAGCAGGTGGTCGGGAGAGAGGCTCCAGGAGTGTGAGTTCAAAGGATTCCAAGAGTGGGGGCAGAGAGGGTGTGCTCTGCCCAGTGGCGAAGTGAGAGTTCCCTACAATGTTTTACCCGGTTTTGTGTGGAATCGTTTTTTTTTTTCTACTCGTGCTCGTTTGGAGGCATTCCCAAATGCCTTCACTCCGACTTATGTCGGCGACGACTATGGGAACTCCGCTGGAAGCGCTCTACTCTCTCCATATTCTTTTTAAAATGCCAATCAGCGGCCGTGCTGACATAAAGTAGGTGCAAGCGTGGCACTCTTTCTGTCTGCTCCTTGGAGCCATACTGGTGAAAGAGTTCACATCTGTGTTGGATTATATTCCCCTTTTGTGGATCAAGAGAACCAGCTCGATCCTCTGGCCATTCACAGTAGGCTGAGTTGTTAACAGTCTCAGACTCTCCTTTTTCACTGCCTTTCATCAAACCAAGTAAGACTCCTCTTTGTAGTAGAGCAATTGTTGCCGGTCAACTATTTGTAGCGTGTTTCCAAAAATGTGGACCGTGCAAATCTATGGATCCGGTGGATCGATTGCATTGATGGATAGCCTGATAGCTGTATCAGTTGTTTTGGGCATAAAAATACAGACAAGGCGGTCGTAAGATCAGACTGTAGAAGTGCACTGTTCTGTCATATAACGCATTTGAACAAGGCTGGTGTTCTTTCAGGCAGCCACCGGAGATGTTGTGACTACGAGTAAGCATCTCTGGCATTTAGAGTATCGAAGCTGAGCTGTATGCACAATTTTTGTCCCACATGCTTGCTGCTCCGCCGGTGCATTTGCCATCCGCCACAGAGAACATGGAACATGCGCCGATAGGGACAGTACCTGAAGGAGAACCTCTTAAGAAAGGTGGTTTGTCAGTCTCCTCCTCTCGCTCCCTTTGATGATGCTGTAGCTAGGGGTAGCAATTTCCTGCTGACATGGAAAGAGGATTACAGCCCATACTCTCTAGTTCCCTAATGCACGGACAGGTTGCGTCAAATATTCCACCTGCTTCTTCTGAACACTCGTCTGTTGAGACTTCTTCAGGATGATGTCTCCAGACGCATGATCCATTTAGTTTGTCCAGAAGATTGGTTTGCCACAAGTGATTTGAAGGATGGGTACTTTACTTGAGTATACTCCCTCGGCACAGAGCCCTTCGGTTGGCCTCGAAGGTCGAGTTTATCAGTACTGCGTCCTCCTCTCGGCTGTTCTCACACACGACACAAAGGTGTTTGAGGTGGCTTAGTCTTGTTATACAGGAAAGGGTTTGAATCCTGGTGTACTGGGCGACTGGCTGATACTGGCCTAGTAGAGGTCTCAGTTGATTTGTCACAGAGACAGGGTCTTATGTCACCTCAGCCGTTGAGCTTCAGATCAACCCAGAAAGAAGCCGTTTAACCCCAACCTGAGCATATCTTATTGGGTATGTAGCTAAACTCGTTGAACATGCGAGCACACCTCCCTGGAGGTCGTGCCGTGAGCATCCTGACGGTAGAACGCAGAGTCTGCACAAATTGGAGGTCCCTTTGAAAACTCCAGAGGCTCCTGGACATATTGGGTACACAGTTGCGTTTATTCCGCATACGAGACCACTCCAGGTTGGTTCAAGTTCAGAGTTCTGTCGCGAGCATGGCATTAGGGCAACTGAAGGTGAACGTGGCACAATCATTGCCGTCTCCATCTGCATCTTTGTTAGGACATTCGTTTCCTTTGTGGTGGTGTCCCCCTGGAGGACCTGCGAGGCGTGTAGTAGTGACCGCCGATGCTTCAAAGACTGGGTGGAGTGCTGTATGTCGGAAGCACAATGTCAGGGTTGGACCGAGAAGTATACTTCTTGGAGCATAAATCGCCTAGAGCTTGGCAGTGTCCCTAGCGGTAAAGCACTTCAGAAGAATGCTGCAGGGATATCAGGTATTGGTCAGGACAGACTACACGGCAGTCAATCAACAAGGAAATATATGCTCACCTTGTTGCTCCAGGCCGCTCCTCTGGAGTCAGCACTAGGGGCTGTCCCTAGTCGCAGTCCATAGTCCCGGCAGGTTGAACCTTTCAGCAGATACATTGTCTCAGTGGATACCCCGATCAAAAGAATGGAGATTCCATCCCCTGGCAGTCCAGCAGATCAGGGAGTGCTTTGTATAGCGGAGGCTCAGTGTCAGCTGTTCTATGCTCTGTCCCAGGCTCCTCTCAGGATAGATGAGCTGGCGCATTGCTGGTCCAGGAAGAAACGCCTATATACATTTTCCCCAATTAGCCTCCTTGCACCCCTCCAGTGCAAGACCAGGGAGGATGAGACAGAGGTCCTAACGGTGGAACCTTATTAGCCTAATCAACCTTGGCTCAGAGAACTCTGCTCTCTTCGTGACAGTCCCTCCCTGGGCCTTTTGTTGAACTCATGTTAATCCTTCTCCAAGAGGGTCTGGATCGAGGACTGTCTCCATCCACTCTGAAGGTTACATCACCACAATTCTACCTGTTCTCAATTCTCAACACACTGAGGTGACATGAGTTTACAGTCAGATTCCTCATAGGGGCCAGAAGGGTAAGACCCTCTAGGCCGTTCTTAGTTCCCACCTGGGACCTTTTGTTGTCCTGAGAGAACGTCAAGGTCAACCATTTGAGCCGCTTGACTCAGTAGAGCTGTCAACTAAGCAGTGCTCATGATAGAGCGTGGGGGGTCTGCAGGCACTCTCTGTCGATGAAACCTGCATTTTGGGCCTGGTGTCACTCGTTATTATTAGCCTAGGTGCCCAAGGTTCCCACCATCCCCTTAAAAACTAAGATAGTGAACCTCCAAGCACTGCTCGGACATGAGCCAGCACCAACCCCTGGTCCCAATTGCCCAGTCCAAGTACTGAGAATCCATGGAGAAGTACCCAGAACTTTTGAAGTTCTCCAAACAGAGGTTGGCTTACTGGCTAGTTGAGGCCATCTCTACCGCATATTGTACCACATCCGATGTCCCTTGCCCCCTGCAGTTGAGAGCCCTGAGTGTTGAATCCATCTCTTCAGCCATGCTAGGTGGTGGCAGCATGGTCTGAACTGTACGAAGGGTCCAGCTTGGCCTGTGCCATTCCTTTGTGATACATGCGCTATTTTGCCCCTGGAGATAACCTCCATCTTTTTGGCTCTTCTCACCCCAACAGGCATAGTAGAGTAAGCGGAATATTCCAACATACTGTCCACGTGTGTGCCCTCTATGAGGGACTACCAGCTGAATCTTTCACCATCCCGGGTGTCACGATCGGGGGTGTGCGTGGAAGGAAAGATCTCAATCGCAGAGACAGCTTGACCTGAGACACTCTTTTATTAAAGAATAAAACAAGGAGAAAAGAGATGACTAAAACGAAAGACCCACGAGGGGGCAAAACATTAACAATAACATAAACCACTTTCAAGAGTGAAAAATAAGTAACTACAAAAATAACCTGCCAGCCGTTACAACGCCACGCATCGGTAACGCACACAAAGACAATTAATGCACCCGTGACGATCAACACAAACACAGGGGTATAAAAAAGGGAGGACTAATCAGTGACGACGCACGGGAAGACAGCTGAAGGGACTAACGACAAATTAGACACGGGACGAACATTGACGCAAACAATCCACGAGGTGAAGGGAAAACCCGGAACCGGCACAAGGGAACAGAGACGCACGATAACGGACAAAAACCCTGACAGTACCCCCCCTCTAAGGAACGCCTCCAGGCGTTCCAACCGAAACACCACAAGAACACAGATAGAACATACACAATAAAAAAACAACAAAATTAAACAGCGAGCATATAACATAATTCCTAACTATAATAAATAAAAATCGCCCAAAATGGGAAAAAAACGCTTGACCGGAGCTTCGTGAAAATATAAACAGCAGGTGACAAAAAAAAAACCCAAACTAAACCTTAGTCCCGGGGTGCCAGGCCGACGCGGAGGCAAGAAAGCCTAGAGTTCAAGACCTGACACCCGTCATCCCTGAAGAGGTGGACAAGAAATCTCCAGGGAAGCACCAATCACTGGTTCCCCCATGGAGGAGCCGGAGGAAGCAGCCAGGGAACCTCCAGCAGAGACCCAGACGAGGCCAGCCATTCGAGCAGGACCCCAAATTGCCAGCCAAGCACCAGACGAGGATTGCCGGTACTTGGGAACCCCGGAAGGGCTTGGCATAGCACAGGACCCGGCGGGCTGCAACGGAGAGCAAGAGCCGGCAGAGCTGGGCAGCGGCGCTCGGGTGGCGCGGAAGGTACGGCAGAGCAGGCGCTGCAGAGCTGGGCAGAGGCGCTCGGGAGGCGCCGGCAGGCCGGGCGAAGAGCAGGACAGCGGCGCTCGGGAGGCGCCGGCAGGCACGGGCGAAGAGCAGAGAGCGGCGCGCCGGCAGGCACGCGAAGAGCAGGACAGCGGCGCTCGGGAGGCGCCGGCAGGCACGGGCGAAGAGCAGGACAGCGGCGCTCGGGAGGCGCCGGCAGGCACGGCGAAGAGCAGGACAGCGGCGCTCGGGAGGCGCCGGCAGGCACGGGCGAGAAGAGCAGGACAGCGGCGCTCGGGAGGCGCCGGCAGGGCACGGGCGAAGAGCAGGACAGCGGCGCTCGGGAGGCGCCGGCAGGCACGGGCGAAGAGCAGGACAGCGGCGCTCGGGAGGCGCCGGCAGGCACGGGCGAAGAGCAGGTACTGTCAGGGTTTTTGTCCGTTATCGTGCGTCTCTGTTCCCTTGTGCCGGTTCCGGGTTTTCCCTTCACCTCGTGGATTGTTGCGTCAATGTTCGTCCCGTGTCTAATTTGTTCGTTAGTCCCTTCAGCTGTCTTCCCGTGCGTCGTCACTGATTAGTCTCCCTTTTTATACCCCTGTGTTTGTGTTGATCGTCACGGGTGCATTAATTGTCTTTGTGTGCGTTACCGATGCGTGGCGTTGTAACGGCTGGCAGGTTATTTTTTGTAGTTACTTATTTTTCACTCTTGAAAGTGGTTTATGTATTGTTAATGTTTTGCCCCCTCGTGGTCTTTCGTTTTAGTCATCTCTTTTCTCCTTGTTTTATTCTTTAATAAAGAGTGTCTCAGGTCAAGCTGTCTCTGCGATTGAGATCTTTCCTTCCACGCACACCCCCGATCGTGACAGAAGACGGGTGCATTCTGTCACGATCGGGGGTGTGCGTGGAAGGAAAGATCTCAATCGCAGAGACAGCTTGACGAATGCACCCGTGACGATCAACACAAACACAGGGGTATAAAAAGGGAGACTAATCAGTGACGACGCACGGGAAGACAGCTGAAGGGACTAACGACAAATTAGACACGGGACGAACATTGACGCAACAATCCACGAGGTGAAGGGAAAACCCGGAACCGGCACAAGGGAACAGAGACGCACGATAACGGACAAAAACCCTGACACCGGGTATGGGAGGACAGAGCAGTTCCCAAAAGGCTAACTCTTGAAAACTATTGCTCTAGCTAGTTCCATCTATGCTATCTTCCCTCTAAAAAGACCTTTCCCCAGTGGTTTAAGGTGCATTTTTCCATAGGTCCATATGTGTATTAAACTGCCGGGAGTTCTAAGTCCAGCCTATGAGGTGGCGAGTACGGCCGCCGCACATTTCCCTTCAGCTCTGGGATTGATGCTCCCTACTCTGGTATGAGTCCAATTTTTTACCCGATTGACCCATTAAAAATGCTATACATAAGGTCATGGCGGAGGAGGGCCTGCTCGGTGCCAGACTACTGATGTGCCCAGCTTGCCTGGCCATCGACCGATGCAGAAGGACCTAAGTTGTGGCGTTTTGCATATAAGTAATCAATATATAATTAATTATAATTTGAAAATACTTCACAATAACTATACAAACTAAATCAAGCACCAAACACCATAACGATTTAATAACATTCTGTAGGACAAAAGTACTTGCTAATGGCAATTATTTTATAACCATATACTTATATTTAATCATATACTTATAACATACGTATATTAGTATTCATGGGTAATAAATGCATATTAAAAGGTTAACATAATGTAAAAGTTATTTCCTAAAGAAGCATTTGCGCAGGGCATGATTTATTCTGCAAATATTTGTTGTAAAATCTTTCTTCATTAGTGTGTAATGTTCTTTACAGATTTTAAGGCTGATAATGATTATGATAATGATTCGATTAAAATGTTTACTTTCTCGTGCTGACCAGTCCGTAGCTTCAGTCCTTGAACTAATAAGATGTTAAACCAATACAATTTTAGATGGGTCTCACCCCATGTGTCGTCCTGCCCATTATTGCTTCACGTTATCACAAACCAATAGAATTTAGATTTCCATCGCCCTGCCCCTTATTCCAAGGTCTGATAATCATGTCGTCTAGCACGTCGTCATCTTCAAGATGACAACCTTCATTCGATACACTGCTATGCTTTAAAATAAAAACTACTAGGTGTACTCGTTTCAAAATGGATGAATTATTAATGCATTATTTTAATTTTAAATACAGAAAATATTGCTTTAAAGAACAAGCGAAGGTTTCCTATGATGATATTGTGAGATAAAAAACCTAAAAGAATACGCAGTAGAACTGGAGCTGTGCCTGTTAATCCACCAGAAGGAGCTATAATGCAAAAAAAAAAAACAGATTACAGCATTTTGTTTAGAATGGGGCTTACTTGTTTTGACAGTGGGTATTCTTTGATTTTGGCTTGTTGCAAATACAGATGCGGGTGTAATATTATTGGATATTGGGCCCACTGACTTTTATAATGTGCTGCTGTGAATTACCAGTGGAGTGTGTCAGCCTGATACTCCTCTAAGCTCAGTTGCATTTATCAAATTCATTTTGCCAGATACATTATTAATATGCAGTGCTTTCACACACTGGAGTCAAATGTTTTGTTCAAGTTTGAGGATAAAGTAAAAATATTTTTTTTAGCATTAATCCTTGAAAATATTGGGATTATATTTTCAGTATCACACCCCTGGACATATTTCCAATCCACACAAAGAGAAAACCTACACAAGCTTAGAAATAACACATACTGTACTCAGGACGACTTCCAGCTGGCCTAGGCCTGTTTGAAGTGAGATAGGAGACTTACCTCAAACTACCAAATTGTCATGTTTTCTAAATTAATTCCTTTTTTGAAAGAAGTTTTACAATTATTGATACACATTTGTGTGCGGACCTATCACAAACCTTTTTCTGTTTTTTTTTTAAATATATAGGTTGGACCAGCCATCAGTCAGTATTTTGAAGAAGACAGCATAATGTTGTAACGCACTAATTAGAAAAAAAAAATAAATAAATAAATAATAAAATAAAATCCAATATATTTAAGTGTGATTAATTTTATTTAAATATTATTGGTGGTATTTGTCATATTCATGGTTAAGTATTACTTTTTTGCCATAATATTTTATTGATAAATTCACATTAAATATATAAAAACATTCATTATTATATACTATATATGTTATTTTATCTTTTTGTTTATTCCTTTATTTTTTGTCGTGTTATATATTTGAGAGGTTGTCTATGATTTAAATTTTGTTCAAAGAAATAAATAATGAATGCAGGAAGTGAGGGTTGCCACATGATTGAAAGGTTTTCAATTTAATATAATCAATCAACAAGCATTGTACATACATACATCTCTTCAAATAAGCATTCTTTAAACAAGAAAACAGAGCCACGGATTTCAAATAGCAAGAACAATCCTGAAATGTAATGCTTTTTAGGGATCGATATCAAACTCCTTCAGCTGTATTGTTAGGTGCGGATGGAAAGCACATGCGGACCCAATTGCAAGCAAACTGAGAGTCTTTAACAACAGAGCTTCACAACAAAAATCTCCAACACAATCGCTGGCCCGAGAGGCCACGTAACGTTCCAATCAAGCTGGAGCCAGGCTCCAGAGAAGAACAGAGGAGTGGAGGAGGTGCTCACGTGAAGTTCGTTTTGGGTAGCTGAGGAGAGCCTCCGGTTCCGAGCAACCACCGAAACACAAAAATAAAATAAAAACCCAAAGAGGACCGGACGGCAGATTCCCTCCGACTTGACTAGGAAGCAAACTTCTAGCTATTTCTGTAACAAGTTAAACAAGTAAATTGTTATGGACCTGCATTGTCTGCAATGATTAATATGTAAAAGCTCTGCACTCCATTGGCACAATGTTGCTTCCCCTGTTTAGTAATGGTAAAACATTAACATGAAGATATATTTACACCTGTGTTTATTCTGATAAATACTAAATAATACACTAAATAATAAGAAATTAAGCTATGTTCACAAATAGTTTCATGCAATACAAAACAATCTAATTTTTTTTACAATAACTGGTAAAAAATATTATCAGCATTATTAGAACTCTTGGTAAGTACATTACAATGCATGTTGATCAAGTTGATAATCCAACTGACCATTGGCCAACATGCTTCTCACAAGATTTTCTCTTTTCAGGTTTAACAGAAACCATTTGTATGTTTTTTGCTCATTGTGTGAATTCAATTGTTTCTTGGTTATAATAATGTTTGTTATTACTATTAATTTGAATTTTAATTGGCATAAAGTGTATTTTTATCCTTGTTGCTGTCTTTCTTTTTATTTGTTGTTTTGAGAGTAATGTTTTGAAGTTGTTCACTGTAAAAAATAAAATCACCATTTGTTCAGCAAATTGTATTTTTTGTGTCATATATACCAATAATTGTAAATAACAAATAATCGACATAAAAATACATGTTATTTCAACAATATTCGCTAAAATGTCTTTTCTGACATTTCTGGACAAACATTTTTGCATTGAACAGGATGTTGGTATTTACATAATCTGCGCATGCGTTACAAGCCGTTTGAAAAAGGCGCCAACCCTCCCCCATTTTGAGCATTCGCTCCTCATTTCCAGTATATTTCTGTGCCGTTTTGGACGTCTGGTGACCATATATTTTCTCTTCGAGGACATATCGCTGTAGGTGAGTAAGTCCAACACCTTTAATTATATGCATGCGACGAATTGTATTATCCCAAACTGATGGTGTGTTACAGATGACGAGAATTTTTTCGTATTCATCCAGTGGGTAATGTATAGTTTTAGAAGGTCAAGGCTCATAATGTTTATGTGTATTTATGACGTTAACGTTACATGGAAATTTTAGTTAAAAATTTTAGTTTGTGTTTCTGTAGCATTTAAGCAAACGTTAGCAGTTAGCCTAACGTAGGTCAGCGAAAGCTCATAAAGGCCTGACCCAAAGTCGTTGACATGAAGGCAATTCAAATCTTTCCTTTCTAGGTAACTTATCTAGGGCGCCCTCATAATATAACATTTCACTCTGTGTGCGAAAGACAGGGATCGAAAGACGGTGGCATATCACTTATTTAACACCTTTATAATTTCTGACACGTACACAGTTTAAATATAATATTCAGTAAGCATAGATAAAGTAATATGTAAATGTTGCCTATATTTTTGTATTTATGTATTGCCTAAAATGTGACATGATCACACTATCAAGTGAATATTCATAGTATCAGGTTGAAAATGGTCTTAATGTAATAATAATAATAATGATAAAAATACAGTACTAACTACAGCCATAGAAAAAATAAGAGACCATTTAATGTAATACATACTATTTTATTATATATTTATACATATTATTTATATTTGGGGCGTCACGGTGATGCAGTGGGTAGCACGGTCGTCTCACAGCAAGAAGGTCGCTGGTTCTAGGCTCGGCTGATCACGTGGGTTTTCTCCGGGGAGTGCTCCGGTTTCCCCACAAATCCAAATACATGCGGTATAGGTGAATTGAGTAAGAACGATTGCCCATAGTGTTAAAGAGTTAATGTGTGTGAATGTTTCCCAGCTATGGGTTGCGGCTGGAAAGGCATCCGCTGCGTAAAACATATGCCAGAGAGTTGGCGGTTCATTCCGCTGTGGCGACCCAGAAAAGGAAGAAAGATGAATGAATGAATTTATATTTGGAAATTGAATGACATTACAAGAAACAAATTATAGAGTTAAACAAAAGCAAGCATTTTATTCAAACACAGACCTACACAAATTAAATAAATATAAACAGATAATTTGTTTCAGATAATAGTTTGGGCTCTTATTTTTTTCCATGGGTGTATATTACATCATGTGCGGACTCTTCTTTGGGGCATGAACTTAAATAATATTTGAAGCTTTTTAATCTGTAGCTTTTAAAACTATTTTTGTAATAATTATTTTTAATGTAAAGTTGTGATTTACCAATATCACGTTATAACTGATTATTTCTGTTTTGCAGGATGATCCAAATACTTTATGCAGTGTAAAAACTGCAAATTCAGCACTTCAAGTGAGGATGTCCTTCTGAAGCACTACCAGGTACGTCACCAAAGAATTTCCAACTGGCCTTGCCTTTATACGGAGTGTGTGATTGAGATTGAGTTGAGTTTTTTTTTTACATGTTTTTACAGTATGAATAATGCTGATAGTATTTCAATATTACTTATAAATCCTGATGTTTACTTGTCGTAGACCTTGGTTACTCTTTCATCTATCATATATCATTGTGTTTTCACAGGAAACTGAAGATGGAACGAAGGGGGTATCTATTGGTATCCTCTATGTTATGGAAAATAACACCAACGAGGCAGCATCACCGGTGATCCAGAACATTGCTCTTGCTCTTGTACTGGAAGAGGTTGTTGTTTTGAAAGATATTCCAGATACCTGTAGCAAACCATTTCGGCCTTCTTTATGCCCTCAACTTTTCCTATTCAAAAGAACTGAGGTACACTTTTGATACCATTCAGAATGTTTTCATGGAGCTTGGGTCTGGATGTACCCAACGTGTGCTTTCCCTTAAAAACTAAATGTTAAACTAGAACAATGAACAGTGTTGTCCATGGTCTTACAAGACCCAATGTACAATTTGATTAGTACATCTGATCTGATTGTTTTGTCAGTGTTTCCATTTGTCATGTTTCAAAAAATTTGAGTAAAAGTTATTCAATTTGTTAATACACTAAGCATTTTTTTGTTTTCAATGTTTAAGAGCTGATGTCTGAACCAACATTTTTGTTTGTGATTTGTGCTTAAAGCATTTGAAGCCAATTTAGAAAAGATTACAGTAAAAATAGTTAATAAATTAGTTCAGTACAGAGTGCTAACAGACTGTAAAAAGGGTTAAAAAAGGATTAAATGCTAGTAAAAAAACTATATATATATATATATATATATATATATATATATATATATATATATATATATATATATATATATATATATATATATATATATATATATATATATATATATATATATATATATATATTGCAAATTAAATAAAAGTAATCCCATAAACAGAAGAAAAAAATTAATTGACTCAACAGCAGTAACTGTTGTTTCAGTTGATCTGACAAGAACATCTTTATTAGCTAAATCAACATTGCATGAATTTTTTACAGTGTTGAGTGTAGCCTGCACATTTATTTTTCCAATTTACTGTAGTCTATTTATGCAGTAACAAAATTTATAGAATTTTTAAAAGTTAGTTAATGGGTTATTCTCATTTAAATAAGTGTGTTTTTATGATTAAACTGTGGTAAACTTGGTCTTTTACCATTTTAACCAACTTTATCAGGTATAAAAAAAACTTTGATTAAAGGTTGTGCCAAATGTTGTCTTTCAATTCTAGTATCTTGTATTTTAATGGCACAGAAGAGGTATTCTACAGAGTTCTAATTCTAAAACACAGGTAATTAAGTTACATTTTCATCAACTTAGCATTTTGAAAGTAAATATCATAGTCAATGTATATTATATCAACGATATCAAACTGCCAATTTACTAAAACTGAATAGTAAATGGTAATAAAACTGAAATTGATTACAAGCACAAAAACTTAATGTAAATGATCATTATTATATTCTTTTACAAATATGTTATGTGACCAGGTCAAATAAAAAAAAGTTTTCATAATTACAGTCATCTGTTGTTTTGTTAACATTATTATTTTGTTTAGCAGGTTACCGTTCATGCCATTTTTCAATAACTTCAATAACACAATATTTACTTATTCTTCATATTTACACAAATATCCTGTCCTCTCCTACCTGTTGAAGTACAAAAACATTATAATATCGTATCCAACAAGTTATAAAATATCTTCAAAATTACACAAATTTATAGTTTTTACATTTTTTTTACTTAATTCAACAAATTTTCTTTATGAGTGATCGGGTAATGCCGAGGCGGGTTCTGCTTGTCCTCATGACATACATTGACTCAGCGACTGAAGGGGAACTGTGTGTTGATCATCGTGACAAGTGTTTCTGTCTAGTGTTTCTAGTACATATGTCGATTTAACACATTTTTACATTGTGTATTTGAATATTTAACGTTACTCAAATAAATAAAAAAACTAGCTTAGACTAGCCCCTACGTGAATATATGAAGGAACACTGCCCGAGACTTTCCTCTCAGAGATTGGATGACAGCACTTCCATGTTCAAAGTTATCGACTGAAAATGTTCCTTTATCATTTTTTTTAATGGAACACAAAAACACATAGAAAGAGAAAGGTGCATAATTCCTTTGGAAATTATTTATGGGTTTTATAATGTTTTTCACATTGACATAAAGGATAACGTAAAGTTAAGGGAATCTCCTCAGTTAAAACATGTTCTCAGACTCATACCTCGCTGGTGTGTGTGATTTGGATTGCTGGGTAGAAGTTGTGATGGGATAAATTGAATCATTATGATTAATTACTCTAATATAGATATTAAAATCTGTCATTAATTAGTAAATGTGTTTCCTACTGAAAGGAACAAAAATACTGTCCAAGAAGGTCTTCTCCCCTCCCTCCTTCCTTTTCTCTCTCCATCCGTTCTTGGTCAGCGTGCCTGCTTCAGGACGTGAATTGAATTAGCATGAACAAAGTATGCATGACTTTTCAGTTAAGGTTTTAAATGACATAAGTTGGTACTTATTTCTCCTGAGTAATTATTTCCATATAGTCCACTAATACAATCTTTGTCTAAAATAATACAATCATGTCATAAAAAGACTAAGAACGGAAAGCAATTTGAAATAAATATTTTTTCAGTCTCGCTTTAAACACGGGCAAGACAGAGAAGATCGACGGGCAGGGAGTAGGGATGGCTGCTGCGAGACTTATATTTCGACACTGTGCCGAGATCTCAAATCTCAGATGATTCAGAACATTTATTCGAAGCTTCATTCAAAACCGTCAATTCACTTGATTTTGACCTAAAGAAGCTTCAGACGTTTCTAAACACTTAAGTCATGTGACTTCAGCCAAAGAAGCTTCAAATGTTTTGAAACACTTGAATCCCGTGACCGAAGATTTGGTGCATTTTACCAAGTTGTCGTCCTGGCACACCTCCTGAAACTGTGTCTGATTGGTCAGAAACCCAAGATCCGAGCGTTGAACCTGTTATATACTGTCAATTGTCTGAAACCAGCATCCTAAGGCTGTAAACCAATAAAGATACAGCATCATTACCCCATAGAATTGCTTTTTGATTTTATTTTGATTTAAGTCTCTATATTTATGTTACAGCCTGGGGTTTGTACCATGAATGTGGCTTAAAAACGCAGTATTACCTGACAGCTTTTGACTTGACAAACATGATAGAGCCAAATAATTTTTTCACTGTGGAGGAGCAAGAGATTAAAGTTAGAAAATACGATGCAAATTTTATATTTTACATATATTTTTGTCTGGTAGTAATGCTGTGGCTGCTGCCAAAGCCAGACATTGTTGGCCGAAAATTGCTGATTTCGTGAAAACGATGTCAAAGAAGCACATTCTGTTTAATGTAAAATTGATTATAGAGCGTGATATGCGTTTGATAACGATAGCATTTTTTTACCGTGTTAATTCCAATACGTTTTCATTTTGTATGTCATGTTAACGTGTTTATGGTTGTATTACAATAAAAAATAAATACTTATTTCTCTACAGACGTATGTTTAAAATGGTCTATATAATTGTTTTTATTTTTTGGACGATGTAACCCAAATGCAAAACGATCATAGCAGCAGATAAAAATTAGGATCTGAAGCAGGTTAGCTGTACAACACACCATCTACAGTACAGTAAGGGCAGGATTTCTGCGTGTCACATTTTGTATGTGCGACGAAGCTCGCAAATGTAAGATATCGCTTCAGCAGATAATCTATCTTTCATGCAAATATGTGTCAGGAAATGCTTAGGGATTTTGATCGTCCCTTAATTTTTGTCTCAAATTAAGTGAGCGTTGAACAGTTTGTGTACAAATATGCGCAAGATTGGCAAGAAAATGTGGAGTTACTACTACATCACAAATGCAGATGCTACTATTACATCACTTAAAAGTTCCTTTTTAACCATAGATTTTTACAAACGTAAGCTTGCGATTTCTAATACTGAACATAGCCTGCTCTGGAGCAGTTAAGCCATGTGATGTAAGTACCACGGCGTACATGATGTCACTTATGCTGTTTCTCATCTCCAGGGTCCCAAATGCAGCTTAGCATGTCATGTGACATACATTCCGCACGTATGATTATTTTCTGTCATACACTCTAGTTTAGCGTTGTGCACCAGGTTTTTTTATTGTAACTTTCTAGTTAGTGTTGATTAGTTCTAACTTTGTGTGTTATGTAGTTAGCTTAGAATTGTTTCTACCTTTCTAGTTAGTTTATGTTTTGTTTCGTAAATGCATGATTTGCTTTCTCCAGATCGCTAAGACTCAAAAACAGTTTAACGGTAGAAAGAAGGCGAAGCTGAAAGAAGCTTGACTTCACCACAGAGGAGATGTGCTGGTTTTTAACAGCTCTTCTAACATGAGGGGTCGGAGCAGCAAGGCTCCGGGCAGGTGGGATGCATCTCCGGGCAGGTGGGATGAGCCAAACACAATACATTCTGTGTTGTCTTCATTTAGACATAATTTTTGAGACAGTCAAAGTTTGACATCATCTAAACATCTGTTGATGTAAGATACTTTGTGATGTGGGATGACAGCACCTAGAGGTAACATGTAATGTGAAAATAAAACTGGGCCTAAAATGGATCCTTGTGGTACTCCAGGGGCTAACGATGCTACAGAGGAGGAAAGATCGCCAACCATAACAGAAAAACTCCTATCCATCAAGTATGATCTAAACCCCAGCAGCACAGCACCCTGGAGATTGACCTGCTGTGCCAGATATGTCAAAAGGACATTATGGGCTATGGTGTAAACTGCTGCTGTAAGATCTAACATCACCAGCAGCACAGGTTTTTGACATCAAGGGAGAAAAGTCATTTATAACTTTAAGCAGGGCAGATTCAGTACTATTGACGTGTTCTTAAGACAGGCTGAAATTTATCAAATAGTTGATTTCTTTTGATATATAAATAAAGCTGAATTGTGACTAGCTTCTCCAGAACCTTGAACAGAAAAGGCAGATGTGACACAGGTCTATAGTTTGACAGAAAAGCAGGATCCAAGTTGTTTTTTTGACCACCACATGCTTAAAAACAGCTGGCACAGAACCTGAGCTGAGGCAGCTGTTTATAAATGAGAGAAGGCATGGTCCTAAAATGCTAAATACTTGTCTGAGCACCTTGGACGGAATAACATCACTACGGCAGTCTGCCGGTCTCAGCCCCATCACCACCTTGGATAGAGAAGACCATGACACTGGCTCAAAAGCATTAAGTACAGGGACCGCAGCTACATAGCTCAAGTCAAGAATGCTGGATAAGTTGTAAGTGTTTTGTCTAACAGAGACTACTTTATTAATAAAATACCCAAGAAAGTCATCACAGGTTGACTTTATTACATTCTGCAGAACATTACCAGATGGATTTGTGATAGATTGGATTATACTAAAAAGCACTCTAGGTAGATTACAACTAGTAGAAATTATAATTGACAGATTTTTCTTTTTTGACAGCTCTTTGGTAATGGATTAGACTGTCCCTCATTATCTTCAGAGACACATGCAACTTGTTCTTTCTCCATCTGTGCTCAGCCTGCCTGCACCACTGCCTGAAGGCACATGTGGTGTCATTAAACCAGGGATCTGGCCTCGTTCAGGCAGATATGCACCTATAGGGGGCTATGAAGACAAAAATATCCCTGCAGGTTAAATGAATGAAGGCAATAAAAACCTCTGGATCTACAAAAGATGTTAACTTGTCCTGGTTTAACAGTGTGGTGCCAATGAAAGCAGCAGCAAACTGTTGTGCTGTAGAGGGTGTAATGATTTGGCGGTGAACAGCTGGGATGAAGGACTTGGCTGCAGGAAGAGGAACTTTGAATTCAAATATAACAGGGAAATAGTCCTCTTGGTGGAATTTAATTGAGAGCTCCCTAAATGGTGGAAGAAACTCCTGACTATCAATCAGCACAACAACTATGGCCTTCCCACAGTCTCTGGGAATTAATTGTACATTTTCATTCAGCTCATCATAGTTTAAGCAAAATATTCAAAGTCTTTTAACATATGGTTCAAGCAAGAGTCTTGAGAAAAATGATAACGTTATGTTATAGCCCTAATAAAACATAGTACTTATGTCAATTTTAAGCTAACTACTCTTGGAATTTTTTATTTAAGTAAAATTCAGAAGGGAACACTTTTACTATTGCAATAATTTACCTTGTGTATCTCTACTTTTACTCAAGTACTTGGTTTGTGTACTTTGTCCACCGCTGCTCTTGTGATAGATGCGCTGGCGCATAGCTGGCCCAAGAAGAAATGTCTATATACCCCAGCGAGCCTCCTGGTACCCTCCTGTGCAAGATCAAGGAGGACGAGGCAGAGGTCCTTATTTGGGCTTCTGACACTGTGGTCAGACATTCTGACCCTCAATTAATGCCACATTAGACTGTCCCTTTAATAGTGCCTGTTAAGCCAGCAAGTGGAGTCAATCCATCTACTGTTGTCACCCTTGCCAAGTAGACCTGAGCAGCAGCCCGTTGAACTCGTGCTAACCTATCTCCAATAGATTTTGGACCGAGGACTGTCTCCATCAGCCTTGAAGGTTTACAAGATTTCTGCCTACCATGTTCCAGATGACACAATTTAACGGTCAGATTCCTCAGCGGGCTTAGAAGGGTGAGACCTTCTAGGCCTTCCTTAGTTCCCTCCTGGGACCTTTCCATTGTCCTGAGAGGACTTCAAGTTTCTCCATTTGAGCCCTTGACTCAGTAGAGCATAAAATTTTGTTAATTAACTTATTGTTAATTAACGGTTAAACGGTTAGAAAACTGTAACACAGACAACAAACAAGTGAACATATCTACTTATTTAAAACTCTGAACACAAGGTTTCTGCTGATGGGAGTATGTGGAGCCCTGGGGTATCGCCGATTGTTAAAAGTGGTCAGTGAAGAATCTCACCAAGCTGACCGGCTGAATTGAAACAGTGGTAAGCAGAGCTGTTAGAACTCAGATTGGCTATTAACCGCCAAATGGAGTGACGCTAGCAGGGGGTTATTTTTTTAGTTATCTTTCCTATTGTACCTCATTTCCTTTTTTTTTAATGCTACCTCTCAAAGGAGGAGCTGACTGATGAAAAATGCAATATTAAATAGAGATTTATTCTTATAAAGTATATATTTATTGTTCCAAATGAAACACCTATGAGGGGTGAAGTTATGCTTATAAATTAAACACCAAGCTAATAGCATCTGCTGATGAAATGAAGAAAGTTTATTGGGAATTTTATATATGTCAAAATTACAAATTAAAAGAACGTTAAGGCCACCAGAATTGGAAAAAATATAATGTGGAATAAAATTCCATAAAGAAGTTGGGCTTTGAATAATTTGTCTAATCCAATTCAACTTGAATGTATTTAATTGTAATGTAGTAAAGTCCAAAAAATTCAACCCCCCCTTACTATATTCGTTCATTACAACTGATTTTTTGACATAGTGAGTACGATTTTTCCAAACAAAATCAAACAGAGTTCTATCTATTATTTGACATATTGGAGGACTTGCATGTAAAATTTGAGCAGCATAAGAAAGTCTAGAGATGCCTTCAGCCTTCGAAAGTAGAACCCTTCCTTTCAGAGAAAGGTCCCTAAGAAGCCAATGATTTAATTTCTTTTTCGTTTTTTTCAATGATTTCATTAAAATTGTTTTTGCATCTTTGTTGTTCATCTTTGTCTAATCTAATTCCTTAATAAACAATGCTGTTCTTTACCGGGATATTATCAATTAAATTACAGTCACAGTCTTTGATTGCTAACAATTCACATTTTCTGAGATTTAATTGAAGACCAGAAGCTTTAGAAAAACGTTCTATTACAGCTATTATTTTGGGTATTTCATCTTTATTTTTTAGAAAGAAAGTGGTATCATCCGCAAGTTGGCTAATAGTGATTGTTCTGCCTGCAATAGAAATACCTTGTACATTGGAAGATTTAACATGTTCGCATAAGAGCTGAGCAGTTAGTAAAAAAAGATAAGGCGAAGTAGGGCATCCTTGACGGATACCCCTATTGACATTAAATCTTGTAGAGGATCCGGTTTTAAGTTTAATAGAACAATTGGCATTGTTGTGTAAAGTTTTAATTGCATTACAGAAGAATTCACCAAATCCAAACTGTTTTAATGATAAATGCAGGAAATTATGCTCAACCGTATCAAACGCCTTGAAAAAATCTTAAAACAGTATAAAACTCTCATCTTGTATTAAATAATTAAATCTAAAACTAATCTAATATTATTTGAGATGTGTCGGTTTGGCAAAAAAACAGATTGAGATTCGTCAATTATGGAATTGAGGACTTTTTTTTATTCTTTTGGCCAAAAGTGAAGCGAAAATTTGGTAATCATTATTCAGTAAACTGATGGGACGCCAATTGTCAAGATGCAGCGTATCTTTATGAGGTTTAGGAATTAGAGTAATTAACCCTTGTGTCATACTGCATGGCATAATACCTTCTGAAATACTTTCACTAAACATTTCCAACAAAAAAGGTGCCAACTCTGTGCTGAATGTCTTATAAAATTCCGCACTGAGGCCGTCAGTGCCAGGTGACTTATTGTTTTTAAAAAGTTCAATACAATTAACCACCTCTGATAAAGATAAGGGAAATTCACAGAGGTTTCTATCAGAGACATCAAGTTGAGGAGTGTTTTTTAATACATGATATACTGAGATACTATGAGGTACTATTTACGTTTAGCAATGTTTCGTAACCCCCTGGCGTTTAAAGAAACAATAGAAAGAGAAATGTTGTGTAAGAAATAAAAAAAAGTCAACGCTCAACAACTATCAACTAATTTAACATGCTACATAGTTGAGCATAGCCTGCGCATTAAACAAACAGTCTTTATTTTTAGTGAAGAACCCACGTTCGAAGTGTAGCCTACCAAGTGTCCCTCGAGATTAATGCCTCACGAGATTTCCTGGCCGTTGACGTAGGCTCTGGCGCCCTCGTAGTAGGCTTGCTTTCCTTCATTCCTCGCCTGTTGAATCAGTGGCCAGAATTTCAGTCTAATCTCTTTGACGGCTTGTAACAAATCTTCGGCCAACTTCAGTTTTTCCTGGTGCAGAAAGGGATGTTTTTTGGCAGATCTCCAGACGGTGTCTCTGCAGGATCTCATTGCGAAGCGAATGATGACCGCTCTCAGTTTAGCAGACGGTAGGGCACGTGGCTTCCCCCTGCGGTGAACAATATCAACAGATCTCACCAGCTCATCTCTCTCTGGGACTGGGAGAATATTTCTGCATATTTCGATGACTTTCTTCTTAACATTTTCACCTGTAGTTTCAGCCAAACCACAGAGCTTTAGATTCGATCTTCTAGAATATGATTCTGCTTCAGCAATGCAGAAATTGCTGACTTTAATATAATTTTCCTTGAGACTATCTTCAACATTTTTCACTTTCTTTTGAGTATCTTTAATCTCACGCAAAGTCGAGAGTCTTTTTTAACCCTTCAATATTCAGAGTGTTTGCGTCAATTTTCTTGGAATTTTCACTCACCAAGCGCTCCAGCGCATCTGCTCTCTTTTTGATGAGTTGAGAGAGGGTTGTAATAATAGCGTTTTCTTGTGCCTCAAAGAGAATCTTTTTAGCAGCAGGAGACTTAAAAGGGGTAACAGGCAAAGCAGGAAATTCTTCCTCCATCAGAGAAACCGAAAGATCTGATACACTGCTTTTTAAGTAGTCGTGGCATGAAGATAGCGATGCGTTATCCAACGCGACTGCAGGTGCATGCTTATTCTTCTGCATTCTTTTCCGACGGTTACTTGACATATGGTCCAGAGATGTCGTTAATAGCGATGTACACTTTAAACTGTGAAATAAATTCTTTAACTTTTCACCTTCACTGTATTTTAAATTTATACGCAGGAGCCCAACACGAGGAGACTTATTCGGTCGCCATCTTGGATTCGCCCCGGGCTTCTTCTTCTTCTTTTCTTTTGGCGGTTGGCAACCAACTTTTGGAGCATTACCGCCACCATCTGGACTGGAGTGTGGACCAGGAGTTCGCTAATCCATAATAATTGTGATATTAAAAATACTAGTCCCAATAACACTTATTATATATATATATATATAAAAATAAATAAAAAAAATTAAAAAATAAATATATATATATACATATATATATACATACATATACACATATATATATATATATATATATATACATATATATACACATACACATATATATATATACACATATATATATATATATATATATATATATATATACCACCACTACTACTACTACTAATAATAATAATAATACTACTCCTAACAGTAATACTAATAATAAACTAAATTCTGCCACTTAGTCCCGTGGATTGCAGAAAACTATATACATCCCTAAAACAAATATTATCTGTATTTAATTGTAGAATGTTCTCTATATTTAGTTCAACTTGCTTTCCTTGTAGCTTTGTAAATAGTCTTTGTCTTTCCCTGCAATACAATGGACAATACATAATTACATGCTCTATAGTCTCCTGGTTATTCCTACACTCACACATCCCATCAGTATGTTTGTTGATTTTATGTAATGTACTGTTAAGTGCTGTATGCCCAAACCGCATTCTTGTAAACACATCTTCTTCCTTTTTGCATCTACTTGTTACCCTACCTTTACCCACTTTGTTTTGAATAGTGTGATACTGACGTCCTGTATCCCCATTATCCCAGAGGTGTTGCCACTTGTCAGAAATTTTATTTTTAACAATGCTTTTAATTTCTGCTTTACTGTACTTTATATCAGTATCTACTGAGGCTATTTGTGTTGCTTGTTTAGCAAACTTGTGTGCCAACTCATTTCCCCTGATTCCTATATGTGCTGGTACCCATATAAGGGAAATTTGACTTCCTGATTTCGACAGATTATTTACCTTTTGTATTATTTCATATATGATATCTTGTCTGGATTCTGATTCTACATTTTTAATACTAACAAGTGCAGAGCTTGAGTCTGATGCAATCACTACTTTTTTTGTTTTATTAAACTCAATCCAATTTAATGCCAACCATATTGCTATTAATTCTGCTGTGTATATTGCTAAATCATTATTAATTCTTTTTGCTGTTGCAAATTTTAACTTTGGAATGGCATATGCCACTCCAACCCTTTTACCACTTTTTGATGCATCTGTATATACTACAAGTGTTTCATTATATTTTTCCCTTATATACATCATCACTTTATTGTTGTTTAACTCAGTTTCTTGTTTGACCGTCATTAATTCTAAGTTGACGTCAACATCATCAATCAACCATGGGGGAACTACTGGGTACACTACACTAGGAGAAATTATAACTGTACTTAACTCCATTTCGGTTATTTTCTGCTTTATTGTCCACCCAAAGCTATTGCTCCTTTCGTTCTCTCTCTCTTGACTGTGGAGAAGGACCGACTGTGTCATATGTTTGTTATTATGTCCCCTCAAGTTAGCCCAGTACACTATAGCCAGCTGATCTCTTCTAAGGTGGAGAGGCATCTCTCCCATTTCCACCTGCGTAGCTGCCACTGGAGTGGTTTTCATTGCTCCACAGCATATTCTAAGTGCCTGATTGTTCACTACATCCAGCTGTTTCAGTGCTGTTTTAGCTGCTGACCCATACACTATGCACCCATAGTCAAATACTGATCTCACCAGTCCTGTGTATATAGTGTTTAATGCTAGCCTGCTTGCACCCCAATCTACTCCACACAAACATCTCATTACATTCAAAACCTTTTTACATTTGTCAATCGTCTTTTTAATATGTACCTTCCATGTGAGTTTCCTGTCAAACCACAACCCTAAGTATTTAAATGATTCCACACTTTCCAGTTCTTTTCCAGCCAACTTCAGTTTAAATTCCACTTTTGATTTCTTTTTAGTAAACAATATTGTTTTTGTTTTCTCTTGGGATATCCTAAATCCCCACTGGAGGGCCCAGGCCTGTACTTTATCTAATGCTTGTTGCATTTGCCTCACTATGAATTCTTTATTTCTCCCCCTTTTCCATATTGCACCATCGTCAGCAAACAACGCAACTCCCATGTAGTTTTTTATGTCCTTAAAAATCCCATTAATCATAATTGAAAATAACAAAGGGCTTATGATACTTCCTTGTGGAGTACCATTTTCTACACAGTAGTACTCACTTAAAGTTCCATTTATTTCCACTGCTATAGTTCTATCTGTCAGGAATTCTTTTACCCATTTCAATAATCTACCCGTGATTCCTAGCTGGTTCAGTTTAATTAGAATACCTTCCTTCCACAACATATCATACGCTTTCTCTATATCCAGAAATACCGCGATTACTGACTCCCTGTTAACTTGAGCTTTCTTAATATCATCCTCCAGCCTTATAATTGGATCCATTGTCCCTCTACCTTTCCTAAAGCCACTTTGGTAATTTTCCAGCAATCCTTTAGTTTCAATCCAAAACATAAGTCTATCATTGATCATCCTTTCCATTGTTTTCCCCACGTGTGAAGTCAGAGCAATCGGTCTGTAACTAGTCGCCAGTTTGTTATCTTTCCCAGGCTTTTTAATTGGGATAATAACAGCTGTCTTCCATTCTTTGGACATAATCCCTGTTTCCCATATTTTGTTATATAGTCCTAGTAGTATTTCCTTTCCTTTGTCAGCTAGTATAGTAGTATATGTAGTATGTAGTATAACTTATTCCATCTTTCCCTGGCGACGTTTTCCCCAGTTTCCTCAGTGCCCTACCAAGCTCAACTTTTGAAAATGTAGCATTTAACACCTCATCTGCATCTCCACTTTCTAAATCAACCTGATAATTTCCAAAGGTTCCCACCCTGCCTTTTTTCTCTTCTACGTTTAAGTTGTCTGTGCTGTGTACTTTAACTAGCGTCTTTGCAATAAGTTGTGCCTTCTCTTTACTGCTAAAAATAACCTTCTGACCATCCATCATCATTGGGTATCCATATTCTTTCCCATTACCTTTCATTTTTTTGATCATACCCCATACCCTCTCCACTGGGGTAGTTCTCCCTATGGAACTGCAAAATTCTCTCCAGTACTCTTTCTTTGCCTTTTTGACCTTTTTCCTTACTATAGCCTGAGATTGTTTATATATAATCAGGTTTTGAAAGTTATGTGTTCTTCTCAGGATTCTAAATGCCTTATTCCTTTCTTTTATAGCTTTCTTACATTCATCTGTCCACCATGGGACTATTTTATTGAGAATCTTAGGTTTAGATTTTGGTATTGCTAACCCAGCTGCTTTAATTATACCGCTCTTTATTGCTGACCAAAGACATTCGACATCTAAATTATAATCAATATTTTGTAACAGCTCATTACTAATTTCTCTAAATTTATCCCAATCTGCTTTTCCTAAAATCCATTTCTCCTTTCTTACTTCCATTTCTATTCCACATTCTATACCTATTTGAATTTTGATTGGATAGTGATCACTTCCAACTGTGTTTCCTTTTAATATTTCCCATTCACTCTTATTTGCAATATCTTTTGTTACTATAGTGAGGTCAATGGCTGATTCTCTGCCACTTGCAATATCTATTCTAGTACCTACTCTGTTATTAATACAGACTAACTCTTTTTCCTCTATAAATTCTTCTATTATTCTCCCATTACTGTCATCTCTATTTCCCCATAAAGTACTGTGGGCATTAAAGTCACCACACCAGATGGTTTTCTCATTGATATCTTTCCATATCTCTTCCAACTGTACAGTCTCCAACATTCTACACGGGTTATAAAAATTTATTATCTTAACATTACCTTCTTTTGACCACACCTCCACCGTAAGATATTCTAGCTCAACCCCTCTCTTTAGTTCTCTATATTGGATCCCTCTTTGTATAAAGGTGATAACCCCCCCTCCTTTACCTACTTTCCTATCCATTCTCACCACATTGTACCCTTTAATATTAAAGTCCAATCTTGCTATTAACCATGATTCTTGTACACATATTACGTTAGGCTTTTCATTTAAATTTTCAATATATTTCTTAAATTCCTGACCATTCGCTATTAGGCTCCTTGCATTCCATTGCAGAATAACTAAAACCATTATGTTGATCCAACCCATTCTTGTGATTGTTGAGTATCTTCATTTAGTGTATCCCTTACTGATTCCCACTGCAACCCTTTACCGCCCAAGTATTTCTCAGCTGACTTGACTATTATTTTAATTTTTTCAGTCCGGCTTGTAGTTTGTGCTGAGCAATTAATAACCTCTGCCATAAAGAGAATAAAGTCAATTTTTGACACAATAAGTGTTTCTTCCTTAATACTATCAAATTTCTTACACTTAATCATATCTTTTCTCTCTTCTCTTAATGCTGGTACCTGTGCTGTTTGCTCTCTTGTAGCCCTAGCCTTCTTAGTTGCTTCAGCATATGACATTCCTTGTATAGTTCTAAGTCGCTGTACTTCTTGCATTCTTTTATTCACCTCACATCCTCGATACGCTGAGCTGTGTTCCCCTCCACAGTTACAACACTTTAGCTTTGTCTCCTTGCCACACTGTCCATATTCATGCTCCCCGCTACATTTACTGCACCTCTGTTTCCCCTTACATACCATAGCTATATGACCGAATTTCTGACATTTGTAACATCTCATGGGTGGTGGAATGTACACTTTTACTTCAAAGCTCATATAACCGATGAAAACTTTATCCGGGAGTTTTACTTCATCAAATGTTAGCACAATGGCTAGACTATCAGTTATCATTCCATTTCTTCTTGTTTTCAGGCGTTTAGCGTCTTTTATTTTAACATTTGTTATGCTTTTAACCACATTATCTACTGGTTCACTTAGCGGTATTCCAGTGATTACCCCACAAATCAGTTTTTTTATCAAAGGCCACTGCACATTTCACTTTGTTTCCATTGATTTTATCGACTTTAATTGCTTTCTTTTGTTGTAGCTCATCCTTACATACAACCAACAAACACCCGTTTCTCAACTTTTTAGCACAGTTTACCTCCCCAATCTCTTTATGTAGTGCTTTTGTCAGTTGTATAGGGCTCCAGTCCTCAAACGATGCTCCCTCCTGCATCAGCCTAACATATACTTTATATTCCTTTGTCCTTTCCATCATATTGGTCCTTACCTCATTATACCTAGTTACCGTATTCTTCTTTTTACGCTTTGTACCCCTAGAGATTGTCCACGGTAAGCTACTCTCTTCGTCTTCCATCTCCTCGATTTCACTTCCTGATTCGTCACTTCCTTCTCCCCACTCCTGGCCATTCTCAGTCCAGCTGTTGCCAACCGCCTGCCGAACACCTCCTCCACTCGACGCCGCCATCCTTCCACCCACCTTCGCCCCCGGCTGCTGTCACACTCCTGGGTCAAACCGCATTTCCTGTTCGTCGTAGAAAGGGGCCGTACTAGCGATTCATATGATTGACAAGTGGGCGTGGCTTAGGCGGGGATAAGGAAAACGAAAGCGTTTTCAGCTCAGGAAAAAGGAATAAAGGGTTACTCAAACATGCGTGAACTAACCTGAATACTACTTGTGGCATGTTTTTGATGAGGGAACAATACATCCAGATGTTAGGAATGTCAGAAAAGTCACGTTATCATGACATGGCACCTTTAAGCTTAACAATGTATTATTATTATTTATTTATTTATTTATTTTTATTGTCTGTCTCCGCCCTTTAAACAGACATTAATAAGACGATCCAGCTAAATTTGGTGAAGCTAGATAGGTAAAAACAGCGAGAGTTAATGAATCTTTATAAAATGTTATGATACCTAATAGGCGCTAGAGGGCAGTGCCTCCCCACGACTAGTAGCAGGAAACTAAAGCGCATCCGTTGAGCACAGGTAGACGTGCCGCCTCCCCATACCCCCCCTCCCCCCACCCTGTTGGGTGTGCCATGTTAAACTTTCTCAAGTTCTTATAGAGTAGTCAGTCGCACATTCCTGCCTGTCGCTCTAGGGACTCTCATCTCTCCATATGGATTTCTATAACTGTAGGCTGCCTTTGCTCATTCTAGCTGTTCTTGGTAAGTTCAAACTAAATTAAATACAAAACTGAGACGTTCCTCTGGTTGTTTTTTGTCTATGAGGGTAGCATAAAATAAAAGTCAGGTGTGGGAACCAAGAAAATCCCATGAGTCGTGACTAAAAAGTATTCTTTCTTTCAGGATGCTGCTCTGAGGCTATCGTTAGTCCGTTGGTCTCCAGTAAAATGAACGGAGTCATAGGTGAGTTTAGGAATCTACTTGAATTTTGTTGGTTTTGGTGTGACTTTAACTGTTTATTCGTGTGTGTGTGTGTGTGTGTGTGTGTGTGTGTGTGTGTGTGTGTGTGTGTGTGTGTGTGCGTATGCGTGTGTGTGTGTGTGTGCGTGTGTGTGTGTGTGTGTGTGTGTGTGTATATATATATATATATATATATAGTAAACTTACACTTGACTGGGTAAAAAGTCTCCAAGGATTCTTGGGGATAGGAAGGTAGTTGTACCAATTTAAGTAAGGGCGGGGTTAATGGATCTAGAGTAGAACATTTCCACAATGCATCACCATGTTAACCATTTCCTTATATAACGTTTAAATATATTTAAAGTATAATTAAACTAATGTATTATTTTTTATGTTTTTAAAAGTGCTTTCAATTCAGATTATGAAATGGGTTAACATTTTATTTGTATCAGGAACATCATGTAAGAAGGATAGCTGATGTAGTTTAAAAGTCTGAAAATCTTTAGGATTTGCTATAATGTTGGTTTAACTACAGTAATGATATACAGTGGTTTCCCTGCTGCTCAATTATCCAACAAATGAAATATTTTTTGAGAATTTCTTTGTCTGTGTTTCTCTTTTAACCAGGTAAAAATGTGACCTTCAAGACCACTATTACCTCAATAAGCAACTTTCTAACCATTACCTGGAATTTCAACAATGGTGAAGACGTGGTATCAATTCTCACATGTGTTCCATCTGCCAACTCATTAGACATTGGTGAAGCATATGCTAATAGAATAATCTACAACAGCACAACGTTAGAGCTTCAACTCGGGTCACTGGTGAAGGAAGATGCGGGGGAATATACTCTGAATATAGTAACGAATACAGCAAAGTCACTAACGGGACAGACTTTCCTGGAAGTACTTGGTAAGTGTTGAAAAGTATGCTTCTTTGACTGATCTTTTTGGGTGTTTTTTGTATTATAAACACAAAAAAGAATGTTTACTGGTTTTAAAATATTTTTTATTGTCAAAACCAGGCAGTCATGTTGTTAACTTCAACAGTTTGATGCAATGTCAGTGTATAAAACCATTACAATTCCAAAAACAAATTGGAAACAGTTTCAGATAAATTGTTATATAAAAAAGTATTCATAAAACCAATCATAAGAGTTTCTCGTGAAGCGTAGCTTCTGATTGGTAATTCAGCCAAAAGTCTGCCCCAGACACATGTGTTTTGAGAAGTTGTGCTATTAATATCTTATTTCCCAATTTTGTAAAAGGACAAATTGCTTTTGCCATTGGGAAACCTTGCAGCTTCACACTCTGATTGTCAACTGACTGCTTGTGACTGGTCATCAAAGGGGAGCAGATCCCATAGACACCCTATGTAAAAATTACAAAACAGGTTTAATGAATGGTATAATTTATTTAAATCCATACCACATATTTTGAGAAGGGAGAATACTGATAGGTGTTAATTTTCCCAAACTTACACTGAGTCTTATAGTTTGGCTTAGTTATGGCTACAGTCTTAAAATTGCTAAGTTAAGTTTGTCAGCTCCCCCAATTTCTTGCCTTTTTTGACTATCCGTTTCCTACAGTTTGCTGACTACACCCACTTTAAGCTTAAAAAATCATTTTCAGAAACTTGTGTTACATCACAGACATCACTCCTGAAGCTTCACACACCTTATGGGTTTTGCTTTCTAAAGTTTACTCTTTGAAAACAAAAGGAACTATAGCTTACTTGAGCAACAGGGTGGGACTGTAAATGCAAAAGCATTTGCCTTATCAGGCAAAGCTTTTGATATGTAGTTTTGTTTCATGGGAGGTAAAGGGGGAGGCAATGAAACAGTTTTGTCTGGTCAGAAATATGACATTTATTATGCCATAAATTCAAATGTTTTACAAAGTCTGTGCACTATATTAAAAAAAAACCTTAACTTCTATGAAAAGTTCAGAGTGAAATTACACTATTTTACACTCAACTTTATCTGATTGACTATGTGTAACCGCTGACTAAGTCTGAAAAAAATTAATTAATTCCAAAAACTCAAGATTCCTGAATGTTTGTGTCACTTGTAATATAAATGTTGTTATTTGGAATCTCACAAAGCAAGTCTTGACCTGTTACCTTTACGCCCTCCACCAGGGTATTTCACCTCAGTTTGCAGGTTTCATTCCCTGGGAAAGTCTTTGCAAAACAATCCACACCTCTCTTCTTTTGTTTCTAGAGCCGGTGAGTGATGTGAAGATATCATCCAATGTCCCTGAGGCTGTAGAGCTCAACAGCACCGTAATCCTCTCCTGCTCTGCCAAAGGCTCTTTTACCTACAAGTGGCTGAATGCTTCAGCCCCTCTTGTTGTGGACACTCACGTTAAGTTAAATGTAGCTGGTAATGAACTGACGATCACAGAAGTTCGTCGTATGGATCTTCAAGGACCCATTGTTTGCATAGCTGAAAATGCACTGGAGTCAGGAAGCAGCGCTCCCTTCAATCTCATAGTGAACTGTGCGTATCTCTCCACATCCACACAAGTGTATTGTCAGACCTAAAACATAGTACCCTGTAGAGCACATGTGTCAAACTCAGATGTGGCCCGCCATGTAATCTAATGTGGCCCGTGAAAGCTTAAAAATTTTGAGTGTCTAAAAAAAAAAAAAAAAGAGAAAATAAAACTATAATTGCCACAATGCCCTACTGTAGCCGCAACGGTGTTTCCGCATCCATACTCACGAGTGAAACTGCAGAGCTGCCAACTGTCACATATTGAACGTAAGACTCACGCATTTGAGTGATCTCTCATGCCACACCTCTGATTTCTCACGCTAAAATAAATTTCAAGATTTGAAATGGGCACAGCTAATAGTTTATCTGTGATCTGTTTCGTGAGCCTAATGATAAAAGATGATGATTGATATGCTATATCTTCAGGTTTTTTTTTTTGGTAAATAAATTATACCAATGAGCTCAGATAAACCTTGCTGCCGTACTGCGAGATGGTGCCACAGCATTGCCAGTATCGTTGCCACCCCCCCGCCCCCAACATCTCTAACCACAAGTAATGATCCCAAGTTTTTCATAAGCTGAACACCAAGCATACAATTGTTTCTATGCAACTGAATTGTCACTTGAATAAGTTATAAATAATGAGTTATTTAATAATAAGGAGTAGTTACATTTATTTTACATTACATTCGGTTACATTGTTTTATATTTACAAGTTACATCTGGCCCTTTGAGGACAGCAATTATGCTAATGTGGCCCTCGGTGAAAATGAGTTTGACACCCCTGCTGTTGAGATTTAAGTAACCTGTCGCTCATGGTAAAAAGTAGTGAATTATAATTGCATACACTACCGTAACTACTATATATATATATATTTTTTGTCTTTAAAATGTGTATTTTTACATTTACTTGAGTAGAGTTCTTATTACATTTGAAATCAGATGTTTTTATATAAAACAGCATATTGATCCATTTGTAAAAACAATTAACATTAGGCAAGATAGTAGTTCTAATCTCACAGACTAGGTGGATGGCAGATTCAGACCCAGCTAAAAGTGAAATACTTGACCTTCTGTGTTTAGAGACCAGTAAAATATGTCTTACCTATACTATGCATCAAAAGCTGTAAATTGGTAATTTTATATCAATATTCACATTAGAGCTATAAATAATCAATAGCAGAACCCTTAGTGCACAATTTGTAGGGCATGCTGCCTGCCCAAGAAACCTCCATAAACTGCAGCAATCAGAGAAGATTTAAGATGTCAAGTTGAGACAGGTTCAGCTGCAAATTTAGGAAAAATGCAAATGAGATAAATACACTTGCAAATGAGGATGAATGAGAAAAATCTGAATTATAAAAGCTGTAAATACCTCTGTCCTGAAGGTGCAATACCACTACACTGCTGTCTGTTTTATAATTTGTTGCAGTTTAATTCTGGGGTTAGATTCATACTTTTCCTCAAAATAAGGATCACATGCAAAACTTTATATGTTAATATAACTTTTACAAAACTGTGATAAAAGGAAATTTGCCAAAGTTCACCCCCCATTCATGTTAATGTTTTAAGAATTTAATAAAATGGGTGTCAATTTGAATCTGCTCACTTCTGAGACAGCCACAAATGGTCAGTCAGGAATTACAATTTCAGTAACTTTCTGTTACATGCCTGGAGGAAAAGTAGGGGGTTGCTACCTCATTATTACCTATCATAACCTAGTTGTATCAATGAATAAAGGTCATGTTGGTTTATAACTATTATCAGTTAATGCCACATGTGCAGATACAACATTTACTGTATCCTATTGTGCTTCTGTCTTAATCATTTGGGTTTATCTCTTCCCGCTTGTCTAGATGGTCCTGAGAATGTCATCATGACGCAGTCTCCGGCTGATTCATACCTTCGGAAAGGGTCTTCTCTAGCCCTCTTCTGCACCGCTGCATCTTATCCTCCTCCTCAGCTGCGATGGATCTTTAACGGAGTAGCCTTACCACATATTGCAACGTCTTCCCCGGCCAACATCACTTTTTCCAATTTAGAGGAAAAAAACAGTGGAAATTACAGCTGTGAGGCCTACAACCCAAAGACCAAACGAACACTCGCCTCTACGGTTGCATTGCTGTCTGTTATGGGTAAGTCACATGTTGTGAAATAAAAGCTACGTCTAACAAGCCTTCAATGTCTCTTTTGGCATGCACATTTACATGACTATATGAAAGCAGAAAGTTAAATATTTAATTGTAAAGTCTTTAATCTTGTTGGTTTTGTATCAGCTATCAGAATAGGGACAATGTGCTATTTATCAAGGTCCTTGTTTGTTTGTTTCACCTGAATTATCAGTAATAATTGCTCCAGGAATCATGTACCGAACCATTGAGAGAATAAATCAGAAGGTTGATCAGTGTTGGTTGTATTCTACCCATCAGTCGGTCATTGGGCAGCTCCACTAGGGGTGCTCTACTCCGAGTTGCTTACCTGGGCTGCCAGAAAAATTGGGTTGCAGGTGGGTCCCCCTGGCACCCGAGATCTCCAGGCTGGACGCGTGGTTTGTGGGGTTGCGCCGGGATGATATCTCGCAGTCCCCTCCTATCCCATTCTTCCCGGAAGTGCATCGGGAATTGACCCAAACCACTTAAAGGCAACACTTAAAGCGAGGTTGCTCAGTCTCCCCTCTCTCGCTACCCTTGACCCTTGACAGCTAAGCCTGTCATTGGGCCTGAATTCGAAAGCTTTACGCTGCTGCAGGTCAAGCTGCCGCTCCCCTGCATGCCATGGCAGCCTTTCAGGTGTTCCAAGTCAAGGCCCTGATAGAGATGGAGGAGGGGAGTTGTGGCCCAGGTCTTACAGAGGATCTGAGGGTGGCTTCCAACTATGCGCTAAAGGCTACAAAAGTTGCAGCAAGCTCAATGCGTATTTTCATGTGAGTATACTCCCTCGGCACAGAGCCCTTCTGCTCTGGGATTGATGCTCCCTCCTCCAGTATGAGTAGGTATGAGAGAGAATTGCCGATTACCCATTAAAACTTAAGTCTATAGTTAAGGCCAGGGCAGAGGAGAGCCCGCTCGGTGCCGGACTACTGATGTGCCTGGCTGTTGGCCGATGCGGAAAGACCTAGTTTGTGGCGTTTTGCAGGGTGTTCCCATAATCTATACCTACATAATTCATAGTGACCGACTGATAGGGACCGTAATGGTTTCTTTCGTAACCCCTGTTCCCCGAATAGGGAATGGTGACTTATGTCCCCCAGCCACAACCGTAAAGGTCGTGAGTAAGTCTGGTTGCCTAGGGGGTGAGTACGGCTCCAGCTTCACAACAGGAAGAGTGTCACGCTTGCATCCAGTTTATGCAGGACGGCGTGATCATGTGACCGTCAGCGTGTTCGCTGATTGTCATTTTGAAAACAGTATGGAGTGAGTAGAACATCCCTAGCGGAGCTTCCCATAGTCGTCACCGACATAAGTCTGGGGTTACGAAAGTTACCATTACATTTTAAGGCCCAAATAGCAAAGTTGCTTGGGTTTTTTTTTTGCAAGGGTTTTTGAGCAAAGTTTCAAAGTTACAGACACTAGGTTCATTTATGGGAAAGTTATAAATATAACCTACTGGTAGAAAGCCCTCTGACCAAACTTTGACTTTCTAGTTTTGACAAAGTAGTTTTTTTAATTCAACGTTTCCTCTTATTCTTTGATTCACCTGCTTCAATTGCACCTTATGACATTGCAGAAAATAACTCTTCTCAACAGGATAAAATAGATTATTTTATGTTTTTTACTTTAGTTATACTACAATACTATAATAGTATTACTTTAGTTATAGGTATGTTTTTGTTGTTGTAATTTTGCGGTAAATAATGCCATAATAGATTAGTCCTTTCTTAACATTTGCTGTGTTCCTGCAAATATGGGGCGTTCAAGTGTTTCTGAATGACACATTCTAAATAAATTAATTTTTTTTATTTAACAATTAACATAGCCCATGCTAAAATGGCCGTAAAGGCTATAGCTCTGCCATGCTTTGAAGTATTGAAATAAAACTTAATGGTTTTGATAACTACGATCTACGGTTACCTGCAAAGCTTAAGCTATTTTTTCTCAAATCCTAAATTGTCTTATTATTTTTGGGATCACATGCTGGTTCAAATCACATCTTTTTGTCTCAGATTAGCAAAAATGCATTTTCAAACCAACCTATATCCCTTTCTATTGCTAAATAGATTCATTAGCCAACTGGGAAATAACCGTAAGAGTTTCCACTTGCTTAATCATTGAGTCAGGATTCTGTTTAAGTAAGCAAAGACATCCGGTGAAACCTGTATGATTAGCGCTGGAGCAGTTCAGATAGCAATGCTATGCCATGCTGACTTCACTGCCAAGAAATGAGAAAAGATTCAAATGAATCCGAGCATTTTAGGAAGATGATAGAGATTCAGTTTGCAAGAGCTTATTATTATTATATAGTGTTTTTTTTCTTTTCTCTTTTCTGTGTAATTCAAATTAGATTTACATTGTAATATTGTCCAATTCAAACCATTGCTGCCCAATTGAGAACAGTGAAAATAATTGGATAGACTATGGATAGAAACATGAACCTTGTGGTCAACAAGTTTAAACAACTAGATTTATTGCATGTAACTTCACACAAAGTTATACCGCTTGTCCTCATTCCTATAGAAATAGAAATTAATCACCTTATGTAATTGGTTACTTCTATTTTGCTCATTCAATGTAGTTACAGCGAGCAGGTACTTCATCTACAGTTATTTAATGCTTCCTTCTGAATCCAATTAATCATTCTGAAATGTGTTCATTAAGGGTTATCAATTTATTTAACTTCTTTCTTTTTCAATATTAAAACTGTTGTTGCTTTCTAAACAAGTAATGATGCCATTTTAATTTATCCATTTTCTGCTTAGTTTGGTAAAGCCTGATTAGTTTTTAACCTGTGACATTAAACTCAGTGGGTTCCATGACAAACTTAGATTTCCCTCAAAGTTTTGGTCTGTAAGGTTTCAGACACCTAATAATAACATTGCAATGGTATTTTTAATACTTCAAAATACAACATGTGCATGCAAAAACATTTAAATGATATCACATACCTGAAACTCAAAACACACCTGTAAGGAGGATGAAAAGGAGAACTAAATGACAGAGGAATTTAGTGAATGCAGAGACCCAATCATACAGACACATTCCGCTCTAACGATGGCTGAAGTGTATTAACCGTGCTTGAGGAAAGATGGTCATAACACATGTGCATCAGTGATTGATGTTGCTGAGCGAGATCTTTGACACATGGCCATTGATGATTTGTGTCTTGCCGTTTTTTTTAAAACTGTAAGAATTCAGACCTAATCATCTGAAGAATTTGTATTAAAGGTAATGTGTGGTGATGCTAGTATTCATAAGAGAGTGTTTATATGCCTAACTATAGTTGAAAGTCAGGTATGTTCATTTCCGTGTCCTGATTCTGAGTAATGTAGTTCTTTAAGCTAAGTTTGTTCCATTTTATTATTTATTATTTTTTTTATTATTGTTTCTAGATGGATGGATGTATTGGTCAGGGTGGCTTTCAAAGGGGGGCAGGTGTTCGATTTTGGTTTAAATAATTTGTATAAAAATAAAATTATGCCAGTCACAGTGGGCCCAGAAGGCTATTACTTAACCATCAATCCATGTTATAGTGAAATATTGAAAATCACCTTAATTTTATATTTACTGTCTTCATCCATAATAATAACCAAATATATTTATGTCATTTAATGTTAGATTTAGTACAATTATTGTTAGAGCCTGCCCAGTACACCGCCTTGTTTACCTCTTGGTTTGCCTGTGCATGTTTAGTTTGCATACTGATGCTGTGTTCGTTCTGTGAAATCCAGGGAATGTGCATTCAAAAAATCTCAAATTATCTAAACCTATAACTTTTCATTGTCTCTGTGGTATCAATATCATAAATATTATTTTCAGAAATGTACTGTATTAATTAATATTGACACATGTCTACATGTAAACAACGATTACCTCTTTTTTTGAGAGGCTGACTCATAGCTTTACAAACCTGCATTGTATGTATTATAAAATTATGCAATTTTGCTTTAGTATGTGTATTTTGCAGAAAATTATTTTTTGACCAATAACCATTCATAAGTTGAGGCCAAACTTTCTACCTTGTTTATTTTCTTTTTAAACTGTCTGCATCCTGAAATTATTTCTGTTCTGATAGAGTCCTTAAATGGAACAAAAATCAACAGCTCCTCGTCGTTCCTCATTGCTGGCAACAGCACAGTGAACCTCATCTGCTCAGCTGCCTCTGGAAAAGCAGAAAGTGTGATGTGGCTGAAAGACGGGTTGCCTCTGGTAGCAGGAGATCGAGTTGTTCTCTCCGATGACAGGAAATCTGTAAGCATCTTACAAGTATTGAAAGAGGACCAGGGCGAGTACAAGTGCCAACTAAGCAATAGAGTGAATAAAGACGAAGTCAGCTACAAGATGAACATCAACTGTAAGTTTTCCAATACAGAGAGAGTGTCTTTGCATGTCGTCTATGGACTTTAATGTGGTTTTCTGTCTGTTTCTGCTGTCTACCTATTTACAAGACTGTACAAATGTGACACTAATTCTCTTTTCTGTTTCTCAGATGGTCCTGATGGTGTTAAAGTGATGGCAAAGGGTACAGTGAAGTTTGAAGACTCTGTGGAGTTGTCCTGCACAGCAGACTCAGTTCCTCCCAGTTCTTTCTCCTGGAAGCTCAATGGAACATCTCTGAATGTCAGCCAACAGATCTACACCATTGAAAAAGCCAAAGTCACAGACAGCGGCGTGTATACATGTGAAGCTTTCAACACGATCACAGGGAAAACAGCAACTAGCACACACAAACTTGCAGTGACAGGTAAGCATTTGATATAATAATACACAAAGTAAATGCAGGTCAAGTAATATTGACAGAAAATGGCCAAAAAAGTAAAATTGGAACTGTTAAATCAGTCAAAATGGGACCCAGCACAGAGCCCTATGGAACACCAAACATAGTTCTACAGTACTTAGATTGGAAGTGTTAATTTGTACTGACTGCCTCCAATAAGAAAGGTAGCATTAGAACCAAGCTAAAGCTAAATATGTAACCCCCATCAGGGTTAAATGTATTATGAGAAGATGGTGTCAGAAGCGGGTGTCTAGCAACACCAGTATCACTATTATCTTCTGAAAATTGTATGAAGTTATATAGTATTTAGGTCAGTTTAAAGTAAGTGACTAAGTGATCTAGACTAAGTTCTAGATTGATCTATAGATCAATAGATCTATAAATTGTCTTTTTTATAATGATCAAACTGAGAAAATACAAAAATGCAGTTATCTTAATAGATGAATACAGAGGTGCACAATCAGCTTTATTGATGCTCTTTAGTACAGCTAAAGCTCTTCAAGTAAATTACATTCATCTAACCTGAAACCTTTATATTAGACGGATGATAAGCTGATCATGCTCACATATCAGTTTAAATCTGTATTTTTTATATATGTATTTGCTTTAAGAATGGACATTTCTATCACAGTTGCTGTGTGTACAGTAAATCTCTTAAGCTGCATGTTTTCCTAACACACTCATGATGTTTTTCAGAGGATGGTAAGGAGGACAATGGTCTGTCTGGTGGAGCCATTGCTGGGATTGTGATTGCTGTGCTTGCGGCTATCTTCATCATCATTTGCATTGTGAAACGGAAAAAGAAATTAAACACAGAGTGAGTCTAAAGTTAATACATTACACTAAGAAAGTGCAGGTTCTCAGTGAAAGACAAAGCTCTATGTTGCTGTTTGCTGTTTTATTGTTATGGGCCTGATCTGGACAGCCTTAAAAAATACCAGGTTCAATAAAAAAAAATTTCCTGAAAGGCAACAACAATCCTATAATTGCAGCTTAGCAGGTCTGGCTAACAGCTAATTCTTTGCCATGGTAAAAATTAACCAATAATGTGTAGATTAATTTATTTAAAATGTTTTTATATAAAAAAATTTTACTTTTCTGAAGTTTTTATCAAAAACATACTTACGTAAAACCTTAAGATACAGTTAAAGCAGACCTTTTTATAAGCCTTTTTTTACCAATCAAAATAACAGTTTGTTTAACCGCTTGCTAGTTGATTTGCTTGTTGTTTACTCAGGATGGAACCAAAGCTTACAAACGTATTGTGAACTCAATTGTTTTTGACTTTTGAAAAGTGTTCCAGGCTGATAGAGCAAATTGTATGTTTCCCTTGAGTTGTTCCCCTAACCAAACCAGTAACTGCAGTTTTTAAAATTTTGTAGAGTGAATAACATAAATGCTGTTTACTTTGTGTAAGGTTGTACTTAAGTATACTGACAATAACCCAAGTAGTGAACAGACTAATCTCAATGGTGCTCAGTGGCGCTGATGTACAGGTTGCAGTGATGCTTGCTGTCTGAATCTCATTTGACTTTGGTAAACTTTGTAACAGCTTTTTAAGCAAGTCAATGAGGCATTCATTTACATTACATACCTAGAAGTCCAGTAGCAAAACAATTTCTCATTTTACCGGGTGTTTATCCTAAATATTACCGCACACCTAGACTAAAGGAAATTTGCTTACACTGTTGGAAGGCTTATCTGCAGGGGGGTTTTCACTATCTTCACATCTCTGCTGTTTAATGTTGATTAAGTGATATGCTCCTTGCTCTTGGATGGCACTCAGGGGGCAACAGTGAAAGAAGATATGCAAGACAAGGCTTAGTGGGAGAGGGGTGAATATATTTACCTGTATCTAATTATCTGGCAAAAAAACAATAGGTAGTAGTGTTGTCCCAGTCCCAGTACTTCGGCAGCAGGTCAGCACAAAAAAAAATGTTATGGTACCAGGTTTTCTTAAGTACTGGTAGTACTGAGGACCCAGTCAACATAATGTTATATTTTTTTTACATAAGATTTTTTTTCTCATAAAAACAGACATGGCGACTAATGATCAACGCCCCCTCTAAACTGCACGAATGACTTGACAGAGTCAAACCTTTTGTGCTCATAATCAGGCCTAAAATGTTAAACCTGGCCGGAACTTGATTTTGTTTACTGTCTTATTTATGAGCCTGAACCAGACCCGAGCTGTGCATGCAACCACAGCTTTCAAGATTTAGCTAGTTATACATGTATTATGTAACTACATTTTTACAAAAGCAAAAGACTAACAAACGCAAAAGGCACAGGCCACCAAGATTTGGAAACCTGTTAAATAGTTTTAATTAAAATTGGCACTCGGTCTAGTTAAGTTATTCGATTTGTTTTAAAAACATAGTAAAGTGAATTTAGGTACTATTTTTTTAAGACCCTTTAGACCGTTGTAATTACAGGAGTAAATTGTAATATTCGTAATTACATGTTTAATTTATTGATTCGGCTTTGTCACATTCATGGTTTTTGGATTTTTACTTTAAATAATACAATTATTTTAAATATTAGTAATGTGCTCCTCTGTGTTAGTAATGTGCTCCTCTGATTTAATTAAAAAAAGATGAAAAATGACATGAACTTGGCAGTCAGTTTTGTAAAAAAGGAAGTGATGCGTTGTCTTCAGTAGCGTCATTATAGGCAAAGTGACCATTAATATCTAAATGACATGTAAATTTACACATTTAGCAGGTGTTTTTATCCAAAGAAATGTATAATTGAGATGAAAACAACTGACAACAAGTAATCTAAAAGGGTTATTTAAGAACAAAGACAGCTAATTGAAGATGAATCTTAGTTTAGTAATGCTTTCTTATAAGCAGTCTTTTAGATTGGCGTTGGTTTGATCATACTGCTTTGTCTTTGTTCTATCTTGCCTTTTGGAATTTCAATGGGCCTGCTTGGTTCATGACATCATGCATACATGCCAACGTAGCCATTTATGATCGAGCCCTATCAGACATTGAAATGTTGGGGTTATTTTTGTTCAGAAAATTTAATCAGTAGGTCTTGAAAGGGTTTTTTATCATTCATGGACATTTACAAAAAACAAAAATGAGTGTTATTATGTTTTATGTGAAGTGTGGTTGTGCAATTGGCTACCTGTGTGTGTGTGTATGTGTGTGTGTAATCTAAAAAAAAAAAACTTCATTATTAACAATCTGTAACCATTTCTTCTATTCATCGAGTCCAAATTGTTGTTGTTGTTAGAAGTAGAGCTCAAATACTTAGTTTATAATTTTGCTGATTGCCTAAATTTGTTGACCAATCAGCACAAAAGATTAATTCAAAGTCGGGTTGAGAGGAAAAAGCAGAAAGATATCACAGCCAGTATAACTTGTCTATCCAAGTTTGAACAAGAATGTGACCTCTAAATGGAAGAACACAAAGTATTCCTGAAGATGAAAAGCACACTTGAGCCTGATCAAATAGTCTTAAGGTTACCCAAATACTACTATTTTGCAGAACAGTCTTTGACAAAAGATGTTCTGTAAACAGGGTTTTTATAGTTTAATTAGTGTATGTATGTAAAAAAAATAGTTTGAATGTAATTTGTAGGTCTTATTAAAACTGCATATTACATATTTCAAAAAAAAAAAAAAAAAAAAAAAAATATATATATATATATATATATATATATATATATATATATATATATATATACACACTTACACTTTGAAGGTTCATCTTTTTTGTATTGCACTAATGCATAGCCATTTTAAGATCCTTTTCCCTGAGTGTTCTAAAACAATTGCTTTTTCTCTACTTATCTCTTCTTTCTTTGAACACTTAACCATCAAATTGTAAAAGCAGTAGTGTTTGCCAAATACCTCCCTCAATCCAACTCCCTTAATCCTTCAACACTTAACAATGTGTGTCGACAGCAGCAAGCACTTTAAAGCTCACGAAGATAAAGAATCTAGAGGATGGCTTTTTCATGTAGTTTAGAAACAGCTTGACGTTGATGTTATCTTTTAGGTCATTGGTTTTCAATTTTTTTTTCGTCAAGTACCACCTCAGAAAAAGTTTGACACTCCAAAAACTACCATAGTGAGTAAAATATATGACTCCAGTATAGGCAAAGTATATAGATCTTCCTATTTAGCTACAGTTAAGTACCGTTCAAATAAAACCCCCGTTTTAGATGTTAGAGCACTTTTGTTTAGAAAAATGTAAGAATAATCAAGAAAAGTGCCGATTATTTCAAACTACGCCATGTAGATTCATTGAGATCATGCAGGAAAGGCAAAGCTAGGCTTGGAGGAAGATAATATGCAAATATGAGTGATTATTTTAACAGAGATGCTTGAGTGATAAAGAACTGCATGTACCATTGCTGAGATATGCACACATATAAACACAGGCTTTGTATGCAAACCTGCTAGTTTCCAGCAATGCCCTCATTTGTCAACAAGGGGACATCTTTATTTTGTTCTCAATATCTAAGAGCGTATTGAGCTAACATACAATTATTTTAATGAGCTTTATGTACAAAACAAAATAAATAAATAATACATTTAGTTACTTAAACTTTGTGTATCACATATGGGGTATTCAATTAAAAGTCATAGAGGTCAAGTTAATAAAATGCCCTCCATGTAAAAGATCGGGGCCATCTAGTTTAGCTTGTATTTTATAGGATATTTTATTTTCTCTTTTATATAAATATAATAATTTCCAGTTATATAAATGTACAGCATTTGTGTAACAGAAATCTACAAAAATTAAGAAAAGTGCAAATTAGAGCTAAAAAACTCTTTCAATAAAAAGGTAATCTTGAAAAAATAGGAACTATGGCCATTTCAGGTGGAAAATAGCAATAAAACTACCTCTTTGTAATGTTTTAATAAGTTTAGTTTTTTCATTGATAAAATGACCATGTGGCTGTCTTGCAAGCAGCTGAAATGTTGGTTGGATTGGTGTCAGTGCCATTCTCATGCAGATAGATGTATATTGGTGAACCAGAAAAGGTTTTGTATTTTTTTTGTACTTGTTTTTGATAATATTCATTGTAAAAAAAAAAGAAAAGCTGACTCAGCTATCTTTAAGGTCCCATGTTATTAAATTTTGCATTTGCCAGGTGCTTTTGTCCAAAGTGACTTATAGAAAGGGATAGAAAATATGCAATTTGTTACACAATCAAAGTCTATCTCAGCTTGCTCATAATAGAAGTTATACCAATTGATCAATAAACCATAGCAGAAAGAAAAAAAAGTTTGCTTTTTGAAAGCTGTTAGTGTTGCTGCTTTCCTGACTGGATCAGGGAGTTTGTTCTGCTAAGCCTTTCTGCCTTTGTGGGACGGAACCACGAGTCGCTGTTCCTTCTCTGAGTGCAGGCTTCTGGAGGGCATGTAGTAGTGTATGAGCTCGTGGAGGTAAACGGGGCTGATTTGAAGATAGTTTTGTATGCCAGCATCAGTGATTTGAATTTAACATGAGCTGCAATGGGGAGCCAGTGAAGAGTGATGAAGAGGGGAGTAACATGAGCTGCAGAGTTCTGGATCATCTGCAGAGGTTTGAGCGTGTTTGCTGGAAGTCCTGCTAGGAGAGCGTTGCAGTAGTCCAGATTTGAGAGGACCAGAGCCTGAACCAGGAGTTAAGTTGCATGCTCAGTTAAGAAGGGATCTTTTGAATGTTGTGCAGAGCAAACCTACATGCTCAAGTCTTGGTGTCTTGGTATTGGTGATGTGGTCTTTGAAGGACAGCTGTTCATCCAAAATTACTCCAAGATTCCTGAATGAAGGGGAAGGGGTGATTGTAGTGGATTCCAAATGGATGGTGAGATCGTGATGCTTCTGTCTTGGCCATGTTGAGCTGTAGGTAATGGTTATTCATCCAAGTAGAGATGTTATTCAGGCAGTCAGTTATACGAGTAGTTACTGATTGGTCATCTAGGGGAACGACAGATAGAGTTAAGTGCCATCAGTGTAGCAGTGGTATGAGATTCCATGTCTGAGGAGGATAGGGCCCAGGAGGTGGTGTAGATGGAGAAAAGAAGGGGACCAAGGACTGAACCCTGGGGAACCCCCATGAGTGTTGGAGACCTCCCCCTGCACCCGACACTTAAAGATTTACCAGTGAAATAGGACTCAAGCCCATTGCAGATAGAGTGGAGAGAAAGATCTGATGGTTGATTCTGTTGCCCTTGTTATAGCACTTGTTAAATAACTTAGAATCCGTATTTGAGCCCTTTATACTTGCGCTGCACTGTTAATAACATTCAAAATGCAATATTTTAAATAATAAACATATTTGAATCTTTGCTTTAGGCACGCCCCTACTGACCAGCACTCTCATCTTAGTCTGGTTTGAGCAAAAACAAACACAACTACCAAAATCAGAAAGATCTTCATTGCCAAGTGTGCATATGCACACACACAAGAAAATGTGTTGTGGTACAGGTGTACTCTCCAGTGTTGGTCCAAAAAAACTACACAATAATGTTGCACAGTAACACTGGTTAAATAAGTAAATTACTAATATTGAAAGTAAGAAGAATACAGTAATATTCTAGAAAGTAAATTAGTAAAATATGAAGTTATAGAACTATAAAGATAGAAGTTCAAGGCACTAAAGAGATGTGCTCTTGAGGTACAGGTTATTACTGGTTATTTTGAAAACAAAATATTTGTTATATGTTTTTTCTCTGCAGGTTTATGTTTACCCTGCAGAGAATTATATCAGAGTGCACCTAGAAATAGCGAGCAATGTTACGTAATAATGGGCAGTTTAAAATAGTCACCATTTGCAAATACTTTGTTGTACAGAAAGTTATCACATCTTTAAAATGGCAGCTGTTTTTATCAAAAGTAAAAAACTGTTTTTTGTTTGACAATTTATTTAAACATATGCAAGTAATTAACACATGCTCTCTTAATTATTAACACTCATGTAAACACTTTTTCTTTCACACGCATGCACACACCTGCATACAATGCACACTCTCTCACACAGAAATTGCATACACACACCTGTCTTCATCTTCAGCTGGTGATGGACTTTTTTGGAGAGATTTATTCACCTAATGTACATAAAAAAACAGAACTTTTTGCTTTCTTCTAATGTGTGTGAAATTCTACTGTGTGATTGCACAAAAATTTCTTTAGTAATTAGCAGAGATCTTCCAGTTGACCATACCTAAAAAATAAACATTTTAGTTCCCAATTTAAACTGCCTCATAACCTAAAACTTATTTAAAAATTATCAATCCGTAGTGTTTATCAGTTTATCAGCAGGCAAAATCTGCTTTCTTCCAAAAAACCTAATCAATGACAACATCTATAAACCAGCTACATGCCCTGTGCTTATGAACTTCAGTTTATCATTAATCTCTGAATTTTTTTATGTATTTAATGTCTTATCCCTTGCATTTTTTTCACTGATGTGTTTTATTGTCTGTTTAATCTCTTATCTGATTTTATTCTTCTATAAATAACTTTGAATTGCTAATATATATGAAAATGTGCTCTACAAATAAAATTGCCACCAGTGAAAGTCAAATAGAAAAAGTCGCCTTCAGACAAAACCAGTTCAGAATTATAGAATGGATTTTACAGAAGGTATTTGCAAGAACAAACCATTCTATATTCTCAGATCATTGAGTCATTTTTGTGAAGAGATGTAAGCTGCCATCAATATTATTTAAGTTAATCAAGCATGACGTAGAGTCATGAAATTTGTGATTCAAGTTTTACTCTAGTGACAAATGCGTACTGCAAGGGAACGAAGCCCTGACAACCCTTCTCTTGTTTTCCGATGTCTGCTGCTGATAACTGTACTGTAGTTAATTTTCTCTTGGACAAACTGAAAGTGCTTTGTTGTTAGAGTTTGTTTCATATCATATTTTCTGGTTGAATGCTTTTTATTCACCAATCAGAAAAAAATCTCTTTTTATCTACAGTGAATCTCTACTCAAATTTGAATGAAAGCACATCATCATCTAGGTTTAACCCTTGTATGGTGTTCGGGTCTGTGGGACCCGTTTTCAGTTTTCATCAAAAGAAAAATTTTACATTTATGCATTTGGCAGACGCTTTTGTCCAAAGGGACTTACATTAGGGGAGAGACAATATGCAATTTGTTACACCATCAAAGTCTATCTTAGCTTCTCATAATAGAAATTGTGTGAACTGATCAATAAACCAAAGCAGTGAGGGAGTAGAGGAAGAAGATAAAGACAGAGGAGGGAAAAAAGAAGGTAGTTTTTTAATTTATTTTTTTATAGTAGGTGTTCTCTGTTTTCAGTTGCTTTTTGAAAGCTTTTAAAAAGGATACAAGTAATTATTATTTGAAACTGAAATTCTCTGGCCTTGTCTTATTTTCTGTGAAAAACATTTATCAGAACACATTTTTTATTACACTATACTTTTATATTACACACGAGGTGTTCGGGTCTACTGAACCCGGGGCATGTATAAGAGTGAAGATTCTTTACCTTTATTCTGTCATCCCACACAAACATAAATGGCACATGAACATACAATTTTAGATTTTAGTATACAATTCTATGATTGTGTGAATTAAAAGACCCAAAATGCAATTGGTCTAGTAGACCCGCCAACCTTACCAAAGTACAATAATGACAACACCACGCATGGTTTAAATTGTAAATGTGAAGCTTTAAAAAAAACAATAAATGAATTATATTTGCTGTTTAAATCACTTGTTTCCTGGCTAAAGTACATATCTTTTAAGTATTTTAACATAAAATGTCTTGATCGGGATTATAAGTCATTGGGTCACAAACACTGCCTGAGTAACCATTATATGAACATCACATAGGGGTTAATCTGAATCTCTCATGTTCCTCAGTGTGAAGAATCAGAGAATAAAATGGAAGACGTTTGAGGAATAGAGTAAGAATGTCAGTCGTGTTCGCACATGCCCATCTGTCTCTTTTTAGTACCTTTTGAACATTTCTGCACTGCCTTTGCAAAACTGCTATCAGTGCCTTTTGTCATCACCTGAATTTCTCAGATTTTTTTGTCAATGGTGTAAGTTTTAGGGAGGAGTATATGGTTCTTCGTGCAACACTGTATGTCTCATTCCTTCAAGACTTGTTTGATAACCTTCTGTTGTATGAGATTAAGATTTGTTAAGTTGTTTCCTCCTATGTACATTATGGATTTTTAGAGGATGTATAATTTTTCATATACATTTTCAAGCTTCAAATATATGCTCAATTAAATGCTTGGATCATACAGCCAAATAAAATAAAAAATAAAATTCAACAGTTTGCAGAATCACATTGTTGTTAAAGCAATTGTAAAATTGTCTTTATTCCAATGGAAATGTAATGTTCAATTTAAAAATGCATTTTATAACTAATTTTGGTTGGCATTATTCAAGTGCAAATGAAACAACACCCCTACCTTATACATTATATTTTACTAATCCCCACACTCTGTTAGTGACAAAATTCAAATTTAAATACAATTTATTAAATAAACTAAGAAGAAAATGTTAATGATAATGGCGAAATTGGTGGCAAAACTCATTTGAAATGCTGTAGAAGAACATAAGAGAAACTTTTCTTCGCTACTAGACAAACATGTGAGGGTCACTAGGATATATTTTTTATATTGATTAAGTGCACTGTTGATTTTGTTCAATGCTGTCCTTGTTCATTTGTTCAGCTCAACTTATTTATGGATAAAATTATTGAATCATTTTATCTCAAAGTTACATTGATAACATAAAATTGGAATAGTATAATTTATTTTAAGTACTGTTTTATTTTACCTTGATTTATTTAAGCTTTCAGGCGATAATCTATGTCCGTCTTTTATTATGTTTACCTGAAACAATGAAGAACAATTGAGTTTTAAGTGAAATTCTTTTATGTCAGAGGAATACAGTATATCTACAATTTTGTCTATATTATGTAATTGTTTCTTTACCAAATGTAAATGTTTTACTTTAGTCAGGGATAATGTAGTCAACTTAATTCATAACATTTATACAGCAACATTCTAGACACTTTGTGAATTCAATAGTAAATGTAAATCTGCATATATGTGCAATTAAAATGTATTATTTCTATATGTTTATCTTAACACGTTGCATTTAATCAATATAAAAAAGTTTCAATTGATTGACAGCACCAGTTCAAACCTAAGATATGCAGTCTTATATACTATGATTAAATTTTCATAAACTAAAAAAAACTAATTCAAAGTTGAAATGCTGAAAATGAAATCAAGTGCATAGCAATAAAACAAGCTAGTGCATTCGTATTGTCATAGCAAAAGTGAAATCTAGTTCAAGCAAACACTTCCACCCAGTTCCAGGTATATTTGGAGTGTTTGTGAGAAGGTCCTTTAACCTCATCACTTATCTAAATACTTATCTAAATCAATCATGCATAAGATTTAAGATTAAAACAGCCACCATTTCCTCTTTACTCTAGTGACCACAGCCCATTCATTACTGTTGTGCAATATTTCCTTCCTTCCAATAATGTTAACCATTATTCATTTACTTTCAGTGTTCCATCTCCATATTAAAATACTCAGCTGTGAGGTGACAAGGTAAGCAGTTTTTTATCCATACCGGAAGCTATCATTATTTTTAATACAGGTTTATGGTTCTTTTAACTTTCAGATCTCTGCATTGTTTTCTAGCTATTGATTCTGTGACCTGCATGATCTTTCTAGACTGACTTTTCTTCAGCTTCTTTATCATCTTTTTGTCTTGCTAATGACACCATCCCTTGATTAAGAGTGTGACTTCCCTATGTACACCTTTGCACTAATACGCTTGACTTTTTTTCTTGAAAATAAAGGAGGGGAACGCTTCAGTCTGAAAGACTAACAAAGGAGTGGCATTACTGTTGCAAAAAAACTTGTTTGTTTGGTGTTTGAGTATAAGTGTTGCTTTCTTGAACAATAGCTTGTTTTACAAACTGTTCACCCAATCTTGAGGAGTTTCACCATTGTTTTAGGTTCATATATTTAAGTATCTCTGATGCATGCATGTTCCTAGAGTAAACACAATTATTTTAGTAAATATTTTTGTTAGATCACGCATTTCGTAACTTCCTCTTGGATAAATGAAAAATAAATGAAAGACTATGAAAATGTATGAAACTTTATAATGTGTGAAAACATGTTTTTGGGTGAAGCAACCATACATGTTTTATTGGTGTTTTATTAGCATGTGTTGCTCGCTCAAATCCATTCATAAATAACCAGATCTCACCTACATCTTCTCCCTCAGGACAAAACACCAGCCCTTCAGTCATGGATTATTTTTTTATCAGGAAAACTGGAAAAAAACGCTCTGAAAACTCCAAATACCACACAGGACTGGCCTTATCAAGAGCTTCCCATGCTTTAAAATCTCAATAGTTTTTTTACACCTTTTTACACATGCAAACGAAGCACAGTCTTAAAAGGGCCACAGGTAAACAGCAAAACTGTTTACCTTGATCTAAATCTCTTCCTTCACGTGGCTGAAGTGGACCGCCTCCTTTGTTCTTCAAGAAACTGGATACAGTCCCCTTCACCTTCTCTATACTTCATCTGACCCTCAACTGATGGGTCTGATGACTCAGCGGTCACTTTGAAACCATTCTATTTTGGGTAAAAACATTCACTGAGAGGTAAGGAGCCATATGTTTGAGCTTTGGGCATGTTCAGCCTGCTCAGAGCCCCCACAGCAATGAAGATATGCAAGGCTGACTTAACTTCAAGCCAAAGGCCCTTCTGAGCTGGAGATTGGATGCATGTCCTAATCTTCTTAACAACTTTTCTACTGTTTTCAATGCCTAATATGTTTTTGTGTCAGTTGTGCACATCGTATTTTAAGAGGGATGAGTTTCAACATGCTTGAACAGAGAAGCGGGAAGAACTAAAAGAAGCACATACCAAACTTTTACAGGAAAATTGCTACTCTTTTCTGGGGAGTCCCCATTTATTTAATGTCCAAAAAAAAACCTGTGCTCATAATCCTCTTAGTTTGACATAAATATTTGAAGTTTGACTTGGACAAGTTTTGTTGTTTTAAACTTGTGCCAGTACTGAATTAGTTTTTTTTTTAATTCTGGCATTCTCTTTTATAAACTTTATTTTTGTTAAATATTGAAAGAATTCGTGTTTGAATTGGATATGTCTGTTTATGGACATGAAGAGGCTGTTTTTTTTGTTGTTGTTTATTTTTTTCAAGGGGTTTTGTTTTCAAGATTTTTTTATGTTTAGAAAATAAACTTTAACATTTACATCATTTGAAAGTAGTTTTCACCTTTTGGTATCTTGAAATGGTCCAGTAGCATAAAAATGCTTTAACATAATAATAATAATAATAATACTTAAATAAAAACAAAACTGACTTTCATAAAAATATGCATAAACATAGATTAGATTTGTCTTGATACACCAGAAATTATTTTTTTGGCAACAATCATCTCCACACTTAATAAACAACATTTAAAACATTAAAACAAAAAAAAGCTAAATATTTGAACTCATGTTTCAGTAACTTAAAACTATACAATTACAAAAAATGACTTTTGGATTGGATCAAAATATTTATAATTGACTATACTAAAAGACAATAATATATAATTCACTTTCGTACACTCTTTTCCAGAAACCATAAAACAAACCTCTTTCAGGTTTCGCAAGATTTTAAACCGTAAATGACCATCAGCTGTGTGTGTATATGTGCGTGTGCATGCGTGCGTTATGTTGTCTTCTGCACTGTTTACATGGAGAGACCACTAATCAGAGTGTGAACACTGAATTATTCATTGGTTTGGGTTATCTGTCTCCTTCAGGTCAGTCTGTGTTACTTGTAAAGTATGTGAAATACTTTCATTGAGGCTAGACTTTTTTATTTCATTAGATGATGTAGAATTTTGAAATGGAATTGGTTTTTAGTTTGGTATTTGTGTAAAGTATTGCATCAGCAACTCAGTCAGCATTCATCTAAGTATTTCTCTTAAAGTAATTTATTTTCAAACCTACTGCTTTTGTGTAACTATTATTATTTGATGCCCGTTAAAACCTTTAAACTGTAAAATATGTTTTCTACACCCGTTGTAATTTACAGTTTCTTTAAAACTTCCACAAATAAATGATGTCTGAACATGGCTGAGTAATTAATTAATATCTTTTTACTATTCAATTGTCTACTGGTTTATACATTTGCTCTCCAATAAAGAAGCGTTTATTATACATTTATGATTTTATACAGGAAAAACAGCTAATATTAAAAACTGTTCAGGAAAAGCTTGTTACGGGTTATGTAGACAAGTTTTTCCTTCCTGTTTTCCTGTGCAGATTTTCACTCCACTGAAAACAGCATGGGTGTCACGGTGGCGCAGTGGGTAGCACGGTCGTCTCACAGCAACAAGGTCGCTATTTAGATCCTCAGCTGGGTCAGTTGGCTTTTCTTTGTGGAGTTTGCATATTCTACCCATGATAACGTGGGATTTTCTCCGGGTGCTCCAGTTTCCCCCACAAGTCCAAAGACATGCGGTATTGGGTCAATTGGGTAAAAAACGTTTGTCCATAGTGTTAGAGTGTGTGTGGATGTTTACCAGCAATGAGTTGCCGTAAAACATACGCCAAAAGAGTTGGTTCATTGCGCTGTGCGGAAAGGGAAAAAACCCAACTAGAAAATGGATGGATGGATGAAAACAGCATGGGCGCGATATATTTTATGTAAGTTATGTAAGCCAAATAGACTTTATCTAAGTGTACAAGTTGTGCCACATCACAATTACGACAAAATAAATAGTAAAGAAATTAAATGTCAAGTTAAAATATAGTACCTTTTACTTTTTTAAATGCAGAAATGTGAAAAAATGACTTCCTGCAAAAGAACTCTGGAGACCCTGTTTAATCTTGGTTGAATAATGAATGATGTCAAACTTCTTCAGAATGCTTGCTTTATGAGGACACTACATGTAATACTTACTGTGTGTAATATAATAGACTCAGAGATGGTTGTATTTTTCGACTGTTATCTTCTAGATAACAAAACTAGTTTTACCTTAACGATTTGTTTTGTCATGTAAGAAACTCATAAAACCATATTTTTTTTAAATTATCAGAACAAAAAAAAAGGATTTGCATTCACACATACTGTAAAGTTTTGAATCGGTACTGTTAACATGTACGGTTTTAACTGCCAAATATGCAATCCTGAGCTGCCGGTTCTGCACCTGTATAAATTCTTCATTTAAATTCTCTTTGACGTTATTATATATAGAGTAATCAATCAATCAATATGCTGTTATATAATATCTTTTTTAGCAGATACTTTCAAAACAGTTTTACAAAGGGTGAATAGATCAGGTAAGGTGAATAGGAATTTTCTTTTATTCCATAAGGTAAAATGTTTTTGCCCATAAAAAATGTATAAATAAAAATATAATAAAATGTAAAATACAATTGCAAACATTACATTGTTTAAAACAATAAGCATATAAAAATGTAGGTCCCTTTACATTTTATTGTAATGTTCTCAACAGAGTATGGATATAATTAACACCTTAAATAAATGATAAATTCATCAATATCCACATATTAAAAAAGCAACATCTATTCTAACTTTATGTAAAGTTGACTTGGAGTTAACTTATACTCTCATTATAAGTTAAAATCTGTTTAAGACTGTTTTACTAAAATTAAATTAAAATATAATTTGCCAGACAGTACTAACAAAGTTGCTGTTTACCGAATGAAAAAAGAAATGTTTAACGATTTTAATTCTGTGTATGGCTTTAGACCTTTCTTGTTCTGACTTTGATTCAGGCTATATATATATCTGTTTAAAATATTACATTAAAGAGAGAAATATCAACTTTATGTTTTAATATTTTGTTAACATATAAAAAATCTTGAATAAATACAAAAACAATTTGTGTAAAAATGTGTCCTTTTCCTCACTACACATTTCACAATAGAAATATGCAAATATTTCTAAAACGTTTTTTAACTGGAAAAATAAATGATTATGCGTCCCTTCAGTGCTTTGTTTCCTATCTCTGATCTGAGTGAACTCCTCCCAACAATCATCTGATTGGTCAAACACAAAACATTGTGGGTTTTAGGGTTCTATGTGGGTTTGCTAAAGCGCACATAAATGGAGCTAATGAGCACACTTCAGAACCTACGAACTTGTGCACTTTGCGGGCACATGCGATTGAAGTCCACAAGTGCGCCATTTGGGACAGGACCCCAGTCAATGGTTTATGTGCATCCCAAACTTATTGATGCCAATTTACTCACAGCTTGAACACAAATCAAACTGTTTAATTCTCCTGCTACTGCTCAAGCCGCTTAAACTGCTTCTGCTTGAACTACTTACTACAAACTACAAATTCTGCTTAACTGCAAATTCTACAAATTCTTTTATTGCCAACACTGCTTTATTCACTCTGCTTCAAATACTACACTGCAAATTTGATTGTTCTGCTGCTCTTGAAAATTTTGGGATTATTGGATAAATTATAAGGTTGAATTCCTGTGGTCCTTGGATAAGCACTCAAAAAATGTTTTATTAAAACACTTCATTCCTCAAGCATGTGTGAGCCACCAATCAGGTTACAGCGCCCACTCTGTTCGGAATTGTTTTAGTTGCCCACTTGTTGGAATCTACTTAGCGTGAATGCAGTTCAATGTCAGTTCAACAGCATTGTTTTCTGAGAGTGCCCGTGCCTTTATAAATGATGGAAGAAACTCCAGACTATCAATTGCCACAACATCTGTGGCCTTCCTGCAGTCTATGGGAATTAATTGTACATTTTTCTTTCAGCTCAGTCTTAGTTTAAGCTAAATATTGTGTAGGGACAGAATAATATTATTATCGTGTTTTTGGATAAAGGACTGTTTGATTGCCCTTTCTGTGCTGAATCCACCTTGTCATGGAAACACAAACCAGCTAATCATGAGACAACCTTCGAACTCTGAGTGAATCACAAGATTACATCATGTGACTCCAAAAGTGAACCATTGAAGCTGAAATCAATCAAGACACAGAAGGTTTATGAAGAACTATATTATTCAAATATTACTATATCTTCATGAGTTTAGTAAATTGTGTACTGTTGAAATAATTTGTGTAGCTTGTATGTTGTTGAAGGTTAGCTAGAATGAAAATTAATGATGATTTTTCACCTATGTTTTCTATTAAGTTAGTCTTGTTTGCTCTTTATTTATTCCCTAAGTCAAGCCCACTTAGTCAAGCCCTAAGTCAAGTGGTATTTCATGCTTTTGGGACCCTTTAATAAAATCAAGGAAGATGTTTAATCAGCCCTTCTCTCGCCCACAACCATCTGGAAGGGTCAATGGTGCTCAGTCACATGCTCTTCCTTGAGATTCACATATAACACTGTGCTCTCTGTTCACTGCCGTCTTTCTGTTCACTGCTCTCTCATCTTAGAAGTTTGGCGTGTGGATCCTCTAGACCTTGTGGTCTTGTTCCCTCTTCTCTGTCAGAAAGTCAATCAGAAAGATGAACCTACGCACATATTAGGTTCTTCTCATCAAAGACTATGATCCCGATCTGAGCACAAATGCTCAGACTCCGGACAATTCAGAATTGAAATAAATCTCGATGAGTTTTACTCTTACAGACAGGCTAAGGCCACTAAACGTGATAGAAGTTGAGATAATGTTACAGTCATCAACACAAAGACTGCTCTTCCTTTTGCTTGTATGTGAATGTGTGGGTGAGTGTGTTTTAGTTAGTTGAGTGTTTTATGTTTGCTAGTAAATAAACTGTTTGTCTCAAAAATACAAATCTCACTTGTACAGGTCTCACCTTGCATATCTTTGCTGACATTGAAATTAGATCTTTTTACCTAGCTTATATTAAAGTCAATATTTTGATATAAAATGTTTGACATAACTACTTGGGCTAAACTTTGATTCTCGCTGGACAGGATCAGGAAGGGTTAGTGAATCTAAACCAAGCTAAATTATTACAGGTGATTTCTCTTTTGATCGCTACTAAAACTCCCTTCCAAAATTTTTAAAATTATGTGGGAATCAACATTCCCCAACTTTAGCCCCAGGTTCCTACAATTGCAATGATATATGTTTTAGGCTTAAGTTTCAAAGTCTTTTCACATATGTCTCAAGCAAGAGTCTTGACAAAAATAATGTCAACGTTATATTAAAGCCCTAATAAAACATATTATTTGAGTAAAAGTACAAAAGTGTTTGCCTTAAAATTTACTTAAGTAAAAATCTGAAGCGAGCACTTTTACTTCTACTTGAGTAATATTTTACCTACTGTATCACGACATATACTTACGTACTTGGTTTATGTACTTTGCCCATCACTGTTGACTGATTCAATTAAAATAAACTTGACTCAAAAGTGACTCCATTAATTGTAAGGAGAATTGAAATCCATCTAATATTTTACTAAATAAGCCCATTCTATGAGTTTCCATTTAATGTTTTGTTCCCCTTAAGTTACCCACTTCGCCATATACTGTAGCATCAGTCACACATATTCATACAGGGCTATGTTGGTGAAGTGGTACTTTTACTCGAGTACAACTTTTTTTTACTCTTTCCACTGACAATGGTTAATTTGACATGTGGTGTGGGACCAAAAAGACTATTCATGTGTGGTGAGCCAATGACTGTTGGTAACCTATTGGTTTAAATCTGTTAGCATGATTAACTGCTTTTTTTTTCAAATGAGACCAGGTAAACAGCTTCTCTGGTATAAAGTCAAAAGTGAACTACTGTATGTATCCTATATTTGTGGGTAAGAGCACTTGATCCTATACTCTCTTTCAATACAATAACAGGTTTGGTGACAGTCAACCTCAACTGTTGACCTTTTAACACTACCACACCTCAGAGACTGGAAATTCTCTGGTTCATCTATGATGTATAGAGTGTGTGGTGCAGCCTGAAGCATGCTAGATGACTCTATGGTTGTGAAGAATCATTTGTCATCTCTAGAGTAGAAAAGCATAATCTAGCCTGACATCAGCCTAAATAGGTTTATTTGTACAGTATCTGTACAATATCATTATGGTTATAGTAGTTACACCAAGATACCACAGGTATGCTACAACAAAGGCATGATGTTTGTTATTATATTGTCTTCTAAGTATAATTTGTTGAGTATGGCTTTACATTAAAGTTCAGTTGAATCAAATCTACCTGTTGTATTTAAACATGATGGTTACAATCCATAATGGCATGCCACCCTGTCTTCAGAATTCTTTTTTGCTTTGTGAACTTAGTAAATACAATAATAAATGATATAAAGATTTGTTGAAAAGGAAAGGGTTTGGGTGTACAGTGATGTCAGGTGCGTCTTCTGAATGCAGTTATTCTATTTGAATACTAAGAAAATTATATTGAGAATAAATTTGTCTTAAAACCAAGTGGGCCCATTATACCTATATGTTATAGACTTGGCACACCTCACAAAAAGGTATTTGATTGGTAAGAAATACAGGATCTAAATGTACAGCTGTCTCAACTCAACTTCCAGAGACCATAAGTGAAGTTAAAGCAATGATAACTCATGGATTTGTGAAGGAAGAAAAGCATTTTGCCTGAAAGTTATTTTCAGATTTGAATTGTATTTAAACAAAAACTCTATATTTACATTTGTTCATGCATTACTGCTATTTTATTTTTAAATGTGGAAAAAAATGCTTTTTTATTATATACACTTTATTATGGAAGCATTTGTGGAAAAATAAAATCCTTAAGATAGAAGAAGTTTAGATTATACACCCTCCTGTTCAATGTGTAAGTAACTGTATGAGACATAACAAGTTTTGTTTATACCCAGAATTTGTGCATTAAAAATAGAATGTTGTCATTAACAAAGTTTTTTGATGACATTTGTATAAAAGCATTCGGCCATCAAGAGGATTTACATCATCTATACTTTTAATTAGAAGAAAGTACCACCTTGGTTCGCTCTTAGGTGAAAAAGGACAAGGTCTTAGCTTTAAAGATCTTTATCCTCCTTGTCAACTGCCACCCCTGTCGTTTTGTCTTTTCTGACCAACGCATGATGTCCCTGCATCACCACTTTGAAACGGCTTACTGTTAAGAACACTGCACATAGTGCTAGGCAATTAATGCTCCAAGAAGCTCCAATATAATGTGATTTTTTTTTCTTGGCCGATCCACCCAGGGAGATGGAGGAATACACCATGCTGATACACTCGACCTTCAAGGCTAAACCAAAGTAAAGGTCTGTGCTGAGTGTTAGCCATAACGGCTAGCGTTTGAGCAAAGGGGACATAATGGGAAGCTTCCACCAAGCTTTCTAATACTCCATTAATGGTGTTTAGCACTCTTTGCCCACATTGGGGCCGTAACTTAACAGACTTAGTGGAGTCTGACAGCAGTCTAAAAAAGAGACCTGCCAGATCTCTGTTGCTGACCTGCACCATTGCTGCACTGCATCTGATGCCATGCCTTTGAATGTAAACTCTTTCCAATCTCCAATGCAAATCTCATGGCTACACACATGACGAGATCAGCCGAGACCTACATCTTGCCAGCTAAGTTTGTTGGACCTGACTTTGAGAGGTTACGTTGCTGTGGGTCAAGCTGCTCTGCATGTTATGGCAGCCTTTCAGGTGTTCCAGGCCAAGGTCCTGAAAGAAAAGCAGAAGGGGAATTGTGGCTCAGTTCACGTGGGTGATCTGAGAGCAGCTACCGATTTTGCGCTTAAGGTGACAAAAGCTGTGGCAAGTTCGCTTGGCTGCATAATGTCTACTTTAGTAGTCAGCAGCCACCTTCTTTGGTTGACCAAGGCTGAGATGTTCCCACAAGATTGTAAGTGTTTCATTAATGCACCTGTGATCCCAGATCGCAGAAACATTTCCAGAAAAGTATTTTATAATTCAGAATGGAGACACACGTTTGGCTCCTCCACAATTTCCAACACTGACTTTATTGTTCCTCCAGCCAGATCGTTGCCCAGAATAAAATCAACGCCTTTCACGGGAAGTGATGGATGAACAGCAATGCCCATGAAACCACTAAACAGCTCACTTTGCAAATGAATGCAATGCAACAGGGCTCTAATACAAGTCATCTCAATACCAAGAACAAGAACACTCGAACCACAAAATGTGCCTCCTGTCAAAGGTAATTTATCAGAAATAAGGAACGACTGGAGAGCTCGGGACAACCAGATAATGAAATTAACCCGTTCAGGATGAAAGGCTGATAACTCTCGTCAATAGTCTCGTCAGGGACAGTGACAGCTTCAACAGGTCTCACAAGTCCCACACTCTTAGTCTTTTTATTCTTCAGGACTAAGCAGTCGGCTATGACATGTCCACGCTTTTTGCAGTAATAGCATTCACGTACATCTCGTATGATAGGTTTTGAACGTGGTGGATGTGACTGAGAGACAAATTTAATTTTCTCTGAGCGTGTAGACACAAATACATTTTTGTGTGTTAACACAAATTCGTCTGCTAACACAGATGCATGAGATAGCGAGGTGACCTTCTGTTCATTCAAATACACAACAACTCTTTCCAGCAAACAGTTCTTAAATTCTTCTAAAAGCATAATTTCAACAACTCGAAATCAGTCACGTTACACGCCTTGCTCCACTTGTCAAAAACAATTCCCTTTTCTCTCGCAAATTCAACATGTGTTTGGGTGGAGCTTTTCTTATGTGCTCGAAATTTCTGAAGATAAGCTTCAGGTACAAGCTCATATGCTCGCAAAATCCCTGCTTTAATACTGTCATATTTCAGACTCTCTTCTAAAGACAGCGTGGAGCAAACTTCCTGCGCTTTTCCGACCTGCTTACATTGTAATAATAAAGACCAAACCTGCTGAGGCCAAAGAAGGGATTTAGCAATCCTCTCAAAAGCACAAAAAAAGTGTCAACCTCTGATTCCCTAAATTGAGGTGCCAATGTGATATGCTTACTCACATCAAAATGCAGGGAGGCATCTTGCCACGAAGAAGCATCAGACTGCATAGGGCTGGATTGAGCAACAGGAACAGTTTTCTTTGCTTCAAATTTGAGCAGCCACAGCTTGATCTCTTTTTCTACCTCAATCTTGAGTCAACAAATTATTTCTAAATGAAAATTTATCTCTGCCTCACAAACTTGTGCTTTTTCTTGAGCCTCAAACTGATATAAGCCAAACATATTCATATTTTCGCATGTGCATCTTCACTAAAACTTGGAGAAGGTGGATGGGGACCAACTTTGACTTTGGTCTCAGCAGCCTCAGCGCCATGCAACTCCTCCATAAGTGCCACATCATCCAGGTTTTCACCAACCTCATCTTCATCATCAGAGGTTGTAGAAAAATTCAACTCAATTAAACTCTGCACAATTACACTCTTCAGCTCCACTTTCCTAGACTGGCTGTTCACACTAATTTGGAAATGGTTAGCATGCAAAACCAAATCCTGCTTCCTGCACAAATTAATTTTCTGAAACGTAGGATTCTGAATAAAATTTTCCAAACTAAAGACACTCATTTTCATTCAAAACCCAAGCTACAGCTATGCTACAGAGCAACAAAACCACCTCACAGGCCAATGCTCAACCTTCAAACCAACTGTGATGTCCAAGGACAAATCCAAGGATGCAATCTAATTCTCTCGGACGAGCCCCCAATTAATTGTTGCGTCCCTTTGATGTAACATTGTCCAGGAGAAGACGCACATTTAAAATTTGTGAACAATTTATAAACTGTGAAAACAAAAGACCCAAAGAACCAATATTTCAAATAATGATATTTTATTTAAAGTGGAAACTAGACAACAAAACAACAACCCACAAAATAGAACTACTTATTTACAAAAACTACACACTTGAAGCTCACCCCTAAGAGAGAGATTTTTGAGTGGCGTCCGCGAATTCCTAATATAAGGAAATAAGAAGGCTCTATACTACAAAGAAAGAACTCAATGACTCAGCGGCCAAAAACTCGCTGATTTAACCTGCTCTAATCTTTTTCACGAAGGGTGATGCGCACTTTACCATCTAATGGACATGACAAGGGAGTTACTTGAGTGATGTTAGTGTATGTCACGAGATGTCAAACTATTCTCCCTCCTCAGGGTGATAGTTTGACTGTCAAGGTCACCCTACAGTTTACCACAGCATTGTGATCAAGCAAGAACACTATCAATAGCAGAAGAAGTAGCACAGCACAACACCATCTAACAAGCTCCTCTTGAAGACGGTGCCTCTTGAGTCCAAATGAAGGTCTATGTACAGAGCTCTGATAGGCCCCCTTATTGTGACGTCCTAGAAGATGGCGATCTCAGATTGGCGTCTTGTGGTGACATCAGCCAGGATGACGGAGATAGACAAGATCCACAGTGAATGAGAGCTAGAAGGTGGGACTCAAGCATTCATTGATAAAAAAAATGGCAGGTAGGGAAAACAGCAGGAATAAATACAAACATTGGCCGTAACAGCCTCTTTAGCCTTACCCGGGTCTCTACTATCACGAAACAGGCAGAGATGGAACTCATGATGCCACACAGGAAAATATGTGTCAGGTTCGCTTCTAAGTTGACATCCCCATCACTTACTCAATGCTGGAGAAAACCTCCTCAGTCCTCCCCTGATCATCAGCCCCCATGTCTGAGACATCAACTGAGAGTGGTTACGAGAAGTCAATGGAGAAGCAGTCCTACCCAGGTTGAATAGTTGAAAGATCGATGAAATGTAAACTATTTATCAAAAGTCTATAAATAGACTTATATGCAGGTAACAAATAGCAGAGTGGGATGGTGGGGACCTATGAGTTCAGCAGACTGATAGCTTGGGGAAAGAAGCTCTGCCGTACAGTCCTGGTATTAGTGATACTCAAAAAGGTTGTGGTCAGGGTGAGTAGGGTCCAGAATGATTTTGACAGCCCTATTTCTCACTCTGGTGGTGTACAGGCCCTGGAGGGAGGCTAGAGGAGCACTGATGATTTTCTCATCCCATACTTTCTAACAACCTTGCCAAATTTGGTTCAAGCTGCATTTTCAGTCGGTCCCTCTGAATCTATACGTGTATTATTAATTCATCTTCATGTAGGTTTTCTTCCCTTTTGGGGTCACCACAGCGGAATGAACCACCAACTCCTCTGGCATATGTTTTACGCAGCGGATGCCCTTCCAGCCGCAATCCGGAGGGAAACCGGAGAAAACCCACGCGATCACAGGGAGAACTCCACACAGAAATGCCACCTGCCCCAGCCGAGCCTAGAACCAGCGACCTTCTTGCTGTGAGACGACCGTGCTACCCACTGCGCCACCGTGACGCCTGTACGTGTATTAGTTGCCAGAAATTCTAAGTCCATCCTTTGCAAGTATGGCCTTTCCGCATCTCCTTTGAGCTCAGGGATTTATGCTCCCTTTACTGGTACGAGTCGGTATGAGAGATTATTGACCAATTGCCCATTAAAAATGAAGTCTACTCCTAAGGCCAGCACGGAGGAGGACTCACTGACCGGACTACTGATGTGCCCAGCATGCCTGGCCGTCAGCCGACGCGGAAAGACATAGGTTGTGGCATTTTGAAGGGTGTTCCCATAGTCATCATCGATATAAGACATAGTGACGGACTGTTGGGTAACGTATTGGTTACTTTCGTTACCCCCGTCCCCCAACCACAACCATAATGTCGTGAGTAAGTCTGGTTGTAAGTAAGTATTGGCTCCACCTTCACAACAGGAAGAGTGTCACGCTTGCATTGGCTTTGTCTGCAATGGTGTGGTCACATGACCATTAGCTCAGCAGCTGATTGGTATTTTGGGGTGGAGTGTGGAGAGAGTTGGGCGCCCCTAGCGTAGCTTTCCGGAGTCGTCATCGACATAAGTCTTCCCATAGAAATAATTGACATTGTTTACTGTATTTTCCTATTATGATTTCTCTATTAGGCTACTAATGTAGAGAATTTCTTTCTTCTAGTTTATTAGTCTCATTATTTTACTTATTGTAACATTCTGTATCTTCTGCACTGTGCACTGTTTGTTTCTTTTCTTCTTTTTTGCTACATTCTTCATCTGTTCTATCTGTTATTACATCTTTGAGGTGTTTTCACTTCTATTTATGTCCTTTAAAATATTGTGAAAGAATCTAGTGTTTTATAGGCTGTAACAATATGTAAGTTAACATGAAATTCTCATCGTTGCTTATTCAACACAAAGTTGGTAAAGAATGATATATATGATTATTTATAATATAATCTTTGTGTGAGCTGCTTTTTTGATGCACTAAACTGAAACTAGTTTGGAAGCTTGACCTTCTGGGTATAGAATCATCCTCTTCCTATTGGAATAACATTAATGTTTCAATGTTTTCAGGGCGCAGTTTTGTGTGGCATCTCTGTAGATGCTAGAAAGACTCTTTTTTTAGGTAAGAGTTTTTTCTACATTTTATGTTAGAAGACCAGCTAATGTGCCAATTGTTCAGTAAAAGCAGTAGTTTCCAGTTTGTACAATGAAAAATGGAAGCTATCTGACAATAAAAGTAAACGTCTTCTCATTTTTCCTTTTTAAATGAGTGCTATGCTTTTTTATGCGGTCACTATAGATTTGCTTGAATCTAGAAACAGCCTCAGGCTCCAGAATGAAGTCTTTCCGGTTTCATCTTCTCGCCTCTTCAATGTTTCAGCCTTTGTACACACACTCCCGCTCCTGACACCCTCTCATTGTGCACTACTGAATGAGGAGGAATTTAAGTAGCATGCGTTGCAAACCTGTTAGACTGCAGGAGTGTAAGAGAGTCCACTAACCAGTAATTACCTGGTGAGCTGCATTCATGAGTCTATGAGTGTGAGGATGGTGTTATTGTGTGTTTTTGACTTCCACTGTTGTTTTAAGTTGGTTGTGCAAGCCTCAAAACCTATCATTACTTCTGGTGTAATGCCAAGGGTTTTTGAACAGCTCAACGATTCTGGATGTTTTCAGATGATTTTAAAAATGACTTCTCCTCTTTACCACTAATTGTTAGTGCATGTGTTCCCTTTAAAAATATACTCTCAATGCTAAATGAAAAAGCTATATAGAACACTATTTGTTCAACTGGTTGTGAAGCATGTGTGTATCAAATACGGCAAAACCTTTGGCTTATATAACCTCTGTCAAGTGACATCAATTAATGATGCACAGCTTCTTTAAAGGAAAGTCACGAGCAGGAATTGTTGAATTGTACTGCTCTCGAGTCCACTTCACAAGTGCTATATCCACTTTTTGTGATCAGGAAGAGGAGACCCTTGCAGTGCTCGCGAGTCACATATGTTCAACATTTGTCATTCTAGCTCAGCTAGATTCTCTAGGATTTCTCTAGGGTCTAGACAGCTCCCTCAAGGCTGGATGCGATAGCTCAGACTATGTCTTTACTCATTTCTTTTGAGGAGTTCTAGCAAAGGTGTAGCAAAGTTCTAGCAAAGGTCCGTCAACAAGGGTTTCAACAAAGGTTGCATTTTGTGTTGACAGCACCCCTTTGTCCGAACAGAGTGTGATTGAAAACGGGTCCAAATTCACTCGTTACTACCCACATAGTAGAGAAAAAATAGTTTTATTACATGCTCCAGTAAAGTACATTGAACAACACTCAAGGAACTACTTCATATATGATCTAAGAACTTCTTTTCAACTGATTTTATACGTCTTATAATTACAGTACATTAGCATAAAAAATTAAATAACTGAATTTGTCAAAAGGTATATTATGGATAAACAAAACCATGACAATAATATTTTTTTATTTCATTTTAACTTTGGAATTTTAATTAAAGACTGTTTCTGGACATCAGTGCATTCTGTTATATCCGACTCTGACTGCATATGGCCATACTGTACTTCAGAACTGAGTATATTGTATGCTAATGCCATGCCTGTGCATTAGCTAGTTTAAATACAGGTGGTCCCTCTGTTAGGTGTGTCCTGGTGTTGGGAGGAACTTAAATAAACAGCGACATTTGCTTAAGCTTATTTTCGGCAGATGTAATTTATTTACATCCCTCAGACCTAAAATGTCAGCTTTGATCTGCAAGAGTGCCCATCGTGTGAATAAAGTTCTGGCAATTATTAATATTGAAATAGTTTTAAATCTGTTTTTTGTTTTGTTTTATTAACAGGTTACCATTTGATATACTTACTTATCCTCTAATAATTTGCCTTAGCTGCTTATTCCCGGTTTGATTTATAGTGTTGCTGCTCATATTGGATGTAAGATCATGGAGAGGTAAATCGTGGAGAGGTTGCCAGGTCACCATTCACTTCAGAGGGTGTCAGATCCTATTATGTTTGGCTCTGATGTGTATTAATTGTCCATTGTCAAGATTTTGACCGGACTGTAATTTGATAGGATCTGTGTGTGTTTTGTTAATTATTTCTTGTTCAAGTCTCAATCCCTTGTCATTTCATCTCTGTAATTAACTACATCTGTGTGCAAATCAGTCCTGTGTGTATGTTGTTGAACCCTTATCTCAGTCTAATTGTACAATTAGTTAGTTTGCCTCTATGTTGTATCCTCAGTTTATAATAACAAAAATAGAGACAAGACTGGGGAAATTATGGTAATTCCTTGCAGTCACGTTCTAACTGATTAGTTGTATATAAAGAGATCAGTTGTGTATAAATATTAAGTTAAAATTTCAGGTTTTAACAATATGCAAAGGTCACTGAGCACATATAAAGAGATTGAGACTGTAGTAGCAGGCCTACTCTTTTTGTTGAATTGGTGGGTAAACATAGTCCGAGTCAATCAATCAAAATTTTGTAAATTGTAAATTTCAGTCCAAAGCAGCTTTACAAAGATCTAAAGTAGACTAACAGTTATATAGGATTTTGTATTGTATACATTTTTGGGGGTGGAAATAGAACTATGAAGTTTTGTTTATGGATTGTAAAGCTCCTTCTGAAATGTAAAATTTACCTGAGTCAGGTACAGTTTTTTCCATTCACTAACAATTGTTTGTCCACTCAGTTGTCACATTTGAAAAACTCTAAACACAGTACAGCACCAGTCTCTATTACCCAATGTGCAGTCAGTGAACACATTTCCACAATGCTCACATTTTCTCAACAGACAAGCTATAGCTCCCACCAAATGTTTTGTTGTTTTTTTAGCATTTACAAATAAAGGCATCGAACACACTACATCCCACAATAGCAAAAACATCATTCTAAATTATTACATTTAAAAGGAGTGGGGTTTTTGCAAACTGAAACAAAAAAGGACAGACACTAAAGTCTGGACGAGGAAGAGTATGTGCAAGGTGCACAAGGAGAAGAGCAGGCCTAGTGAGAGATGCAGTGGGAGGAGCAGGAGCAGAAGTACAGAGAGGAGAGAATAAGTTAGAGGTGTGAAAATGTGTGGTAGTTGCAGTCATAGGACTGCAAGAACAGTCAGGGATGAAATGTGTGCCATCACTTACCATGTAATCAGCAATGGTTGGTAAAAAATTGCAGCCCAATTTGAGGCAGAAGAAATTTCGTGTCAAAAAGGTGGATTGCATACATATACCTGTAAATCTGAAACGTAAAAGTCTATGAAGTATTTGTGTGCAACTAAAAAAATGGTAAATTATAAGTGCTCTGTGCTCTTTATGCTGGGGAGGTGACTAGCACCTGCCTAAGTCAGTGAGGCTCCCAGGGGCCTCACAGAGGGAACTCCTGTTTACTCTACCTGATCCACACTAGGACTTTTTTGAAGCGCTATATAAAAACTTGATTGATTGACATTTTGAAGTCAGATATGAACAGAACAAAATCTGCAGGGAAAAAAACTTTTTAAGAAACTTTTAACGTCCATTACAGGCTTTCTGAAAAAGAAAATGTAATGACTAAACAACTAATGTAACTGTGGATTTCAGAAAAAAGTGGCTCTGTTTTATCATCATCTTTGTGCAGTCCTCCTTAAGTTCTTGTCTGGAAGAAAGTTGTTGGGAAATGGGAACCCATTTTAAAAATCATTAAAAATATTCAGCAAGGCGTTGTTCCTAAAAACTCAAAATGGAAAATTTTATTTTACTGCTAATGATTCTTCTTGTACTGTTTGACTTTCCAACTAGTTGTGCTTTTAGTTTGTAAGACGAGGCAGTGAACACATATTAATTTTTATAACAAATAATTTTTCTTGGCCTGTAGCATGATGCAAATCTGAAACATATACAATGACGTAGTGCACATGCTTGAGATGGAGGAGTGTCTAGGTTACATCTACACTAATGATTGTAATGAATAAATGCATGCTTCATCGCATGCAAAATCTTTTTCTCAGAGGATCATCTTAAAAAATGTCCTAACCTTTATGTTGTTTCAAAAATCATATCATTTTCCCAAACCTATTTTAAGCAATAGATTTGTAAATGCAATGTATTTAGTTCAATTCTATTTTGTGAAGCCTTCTGGAAGTAGGCGCACATCAAACAAACTGTGTGGAATGAGCTTTACAGTGTATTCCATTGTACTTTATTGTACTTTATTTCATCTGTATTATATTGTATTTAGTACTTATTTAAATTCATATCTACTTTGTTTTCTTATAATTTATGTTTTATTTTTATCTTTTTATCTATTTCCTAATGGTTACAGGTTGGACAGTCGTACAATACATTTCACTGCACGTCGTACTCTGTATGTATATGTATGTGACAAATAAAATCTGAATCTGAATCTAATGAAAACACTTCATCGAAGCAAAAGCCAGACAAAAGAATTAAAAAAATCAACTACTCATATAATCAAGCCACAAAAATATACCAAGATGTTTTTTGTTTAAAGATATGTTTTAGGGCATTTTCAGAGTGGAGACAGAAAGGCTATTTGAGAAAGATGGGGAAGTTATTTCAATTACTCTTTGCTGCAGAATTGCACCATAAGTTTGTGATTATTAAACCTTGAGCATGCATTTGGGTGTGTTGTTCTGTCAGGTGTTGTCTCATCGCTTTCTTTTCCTAACTTCTCTGTTTTCCTCTTCTGGAAGTCTCCAGCTATCCAATTAGAATATGTATTTTTTGTTTGTTTGTTTTCTTCTTTCCTTATTTCTCAACCACTAACATTTCGTTTAAAACATTCTATAATGAATTGAGTGATTTCAGATACTGGTGTGCCCTGATGTGGTGTTGCACCTCAGTAAATCAACTCTTGATTGCCAAGATGTATTGTTTACATTGTTGCGTTCTACAGGTTCTTTTGTTTTAGGTTAGGTTGTTCTATATGGCATGGATTTTTTCGAGCACTTCTTATATGACTTTGGTGTTCTTTCCAAGATTCAAACTTTCTTATATAATTTTGTAAATTCTATATCTGTTCCTAATCTGGAAATGTGTTTAAAGTAAACTCACATTCAGTAAGCTGATTGGAACAATGGGCAGCATTACTAGATCTATGAGTATATATACACACTATCTGCAATTAAGATTAATCTTATTATGTTCACTCCCTAGTGCTTGTTTCAGTAGATCTGAGGATGGTGTGAAGAAGTGTCTTCTCCAACAGAAATTACAAATGCGGGGCAGCAACAGGACTCGACACGCTTCAAGTAATTACACGGGAATGCAACTCTTGCAATAAACACAGGCAGATAGCCGCGAGCCAAGAGTTGTGTGAGTGTGCAATTCTGATGTTAATCTTTTAGTATTTTAAACATATCTTTACATTTCCTACACATGTGCTTACATTGTTTTACTATTAAAAAAGTACTCTATTTATATAAGATTGACATTAGTTGCGGAACCTTCCAAAACTCCAGGAGTGAACCTCTAAGCTCTCTCTTCTTTCTGTGACATTATAAAGGCGTCGAGGATTATGGTTGGTAAAAAAAGGAGTACATTCATCTATCAGGCAATACTTTGGCTTCAGACCGAATGAAAGAGGACAGCCATGAGACACATCTGAAGTGGTGTGGAGAATGGAGCAGATCGAAGGCAAAAATTAGTAACGCCACCGTGAGGATGCGAAGCAAGATACAGTCCCTCACCCTGGTTCCGCGATTGAGAGAAGAGCCACAGAATCGGCAATGGTGACTCAGCTAAATGATGAGGGGTTTGTCCACTGGCTAGTGAAGTACACAGCGTACGACGTTCCTTTCCCCCTGTAGTCAAAGCCACTTTGTTAGGGGAGTTCGGCCCCCTGGGCATTGTCAAGAGGTACTCCACTTGCAGAGATCGGCAAGGCTGAGGCTTAGTTGACACCCAACACTTTTGTCAGGTACTAAAATCTGCGTATTGGATCTATCTTCTGCCATGCTGGGTGGTGGCAGCACTGGCTGAACTGTGCGCAGGGGTGTCCAGCTTGGCTTGTGTCAATCCCTAGTGATCCGTGCGGCATTTTGTGCTTGGAGACACAAATGTCTTTCTCCAGGTTTTCAGCTCGTCTCGCCCCAAAAGGCTCAGTAAATTAAGCCTAGTATACTGTACATGTGTAAGCCCTCCCTGTTACTCTGGCTAGTTCTGTCGTTCCCTATATATACCATATATGTATTAACTTTCCGGAAGTTGTAAACCCAGTCTTCGAGGTGGTAAGTATGGCATTGGAGGATCTCTCTGCAAGATCAGGGATCAATCAATCAATCAAGTTTTTATATAGGGCTTCTTTAGCAGTTGCTTTCAAAGCAGCTTCACAAAGTCCTCATGAGGATCAGGTAGAGTAAATAGAAGTTCCCTCTGTGAGGCCCCTGGGAGCCTTGCTGACTGAGGCAGGTGCTAGTCACCTCCCTAGCATAAAGAATATACAAACTTAATATCCATCGACGAACGGTTCGCCTGATAGCACCTGAAAAAAACAAAACAAACAAAGACAAAACAAGCTAACAAATGAAGAGATAATGGTTATAAAACTATAACACAGACAACAAACAGATGATCAGCATTAGCTGCAGGATGAGTGATAAATGATGAGGATAGGTTGTATGTATATAGTGCTCAGACACCATACCCGTTTAGACAAATACCAATAGCCAATTATTCAAATGCTAGATTAAACAGATGTTTTTAATTTAGTTTTGAACTCTGTGAGCGTACCTGAGCTCCGAACAACATCAGGGAGTTTATTCCAGAGCTTCGGGGCTCTATATGTGATTGCTCTTCAACCTCTGTTGGATTTACTAATCTGCGGAATAATCAATAGTCCTGCTTCATGTGATCGGAGAGAGCAAGCTGGAATATATCGTGATAGGAGATTGCTCAGGTAGGCCGGAGCCAAGCCATTCAGCTCCTTAAAGGCAAGGAGCAGTATCTTGTAATAAATGCGATATTGTACAGGGAGCCAATGAAGAGGGCATAAAACCAGTGTAATGTGTTCATATTTCTTTGTTCTTGTGAGAACTCTTGCTGATGCGTTCTGTACTTACTGTAATTTTTGTAGCATGGTGGCTGAACAGCCGGCTAACAGAGCATTACAATAATCCATTCTGGAGGTCATGAAAGCAAGCACTAATTTTTCTGCATCTACGATAGACATGATGTATGATAGATCTATCTACTATAGATAGATGCACTCCCTTTTTGGTATGAGACAGGCATATATAATGATAGATTACCTAATTAAAAATTAAGTCTGTGACCAGGGCAGAGGAAGACCCGCTTGGTGTCGGATTATTGATGTGTCTGACCATTAGCTAACGCGGAAGGACCTAGGTTGTGGTGTTTTAGAGGGTGTTCCCATAGTCGATCATCGACATATTTCGAGTGACCAACTGATGGGGAACATTTATGGTTACTTGTGTAAATCCCTTTCCTCAAATAGGGAACAAAGACATATATCCCTGCAAGGTTATCACTAAGTCTCTGGTTGCCTAGGGGGTGAGTATGGCTCCAAAGCATCACAGAATATTGTAGAGGCTGGTTGAACCTCCGTTCTCGGGATTGGTGCAGTGACGTCACGAGGGCGGGACACTGCACACATATCATTATGAGGGCTTCGTGAACTAACCGTCTACGAGATTGCAGTTGCACTAAGTGGGGTTCTTACAACGTTCGTCATGCCTATTGTGTTTGCAATTACATGCTGTTGGTGCAGTGATCCACAATAAAGGCTATATACGATATCTCAATTGCCAATGTCTTTGTAAAGACTTCTCCATCTTCCAAGAGCATCACATTAGTGTCAGAAGTGGGATATGAGTCTGGCAGTTGACATTGAGCATCAGCTGGCTGACCTGGAGAGGACAATGCAGCCGCTATGCATTAACAAAAAGATGCCTGAAGACATGAGAACCAGGAAGCATTCTAGGCAGCACCAACCTGAAGAAGCCAGCCAGCCAGCGCCGAGGAGAATTCTCCACTCTCCTAGAGCCATCCCTGCCGGAAGCAACGGAGGCTCCACTGGTCGGTGATGAATTCGCCTGCCAGCTTCGAGGGCCGGTGCCACGGCAATCACTTAGCGACAGCAGCTGCACCTCTGGTCAAGCTGCCGAAGTTCAACAGACAGACTGCCCTGGAGCTGTACCTTAGTCAGGTGAACATGGTAGCCACGGCCAACCGCTGGGTACCCGAGGTCACCGCGACCTACCCAGCTCTCCAAGTGCTTGGTGACCTCACTTGAAGACAGGCAGAACCTACAGACCATGATTGGTGCACTACAGCGGTGCTTCGGGAAGAGGGTCTCGGCCGAACACCACCGAAATGAACTGGCTGAATGGCGCCGCCACCCAGACGAGAGCTTGGGGTCCTTTACAGCCGACCTTGACCTCCATGTACGGAACGGGTATGCCAGCTTTCTGCCGCATGAAAAGCAACTCCTTGGACTACAAGCATTCCTTAAAGGCCTGCGGCCAGAAGCCCTCCGTCTACATGTTCGATTAAGGATGCCGACAAGCCTGGTTGAGGCACTCCAGATTGCAGAGCAAGCAGAGGAGATCTTTGGCCTCACCCCGATAGCATCACCAGGTGTAAACTGCCTACCCCCATGTAGGGCGACAGAGTTGGAGAGTTTACCCAACATCGCTCGCACCACCACTGGCCCAAGACAAAGAGCAAACCGCCGGATACCAGCGACAGAGGACTGTTTTCGCTGTGGTGAGTTAGGCCACCGAGCCAGGGACTGCCCCGCACCCAGTCCACGGAAACGGGGAGGGGGTCAAGGCATGAGGGAACCTTTGCCCCGACCACTTGTGAACCCTCACGATGCACCAATAGTCGGCAGCTGTGGAACGTTTTGTGGTCTATATTTGGACATTAGACTGGATGGACACAAATTGACTGCGCTGGTGGATACGGGATCCACAGTATCGTTGGTGAGATGCGGGATGCTACCCGGCACCTAAGGGACCTTAGCAGCTGGTTGGTCGCCTACCACCACTGCACTGCAGACAGTGACGGGAGCATGATCAATAATGCTGGGGAAGAAGCTGGTCAAGACCTCACTACAAGGGGTCGTGGTTGACCATGAGTTTTGGCTAGCGGAGATTAAAGACCCCTGCATTATCGGACTGGACTTATTGACTCGTTGGCAGGCAACTGTGGATATAGCCAACCTCGGGTTGCACCTTTCAGGATTGGTTATTCCATTGCGCTCAGGCATTGGAGCCTTAAAGATCCGGGACAGTACCCGTATGGTCAAGCAGTCATCGGGGGGTGCACAGGGGCACACCTCAAGGGATGATGTTGGAACCAAGGCCGCGATCAAGGAGCTGTTGCACTGGAGTAGCCAAGGACTAACCTCGGTGCAAACTGAACGGCTCAAGGGCTTGCTGGCAGAGTTTGAGGATGTGTTCGCGGCATCTGAGAGCGAGTGCACCGGGACGAGTTTGGTGCAACACTTCATCGACACTGGCGATACTGCACCAATACGGCTCCGACCCCATCGGCTCCCAGTGCACAAGCGGCAGATGGCGGAAGAGTTTATCCGGGAGATGCACGCCAACAGAGTCATAGAACCATCATCCAGCCCGTGGGCCGCACCCATGGTTCTTGTTAAAAAAAAAGAATGGGAAATCCCTGCGTGGACTACCAACGACTCAATGCTGCAACACGGAAAGACTCTTATCCGCTCCCCCGCATTGATGATATACCACTGGATACCATCGCCAGCTCATCATGGTTTAGCTCCTTAGACCTCAGCAGTGGCTACTGGCAGGTTGAGCTGACTCTGGAGGCACGGCCGAAAACGGCATTCACCATCGGCCAGGGGTTGTGGTAGTTCCGTGTGATGCCTTTCGGAATTTGCAATGCCCCAGCCACCTTTGAACGACTCATGGAGCAGGTCCTGAAGGATGTGCCTCGAGACCGGTGTGTGGTGTACCTGGACGATCTGTTGGTGCACGCGCCGGAATTTGAGCAGACTGTGAACAATTTAAAGGACGTACTGTTAGCGATAGGGGCAGCTGGACTTAAATTGAGCCCAGAGAAGTGCATGCTACTTCAATGTTGTGAAGTGGTGAAGGACTTTGCCACAGTGGCCAACCCGCTGCACCGACTCACAGAGAAGGATAAGCGGTTCCATTGTACGGAGGACTGTGGGCAGGCCTTCACTCAACTTAAGGGTGCTCTCTCCGAAGCCCCAGTGCTGGCATACCCAGACCCCAAGCGTCAGTTTATATTGGACACTATATACTGGTTCTCCCGCCTCACCAATTTGTGAGAGCTCCCCGGAACCTGAACTGGAGGGCGGCCCAGAAATGTATTATGCGTGCCGGCTCAAGGAGCGGCTGAGGACAGCACATGAACTGGCGCGAGCTGCCATGAGTGTAGCAGGAGCCCGTCAGAAGCGGGCTTATGATGCACGGGCAAGGGGACCTCTGTTTGCTGTGGGGGACAGGATCTGGGTGTTCAATCCTCGCAAGAGGAAGGGATTGTCACCCAAGTTCACGAGTCAGTGGCAAGGACCGGGAGAAATACTACAACAATTCACTGACGTCGTCTACCAGGTGCGAATGCCGGGAATGGGTTGCAAGGTGGTGTTGCATCGGGACCGACTAGCCCAGGGGTGTCAAACTCAATTCCTAGAGGGCCACAGTCCTGCACAGTTTTGCTCCAACCTTAACTGAACACACCTGATTCCACTGATTAAGCTCCTCTGGGTTTGTTTGAAGGTACTAGTGTGTCTCCTGAAACAGGGTTGGAACAAAAACCTGCAGGGTCTACGGCCCTTTGACTACCCTGGACTAGCCCCTTACCACCCACTGAGCCTGCCAGGGGACCTCAGTGGTGACTCACCCCTGCAGCCTGAAGATAGTTCTGGGCCCACGGAGGAGCCTGTGGTGTCCGGTGCGGAGTGTGCAGGACAGGGGCTTGGGGAGGCACTCCCATCTCGCACTTCTAGACGGCCAGCATACCTGGGGGATTATGTGGACTAGGGTTGTGGGACATTAACCCTTGTAAGGGGGGATAATGTAGCAGCTGGTTGAACCTCCGTTCTCAGGATTGGTGCAGTGATGTCACGGGGGCAGGACACTGAACACATATCATTATGAGGACTTCCACAACTAACTGTTTACGAGATTGCTGTTGCACGAAGTGGGGTTCTTACAATTCTTAATGTTAGTCATGCCTATTGTGTTTGCGATTACATACTGGCGTGGTGATCTATAATAAAGGCTATATTCGATAACTTAATTATCAGTGGCTTTGTAAAGACTTTCCCATCTTCCAAGAGCATTACAATAATATGCTGCATTCACTTCCGCTTTATAGACTATAGATAATATATTGGGGGGAAAAAACCCTTGCTCTTCACAACTCTCACTCAAAATTCTCACTCTTTCTTGACTAGACTTAACAGTGTCTGCTTTTTTTCCGTTTCCAAAAACATGACTTCTCAAAGTCCTCCTTTTGCTGTGTAAGTGTAAATGTAAAAGAAAAAAAGCCCTGCTACTGAGACTAAGCAAAACAGGAATCAGCTGTGGTTGGCCCAATTTACTCAACTATAAAAAAAGACAATATAAGCGGAGAGATATTTTTAACATTTATATTGCTTTTGAACTGACTTTTAGTAACTGTAAAATGAAAATCACATGAAATGCATGAATGGTATGGCCACAACAGACTAATTCTGCACTAATTGTGTTTGAGTGAACAACAGACTAATTCTGCACTAATTGTGTTCGAAAATGTGACAATTTATTGGACAAATGCATGTTAGCGATTGAAAATAACTGTAAAAAACCTACACAGGGAAAATAATGATTGTTGCTTGGGTAAAATGTATGTTGTCAAATAAGAGGGACTTTTAGCCAGCCAGGGACAATAAAGGTGTACGTATGAGGGTATTTTTTAAAGTAAAATGCTAATTCTGTTTTAAAAAAAGGTGTTTTGATTAGTATATATTTATATATATATGAGAATATATTTAGCTCATAGTGTGTTAGTGTTTTAGTGCTTGTTTATATGCAGCTCTTCTTTCTCAAAACTGAAAACCTGCTGTCCTCACAATCATCGATTGCTCTTTTAACAGCCAGTACTCATTAGCTCACTAAACAGCACATAATGATTCCCATATACTCTCTGGACCAGGCAAGGTTTTTTCCTTCTAGTAAATCATGGCTGAAATGTAGATTAGTTAGCTTTGAAACTCCTAGTTAAAAGAAAAAGACAAATGGACTGATAAACAATCACCCTTGAGATTAAGTCACCCTTTTAATATTTGATTTTCATTTTAAAATGTTTGGTTTGAAATATGCTGGATTTTGGCTTCATTAATATTTTATGATCCAATTTTTTGGAGAAACACATGAAGATTGTCACACTGTCAAACTATACATATTATCTTTCCCATTACAAGCAGTCTTTTTGATGCATCTTATGGTGTATTTACATGTGTCATGTTTAGTTCAATTAAAACCAATTTTAATGTAATTTTGCAGTTAAGGCAAGGCAAGGCACGTTTATTTGTATAGAACGTTTTGTACACAGGGTAATTTAAAGTGTTTTTACATTGGAAAAAAGAATAAAAAATAAAGTATGTTTAATAAAATCAAACAAAAAAAGTCATATAAAATCATAGGGATTAAAAACTGAAATTAAAACATAGATTAAGCTCAACTAAACAGGCGTCTTTAGCCTGGATTTAAACATGACTGAAGTGTTAGCACCCTTGATCTCCTCTTGAAGCTGGTTCCATCTGTACGCTTTATGGTAACTAAAGGAGTATTTACCGTATTTGGAATTAACCAGCAGATCTAATTTATTTGATCTGATGGATCTCAGCTCTCTGTTTGGTGTGTATTCACTGATCATGTCTGTTAGGTATTTAGGTGTTAAGTTATGTTTGGACATATATAAGAGCAGCATAACTTTAAAATCTATTCTGAAGTAGACCGGCAGCCAGTGTAGAGACTTAAGAACTGGAGAATTGTTATCTGACTCTCTAGTTTTGGTTAGATTTTGAGCCGTTGCATTCTGAACGAGGTGATCCTCTTTTTGGGAAGACCAGTGAGAAGAGCGTCAGCATATGATCAAGGTGAACAAACGAGGAGGTGAAGTGCCTATAACTATTTGATGAGACAAATTTATCGTCTCGTCTCGTCTCGTCTTCTCCCGCTTATCAGGGGCCAGGTTGCGGGGGCAGCAGTCTAAGCAGGGATGCCCAGACTTCCCTCTCCACAGACACTTCTTCCAGCTCCCCGGGAGGGATCCCGAGGCGTTCCCAGGGCAGCTGGGACACGAAGTCCCTCCAGCGTGTCCTGGGTCGTCCCCGGGGCCTCCTCCCAGTGGGACGTGCCCCGAACACCTCCCCTGGGAGGCGTCCACGAGGTATCTGGAACAGATGCCCAAGCCACCTCAGCTGACTCCTCTCGATGTGGAGGAGCAGAGACTCTACTCCGAGCTCCCCCGGGTGACGGAGCTTCTCACCCTATCTCTAAGGGAGCGCCCAGCCACCTGACGGAGGAAGCTCATTTCGGCCGCTTGTATCCGGGATCTTGACCTTTCGGTCATGACCCAGAGCTCATGACCATAGGTGAGAGTAGGGACGCATATCGACCGGTAAATCGAGAGCTTCGCCTTTTGGCTCAGCTCCCTTTTCACCACAACAGACCGAAACAGCGACCGCATCACTGCAATTGCTGTACCGATCCGTCTGTCGAGCTCGCGCTCCATCCTCCCCTCACTCGTGAACAGGACCCCGAGATACTTAAACTCCTCCACCTGAGGCAGGAGCACTCCACTGACCGGGAGAGCGCAAGCCACCTTTTTTCGGTTGAGAACCATGGCCTCAGACTTGGAGGTGCTGATCCTCATCCCAGCCGCTTCACACTCAGCTGCAAACCGCCCTAACGCGCGCTGCAGGTCTAGGTCCGAAGAAGCCAACAGGACAAAATCGTCCGCAAACAGCAGATATGAAATCCTGAGGTCCCCGAACTGGACACCCTCCGGCCCCTGGCTGCACCTAGCGATTCTGTCCATATAAACTATGAACAGAACCGGTGATAAGGGGCAGCCCTGCCAGAGGCCAACGCGCACTGGGAACAGGTCTGACTTTGTGCCGGCAATGCGGACCAAGCTCCTGCTCTGGTTGTACAGGGAACGGACAGCCCTTAGCAGAGGGCCCCGGACCCCATACTCCCAGAGAACCTCCCACAGAACACCACGAGGGACACGGTCGAATGCCTTCTCCAAATCCACAAAGCACATGTGGACTGGTTGGGCGAACTCCCATGACCCCTCGAGGACCCTGCAGAGGGTATAGAGCTGGTCCAGTGTTCCACGACCGGGTCGAAACCCACATTGTTCCTCCTGCATCCGAGGTTCGACTATCGGCCGAACTCTCCTCTCCAGTACCCTGGAATAGACTTTCCCGGGAAGGCTGAGTAGAGTGATCCCCCGGTAGTTGGAACACATCCTCCGATCTCCCTTCTTGAAAAGAGGAACCACCACCCCGGTTTGCCAATCTAGAGTTACTGTCCCTGACTGTTACGCAATGCTGCAGAAACGTGTCAGCCAGGACAGTCCCACAGTATCTAGGCACTTGAGGTACTCAGGGCGGATCTCATCCACCCCCGGAGGGCTCTGGGTTCCAGAGCCCAGGCTGTGCGTGGAGGTGAGCCCGACAATCTCTAGCCGGTAACGCTCTAACTCCCGCACAAGCTCATGCTCCTTCCCCCCTAGCGAGGTGACATTCCATCTCCCTAGAGCTAGCTTCTGTGTCCATGGATTGGGCCGCCGAGGTCCCCGCCTTCGACTGCCGCCCAGATCACAGAGCACCGGCCCCTTACGGTCCCTCCTGCGGGTGGTGGGCCCACTGGAGGGCGATCCCACGTTGCCTTTTCGGGCTGGGCCCGGCCGGGTCCCATGGGAAAAGACCCGGCCACCAGACGCTCGTCTTCGAGCCCCAACCCCAGGCCTAGCTCCAAGGTGGGGCCCTGGTGACGCCAATCCGGGTGACGTTGCGGGATCTGTTGTGCTCATCATAAGGGGTCTTCTGAGCCGCTCTTAGTCTGACCCGTCACCTAGGACCTGTTTGCCTTGGGAGACCCTACCAGGGGCAGTAAGCCCCCGACAATATAGCTCCTAGGATCCTTCGAGCACACTAACCCCTCCACCACGTTAAGGTGGCGGTTCAAGGAGGGGAATTTATTTCTCAATTTAAAAAAATGCCCCTTGAGTATTGCAAATATTAAGAATTTAACAGGAATGTTGAACATTAAAGTCAAGGAATTGTCAACATTACATTGAAGAGGCAGCTCTAGTAAGGAAATGGATAAATGTTGGAGTCAACAGGTGGCAAATCAGTGAGCCCCTCCTCCCCACTTGTCTCCATTATTCGACCCATTGTTTTAAGCAACATGCAGTACTCTTGGGAAAAAGCCTCATTTGGAACTTGTTAAAAAAAACAATTTTATTTCTATTATTTTACAAAAATAGCTAAGTCCATGCAAAAGTATTTTGTCTTGGGCCTTAAAATCCACCCTATAAATACTTATGTAAAGCTTATGTAAACACATTTTCTAAGATCAATAAAGCTGTTTACGATCAAGATAGCATCTAGTCCACATGACTGGCATCTATGATATTGTGTTATTTACAGAACTACAGCTGAACACAATTTTTTTTAGTGAACATAGAGAACAGTGGACAACAGACAGTAAGCACACTGTCATGTAAATGTTGGGTGTGACCCTGTCATTTAAAAGGTAAATGATTCAACGGTTTTGATGGTTGTGTAATATTTCTGTATAGTCTTTGTGACTCATGGGTAATGACAGTTTGCTAGTGTTTTTCATGTAGTTTTTTCATGTAGTTTGGCTGGCATGTGTCATTTGTGATGTGTGTTTCCAGCATGCCCCACATTCATGCTTTGTTTTTCACTGGAAATCGACACCATTTCAGACGAAACTTAAATTCACCTTTGACATATTCATAAGTAAAAAATAGGGGTAGTGTTGATTGGACGTTTTTCTTTTATTAATATTTTGTTTCCAACTTCAGCATCTGAGTTAAAGTGATCAGAATTCTATATGCTATACACCTTTGCTTTGCTATTTATCTGTTGCTGTCTGTGTTTGTGTCTAATAGCAAATTAAGGCAACAGCAAAGTTAACTTTACTATTACTATATACTTGCATTCCAATTATTTGACTAGTTCATTATTTATGATCAGGGTTCCCAAACTTTTCAGCCTATTTGTTTTTTTTTTTATTTTTTTTTTATTGATTGATTGATTGATTTATTGAGATTGAATGGTTTAGTGTAGGATTAAATTTAATGTAACTTGCAAATATATAAAAGCCTGAAAAGGATTATGAATAAATACAGTATATTAACAAAAGTATAGATGTGGATTTGGAATTCTTAAAAAAAAAATAAGAAAAAAAAACTGCAGTAGAGGCTCAAAAAAACTGGAACATGCAACAGCCCCACACACTGGGTCAACAGGAGAACCATATTGGTTGCAGTATTTTCCAGCTCTTCTTCCTTCAGCAGAAGTTTTGGCTTGTACACATTAAAAAATGGCTGGGTTAAAATAACTTAATTTGGATTATTTTGGTAACACAGCGGCGTCACGGTGGCGCAGTGGGTAGCACGGTCGTCTCACAGCAAGAAGGTCGCTGGTTCTAGGCTCGGCTGGGGCAGGTGGCATTTCTGTGTGGAGTTTGCATGTTCTCCCCGTGATCGCGTAGGTTTTCTCCGGGTGCTCCGGTTTCCCCACAAGTCCAAAGACATGCGGAATAAGTCAATTGAATAAGAACATTTGCCCATAGTGTTAAAGTGTGAATGTGTGTGTGAATGTTTCCCAGCGATGGGTTGCGGCAGGGAAGGGCATCCGCTGCGTAAAACATATGCCAGTGAGTTGGCGGTTCATTCCGCTGTGGTGACCCCGAAAGGGAATAAAGCCGACATGAAGATGAATGAATGAATGAATGGTAACACAGCGCTGGGTCAAATATGGACCAACCTAGCCTAGTTATTTTATTTTTTACATTTCAGAACTGTTGTATCATGAACAATAATGATTATATTCACCATCATATTAACAATAATTAAAAACAAATGGTCAAAAGGTGAAGATTTATTGTTAACACAATAGTTTATACACAATTAAATTACTACATTAAGTGCTTTATTTATAATAAAAAAAAACTAAAGTGCATAGACAAAATATTATTTTTTAGAATGCATTAAACTTCACAATACCCACGCAGCAGCCGTACAGAGGGTGATTCCATTCCTGGAAGCTCGTACACCCCAGTCTGCAAAAATTCCCAGACTGGGGCACACTGCTTGGGAAAGCGAATGTCTAAAACATAGAACACTTTAAAACAAGTGTCCACAGCACCAAAAAGCGTGCTGTGCTCAATCGGCTGTTTTCCAACTACAACAAATGCTTGATGGCACTGATCGCCATCACTTAACCCATCCATCCATCCATCTTCATGTCGGCTTTATTCCCTTTCGGGGTCGCCACAGCGGAATGAACCGCCAACTCACTGGCATATGTTTTACGCAGCGGATGCCCTTCCCTGCCGCAACCCATCGCTGGGAAACATTCACACACACATTCACACTTTAACACTATGGGCAATTGTTCTTATTCAATTCACTTATTCCGCATGTCTTTGGACTTGTGGGGGAAACCGGAGCACCCGGAGAAAACCCACGCGATCACGGGGAGAACATGCAAACTCCACACAGAAATGCCACCTGCCCCAGCCGAGCCTAGAACCAGCGACCTTCTTGCTGTGAGACGACCGTGCTACCCACTGCGCCACCGTGACGCATCACTTAACCCAGTGTTTCTAAATTATTTTCTGTCGCGCCCACCCTAGGAAGAAAAAAACATCTCATTATTAACATATAAGAGAAAAAATAAAGAAATATGGATCAACTTACAACAAAGAATAGCTTTATTAACTGTAATAGAAAAGATTTAAGGAGCATCTGAAATGTAAAAAAAACATTATATTCTTTCTAAAACTATAAACATCGTTTGACTGACCATAATTGATGGCAATATTCTGCGCGTTTTCGCTGAAAAAACTCATCAGCGTGATTGGAGCATAATGTCTTTAAGTGACGCCTTAATTTATTTGGCTTCAAACTGTCCGCTGCCAACAATTTTAGACTCAGTAAGCACACCAGTCTTTCCTCGTCTCCCACAGCAGTCACAGTGAAGCCAAGCACTACAAACACGTCGTCATATTTCCTCATCTTAGCTTTCGGGAGACTTTAGTTTCTGTCTTTATTAGTGATGTGTCGTTCATGAACGATTCGTTCTTTTTGAATGACTCTTTAATGTGACTCTGTAGGAACTAATTGTGTCGGAGAAGGATTTGTTCAGTGACACATGCGCAACATTCTTCTGGTTTTCTGAGCGTAACGCGCTCATCATTATTGACAAGAGAACGAAAGGAGCCGGAGGACTCGGGGAAAGAACGAATCTTTTCTGTTTCCCGTTGAAACTGCATTTGGTTAATATTAGGGAGCGTCACATGACAGAAGAACGAAAGGAGCCGGAGGATCCGGGGAAAGAACGAATCTTTTCTGTTTCCGGCTCAAACTGCTTTTGGTTAATATTAGAGAGCGTCACGTGACAGAAGAACGAAAGGAGCCGGAGGAACACTCTCAACAAACAGATCTCATTTTGCGCCCTCACAGGCCGCAGACTCGAGCTTTGGACAATTCATGAATTCAATGCTCATTGCCATGGGTCATACTAGTAGTAACGTTAATTGTTAACTAATATATGTTAAAGGTACCGAAGTACCGCTGAGTTAATGTTAATGTTACTGTGCCTAGTACAAACCCAAATAATGTTTATAAACAAAGCAGGCCACAACGAACAGGAAACAGTTAATAAAGAAAACAAATACTTTTGAAAAATACCAATAATCCCATACGAACCCCACTTTTGATCCCCATAAGGGAAAACAAAAAAGTAATACATACCGTTTATAATTCAAACATGGTTCTGCTGCAAGTCATCGTTGTCTGAGGTTTCAACCAGTCACTTTTACTGTAACCCAGCGGTTGGGTTAAAAAAAAATCACCCAGCGGTTTGGTTAAAGATACCAAAACCCAAGAAAATAACCCAACATGCTCAACCCAGCGGCTGGGTTAAAAAAATAACTCAGTGTTTTTAAGAGTGTAGCTTTGATCATCGTCTTCACTCATTGCTCACACGAAAGTGGCATGGCGTCCAGAAACATAACAGGATGTTATGTGATACAACACTGCATCCACTTCCTCTTTATAGTAGTCGCATGCCAATTTCATTATCAACAAGAGTAAATACTCAGTGGCTTATTCCATTATGTGTGGTGCAAATGACCTGCAGAAAAGCAGGGCTCCCAATGTTGTCACATTGACATAGATCGACTTGAGTGATCGAAGGGTAACTCTCTTTATAAACCATAAAATTTTTATAAATTTGATTGCTTTCTGTCTACAGCTGAAGCCCTCCACCACCGCACACTATTTCAAAATGCGTTTATATGCACCAATTTCGCTTGTGCAACCAATGCGTATATGCTAGTTCAGGAATTGAGTTTAAAATAATGACAAAAAGATACAGATCTAATGCGTGTATCTTTCACTGTTGACTTGTCACTGTTAGTTTAGTTTTCTTGATTGTTTTGACTTTTGAAATCACGAAAGACCTTTCAAAAGACAATCACATTGATTTCACTATATATATATATATATATATATATATATATATATATATTGTTGTTGATTTTAAAGAGAGATGATTTTGACAGCTATACAAACTTGTTTTTGGAATTTAGATTCTAAGACGTTCCCTCAAAACAAATTTACACCCTAAAATGTATGAATTATACAGTGTTTTAATTGGCAGCCATAGCAGAGGTCGGTGATGAGGTATCTAAATAACCTTCAAAGAATGAAGATATCTGCTACTGTAAATCTAAAATGTGATTATCATCTATGCTACACATAATAGTTTTTATGGCTTGACCTTGGTTGAGAACCTAAATCAACATTTTATGAGAAACTAATGTTGGCCTCCATTAGAAAGAGATAAGTTACTTTACTTCAAAGACAAGGACGTATGTTGCCATCCATTTAAGTTCGAAGTGGTCCATTAAGGACGGAGGTTCTGCACTTAGCAACTTAATTAGCTTTTGTGGTTTGTTATTATTTTAGTGAGTCTCTGTTCCCTGTGAGTTTTGTTAATGATAAATAATCATGATGGTGAATTTTGTTTTCACTTTATTTTCATGTTTGAGCCTTGATGTGATAACACATTTTCTAATGTGTTAGCTTATAATTGAATAATGCTGAGTAGAATCTATCTAAATAAATTGTACTGACCCCTGCAGGCTTAAATGTTTGAAACCCTAACGAATAATGTACATCACATTGGATTCCAAATGGAGTTCATAAAAATGGAAAGCCATTTTACAGTTAAAATGGAAAACAAAACTAGAATAATTGTTCAATGCAGCAAATATGTATTTGAAATTTCAAAGGTTTGTTAAATGTTTTAATCAAAGGTAAAACTTCATGTTTACCTGCTTTGTTGTTGGGGGATTTTAGCTCCCTTACCATTCATTCAGTGGGATATTTTCCTTTGAGTTTGCTATGCTTCCTTCCCAGACTTTTTGAGGAGCTCATGAAAAGTCCAAAGAACTTTAGGAAATAACAATTTGTTAAAAAAAAAACATTAAACTTAACAGTTAATTTCTTTTGACATAATTTAAATCAAACTATTAGCATAACCTAAGGGAATTACAGAAGATAATATCATTTGAATACATGAAAAATTTGAATAATTATTAATTATATAATAATTACAAAAACAGTTTCATTTGATAGCAGATTTAAAAAATGAATCAGACGGGTACTATTTCACTTACTATTTCACTCAGTTTACACATGCAAAATGTTAGAAAATGCGTTAAATTAGCTTGAGACACTGCTTCAACCGTGTGAAGAGAGGCTACGAGTATTTCACGTTTGACCTCGGGGAACATGCTTTTTTATTTTTCTATTTTTTTTAGAAATAAGAATAAAGTGGAATACCACTCCACTACAATAGTGGCACTCTCATTGGAATAGTAAGAAGTGTAGACACGAAGTGTAGAAGACAGAAGGAGATAAAGAGACAAACGAAAGTCTTCAAACGAGGAAATATGACGACGCGTTTGTAGCGCTTGGCTTCACTGTGACTCCGGTGGAAGACGAGGGAAGACCGGTGTGTTTACTGAGTCTAAAAATGTTGACAAATAAAATGTTATTAATGCGTCACTTAAAGACATTACACCCCAATCATGCTTTAAAAATGTAAAGACAAATAATACTGGGGGGGAGGGCACGGCAGAAAATAATTGAGAAACCCTCAGTTAACGGTTCTTTAATGCATCTCGACAGATCAGGGCTATTTTGGTCACTGGTAAACGTTTAATGTATAACTTATGTTAAATGTCTTACATATGTGTGTGTTTGGTGGTGGGCAGGAGGCCGTAGGTGCGAAATGGAACCTTCGTCCTGTCAGACTGCCTCAGGGCAGCTGAGGGCTACCAAGGTAGCTTATCTCCACAGAGTGTGAATGTGTAGTGGATGAATAATGCTCTGACAATTGTAAAGCAACTTTGAGCATCTGGCACTATAAAAAAAGCCCTATATAATTTGAAGGCATTATGAAGGCAGGCTAGGCATAATGCATTTTTAGTGTTTAAACAATCTCTTCCCCCTTTCCTCCCAAATGTTAACAAGAAACTTCTGAAAAGAAACTTAAACTCTCATCTGTTGTTGAATGATTCTGCTTCCCTACAATTCTTTCAATCCAATGTCTCCCCTTAATCTGCTATGTTTCCTAAAATACCTTTTTGAGGAATCCATGAACAATGCAGAGAAATTTTGAAAAAAAAAGCAATACACTCAAACTTAAAAAAAAAAAAAAAAAGCAATACATTCAAATTTCAAAATAGCTTGTAGCAATAAATTATTTGTTGACGTACATTAATCAAAGAATTTGTCTCCGGATTACAACAGACACATTAACTCATACTTGAGAAAGTTTAACTATTCTAAACTAATGACAGCTAAAGCACAATCACATAGTTAAATGAATTCCCTGCAGGCTCCTTGTTTATCTTTGACATCTTCCTGTGAATGGAACTCGTGGTCTGCATGAGTACTGCAGCTGCACACTGGAGGACTGGTGCCACCTGTTGGATAAAGCCCTTGCCTTCATTTTTTTTTCATAGATTCTTTTACTCATACAAATGTTTTTATAGATTGCAGGCGGAAATGTGTTGCATGGTAAATCATGTGTTAAAAGAGACACAACAGTAGTCTTTAGTGATAGTTAACTAAGGAAATCAGTTGTGATAGCTTGTTTAGTAGAATACAGATGTTACTGACAAATTATTACATTTTCATGTGTTGGTACCCATTTACAATCTTGGATACACCCTTAGAAAAGTGATATAGTTTATAAATAATGATCAAATCACGGTGCACACTTGCAGATTGAGACATGTATTTGTAGATCAGAATAAGAATTTGAAAACCCCATAAACATTTATAACTGAGTTCCCTGAGACCGTCTCAGGTCACGTAGGTAACCAAGGTTCCCTGAGGGAACGAGACGCTGCGTCCAACGCTATAGGGAACGCTTGCTGCGTTTCCGGCTCTGAACTATGTGTCTAATCTCGTCCAATCGACAGGTGTGACGTCATCCGAGCGTGACGTCGCACCCGAAAGGGTGCAGTATAAACGAGGACGCGATGGAGACGACAACCAGCTTTGAAGCCAGTAAGCGCCATCAGGACGTGGGCGGAGTGGCCTGGAGACGCAGCGTCTCGTTCCCTCAGGGAACCTTGGTTACCTACGTAACCTGAGACGTTCCCTTTCAGGAACTCGAGCTGCGTCCAACGCTATGAGGAACGAGTGTCAAAACACGCCATGCAGCCCCGGACTGATCTTTTGTGACAGCCGAATGAAGGACTGCCGAAGCCGGGGAGTCATCAAGGTCCAAACTATAGGACCGGACGAAAGTCAAAGGCGTGGACCATCCCGCTGCGTTACATATCTCCAGCATCGAAATGCCGGATGAAAGGGCCTTAGAAGCCGCCATACCTCTAGTGGAATGCGCTCTGACCCCAAAGGGGGCCGGGAGACCAGAGGCCGCATAAGCCGAGGCGATAGCGTCCACAATCCATCTGCTCACCGTCTGCGTGTTAGCAGGAGAGCCCTTTTTGTGTGGACCATAGCACACAAAGAGCTGATCCGAGCTCCGAAACTGAGCCGTGCGGCGGACATACAGGTCCAGGGCCCGCACCGGACAGATGTTATGCAGGAGCTCCTGCACCGAGGACTCAAAAGGAGGAGGAAAGAACGCCCATAACCTGACCGTGCCCGGGGTGACGGAAGGCACCTTGGGGACATAGCCCGGTTTAGGGTGCAGCGATCCCAGGGGAAAATTCAAGGCACGAGGGAGCCGCAGAAAGTGCGAGCAACTCCCCTGCCCGTTTAAGGGAAGTGGTGGCAAGTAAAAATGCTGTCTTAATAGACAGAAAGCGCAAGGACACGTCACCCAAGGGTTCGAATGGAGGCCTCTTCAGGGCCTCCAAAACGATAGCCAGGTCGCATGCAGGGACTCTAGGACGGACCAGGGGCCTCAGCCGCCTGGCACCACGAAGAAAACGAGATATAAGGGGGGACCTGCCCAAGGGAAGCCCATCAATGGGGGCGTGGCAGGCCGAAATGGCCGATACATACACCTTAATGGTAGACGGCGAAAGCCCCTTGGCGAACAGGGCCTGTAGGAAGTCCAGTACTGACCCAACCGGGCAACAAGCTGGATCCAGGGTGTGTTGAACACACCAGGTCGAAAACTGTCACCATCTTGCGGCGTAAGATCTCCTCGTAGAGGGAGCCCTGGAGTGGAGAATGGTCTCAACGACCTCAGCCGAAAGACCTGACTCAAGGAGCTGTGCCCCCTCAGGGGCCACAGACACAGCCTCCATAACTCCGGACGGGGATGGACCACTGTCCCCCCGTATTGAGAGAGAAGATCCCACCTGGTCGGAATCTCCCATGGTACGCCATCCAGGAGGGCCAACAGGTCCGCAAACCAAGGTCTCCCTGGCCACCGAGGGGCCACAAGGAGGAGGGATAGGCCCTCTAGACGTACCCTCTCCAGGACTCCTGGAAGCAGCGCTACTGGGGGAAAAGCATACAGGGTAGCCTCGGCCACTCCTGTGCCATGGTGTCTATCCCCAGAGACTGAGAGAGAACCAGAGGGGACAGTGCGAGGTCTCCCGAGTCGCAAAAAGGTCCACCTGAGCTCTCTAATACCTCTCCCAGATCAACTCCACAGTTTCCGGGTGGAGACGCCATTCCCCAGGTGTCGGTCCCAGGCGCGACAATGCATCTGCCTCCACGTTCAACCGGCCCGGAATATAAGATGCTCGAAGGGAGCTTGTCTTGGGCCCACAGGAGGACACGACCAGCCAATCTGCACAGCCGTTGTGATCATAGTCCCCCTTGACGGTTGATGTAGGCCACCACGGACATATTGTCTGAGCGTACCAGCACGTGGTGACCTCTGATCTCTGGCAGGAAGTGGAGAAGAGCACGAAATACGGCCAGCAACTCCAGGCAGTTGATGTGCCACGAGAGATGGGGCCGATCCCACCGACCATGGATGGCGCGGTTCCCGAGCACCGCCCTCCAACCCGTGCGAGACGCGTCCGTGGTGATAGTCATCCGACGGTAAGGCGTCCCCAATATGGGTCCCTGGGACAGGAACACAGGGTCCCTCCAACGAGAAAGGGCCCGCAGGGCCTGATTCGTGGTCCTGATACGACGGAGCGGATTGCCCCGGGGAGAGAACCCTGCACTCCTCAGCCACCACTGAAGGGGCCTCATATGGAGAAGTCCAAGCGTAAGAATCGTCGCCGCGGATGCCATGAGGCCAAGCAGTCATTGAAACTGCCGTACCGACAGTGAATGGCCTAGCCTCGCCCTCCTGGCCGCATGTAGGATCACAGATATCCTGGTCTGAGACAGACACGCCCGCATAGTGGTGGAGTCCCACACCACACCTAAAAAGGTGGACCTCTGGGTAGGGACCAGCACACTCTTTTGGGGGTTCAGCCGAAAACCCAGCACCTTCATGTGAGCGAGAACGACATCTCGATGCCGAACTGCCTCTGGCTCTGAGCGAGCCAACACCAACCAATCGTCGATGTAGTTGAGGATGCGGATACCTTTAAGCCTCAATGGGGCCAGGGCCGCGTCCACACACTTGGTGAAGGTCCTGGGCGAGAGCGAAACGCCGAAAGGAAGTACTCGGAACTGATAAGCTGTGCCCCCTACGGCGAACCGAAGAAACTTCCTGTGAGAAGGACAAATGGTGACGTGAAAGTAGGCATCTTTGAGGTCGATGGAGACGAACCAATACTTCGTACTTGATCTGCACCGTGACCTGTTTTAAGGTAAGCATCTTGAACGGCACCCTCATGACGCGACGGTTCAAGAGCCTTAGGTCGAGAATGGGGCGCAGCCCCCGTCCTTCTTTGGAACCAGGAAGTAGCGACTGTAAAATCCGGAGTTCCGGTCATGCAGAGGAACCATCTCGATGGCCCCTTCGCAGAGCAGTGTGGCCACTTCCTGGTCCATGACCAGAGCTTGCGAGGGATCCACCATAGTAGGCAAAATCCCGGCGAACCGGGGAGCCCTGGATCGAAATTGGATCCTGTAACCCAGTTTCACAACTCGCAAGACCCACTGGGAGATGCCTGGGAGGCTGGACCAGGCCTCCACGTAGCAGCTCAGGGGAGCCAACCTCTCGAGGCCGGCCTCTGGTAACTGGCGGGTGGTGGCTCCTGAGACGGGCACGGGGTTCCATGGAAGCCCTATAGCCCCGGCCACCGAGAGCCTGGGTGGACGCAGGGGCAAGATACACGCTCCCTGAAGCACCGAGGGTGGCATGGAAAGCGGAGTAATAGTTGGGGGGTCGCCGGCAGAGGATCGCTGACCATCTTGGCGTGCGTCGCTCCAAGAAACCGGGGACTCCCCCAGCCCATCAGGAGCGCTTTGCCTCAGCCCGCTTACGGAAAATGACGGTCCTCAGATCCGCCACTTCCTTGGGCTGAGTCTTGTGTTGCCGCCCCTCGGGAGGGGCACGGGCAGCGACACTCTGCTTCTGGGCCCCCCCTGTGCCCAGAAGCCACAGCCTTAGGGGTCTGCTCCCGCCCGGCAGAACTCCCAGGGTGGCGGGGAAGAAACCTCTGGAAGGCCGTGGACTGGCTCCGGGCCTCCTGGAACCTGCCGACTACTGCCGAGACAGCGTCGCCAAACAGCCTCGAGGTAACCACTGGGGCGTCGAGGAGGAGTGACCTGGCCTTCTCATTAAGTTCGGACAACATCAGCCATAGGTGGCGATTCAGAACCACCATGGCAGCCATTGACCTCCCCAACGCGCGAGCAGTCTCCTTCGTGGCGCGGAGGGCGAGATCTGTCGCCTTTCTCAGCTCCGCCACCACCGGGGAATCCCTCAGACCGAGGTCCCTCAGGAGCTTGGCCTGGTACGCCTGCAATACCGCCATGGTGTGCAGGCAACCGCCAGCCTACCCGGCTGTAGAGTAAGCCTTCCCCTCTAAGGCCGAGGTGGCTCTAAGCGGCCTGGTGGGGAGCGCCGGGGCCTTCAGGAACGATGCCGTGCCAAGGGGAGAGATAGCTCGCAAACGTCTGCTCCACCTTCGGGATCGTTCCGTAACCTCGCTCCTGCAACCCCTGGATGTTAGCGTAATAGTGAACATCGGGGGAAAACAGCCAACACTGTTCCCAAAGACGCTGGGTTTCACTCCACTTGCTACAGGCGATTTATTGACAAAAAGTACTTGGATGCGACCGAAAAACGAGTCACACGGTGCCCTGAGAATGGAGGTGATCATCCCACAGAGCAGTCTGTGTCATCGGGTAATAGTGTTTCGTCAACTTATTGCCCATCAAAAAACACTTAGGTCCACAAGGGACTGCCAGTATCCTGTTTGGGTCTTGTGCTTCCTGCCTCGTGCATAATTTGCAAATAAACAGACAAATACATCACTATGGCAGCCAAACGCCAGAAGGACCATCTTTTACAAGTAGAGACGTTGTCAGCAGGTATTAACAAAGTACACACACAAGCACGTTTGTACTTTAAAGTTATATGGCATATGCTAAGAAACATGGCTAACTTTCAAATACATCAGTAACATTTACGTTACATATACAATACATTGTTTATTGTAAAGAGCCAGGTTGTTTTCTGCATAAAAATACTAAGATCAGTTAATTCATTTCATTACAGGCCAGTTGCTCAAAGCACCTATGATGAAAGAAGACACTAGCATTCTTGTGCATATTCAAGACAAAGACTGTGTGTCTCTGGAAGTGCGATATCACAAGTCCTGTTACAGACAGTACATCAGGTTCTTGACAAAGTCTACTGGAACAGTTACTCAGACTCCAGAAGAACAGTGAGTTGTTATATTGCATCTCATCTCATCTTCTCCCGCTTATCCGCGACCGGGTCGAGGGGGCAGCAGTCTAAACAAGGATCCCCAGCCTTCCCTCTCCACAGACACTTCTTCCAGCTCCCCGGAATAGTCCTTCCAGCGTGTCCTGGGTCTTCCCCGGGGCCTCCTCCCAGTGGGATGTGCCCGGAACACCTCCCCTGCGAGGCATCCAGGAGGCATCCGGAACAGATGCCCAAGCCACCTCAGCTGACTCCTCTCGATGTGGAGGAGCAGAGGCTCTATTCCGAGCTCCCCCCGGGTGACGAAGCTTCTTACCCTATCTCTAAGGGAGCGCCCAACCACCCGGCGAGGGAAACTCATTTCGGCCGCTTGTATCCGGGATCTTGACCTTTCAGTCATGACCCAGAGTTCATGGCCATAGGTGAGAGAAGGGACTTAGATCGACTGGTAAATCGAGAGCTTCGCCTTTCAGCTCAGCTCCCTTTTCACCACAACAGACCGATATAGCAACCGCATCACTGCAGATGCTGCACCGATTCGTCTGTCGATCTCATGCTCCAGTCTCCCCTCACTCGTGAACAGGACCCCGAGATACTTAAACTCCTCCACCTGATGCAGGAGCACTCCACTGACCTGGAGAGGGCAGGCCACCCTTTTCTGGTCGAGAACCATGGCCTCAGACTTGGAGGTGCTGATCCTCATCCCAGCTGCTTCACACTTGGCTGCAAACCGCCCCAGTGCACGCTGAAGGTCCAGGCCCGAAGAAGACAACAGGACAACATCGTCCGCAAACAGCAGAGATGAAATCCTGAGGCCCCCGAACCGGACCCCCTCCGGCCCCCGGCTGCGCCTAGAGATTCTGTCCATAAAAACTATGAACAGAACCGGTGATAAAGGGCAGCCCTGCCGGAGGCCAACGCGCACTTGGAACAGGTCTGATTTTGTGCCGGCTATGCGAACCAAGCTCCTGCTCTGGTTGTACAGGGACCGGACTGCCCTTAGCAAAGGGCCCCGGACCCCATTCTCCCAGAGCACCTCCCACAGCACACCACGAGGGACACGGTCGAACGCCTTCTCCAAATCCACAAAACACATGTGGACCGGTTGGGCGAACTCCCATGACCCCTCGAGGACCCTGCAGAGGTTATAGAGCTGGTCCAGTGTTCCACGACCAGGTCGAAACCCGCATTGTTCCTCTTGCATCCGAGGTTCGACTATCGGCCGAACTCTCCTCTCCAGTACCCTGGAATAGACTTTCCCAGGGAGGCTGAGGAATTTTTTTTTTTTTATAATTTCTGATTTGAATCATTGCTAAATTAGAAAGCTAAACATTAATCATCTGCATAGACCGATTGGTACAATAATTTAGCATGATTAAACGTCTTGCCATTTGTAAGAAACCTGAAATAATTCATCAATGTATTTTCCTTTCTTTCTTATCTTTCTTTCTGATGAATAAAAAAACTATTCGTTTGGTCAATTGCTTTTAGTTTTTACACAATATCTGCACTATAAAAATAGAACTGTATTATATTACATTACAGGCAGACACATACAAATTAAACACTGTGTCTGCTACAAAAACGGAATTGGCATATGTTTTTATGAAGGCCATGGATGCTGAAAGATGCTGGTTTCCATACATTGATTCAAGGTGACAACACTCTGCTAAAGTCACTGCATGGCTGTAATGGAAGGTTTACAAACTCTCAGTACTGTTGAAAGTCTGACATGTGATCATGAGGAATGTGACACCAGGTTGTTTTCTCATGCACAACATGCTGCACAGGAACACCTAACTGTAGTGATCAAGAGCCCTGATACAGATGTGTCGGTGATTGGATTAAGTCTGCTACCAGATTTACCATGCAGATTGTATTTTTTTCACTGGGGTTGGCAACAAAACAAGGATCATTGATTTATGTAAGGTGTCATCAGCTCTTGGCTCCAGTGTATGTTTGGCACTTATTAGTATCCATACCTTCTCAGGCTGTGATTCTACAAGCACCTTTTATGGCAAAGGGAAGAAAAAGTCCTTTTCTGTGGCTTGTGAGAAAGAGGAATACCTGACTGCATTTAGAAATCTGGGTAGCAGTTTTATTTTAGACCAGTCTATGTTCAAAGTGCTTTGCTAATACGTGTGCCATTTATATGGCCAGACATGTGGCAAAAGTTTGAACGATGCACAATACAAAGCATTCTTCATCCCATCATCAGCTTTGCCAGAAAGATCCATGCCTCCGACAACTGATGCCCTGTACCAACACTGCAAAAGGGGCAAACTACCAAGCAGCCATTATGAGGCATTCTCTAATAGGAAAACTGTGTGCCCCTTCACCTGTTGGCAATGGATGGCACCTTAAGGATGGGGAGTTAACAGTAAAGTGGATGACTAGAAATCCAGCCCTTGATAGTGTGTTGCAGGTTGTCCACTGCAGTTGCAAGCAAGGGAAATGTGAGTGTTACGACCCCAAAATGGTGGTGGTGTCTAGGGTCGGGGTGTAACAAAAAGGTGGAGGAACAGAAATGAAAACGGGAACAACAGGACACAAACAATAACTTGACAAATCAAATGTGCCTTAATTAACAGAACTGGTGTTACCAAAGGTAAAATAAATCAAATACAAATACACACACTCCAGGGGCAGAGACTAAGGGATGCCAGGTAAAACAAAACATAAACTAACTAGAAAGTGCAGACAATTCTAAGCTAACTAAATAACATACACAAAGCTAGAACTAATCTACCCTAACTAGGAAGTTATACAATAAACAAACCTGGCGCACACCGCTAAACTAGTGTGTATAACAGAAATAATCCTACGTGCAGAATGTATGTCACGTGACATTCTAAGCTGTCTCTGAGACCCTGGAAGTCAGAAGACAACGAACGTGACACACCGGGTAAAATTAAAATTTTTTCTTCACTTTTATTTGGTCTCAATCGGTGAAGTTGATGTGCGAGTTCAAAGAAATAGGTATATTTCTCTAAAAATAAGTTAGTAAGTGTGCTCCAGTGATCTATATAATAGAATGTAAAGTTGAATTGTTTGTTTTGAGAGAAAGCCATTTGTTTAATCGTGTGAATAGTTAGGTTTTTATGGTTAAAAGGCTCCGTGAGGCTTACTCCTCACTCATGTTTGGCCCGCTTAGAGGTCACGTGACCACCCACTGAAGAGAGACGAGAGAGAGAGAGAACGGCGGAGTACTGAGGCAGCGGAGAGGTGAGAGAGAGCTAAGAGAGCGAGCAGAAGAGAGGATACGTTGCGAAATCTCTATCTCGCTCTCTATCTAGATCTATCTCTCTCTCTCTATCTCATTCTCTCTCTCTCTCTCTCTCTCTCTCTCTCTCTCTACTCTCTCTCTCTCTCTCTCTCTCTCTCTCTCTCTCTCTCCCCCTCTCTCTCGTGCGCGCGCATGTGCGGAGTTTCTGGGAGGAGCGTGTGAGTGTTTGAGCGTGTGGCGGGCCTGTGGCTTGTTTGAGTGAGTTTTCATTCCTTTTTCTCCATTTTTTGCGAAGTGTTATAGTAAATTAGTTTAGTCTTATTCACCGGTAATTCGGGGCTGTGAAGATGCCGGCAGACTCTGACGGGTTTGTTACGTTAACAGCCCGGCATGATTGTAAATGTTTACCGGATGAGTCAATCTCTGTTGAAGACTGTCTGACTGCTGTCAGTAATGAAATAGGTGCTCGTAACATTCTGTCGGCATCTAGAATGAACAAAGCTGTCGTTATCTTTTTGAGGGAAGAGACAATGGTCCATCACTTAGTAGAGGTTGGTTTATCTGTTGGTGATGTTTTCTTGCCTGTTGTGCCGTTATCGAGCCCCTCAAAGAAAGTAACTCTTTCCAATGTGCCTCCGTTCATCTCGAATGAGTCACTCGAGCGATTGCTGAGTCGCTATGGTAAAATAATGATGCCGATCAAAATGATTCCGCTTGGCGTTAAAAACCCTATTTTAAAACATGTAATGTCATTTAGACGCCAAACTGCGATCATTTTAAACGCTGAATTTCAACATCTGGATGTTTCTGCGAAATTGACTTTAGAAGGTAAAGAATACACTATTTTTATCAGCACAGAGACAATGAAATGTTTTTCCTGCGGAGTCTATGGACACACAAAATTAAAGTGTACTAAAAATAAGGTGACTGAACATAATGACACTGAGACTGAGCCTAAAACACCTTTGGAGCAAGTAGCTCCAGCCATAATGAATGACAATCAGAATGATGGTGATACAGTTGATCAGCGACCTGAATCGGATTCAATGTCAAAAGAGGATGAACATCCGAAAGAGGATTCAGAGAGCAATCCCGCTGAGAATGCAGCGAGCATTAATGAACGCGCGGAGGACCGCAGCAGGGCGAGCGGTGGTGCTGAAGCTGAAGCTGTCGCTGTCGGAGGCAGCGAACCCGAGCGCGCTGTGGAGCCAGGTGAGCTCTCGAGAGCCGGAGAGTCCGAGGACTCGCGAGCACCTCTGGAAGAATCTAAAGCTGATATGGAGCAGCTCTCTGAGGGCGGAGAGGCTCAGTCTTTGGATCTAAATTCGGATAGTGAGGAATCTGATATGGCCGATTATTTCACTGATGGCAGTTCTCAAGGTAGCTCTGCTGGGAATAAATATAGCTCACAAATGAAACCACCATATTATACGGTGCAACAAATTAATGATTTTCTTGATGAGACGTTTAATCAGCGTAGACCAAAAAATAGAGAAGCATTTCTCTGATTTACAGCTGTTTGTTGATTCTTGTTCTTTGGCTATGACAAAAGCCTCATTGGAAGAACTTGAACAGGCTAAAAGATACAGATTAAAGAAACATGTAACTGCTGTCAAAAAAAGACTGAAAACATGTAAAAAAAGAGGAAAGAAAAATTAATTAGGTCATGTATATTAAAATTTTGTATTACATTTTTTGTGTTCTAAAATTTTTTTTTGCTATGACAACCTTAAACATTGGGACTTTTAATGTTAACGGATGTCGGTGCACAAAAAAGAGAGTTGCTTTATTTGATTATTTGCGGCTAAAACAGACAGATGTGATTTTGTTGCAAGAAACTCATACAGATCAACAAAATCAAGCTCAGTGGCATAGTGATTGGAAAGGCAATGTGGTGTTAAGTCATGGTACAAACCTTAGTGCAGGTGTTGCCATTCTTTTTTCTCCTTGTGTTAGCATACAACCAGATGTGTTTGAAATAATTCCTGGGCGAATTTTAAGAGCTGATATTGTTGTTGGTGATGCCAGTTTTTCTTTTAATAATGTGTATGCCCCAAATGTTGGTCAAGACCGGATTTCTTTTTTCAAAACACTTTCTGAAGCCTTAGTACAGTGTCCTCAGGGGAATATTATAGTACTTGGTGGAGATTTTAATTGTACTATTAATTCATTTTGGGACAGGAATCATGATGAACCTCACCATCCTTCTGCTGAGAGTCTAAATAAATTAATTAATGAACACAATTTTGTTGATGTGTGGAGGGAGGCCTTTCCTAGAGTGAGACAGTACACATGGCTAAAAACTAATTCCAATAATCTGTCAGGAGCCAGACTTGATCGGTTTTATGTGGAAAAGGATAATAGAGGCAGATTTTTTAGTAGCTCGATTATGCCTTCCTTTCTGTCAGATCATCACTACGTATCTATTGTAGTGTCTGTGTCTCTTCCTAAAGCCTCTAAATCACATTGGCGCTTTAACAATAGATTACTACAGGACTGTTCTTTCATTTACTCCTTTAATCTTTTCTGGAATGCTTGGAGAGAAGAGAGAGGTCATTTTCAGTTACTGAGTCAATGGTGGGATGTTGGTAAAACACAAATAAAGTCTTTTTGCCAGCAATACACCGCACATAGTGCCGGAATACTTAAAACAAGAATGAAGTCTCTTGAACAGTCTATACTTGGACAAAGCAGTGACAATACCCACAATAATTCAGCACTCAATGACTCTATCGCAAGTGATAAGCGCCTTCTGAGGAATTTGTTGGAGGAGCGAGGAAGAGCTGCCTTTTTGAGGAGCAGATTTACACAGCTGAACGACATGGATGCACCTACGTCTTTTTTCTTTGGGCTTGAAAAAAAGCCAAGGGAGCAGAAGAGTTTTCATCAGCTGAAAATACCAGGTGGTGGTGTGATAACTGATCAGCAGGAGATCCAATCTTACGCTCTATCGTTTTATGAGGAGTTGTACCATTCAGAACCATGTGATGAATCAGCAACTGAAACTCTTTTAAGTGATTTATCTAAACTAACGGAAGAAGAATGTAACGATTTGGAAAGACCTTTGACTTTTTTAGAGATTTCACAAGCTGTTCAGGAAATGTCTTCTGGGAAGTCACCTGGACTGGTTGGACTTACGGTGGAATTTTTCAAAACTTTCTGGGATTTACTGGGCCAGGACATGTATGAAGTTTTTCTTGGATGCATCAGTCAAGGGACCCTTCCTTTGAGCTGTCGGAGGGCAGTTCTGTCATTGATTCCAAAGAAAGGTGATCTTGGATGCCTAAAGAACTGTCGTCCGGTTTCACTGCTTTGTGTTGACTTTAAGATTTTGTCCAAATCTCTGACTAATAGACTCAAACAACACTTGGCATCAATCATTCATCTGGACCAAACTTTTTGTGTTCCCAAAAGGGCAATTTTTGATAATTTGTTTTTAATAAGGGACATGGTTACTGTGGCAAAAATGCACAATGTGGATGTTGGTTTTCTTTCATTGGACCAAGAAAAGGCTTTTGACAGGGTTGATCACCAATATCTTTTTAAAACTCTGGAAGCTTTCGGTTTTGGTCCTTATTTTGTGTCCCTCATTAAAATGCTGTATAATGGAATCTTTAGTTTGTTGAAGATTAACGGTGCGTTAACTAGGCCTTTCTCAGCAACTAGGGGAATAAGGCAAGGTTGTCCTCTTTCTGGTCTTTTATATGCAATTTCCATTGAACCGTTTTTAGTCTCACTTAGGAGACAACTGAGTGGTTTTAATGTTCCTGATGACCCCAGCACAGATCCAGTCAGACTTACAGCTTATGCTGATGACATAACAGTAATTATAAAAAATTCAGAAGATGTTACCTCTTTGCTTTCTTCATTACACAAATATCAAAAAGCTTCATCTGCACGCATTAATTGGGATAAATGTGCTTCCTTGCTTTTGGGTGATTGGAAAAGTGCAGGCCCCCCTGCTTTGCCTTATCATTGTAAATGGGATAGAGATGGTTTTAAGATCCTTGGTATATATATTGGGACAGGTAATTATACAGTAAAGAACTGGGAAGGGTTGGCTGATAAAGTAATACTTCGGATTCAGAAATGGCGATGGATTCTCCCACATCTGTCTTTTAGAGGGAGATGTTTGGTCATAAACAATTTAGCAGCGTCAATGCTTTGGCATAAATTTATTGTATTAGATCCTCCAAAAGAATTACTTTCTGGTGTGCAAAAAGCATTTGTTAATTTTTTTGGGACGGCTACCACTGGCTTCCTCCAGGTATTCTTCATCTTCCGTTAGCTGAAGGCGGACAAGGAATGATACATCTGGATTCTAAAATTTTGGCAATGAGGCTGCAGTCAATACAAAAGCTCCTGTTTACTCCAGATCCTGTGCCTTGGGTTGTGTTTGGATCTTATATTCTGAAGAAAGTTGGAGGATTTGATCTCGATAAACAGTTGTTTTTAATGCAGGAGACCTTGGTGGAGAGAGTGCAATTTTTACCTTTCAGTTTCTATTTAGGATTGTTAAAATCTTGGAATTGTATTAAAATATTGAGACATGAAGAGGAACACTTTGGTCTTTTAGAGCCTCTGTTTTTTAATCCTCTCTTTCAGTCATCAACCAATGTGTCATCATTTTTAATTACAAAGTTTCTGAATGCTGGGTTAACAAAAGTCATGGATCTGATCGACTTTAAGGAAGGTCAATGGAAAACTGCACATACAATTTCTGATCAAGTTGGGATTAATTCAGTAAGAATTGTGGAGGGATTAGTCAAGAATCTTCAGGCAACTTTCCCTCAGTCTTTTAGTTCCTGTATTAATAATGGCTTTTTGAATGGTTTCATTCCTCAGGTTTTTCCTGAGTTTAAAGTTGTTCCAAAGAACTATGAATCTGAGAAAAATCAGACAAACTTGTTGAAAGGTTATAGTGCTTTAGTTTTTCATTGTATTGACAAAAAACACTATATCATATGTGTGTTAAATCTGTACATTTTGGACAATTGACGCAAAGACCGGATACTAAATGGAGGTCTTATTTTTCTATTTCTGATGAGGTTTATCCGTCGTGGAGGTTGCTGTACAAACCTCCTATCTCTAAGAGATGTGGAGATATTCAGTGGAGGATTTTACATTGCATTATAGCTTCTAATTCTTTTGTTTCTAAGATTAATGAGACTGTTTCACCAGCTTGCCCTTTTTGTGATGCACTTGACAATGTATTCCATATGTTTTGGGATTGTCCTAGACTTCAATCTCTATTTCATATATTGGAAAAAATTATTGTTAGTTTGGGTTTTATTTTCACTAACAGTCTATTTATTATGGGTTGCAGATATAAGAGATCATTGCAACAAAAGTGTACACTTGTGAATTTTTTAATAGGGCAGGCTAAACTTGTCATTGTAAAATCTCATCAGTGTAAAATGTCGGGGGAAAATGTGAATATAAGCAGTGTTTTTAAGTCAGTAGTGGAGTCAAGAGTACAAATTGAATATGCGTATTATGTACATACTAACAATGTACCTTATTTTGAATTGAAATGGGGCGTTGGGGGTGCTTTGGTGACTGTGTGCGATTCCGGTAATGTAGTTTTTAACTGGTAATTTTTAGGGGTAATTATATTTAATTGTTTTTTTTGTATGTTTGCTATTTTTTTATATTGTTTATAAAATAAAAGTGTTTTGAAAAAAGTCTCTCTCTCTCTCTCTGAGTGTGGTTGAGTGAGCGAAAGCACGAGTGATCGAGTTCTGAGTGTTTGTAAGTTTTTACTAATTTTTCCTCACTTTTCTTTACTAACAGTGGATATTTGGGTTCTTGTGTGTGGAGAGTGTGTGGTTCACGGGTGAGGTGTGTGTGCGGGTGCTGCGGGGAGCAGCAGGTGTGTTTGTGTCGGTGGTGAGCGGAGCTCCGCGTGCGATGGCGGCGGACCTGACTCGCCTGACGCGGAAGCACGGGGTGAAGGTCTCCGCGAGCTTCCCGTGTTCGGTGGAGGATGTGGCGCTCGCGGTGGGGGCTGTAGTGGGGTACGGGAGCGTTAGATCGGCGGCGCGGATGAACAGCGCGGTCGTGATCTTCGTTAGTTCGGAGGAGAAGGTGAACGCGCTGATAAAAGCGGGGATCACCGTTAACGAGCAATTCGTTCCGGTTGACCCGCTCTCTAGCCCCGCGAAGAAGGTGACTTTGTCCAACGTGCCGCCGTTCATCAGTGACGAGTTTCAGACCAGAGAGCTTTCTCGTCACGGAAAAATCGTTTCCCCCGTTAAGAAGGTTCTCTCGGGGTGCCGGTCCCCGCTTCTAAAGCACGTGGTCTCTCACCGTCGCCAGCTGTATATGATCCCCAACAACCAGCAGGAGATCAGCGTTCAGTTCCTCGTGAAGGTTGAGGGGTTCGATTATTTACTGTACGCTAGCTCGGACACGATGAGCTGCTTCGGATGTGGGAGGGAGGGTCACATGGTCCGTGCGGGCCCTGAGAAAGCCTCATCCAGGGAGAGGGCCCTTGCTGAGGGCCCCAGCGAGCAGAGGAGTGCTGGCTCTGAGGAGACCTCTGAGGCTCAGGGTGAGGGGAGGGAGGAACAGGGGAACACTCAGGCTGAGGAGGGAGAAGCTGAGGTGAAAGAGGTCCCTGTCAGTCCTCCCAGCACAGAGAGCTCAGGGGCCGTTGCTGCGGGGAACACTGAGGAGAGCGCTGGCGTCCCTGAGGTGGAGCTGAGCTCCTTGATGGATGCTCAGATGGAGACAGGTGCAGCAGGGAGCACAGCAGTAACCGTTGAGGCCAGGCAGGAGGACGTTACTGTGAAAACAGTTCTTAGCCAGGCAGGAGTGAAGAGGAAGGCTGGAGCGACGGAGACTAAAGTTTTAATAAAAAAGAATAACACTGGAGATGAGGAGGAGGAGGTGATGGAGACTGTGGTTGAGCAGGAGAACAGCAAAAGGGAGGAAACTCCATTAGACCCAAGCCCTCCAGCAGCAGCTGTGAAGCAGGGAACAGTTTACCCAGCTCAAAAGATTGTAGAGTTCCTCATTGCTCATTTTAATCAGAAAGATCAGGACAAGAAGGTCAGAGCAGAGTTTCCGGACGTGAAGGGGTTCTGTGACTCAGTCCGGACGTATCTGAAGATGAAGGACCAGTGTCCCTTCAGTGAGACTCACGGCTTCAGGCTCAGAAACCTGCTGCTGAAGCTGAAGGAGGAGAACAATGCTCTGTAGCGTTCTTCTTCAAATGTCAACGGGGCGCGAGAGGCGAGGAGGAGAGCGCTGGTGTTGGAGCGGAGCGAGAGAAGGCCGTGGATGTGCTGCTCCTCCAGGAGACTCACAGCGACCCGGAGAACGTGCTGGACTGGAGCAGAATGGCTTTCTAAATGTTCTTTTTATGTGTTGAGCTTTTGTTTTTGTTTTGTCTTTTCTTTGAGATCTGAAATGCTTTTAAGTGATGTAAAAATTTAAAAATTGAACGACTCAAAGTCTTTTGTAAAAATCAAAAAATTTCTCTCTCTTTCTCTCTCTCTCTCTCTCTCTCTCTCTCCCTCTCTCTCTTTGTTCTCTAGACATTGTTTAAGAATAAGTACTAGTTCATACTAGTTTACAGATATATAGGTACATCTATAAATAATGGAGATTTAAATAATTTCTGAGTATTTTGAGAACAACTCAAAGGGAAAAAATGAGAAGATAAGACCGAGTCTAATTGGGTTTTGATGTTGTGGACACTAGAGTGATTATATGTTTGATACTATTGGTTATAAAGTGACAAAATGTAAGGGACAGACATTTTATTGTGAATTGTAAGTGATTTAAAGCATTGTTATTGTTATTTGTTATCTGATGCTGTACAATAAATGAGCAGATCGCCAGAGGAGCTGCAGAGGAACAGACGTAACTCAGTGGTTGTGTGTCAATTATCCTGTTTTACAGGAACAGTAATCTGTCTGCTGGGTCTCCGGAGGCGGGGCCTGCAACACTTGGAAAGGCTTGTTTTGAGAGTTTTGCTTCCTAAATTTAACAAGCGTGACACTGATGTGTTTTTCTCTTTATTTGAGAATAAGGCTGAAGAACGTCAGTGGCCGTTGAAAGGCCGCATTATAATGCTTCAAAGCATTATCACAGGTAGAGCTCAAGAGGCATTTATGGCGCTAACCGTAAAGGATTGAAGGGATTATAATGAAGTGAAATATACTTCTAATATCTTAAAAGTTTATGAATTAGTTCCAGAGTTAGTTCTTATCGTCTGTGTTTTAGAGGTTATTAATGAGAATAAACCTACCACTGTCACAGAAGCTGCCATACTAGCCGATGAATTCGTCCTAATGCACAGAAGTGTGTTTGTGGGGCGAGTGTGAGTGCAAGAGAGAATTTTTGTCCCTCACGACATTTTGATAGTACACCTGCTCGTAATGTTCGGAAGTCACTCGGTTTCACCAAAGTAAAAGGGTATAATATTTGTCATTATTGCTTTGGTCATGGCCATTGGAAAAACAAGTGTCCTGTTTTGGCCAACAAGTTAAAATCACGCAAATCAAACTCAATAGGTCCAGCGCTTTTGTTTGAGACTTTGTCTAAATGTTTAGATTTGGTTCTGTCCTCTGCACTAGTTGAGGAATCGAAAAATAGTCTCCCAACGGACATTGATTCCAACTATTTATTACAAATGGCATATTTTCTTGTGCTATTTGGAAATGTTTTGATTAGGGGAGTAGGATTGTGTGTGAGGTGTTTGGTGCATGTGCGGTGACTCGTGCAATGAGTAAAACACAGGCAAACGTTTTAGAAAGGGATTCATTGGATATTCCTGGTCTCTCTGTTTTTTTCTCCAATTTCTAGAACTGACTTGGTTGCTGCACAGAAAGAAGATCCCTCTTTGAAGCCTCTGTTTGCAGTTGCAGTTAGTTTGGAGGAGGCGGAGAGTTTGGCTAGTAGCTACTTCATGCAGGATGACCTACTTCTTAGGAAATGGTGTCAGCAAGGGGTAAATTCTTGCACGGGGTCATTATTCAAGTCGTTGTGCTGAGTAAGTATAAGGAGACTGTACTTAGAGCGGCGCATGGAGAGATGGCTGGTCATTTAGGCGTTAAGAAAACATATTGCTGTGTTTTGCAACCATTTTATTGGCTGCGTCTGAAGAAGGATATTGCAACATTTATTAGAATATGTCATGTTTGTCAAGTAGGAGGCAAATCAAACCAGGTTTTAAAGCCAGTGCCCTTGTGTCCAATACCTGTAACCAGTCAGCCATTTGAGCACTTTATAGTGGACTGTGTGGGACATTTACCCCCATCTAAATCTTCCTTTTCACTTACTTTTATGTGTTAGACCACTCGCTATCCCCCTGCATTTCCTTTTAAGAAAAATTACAACAAAGGCTGTGGTTAAAGCTTTAACACAATTTATCTCTGTCTATTGAATTCCAAAGGTTTTACAGAGTGACAGAGGTACTAATTTTACTTCCAACATGTTTGCAGAAGTTAACATAACCTATCGAGTGCTTACCACACACAAAGCCAGGGAGCTTTAGAACGCTTTCACCAGTCCCTGAAATTGAAATTGAATTCAATAGAGACTGAAAGGAAGGTTTGCCGTGGCTGATGCTTGCAGTTTGAGAAGTAGTGCAGGATAGTTTGGGGTTTAATCCTAATGAGTTGGTTTTTGGGCATACTGTGCACGGTCCTTTTGCGGTTCTAGCGGAAGGTTTGAAAAAGGAAGATCCAACAAAAAGTTTTGGAGATTGTGAATGGGTTTCGCAGGCGCTTAGTTTTGAGTGTCCAGAAAGCTCGAGAGCACCTTGCAAAGACACAAGTTAAAATGAAAAAAATATTTGATCGTCCGACTGAAGGCCATGAATTCAGTGCAGGCGATCAAGTGTTAGTCTTGTTACCTGGGTCTTCGTTTTGTGCCAAATTTTCTGGTCCCTATACAGTCAAGCAGAAAATATCAGAGCATGACTATATTATTGCAACACCTGATTGAAAAAAGTCCACTCAACTTTGTCGTGCAAATCTGCTTAAACCATATTTGGACCGTAAGGAGTTTTCAAAACCAGTGCTGCTGACAACTGTTGCTCCTGAAATTTGTCATTCTGCAGATGAGGCTGAGGCTTGTTTGAAAAATTCGAAGACTCTTAAGAACATTGAGAATCTATTAGGACATTTATCCGACAACAACAAATCAGAGCATCCAGATTGCTGGAGAGGGAGGAGGGAGTAATGTGATTTGGAGGGGTAATGGAGAAAGTCTTGACGTGGTAACTTTGTTTTTTTTTACTGTTAAGTTTGTATTTAATTATTTAGTTATGTTTTTTGTTATGATGAAAGATTTTTTAAAGGGGGGGGTGTGTGATGTCCCGGGTCAATGGCTGTACAGTGACATCGCATCCTGGGTGTCACGTTGATCATCGTATAGGTGCCAGCTGGAGGGGAGTGGCTTGTGCACTTGACGGTCATTTGGGGACAACATAAGAAGGGACCAGCTGATCTGATGGGAAGCGTCATTCTACAGGCGGTGCGTTGATGTCTGGCCAGGATTCAATCCTCAGTGTACCTGACGTCCCAGACGGTAGCGTGGAACGATGAACCAGGAAATGCAGCTTCATCAGCTGGCCTTCGATATGCTTATCTTCCTTCCCTCCTTTAATTAGGCCTATCTTCTTTATTTTATTTTACAATAAATATTCTTAAGTTAAAAGTGCGTCTGTCCTCCTCTTTTTTTACATTTTGTGAGCCGGCTGTAACACTCTTTAAGACCTGGGCCACAACTCCCCTCCTGCATCTCTTTCAGGGCCTTGGCTTGGAACACCTGAAAGGCTGCCATGGCCTGCATGGTAGCGGCAGCTTGACTTGAACCATCGGAAGCCCTCGAAGTCAGGTCCAACAACAGGCTTAGTTGGCAGCCTCGGCCGTTCACACCAGGTGGCAGGGTTACCCAGGCATAAGTGCACTGCCAAAGCTAGCTCTACCTGGGGAATCATTTCGTACTCCCTAGCTATCGTGGCATCAAGGGGAGCGAGAGAGGGGAGATCGCTTTAAGAGGTGCCTTCCAAGTTTGGGTCAGTTCCCGATGCACTTCCGGGAAGAACGGGATAGGAGGGGGCTGCGGGGTATCATCCCCACAAACCATGCATCCAGCCTGGAGATCTCGGGGGCCAGGGGCGGAGCCACCTGCAACCCAATTTGTCTGGCAGCTTGGGTAAGCAACTCGGCCATCTCCTCCACAGCACAATCTGTCATAACTCCAGGGGGGAAGAGCGATGTACCGTCTCCTTCGAGAGATGCGCCGTCTCTTTCCGATGCAGCAGTGGATATCTCATCATCAGGCGCAGAGGAGTCCTCAGAAGATGCAAGCAGCGCATCATCTGATAACTCACTGTGGCGGATAGTGGACGTACCAGGCGAGCAGGAAGCGCGCAACCTGCTGGGCGCCGGAAACATGCGCTCGTCGATCTGTATGGGCTGGAGCTACAAAGCCTCATGTGGTAGACTGAAAGTACTTCAACCTCACCTTAAGTGAGCTGCTGGATTGTGTCAATGCAATCCATTCACACCATCCAACAAACTTGCAAGGTCACGACATGTTTGGAACACGCTATAAACAGTCGACCGGCAAAACAAGTTCTCTACTAAAAAAAAAAAAAGGAGTCTTACGAAGAGCATCAAACTCGTGTCCGGTTTATGCGGGACGGTGTGATCACGTGACCAATAGAGCACCCCTAGCGGAGCTTCCCATAGTCATCACCAACATTAATTGTAGTGACCGACTGATGGGGAACAGTCTGATGTGGCCAGTGTTTCCTTTATCTGTAACAGTTGTAAAAAATGGTTGGTGCCACTAGATGTCACTGTGGGGCCAGGTGTCGGAATGTTTCAAAACAAGATGCACATTTGATTCATTAGCTTCGGAGTTTCACGAAGCTTCGGTTTGCCCATCACTAGTTTGTGGTAGTTAGCAGCAGCTGGTCTACATTTTTTCTGAAGAGGTAAGCATATTTGCTTGTTGGTTTGTGCTACAGGAGTTAGCTTACATGCTGTAGATGTTAGCTTTTTGGTCGTGTTTTATATGGTGGAGATAATATTGGTAGCTGGGATCACTGTTCATTTCTACACTACAGTTAAAAATCTTAGGGTTATTATAGATAGTGAACTGACGTTTAAGAACCATATCTCTTATGTTACAGTTGATGCTGATCATCTGTTTGTTGTCTGTTATGTTTTTCTATGTTTTTTTTTCAGGTGCTGTCCGGCGAACTGTTCTTGCATTTGTATATTCTTTATGCTGGGGAGGTGACTAGCACTTGCCTCAGTCAGCGAGGCTCCCAGGGAACTCACAGAGGGAATTCCTATTTAAAACAAAACAATATTACATACCTTTTTTCTTCCAAACACTGTTTTCTCCTGTTACTCGTTCTTCTGATTCAGGTGAAGATTTCCTGGTGGTAGTGATTCAACCATAACTTTTACTTTAACCCAGCGGATGGGAAGTATATAGCGATTGGGTTAAAGATGCCAAACTCTGAAAAAACAACTTAAAAAAATTACCCAACATGCTTAACCCAGCAGTTGGGTTAAAAAATAACCCAGCATTTAGTTTTTTTGTTTTTATAGAAGGACTGTGCATTTATAACATTTGCATACAACATTTTGACATAAAATGTAATTTTCTGACCAAAGAAACTTGTTTCGTTTGAACAAGATCTATAACTTTGAGGACATCTCAAATTTGCCAAACATTTACCTGAAGATATAGAAATAAGTTTTTAAAGATATCATTTGTGGTTTCTCAGTCACCTATGTCTGTCTGAACCTAGACTTTATTATTTGGTTCAAAGGGGGAATAATCCAAGAGATTGTTTGCTTTTTTTCATTGAACCATAATAATGAAATTATTGATACAAAAAAAAGAATTTTCCTATATGTGTGGGTGCGTGTGTTCTTTAGCCAGTCTAAACTGACCAATAAGCATTCAATTGATTGCATGCTTGGCCTCATTCAACCAAAGACTATATATTTCATTCACTTGATATAAGTTTAGTTTCAGTGAGTCCAAAACCACAATTGAGTCAGGAGCATTTATTTCAGTTCAGTTTGGACTGAGTGCTTCAGTTCATAGGGCATGCTGCCATCTAGAGGTTTTTGGTAAACATTGCAGTCTCTTCTGACTTGAAGTTTCTTCAGATTTGGTGATTGATAGCAGGCATTTGAGTTTTTGGATTTGATTTAGGTTTTGAGCTTTTTACCTGTGCAAGAGAACACACACAAAGACTACAAGCACAAAAGTGAGCATTGTCAACTGTGTTGTGCAAGGCTCAATCACACTCGCCTAACATTTTCAAAATATATTATGGATTTTTACAATTATCTTTCATGTGGTGTGTACAGCACAGCTCATGGTTTAAGGAACATTCCATTTGAACTTTAAATCTGAAAGTGCCCTAGGTGTCTAGTTGTAGCCTTTTAAAAAAAGAGTTGACTCAGTGTCACTGAAATAAGTCAGCAATTAATCAAATCTTTTTATTTAACATTGTAAAGTACAAGTGTTTTATATGACCTGTTTGATGAATTTCAGATCAAACAACACTCAAACAGCTGCCATTACCCCAAATCCTTCTCGTGATGAACATGGTTTCGTATTTTAAGATAAACCCCTTGAATAGAAAACTTGTATCGACCATGATGTTGAAATGAAAGATAAATGTGAAAAATAGCCTATTACATGGAATTTATTTAAGACAAACAGGAACACAGAACATGCTGGAGTTTTACAGGAACAACAGTGGAGACGTGAGAACAGAGAGTAAAGGTCATGCAAATGCAACATCAACAAATAACAGAGATCAATATGTCCTAGAAGATACAATGCACGATAAAGCAGAGGTGCAAATGAAAGTTCTTTATAGTGAACAGAAGTGTTGCAGGTGCTAATTAGTAAGGCTAGTAACTAGGCAACTAAACAATGGTGGAGGAAGTAGTTTGTTCCAAAAATGTGCACAAGTAACAGCCACAAAGTCAAAAGTAATTACTGTACTTTCCCTCAAAAAAATAAGTTTAAAACTAGTTTAGTATTAATTGGATTGAAGTTTGTTTGACTCAAATTAATAATGAAATATTTAATAAATCACTGTGTTTTCTAGAACGTTACCCAAACACCCATGTGAACTTAAAATGGCCCATGCTGTGTTTTAAACAGTGCTAAAATAGTGATTAACCATTGTAGGCGATCGGTGCTTTTTTTCAGCTATTTCAGCTCCAAATGTTGTTAAAACAAAATTGTTATTATTCTCATCTCAAACCAGTCAAACAGCATTAAATAAATATTCATATTTTAGTCTCTCTCTAGAGTCCTCTCCTAGAGCTCTGGCGTAACATCTCTCTCTTTTTCTCTCTCTCTGAGTGTGTTGCGCAAGCACACTGTTTCCACAGAACTCTTGAATTGGTGAGTGTTCAAATGTGGGCAATATATGAACTGACTGAGCAAACATCTTAGATACTCCCTCATGCTCTCTTTCTAGTAAGCAAACAGCTTCAGTTGGACTTGTGTGTGTGTGTGTGTGTGTGTACAAACGTGAGAAATGTCTGAAAACCCAGAGGAGTTACACTGCAATCTAATTGAAGAACAGAAGGATGACTGCAGACATCCTGAAATCCCTTACACAGGTATGTAATGGGGATACACATGTTTATCAAGCCTGGTAAATGTAACTATTAAATGTCACTTTCTAAAGCATTTTTAAAGCTTCTTCCTTTAAAGCATTGTTCTAGGAAGTTCAGCTGTCAGTGTTACTAGACAAAGTATGAATCAATAATTTCAAGGCTGGCTTGGGGTAAACATGAGTAAATGGAGTAAACACTCAAATAAAAGCTTAGACAACTCAAAAATGAAAGGCACAATAATGTTTCGTCTTAAACAAAAACAACATAATGTTCATTAACTCAACAACATTTTTGCTTTGGAAATAAATTGTCTTGTATTGTTTCAACAAGCTACTCTGTGTGGGTTTTTTTTTAATGTCATGTGGCACACACCATGTGCAGGTTGCAAATTCATCACTTTAAATTCAAAGTTTCACTCACTCAATAAGAAATTTAGTTGTAAACTGTTTGGACTGCAGAAAGAAATCTGATCACCATGTGTTAATTTGATAATGAGGAGAAAATGCAAACTCCACTCAGTAAGACTCGCAGCCCTCTTTGAACCAGGTGCCTTTATTAGCATTAACAACTCTGTCTTTGTGTAATTTCTGTACCAAAATAAAATAAGATTAAATTGATAAAAATGCTATGTTAAAATTATAATGTGTTGGCTCTCACTCGCTCAAGTAAAATTTACAGTCAAGTAAGTTAAAAACTGCTACTGCTGAGATTTTATCACAAAAATTACATAACAGACAGTAGGACTAGGTAACAGGCCCCACTATATATGAATATACATTATGAATACATACGTTACAGTAAAACCACAATAAAAATGAACTTATTTATTTGATTTGATTCTTTAAGCAAACTACAAAAAAATTAACCTTTGTTAACACCAATAAATTCAGTCATCTGGACTGCTGAGTCTTTTTAAAAAATAATGTAAAACTAATTTTGTTGAAGTGCCATCAGTGCAAAAGCATGTATTGTGACAAACTTTTACCGTCAGGGGTTCAGCTCTGCTGAAAAAATAAATGTATTGATACAAATAAAAACACAGCCTTGTGTACAATGCGCAGAAATATACTGTTATAAAAAAAGATAGCCAATTTAAACTTTAAAACTGTGATTTTTATTAGTATTTTTACAAGCATGAATCTTAGTGTTAAGTGTACAAAGTTAAAAAGTTGTTTTGTGTTTAATCTAATTTAATTTTTGTTTAATTCAATAAATAAGTTTAATGTGTATATGATTAGGTCTTTGCTACCTAATTCATCAGTCATCAAGTTTTACTTCACTAAAAAGTAAAAAGTTTGATTTCAGCTCCTTTACATCTGGGAAAAAAACTCTATAATGCCAGGCTTGTTTGTAGATACAAATTTAACATTGTTGGAATGCATGGCTAATAGTAATTAACTCTTAAACTCACTATTAAAAATAATGGCAAGCCACTGTGTAAGAGTTTTTGACTCTTTTGCTTCCCATCTATGGATTCATGTAATGACGTGGAGGCTGAAACTGTGTTGAAATCCATTTGCAGAAGTTTGATGAGAAAACAGATCAGTAAACTTAATAAACAATCCAACCAGCAATAACACACAGGGGTAATCCAAACTGCAAAAACTAGAGAGGCGGGCAAAAAGGTAATACATGTGGTAATCTAAACAAGTCAACAAGGAAAGCTCAGTAAGGCAGCAGAACTGGCATTATTTCGCAAAGTCTGTTTAGCCCTGGCCATGATTTAATGGCCGCCAAAAAGGAAGTGCTAGCAGAAGATTCAGAGGGAGTGTAGCCAGTCAATATTCAGGTGAGGGCTCCCTTTGCTGGCGTGGCGTTACAGAATCACTGAGGATGGTTCACCAGACCATGGGAACAATGGGGGTTGATATCCCAAGACACACTGGAAGGGGGTCATTCCAGTGAAGGAGTGAGTCAAGGAGTTTTGTGCATATTCAGCCCATGGAAGAAACTCTGCCCATCGCTTCTGTTCACGACTACAGTAAGTCCTGAAATACCGAAATCTTTCATCTTAGCTATTCGATTGTGGATGGTATCCTGATGTGAGGTTTACATTGATGTCTAGTTGCTTGCAGAATGCTCTCAAACCTGAGAGGTAAATTGGGTTCCTCTGTCAGAAACAATATCCTCTGGCAAATCATAGACCCTGAAGACATTTTGAAATATACCTTGAGCCGTCTCCATGGCTGTGGGAAGACTCTTGAGAGGGATCAAACGATGGGCTTTAGAGAAGCGATTAACCAGTATGGTGATGAAACCGTTAGAGAGTGGCAGGTCCGTGACAAAGTCTATGGATAAGTGGGACCAAGGACGCTGAGGAATGGGCAATGGTTAGAGGAGGCCAGAGGGTAGTTCCTTGGGTGTTTTGGATTGAGCGCAGAATTGACAGGACTTAACATAGGGCACCACATCTTTGGACATTGATGGCCACCAGAAGGAATTCTGTAATAGGTGGAGAGTGTGTGAAATTCCCGGATATCCTGAGCTAAGTGAGGTATGAACCCATTACATGACTCAGACGTAATCCTTGAGGCGCAAATTCTTTATTCATAGGACAGTTTGCTGGTGGTGGTTCTTGTTGATGGACTTGCTGGATCTCCTCCATAATATCCCAGGTTACTGCAGCGATGATAACCGATGGTGGGAGAATAGATTCAGGTGTGACATAGTCTGTAGCTGTAGTAAAACCATCCTTGAGTTTGGTGAAGGTTTGGATATCCTCTTCAGTCCATTTGAGTTTAGGCTTGCCTTTTAATAGAGATGTTAAAGGGGAGGCAATCAGACTAAAGTTAGGAATGAAGCATCAGTAGAAATTTGCAAAGCCAAGAAACCTCTGAAGTTCTTTTACGGTAGTGGGTTAGGCCATTCTGTGACTGCTCTGACCTTGGAGTCATCCATCTCAATGCCTTGATGACTGATGTAGAGCAGGAAGGCTGTTTGCTTGACATGAAACTCACGTTGCTCTGCTTTGACACATAGTTGGTTATCCAACAGATGAGAGAGTACCGTCTTGAAATGCTGGACGTGTTCAGATTCAGAAGTGGAGTAAATTAAGATGTCATCTATATATACCACTACACACTGGTTCAGAAGATCTTGGACGATTTCATTGATGAAGGACTGGAATACTCCTGGGGCATTTGCAAGTTCATATGGCATGACCAAGTACTCATGGATGCAATGAGCTTGGCAGAATTTGTATGGGCAGGTTACACTGTGATGGCCTGTTTCACAACAGTGGCAGCACGTCGTCGAGATCTCTCTTCTTCAGTGAGTCTTGAGTAACCCAAGTGCATGGGAGTGGGTTGAGGATCATGGCAGGGCTGGTATGAGTTTAGAGCGCTAGCAGGCTATGGTGGAAAAATTCTCCTCTTGGGAGCGTTCCTCATGAGATTGTCAATCTTAATAGCAAGTGTCACATATTCAGAAAAGGTATAGCCCTCTCCTTTGCAAGCCAGTTCAGCCTGTAGATCGAGGTTCAAGCTTTGTTTAAACACAGCCTTTAATGTCATTCCAAACACTTTGAGCAGCTAGTGTACTAAACTCAATAGCATAATCTGCAACATTGTGGGTGCCTTGAGACATTTGAATCAGTTGTGTCGATATATCTTTGCCCCCGCAGGATATACAAACACTTCTCTTAATTGTTGGATGAAATACTCATGGGAGATACGAAACAGAAGATCTGTCCCCCAGAACGCTGTAGCCCAATTAATCTCTCTACCAGTAAGCAGTGACATCAGAAAAACACATTTTTGGTCATCTGAGTCAAACTGTTCTACCTGGTTAGCAAAATAAATCCCCACTTGGTGAATGAAGCCCCGGAATTGCTCAGCTGAACCATCAAATTTACCAGGCATAGCGAGTCTTACCATCTGTGCTGTAGGGGAAGGGAGCGAGTGGATGTTCTTGGTCAAATGCTCATTTGCAGATTGAAGCTTGTTGAGCTGTTCTTGATAACTCGATTGATAAGCAAAAGCCGCTTGGAGCTGAGAAACTTCCGCTGTATTCTGTGTAGACGAAGTATTCTGTAAGGACGTGGAGGCTGAAGCTGTGTTGAAATCCATTTGCAGATGAGAAAACAGAACAGTAAACTTAATAAACAATTCAACCAGCAATAACACACAGGGGTAATCCAAAATGCAAAAACTAGAAAGGCAGGCAAAAAGGTCATACACGTGGTAATCCAAACAAGTCAACAAGGAACACTTGGTAAAGCAGCAGAACTGGCAATACTTCTCATAGTCTGTTTGGCCCTGGCCCCCAAACAAGAAGTGATTGCAGAAGAAGCATATGTGTATATTTTCTTTTGAAGTCAAATTCATGAGCATTAGTGGAAGCTAGTAAAAGTTATTAGCAAATTTTCAACAATCTTTGTTATAACCTTTGACAACATGGTGGTGCTGCAACACACTTTTTGTGAGTACTGCCATTGTGTGGAGACAATCAGGCAATTCAAGTTTCAGAATTGAACTAAATGTGCTTAGAAAATAGAGCAGTTTTTTTAGTTTTTTCAATATGACCAACATTCAAAATTGCTGACCTGGCAAAATTGACCTCTCAGTGTCCTGAAAAAACTGCTATATAGTTATTATAAGGGAATTTCTATATTTCAGAACCACTAGGAGGCACTGTGATGAAACTAGGAGATTCCCCACTTTGTGGATGGTGTAGTTTTGTTTCATATCTCAGTGTTGCAGAGATTTAGCACTATGACAATTTTTGTCAAATACAGTGTAATTAAACAAGCAAAAATAAGGAACTTTGTTTCTACGACATACTGTTCAGCAGTTATAACCAGAAACACTAGTAACAATTGGTGGCAATATGGAGTTTTGGTGGCAATATGGAAATTGACTGCATGCACAACTACTGCGTTCAGTCTAATAAAGTTCAGATCTTTCCGATTTTAGCAATGGCAGCAGCCGTGTGTTATGCTTCGGAAAGGAGGACCCAAGTGCAGAGTAGTGATCGTTGAGCTTTATTTAAGAGAAAAAACAAATCTGCTACTCAACAGAGTAGGGAAGGCTCAGACCTCAAAATCAAACAGGAGTGTAGGCTGTAGCTGGAGACGCAGCTCCAGTTGTCAACTGTAGCCCTCGGGTACTCTGCACGACTGGTAAGACTTCTCCTCACAGACGCGACAACACAAGGGTACTTTCTGGACGACACAAGAGACATTAGGTATCAGGGTACATATAACTCTGAACAGCCACTAGCGAAACCACTGGATAGAGTATAATTCGCAACCTGGGAAAGAAACGACACAGGCTAAGTAGACGGTCTGATCAGAGCGCAATCAGCATCACGTGAAACGAATGAGGGTGATCACAGACAGGTGACGGAATGAGGAAAAACACAAATGACTATCACACTGTGCCTTTAATTTGCACTCACTCACTGCAGGAACTTCCAAAAATTAGTGTGAACGATGTACATTGTTTATGCAAAAAAAAGCTAGCGTGTCTCCCAGCTGTAAACTACAGAAAGTTTTTTAACTTCGGTAAAGTTATTCACAGATTCAAAGATTTCCCCGTTTAATAATGTGGGTTTTAAGCACTATTATCAGCAAATTAACACATGAGACCTCTTTGTAATCTATGTAATTTAGGCAACTAGCTACAAAGCTGTTTGTGCAGAATAATGCTTCTTCTGCTTTGAGTTGGTCATGCTTTGACAGCAATACATTTTTGTGATCGCTTAAAAAGGATTTTTTTTTTGCTCAAACGGCTTTGTACCTCGTTGTTGTCTTTTATTACAGCTTAGACCTTGAATTATTGAGCTTGGAAAAGAGCTTTGTTGCTTCTGCTGCTAACTTTACTGAAGTTGTCAACATTGCTATGTATGAATGTAAACAAGGATGGCGAAAGTGAACTGTACTATTTCAGAAAGGAAGCTCAACACGAGTGCAAGTAGCCCATTTGTAAACACAAGACCAATTTGTACACATGTGGCAAACTATCCTAAATAAGTCTTTGTAAAGTGATCAGGGGGTGCCATTGTCTTCAATGGCAGAAGAATAGTAAGAAGAATAGAAACAAATACAGAGCTACCATCGTAGAAGCGATTTGGTCCTTGGTCCGGAATAATGTCATGCCATTTGTACAATTCTTATCTCTTTAGATAAGGTGATTTACTCGATTTGACTTAATCTAACATCTTTTTAAAAAGAAAAGAAGAAGCTTCTAGAGAATTTAGGACAGATGGTTTGAATTACTGATGATGACATTTTTTGTAACATCATCACGTTGTACAGCTTGTCCTACTACAGAATGTAATATAGAAGCTAATTTAAATCTATGCTAATCTGAACCAATGCTAAAAGAGCTATCACCAGACCTGGAGACCTGCTAACCAGATTAAATATGAAAACAGAATTTATTGATAGTTTTTTCAAAGATGGAAGCATAAAAGAGTTTATCAAACCCAAATGAATTATTAAAAAAGTACAATCATGTTTTTTTCTAGTAGTCCCAGTTGGTTGAGTACCCTAAGCTTATCCTAATTATCTTTAGAAACAGATAAAACCATGTGTTTCTAATTTACTTACTAGTTTTCTAGCTGTAAAAAAATAGTGTTCTTAAATGTTCAGTGTTTAAAAATTGGTATAATACCATTCTGATTTTAATATTGTACTATCTCAGTGTTCCATGATGCAGGGAAACGTGGGAAGCGGTTTTGTAAGAAGCCCTTCAAGGTGGCTAGTGCCTGTTTGACAGGGATCTGCCTAGTTTTACTCATCATCCTGCTGGTCAAAAACATTCATACAGGTCTGTTTTCTCTTGTTCTTATTTTGAAATAATTTTGTTTTAAGGTGTGGCCTGTGCATTAAAATGTGTGTTCAAAGAATTATTTTATACATGTTTAACATTGATTATTCGGAACTCAGGAGTTCTCTTGTCTTGAGAATACTGTAAAATGTCTACATTTGTACGCCACTGATTTGTAGTTTTCTTTGTAAATTTATGAAAAGTTGTTTCATCTGTTTATGACTCTGTAACAGACAAGCAGAAGAGTTGTGCTAACGTCACCACTCTGACTGCCGACCTGCTGTTGCAAAAGAAGAGAAACAGTGAACTGGAGAAAGAGCTTTTGGTGCTGAAGAAAAAAATTGTTAATCTTGGTCAGTAAGCATTTGATTTATCCACGGCAATTTTAATTCATAACATAATGTTTTGGATTTATTTAGAGGCTTTGCTTACTCCACCAATGACTGCAATTCCAAACGTGGGTCCTTGTGATGAAAACTGGAAGCATTTCAATGGAAGCTGTTATTTCATCTCAGTCAGCCATAAGAGCTGGGCCAGCAGTCAGATGTACTGTTCAAGTAAAGGAGGACATCTAGCCATCATCCTCACCCCTGAAGAACAGGTCAGGACTTGATATGCATTCTGGGTAAACTCTATGGACTTTATTCATTCATTCATCTTCATGTCAGCTTTCTTCCCTTTCGGGGTCGCCACAGCGGAATGAACCGCAAACTCTCTGGCATACGTTTTATGCAGCGGATGCCCTTCCAGCTGCAACCCATCGCTGGGAAACATTCACACACACATTCACGTTATGGGCAATCGTTCTTACTCAATTCACTTATACCGCATGTCTTTGGACTTGTGGGGAAACCGGAGCACCCGGAGAAAACCCACACGATCACGGGGAGAACATGCAAACTCCACACAGAAATGCCACCTGCCCCAGCCGAGCCTAGAACCAGCAACCTTCTTGCTGTGAGATGACCGTGCTACCCACTGCACCACCGGGACTTTATTTTGAGACGATAATACAAACGCAAGTTTAGCTAAAACGAACAAAAATACTTTAGCAAAACATAAAAAAAAAAACTCACAGAACACACAAAAAAAATCAACTATTTATCAAATAAATTACTATGTTTTAATATAAGCTGCAATTTTTGTTTCAGTTTCAGTAATAAGAGTTTGGATTTCGATCCCAAAATGATGAGGTCAAATGCGTGCTATTAATCGAGCATGTATTTTTTAATAATCATGCGCAAACTTTATTAACATTTTTTGGTGGGTCACTTGATGTGCTGTTCAAATTTAGGTAGTTCGTGGTCCAAATGTGCTTAGTTAAAGTTCCCAAGAATAATAAAAACAGACTTTACTAGCTCATTTGTGGATGTTCAGTTGCAAGAAAAAGTATGTGAACCCTTTAGGAGTTTTGCATGAATTGGTTGTAAATGTGCTCTGATCTTAATCAAACTCACACCTATAGAAAAACAAAGTGTACTTGAAATAAGAATACACACAAAAAATGCAGGGTGGAATAAGTATTTGAACCTTTGGACTTAATAACTGGTTGACCCTCCTTTAGCAGTAACTTCAACGAAACGTTTCCTGTAGTTGCAGATCAAACCTGCACATCGATCTGAAGTAATGTTGGACTACTCCTCTTAACAAAACTGTTTCAATATAGCAGTATTCTTGCATGGGATGTCTGATGTGAATTGCTCTCTTTAGGTCATGCCACAGCATTTCAATTGGGTTAAGGTTTGAACACTGACTGGGGCACTCCAGAAGGCATATTTTGTTTTGTTGAAGCCATTACGAAATTATTTGAAACCGAGGGAAACCAATATATAACATCTTTAAAGCGTTATAGCCATCCCAATTTTTTCCTCCCATTTGATTAAGGTAAAATTAAAAACATTTTTATTAAGAAGTCTAAACAGCCTCTCGAGCTTTCGTAACAGATGAAAAAAAAATTTAAATGCCTTTTAATCTTAAACATAAAAACTATTCACCTATACACCATATAACATGCAACCATGGCTGAATCCTTCTGCCAATCACTTTCTATGCAAAGATTTAAAATCCTGGATTTATTTGTGCTTTGTTTCTCAAAGAGAAGTTTACTTTCTTCAAACGTTCAAGGCATCTTAATTGGAGATGATTCTCTGACAAAGATTCAGTACATACTTCCATCGAGCCAACAGATATGAAAAGGAATAAGCTGGGGCTGAGACTGGCTCATCCTTCAAAATTTTTGTACTTATACAAATATAAGTAAGTATTATAAGTATTTGCTTTTCAAAATCGACTATACGGACTCTGTATACCACTTCCTAGAGATGTTATTGCTTTGGATAAGTCGTCTTGACCCAGAAAGTGGAACCCATCTCATATCACATGATAACAAATTACCAATGACTTCGTTTACTTAAATGTCAAAAATTAAGAGAGAGAGAGAGAGGGGAAGAGAAAGACTTTACAGAGAGAGAGAGTGGAGGGGCAGAGAAAAGAGAGTGAGAGAAGGGAAGGGTGGAAAAGAGAGAGTGAAGAAGGGAGGTAGCAGAGCTAATCTGAGACACTTACAGAATGTGCGAGTGAGAATGTGTGAGTAACTCACAGTTAATACATGATACATTTTTTCTCAATCATTGATGTGCTCTGGGCATCTGGAGCCAGATAGTTATCATCACTACTAGACTCTTTTTTTTTTTTATATAGTTTGCAACATCATTTCAACCTTGACACTAAAGTGCAGCATGTAACTCCAATCGTTACAAAAAGTTCCTCCATTCACTGGCAGAACCATATCTAAGGCTATTCGATTTTGTATGGCCATCATTGATGTCTTAACCAGCTGTTCAGCTAACCTAGTGAGAGCAATGATAGTCGTATTGATAAAACATTGTTGATTATAATATAGATAATTAATCCAAGCCAAATTTTTATTGATTGTAATTTGTAAAATGATAGGATCCAATCCCACTACTACTGGGTTATGTGCAGCAAATTCAGGTGGGATATCATCTGGCACACCCTAAAAGTTAATTTTAACCATAAGATATTGTTCTTCGTAAAAATGTTCTTCTTTGTCAGTTTTTCTCTTGTTTCATTGTGCCTGAGCATAATTAGACAATTCATTAATAGTCTCATCCATTGTTTCAGATGCAACAATTTGGAAAGGCATAATTGATTGAACCAGATAGCACCATCTTTGCCAGTAGTTTAGTAAGAGTGCTCAGATTTTTCAATCTGCACACAACCACCAAAGGTCAGCTCTAGCATATACTTGATCAGTAAAGAGCTTCCTCACAGAGGTGGAGTCAGAATCGGTTAAAAAACCTTTACACCAATGTTCATGAAAATGGCCAAAATTGTGTCCTTCTCCTTTCTCCAACTGTAAACATGTGTAGTCACCCTTGTAAATTGCTACATTGTTTGGGATAGCTAAACTTACAATTGGATGTCTTTTTTCAGTTTCAGTTTTCAGTCTTTTTTTCCATGTTCTTTAAAAATGGTAACTAGACACAATCCATCGGCTATGGAGTGTACATGAGCCAGTGCGGTAGCTAATTGTGGTCTTGTTGCTGCGCACGCAATACAGTCTTCTTTATCCATTGATCTAGCAGTATATCCAATTCAACAACTCGTTATGATTGGTTAAGCCTGTTTCAACAGCAAATGTATTGTGAGTATTGGCACTTTTTTTTTCTCCAGGGTGTTTGCAATCCTTTGAAATTTGCAACTTTAGAATTTCACTAAGATCTACCAGTGACAACAACTACCACCATGAAATACATTATTGATGGCAGTTGCACAGGCTTAATAGTAAAAATAATATACAAAAGTTGTGAGAGTGTAGGTGGTATGCTGACCCTCTTACTAAGGTCATGTTCACAACCAGCACTTTGCTGTGTGGTCTCCATGTTCCAGTGAACAGAGACACCTCACTCCATGACCCACTCCATTTTTCAGTTGGAACCTCATTAAAAGAACAAATACATGCATAAACATCATAAGTCATTTCACTGGTTCACTTGCACATGGAATTAAGGCACAAAAATCAAACTGCACCCCTCTTATTGCTCCTGGAGCAGCTTCATGATAAATTTTTCAGGGTAAGCTTCAGTTATTTTTACGGCACCACTGAATCCTCTCAGTATAAAAGTGAAAAACAGCAATTTTATTAATAATTTGGATTCACAAATTTGTATACATTTAAAGGTACAAATTTCGCCTACATCTTTTTAAAAATGTTAACTTTTAGTTTTATAATTTAAAAGTTCAATTGTTAATTTTTTTTCGAAATTTGACAAAGTAATGAGCTACACCATATGCAAAGGTGGAGTCACTGTAGATTGTTCCTTCCTGATCAAGTAACATGTTGCATGCTTCTTTTAAATCCATTATTTCTGCTCATTGTGCATACCAGTTGTAACATTGATTTCTCAGACGGATGCAAAACTTCCTTCATCTCAATGACTGCGTATCCCATCTGACTGTGGTCTGTGATCTTTAAAGCAGGTGCCATCTATAAATAGAACCCTTCCTGAGTCTAGAGGCTCACTGGACAGACCAGAATGAATCCTCATGTCACAGTTGTGAGGTTGACTTTGTCTGCAGAACAAAACTCGTTCAGCTTCATTTTTTGTTTTAATGACTTTCACTGTAAGGATGTGTTTTTCAAGTAGTTCAATATATTGCATGCGTCTTCCTACAGTCAAATTGAATCTTGTTCAATAATACCAGCAACTTCATGGGTTGATCATATTTCCACAGGACTGCCTAAAACAACTTTTGAACACTTTATAATATGCCCAAAACATAGCCTTAATGTTAATCTCACAATCACTCCAAGAATCTAATACTTTTAGGTATGTTGAGAACCAACCAAGGGGGCACTGGTGTCCTTCTTTTTGGTGCAAAACTACAACAGGCAATCCATCTTTTCCTAGGCTACATCAATCAAAAATGGTTTTTCATGATTTTGAAAAGTCAAAACATTAGCTTACATTACTTCCTGTTATAAGTTGACAAACTGTTTTACAGCCTCCAGCATCCACTTTAGTTGACCCCTAAGATTTTTACTCCTGCATCATTCATGAGTTGTCTCAGTAAGTTTTTCAACATTATCAGCAATGAATTCACTACAAAATCCTGCTGTTCATAGAAATCCCAAAAACTCTTTAAGTGTTCTATGTTTGGGACAATTTCTGATAGCTTCCACATGTTTGTAGCTAATTTGTTTCATGCCCTAACGAATCTGTCTTCCCAGATAAGTCACACTTGGTTTTGCAATTATCAGATTTTCCAGTGACACTTTCATTCCTAGTTCAGCTAGTCTAGTTAGAACTTGTGAAGTTGCATTTAAACATTCTTCACAGGTTTTAGAGTAATATCATCACAGTATTGAATGACAGTTGTGTTGTAACCAAGGTCCAGAGTTAGATTAATTAAAAATTCATTAAAAATATGCGGAAGCCTTGAGGAAGTTGGCTGTAAGTTAGCTTTTGATCTTTCCAGGTAAACACAAACAGATGATAAAGAGGGATGGTAAAGAAAGCAGATGTCAAATCTATTGTAGAAAACCATGCATGTTTTACTTGAAATGTTGTTCAATATCAAATATGGATTTGCTACCACTGCAGTTGATTCTACAACAACCTATTTTCCAGTCTCCATTATCCATTGTTTTTAACTGGTAAAATTGGAATGTTACATTCAGTTTGATCGGCTTTTAATAATACACCTGCATTCAACAATCCGTTAATAACAGGTACAATTCCCAACTCAGCCTCAGATGTTATTTGATACTACCTCCTAAAGGGTGGATTTGTGTTAGGTTTAATTTCAATGGTGACACCCTGACATTGTTTCATTAACCCTTTGTCAAATTAATTTTTCGCCCACAGCTGCTCTGGACCTGAGCCAAAATGCTTTTCTCAGTCATTTCATTTAAGAATATTTGTTTTTCTCTTTGTCCTATAAAAGTTTTCTGAAAAAAAAACATAAAGCAACCATTTGCTTGTTTCATCCACCCAATGATCATTTTCCTTAATCCAATTCATTGACTCAGAGTGTTTAACATCACGCCCCCTTCTGCTCCTAATATTTGGGCTAATGACTTTGTTCCTCAAACTGTCCATAACCGTCTTTGGCAAACTGTTCACAGTCTATTTCCACGTATCATACAACTGCTTCCAGCTCTGATCTGATCTAATTTTTAAACTGTATTGAAGAAAACTTCATTCTTTTTAGAGCTGTCTGATCTTTGTGAGGCCATGATTTTTCCTCACACTTACATCAATTGTATCTTCACCTGTTATTGGAGGATCCTTAAAAGTTTCTCTTCTTCTCTACTGTCTTTCTGGTGTGGAAGTAAACTGCAGTCTATTTTTAGGGGTCGAGCACCAACGGTGCAAGAACCCTATTGTTTTTCGAAAAATTCTTATTTATTTATTTATTAATTTTTGTATTATTATTCTTTACCGTCTTTCCGGGGACTTTTGGGTACTTGAACATTAACGAAAAGTCCCAGATTTTTTGCACACGCCTCAGACCTGGTGAAAATTTACGTTTGATTGTGTTTCGAAAAATGAATAAAAAAAAAATTGCTCTATAGCACCACCTAACGCATTTTTGCAGCTGTTATACAACCAGTTTGTCGTAGGCGAATGAAATTTGGTACAAATGTGTAAAGGACCAAGCTGCAACTTTTGATAATATAAATCCTGTTTCCAAAATCGACAGGAAGTCGGTTATTTCGCAAAAAAACTCTAAAAATGGGCGTTTTTGCTCGTTTTACACTTTGACGAACTCCTCTCACAGATTTTATCCAAACGTCTCCAAACTTCTTCAGAATTATCATAAAGCATACGGCATGTGATATTCAGAAGCTTTTTTGACTATCATAAAGTGTGTGGTCGTGGGGGCGGACAATGTCCAAATTTCAACTCGAAAAAAGAAAGTAATAACGCGGGCAAAGAATGTCCGATCCGGCTCAAACTTGTCTCATTCTCATCATAGTCCAAGCCCGAGAACAGGCGTATGACAACGAACATCGTCCGCCATAGCGCCACCAAGTGAAGATCATTGAAAGCCTGTTTTTTATAGTTTTACCCTTCTATTTCAGGCAGTGTATTGCATACACACTTAAAACTTGTCGCATGCATGTAAGACCTTAAGACCTACAAAAAAAGTCCATTTGGTTGAGTTTCGAAACGGGATGGAAAACCGGATTTTTTTGTTTTATGTAAAAAATGGAGATTCCATACTTTGATGAACTCCTCCTAGGCGAAATGTCCGATCCAGCTGAAAGTTGGTGTAGTTAGTTGTAAGGCAATAGGGAAAAAAAGTTATCAAAAGCTGAGAAGTACGTCAAAAGGCCCTCTATAGCACCACCTCAAGCGGTTTTGTAGCTGTTTGTTTTTGCAATCAGTTTGTCGAAGGCGAATGAAATTTGGTACACATATGTAAAGGACCAAGCTGCAACATTTGCTAATATAAACCCTTTTTCCAAAATCGACGAGAAGACAGTAATTTCTCAAAAACCTCTAAAAGTGCGCGTTTTTGCTCGTTTTATACTTTGATGAACTAGGCAAAATGTCAGATCAAGCTGAAAATTGGTGTGGTTACTCATAACGCATTAGGGAAAAAAAGTTATCAAACCTAAGAAGTACGTCAAATGGTCTTGGGGTGTTGCCCCAGCAAAGTTCATCCTTCAAAAATGTGCAAAACCATTTACATATTTTGGCCTGTATTTCCATTCAAGTTAATCCACTATCATGGCATGATTAGCCTTGTCAGGTGGAACAAAAGGATATGCATCACTGTGACTGCTCTACAGCTCTCCCTTAAACGTGACAAAAATCTTAATTTTAACAGTTTTTATCGCTGTTGCTCAAGCAGTTTGTCGTAGGTGAATGAAATTTGGTACACATGTGTAAAGTAATAAGCTGCAACTTTTGCTAATATACTCCTTGTTTCTAAAATTGACTGGAATTCGGTTATTTCGCAAAAACCTCTAAAAATGCTTTTGCTTAATCTACACTTTGACGAACTCCTTCCACAGATTTTATCTAAACATCTTCAAACTTCTTGAGTATCATCATAAGTGTAACACGCTTAACTTGCTTGGGTGCGCATGAACCTTACTTCACAATGATCAGAACAATGATTAGGCTGTGGAGCCTAAATGTGTGAATAAAAACACAACAAAAATGTTACAAAAATAAATAATTGTGAAAATATCAAACAATACAAAGCAGAACAAATAATTAAACTATTTTAAGAGAGTCCAGGTCCTATTATAAAGTCCTCCAATTTCCGTAGAGCAAGTCCAAGAGAATCTCTGAATGTTTACGTCCAAGAATGCATACACATATGGTCCTCATGTTCCTACCGCTTTGTTGCGGTAGTCTGGTGGCTCGCCATCTTGGGCTGGTTCAATGAGGAGATTGGAAGAAGAGAAAAGAACCAAAAAAAACCTGACCTAAATAAGGTCAGAAACACAAAATAAAATTCAGCATAAATTTAAATGAAACGTTTCCTTCTAAAATTAAATCAATCAATACAAAAGTAAACAATCACAATGAATAAGTGAGAGTGAATAAACTAAGTGAATGGCCATTCAAAACAAGGTTTCCAATGCAAAATACACAGTCAAATTAGCAATTAAAGCTAATTAAAATATCAAATAACATTAATTGTTACATATATATAGTAATCGTCCACATTCATAAGTAACCATGTGATAAATCATAAGGCTAGCTTAGCCGTTAGCGTAACCGGCTAGGTGAATATGGCACTGCAGTTAACTTTTACCAAGTTTTAAAAGATTAAAGGTGAGAAGGAAAAACCAATGTTATTCCAGGAGCACGCTGAGCACGCCAACCACGCAGACAGCAGCAGACCTGAGCAGGCGGAAGTGCTTGTTCACTCGCGATCTTAAAGTGGTACACCGCACCAAAATAAAAGTACGGGAAAACTAGATCATGTGGGTTACATAAGGCATACGGAACCTTAAAATGAGAATTTTTTTTAGCTATCATAAAGTATGTGGTCGTGGCCAATGTCCAAATTTCGATTTGAAACAGGAAGTTGTTATAACTCGGGCATAGAATATCTGATCTGGCTCAAACTTGTCTCATTCTCATCATAGTCCAAGCCTGAAAACAGTTGTATGGTAAAGTACATCATCAGTTGTGTTGATATGCATAACAATTAGTTACGATGGTTCCATTTGTATGTATTACACGGGATGGCTAGAGGGTAACACCGACGGGAAGTCGGGTGGAGTGTTAGGTGTGTGTACGGAATAAACAGTCAGACGTTCCAGCAACTCGTGAGTGTTATCGCATCCATCAATGAACAAAACATAACATGGTGTCAGAAATAGGGACTGGAGTGCACCGGAGATGTGTTTAATAAACTGCCAGTGAGAACGAAAATGACACAAGTCCGCCGAGAGAGCGCGAGAGACAGGAGCACGTGCGTGTTTGGTACGAGTGCAGCAAGAGAACTTAACAGTGTTTGCCAGTAATGGAAAAGTTAAATCCACCATCACCAATGCAGCTTGTTGGTAATCTTGCAGAGAACTGGAAAACGTTTCAAGCAAAGATTCAACATTTATCTGTCAGCTAGTGGTGCTGGAGGTGACAATGAGAACCTTAAAGCGTCAATCTTACTCCATGTGATAGGAGAAGATGTGCTGGATATATATAACAGCTTCCAAATAAATGAGCAAGAGCTAACACTGGCTGTTCTGATGGCAAAGTTTGAGGAATACTTTGTGCCGAGTAAAAATGTCACTTTTGAGAGATACAAATTTTTCTCTGCTGATCAGAAACAAGGAATGACTTTTGATCAATACCTTGCTGAATTACACACACTAAGTAAAACTTGTGAGTTTGCGAATTTAAGAGATTCACTGGTCAGAGACAGAATAATCTGCGGAATTCCTGATAATGGCCTTAGGGAAAGATTGTTGGGTGAACCAGCATTGACACTGGAGAAAGCAGTCAACATGTGCAGAGCGGCTGAGATAACTCGAGCACAAGCAAAGGAACTGCAAAGAGATGATGTGGCAGTGCATGCTGTGAAAAGAGAGCAGACACACAAGCAAAAACAAACAAATCAAAGGGAGCAAAAATGGAAATCGTTAAAGAGCAAGTGTACAAGATGTGGTGGGACACACGCACCCCGATCTTGTCCTGCATATGGAAAAATCTGCAATAACTGTGGGAAAAATAATCATTATGCTAAGTGTTGCAAAACTGATGCTGCAAAGAGACAAGTGCATACAGTCGAAGAACAACCAGAGCAGTTTTTTGTGGATTGTGTTCAAACAGACCGAACAGATAAAGCTGAATGGATTGTACCCTTAACTATAAATGAAACAATAATTCCATTCAAGCTAGATACGGGTGCTCAAGTTAATCTGATGTCAGTAGAAGATTACAAAACCCTGAAAACTAAAAGCAAAATTCACTCCACAAGAATGAAAGTGGTAGGATACACAGGTGAGGATGTCCCTGTGAAAGGAAGTTGCCTGGTGACTCTGAAACACAAGGGGCAGCTGTTAAAGACACAGATTCTGATTGTTAAACAGAATGTACAACCAATTCTGGGATTGAGCACATGTGATAAACTGGATCTGGTGAGGAGAGTATTTGTGGTGACATCACAGAATGAAGAAAAAGAAACCGCATACATGGAGGAGTATGCAGACCTGTTTGAGGGACTCGAATGCCTTCCAGGAGAACACAGGATAAGCATAGATGACACAGTGACTCCAGTGGTTCATGCATGCAGAAAAGTACCATTTGCACTGCGAGAAAAAATCAAGGAGGAATTAGCTCGTATGGAGAAGCTAAATGTCATTAAGAAAATTGATGAACCAACTGACTGGGTGAGCTCACTAGTCATTGTTCTCAAGAAAAATGGCTCCTTGAGAATATGTCTTGATCCAAGAGATCTTAACAAAGCCATTAAACGTGAACATTTCAAACTTCCAACCAGAGAAGAGATCATGTCGCACTTTGCTGGGGCAAAGTGGTTCACCAAGCTCGATGCGTCTTCTGGTTTTTGGCAATTAAAATTAGATGAGGCTAGTTCAAAACTATGTACCTTTAACACGCCAGAGGGGAGATATCGGTTTCTGCGACTACCATATGGAATTCTCTCAGCGCCTGAGGTATATCACAAAACAATCCACATAATTTTTGAACACATACCTGGAGTAGAATCCATGATGGATGACATAATTGTATAGGGTTCCAGCCGCCAGGAACATGATGAAAGATTAAGGCAGGTCATGGAGCTCATAAGGCAGTCAAATCTGAAATTAAACAAAGAGAAATGTGAGTTTGCTGTCCAGAGACTAACCTTTGTCGGAGATGTATTGTCCGAGGAGGGAGTCAAGCCAGACCCAAGAAAAACCTCAGCTATAGTTAACATGGCAAGGCCTCAGATCAAAGAAGAAGTGAGGAGATTCCTAGGAATGGTCACTTACCTGGCTAAATTCATTCCACAGCTGTCCACACATTCTGCACCATTGAGATGTCTGCTGGAAGGAAAAAATGAATGGTTGTGGGCTAATGAACAGGAAGTGTGTTTTCAAAAACTAAAATGCATCATTACAGAAGAGCCAGTGCTTCGGTATTATGATCCACGTAAGAGCACACGGGTTTCAGCAGATGCCTCTCAAAATGGGCTCGGTGCAGTACTTCTGCAGCAACATGGTGAGAGCTGGCAGCCAGTGGTATATGCATCAAGGGCCTTAACAAGTGCAGAAATTAACTATGCCCAAATAGAGAAAGAACTTCTTGCTAGTACATACGCATGTGAAAGGTTCCATCAGTGCGTATATGGACAAGTTTTTGAAGTGGAAACCGACCACAAACCACTGGTGTCTATCATGTCAAAAGCCTTAAATGACTGCCCCATGAGAATGCAGAGAATGCTCATAAGACTCCAAAAGTACGATGTCAAAATGATATATACACCCGGGAAGTTCATGTTTGCAGCCGATACGCTGTCCAGGGCTGTCGGTAAACAGGAAAACACCATCTGTGAGAAAGCCGCAGATATACAAGCCTATGTTGACATGATCATGACTTCTCTTCCCATGTCATCTGAAAAAGCAGGAGATATCAGAAATGCAACTATGCTGGATGGAACAATGACCCAGCTCAAAGAAACAATACTACAGGGTTGGCCTGAAAAGAAAAATTAATGTCCACAGCAAATTCATGATTTTTGGTATGCAAGGGATGAGCTTTCAGTGGTGAATGACATTGTTTTCAAGGGGAACAAGTTTGTGATCCCTCAATCAATGCGCAAGGAAATGCTGTGGAAAATCCATGAAGGACATTTAGGTGAAGAAAAATGCAAGCGTAGGGCATGGGAGGTGATGTACTGGCCTAGGATAAATCACGATATCAGCCAGACTACAGCAGCTTGTGAAATATGCCTCACTTACAGATCTAGGCAGCAATCGGAGCCAGTCATACCCCATCCAGTGCCGGACCATCCATACCAAAAGGTAGGCGTAGATCTGTTTGACTGCAATGGGAAGAATCACATAGTAGTTACAGATTATCTCTCGAATTACCCTGAAGTTACTACACTACAGGTGACATCTAGCCAAGCCATCATTGCATTTATGAAGTTTTTTCTGATAATGGGCCACAGTTTTGCAGTGTAGAGTTTAAAACTTTCGCTAAAGAGTGGGGATTTCATCATACCACATCAAGTCCAAACTACCCGAGATCTAATGGGTTGGCAGAGAGTTCTGTAAAGATTATGAAGTCTCTCATGAAGAAATGTCATGATGGGAAGACAGACTTTCACAATAGTCTAATGATTTACAGAAGCGCTCCACTAGAAAATGGTTTGTCCCCAGCTCAAATGTTGATGGGTAGACGGATACGCACCAACCTACCTATACATCAGGATTTGTTAACACCTGCAGGGGTGAAAAATGTGAGAAAAGCAAAGCAACAACTCAAAATCAAACAAAAACAGAACTATGACAAGAAAACAAAAGCCTTGTGAAAACTCAGGTCAGGGGATCATGTTCGCATTCTGGACCATGCAAAAGGAACATGGACACGTCAAGGTTGGGTAGAGAGAGAAGTAATGCCACGTTCATACATGATACAGACAGAGGAAGGAACAATTCTGAGAAGAAACAGAGCTGACATAAGACCACAAGTGGATGTCCAGGAGCACAAATTGCCATCAAATGAACCAGATGCCATTGATATTTCAGTGACTAAACAAGTTAAGAAAGGTTCTTTGCTTCACACTGACTCTGATCTGAGGAAGGACGTAACTGCTTTACCTGAGCAGAACTGCAGACCCAAACGGACCGTTAAACCTCCTGAGAGGCTTATTGAAATTTGCTAATCCTAACAAAATAATGATGTATTAATAATTTAACAGATTGTGGTACTGTTGTTTTGCTATAGTTCCAAATTAATAGTGTAACTTCTTTGACAAGAATGTTCTCATTTAAAAGAAGGGAAGATGTGTTGATATGCATAACAATTAGTTACGATGGTTCCATTTGTATGTATTACACGGGATGGCTAGAGGGTAACACCGACGGGAAGTCGGGTGGAGTGTTAGGTGTGTGTACGGAATAAACAGTCAGACGTTCCAGCAACTCGTGAGTGTTATCACATCCATCAATGAACAAAACATAACATCAGTCATAGCGCCACCTAGTGACGAGCACTGAAAGTATGTTTTTTTTTTTATGGTTACGCTTCTATTTCAGGCATTGTATTGAATAAACACTTAAAACTTGTCACATGTGTGTAGGACCTTAAGACCTACAAAAAAGTTCATTGGGTCGAGTTTCGAAATCGGACGGAAAACTGGATATTTCAGGTTTTATGAAAAAAATATTGACTTCATACTTTGACGAACTCCTCCTAGGTGAAATATCCGATCCAGCAAAAAATTGGTGTGGTTACTCGTAACGCATGAGAGAAAAAAGTTATCAAAAGCTAAGAAGTACTTCGAATGGTGTTGGGGTGGCGCTCTATAGCGCCACCTGAAGCAGTTTTGTAGCTGTTGCGCAAACAGTTTGTCGAGGGAGAATGAAATGTGGTACACACATGTAAATTACCAAGCTGCAGCTTTTACTAATATAAACCCTTTTTCCAAAATTAACAGGAAGACGATCTGTTTCTGACTCTTCTGAAATCTGACTCTTGTTTTTATATGAGTTGTTTGTGTAACAATAAGGTTCGTTTTCACGTTTAAACATTTGTAACGTTGGATACTAGGTAAAGTGCCTTTTCACGACGACGAGTGAAAAAACTCGAAAAAGGCCGGGAGGCAGTACCTTTGCTCGGGCGGACACATTGTGCGAGACCCCTCCCATTGCTGCTTGCAGCTTTAATTAGATATGCATCTGCTGAAGCTGCCGTTCGGCCACTTGTCACTGATGTCTCGCAGTAGGGAATTTTCTGGTTGTTTTTATTTGCCATGATTGAGTATGATTACTTTCTTTATCTAATTTAGTTCCTTTAACTGATAATTTTAACATTGTTGAACAGTGCTTGAGGAATAATTTATTTCTAGGCCAGATTTTCTTATTCCCAAGCTCAGAAACTTCCAAACTTTTGAATGAAACTATTTTAAATTGGCTCAAGTACTGCAAAATCTTGCAAAATCACTCAACTATTCGCAACAAGAACAACACATCAGTTGTTGGGTTTAAACTCAATCAATCATTTCTCCATAGCTCATCACCTTTTATGCTTTCAATAATTCACAATGGTTTCAGACAATACAATTGTCAAAACCCTTTAATTATAATTTTTCCAGATATTTAAATTTTCAAAGCATTATTGCAATCAACAAACTCTTAAGCATTTTCCAGTGCTGCATGTACTTAAACAACTATATCAATTTGGTAATCTTTTAGATGGTTTCAGTGCTTTTCCCCACCTTGTCTTTTTAAACAGTCTTAGCTTAATCATGAAAGGTACCAGACACAGTTTTGTCTCATCAAACAGACTACTTTCTGAACATTCCAAGAACTCCAAAATGATTTTTATAGCTACCTGTATAATTGGAGTCTTTTGTTCAGATGCCCCCACGCAGAATGTCATTGAGAGGTTCTCCTGTTTGTTATTGTTACCTTCAGGCTGGGCTTTTAGCACCAAAATGAAGTGGAAAGGGGGACTGTTAATAAAGTTAACATTAATAACTTGTTTTGTTTTTTGGCTCAAAGAGAAGCTTACATTCTTCAGACATTCAAGGCATCTTTATTCACTATGATTCTCTCACAAAGATTCAGTACATACTTCCATCGAGCCAACAGATATCAAAAGGAATAGGCTAGAGCTGAGGCTGGCTCATCCTCCAAAATTTGAGTTCTTATATCATTGTATTTGATTTTCATAATAGACTATTCCAAATCTGTACACCATTTCCTACAGTTGTTATTGCTTTGAATAAGTCATCTTGACCCAGCAGGTGGAACACCAGGACAGCCTGGCACAAACACAGCTTATTCCCATTCAGCTTGTGAATCCATAACTTTCCCCACCAACGCTCTTTTAAATATTCAACTAAGCATTGGAACTCTGATGTGAACTCTTTGCACATTTTCAGTCACTTCATATTCAGTTGTTCTGTTGCTGCACTTTACTTATACATTACACTTTGGTCTGCACATTACCTCCAAAGCAAATTTTTTGAAGCACCTTGACATAGTTACAGTCTTATTATTTTTTTCTACCTTGTTTTTACTGCCTCTACTACTGTATTCTATTTACTTGTAACTTATCAATTTAGTTATTTAACCTGTGTTACTGTATTTTGCAATGTTAGTGTGTCTTTTTTTGTACGAACACAGGAGAGTGTGTTTCCTCCATTGAAGTGGGAGGCATCTCCTTCTTGCCTGGTAGGGGTGTTTTCCGCTCTGTTGCAACAGGGGCTTTCATCTTATCTGCTGAGTCCAGATGTTTCTTTACTCAAAAACAGGATGTGCTATGGCCTTGCCTTTACACACAAACCTTCTTATTTAACTCTTCAGTTTTTTATTTTAATCAGAATTTAGAAGGTAAAAAGTTAGTGAATAAATAAGTACTTTTTAAAAAAGGTAAACTATAAATCCCACAGTGAGAGAGTGTTCACTCAAAAGACATTGTTTTAAATGTACAGTTAATAAAAATAATCTCAATCGTTGATTGTAAGACATTATAATCAATTGATTTCTGCTTCAGTTCCATTTGGCAAAAAACATACATTGTATACCTTTGACTTTCATCAAATGTTGTAAAGAACTGAAACTTTGTATAGCTTTGAATGTCATCAAATGTTGTAATGAACTGAAACTTTTGGATGACTGCAATAGAGGAAGGAAATATTATGTAAGGGATATACAACTGTTGTGTGTGCATTATTCTTTTTTAAATGCACAACTTGGAGGCGAAGAACAGAGATGAATGAGCCATGTTCTTGGAGCTCTGAGGTGAGCCACCCAAGACAACCACACAAGAATCAAAGTATGATGATCATGCAATCGCCTCCAGTGACTTCTGTCTTACCGCTGTCCGGCATCTTCATTTTCATTAATATTCTATGAGCTCCTTCAATGATGTGGAAGAAGTTTCTCTTTCAAAGATAAACTTAGAGTGGGGCTTTCCAGCTTCTCATTCAGTAGCCCGCAGAGTTCATTACCAGGTCTCACAAGGCCATAAGTCAGCTTCCACTTTTTTCCAGTTTTTTTTTCTTTTCGTTTTGTTAATTTCTGTTTTGTCTTTGTTTGTTTTGTTTTTCTTCATGTGCTGTCAGACGAACTGTTCATCGATGGATATTATGTTTGTATATTCTTTATGCTGGGGAGGTGACTAGCACCTACCTCAGTCAGTGAGGCTCCCAAGGACCTCTCAGAGGGAACTCCTTTTTACTCTACCTGATACTCACTAGGACTTTGTGAAGCTGCTTTGAAAGCAACTGATAAAAACTTGATTGATTGATTTCAGACTGAGTCACCAGACATATTTAGTCTGTCATATGATGTTTATGTTTTCATTGCCTCTTTTGCTAAATCAACTGGCAAGAGATCCAACTACCCTTCCTATATGTCAACTCTCCTTTTATAGAGGTAAAGTTGCAGTATCTCACCATTTCAGAATATGTTTTTTGCTCATACCACATAATTCTTATCTTTATGGCTCCCAATAGTCCTCCTCAGCCTCCATTTCTCCTCTCTTGAGTGCCTCAGAAGACAGAAACATATAGAAACACATATGCACAAACCACTTCTCCTTTCTCTGTAAGTTGAAGGAACATCTTGTTTTTTGCTGACACAGAGGCTCACATAGAGTTCAGCTTATGTTTATTACAGATGGCTAGAGCAAATATAAAAATCAGAACAGAGTTTTAATGTAAACGAAAACTCCCAATCATCTCTATTGATTAATACATGATTACTACTTCTAAATGATTAAGACGAGTATAATACTTGGAGTATATGACTGCAATCAAAGTCCTTCAGTTATTAAAGAAATTATTAATGTTTGCTCTGCAGTTATCGAAATGAAAAAAGTTAAAGTTAATTATGTCTGCTTCACCACTTCTCATTCCTGACAGAGAAAATTACGTTGGTCATGTAAGGTAAAATTATATAAAATATATTTGTTACAATAACAGGTTTTAAACATTTACTTTGACCTCTTTAAAGGCATTCATTTGGGACCTGCTGCCACGAGGACACTGGAATGCTTACTGGTTTGGAATCAGCGATGAAAGGGTGGAGGATGACTGGTACTGGGTGGATGGAACTAAACTGGTTGGAGGGTAAGTGGCATCATGTTTTTTTAATCTTAAATATTTAAAAAACAAACTTCTGTTTTTGGTGACTCATGTTTTTTAAGTTAAAATTGTTGAATTATAATATTTCAGTTTTTTTTAATAAATACTTTATTTTTATAATAAATACCCCTCTAGACTATGTCTGTCAGGCTACGAGACAGATGAGGACCCAAGAGCGTCACGTTTAACAGAGATTCTTTATTGAGTGGTAAAGACAAAGAAAAATGAAGCAGACTTCAATGCCCAGCTGGCTGCGTCTCGTGGTGCTGCCGGGAGACGAAGCCCTCGAGGTCTTCACCGGGTAGTAGATCGAAGAGCCGGGGCAGGAGAGTAGAGCGTAATTAGTAGCTGGCGGTAGATCGGGTAGCCGGGGTTGAAGATCAGAGCACAGTCGGGAACAGACAGGCGTTGGTTCTATCAGGGCAGGAGAGTTGCGCGTGGTCGAGGCTGTCCGAGTCATCAACGGGCATTCAGGTTCGGCAGACAAACAACAGGCAGTGGGGACAGAGAAACAGACAGGCAGGAAGCAAGTAATAAAAACAGGAGAGGAGCCAGGAGTCATAAGAGCTTGCCTCAGCATGCTGTAGGTTCGCAGACGATCTGACACCGGCTGTCTAAAACCAGGCGCTTAAATAGAAAGAAGAGTGATTTAGGATAAGCTTCAGGTGTGGTGGTACTCAGCATGAGAGGCAGGGGGCGTGGCTACCAATCAAACTCAGGTGTAGTGGAAAACTACTGGGTGAGAGAGAAACATCGAGTAGGCTCGTGACAATGTCACTGCACCCCTCATAACCTTCAAAAGGCAGTATTTATTGTAAACAATTTCTTCGAATCGCCTCAAATGGTGAGGAATTCATCTGCTGGCTCAAGACATCCAAAAGCACATTTTTCTTAGTAATTGTTTTTCTGACACTGTTACATTTCCGGGTCACTCAGTGGATGCATTCTTAGACTTATTTGCTTGGTGATTGTAAACATTCTGGTTACATTTAGATAAAATAACAATAAAGGTAGTATGTGGCTCTAAATTAATTGTCAGAGTATTTAATTTATTTGAGAAGAAAAAATATAGTTTACGTGTTCTAGTAAAAAGCAAGACTCTGTTTATTTGTAAACATAAAAGGATGAACCTAACTGGTTGGTAAAAGGTCTTCAAAAATTTTTGCTTCATCGAACCTGTCCAGACGAATGTTTGTAGAGGTAAAAATTTTTTATTAAATTAGGATATATTGTTAATTTTGGCATAGTCTGTGTTCACTGAACAATTTATCGGTTTAAAAGTAATCATTAGTCATGATTAAATATCACATTTAATTATATTGGTGAAACACATGTAGCTTAAACGAGGATAAATATATTTTGTGTTTTTAAAGGGAGTCTAAGTTAGCCACATTTTGTAGTTCTATTTATAAACATGTTAGGACCTATTTGTGAATCTCAAAAAGATAACGTTACAAAAAAAGTCACAGTAATGTCACAGTTGATTTAACTTACAAATGTCTGACTAAAGTAATGTTTCATACAGCCTATGGTAAGTTCCCCCAAAGCAAAAGTATTTATATTTCAGGTATTATGTTTAAATTTATTTTAAGTTTACTTGGGTCACTCTAACACTTTTAACACATTTTGAAAAAAAATACTACAATTTACTTAATAGAGTTACTATTATACTTTAAGTGAAGGAAATGTTTACTCATTACTTACTTCATTCACTTTTACATATTTTAAATTGTCACTGTAACATATGTTGACAAAGTATATATTTCAGAAACAACATTCTGAGCACCTTCATGTTGTTTTCAGCTTGTAGGGAACTCGTCTCTTCGGAAGCGCTGTAATAAATAATATAGTTCCCCTCCTGGACAAAGCTCTGTCCTTTGTAACTAACAGCAAGATGGATGACGTTCTTTTCATTTAAAAAAGTCCAACTAAACTTTTTACCTTGTCAGAAACAGAGAGAGCTATTATTTTATTAAAACATTGGGAAGAAAGTTGTAACAAAACAATTATTGTTATTATTATTAGTAATAACTTAATGAAATGCTTTACAATATTGCTTATAATCTTTTTGTGACACTGTTATCCCACACAGGTTCTGGGAAGAAGGTGAGCCTAACAACCATGATAATGAAGATTGCGGATACATGATAAAGACAGTTGTTTTAACACGTGTGGCCACCAGGAGTTGGTATGATGCCCCTTGTTACATGTATTTGCCCTGGATCTGTGAGAAGCAGGCTTACACTTTGACATCTTCACTTCAAGCAACTTATTGAGCAAAATTTAAAAAAATATATATTTTTATTGATAATTGTTGACCAAATTATTCTTTAATCTTATAAGTGCTATAAGTGATTTTATGACTGTAAATCCGCCAGAAAGATGGCTAACTTTGTATTATTTGTATTCCAAATGCACATGTACAATTGTAATGTCATAGTCCTGGAAGTCATTAGTGTTTTTTCCCTCTCGTCACCTGCCCCTCATTTCCCTCACACTTCTCAGGTGTCGCTGCTCGTCTGCTGATGAGGCGCTCTATATTAGCTGTCTCGCTTTTCTGGTTCTTTACGGATTATTGTTTGCAAATGTGTTACGCGTCTCTCAAGATCACGCCTGTGTTTGTCCGCATACCCTCTGTCGTCCTGTGCCGTTCAAACCTGTCGTGTGTACCCATTTCCTAGTGAAGAGGAGAGAGAGAGACGTTACCCACCTGATCTCAGCGAGTTGCCTGGAGACTTCTGTTCACCCACCAACCGCACCCCAGTCTGGAGCGATCGCCTACGAGGTTCGCTGTACCGGCATCTGACTGCCGTCAAAGACTTTAGTTTTCCTGTTCTGTTGAACAGTGGATTTTGTTTCATCTTCATTAAAGATCCTTAAAAGGAGCTCCTGTGAATCTGGGTCATCTTTTCCATATCATCACATGTAATACTTGTCAATGAATGTAATAACAATAATGTTATTAAATAACATTGTGTTATTTAACACAAAATGTTAAATAAATTGTGTTTACATACTTTAATGTATGTATGTTTTGGAATCCACTAGTATGTGTTGGAATAAAAACATTTTGAACTGAGAAATACATATTGTGTTCTTGTAACGACCAAACAACTACAAATTTGAAGACTTCTGCAAATAATTCAAGAAACAGTGGGAAGCACTGTGGGAAGTGGTTGGAAGATCCTACCACAAAGACTCTGACACAAACAATCTTGTCGAGCAGTATATATTATATTTAAACTATTATACATTTCCTGTATTTTTACTACTCCATCTCTTACCACCTCAGACTAAAAAACTCTACCTTCATTATACTGTTTGGCGTAGAAATCATTCAATCCATTTAATTAGATATCCAAGAAAAGAAAAAAAATATTTAAACAAATAAATAGCTCATAAAGTTACCAGCTGGTGTGAACTATTAACAAAGGATCTCAAATTTGTGATTTCTGTCCCTACAATTTCCTCCATCGATTGAATCTTTGTGGAGTCCAAAATCTGAAATTGGATTAATTGATTGAGGTTCTACTGACCAAGGCTGACAACTACTTTAACATATTATACAGTTTTCAGTCTTGGGAGACTCCAAAACCAGTAGAGAATGAGACACAATGGTTCCTTGGTTACTGTATAACCAACAGATAGCTATTTATTAATTATGTGGTAGATACTGATAGTTACTAAGTAGTTAATGCTTAACTAGTGCTGTCAAAATTAACTCGTTAACGCACGCGATTAATTTGAATTGTATAACGCGTTACAAAAAACTAACACAATCAACAATGTCTTTCCTGTTGTGGTCGGCGTGCTTTAAATGAAGTATGAAGAAGACGCATGCACTTAGTATGAGGCATGGCATGGTGAGTGGACACATTACAGCACCCAACACACTGCAGATGTTTACAGACCTAAAGTTTATCCCAAAGATGAAAGGAATGATGCTTTATTAAGCGAGCTGTTAATGGCAGAGAGTCCTGGAAAACAAGAGTCTGAAGAGACCACAAACTAACAGCCACCAAAGAAGATAAGCAAAAAGTTCATTTGGAGGATATTGATTGTTTTTTGCAGGTATGTTGTTTACATGACAAAACCTGTGCTACAAGTAAAAAAAAAATCAATAAACGATCATAGCTTGAATTTAAATAGTTTCTTTGTCTTCAATTTAAATTAGTATTTTACATTGTACAAGAATAGAAAAAAAAAGTCAGTCTTGTCATTGCGATTAATCGGGATTATTAAAAGAAAATTGTGCAAATAATTAGTTCATGTTTTTAATCGAACACTCTTAACTAATTAGTAACTACTGTTATAATAATAGTATAATTTTTGGTCCCTCTCTAAAACAAATTTTTTGTCTAAATTCTTTTTAATAAAAGTCAAATGTAATTTTACTATTTTTCAAAACGCTTTTCAAGTGGATATATTGTAAAACCATAAACTGCCTTTAAATGTGCCCTTTTAAATAATTTATCATAAATATTTGACCCTTATATCACTGCACCCTTAATAACTATAGAAAGACATTTTTTATCGTAAAGAATGTGAAATGGTTATGCTCCACCAAAGGAGCCGTGGACCTTTTGTTCCTTCAACCGCCATGCCTCCCGCTGTTTTCTTGTCCACCCATTTCTCTCTGTTAGCCCTTTTCCTATCATTTTACATCTTGTGAAAAAAAGTAGATTTATCTTTGTTTCTGTGCGTAAATTATGTTCTCGATGACATATTTCTTTTATAGATATTCGTGAGTAGCAACAATGGGTACGTCATTGCAAAACACAATTTATTTACAAAATTTTTATTTATAACACAAATAGGTCCTCATAACATAGATGAGCTTTTTAAAGCCAACATCGACAAATACAATTGTGATCAATCTCGATGCAATACAACAAATGCACACCTTCATTTAACTCTGCATTACTTAACCAGCAATGTTTCACCACTTCTTAAATTGGCATTTCACTTTGCTGCTACATACTTTTTTCTCCTTCAATCACATGGATCTTGTCTTGTCTGTTCATGGGATGTTGCTGAGCGTTTGCTGAAAACACCATCTCAGCAGCACCAGTGATTTTCTTCTACACAAGCACTGCAAGTTTTCCCAGGGAACAGTGCTACAAGCAAGAGAAAATGTCCTCGCTGGTCCCTTTTCAGATGGGAATATGAGTAATCATAGATGCCACATTTTTCAGAAATATGTTGGTTCACATCTTATAAGCAGCAACATTCAGAGGCTCTTTGCTTGGGACACACCAGTCATCTGCCTCCTGGTTGACTTTATAATTGCGCAAGGCTGTCTTGTTGAACACCGGAAGCTTCTCCACTGAATCTGTTGACAGGGCCTGTGGGGAGAGGCATGGTGATTAATAATGCAAGGACTGTACAAGTTAACTTGAGATCCCACAAAGTTACAAGCTCGGTAAATAAATTGAATACAAACAGGAATGTTTCATTCCGTTTATTGTTTGATTGTGTGCACTACAGAACTCCTTCACTTTTGACCTCATCTCATTTTCCAGTAAGTGTGGATGTGACAAAACTCTTTTCAAGTCAACAAAGAACAATTTCACATTATGGAGTGGGTAACAAAACTTTATCTTCATATCTCTTAATCTGAGGAAGTTTAGTGAAAATGTATTCTATGACTAGTGTCAACTAGACACTGATTTTTGAATGTTATAAACCAATTACATATTTTTTTGTGTGTGAAAGTTTAAAGAACATTAAGCTTTCAACTCAAAGTGAAGGCCAATACCAGCTTCACAAGAATTGAATTATAACATCTAATGATGAGTGCTTGATCTTTAACCCTTAAAGGCTTTACTTTTTACCACGTTGTTCTTATTAAGGTTGTTTCTTGCCTTCTTATTAAAAGTTTGATGGAGTAGATGAAATATATCTCAAAAACATTGGGTAAGTAAAACAAACCTAGAATTCGTAAAGTTTAGAAAGTTTTTTCCATCTACATTCTTTAGCAAGTATAGAGCTTGAATTCTTGATTCAAGCTCTATTCAATTGAATATTGAATATTATTCAATTGAAGTTGGCTGGATTTAATACAAATCTTATTTGAGTACAGATTTTCCCTTAGTGAAAATGCAGAAAAAAAGTCTCAAGTGGTTTTCAATGTTGTACTTTTTTTTTCAATTTTTCAAGCATTCAAATATCTTGTCCATGATTGTAATTTTCATTCATGTTTACATATGCATTGAGCTCCATACCTTCAGCCGAATTGAAGCATCAGTACCATAGCCCTCCATCGGGTAAAGCTGGAGATCACCCTGAAAGTATTGGGCATAGAGACGAGAGATGGGAAGACCATAACCAAAACCAGCCTGAGGGAAGAATACAATGGTATAACATTAATTTTAAATACAATTAAAATAATACACCAACAAACTTTTATTGTTCAAATCAAGTTCACCCAAACAAAAAATTGTCAACATTTTCTCAAATTCAAGTTGCTTTACAACTATATTTTGTTTCGTTTCACGAACTACACCTATTGGTCACCTGTCTGCTAATTATATGGTTGTGTAGCACAAGTGTAAGATGTACACTTTTGTAACTTGAATTATCAATACTTTTAGTACTTTCAGTATTTGCATTTTTTTTGTATAATTTATTATGATATTAATTTCACAAACCTCTTTAAACCCTTTCATTTATTTTCTTTATTATATAAATATTGTCATTTCAGATTTGTTGCCTTATTAAAATTATGATTTAAATGTGTGTCGCAATAGATGTACTGCCCCTTTAAATTTTTTGGGCGTTGGCTGGAAACACCCATTTAAACTCCATTTTGAGATTCACCGAGAAAAAAAGCCAAACACTGTTCTGACCCATCTGGTTGCTGTGAAGTGTTCAGTGGATTTTAAGTTATCCCTTGAAACTGATTTGGTGAGTTTTGTCAAGTAATTTGTGTATTTTTGGTTGAAGCTTCTGCTGAGTATTTGTGTTTGAGTTTATTAGTTTGGCAATTGTTTGTACAATTGACTTTGATGTTTGGTATCAATGTGTGTTTGTGTTTCATGTGTTTCATATAGGTTTATTGTTCTGTTTGAAGTGAAGGAATGCATGTGTTGATAGCATTTTAGTTTAAATATTTGGTATCTTTGAATGCTGTAATGACTTAGCATTTATCCAATCTTTTGAATTTTGAATATTATTATTTGACCTCGTATAGGTCAGGTTTTTGGAAACCGTGAGAGTTGGATGGCGAACCCCCACTAATCTGGAACATTGCTGAATTTTCAGTCTCATCATTTTGGACTTGTTTGAATCCTACATCAAAGTGGGATCGATTTCACACCACCTCACCAACCTGGGGCAGGCCTTGCATGAATACTAACTCTGAATCAATTACTGAACAGACATCTGATAAAGAAAACTGTCGGAAGAACTCTTTGTGCTTGATCAAACTTTTTGTTTGGTATCAAGGGTATTTTACAAAAGTGCACTTTTGATCCATTTACTTCAATGTACAGACCGGTCTATCTTTTGTAGTGTGTGTGTGTGCTAACATCTTTTCCTTAAGTCTATTTTTTTGTTTCTACTTTTGTTTTGTTTATTTTTTCAAATGGTACCTTACATAAAGCTGGCAATTATTGAAACCTTGGTTTCAATTTGCTATCATCTCTTCAGACTCCATAGTCGAACCTAACTGGTCCATATTGTTATTTTATAGTCATCACCCAAATTTATTGTTTACACACATCATATTTAGCAAACAGGTGCTACAGTTGCTTCGCCTGAAATTGTGTTCGCTGAACTACACTTCATGGGTCCGCTTTCATAGAGTCAGGCCAGAAAACACAAGCAAGTTTGGTGAGATTGGGAAGTGACCCGGGTCCGAAAACCGCCCTAATGTGCAAGGAGGACAACCAGATGTTTTAAAATCACCAAAACCTTGAGATCTGGAGGATGGACAGCTTACTGATCAAGATAGGAGTTATAATTATGCACGCTGATAGCCAGACTGGGCCAGTCACGGTAGGTGAGGGAACCTGAGAAGTGACAGATTTCAATTACCCAAACTAGAACCAGACTTGCTGATCAAGATGAAGTTGGTAATCATGCATGCTAAAAATAGCAAGCCTTATTTTCGCCAAAATTCTTATCACATGGATGAAAAAATATATAATTTCCTTGTGCAGACAATAAAGTTCATCTTTAAATGAGCATTTTGAGAGAAAATAATTTTTCTTAATTCTGTTGTGTTTTGTTCTATATTTTAAGGGTTAATGTGTGTGTTGTATGTCAATAAAATTGACAATTGTAATTTCTTGAAATTGGTCAAATATTTTTATGTAATATTTTGTTATCAAAAATATCCTTTAACATTAGTATCTCCATATTTACCTGAAATAACTTGCTATTATTATAGAGCTATATCACCCACGCCTATGAATAATATTCTTTGACCCAAACTAGAATCAGTCTTGCTGATCTAGTTAAAGCATATACTCATTCACAAGGATGGCAAGACTGGGCCAGACATGCTAGGTGAGGGAACAGCACCTTTGACCCAAACTGAAACCAGGCTCTGCTGAATCAAGATGAGGGTTGAAATTCATACACACTAATTGCAGACATAGACCAGACAAGCTGGGCGAGGAGATAGAAAACAGAGAGAATGGTTTTCTTTGACCCAAATTGGAACTGGGCTTGCTGGTCAAAATGAGGGCTATACACATACACACTGATAGCAAACCTGAGCCAGACACATTGGATGAGGGATTGGTAAAGTGAGATAGTAATCGATTAGGTCCAAACTAAACTTACTGGGTGAGGGGACAGCATAGAGAGAGAGAGGAAATTATTTGTTTATTTTAAACTGGCACCAAGTTTGCTGATTGAGATGAGTGTTGAATTCCTGCACACTGATTTGCAGGCCTGAAACAGACATTAAACAGAGTGAATGGTTTCTTTGACCCAACTGGAAGAAAAGGGGAAAGTATCTTGGGTTTGTGGGGAACTTTAGCTTATGAGGTCGTTTTAGCTATATGATGGTTTTGTGAGCCGCTCATGTGGCTGCCCTGATATGGAAGGAGGGGCCTGCGTAGTTATCAGACAATATTCTAGAAGCTCTCAGGACTGATTTGAGGTGTTTCAGAAACAACTGGTAGGTTTGTGGGCTTCATCAAGGAACAGAGGTTCCGAAAGGCTACATGCCTGGGAAGACCTCCAAAGGCAATACAGCAGCCACTCCAGAGTGGAGCAGGCCAGTGGGCTGCAGAGGGTGGAGGGGCAGCTGAAAGTGCCTTGCTGCCAATAAGGCCCATGTTCAGGATCTATCACTGGGTCAAAGTGGAAGAGAATTGACTAATATATTATATCTTAAGGAGCTTATGTATTATATCTGGCTAATGTATTATATCTTAGGGATGAGATGGATAGAATCACCTGGTGATAGTCTGCTAATTAAATGAGGGCTACTCCCAAAATTTAGTTCACAGAATAACACTTGAAGTAAAATATAGTGACAACCAAAGCCATTTACACAGAAATATTTTAAGCCAAGTGGAAAAAAGAGAGAATGAATGGCAACATTTGTTTTGGGTGACCTGTCTCTTGAGAGAATGTTTTGTGGTTGCACCATTGGGGTCCTTTGAGGGTCACCACTATTGGGTCTGGGTGCTGTTGAATACATGTAGCTGAAAAGTCTCTCAATCTTCTGGAAAGGCACTCCACCACCCCTGTCGCTGATCTGGAAAATGTAAAATAAATTATGTTGCTGCCTTACAATGTGTTGAAAAAAACTGACTAGGTACTACAGCATTTCTGTTGCATTTATACTATAAGCATAGTATTTCATTTTTTGACCATGTTTTACACCTAATTCCTAAAGATGGCACTGACTCGAGCATCCACACCAGTGCTCCAAACGCATTATATACAATAATATACAATTTCTAATAGAGGCTACAGGTTTTGAAAGCAAGCAAACTGTTTTTTTATTTATTTCTAAACTACACGTGTTTATACATCAAACCTTAGTTTGAACATTAAATCCCAAGATGTTATTGAACAATTAAAAGCAAATAACCTACAGTGTGTTAGAGGACATATTCGAAGTGCAACAGTGTAATATAAGTGTGTATGTCATGCAGGCACTAGAGGGCAATATTGTGAGAGATATCACATAGTAGAATTAAAATGTATGTTTCCTGAAATTATGTCAAAAACATAAATGCAAAAATGTTACTGTTTATTGTTTGTGTGACTAAAACTCCATTACTCATAGTGTGTTGAGTTTTCTGGTGCAGAATGTCAGCAGTCACATTATCATCCAGGTGGATGCAGTGCATAAAATGGACAAAATGGGCGTTAAAAGATGTTTACATAAGTTATCTTTCTTTGGATCTGTGATTTTAAAACAAACTTTAATGTTTGTAAATCTGACTGTTACTGCACAAATTTGGCCTTTCCTGTGTATGCTTATATTTAAATGCATGATCAGTGGGTGGTTAAGAGATTGACAATTAGGACCTATTATGTAACATGATTATCAGATATCACCAGATCTAGGCTAATGTAACTTTGCGTGCAAGAGAATGAGTGAAACAACTGTGCTGTGACCTAACAAAGGGCGAAAGATCGAAAAACATCTTGTTTGTGTTTAATCATTCACTCACCTTGATGGACAGGTCTTCTCCTCCTAGAGCTACCAGGACCTTGATTGGAGGCAGTGTGCTACTTGTTTCATGATTCTCTATAGTGGCTCTCATTGCGTTCTAGATTTTAAAATGTTAACATTAGATTCTGTAACCAACACTGACTATTTGATTTTGAAAGAGGCAAACAAAGTTCTATGTCTACCTTGAAGAGCTCAAAAACCATGTGGTAGAGGTGAGAGGGAACATAGGAGATCTCGATTGGGTGTAATTTGCTTTTTCCTGTAGTGAAGAACAAACGCTGTCAATGCCCAATATTTTGTATCACCGCAGACCACTCAACAATGTATTAAATTCATAAAAATGAACAACTCTGTTCCTCACCGTTTATCTCTCTGAGCTCCAGTTCTGGAGAGCCTACGTAATATTGCTCACAGAGCATTTTAGCACTTTCATATGCATCTGAAACAAAGCAGAGTATGTTCAGATGAACCTAACACATTCTCACTAAACTAATATTTGCACCAGGATTTGAAATGACTACTAATAACACTGAAGCACACGCTCACCTTGGATCACATCAATGACGTCACAGCAGGAGTCAATGCACCCGATGCTGCTGGGATGTCCCAGTTTGCAGCAGCCATTAAAGATTAGAGCTAGAAATAGAAAGCAGAAAGTGCTATCATTTCATCATCTGCAGTAAATCATTTAATTCAGTGAGAGCAGACCGGACTGTTTGAGACTAAAAGACCTGATTATAGGTACTGAGAAAGCTAAGGTAAAAGTGGTTTTGTTTTGGTTTTGGAGTTCTGGTGCATACATGATGCAAAATGTAGGATTAAAAATGAGAAGTTTTCTATTAAATAATAATATTTAAGGGAAAACTTCTAACTTTTAATTGTTAATTTTGCATCCATAAAAGGCATAGTAGCGAAGTAAATCATACTTGGGGTGAATAGCAAAGGGGCCTGATTACTGATCAGACTTTTACTATATTAGGAGTTATATATATGATTAGTAATCTGCTAGAGTGGAGCCACCCCCCCCAAACAATGAATGTTATTACGAAGTCATCAGTAAGTCGTAATTTGGCCACGTTGACATTTCTTGTTGAAAACTCTGTAAGGACTTTTTGTCTTTTTGGAATTTCACCATCTTTCCTGGTAAGTTACGAGTACATTCTCAAATTACGCTGCTGTTTAGGACCAAGGGAAACGTTGCAGTGACGTTACCTCATAGTCTTCAGAATACCTTTTCAGAATATTTGATTTTCTTTAATATGTATTATAAATATAAAATAATATTGTACTGTTTGGTTTTAGTGGTGTCTAAAATTTACATCACCATTAGATACTTTTGAACAGTTGTTTTCTTTTTCTTTACCCAAAGCTCTGTGTAAGTCAACAAGTAAATGTTAACTCAATGTAGGTGTTTTTTCCTCTTTTAGTTAACACAGAATCTGGAGATTGGCAATGAAGCAGTATGCTGAATTGTATCAGCACTGCTACTATTCACAAAAAGACTGAGATGTTATTCAGTAAGCAATATTCAATTTTCTTCTGAACTCAGCAAACTTCCTGTGGCTTATGAAAAACACACTCCCTCTTTTGCATCCCAGGGTGCATAATCGAAAATATTTCTGGACCTCTCAACTTCATCATTCATGGCTCACACTCTCCCTTTGAAGCTAAACATGATAATGTAATGAATGAATACATGAAAACACGTAATGAATATTCCAAAGAAAACAAATTTGAAATTCAAATTGTGTTCATTGTGTGTGAAAGAAACTACAACTGGGATGGAGAGGAATTTTAGTTATACTGTTGTTGCTGTTGTTCTGTTTGTTTTTAGGTGTGTTGAAAATTGGAGAGACCTGTTTACTAAACATCACAACCACAAGTAAGCACAGGTTAAAAAAGTGTTTGTTTACATATGTGGAAAGCTTAGATACCCGAAATTATGAGCATGCATTTAAGAGCCCAACGTGTATTCATATTTGTAAAAACTAATGTCACTTTTATTTGTTTTCTCAAGCATTAAAAGACTGCCTCATGCTAAACGCAGTCAACATGAAACACAAGGTTTCAACTTTAGTACTTTCACTTAAATGCGTGTCCACACACTGGTAACCTGATGCCTTTTGGATGAAAATTAATGTGTAACATGTTCTCATCATTTCTCTCATATTATACATTTTATGGTATTTGACTACAGCAAAATTTTGCTGGTTTTGTTTTCTATCACAAGATTAAAACAAAGGATTAAGTATTGTCTCACTCTGAACAAGTGCCAATGCATCAACATTCCATGAGTACATCTACATCTTTATCAAAAAAAAATTTCAGATAAAAGTACACTTTGAATCCTATTTTTTTTATTCTGAATTTGTAAAATTTTGAGATTACTTGAAATGGCAATTAGATTAATTGTCACTGTAATCACAAATGGGCTTTTCTGGTACATTACAGAACATGTTTCAGCCACAGTCTAGTAACATCCTCACAACAGGTTAAGAATTTCATGATGTAGTGCTAGGTGGGTCGTAAAATGTGCTCTTAACATATAAGGAGTGTTCTACCGGTACGTCGTCACCACAACCACGGGAATTGCAAATGTACATCAGAGCTATGTGACAAGGTATGTTCTAGCAATGAAAATGGTCTGGTGCAAAAATATTGTCATAACAACTCTGTTAGTAGGGACCTGTGAAAAGTTTACTAGTTATGACTTCATTCTAAACTTACGGTCGCTACACACCTATACGATTTTTCGATATGAAGTTTCATGCGTCAACCTTTACCCAACAACAATGGGTGCCAAGGACAAATAAAACATCTGACTAAAAAAGTTCTGCCATATCACTTGTTTTTCGCAAGAAGAACGACCAAAATTTGTAAAACACAAAATTAGTCTCAGTATCTGGGAAATGCATAATTTGTCAAGAAAGCTTTCTATACAAAATTCTATTAATTACTTCTTAGAATAAAGCAGTGGGTACAAATCGGAGGAAGCTTATGCATCACGTACTTATAAGTTTTATTCAATGCTTCCAAATTTGAAGATTCTTTTCAAAGTTATAGTAAGCAAAGTTGTTATAGGTGAGAAGTGTAATTAGGTAATAAAGTGCTTGGTTACGAAACAGTTTTACTTTTACTAAATGCCTAAATATCTTCCAAATGTATGTGTTTCACCATTCAACTTAAAGCAACAACAAAATCAGTTAAACTACAAAAAGTCCTCACATTTGCGTCCTTGGAAAAAATAAAAAAGGAACTCACTGTGCTGATTGATGAGCATTCGAATGGAGATCCTGTTCATGTAAAAGCGGTCCAGAAAATACTGAATGTTCGGACTCATCACCGGGTCTCCCCCAAATGAGTCCCGGTACTCAATGACGCCCTGAGCCATGGTGGGAACCACATCATTGTGTCTGTTCCTAATGGTCACCAGCGTATCAACAAACCTTTGAGTGTAAACAAACACATTATTATAAACTCTTTAGAATAAACTTTATTTCAATATTTGGTTTCAGAAGAAAAAAATGTACTCTGTGAGAACTCTTGGGTCATCAGGACTCTTGTTTTGAAATTTTAGGATGTCCATCAAGCTTTGGACAAACCTGGGGAAGTGAGAGAGAAGAAAGGATTGAACTCTAAAAGGGGAATTTTGCAACATTCAAATAATTTAAAAAAATAGGTCTATACATGTTTTTTTTTTCATCTCCAAAGTTGGGCAGTTTTAACATTGGAGTGAATGAGAACCTGCTCATTTCTGCTTGACTACACTTGTGGCCGGTCGAGGTACTACAGTCACTTCCTAGAAAATGTAACCCATTTCGATTTTGCATCATATGAATGTTTCAGAAGCAGTGTGTTTGTGCAATAAACACAAGGTGAGCTCAGATTAGTTGTTAATCATGCAAACATTAAAGATAAAAATGTTGTGCTTAGTGCACTTAGTGATGTAACTACTTCTCAACTGTGTTTGATAAATAGCAACCGCAAACATTAATGGCTCATGGGACAGCTACATTGGACAGAGGTTAAGCTTGTGAAACTAAGTTAACTTGGTATAATTCTACACAAGAACATTTCACTTTGCTTTTTCATTAATCAAGGTTAAGTTAACACTGCTCACCAAGTAACAAACCAATCAGTCAAATGGGGTGCTGAAAAATCATGTGCACAGAATATGAAGTGATGAGAGGCAAGGCAAATAGAGGGTTGTGAGCTTGTTTGAAGCTACTGGTGTGTTTCTTTAAACAGTGTGTGGAACAAGAACCAGCAAGCACTGCTACCCTCCAGGAATTGAGTTTGTCATTAATACTTCTGTATAACGAACTGAAAATTTTTTTACCAAAATTTTCTTGTGTTGTGTATTAATAACTAGAAATAACATAGAAAAATATTTTATTTAAAGTTCTTGTGACTTTTTCTTCACACATTTCAAATCTGTTATGGAACACTCAGTGTGTGCATTCGTTTGTGTACATGTACCTCCTCAGGTTTCACTCTCTCAAGTTCAACTGCCGTGACATGGAAATCTTACATAAGCGTACTGTTACTGTACCCTCAAGCAGTGTCCAGATCTAAAAGTTGTCAGATCACAAAAAAATCTGTTTACGAGTAACATTCCCATCAGATTAAAGTGGTTTTGGAAACAGAATGAAGCTTATAAGTCTATACTTATAAGTCCCTTAGGACAAAAGCGCTTGCTTAATGCATAAATGTAAATGTACTGCTGAAGAACAAGGACAAAGTTCATTATTCCTTTCCTGAAGCTCATAACTTTTAACTGCTGATGGGTTGATAATGGCACAGTACTTGATCAAACCCAGACTGAGGAACTAGGGTAAAGTTTCTTGTTAGTTGAAATTAGTTGAATGCATTACATAATAGACACAAAATGAAAATATGAGAAATAATAGGTTGCTTTTGCTCCTCAGAATGCACTGACCAGCTGTGGACGAGCTGAACAGATTGAGTCATGATCAGCTGGTCTGGTAAAAGATGGATCTCTTTCAAGCTGTTACTAAGTCTCACTGGCAGCTCCTGTCTGAGGAAAGCGAAGGAGGTTTTCTCACATGCATTTGAGGAGCCTGCAAAAAAGATTTGTTTTATAAACTTAACTAATTGAAGGAAAACTTTCACATGAAATGTCTTAACCAAGAAAGCACTTGTTTTCAAAAAATATTTTAAAGAATAGCTGTTTGGACAAATCTGGTGGGTATTAAAATTAACTGGGCTATAGCAAATCAAATGGAGCTATTAAAATACAGACAAGTTGCTATTGGTTTAAAAGAAGATTTTAAAAGTCGAAGATGTACCTTTATGTAAGGATGTTCAGCTGTTTCCGCATGCAAAAAGTGCAAATGAATTGATCAGTGCTTTAATTTTTTTTTTTAAATAAAAAGAAATAAAAGGAAATGTTGTTTGATCACTAAACACTCATAACAGTAGAATGAAATTTTTTTCACACATGAAAATGAATTATTATAAATTAAATAAACAGTGTGTTTGTTGATTCAATGAGTCTAAAAACAGTAGAAACAAAAATGTAAATGTTAATTGTTTATGCATTAAAATATAAATTAAGCAAAATGTAATTCTTTTTGAGTGTGTGGTAATTTTAAATGTATTGCTATGAACAAAACCAATTTTGTATATATATATTATAACAACGTTTAAGTTACCTCTTTAAACACTCACGATGCAACTAACCGTTTCTGCTCCACACTTGCTACATGCCTCGATCAACTATGCCCTCTCTCTTCCAGGCCAGCCAGAATAACACCTTCAAACCCTTGCCTATCGCACACTCTCCGGGAACAGAGGTCCACCCTCAGATCGGCAGAGCGCAAATGGAAGAAATCAAAGAGCATGGCAGATCTCAAAGCGTACCAAACTGCACTCTCAACCTTCTCAAGCAAGGTACATGACGCAAAGACTACATACTACCACGACAAGATTGAACATGCCAAGGACAGCCGAAAGCTCTTCAGGACTTTCAACTCACTCCTCTGTCCACCCCAACCTCCCCCAGCGACCGCTCTCACTGCAGATGACTTCGCTGATCACTTCATAGACAAAACCCTCACCATCAGCCGGCAGTTTGCACCACCTTGCACCCAATCTCAGCCACAATCTCCGACACCTTGACTTCACTCCAGTCACAGAAGATCAGGTGTCCAAACTCCTTCTCTCAGCGCATCCGACCACCTGCCCCCTCGATCCCATCCCCTCTCACCTTCTACAAACCATCTCACCTACCATCACGCCTGCCCTCACTCACATCATCAACTCCTCCATCACTACCAGCATTTTCCCCAACACCTTCAAGGTGGCCAAAGTCACCCCGCTTCTCAAGAAACCCACACTCGATACATCACTGGTGGAAAATTACAGACCTGTCTCTTTGCTGCCCTTCACTGCAAAACTCATCGAGCGAGTCGTCTTCAATCAACTCTCTACCTTCCTGACTCAGAACAACAAACTTGATGACAATCAATCAGGCTTCAAGAACGGACACTCAACCGAAACAGCTTTGTTGTCTGTAACGGAAGCGCTACGAGGGGCCAGGGCTAACCACAGATCATCTGCCCTCATCCTACTAGACCTCTCTGCAGCGTTTGACACAGTCAACCATCAGATCCTTCTCTCCACTCTTTCTGCGATGGGCATCACTGGAACTGTACTCGATTGGCTTGAGTCCTATCTCACTGGCAGATCTTTCAGTGTCGGGTGGAGGGGTGAGGTCTCAAACACTCATAACCTACTCACCGGGGTTCCCCAGGGTTCAGTTCTTGGCCCCTTTCTCTTCTCCATCTACACCACCTCACTGGGCACTAACAGCCTTAGACACGAATTGTCCTACCACTGCTACGCTGACGACACTCAACTCTATCTGTCGTTCCCCCCTGATGACCTGTCAGTAACTAATCGCATAACTGACTGCCTGAACGACATCTCTACTTGGATGAAGAACCATCACCTACAGCTCAACATGGCCAAGACAGAACTTTTGGTAATCCCAGCTCATCCCTCTGTGCATCACGACCTCACCATCCAACTGCAATCCTCTACAGTCACCCCTTCTCCTTCAGTCAGGAATCTTGGAGTGATTTTGGATGAACAGCTGTCCTTCAAAGACCACATCACAAAGACAACTCGAGCGTGTAGATTTGCACTGCACAACATTCGAAAGATCAGGCCCTTCTTAACTGAGCATGCAACTCAACTCCTGGTTCAGGCTCTGGTCCTCTCACGTCTGGACTACTGCAACGCTCTCCTAGCAGGACTTCCATTAAATACGCTCAAACCTCTGCAGATGATCCAGAACTCTGCAGCTCGTCTTATCTTCAAGGAACCGAAACGAGCTCATGTTACTCCCCTCTTCATCACTCTTCATTGGCTCCCCATTGCAGCTCGGGTTAAATTCAAATCGCTAATGCTGGCATACAAAACTATCTCCAGATCAGCCCCTGTCTACCTCCATGAGCTCATACGCTCCTACATGCCCTCCAGAAGCCTGCGCTCAGAGAAGGAACAGCGACTTGTGGTTCCATCCCACAAGGGCAGAAGATCTCTCAGCAGAACCTTCTCTTTCACTGTCCCTGGTTGGTGGAACAAACTCCCTGATCCAGTCAGGAAAGCAGCAACACTAACAGCTTTCAAAAAGCAACTGAAAACTCTTCTCTTCAGAGAACACCTACTATAAAAAAAAAAAAAAAAAAAACAAAACAAAAAAAAACTACTACCTTCTTTTTCCCTCCTCTGTCTTTACCTTCTTCCCCTACTGCTTTGGTTTTTTGATCAGTTCATACAATTTCTATTGTGAGAAGTTGAGATAGACTTTGATGGTGTAATTGCATATTGTCTCTCCCTAATGTAAGTCGCGTTGGACAAAAGCGTCTGCCAAATGCATAAATGTAAATGTTAATGTCATGCATTGTCATCTACATACACTACCAGTCAAAAGTTTGGAGTCACTTTAGTATCACACCTTTTGTAGCAGGGAAAAGATTATTATATTTGTATATAGGTTTGTTTGCAAGTTTCATAAAATGCTAGAGCCTTAAATTGATTAATTCGTTAGAGTAAAAACTGAAACGTTTATTGAAGATAAATAATTTGTATCTAGTAACTCGTGACCATAGTGTCATTTAAAATTGCAGACAAAAATGTAAAAATGCATTTATAATAATCATATTTAGAATTTATTATTGTAAACTTACCGAAATCCAGAAATTGTTTCATTGATAAGGGCGAAGGAGAAAATTTGGCGTAATAATCGATGTGCTTGGGTGCATTAAGCATTGCAGCTTTCCTCATAATAGACCTGATAAACTTCATCTTCTCACGGCAAAATGTCAGCAAAAACTGGTAAAAGTTTTCAACAACAACAAAAAAAGAGGTTCTCAAGAAATCTTTCCTTTCCTTGCAGCTTCTCTTCCAATCTTTTACTTAAGATCCTGAGTTTTAACTTTAAAGTTTGCTTTCCTGCACAGACACCCTTCAACATGCTGACGTCAAGTCAATAGCGTCCAATCAAAGAGCGATCAACATGGATGACGAAGTGCTGTCACTTTGAATCTGCGTCATTTTTGTGTCATAGCATGGGAAGTCACATGATAGTATCTGTGGCAGGCCGTTTTAACATTTAATATTCTTTCAGTCTTAGTTATAATTACATTTTGACTAGTATTTACTGTAAGGGAAGAAATCTACGACTGTATTTTGACAACATAATTTTCAAGTTCTAGAATGTGATTATAACTAATCCAAACATACATATCTACAATGTGTCTTTGACTAGGAGTTATGTACATTTACATATTCGCAAACCATTTTCGAATTCTCATATAGAGCCCCGAAGCTCTGGAATAAACTCCCGGATGTTGTCCGCAGCTCAACTACGCTCACAGATTTCAAAACTAAATTAAAAACATATCTGTTTAAACTGGCATTCCAATAATTATCTTTTGGTATTTGTCTAAACAGATCTGGTGTCTGAGCACCATATACATACAAACTGTTTGAAAAAACAATGTGGTTCAACGTTCCTCTCTAACCTATCCTCATTATTTATCACTCATCCTGCTGCTGATGCTGATCACTTGTTTGTTGTCTGTGTTACAGTTTACTAACCGTTTTCTACATTTGTTAGTTCCTGTTTTGTCTTTGTTTGTTTTGTTTTGTCGTTTGTTTGTTTTTTTCAGGTCCTGTCCGGCAAACCGTTCATCGATGGATTGTAGGTTTGTATGTTTTTTATGCTGGGGAGGTGATTAGCGCCTGCCTCAGTCAGCGGAATCCCCTCACAGAGGGAACTCCTGTCTGCTCTGCCTGATCCTCACGGTTACTTTGTGAAGCTGCTTTGAAAGCAATTGCTAAAGAAGCGCTATATAAAAACTGATTGAGTGATTGATTGATTGAATAGCCATAATTCTCCTTTGATTTTCATTGAAAAAATATTTGCCGATATATTCAAAAGAATTTTGACTGGACACAAAGACATAGAGATATCTTTAAAAGAGTTTTAACTAGGAACAACATAATTGCGGATATCTTTAATTACTTTGTCCTAGTCACAATTATAATTGCAGATATTTACAATTTTAGTTTGACTAGTCACAAATAAATATATTATAGATATTTTTAAACATAACAAATTAAAGATATCGTCAATAGGTTAAGACTGGTAAAGTCATAACCTAGTTAGAGAAATGTTATTTTAATTTGCAATAGTCGTAAACTCAGAGCTTTTTCTTTTTTTTTTAACCTGTCCTGTTCTACTTCAAAGCAGCTCTATGAGAAGTGAGGTGCTTCGTATGAGTTGGTCAGTTTTGCTCTTTCCAGAGAATTGAAAATATTATATATTGAGTTTTCCTCTTGATAGAAGCTTTTAATTTATATTATTCGCATACATCACAATAATTACATTAATCAATCATATAAACATACATCAGGACAGGACGGTGTTAATACAAAAAAAAAGGGGAAAGAAGAGAGAAGTAATTGAGGGGGAAACAGAGGCAGAGAAGTTTTGGAGGGGGAAAGAGAGATAGAGAAGTTTTGGAGGGGGAAAGAGAAGGTGAGAGGTAATTATGGGGGAAGGAGTCAAGATTGAGTTGAAAATGACAATAAGTAAAATAAATAGTATTAGATACCTACCTTAGTACATCCAAGTAGTTCGCATCTTTCTACCATATGCATACAAATATAAATATACATACATACATGCAGTTAAACATGCAGAAAAATAATAATAATAATAATAAATAGAATTAGTAATCATATATGTATATGTATATATATATATATATATATATATATATATATATATACATACATACATACATACAGAGAGCAATGCCCGGGGCCTCGGTGGGCCCGCTGCAGCAGGAGGACGACCAGCCCAAAGCTAGGCGGGAATGCAGCCCCTGACAGTGCGGGCAGAGACTGGGAGGCCCCACCCACAAGCACCGCCATGCCCACATCCCCCCGCAGTAGGTCCCCAGTCCCGGGCACCTCCGTGGACCCGCCAGGAAAAAGGGAGGACAGCCAAGGGACCAGAAGGGGGCGGGTAGGGACACCACTCCAGACCCCATGCACACATCAACCAGCAGTCCCCCAACACACACTCACCCCTATCAGCAGCCCCCTAACCCTAACCCCACACACCCACTAAATCAACCCCATCCAGTCATCCAATCATCCATCCATCTACCCACTCATTCAGTCTTCCAGTTCCGGGCAGTAGCTAGCCGCTTACCTGCAGCCCGCACCCACCCCGGCAGCCACCCACACCCCCGCGATGGTGGGCCCGTACCCCCCAAGAGGGAAGACGGGGGCAGTCGTCCACCCATTCCCCAACTTCTGCTCCCAGTTGTCATGTAATGCAGGTATATGTGGGTGTGTTGGAGAGATAGAATGCATTATAAGAGGGAATGGTATCCTGGAGTGTCACCGTCGTTTGACGGATGATGTCCAGGCACCACCCCCCGCCCTACATATCTAATGTGTATTTAAAATGAGGGTAGCCTTCTCTGTCGTATATTGTGGGAGGTGCCACAGATCTGCAGCCTCCCCCCACCAAGGTTTAGACAGAGAGACTAGCCCTCCAGGCCTAAATGTAGTGTGTCCTTGCAAGTGTTGGAAGGGGCCCAGGGGTTGCCCAACCCCGGAAGCGAGGCAGTGGCAGGTGAGATTGGCTTACTGTCCGCTCTGGGAGGAAGGCCCACTCGGTGCCCTGGAGATGTTCTTTGTCCTATGTGATTAAAACTGAGAGTCCCCATCTAAAGGAGGCAGGGCGGGATCGCCGATAGGTCACCCCGCCTGCCTGATCCCCCATGGGAACAAGGACCCTCATGATTCTATTTGTGTGAGTGAAGAGACTGTGTGTACTGGGATCTGGTGTGGTGAGTGGGAGCAGCCGACTGGCCACATCGTCCATCCCCCCAGGGACAGCACTGCCCCCCACCGCAGTGGCCACGGGAGACCTGTGAAGGATAATGCGGGCAGCCTGGAGACAGCTGCCCCCCCCCCCTCGGGACTTAGAGATTTTTCTAATTAAATGATCACTAGCAACAAAAAAAAACGTATTGATATCTCTCATTAGATTTGCGCCTAGTGAACCGATATTTAGAGATTTTCATTAGGACTAAACAAATAAACATTTGTATATATCTTCAATCCACATTATGACTAGTCATAATCACATTCTAGGTATATAGATTACAATTGCATGTACAATTACTGCTGTAAATTTCTGTAACTAAAATAATGACTAATCATTAAACATTATTGAGTTAAAACTCAAACGGAAAGAATATTAAATGTTAAAGCAGCTTGCCATAAATACGCATTAAAACTAGCCATAAAAACCCATGACCAGGACATGACAGATCCGACTGGTCAGACTTTACCCTTCACCTAGTTAAATTAACAGAGGATAAGCAAACAAAAAAAGACGCAGTACTAACATTTGTGTCACTCAAACATAGAAATTTTACAATTGGCATTTTGATATTTATTGCTATATGGCATCATGAAAAAAATATATAATGTTGAGTTAAGTAGGTGAAAGGTCACATTTCTAGAGCATGGATGTCTCACAACATCTCTAAACTTAGATTAGATTAGATTAAGATGTGGCTTTTTCTTATACATGTCAACAGTAAGAATTCGTATTTATGCTCAGTGAAGTTAGACACTAATGCTAATGTTTTTTTAAAGGGTCCCTAGTTGGTTTTGCATTGTACAGTTTATTGCAGAGCAGCACATTTCACTGAATATTATGGCTGTTATTCACTGGTGATCAACAGATTATTTAAATTTTAGAAAGACCCACTTCAAGTCATCCAAGTGTCACTTTCTTTTTGAAACATGCTAATGCTTCTGTTCACGGTTCATTTTACAGTAAAGTAAAATAAAAGTCAGTAAGGTTTTGATGCCGAAGCTCTTTTCTTCTCCAAATACACATTAATTAAATCATTTCTCGAACACTGAACATAATTTATATAATAAGCTGCATAAAATAGGGTGGGTGCACACTATGAAACAATTCTATTCATGGTAAAATGAATTGTTCAGAGATGACCAAAAGATTTAAAATTAGGAGATTAATTCCCATGAAAACATATTAGAAAGACAACTGCCATCCCTTTTTTTTTTGCTATGAGCCATGATCTATGAGTTCAAGTATGGCCTGGAGTGAGGTAAACAAGGGCTACTGGGGAACAGAGATTACATAAAACCATGCAGCAGGTGTGAACTGGAGGTCTCATGACCGCTCTCTGGAGGAAAAACAGAATCTGTTGGAACCGGTAGCAATTCATATTTTGGTAATCCCTAACGTGATTAATAGTTTGGAGAGTGAAGAAAGCTGCAAGGTTTACTGTATGACTGTTTCTAGACAATGCTATCACTGTTATAAACATCATTGTATTATCTTATCTACTGTAGAAAAATAGGATATTTTAAAAAGTTGACCAATAAATAGCATAAAGTTGCAATTTTACATTTTTAATAATCTATATATATTTATATGGTAGAGTTATTTTAAAAGGGTGTACCTTTAAAACATATTCTGCATTCATAACAATGTAGTTTTTCTTCCGCATATTAAAATATAAATTATTGTAAAAAAAAAATTGATGTCAATGTATACATTTGTTCTTTTCCTCTCGATTAAAAGTAACTGTTCTGCAACTTTTCTACAAATATTTTTCCATCCAGGCCAATTGTCGTATATTTCACAGTGTGTTTCCTGTTGCTGTCAAAATCACTGAATGAGTCTTTTTTTTTAAGTTGCAACAAATTGTTGCCATCGTGTGCCAATAACTTTATAACTAGCTCTAAAGTTGTTCCAGGTAATTTAATTTCTTAAGGGAGTCATCCTTAATCTGGGAGAACATCCACAAATCATTTAGAAAGTAACACTTTTAAAAGTTGATTCACTGAATTGTTGAAAACTCATTTGAGTTGATCATTTTGACCAGGGATGTTGCTACTACACTGCTACCCCTCTGTGTTTCCTAGATTTAGATTGTTGAGAGAATCACTGAACAGGGAATCTGCCATAACGTGCTCCAGATCTTTCTCATAACAGATACTGACACATTAGTGCCATACTCACTCACTGGCCACCTTTTAGTTACACTTTGCTAGTAACTTGTTAGAACCCTTTTCCCTTCAGAACTGCTTTAATCCTTAATCAATGATGCAGTTGCTGTAAATTTGTCAGCTGCACGTCCCTGATGCAGATCTCCCATTACATCAAATGCCAAAGGGGGTCTATTGGATTGATATCTGGTAAGATAATTTGAGTACAGTGAACTTAATGTCATGTTCTTTATGACATGGCAAGTTACAAGGCAGGATGGATCCATGCTTTCGTGTGGTAGACACCAAATTCTGGCCATATTAATGACATAGAATGTTGCAGCAAAAATTGAGACTCATCAGATTGGGCAACATTTTTCTAATCTTCAGAACCTGTGCAAATTGTAGCCTCAATTTCCTGTTCTTAGCTATCAAGGTTAGACGTGCTCTTCTGCATACATTAGTCATAATTTCAGTCATTTCCTATTACTGATCATGAAAGCCAAAGCAGGAGGTTTCTGCTAGATTATAAGCCACTAAAATAATCTTTCTTCTCTTCAATTTTGATGCAGAAGACTGTCTTGACCATGGAACTCTGTCCCTTGGAACTGACCTCCTGAATGAATGCCTGGTGTGTGGACTTGCAAAGGAGCAATGCTCCTTTACCACTTCTATTACATTTTGCCTAGTGGGGAAAGCTGCCTGCTTCTTGGTAGTCTCCCCTCTCATTGAGGGCAATCAGCTACTCCTCCCTTACTCACCTTAATGGTGCTGTGTCACAGTCTTATGCTGAATTTCCCCAGGGAAGCAGGCAACACTGCCGTCAGGTGTTGAAAGCCATGAATCCTACTTTATCCTAGTTCATCAGACACAATTCTCTCCTGCCCTGGTGTCGAGAGTTTGCTTGTCAGGCTGCTTCACCTTAGTAGTCTAGGGACACCATCTGTGATTGACCCAGGCAGGCATGGTTCAGAAAGATCAAAGACATTATCTGAGCGTGCATGCGTCCTCAAACGGCACCCCGCAATCAAGAAGCAGGTCTGGGCATTACACCTCACCCTATTGGGAGTTCAGATCACCCAGTATTGTTTCATTAGATCTGGAGATTAATTCATTGGGCATACTAGCATGCCTCTCTTTACAATGTGCCTTAGGCCTGCTGAAGGTATTTCACAGACTTTGCAGTCCCTCTGTGGTCCCTCTAAAATATTTTCAGAGATGCCTGGAATTCTGTAACCCAGGTCAGATTGGTGCACAAGGTTCCCACTTGCAACCAGGTGGTGAGCCTCCAAGCTATGCCCTGGGAGGAGACAGATATGTCCCAAAGTTCTAACAATAAGATGCTTAACCCTAAATAGAGGACACCGAACCTGTATGGTTCTGAGCAGCTCTTTGTATGCCATGGAGTCCAGCATATTGGAAAGACTGTCTCCAAGCAGAGCACACTGGCTAATGGAAGACATCCACATGGAATACACAGCATGTTATGTTCCTTGCCCACTTCAGGTGAGAGTCCACTCCGCTAGGGGCTAAAATATAAAGTTATCTGCCATTCCTTTTTATAGTTAGCCTATGAGAATGGACAAAAACTGATTTTTTAATGTTTTAAAAACAAAACAGATTTGTATATCCTTCATAATTAAAAGTTGTGCACAAGTTAATAATAATAATACTAAGAATAAAAAAAAATAATAATAATAAGGCTTCATGGTGGTGCAGTGGGTAGCACGGTCCTCTCACAGCAAGAAGGTCTCCGCATTTCTGTGTGGAGTTTGCATGCTCTCCCCATGATTGTGTGGGTTTGCTCCAGTTTCCCCATCAAGTCCAAAGACATGCGGTATAAGTCAATTAGAGAAAAAACAACTGTCTATAGTGTGAATGAGTGTGTGTGGATGTTTCCCAGCAATAGGTTGCGGCTGGATCAACACACTCATTCACATTCCTGCTCTATGGACAATTGTGTGTACCAAATTCACCTGCACTGCATGTCTTTGGACTTGTAGGGGAAACTGTAGCATCCAGAGTTTCATGAGGAGAGCATTCAAACTTCACACAGAAATGCCAGCTGACCCAGCCAAGGCTCGAATCATCAACCTTCTTGCTGTGAGATGATTGTGCTACCCACTGCGTTACCATAATATAATGATTTGAGTTTGAGTTTGACACCGAGCAACAGAGTAATTCTTATCAGCTAGGTAAAATAATTCACAAGAAATTTCTATTTAGACTTTATTGCTATCTGCCAAATGTGCTGATGCATGTAAATTATATGATGTAGTTTATTAACATTTAATCATATATGTTAAAAAGGCAGTCACCTGACTTTGTCCCACTCACAGACCAACCTCCCACTCCTGCTCTACTTCTACTACTGTCTCTCCTTCTAAAGTGGACAATCACCTCTTTGGTCTTTTTCACATTGATGCAGAGGTTGCTTGTTCAGAACCGCTGTACCAAGTACCTTATGCATTTGCAGAGCCTGCATTTGTTTATCTCATTATGGAGATCATGAATGTGCAACTACGTAGTAGAGGTGCAGATAAAGGTGTAAAAAATAGGATTAATTAATCTATGTTTAATCTATAATCTATGACTATAACAACTCTGATATATGTAATACAATTTTAAAAAAAAATTTAAATCCCCTACATGTACTTTAAAACTGCTTACATTTTTTAACGCTACTTACATTTTTTTTAAGTTAAGCATGATCTTGGGTATGGACATCACCTTTTATAATACTCAACTGTCATCATGAGATAGATAACATACATATAAGTTCTCCCTGCGCTTGGTTTGTTCCCAAAGTGTAATGATGCTATATTTATTTTATGACAGTGTGAATATGAAATAGGAAGCAGTCCTATTCAAGACTAAGACATACATATTTAATTCATTAATTAATTTATCATAAGAAACAGCGCTCTATTGAATTGTAGAATTTTTTATAATTTAAGTTACTATAAGTTATAAGTTACTAGACAGTTTTACTAACAAAGGTTATGATAATTTCTATGGAAATCAAGATTGGATTACAACCAGGCATGGACTAGCCATCAGGTGAACCGGGAAATGCCCGGTGGGCCGACACACAATTTTGGGCCCATATATGTATATATCGGCTGCGTAAGTGTGTATCTGACACATAAGTTTTGGCCCATTGGTTGATTTTCTTAACAGGCACTGGGCTAGTCCAATGAAATCACAAGCCCCTCCCTCCAGCCTCTGACCAAGTTCATAAATGTTCAGTTTGCCCTGTAGTCCCAGACTCTGGACGGAGTAACAAGTTTAGCCGTTTCTGGAAACGGACGTTTCGCACACATATAGTTTATTTTTTAGCAGGCGAAATAGCAGGGCTTGCAGTCAATAAATCAATATGCTAAAATCGTGCTGCTAAATGTTCCTAAGTATGTCTGGAATATTCCTGCACTGGTAAATAAACTTTTGCTGAGGTTACTTAAAATTAAGTTGGTTTAGTACAGTCATAAGTGTATCTATTAGTCCGTGACAGTGTTTGAAAGCATTACATAAGACGTTGTAGCTTATGTACAGGTAAAGATTTAAAATTTGCAGATGCACCATTGAGCTAATATCCGGGCTATTAGCGCGAATGTCAGAGTGATTTAGACAGGTTTTGGTCTAGGGTGTTTTGGGACAAGTCAGTAGCGATTATTCAGCTGCTGCAGCCATAGTCAGGGACATATAAAAGTACTGCTATTGCTGTCGCGGAAGCAACCTGTGCGACTCCACTGAGCAACGCCAGAGTTGAAGCCCAGTAAGCTATATTCTTGTATCTATTTTTCTTTTATTCTTTGTCCTTTGTTTCCCCTGCTACGTTCCACACACATTTGCTAACATGTGCTTTCAGCACATTCCTGTCATCCTCTCAGCTGCACATCGCACCACCTGACACTGTAGAACGCACTCTAACCCTTCAAAGCTTCGCTCACTTCACCACACGACTTTCACATCACCACAACCATGCTACCTCTCTGTGGGACTTTGGAACTGTCAGTCTGCTGTCAACAAGGCAGACTTCATCCCCGTATTTGCCCTCCAGTCTTTACTGGACATTGATGGCCTTCACACCTTTTGCTCATTTGAATATCATGCTGTCACTATCACTTCCCCTTCTGTAATACACATCCTCAACTATATATCGCCCACCTAGAGAACAGCTCTCCACATGTCTGGAAGAGCTTGATGGCCTACTCTCCTCTTTTCCTGAGGATGATGTCAGCCCACTCTTTGTTTTTGGAGACTTCAATATACATCTTCATAAACAATATGCTACTGACTTCCACTCACTCATGTCCTCCTTTGACATGACTCTTGCTACACACAAATTAGAAATCAGCTAGATCTCATTTACACATACAGCAGCTCTCCTCATCATCTCACAGTTACTCCTCTGCACACATTTGAACACTTCTTCATCATATTCAACCTCACACTGCCTACCTGTTCACACTCAACCCCACCTCCTGTCATCTTCCGATGTAACCTTAATTCCCTTGATCACTCTGTGTCATCTTTTCTCTCATCGCCTGGAAAATTTTCCTCTGTAAACATTCATGATGCAACTAACCATTTATGCACCACTCTCGCTACATGCCTTGATCGACTATGGCCTCTCTCTTCCAGACCAGCCAGAACAACATCATCAAACCACTGGCTCTCAGGGAACAGAGGTCCACCCTCAGATCAGCAGAGCGGAAAAGGAAGAAATAAAAAAACATGGCGGACCTCGAATCGTACCAAACTGCACTCTCAACCTTCTCAAGTAAGGTACATGACGCTAAGACAACATACTACCACGACAAGATTGAACATGCCAAGGACAGCCTAAAGCTCTTCAGGACTTTCAACTCACTCCTCTGCCACACCCAACCTCCCCCAGTGACCTCTCTCACTGCAAATGACTTTGCTAATCCCTTCACAGACAAAACCCTCATCATCAGCAGACAGTTTGCACTACCCTGCACCCAATCTCAGCCAAATTCATCTACAACCTTTCACACCTTGCATGTCATCATTCACTCTACTCACAGAAAGTCAGGTTCCCAAACTCCTTCCCTCAGTGCATCCAACCATCTGCCCCCTTGATCCCATCCCCTCTCACCTTCTACAAACCATCACACCTGCCCTCACTCACTTCATCAACTCCTAGATCACTACTGGCATTTTACCTAACCCCTTCAAGGTGCCCAGAGTCACCCCACTTCTCAAGAAACCTGATTTTGGATGAACAGCTGTCCGTCAAAGACCACATCACCAAGACAACTCGAGCATCTAGGTTTGCACTGCACAACATTCAAAAGATCAGGCCCTTCTTAACTGAGCATGGAACTCAACTCCTGGTTCAGGCTCTGGTCCTCTCACATCTGGACTACAGCAACGCTCTCCTAGCAGGACTTCCAGCAAACGCGCTCAAACCTCTGCAGATGATCCAGAACTCTATTGCTTGTCTTATTCTCAAGGAACCAAAACAAGCTCATGTTACTCCCCTCTCCATCACTCTTCACTGGCTCCCATTGCAGCTCATGTTAAATTCAAATCACCAATGCTGGTGTACAAAACCATCTCCAGATCAGCACCTGTTTACCTCCACAAGCTCATATACATCTACGTGCCCTCCAGAAGCCTGCCCTCAGAAAAGGAACAGTGACTCGTGGTTCCGTCCCACAAAGGCAGAAAATCTCTTAACAGAACCTTCTCTCTCAGTGTTTGTAGCTGGTGGAACAAACTCCCTGATCCAGTCAGGAAAGCAGCAACACTAACAGCTTTCAAAAAGCAACTGAAAACTCTTTCCTCCTCTGTATTTATTTTCTTCCTGCTATGGCTTATTGATCAGTTGATACAACTTCTACCATGAGCAAGCTGTGATAGACTTTGACTGTATAACAAATTGCATATTGTCTCTCCCCTTTTGTAAGTCGCTTTGGACAAAAGAGTCTTACAAGTGCATAAATGTAAATGAAGACAGTCACATGCATACGTATTCTCCCCTCTCTGTGCTAGACTTGTGCTAGACAGACAATTGGATTCGCCATAATTTAATTTACCCAACAACTCATTCACTACCATTCATTCAAACATTTATCAATTAAATTTACACATTAAAACATCACACAACTGATACTCATTCCTGTTCATCACAATACAAAATCCCTTAAAGCCCCCTTCTAGCGCTTTGCAGCAGGGTGACTGCCGTATAGAAAGCGCATAACAAGGAGCAAGATTTGTCACAGGGCTAGTAGGTCTGGGCAGTTTTTTTCCTGGCTGCTGCGTCACCAGAAGTTTTACATTAATAAATACTGTAGGACCTATGTCCTCTTCGCACAGATCATTGATCAAGCCTCAGACAGGAACCAAATTTATATAAAGACTTTATTTTACAGAGATGAATGAGCCATGTTGTCAGAGCTCCGAAGTGAGCCACTCGAAACAAAACACAAGAATCAAAGCATGATGCCTATGCCACCATTTCCTGTAACTGCCGACTCGCTGCTGTCCAGCATCTTCAAAGGGGTCCTGTAATAAGGCAAGCGCTCCTCCTCTCACCAACTTCTCCTGCAATGCCCGAGAAAGAGAAAAACAACATTTTGAGAAGATACATTGTTCCTGGAGAGTTTCAGCCAATTGAATTCATATTCATCAATATTCTATGAGCTCCTTCGATGGTGTGGAAAGAACTCCTCTTTCTAAGATAAACTTAGAGTGAGACTCTCAGTATCTCAATCTGTAGCCCTCCCTAGAGCTGATGCTCAGATCTCACAAGGCCATAAGTCAGCTCCCACTTGTTGCCAAACACATGGTTAAAATTTGTTGTGGTCTTCTTGTACATTGCCTTCTTTTTTTCTGGCAAGAGATTCCGCTTATCTGTCAACTTTCCTTTCCCATAGAGACAAAGGAGGAGTATCTTACCATTTGATAAGATGTTCTGACTTATACCCAATGATTCTCTATCCTCCATTTTCATGCCTCCCTTGGGTCCTCCTTATATCCTCCATTGGGTGCTTCAAGGCCTTCGAAGTCTTAGAGCAAACAAATCACACACAGCCAGCCCAAATCTTCTTCTTCTGTAAGTTGGACACAGAGGACCACATAAAGCTCAGCAGCACGGAGCCTTAATGCAAATGAAAAATGCTATTGACCTTGGAATTCCTAAACACTGACACAGAGGGCCCTGAAAACCATGTGTTGTGTTTTCTTTATTAGATAGCTTAAAGCCTAAACATAAAAGTATTGCTTGAAACATAATCAGAAATCAAAATGTAATTGTTAGTTAATGATTATTACATGATTCTCAACTCTAATTATAAAATAACCACATTTTCAGATCATATGACTAAAATTACACAAAGTTATTGAATACAATGATTAACAAAAAGATTATATTCCAACAATACCAAGACAACTCACTCTGCATTTGGGTCCTCCTTCTCACCATCGTGAAAAAATATAACATTTACTTGTCCATAATTTACTCAAAGAGAGATAACTAACTTTCTCTCCAAAATGAATTAATTTAAATGTAAAATAAATATTAGAAAATAATAATAATAATCAATATTTTGGTTCTCTCATTTTGTGATGTATCTTGCAGGGATAAAACAAATATGTATTAATACAATTAAAACTGATAACAACCTTGTATTTTATTTCGATATCAGGTCTTGAGTAAATGTATAGTTTATAATAGCGACTAATTAACTTCAAATCAGAAAGATGCTAAAAAAACTTGCATGTCAAACATGTATATGTGTAACAAATTTTATGTAGATTACTGATGTAAAACAATTAACCATTGTGTGTTTTGCGCCAATACCCATATAAAAGGAAAGAAAATGCAAGGCTGTAACCCTGTGTCTCAGTAATCATCATATGTGCCATCGCACATCTTGTAAAAAATCATGGTAGGCTGCCATGGTCAAAAATGCAAGGGCCTTTTTTTGGTCCCACAATAGCCCTTATTAGAACTGTTACAAATCTCATTTGATGAAATCTATCACATAAATCGAAACTTTAAACAGAATTAATTGTATAATTCGGTCAAACATTTTTAATGTGCTGTAGGAAAAATATTTTAAACACAAATCTATCATGAATGATTCACTAAGAACATGGATTGAAGTCATGAAAATATCAGTTTTAAAAACTAATTTGTATCAAACATCTAACACAGGGGCCTTCTTTGAAAAACAATTGCATGCACACGCACACATGCACGCACGCACACACACACTGTGGGATTTATAGTTTATTTTATATTTTTATATTATTAAGTACTTATTTTATTAATCAACTTTCTTATTCTTTATTAAGATAAAACTGCTAAAAAACTGATGAGTTGAATAAGAGAGGATTTATAAGAGTCTGTGTGTCTGGCTGAAGGGAGAGACGAGCTGTTCCAGCAACAAATTCCAGCAACCAAAACAAACCCTATCGGAAGCCGGCCTTCTCACCGTCTCACCTTGGGAAAGGGACACCTGGTCTCGTTTCCACAGAAACTAGCTCCTGGCTGGCGCATGAGAAAGTAAATAATTTGGGTAGAAACGGAGAGGAACTTTGAATGTAACTTCAGAAGATGTGAGATCTTCTCCAGCGTGCTGTAACTGCTGTTGATTTTTCTCTGCTGAGGTCTTCTTTAAAACTCAATCAGTTGGCAATCTGTCTCTTGGTCATTTTGAACATGCATTGGACGCCTTAAAGTCCTACAGAGCGAACGTCAACGCTTTTGAATTTGAGAATCTAAACTGGATGAGAAAAGAGGAGGAAACTGTGCCCAAAATCGAGAGCCTAAAAGAGGAGCTGCAGAAGAGGCAAGATCAGATTTATGCTCTTGAGAGAATTTGTGATGAAACCGGAACCCAAGTTCCCGCTGTACAAGTAGCCACAATCAAATATTATAGAGAGACAGAGGAGATCAAACAAAACCAAAAAACAAAACCAGCGTTCTTGAAAAAAGTTCCACCAGAAACAAACAGAGTCGCCGTTTTAAAAACAATTAAAAATGCAGACAATGAAATCAGCACCTTTAACAATTGTTGAGTGTTCAAGACACACAGAGATTGTGGGATCGTTGCCAAAATCTGGTTCTTTCCAATCATACTGGGACAAATTAATGTTACAAGCCACAGTGTATCAGCTAGAGCCCCAAGATGTATGGCAGATCGCCATAATCTCTATTCCGGAGGACCTCAGATCGCAATTAACCCCTGAAATGAGGTCCGGCAGCATCATGACACACAGAGAGGACGAGAGTAACGAAACAATATTTCTCCGTCTCAAAAAGGCATTATTAGACCTCAGAGGACCAGCGCAAACAAATTGGGAAAAGATTCTCGAAATAGAACAAGAAAGCAATGAACCATTTGAGATGTTTGCTGAGCGGCTTTGGGTAACTTATAAAGAATATTCATGTTTTGAAGATGTACACCAAAATTATGTACCGCTCCTGGACCTGTTATTGAACAAGGCAGGAGTCCTCGTTCAAAATGTGCTTTTATTTGGTGCTGCTCCAGCTGAACACATGTTTCAAGGAATTTTTAAGTGGGGATCAACAATAGAAAGTAGATGGCATTCCAGATCCAAAGCATGTGAAGGATTTCAGACACAAGAGCGCAAACCAAAAATGAAGTTAAAGAAATGCGTTTTCCGACTGAAACCCAATCATCTTGTTTCAGACTGCAACAGAAAACACAAGAGACACTCTTGCAATAAAGTCCCAGATGCTAGTCCTGTGAGACAACTAATAAACTTGATTGGAAGTGAATATTAAACAAAGACAAATCTCCTCCACCCATAATTCACTTCGTAAAACATTCATAATTAGCTTCTCAAAACATCCATAATTTGCTCCTTACAATATCCACTATTAGCCTTTTAAATTGGACATAAAAAAAGAAAAGAAAAGCATAAGGCTTAAGATTTACTTGATAACTAAGATTTGGTTCTGAGACATGGCATAGAGTTTGTTTATTACAGACATTTAACAATCTAATAGTAAGTCAACTGAAGTGTAAAGTGTTTCAGAGCCTAAGTATTTTTTATCAGAATAAAAATGATAACTTTGAAAACTTTGAGATTTTTTTTACATTTGATAAGTTTCAAGAATCACAATTTTTAAACTGAAAATCTCAAGATTAAGCTGTTAGACCAAAGGCTCACAGTCTTCAAACCCTCTCTCCCCTTCTCTCTCTCTCTCTCTCTCTCTCTCTCTCTATCTCTCAAAGGCAATCACATTTTTCATTTATAGTAAAAAATCTATCTATCGTGCTTTAGATAATAGCGCAATACGTTTCTTGCATAACCTGTGGTTACCTTTTGGGAGAATTTTAAAGGTAAAAACTTATTATAGATCTATTGCACTATTGTTTTAACAACTTGTACTGTATAACTCCTGGAGATTGTCCTCTCCTTTGGGCAGCTCAGACCAAACAGTCGGAAGGCGATTCAGAGAGCTGATACATAATTACTATGCTGTCATTTATGAATGATAAGAGTATTCGTGGTATCTTTAAGCCATTACTTGGGTGAGAGTCGATCAGAGTTTGTTCTGTACACTGTTAGGTGAGCCAGACGTTTAAGTCATTTCTTACATATATATATATATATATATATATATATATATATATATATATATATATATATATATATATATATATATATATATATATATATTTGTAGTGCATGCAATTGGGAGCATTGTATAATATTTAAGATTTGTTTTTGTCTATTGTATAATGTATAAAAATACTTGCGTCTAAATGAAAATAAAGTCTAAGACAAAGGGTTGAAAAACTTAATTTATATTTAAAGACTTCAAGAACACAGACATTTTATGACAACAGATCTAAAATGAATACATATGTTATGTAATAAAAACAATATAAATTTAAATAAGAAAAAATTAATAATATTCTCTCATTCAACATCAAAACTGAAAGGTTTTGCCTTATGGGAGTTTGTTGTCATATTTAATCACCCTAAATTTGGGTAAAATATTAAATTTAACTAGTTGTATCTTTTAGAATGATTTTGGCACCTAAATATAAATAAACCTGATCAATAGAAAAAAAAATCACAGGAGAAGATAATGGTTGACTCAAAATAGAACAATTTACCTAAAAGACAAAATTTAAAATATGTGTCATGTAATAACACAATAGCTTGCAAACAAAAAAAACTTTGCTTAGCAATTACCAATAGAAACTAATATTTTGAATATATTTCTAAACAATCAATTTCTTCCACACCATTTATAATTTCACCACGTTTGACATATACTGTGCTCTAAAGCAACTTATATGAAAAAGCAACTTTTATTAAAGCGAGAAATGCATGCCATTTTATAACACTTAACAGTCTAAAGTTATAATTTAACATTTCAATTCCTATTACATTTAACTGCAGTGAAAAAAATATAAAAAATTTCATAAATAAATTTGAGCTTCAAACACTGATTTCATTTAGTCACCTCAAAAGCATTCAGATACGGGCATCTCGAGTCTACACCTCATGACCTCAAGTAGGCATGCTTAAAACGAAACACCCCTACACTGCTGTCTCCTCTGATGTGAACTCACTCGACTGTCAATTCCGGAAGCGCACACGCAGATGCGTTGAACAAGCATAAGCATTTCAACAGCCATTTCATATTAGGATTATGTTTTTTCTGTTAATATTTTGTATTAGTCGATTACTGTTAACTTCATTAATGTTGACTTCTGTTGAAATTTAACTGGGGCACTGATGAGTTTATTGGGGCACGTGCCCCAGTAAAATGAGTCTAGAGACACTCATTATCAAACATAAAATAAATGTCTATTATATGTACTCGCATGTATATAGTCTAAATATATTCTCTAAATAAAAATAAACCAAGAACAAAAACCAAGCCTTTACTTTGTTAATTTAAAAATACTAAATATTCCCAGTCAAATAGAGATGATTTCTGAGCTTTTTGCACAAAAGAATAAGTGTTAACACTGATTTAGACGTTAACGCACCACCACACGTTAACACGTCCGCGTGTGGACTTTTCTAGTGATGGGCAAACCGAAGCTTGGTGAAACTCCGAAGCTGATGAATCAAATGAGCCGAAATAATTCGAGACTTTGAAACAATATGACAGCTGGCCCTACAGCTTGCTAACGGACATTACATGAAATAACACTGAACTTTGTCTGGTCACTTCAGATCGTTTCTCTACAATCTTGGATGAAACATCTCCATCCACAAAGTTGTGTATATGTGAAAAAAGTATAGATTTGTTTTAGAGCTGTGTGAAGTTTTTTTAGTGTCAACATCAAGTTTTTCATGTCTCCAAACAGATTTGATGACAATGTAACTACCCTTTGTGTAGAGAAGTTTGTCATAAAATATAAAAACATTAATCAAAGAAGATCTCTCACTATAAATGTCCGGAACAGTTTTTGAAAGAGTATATATCCCTTTTGGGGTCGCCACAGCGGAATGAACCGCTAACTCTCTGGCATATGTTTTACGCAGTGGACGCAATTTTTGGCCAAGCTGAACATTTTGGAAAACATGGCGGCCAACTTTCTCGCTAGCGAGGCAATGAGTCTCGATCAAACTTTCTTAACAAAGTAATCAATGAAGGAAAGCAGGCAAGCAGTCGGATTCAGGTGAGTTTAGTTTTCTACCCATCTCGGACTCTATATAAAACAAGCCTATTGTCGTTAGTATTTATTCTGCAAGCTAACACTGTTTTCAGGCTTATAAATGGTTGTAATTGCATTTTTACTATATTTTTAATGATGCATATGTTCTGTAGATGTTAAATCTTCATTCGCTTTCGCGGTGTACAAATGTCTTGTCATTTTATTTAGCGAAACAACAGTGGCTGTCCCCGAAGTGGCCGAGGAACTGAGCGGGGGCGGGAGCTCTCCGCTGCCCGGCGCAGCGTCATGCTTCCCGGTGTCGCATCCGATCGGGTGTCCCTCCGGAATTTCCGTTCCCTTTACGCAACAACAACAGAGATCGGGCGGAGTTGCTAAGCAACCGTACGTACTTTTAGTTTGTGAATCGCTTAGAATCCGCCCAAATCACAGCTGTGTGTACGGAGAGCCAATATGTTCAAAAAGGTTCACGCTGTTAATAAAAATCTATATTAAAATATGAAGTCGGCATTTATTTTTTTACTTGTATTTTAAATATTCATTTGTTTAAATGTTGATTTTAAAATAATCAAAAGGAGTTCAAGTGTTTTAGAGCAGGTTTGTAAGTATTGGTTTACTTTGTAATATATGGCATATTTTATGTTAGCCTTACTTATTTTATCATATTTATCGCACAGTTAAGTGTTTGTTCCAACTTTTAGGGTTTAGCATGGATACCACTCAAACATTATTATTATTATTTTGTGCATTTGTGGAGGAACATATTGTGACGAGCGGCTAGTCGAGGTTGCGGCTAAACTAGCTAACTGTGCAGCTACACTAAACTGAGCACCTAATGCCGGTGGAGATCCCTGTGTCCCATACACTGCACGACCCCAGGGTATCCCAGAGTTCTTAAGAGAACTGTTGTTTCGTGCTTAAAAGGGCTGTGTAGAGCATATAGCGCTGTTTATTATACACTCTTCTATAATTCACACCACACCCTAACTTCGCGGCCACCTGTAGCCACACCTATCACACACACTGTATCATGGATGGTTAGTCCGACAATGTTACTCAAAATCACACACTTACATACCGCACACATACCCTAACATCACATACATATTCAAATAATAAAGTCATTAAACATAAATACATAACATTGGAGCATTTGCTTTTAATCTTTAATATAAGCGCCTCCCATGATGCTCCGTGGCTTTTGTGATTTCTGGATGACCAACTAACATTTGATCCGCATGTCTTTTCCAGTTTTGTGCACTGTCCACTTGGACCACGTATGACACTGGTCCTGACTGGGAAGAGACAGTACCAGGTTTCCACTTTTCTCCCCCACGTCTATAATCTCTGACCAGCACTGAATCCCCAACACAAAAGTTCCTGTCTTTCGCATGGAGAGCACGGTATGAACACTGAACTTTTTGCGCTTGGTCCACGGTTTGTTTTACACTTGGCTTTAACAAGTCTAATCGTGTTCTCAGTCTGCGACGTAAAAACAACATTGCCGGTGCTTCTTTCGTTGTGCAGTGAGGAGTATTCTGGTACTGTAACAAGAAAGGGTCTAGTCTTTGTTGCAATGATATTGGTTCCTTGGATGCTTTTAGCGAATGTTTAAAAGTCTGTACAAAACGCTCAGCCAACCCGTTGGTAGCTGGATGAAATGGTGCAGAGCGTACATGATTAACACCATTCGATTTCAGAAAGCTATCAAATTCCTCTGATGTAAACTGTGGGCCATTGTCGCTCACTAACGTCTCAGGAACACCATAGCGACTAAAAAGTCCACGCAATGCCTGGATCGTTTTGAATGAAGTTGTGGAATCCATCACCAGAACTTCTGGCCATTTTGAATGGGCGTCAACAACTACTAAGAACATGCGTCCTTCAAATGGTCCAGCATAATCAATGTGGATCCGCTGCCAAGGAGCTTCAGGCCATGCCCATGGGTGTAAAGGTGATAGGGCTGGAGATTTCTGATTTTGTTGACAGGACATGCAGGTTTTGGATTTTTCCTCAATCTGCGAGTCCATATTTGGCCACCAGACGTAACTACATACTACTGCCTTCATTTTTACTACACCTGGGTGTCCTGTGTGTAGATCCTCCAAGACTTGTTGTCTCAGATTTGGTGGAACAATAACTCGCTGTCCCCACATTAGACATTCCTGTAAAAGTGATAGCTCCTCCTTCCTCATGAGATACGGATGCAGAACATTTCCTGAGTCTTTGACAGGTGGAAATAATCCTGTGGATACCATTTCCTTTACTCGACAGAGAATCGGATCTGTCTTGGTCTCCTTACGGATATCGCTGCTACGGACTGGAAGTGCATCCATTTTATTTATGAGATAAACCTCTAATGCATCTTTTCTGTCCTTATGATGAACAGGCAGCGGTAAACGGGATAAACCATCAGCATTTCCGTGGTTATCAGCACTCCTATACAGAATAGTGTAGCTATGTGCAGCCAACAGGAGAGCCCACCTTTGAAGTCTGGCCGCAGCCATGGAGGGTGTCGCTTTGTTTGGATGGAGTATGGTGGTAAGTGGACAATGGTCGGTCATTAATGTGAAGCGACGTCCATAAAGATACGTGTGAAATTTCCGTACTCCGAAAATTATCCCTAAAGCTTCTCGCTCCAGCTGTGCATAGTTTTGCTCTGCCTTACTTAAGGTTCTTGAGGCAAAAGCTATGGGTCTTTCCTGCCCATCAGGCATCAAATGTGACAATACTGCTCCCACTCCGTAGGGTGAAGCGTCGCACGCCAATCGAATTGGAAGTCTTGGATCGTAGTGCATAAGTACATTTGGTGTCAATAGCTGCATCTTGATTTCCTGAAATGCTCTCTCACACTCTGGAGACCAGTTCCATTTCACCTCTTTATGTAACATTGCGTTCAGAGGGTGAAGGACTGTGGATAGATTTGGAATGAATCTTGCATAATAATTAACCAGCCCAAGAAAAGATCTGAGTTGGCTAACATTGACCGAAACCGGTGCTTCTGCAACTGCACGCAATTTATCGGCAGACTTGTGAAGTCCAGATGCATCGATCATATCTCCCAAATACTCTAATGAGCTTTTGAAAAACTCACACTTCTCTCTTTTTACCCGAAGTCCACATTTCTCCTGTCTACTTAACACAGTCTCAAGATTGGACAAATGGTGTGCATCATCTCGTCCTGTGATCAGGATGTCATCCAGAAAACAGTGGACGAATGGTAGTCCCTGTAGTACTTGTTCCATGGCTCGTTGGAATATCGATGGGACTGACGTGATGCCAAAAGGTAATCTATTGTATACGAACATTCCCTTGTGTGTCGTGATGGTGAGGTATTTGCGTGAATTTTCGTGCACCGGGATCTGCAGGTACGCATGTGAAAGGTCTAATTTGCTAACCCGTTGCCCTCCAGCTAGTGAAGCAAACACATCTTCAATCCGAGGTAATGGGTAATGTTCGGCACATAAGCCTGGGTTCACCGTTACTTTGAATTCACCACAGATCCTGACATTGCCTCCTTTTTTTATTACAGGCACAATCGGGGTTGCCCATTCACTGAATCGTACTGGTGAAATGATTCCTTGTTTGAGCAGATGGTCGATTTCTTCCTCCACCTTGGGTTTGATGGCATACGGCACCACACGTGCTTGGAAAAACTTTGGTTGAGTTCCTGGTTTTAGATTTATGGTAGCTGTATATCCATTGCATGTCCCTAAATATTCACCGAAAACTTTAGCATACCTTTTAAAAAGGCTGTTCATTGTCCCTTCGTTACTGTGATGTACTGCGCTTACTGTTTTGATCTCGTGCCAGTCCAGACGAATTCGGTGAAGCCACTCCCGTCCGAACAGTGGAACCGCCTTTCCTGTAACAATATACAGAGGTAGACGTGCCTGTTGTTTGTTCAGTTTAACGCGCACCTTGATGACTCCCTCTGGCCGGATTGCTTCACCAGTGTATGTCTTGAGAACAACATCTGTATGGCGCAGGCAAATGTGACTTAGTTTCTCTCTATACAATTCACCTGAGATGATGGGGACTGCCGCTCCTGTGTCGACTTCCATTTCCATTCATAAACCTTCAATTTTTGGTTTTATTTTAATTACAGATGTCCCCTCCTCGTTTTTCCTTTTCATTGTGTTCACTGATGCAGGATTTTGCAGTGTTGCTGTAACTTTGTGTAGTGTCAGTACAGACTCCGTATCTGAACTTATCCCTTCGTTATAGCTGTCTCTCTCAGTGTCCATTTTGTGAATTCTTTTCTTTACCATTCCCTTCCTTTTTATGTAGTTTCCTTTTCCAAAAACTCTCTGTGTTTTCTCCTCAGTCTTTTTAGCTTTGCATGGCCGAGCAATGTGGCCTTGTTTTCCACAAGTGTGACACAGTTGGTCTTTGTAAAAACACTCATTTTGGGTATTGTTGGACTTTCCACATCTATAACATTTCTCCTTTGGCGATTCTGATGCAAAATACATGGCATTTATCTTCAATGAGTTGCTTAAATGCTGTGATTCTCTGGATACAGCCTCCATTGACATAGCTATATCCACAGCTTTTTGGTACGTGAGCGTCAATTCGGTCAACAGTTTCCTCTGTATTGACTCGCTGCACATGCCACACACCAATCTGTCTCTTAACGCATCATGTAAATTGTCACCAAACTCACAGTGCTCCGCCAGTTTCTTTAACACGGCTACATACTGTGCAACACTTTCCCCCTCTGCCTGATTTCGTTTGTGAAACTTGAAACTTTCCGCAATCACGATAGGTCTGGGGCTGAAATGTGCTTGCAGTGTGTCCACAATTTCATCATACTTCATAGTCCCGGGCTTAACTGGTGCAATAAGGCTGCGTATAAGTCCATATGTGGATGCTCCCATTACACTGAGGAAAACTGACACTGTTTTTTCTTCGTTAATGTCATTAGCTTTCACAAAGTGTTCAAAGCGTTCTACATACGTAGTCCATTGCTCTCTCGTCTCGTCGAACGCATCGACCTGTCCGATAACTGTAGCCATCCTTTCCTCTCGACTAGCACTCGGCAGAGGCAGTGGGCACGTTTCAGTCGTCGCCAATTTATGTTATGTTTGCATCAATATGCACAACTAACATTTACTTTATTATTTATTTTTCATCTGCAACCAGAGACATGGTGAACACGCGTAACACTCTCTTCTTCTTTCACTCATATATCGTACACATCGCGGCATTGCCCCCCCTGTCACCCGCCAGTGGAATGACATGAACTCAAATACATCACAACTTTGAAGATGTCTTCCATAATGTTTTAAGACCTACAAACACAAGAACACTTACTGCAGGGTCTTGGTTAGGTTTCTTCCCAGGATTCTTCCAAAGATGCCATCATGGACCACACATCTACCAAGGGAGCAGTGTCAACCTAGGAGTTTTCCTATCTGTATACTTTTAGCTGATCAGCGTGGTTTCTATTAGATTCTATTAGTTTTAGTTCACATTGAGATGTTTTTGTTGTCATGTAAAATCATGGAGTACAGCACAGTTCTGCATTTACCACCTTTAGTTAGTTGTGTAGTCCTTTATCAATCTGGAACCGTTTGTTGCAAAGGAGAAGATTAATAAATAGTTTTCCTCAGCTACGTGTGTCTTATAGACAAGAATACAGGTCAATTATAATTGAATACTCATTTCGTTAAACTTAATTTGAATACCCCAGCTTAAAAAGGAAACAAAAAATCATTTAAACAAATGCTTTCTACTACATTGACGTCTTTACTAATAACTTAACCTTAAGATCGATTGAATTTTACAACAGAGCATAATATAAATCATTTTAAATATTTGCCATGATAATGTAATACTGTTACATTACATTAAAGAAATTATCACACAGAAATCGTAAAGCAAGAGACCATTTATTTAAAAATGCAAACAAGGTTAAATGTACGTGCATGTTAAACATTAGGATACATGAGGGATATTGCTTTGAAGAAAGATGTGCAACGGAGAAGTTCCTAATTCCTGTCTTTAGGCGACACCTCGACTCGAGCCTCTTGGCTCGCCGGTGTAGCATTGGAATGCGCCCCATTGGAATGTACGTTCCCCAGTAACTGCGCATGTGCAGAGAAGCTCAACTGGAGCGACGGAGAGCCAAACAGGACACATTCCTTTCGGTTCATTCAAATGTCGACGTTGAGCTGTGAGAAAGTCCTTAAAAGAAACTTGTTTGTTATTGTTATTCGTTTTCACAGATGTGTTTGCCTTAAACTTTTGCATATCTTAACACTTTATCTTGTGTTAGTTTAGAGTTTAATAGATAAACATTAATAACGGACTAAGAAAACATTAAAAAAGGGAACATACAAATATGTTCCTCCACAAATGCACAAAATAATAATAATAATGTTTGAGTGGTATCAATGCTAAACCCTAAAAGTTGGAACAAACACTTAACTTGTGCGATAATTATGATAAAATAAGTAAGGCGAACATTAAATATGCCATATATTACAAAGTAAACCAATACTTACGAACCTGCTCTAAAACACTTGAACTCCTTTTGATTATTTTAAAATCAACATTTAAACAAATGAATATTTAAAATACAAGTAAAACAATAAATGCCGACTTCATATTTTAATATAGATTTTTTTTTAACAGCGTGAACCTTTTTGAACATATTGGCTCTCCGTACACACAGCTGTGATTTGGGCGGATTCTAAGCGATTCACAAACTAAAAGTTCGTACGGTTGCTTAGCAACTCCGCCCGATCTCTGTTGTTGTTGTGTAAAGGGAACGGAAATTCCGGAGGGACACCCGATCGGATGGGACACCGGACAAGGCGGTAATATAGTAAGCCCACCAAGGGAACAGTCCACTAGGGGAAACAATTTAACAAAACAGAAAAAGAAAGAAAAATAAGGTGGAAAGGACAGATCCTGTAATCAAACATGAGACCATTATTCTCTTAGTTTAGCCCAGGTGACTCATAACATTTATACACACTCACCCGGGAATCTTCGCTTCAATTTTCAGCGGCCCTCGATGGCAACGGAAACGTAGCTGTTTGACTCCCGCTCTCTCACTTAAATACAGCAGCGCCACCCTGTGATTGACCAACGCTACTGCCACTCTCCCCACGTTATACTACACAACGTTATACAACATGTTGTTGCGGCTGGTTGAACCTCCGTTCTCGGGATTGGTGCAGTGAATTTCGGCGGAAATGAAAATTAAATATTCTTCTATCTGGTAGGACAAACAGGCAGAGAGATTTCTGAAACTTTTTTAGTCTCGGAAACAGCAGCAGATTGAACTGTAGAGCAGCTATTACAAGCTTTTGATCAACATTGCAATCCTGAACTGAATGAAACAATTGAAAGATACCGTTTTTATGGAAAATAAAGGTACAGATGAAGATTTGACAAATATGTGACTGAACTGAAAATGCTTGCAAGTACGTGAAATTTTGGAGATATAAAAGACTTTCTGACGTGACAGGATTGTTTGTGGCACAAATAACAGAAGCCTGAGAGAGAGACTGCTAAGAGAGGAGGCTTTGACACTGCAGAAATGTGTTCAGATTTGCAGAGCTGCTGAAATGTCACGGGAAAACAGCAAAACCATTGAAAGACGACCAGTGGAAGAAATAAATACTGTAAAACAGACACAAGCAAGCGGGACAAAGAAGAAAGATTATAAAAAAAGAAACTGTTCATTGCAAATTTTGTGGGAAAACCCATGAAAGAGAAAAACAAAAATGCACAGCATTTGGGGAAGACATGTAAAAAGTGTGGAAAAGCAAAACATTTCGCTGTGGTGTGTAAATCAAAGTAAGGACAGATGAGAACAGTGCATAATGTTGCATAGAGTGAGAAATATGAGAATCTCTGTAGCATCACAGAAATAAGTGAACAAAATCAAAAATGTGAGGATGGACAACAGAGTCAATTATTTGCTGGTATTCTGTTGGATTGTTGGAACAACCTTGTAAAGTTTCAGCTGGATTGTGGAGCAACATGCAACATTATTACCATGGATCTGGTGAATCCAGATGTTCAAATAGAAGATACAGATCAGTGACTTGTGATGTATAACAAAAGCACATTGAAACCAATAGGAACATTTAGGATTAAATTGAGAAATCCATGCAACATAAAGTTTATAGTGGTTGATGCACACACAGCGATAACGTTACTGGGCAGTAGAGTAGTTTAGGACATGAAACTTGTTTGTGTGCAGTCACAGAACATCCTAGTTGTGGACAATGTCATGACGAAAAATGAGGAATACAAAGCTGATGGTCAATGGAATATACAACAATTAACAAGTGAATTTAAAGATGTTTTCACAGGAGATGGCTGTTTGACAGGACACTACAAAATAGAGATAGATGAGAACGTGGAGCCAGTAAAACTGCCAAAACAGAGTGTACCAGTTGCAATGATGGCACCATTGAAGGAAGAGATGAACAACCTTTAAGAGCGAGATATAATTGCACCTTTAACACAAAGCACAGATTGGATAAGCAGCCTTGTTGTGGTGAAGAAATCCAATGGCAAATCAAGAATCTGCATTGATCTAAGACCATTGAACAAAGCCTTAAAGAGAAGCTATTTTCCTCTCTCAACAGTCGAGGATATTTTACCAGAACTGTCAAAAGCAACAGTATTCACAGTCTGTGATGTACAAAATGGATTCTGGCATGTGCAATTAGATGACCCATCAAGCAAACTCACAACATTTGCCACACCTTATGGTAGGTATAGGTGGCTGAGAATGCCTATGGGATAAGTCCACCACCTGAGGTGTTCCAGAGAATGCTGAATCAAGCATTAGAAGGAGTGCAGGGCATACACACAATTGCAGATGATGTGTTAATAACAGAAGGAGAAACAATGGAAATGGCAAATGAGGTCCAGGATCAAAAACTGAGACTGTTTTTAGAGAGATGCAGACAAAGAAACATCAAATTAAATGATGACAGACTCAGACAAAGTGAAGTGTCATAAATAGGACTTTACTAACATCTGAAGGTGTGAAAGTGGATCCAGAGAATGTGAGAGTCATAACAGAAATGCCAAAGCCCATGGATGTGAAGGGAGTGCAGAGACGTTTAGTTATGATAAACTAACAGTTGCAAACATCTGTCACATTCCTGTGAGCCTCTCACAGTGCAGGAAAACCTTTCCATGACATAAAAGATGCTATTTAAAATGCACCTGTGTTACGATACTACAGTCTTAAGGAACAGGTTGTCCTACAGTGAGATGCGTCTGAGAATCCTTCATAGCCTTACATATCCCAAGATGCTTTGGGAATACACACTCCTGAAGTGCTCCGCAGTCCCATATACCAACGATTGATGCGGCTTTTGAAGGATCCACCAAAGCTGTAGTTTCCGGAAGCTGGGAAGGCTGCACACTCTGAAGGATCCAGACCCTGGATAGAGACATACCTAAAGACTTGAATGCAATGTTCTGCCCATCTATGCTCTATGTTTTCAAAGCTTTGTATGCTGCACACTGGTATTGTGGTATATGAAATATTCATACAATAAAATACATCTCAGGTTATGTGTCAGGCTCTGAACTATGTGTCAAATCTCGTCCAATAGACAGGTGTGACTTCATCCGAGCACGACGTCACACCCAGAAATGTGCAGTATAAAGGAGTCCGCGATGGAAACGGCAACCAGCTTTGAAGTACAGTAAGCGACATCAGGACGCGGGTAGAGTGGCCTGGGTATGCAGTGTCTGGTTCCCACAAGGAACTTTGGTTACGTACGTAACCTGAGATGTTCCCCTTCAGGAACTCAAGCTGCGTCTAAATGCTATGGAGAAGGAGTGTCAAAACACGCCAAGCAGCTCTGGACTGACAGTGTCTTAAGTGACAGTAACTTGAAGAACCGCCGAGCCCGGAGAATCATCAAGGTCCAGACTATAGGACCGTATGAAAGTCAAGGGTGTTGACCATCCTGCTGCGTTACATACATCTTGCATAGAAATGCCGGATGAAATGCCTTAGAAGCCGCCACACCTCTCGTGGAATGCGCTCTACCCCAAAGGGGGCCGGGAGACCAGAGGTCGCATAAGTTGAGGCGATAGCGTCCACAATCCATCTGCTCACCGACTGCGTGTTACCAGAAAAGCCCTTCCTGTGTGGACCATAGCACACGAAGAGCTGGTCCGAGCTCCGAAACTGAGCCGTGCAACGGACATACAAGTCCAGGGCCCGCACCGGACAGATGTTATGAAGGAGCTCCTGCACCGAGGACTCAAATGGAGGAGAACGCCCGCAACCTGACTGGACACGTGGCGATGGAAGGCACCTTCGGGACATAGCCCAGTCTAGGGTGCAGAGATACACTAGCCATCCCTGGGGAAAACTCAAGGCACGAGGGAGCCACAGAAAGTGCGTGCAAGTCCCCCACACATTTAAGGGAAGTGATGGCAAGTAAAAACGCTGTGTTAATAGACAGAAAACATAAGGACAAGTCACCCATGGGTTCGAATGGAGCCCTCTTCAGGGCCTTCAATACGATGGCCAGGTCCTATACAGGCACTCTTGGATGGACCGGGGGCCTCAACCACCTGGTACAGCAAAAAAAACGAGATATAAGGGGGGACCGGCCCAAGGGAAGCCCATCAATCGGGGCGTGCAGGCCGAAATGGCCAATACATATACCTTAATGGTAGATGGCGAAAGCCCCTTTTTGAGCCTGCAAAAAGCCACCGGGCAACCAGCTGGATCCAGGGTGTGGGAAACACACCAGGCAGAAAACCGTTGCCATCTCGCAGTGTAAGATCTCCTCGTAGAGGGAGCCCTGGAGTGGAGAATGGTCTCAACGACCTCGGCGAAAGGTCGGACTCTAGGAGCTGCGCCCTCTCAGGGGCCATAGATACAGCCTCCACAACTCCGGACGGGGATGAACCACTGTCCTCCTGTGTTGAGAGAGCAGATCCCACCTGACCGGGATCTCCCATGGTACGCCATCCAGGAGGGCCAACAGGTCTGCAAATCATGGTCGGCCTGGCCACCGGGGGCCACAAGGAGGTGAGGCAGGCCCTCTTGACGTACACTCTCTAGGACTCCTGGAAGCAGTGCTACTAGAGGGAAAGCGTACAGGGGAAGCCTCGGTCACTCCTGTGCCATGGCGTCTAGCTCCAGAGGCGAGGCAGGACAGAGAGAGAACCAGAGGGGACAGTGTGAGGTTTCCCGAGTTGCAAAAAGGTCCATGAGGGCTCTGTAATACCTCTCCCAGATCAACTCCACCATTTCTGGGTGAAGACGCCACTCCCCAGGTGTCGTTCCCAGGCGCGACAAAGCATCTGCCTCCACATTCAACCAGGCCGGTATGTAAGATGCTCGAAGGGAGCAGAGCTTGCCTCTGCCCCACAGGAGGACATGACCGGCCAATATGCAAAGCCATCGCGATCGCAGGCCCCCCTGTCGGTTGATGTAGGCCACCACGGACATATTGTCTGAGTGTACAAACATGTGATGGCCCCTGATGTCTGGCAGGAAGTACAAAAGTGTACGAAACACGACCAGCAATTCCAGGCAGTTGATGTGCCATGAGAGATGGGCCGGTCCCACCGACCATGGGTAGTGCGGTTCCTGAGCACCGCCCCCCCAGCCCGTGCAGGAAGCGTCCGTGATGATCACCCGATGGCACGGCGTTGCTAAGACGAGTCCCTGGGACAGGAATACAGTTGGCTCTCCAACGAGAAAAGGCACGAGGGCTCGACTTGTGATTCTGATAAGCCGTATCGGGTTGCCCCGGGGAGAGAACCCTGCACTCCTCAGCCACCACTGAAGGGGCCTCATATGGAGAAGTCCAAGCGGAAGAATTGTCGCTGCGGATGCCTTGAGAGGCCGAGCAGTCGTTGAAACTGCCGAACCGACAGCGAATGGCCCTCCTGGGCAAATGTAGGATCACAGAGATACTGGTCAAAGACAGACACGCCTGCATAGTGGTGGAATCCCACACCACACTTAAAAAGGTGGACCTCTGGGTAGGGGAAAGCACACTCTTTTGGGGGTTCGGCCGAAAACCCAACACCTTCATGTGGGCGAGGACGACATCTCGATGCCGAACTGCCTCCAGCTCTGAGCGAGCCAACACCAACCGTCATTGATGTAATTGAGAACACGGATCCCTTGAAGCCTCAAGTGGGCCAGGGCCACATCCACGCACTTGGTGAAGGTCCTGGGCGAGACTGAAAGGAAGTACTCGATACTGATAAACCGTGCCCCCTACAGCGAGCCGAAGCAAGTTCCTGTGGAAAGGACAAATAGGGACTTGAAAATAGGCGTCTTTGAGGTCGATGAACACGAACCAGTTGCCGTACTTGATCTGCGCCATGACCTGCTTTAAGGTAAGCATCTTGAATGGCAACCTTATAGTGCGACCGTTCAAGAGCCGCAGAATGATAATGAGGCGCAGGCCCCCATCCTTCTTTGGAACCAGGAAGTAACGGCTGTAAAACACCACGTTTCTGTCATGCAGAGGAACCATCTCAATGGCCCCTTTGGGCAGCAGGGTGTATTCTTCCTGGTCCATGACCAGAGCTTGCGAGGGATCCACAACAGTAGGCAGAATCCTGGCGAACCAGGGGGCCCTGGATCGAAACTGGATCCTGTACCCCAGTTTTACGACCAGCAAGACCCACTGGGAGGCTGGACCAAGCCCCCACGCAGCGACTCCGGGTAGCCGGCCACCAGCCACCGGAGCTGCCGAAGAGAAAAATGCTCTCCGTGAGCGGAGTGTGCGCATCGGCATGCGCTCACAGCCGACTCCCTCGAGAGCCGACTGGGCATGATCCGCTCCCAAACAAGCCAAACAGAGTGCGTGTGAGTCCTCGCCCGTGATAAAATGGGCAGGGAGCAAAACACGGCCTGAAAGCATGCTTCGATTTAGAGAAGCGCTTCATTCTATTACACACAATGTTATATAGCCACCCTTAGAACCAGAAGACACATAAAAAGGTCTTACTGAAAGCAGAAAAGCTGGTTGCCGTCTCCATCGCTGACTCGTTTATACTGCACATTTCCGGCTGCGACGTCACACCTGTATATTGGACGAGATTTGACACATAGTTCAGAGCCGGAAACGCAGCAAGCGTTCCCCATAGAGTTTGGACACAGCTTGAGTTCCTGAAGGCGAACACTGGTATTTGTTATGAATCCACCAAGCCATAATGTTACTGGGATCTGATGAGTCTTTACTTGGTTTTAGTATTGACAATATAATTAACTCTTTCTAAGCTAAAGAAGTCTTCCTGTCTCCCATATTATATTACATTGTTTAAAAACACCTGTATTGAAATTTCTTCCATGTGTGTTAGCATGAATTCCATCTTTTTCAGGAGTTGATTGTCTTATTCTTGAGATGGCTTAATTAATTTCAAACTAAATTATTGCTAAATCTAGAGTACCATTAATATTTTACCTTGTGCTCTTTTATAATTATTTAATGTTTCTTGCAAATTAAAATTATTCAATCATTTGAATGCTTTATATCTGTTTTTAATAGCTATCTAACATTTTTCATCCCACCAAGGTGTATTATTATTTTCCCTCCCTTTGTTTTGAGAATTGATACTTCTGCTGCTTGTTTTATAGCTGAAGTCAGTTGTTCATTAAAAATGTCCTTATTCTGAATGTTTTTGTATAGTAGATCTACACTTCTACCTTGCTAGATACAAAAAAAATCCCAGTTTTCTTTGTCAAGTTTCCATTTTGCAATATTTACATTTTCTTCTTGATATAAGTGTGTCTCTATTGGGATTTTGCCACTTAAGTTGTTCTAAAGGACTTCCCAATTTATGATTACAGCCATTCTTCTTGGACTTTTAGTGTTTGTTAAATATTATACCAATGGACCTCCCTTTAGTATCATGTTCCTCTTCCAACATTTAAATACACCAATCCTTTTCATTTAGAAATTCCTCTGAATACGATCTGTATGGTTGCCTCCCCAACGGGTGTTGTGAGCATTATAATCTCCACACCCTTATGGTGTTAATTGCATTAATTATGTTTATTATGTGCTCCTCTGTCCAGATTTTAATGGTGATACATTTGTGTTCTTTCCTGATTTCAACTAAAGTGTTCATCAACCTGTTTTAACAAACATGTCTACACATACAACTTGTCTGTTTTCTCTATAATTAGCTGTATAATAGGTCACAAAATCCCATTAAGATTTAAGCCAAGATTCCTGAATGCATATTACATGTGGTTTATCTTTCATTCTTGTAACAAAACCTTTGAATTTATGCCCATCAGCCGCAAGACATCTAGCATTTCATTCTAAGATGATTAACATTATTGTGGATTACCTGGCTTTTGCCTGTGAGCTAGTTGCTGCCCCATATAGTGTTTTCTCCACTTTTTTTGCAACTTAAATCATTCATGCCTATGTATTTTTCTGTTGCCTTTACTATTGGTAATTGTCTTCTAATGAAGACAAATACACTACCAGTTTCACCATAAACAAGATTAAATCTTTGTTATTTAAATCTTAGAATTATTTTACTGCATCCCTCACAAGTCTTTGTATTTCTGGGCTCGATATTGTTTTGTACACTTTTCTGTTGATGTGCATTCTTTTCTCTTTAATCTTCTGCATAAGTTAATTAACCCTGTAGGCAGAGGTGTGCTCTCCTCCACAGTTACAACATTTGATCTTGGCATTCTCCCCACATTTCCCTTTTTCGTATTTCCTTGCACATCTCTAGAGAGAGGGCTCTCTCCCTCTCTCTACCTACCCTAGCGAGTGGACGTGCTTGCGTTGCTCGTGTCTTTCTTTTTCTCTTCTTTCTCCCTCCATGATGCTTGCAATGTGATCACATTCTTTATTGATATCAAGGTATGAGCTTAATTCTTGTTTGGAATAAGTAAAAAATTGCTGTTTGCGATTGTGTTCATAAATCATGTCTCATGAGTATTAAAATTCTATTATAGTGGGGAACCCTTAGCGAAGCCTTATTTATGTTTAGTATTTTAGTGGCTTATGTGTTTCAGTGTATGCTAAAGTGTAATAAACAAAAATGTCTCTCTAGTGTTGTACAACGATAAATTGGGATGTGTTATGACAAATGTAAGTGATGTAAATTATTAGATTAATACTTTAGAGGTCTATTAAGAATTTTTTTTGTATAATGATGGCAGGTTTGTAAAAGCTTTTATTGTTCCATACATTTTATTTAGTATTATCTTTTTTATAACAAATAAATTGTAATAAAAATGAGAATGCTGCAACATAGATTTGGTTAACAAGATGATATGACTAGGTTTCTGTTCAAGTGCAAGGCTAAAACAGTTAAATTTTGTATAATATGCACAAGATAGGAGATTAATATTTAATTATTAATATTAATAGATAAATATTTGATGTCTCTCCTGCAAAAAATGTTGTTACAAGACACGCATAATACATAATTAACTGGACTAAATCAAGATTTACAATATTTCTGACTTAAACAAAGAAATAGCAGTTTCAAGCAGCAAACTGTTAATATGTTACATAACAAATGCAGTTTTGTAAAATGTATTCTAATATGAGTACATATAATTTTGTGGTATGATGTGTTTATCACTAGAACAAAATTAGTAGACATTGAAAATGAATGAAAAATGCTTTAATTAGACCTCTCAAATATATTAGAAAGGCAGATGTTTTTTTTTCTTCCAAATACAGAATTTATTACACAAATATTACATTTTATTACAAAGTTTGCAAATTATTTACCAATTACTGGAGAAAAACATAAGGTATAAATAGACATTGACAATTAATGAACAACACTTTAATTTGTCCTCTCAAACAGCTTAGGAACATGGTTGTTGTATGATTTACATTTCCTAGACTTTCAAAATGATTAATAGTATACAAATACAAATAATGCTCTTAACCAAACATGTACACAGATTTGTTTCCACAAAATCCATGAGGGTATAAGGGGCAGTTAGGTTGCAAGAAGAAACAAATCAGTGAAAAACTCGTGTTAACTGAACAAATATTCATGTATCTTGTTGTAAGCACAAGACATGAGTTGTTTCACAGAGTGCTGACAAATTGTTATTGTAAATAAATTTTACATTAAAGGCTTTCAGTCTAAAAAGACATACTGTTGTTTGTCTGCTGTTCTGCCTGCATTTCTCAGTAGAGTGCAGTGTCAACTCCAGAACCAGCCAATCAGATCTTTTACCGTTGTGTAGTGTTTATTCTTTTGTAGATAATAACAAATGCGACAGGCATGTTCCAGACCAAAGGAAGTTTGTGCAGAAACAAAATATTTTCTCCAGCTGAAGTACTGTCTGTACTGCTCTTCATTCTGATCCAGCATTTTCAGATGATCCACTAGCTCCTTAGGGGATGGAAAGTCATCTACGTGAATGAAAGAATCACCTGGTATGAACAACTCATAGTTTTCTCTCGGGGGTCCGATGACCACTGGAACAGCTCCCAGCTCTAGAGGTCTGAAAACTTTCTCAGTAACATAATCTTGATGAATGGAGTTTTCAAAAGACAAATAGAATTTACAACTAGAAACAATGTTATTATAGTCTTGCTCATTTATTCTGTTGTTAAAATGACCCCCGTAGGCATTCACATCAACATATTTAATTAATTCATAGTAGTATTTTGAACGCCTGAAGTGCTCTTGAAAGTGGCTCACTATCCAGCAAACTAATTTATCTTTTTTGGGTATTGTGTAGTTTTTCTCACTCTCTGTGGCCTCTCTGAGCCACCCGTAAGGGACAAAGATGTCTGAAGTCCTGCGGTAACTTGAAGTCAAGTTAAAAACTTCCTTTAGTGCTGCATTTGCATATGTATTTGTAGGAGACTCCATGTTCCACCAGATCCACTTCTGGAAATATGGGCGTGGTGTTTGTGGCATATTTGATAAATCCCCAGGAAGATCTCTGTGATGAATCATAACTCCGTGTGCTTTGTCATATAGACTTTTGTCATCAGTTATCAGGCAGCCGTGGATGTTGAAACGAGTACTGCAAGGAACTACATCAAATTTATCACCAAAAGGCCACATCCAGAGCAGCACAATGGTTTCCTGTTGGTCCTGTCTTTCAGGAGTGGTTGGTTTCGTGGCAGATGTAGTTTTCAAAGTTTCGTTTGTTATCTTGTTCTGGGTGCATTTGTAGTTCTCTTTATCTAACACACGGAGGCATGTTTCTTTGCTAGTTCTGTTGAAATAGGCACCAGCAGGTGGAGGATACTTGTCAAAATTTGATGTTGGCTTGTTGTAGACATAGAGAATACATCCAAAGCAGAAAAACAAAAAAATGATGATTATTACTTTCTGGGTGGATTTCTGAGAAATTGTAGTTGTATCCATCTCTGGGGGGAAAATATGACATGTTATATTGTTAAATATCATTTATAGCAAATAATTCTTAACACATATTTGTAAACATCACATTTAACATTGGGAAGAGTTTATGAGAATTAAAACTCTATTGTTATGATCCATGGAAGTATCAGTAATACACATTTAATCATTTTTAAATTAATTTGTTCAATATAGCATTTTTTGTATGTACATGAAAGGATTACTCCCCTAGTTACATCACTGTATATGTGGCTTATTTACTACTTACCAATAGGCGGTTGCCCAAACTTTTTAAAGGCCCTTTAGCTTTGCTCTCCAACCCCTTGAAATATGCACTTCTATGAAATTAATTAAATTGCATGGTATTCACGTTATTTGTTATTTTTTTATACCTTCAAATAAACTTCTGCCACATGTTCTGTACATTTATAGAGTCATGATTACTTTACTGTAAAACCCACAGTATTTAAACTGAAAAATCACTAAATTCCTGTAAGGCTTCAAGGCCCTTTATTTGAAATTCATAACATTTTAATTCAAACAAAAAAGTGCACATTTGGCATACTTAAAAAGCAAAAATAAATAAAAAGTTCCCTGCTCCAGGATACAACATTTTTAATACATCCAAATTGGTTGCTCCCTCAGTTTAAATGACAACATCATGAAAAAAATGTAAAACAATTCAAGAGTTTCTAAATATAGATCAACTGATTTTGGACTATTGGCTATTTTTCATATCACTAAACCAGTTAAAAACAAAAACAAGTTTAACACTTTATGAAGAAATATACCTCTACATTAAACAAGAGCGCATGTCTATATAACAGATATGCATGTTTTATTTAAAAAAAATATGAAAACAAAACTTTTGACTGTTGGAAAATGATTGGATACGTGCAGAAAAGTATAAAAGGATGCATAACTTTAGTTTTTTTTTTGTTTCAAGGTGATGAAAAATGTTTTCATACATACATATACTCTTACATAAATGAATAAAACTGCTTTCTAATGAAAATGTTTAAATAAGAAATGCTCTTACCTCTGTGTAGACAGTAGATCGGTGTCCTTGGGGACTAAAAATATGGTGACTGGTGCTTCCTGAAAATCCCTCCTGAACTGGTCAGACTTGCTGATCAGGATGGCTCATGACAAGTTTTGCATGATAGTTAAACGTTTTGAAGCTTCTTTACATGAATAGGGCGTGTTGTGTGGTTGAGATGGACAAATAGATCTATAGCGTTAGTAAGCTTGTAGATTTTTAAATGACCGATGCGTAGTAACAATAATGTTTTGTGTGTTCTCATAGTTAATGGTGAATCACTGAGATTTATTCTGCGTGGCACATTGATTTGATAAAATTATTATAGGGTTCAGACATTTTAAATTATACTCTGATTTATTTATAATAGTGTTAAAATAACACTTGAAAATTTGTTATATCTAGTAATGTAATCAAATAATGAAACAATACCTAGTTTTAACATTTACATTTTTTTAGGTTAATACTCAAGTCATTGTTGAAACTCTGGGAAAGAGTAGTGGAAGCTAGGCTAAGAAGGGAAGTGGATATTTGCGAGCAGCAGTATGGCTTCGTGCCCAGGAAGAGCACTACTGATGCAATTTTTGCTCTGAGAATGCTAATGGAGAAGTACAGAGATGGTCAGAAGGAGCTGCACTGCGTCTTTGTGGATTTAGAGAAAGCGTATGACAGGGTGCCGAGAGAGGAGCTATGGTCCTGTATGAGGATGTCAGGAGTGGCAGAGAAGTACGTCAGAGTAGTTCAGGATATGTATGAGAGGAGTATGACAACAGTGAGATGTGCTGTAGGTCAGACGGAGGAGTTCAAGGTGGAGGTAGGGCTACATCTTGTTTGCTATGGTGATGGACAGGTTGACAGATGAGGTCAGACAGGAATCTCCATGGACAATGATGTTTGCAGATGACATTGTAATCTGTAGTGAGAGTAGAGATCAGATGGAAGGACACCTGGAAAGTTGGAGGTCTGCTCTAGAAAGAAGAGGAATGAAAGTCAGTCGTAGTAAGACAGAATACATGTGTTTGAACGAGAGGGAGGGCAGTAAAACAGTGAGGTTACAGGGGGCTGAGGTCAAGAAGGTGGAGGAGTTTAGGTATTTGGGTTCAACAGTCCAGTGCGACGGGGAGTGTGGAAAAGAGGTGAAGAGGCGAGTGCAGGCAGGTTGGAGTGGGTGGAGAAAAGTGTCAGGGGTGTTGTGTGACAGAAGAGTGTCAACAAGAATCAAAGGAAAGGTGTACAGAACAGTAGTGAGACCAGCTATGATGTATGGGTTGGAGACTGTAGCAGTGAGGAAGAGACACAAGGCAGAGATGGAAGTAGCAGAGATGAGGATGTTGAAGTTTAGTTTAGGAGTGACAAGGATGGACACGATTAGGAACGAGCACATCAGAAAAACAGCTCAGGTTGGTTGTTTTGGAGACAAAGTCAGAGAAGCCATATTGAGATGGTTTGGACATGTGCAGAGAAGGGATAGTAGTTATATTGGTAGAAGGATGTTGGAGATGGAGCTTCCAGGCAAGAGGGAAAGAGGAAGGCCAAAGACAAGTTATATGGGTGTGCTGAAGGAGGACATGAAGCTAATTGGTGCAAGAGTAGAGGATACTGAGGCCAGAGTTAGGTGGAAACAGATGATTTGCTGTGGTGACCCCTAAACTGGGAACAGCCGAAAGAAGAAAGACTTTAGTCATTGTTTAGTCATTTTTTAGAAGTTAAATGTTGACAGTGTGATGTATAATAAAATAATACAACTGAACACAAATATATTGCAAATACAGTTACATAGTAACTGAGAGTAGAGTTTGCCTGAATAAATAATAAGGTATTTACTTTAGACTTAAAATTCTTAAGAACTGCACTGTTCTGTTAATCTGCTGGCAGTTTGTTTCAGGGGGCGGGGCAGCTGAAGTAAATGAATGGGATCCTTTGGATGATTTATGGCTAAAACTATTGTTAGAAACTCAAAGCTCCAATCTCTTTGGTTTTCTCCCTGATAGTATTTGTTGCTTCAAAGACGTTTAATAAATGTCTATTCATAGCCTAGACGTTTAGGCTAAAATTGGGCTATGAGGGAGAGTTCAGAAGACATTTAATCACAGACCAAAATTAGCCTAGCCCTCATATAGATGGCTATATGAATATTTAATAAATGGTAATTTTTGTCTAGGTTCAATTACAGCAATCAATCAATCAATCAGTTTTTATATAGCGCTTCTTTAGCAATTGCTTTCAAAGCAGCTTCACAAAGTCATCATCGGGATCAGGTAGAGTAGATAGGAGTTCCCTCTGTGAGGTCTCGCTGACTGAGGCAGGCGCTAATCACCTCCCCAGCATAAAGAATATACAAACTTAAAATCCATCGACGAACGGTTCGCCGGACAGGACCTCAAAAAAACAAACAAACAAAGACAAAACAGGAACAAACAAATGGAGAAACAACGTTTAGAAAACTGTAACACAGACAACAAACAGGTGATCAGCATCAGCTGCAGGAGGAGAGATAAATGATGAGGATAGGTTAGAGAGGAACATTGAACCACATTGTTTTTTTTCAAACCGTTTGTATGTATATGGTGCTCAGACACCAGATCTGTTTAGACAAATACCAAGAGATAATTATTGGAATGCCAGATTAAACAGATATGTTTTTAATTTAGTTTTGAAATCTGTGAGCGTAGCTGAGCTGCGGACAACACCCGGGAGTTTATTCCAGAGCTTCGGGTTTCAATATGAAAACGCTCTTCCACCTCTTGTGGATTTACTAACCTTCGGTATAATCAATAGTCCTGCTTCTTGTGATCGGAGAGAGCGAGCTGGAATATATCGTGAGAGGAGACTGCTCAGGTAGGCCGGAGCCAAGACATTCAGCGCCTTAAATGTAAGGAGCAGTATCTTGTAGTCAATGCGAAATTTTTCAGGAAGCCAATGAAGAGAGCACAAAACCGGTGTAACGTGGTCATATTTCTTTGTTCTTGTGAGAACTCTAGCTGCTGTGTTCTGGACTAACTGTAATTTTTGTAGCATGCTGGCCGAACAGCCGGCTAACAGAGCATTACAATAATCCATTCTGGAGGTCATGAAAGCATGCACTAATTTTTCTGCATCTACGATAGACAGCATGTTCCACACTTTAGCAATATTCCTGAGGTGAAAGAAAGCAGTCTTAGTAACATAAGAAATATGGTTCTTAAACATCAGTTCACTATCTATAATAACGCCAAGATTTTTAACTGTAGTGGAAAAATTAACAGTGTGTCCCCCCAGTTCCATATGTAAAACAGAGAGATTCTGTAATTGCTTTTTAGAGCCAATAAGTAATATTTCTGTTTTATCGGGATTTAGCATAAGGAAATTTTCATTCATCCAATCATTGATATCAGCAACACATTCTGAGATCTTATTTAACTTTAAAGGGTTGTTAGGTTTTGCTTAGATATAGAGCTGGATGTCTTCTAATAATTTTGCCAAGGGGCAGCATGTATATTGAGAATAGGATGGTCCCAAAACGGATCCTTGAGGAATTCCATACTCTACTGCTATTGTGTCCGATGAGTCTCCATTTACATGAACAAACTGACTCCGGTCAGAGAGGTAAGAGTTAAACCATCTTAGAGCCTGGCCCTGGATGCCTGCATTGTTCTCTAGTCTCTCGAGGAGAATCCTGTGATCTATCGTATCGAAGGTTGCACTGAGATCTAGCAGAACTAGAAGAGAGATATTCCCTTGATCCCAGTCAAGTAATAGATCGTTTAAAATTTTAACCAGCGCAGTCTCTGTGCTGTGATGCGCTCTGAATCCAGATTGAAGCTCTTCATAACAGTTGCTCTTTTGTAAGAAGGAGCTGAGCTGTGCTATAACAACTTTCTCTAATATTTTTGACAAGAACGGAAGGTTAGAGATTGGCCTATAGTTGGATAACTCAGTAGGATCTAGGTGCGTTTTCTTGATTAGTGGTTTAATTACGGCATGTTTTAGCTGTTTGGGAAAGTTACTTATCGATAGAGATTAGTTTATAATATTTAGAAATGGTTTGTGAGCTATTTGTAGCAATTCTTTCAATAATTTTGTTGGGACAGGATCTAGAGAGCATGTTGTTGATTTAAATGCTGTGATTTTTTTTGCTGTTCTTTCAGGTCAATATTTGGAAAATTTTGCAGCGAGTGAGTCAAAGGCATAGGATTTGAGTTAAGCTGCTTTGATTGAATATGAGTTTTAGTAATTTTGCATCTAATAGAGGTAATTTTATTTGAGAAATAATTCATAAAATCATTGCTGCTAAATTTTATAGCTGCATTTGAATCGGTCGATGTTTGACTGTTTAGTAGATTAGCCATTGTTTCAAATAAGAGTTATGGGATATTTTGATTTGTTTCTATTAATTTGTGATAGTAGTTAGTTCCTGCAGTTTATAGTTCTAGTCTATATTTAGACATGCTCTCTTTCCAGGCAGTTTTGAATACTTCCAATCTAGTTTTTTTTCCATTTACGCTCATAGTTTCTGGTTTGTCTTTTTAGCACCTTTGTATTATCATCAGACCACGGAGTGGCCTGTCTATCTCTGACTTGTTTTAATTTAAGTGGGGCTACACTGTTTAGGGTGTTAGCGAGAATATTATTCAAACTGTAGATGAATTGGTTTATATTTCTCCCTAGTTGGTAGCGTTGAATGCTACTCCTAATGTTTATAGTATGCATAGCACAAGATACAAGATAGTGGTCTGAGATGTCCTCACTTTGAGGCGATATAACAATGTCACTGAGGTCAATGCCATGAGATAGAACCAAATCTAGAGTGTGGTTTAGACGGTGAGTTGCGCCGGCCACATTTTGCTTAAACCCACAGGAATTTAGGAGGTCTGTAAAGGCAATACCCAACGAGTCTTTTTTGTCATCGATATGGATGTTAAAGTCTCCAAAATCAATATTTTATCTGCTTCGGCCAAAAGATGTGCGACAAAATCAGCGAATTCTTGAAGAAAGCTAGAATTGTGTTTTGGTGCCCTTTAGACAACAGCTTGTTACAGATGTTACAGAGAATGCACATCTTTGTTTTGATTCTGCCGGTGTAATATGGAGCACAAGTACTTCAAAGGATTTAAATTTATGTTCTGTCTTTTTGGTTGTGTTTAGGGTATTTCTATATATTGTGGCAACACCTCCACCACGACCAGTTGAGTGCGATTCATGATTGTAATAGTAATTTTTGGGTGTCGCTTCATTCATTCATTCATCTTCATGTCGGCTTTCTTCCCTTTCAGGGTCGCCACAGCGGAATGAACCACCAACTCTCTGGCATATGTTTTACGTGGCGGATGCCCTTCTAGCCGAAACCCATCGCTGGGAAACATTCACACACACATTCACTCTTTGACACTATGGGCAATTGTTCTTACTCAATTCACTTATACCGCATGTCTTTGGACTTGTGTGGAAACCTGAGCACCCGGAGAAAACCCACACGATCACGGGGAGAACATGCAAACTCCACACAGAAATGCCACCTGCCCCAGCCGAGCCTAGAACCAGCGACCATCTTGCTATGAGACGACCATGCTACCCACTGCGCCAACGTGACGCTCGGTGTCGCTTCATTTAATTCAAAATAATCGTTTGGAGTGAGCCATGTTTCAGTTAGGCACAGTATGTCAAGGTTCAGTTCTGAGATTAATTAATTTATGATTATAACTTTTGGTGTAAGAGATCTAATGTTTAGGAGACCAAATTTTAGAGAGTACGTTTGCGAGTTGTATAATTTGTAGTCTTATTTTATATTGATCAGATTATTGGTGTTAAGCAATTTATTGTTTATAGTTATTTTATGTTTTCGTGGTATGGACACCGTTTCGATAGCAAATGTTAGGTTTTGACAGGTTTTAGGTCGGTTTCTGGGGCAGTGTTCTAAGGTGTTATAATTGGAATTTTTTAGTCAGATGCTAATAAGGGCCCTAGAGATGTTATCCGTCAGGACGGAAGAGATTAGGGCGCTCCCAGAAGAGATTCCAGTTGTCAACAAACAATAACTGTTCTTCTCGACAGTAGATAGTGAGTCACTCTCTGAGCACAAAAAGTCTGTTGAATTTCGATATGTTGGCAGAGGGCCAGAGACAATAATTTGGGTCGAGGGTGACAGGCGGCGAGCAGTGCGGATCAGTTTACTGCAATCCGCTTTTAGCACCTCTGACTGACGACGAGACGTATCATTAGAGCTGATGTGCAGGACTACAGCCTTGATGTTGCCATCAGGCTTCAGGATTGCAGGTAAACGTGCGGCTAAATCAAGAACCCTAGCACCGGCGAAGCAGTGCGTACGTGCTTTGTTCGTACCGACAGTCGCTTGGACGTGTCGAACGATGGAACTGCCAATCACCAGAGTGTTCTTAGGTTCGCTGAGAACTGTGAACCGGTTCTGGGTGCGGATCTCAAAACTTGGTTGCGCAGGAGGAGTGAAGGCCCCCCGGGGACGTGTTCGCCTTCTCCTCTTCTGATCACAAAACAAGAAAGCGGGACTGTGATGGTCCAGTGCTGGCGTTCAGTTTACTGCAGCAGCATCTGTCCTTCTGTGCACAGACACTGAATTAATATTAGTATTAATTTATGAGCGGAGATTGCCACACATTGTTCCTTGAGCTTGGATCTTTTGTCCTGTAAGAGGCTGATCTCAATATCTCCTAATTCGAATTTGATGACGCTGAGATCGAATGACTCCTGATCTTCGCAATTTGGTGAGGAACAGTGTGGTGAGGCCATATTATGTAGAGTAATATCGATCTGCTTTTTCAATATTGTTTAGGTTATTAGTATTTATTTAATTAGACAGGAGTTACATTTTTTTAGCTGCACTAAACTATAAGCAAGTTTTGGGCTGTCAGTGAAAGTTTAAAAGATGTTTAACAGTGGACCAAAATGAACCTAACCTCATTTAAACCTATAACAAACAACCGCATGAATTCATTTAAAGGACATAAAATCTGTGGTTAGGCTACACAACAATTAAAGTATCGTTACAATTCTAAGTTGACAATGTTTAGCTATTAGCTAACAACACAAACAAGGAAATGTAATTAGTCATTTACTTTTTTTGAATAAGATTAGGATAAAAACATACACATGCACACACATACACACACACCTGTGCAAATAAATTAACAAAAAAAATAATTGATACCAATTATTTACAATAATACATTTCAAACACATACATGCAGGATAAAAAACCTCAGACTTGGTGCTATTATAATTATAGCTATTATAAATTGCTCTCTGTGATTTTCTGAGGTCAGCTTCCACTGGAAAATTTGTGTTTATAGATCTGCAAAGTAGAGGCGACAAGCTTTGATATCATTTTATTATTATGCAATGTATTCCATGCACATCAGGGCTCCTGAGCATTATACAGTGATTTGTTCCTAAAAAATTAAACATGTAACATTTATGTATATTTTATTGTTTTAATCTACAGCCATGTATTTTTATGTACATAGTTATAGCAGTAAAATTTGCATTATAGAATGTTTTATTTTGTTTTTATTAGGGTTGGGAATTAAATGCGCTAATTAGATGAATTAATCACAGACAAAAACAAACGTGTTAATATTTTTAATGCTATCAACACACCCTGCCCTCCCTACAGATCTAACATTAGACATTTTAGATGTAGATCTGAAACAAGCTAGTAACAAAACTAAAGAGACAAAGTGAAAAGGACGACGAACCAGTTTTTTCGTCAACGATGACGATAACAAAATTATTTCGTTGACACATCTCGTGACAATAACGAAATGCTGACGAGATAAAAACATTTACGTTTTGATTTAATTGTGATGAAACAGGCACTAATTTCACTGATGAGGCAAGAATGGACAAAAATGTTATTGGGGAGATGTTTGCATATTCAAAATGCTAACGTTTCTGCTTTTCATGATTGTTACGGCCCGAGGCGTTTCTGCAGTGATGTGCTAAATTGCAAAAAACAAAGTCTTGGAAGAAATTTTTTTAAGAAGAATTATTAAAATGACCAAAAATGTTTAGCTGCTAACTAATGCTGTTGGAATAAGCATTTTTTTTCTCAAGAAAATGTATATTATATTTTCTTAAAATAAGCTAAACAATCATATAAGCTAGAAAATTCTCCTAAAATAAGAAAATCAAGATTTTCAATCTAATTTTAAGCATTTTCAGCTTTGCTTAGATTCCATTTTTTGCTGTGTAGTTCCTCCCTGTTATTGTCACCTGCTCTGTACTAGTGTCCTATGAGTTTTCCCACTTACAAAAGTGACTAAAGCTGTGTCTGGACACCAATCAACTTCATGGAGGCGGACGGCATTCAGCTTGTACACAAATCTGTGGTGACAGCTGAAGGTTCATAGAAACACCCCCTGCGCAGTTGAGGATTATTGAGTACTTTGCTCATGGCTGAACTGACATGGAGAAAGAAGCTCCAACTGATAACCTCCTCCTTTCCCGATTGAAGCTCGATATGAAGTGACTGAACTGTTGTCCCCAGAGTGACCGCTTGAGGCTGACTCCAAAACAAAGTTAAGTAAGTTTTAATTAACTCCAATGTTAAAACTCGCCAACTTTGGGTCTGAAAAAAAAACCTTGGTTCCATTAGGTTTGTTGATTATGATATTATCATATAATTTGGAGATTATATCTTAAAGAAACTCCTAATTACTACCACACTGAAATTCAAGATATTTTACTGCAGCATTTGGAGAAAGTGAATTTTGAAAATGTCAAAAATGTGTTTTTCAAATTTCAAAGTGCAATTTCTCAAAGTTTCCACTGTACAATTTGTAGTGTGGTGCTAGAATGAGTGACCCATAATGCTAAGAAACAAAGTATTTTCAAACCTTTTGAAATTTTAACTTTTTTTTATTTTTTAAATTCAATTTCTCCAAAGTGCTGCTATGAATTTTCTTGATTTTCAGTGCAGTAGTAGTTAGGGAGTCCCTTTGAGGTATAAAAGTAGAATTCTTTTGTACCTTTTTAAATTTAACACAAAAATAAATGGAACATTTTCAAAATATATAAAATTTCTCCAAAAAGCTGCCGTAAAATGTTATGATTTTCAGTGTGGTGGTAGTTAGGGAGTCCCTTTAAGATTTAAAAGCAGATTTATTTTCATACATTTTGAAACAGAACTTTTTCAGGAATTTCAGTGTGGTATTAGGAGTATAAAAGCAGAATTAATTTTGTACCTTTTGAAACTGAATTTTTACTTCTTTTTTTCAAAATTATATTTTTCCAAAATACAATTCTACAATTTTGATAAAATTTCAAAATTATATTTCTTCAAAATGCCGTTCTAAAATGTCATGATTTTCAGTATGGTAGTAGTTAGGGAGTCCCTTTGAGGTATAAAAGCAGGATAAATTTTTTTACCTTTTGAAACTTAATTTTTACCTTAATTTGATTATGGAAATGACGAGTTTTACATAATTTTGGATTATGAGCTGTAATCTCATTTGAGACATTTTTGGACAATGTTAATGTAGGGTAAATTTTGAGAATAAAATGTTTGAGATCTGGAATTAAAAGTTGAGTCCGTCTGATTTACATGAATTAAGATTTATAATTACTGAAATTAAAATAGTAGATTTAACTAATTGCTGTGTTGTTTTTAACACTTTAAATTACTTAATTCTTCACTTTTAAGGTGTTAATCTTGACTCCTAAAAATTTCAATTACATTATAGATTAAACCCTTTTGAAGTGTTAAGATAACACCAAAAAGTATTATTACTAACTCTCACAAAGGGTTCCTACCAATTTGTTTTTAACTCTATTAGTGTTTGTTTAATCTCAGTTAGCGTTAAAATTAGACTGTTTTGGTGTTCATGTCGGTGTTCATTTTGGTGTTCATGTATTAAACATTACATTGTCTTGGTTAAAAAAAACTAATTAAAAGTCTTTTAATATAACTATAAATAGAACAAGTGCACATTTAAAATATGCTTTAGTTTTACAGAGATTATCCTATTTAGTTTTTACAGAAGTGTGTGTAGTAGTAATGGGAATTTACTGTAAATGTATAGATTTTTCTGTTTTTTAAATGAACAGAATGTCTAAAAAAACGGAAAATGTACTGGCAATTTTCTGCCACTACTTTATTCATTTTTTTTACTTAATTATTTACAGTTTATTTTTTGATATTTCAAAGTGCATTTTTAATTTTCACACTAATGCTTTTATTTTAACATTTTAGTTTTAAAAAGTATTTTTTTAATTGTGTGCATATAAAAGAATTTACACAATGAATTAAATTTCAGTGTATTATTTTCTTTTACTGCAGACAAAGAAAAATAGCATAAAACATGTACAGAATATGTGTGCTGTTTTAATACCCGTTCTCTCTCTACAGCCACTGACTTTTATAAAGCTATTATACAATGGTTTAAGTGTCTTAAAAGGGACAAATGAGCTTTTGTTTGGAAATGAAGTAGATACACATATTTTGTCTCAAACAGCAGCATCAGCAGACGCTGAGCAGTACCATACTTATTGTAAAGAATATTAAATATTATTCATTCATTCATTCATCTTCATGTCGGCTTTCTTCCCTTTCGGGGTCGCCACAGCGGAATGAACCGCTTTTACACGGCAGCCTTCCAGCAACCCATCGCTGGGAAACATTCACACACACACTCACACTTTAACACTATGGACAATTGTTCTTACTCAATTCACTTATACCGCATGTCTTTGGCCTTGTGGGGAAACCGGAGCACCCGGAGAAAACCCACGCGATCACGGGGAGAACATGCAAACTCCACACAGAAATGCCAACCGACCCAGCCGAGGCTCGAAACAGCGACCTTCTTGCTGTGAGACGACCGTGCTACTCACTGCGCCACCGTGACGCCCTATTAAATATTAATTTGAATAAAATATTTATATATTATATATAGTCCAGTGTGTGACTGTGACAATGTGTGACACCCTGAACGTGTTGAGTCACGTCGAAAGGTGTTTAAAATATTGTTAAGTTCTTTGGCAGCATTATTATCGATCTTGTCCATGTTAATATTAAAATCCCCAGTGGTGATAAGAGTCAAACACTGAAGAGATGGCTGAGAGCGGTTCATTGAAATCATCAGTAAACCCTGTAGTGTACTTTGGAGGCCTGTATAAGGTGGTGAGAAGTATTAGTTTGGTGCCTTTTAAAGCTATTCTCAAATATTCAAAAGATGTGTAATCCCCAAGATTCACCTGTTTGCATTAAAAAAACGTTCTTGTACAAACTTGACACTCCGCCTCTTTTCTTATCAAAATGAGTGGTATGACTATATAAGAAGTTTCCTGTTGCAGCCTTCTTTAGTACAGTTGCACTATAACTTTCATCTAGGCATGTTTCAGTTAGCAACATAAAATCTAAGTTATGTGTTAAAATAAAATCATTTACAAGGTGTGCCTTGTTTCTAAGTGACCTAACGTTTAGAAATGCTTTCACCCTGTTTTCTGTGGGTTCAGCTATGGCAGTCTCTGGCTTGCAGTTTATTTTAATCAGGTTTCCTCAGCCAGTTTATTTCTCACAGACCTTTTCTCCCACTTGTTTTTTATATTTCTAGCAGGCCTTATCTGTATCGCTGACAAAGAGCTGAGGACATCTGCCTGTTCTGAAAACATTCCTCAAGGTATATCAAGTGTTGAGGCAGAATGTCCTGTATATCTCACTATTGTTTTGGGGGAGTAAGGGTCGGTTAGGGGTGATTTTGCCCCAGGCGGTTTGATCGCAGAACTCTTTCTGCTATAGGAGGGGGAGGTGCCTGCCTTTTTTGGGGAGATGGTTGGGGGCGTGCTGTGAACAAGTGGGTTACTGCAGAGACTAGTTTTTCAAGCTGAGCTGGGAAACCCAGATAGGGGGATCCTGAGGATGGGAATAGTGTTGATGTGTCTACCAGGGTGTGTTTCTGTTGACCGGTTGCTGTCCAAGATGTTATCCTCATCCTCATTCGGTGGTGGTGTAGCCATTGAGATGGCATGGCAATCCTCATTCGGTTGTGGTGTGGCCACTGAAGATGTCCTGGTGGCTTTGCATTTTATCAAATTGTTGATCCTCATCATGTCTTGGGGAGGTCAGATAATCTTCATTCAGTGGAGACATTTGCAGGGTGGGCTACGAAGGTTTTGGTGGTGTGTTACCGCAGATAATTTGATGGCTTTTGGGTCTTTCAGACTGATAGCTGAGGGAGAAAAGTATATTGTCTATGAGCACTATATGGTGTGATAAAATCTGGCTGATTCCAGAACACTTTAAAATTATCAATAAACTGGAAGCCTTTTGAAAAACATCCTTGTTCTTGCCATGTATTGAGCCCAAGCAACCGAGAGAACATATTTGTACCATTTGGCGGAAGCAGACCACTTATGAAACACTATATTTTGAGATGCAGAGTGCCTTTTCCCTCAATTTGCCAGTTTTCAGCCTGATCGGGACTCGCTAATCTGGGTTCAGAATAGCATGCTGAGAAATTGCAGTGAGCTCACTAGCTTGGTGCTCTTGTTGTTGGTTCTTTAGAATCCACATTTGAGAACAAAGCCCATGTAGCTGTGTCTCCAGAATTGCAGTTCTTTGAAGAAGTGATATACTGTATTCACAGCAGTGGTATAGATGCATTTCTACTTGTCTGTGTCTCCAGCTGAATCAGTCTGTTTGTCTTGCTGAGCAATGCGAGCCTGATAGAATCCCGTTTCTGTTTATCCAAACTGTTCAGGTTTTGCTTTCAGAGCATTAGAAACAGCATTGTCAAAATAGAGTAGACATTTAGAAACAGAAAAAAGTGAAAATATAGCAAAGCTGATAGTGCGAAGTGAGGAGCACAAGCAGAATGTGTCCAAACGGAAACAGAGCAGGAAGCAGAATGAAGCAAGAAGCATCCTGGAGAGGGATGCCGTTTTGGACTGTATGGACAACATTCCTCAGGCCATGGTTATTCCTTTTGGTTTTTGAAGAGCAAAATCCGGGATCAGCTGATCATGTAAATTGTCATTAAAGGTAAAAATGTGTTTTACAGAAATACTCTACCTCAAACATTTTAATTGTATGATTAATCACTTACTCTTGTGTCATTCCAAACTTAAACGTTTTCATTCCTTCTTAAAAAAAAATTGTATTTTCATTTAAAATCAGGAGACAAGTATGAGGCCCAAAAAAGGAAAACCTGTACCATGGTGGTAAATGGTGCAGCCATTTGAAGAAGATCAAAATCTTCATATGTTTGTAATGACACGGGGTTGAGCAATTAATAATACAATTTTTATTTTTGGGGTGGTGTATTCCTTTTAATGCATGTTGTATTATGGCATAATAATGTGCCCTTTAAAATATTACTTGTCGATCATTCATTACTTCCTCAATATGTTTTATACCTGCATCCATGTTGATTTAAAAGCAAGTTATAATGATAATAATAAATAAATTAAACATACATTATTGAAAACATACATGTATTTTTATACAGCACAGAGAGCAATTGCAAAAAGTGTTTTCCTGAAAAGTGTGTTTAGTGTCTCAACAAAAGCAGAATAATTATATTGCTGTCAGACAGAATCAAAATGACAAGTGTCACATATAGATAATGGTGTGTAGTTCACTTCCACCAAAAGTGGTTCTGGAGTTAAAATGACCTGCAAAATCAGAGGATATATTGCTCGTCAATAATCTTCACTTATTTACCATATTCAACATATTTGGATATTTTGCAATAGGCCAATTATTTTGTATCATACCAGCATAGTGTCCTACATTCTATAAACCTTGTGATTTATAGCAAGCTATTAAAGTGTTCCTTTTTGAACAAAGTTTACATTAAATGTGAAGAAAGCACACATGTTTAAGTTTTGTTTCTCCTCAGCTTTATTTAAACAGTCATAGGCTGGTTTGAGTTCACTGTGAAATGATGAATTTCAATGCAAGTCATTCAGCTCCTATAAAAGCTTGGGCTATTGCTGAGGCAAGATGAGAATAAGTGTATTAGTATTAACTCTAATACATGTACTACTAACTAGGAATGGGTACCAAACCCAAGACTAAATCAGTCATGGTTCAAAATAGCTGTTAGTAACATTAGCTGTTAGTACCATTTTCTCCTATTTTAATGTAAATGCAGTGTTTTATACTTACATTTACAATTTCATGCTGACCTGTCAAAAGCAACACCACACCCCCCCCCCCTGACAAACATTTTTGCTATTGTTCCTTATTCAAATTTAGCTCTTCTTTAGTTAAAGCATTGATTTCAAAATGAAAAATTTCTGTCAAACGCTGTTACAAATAATGCACTCATTTATAAAAAAAATAAAATAAATAAAAATTTGTCTTCTGTGTTCAGGCACTGGTATTTAACATTGCACCAGAAAATGAGCTTATGGTCAAAGACATAGTTTTAACCAGTGGTGTAGTTCTAAAAAAAAGGGTGGTGTAATATTTTCCACTTTAACTTACCCAACCCAAATTTTACATAAAAGTGGGCAAAGAAATTATGAAAGTCAATGGTGTTTGATTTATTTACAATCAATTAATTTATTTAACAGAGATTACATTTGCATGTATCACTTGTGCATTTTTTATTTTTTGTATTCTCCAGTAGTGCCCAAACTCAGTTCTGAGGTGCTGGTGTCTTGTAGAGTTAAGCTCCAAAGGGGACATAAATACACATAAATTCGGGGAAGTCTAATCAGCAAAACAAGGGAGTATACAGAGGTTATAAGCAATTTTTCATCAGAAGTCGTAATACCCAATCAGCCCAGAGGAAAAAAGTAGACGTACGGAGTATACATGCTTATAGCCCTGACTACACCACTGGTTTTAAGTACAAAAACAAAGACTACACAGCTACTGGTATGAAGATGCCAGCAGTCTAAACTGATTAAATGATTTTAAAGTCTGAACAGGTTCCAAAATGTACATCAAAAAGAGTCAGAGGATAAGCCAAATACAAATTGGGTGACCTTTAAGACATGTAAAGAAGAAGGGGGGTGTTAATAGTACATCATTGTGATGTTTGCTATACAATTTTAAAAGCTGAAAATAAAAAAAATATATGCACACTTGGTAAAACAAAACATAATACTGTACATGCAACTAGCACAAATTTACATTGGTGTTAAACATTTAAAAAATAGCTTGAATTAGTCTTGGTTTTGTATAAGCAAGTAAAATAATAATTTAAGTTTTTCAATGTTTAGAAATACATGTGTTGGTTGATGGACTGTGATTCAAGGCATTCAGGTTTCAGCTCAAATCACCTCAAGTGTGTTTCTGAAAGCTCCCCCTGCAACCTTTGGTCACCTAGGTTGGTATATTATAGTTAGTTCATAGTTACTGTAGGCAACACTCAACAAGCAGATGGTTGCACTCTTGTAATCAAAACGTCCTCCCGAAACTAGACAATGGCTTGAGAAGCTATCAGGAGAAAAGGGATTTATTAATTTCAAAGCAAGTATTGGCACTTTTAGTAGTCTTCAGAAACTAAAACAAATCACTCTATCCCCCTGAGTGAAAGAAAACTCTTGCCTGAAAAGAAGGAAGTTTAGGATGAAGTTTTAACTCAGTAATGTTTCAAATAAAAAAAAGTCACAGATCTTAACACAAAGTAGCCAATGATAAAAAATGGCATGGTTAAGACATTTTCAGCTTCATACATCACATGACACACAGAAAACACAGTGCAAAATCAGGTGTGCAAATAGAACTTGAAATGACACATTGTTTGATCCTTCACTCTGGTCAAATGTTTCACAGCAGTTTTAGCTAAAACTTTAAGCAATGGTGGTTAATAAGAGCTAGACATTGTGATGTTGGGATGTAATTAACATCTCGGGCTGCGTACGGAATCCATTCCTTGTCTGACAGCATTTACCTCCCCACAGGAGGCAACGGTGGTGCTCCTCTCATCACTGTAAATACAAAAGTACACTTGCGATCACAAGGCTGAGGTTAAAAACTCTGCACCAAGGCTATGGCAAAAAAAATAGACATGCTTAAGCTTTTTAAACACAGTATACCCAGAACACAAAGGTCACTGTGGGATTAACAAAGTTTTTAGGTCAAGACCTATAGTTCTTGAGAAGACCATTGTGAGGTGTCTGCATACCTTAAAAAAATCCTTCTCAGTTCCAGAGACTCACCTCTGTTAGCTTTGCTGGGGTAAATTTTTGTGAACTGCCTGTAGTCTTCTGGAGGTGGAAAGTCATCCAGAGGATGAAATGAATATTTGGACTCAAAATCATCTGTTGGAAGAGAGGATAAAACAACTTAAAAAAGAAGACAATTCTCAATTCTTAGTGTTCAAAAACTGTGTGCACACAAGCATAATTTTATAGGAAGAAATCTAAGCATGGGGAAACAAAAAAGAAAATAGGTGTCCCATCGAGGAGTATGCTACACCTGAATCCTAAAATTTCCACTAACTACCAACAGTCAGATTTAGTGAGATAAATGCAGTTCAGTAACATACTTTTAGGTGTGTTCATGTTTACACAGACATATTTTATGCTGAGTGCCTCAAAAACAATCAAACTATCTAATTTCAGTTTCGTTTGTTTATGGGTGCTGAAATAAGAAATTCAATGTAAAAAGGACAAATGATTATCAAAGTATTAAGTTTAAATTGCTTTTATCGTCTTGGAATCAGCACACAAAATTACACAGTCCATTTACAACACTTTCTACTGAATACAATAAGTGTGTCACACCTTTGATAACACAGGACGTCCCTTTAAGGACTTTCTGAGCATGTGCAGAGGAAAGCAGCTTAACTGAGTGTTTGGTAAAGAGAAAATTGTATGGGTATATTTCAGATTAATAACAAAATGTTTTTAATGCTTATAAATTGTAATGTATGCATGTGAAATGTATTAAATAATGGTTAATGAATAGACAAGTAAGAGTAAAATGAAGGAACTGTAGTTTTAAAAGTTTTTGGATCTTGACAATACAGTATCATATCGACGTTATTAATTAAAAAGGTCAATAAAATAATCTAAATAATATTAGTACTTCAAATTTCAAAACAACACCCCTTCTCATTACAGAGATGCACATCACCTAATATGCTTAATTGGTAGTAGGCTTTTGAGCCTATAAAGCTTGGAGTAAGACAACATGCATAATGAGGATGATGTGGTCAAAATACTCATTTGCCTAATAATTCTGCACACAGTGTATATATATATATATATATATATATATATATATATATATACACATACACACATGGCGGAACTTTATAATCGACAGACAATGGCTTTGCGTGAAATAGTAGTACCTTATAATTTTGACCCAGAGTTTGATCTGGAATTTGAGTCCATAGATGAACCACAAAAACCGCAAAGGCTGCTCCAGAACGTATTCAGATGGTAAATACAACGTAATTACTATTTTACACTGTATGGTTTCTAATATAGGGGTACTAATTTATGTATTTTATTATCTGTGTGCTTGTGAAAAATGCATTACAGGTTTATAAAAGTCATGTAGTGTGCCCTCGGCTTGAACTTGATGCTGAAATGTACATACGAGGGCAGGTAAGAGGGAGCATGAATTACTTACCTACGAAGGAACGGGAACAGGAAGGGGGTCCATTGCGGATAGGTGGGGGTGGGGGAGGAGGTCCAGCAGGAATGCGGGAGGGAGGAGGAGGGGGCTTGCCTCGAATCGGAGCATCGTTAGTCCTGTATGGAGGCGGAGGAGGAGCAGCATCACGACCATTCCTGGATGGCTGCCCAGGGACAGGTGGAGCTGGTGAGGTAAAGAAATGTTGAAGACAAATTAAACTTCCATTTACGAGCACTCGCCCTTGTATTACTTTCTGATTAACACCTGTAAAAAATGCGACCAATCCGTGAGAAAACGTCAATTTAACATTGCACAACATTGAAGATATGAGAAAAAAGACTCCACTGCAATCTCCAGACAGAATATCATCAAGAGGATGATATTGATGAAATCGACCATTACAACAGTGTAGCAAAGGTGGGCAAGCAGTGCCACAGTAATGGAAAAATTCCACCTTCATGAACACACCTGATTCCACTAATTAAGCTCCTCTTGGCTTGTTTTAAGCATAAACTGCGTATAACATGGATGTAGCATGGGAGAAGTCACTCATAAGTTTTAGAGGAAAACAAATAAGGCTTAGCTTTTGCGTAAATCAGTCATTTCCTGACTTGGTAAATTGAACTGACTTGGTGAGTGGCTCTTACCCAAGTAGCTATGCCCTTAACTCTGCAAAATGGTAATCTCAATAAAACAAACAAATTAGTAATAAAAATTCCACCCCCTCAGACTTGTCAATTCAAGAGATGAAAAGATTTTTTTTTCACTTTGACTACTGCTGCGACAATTTATTTTATTAAAGTCTGTAACCCTGCAGAAATGTTAAGTTCAGTAGTTATAACCATAGTTTCTCTTTTAAGTTTTATGTTTCAAGGAGTTCTGAGCTTTTTCTAACAAATTTAAGCAAATGACCTACTGCATGTGCTGTGAAATCCAAGATGCAAACTAATGGTTAGAATCCATGTGCTCCACACTGTGCATTTTTAGTTTATCAGTGAAATACCTAATGATCATTGATAGTGAAATGCTCTTGGAAGATGGGAAAGTCTTTACAAAGAAGAACGGAGGTTCAACCAGCCGCTACAATAGTAACTAGTATTACCTGGATTTTTACTTACTCAATCCCTGGAGAAAAGATTTACTACCGTGTCTCAAAAAGAGCTGCATGTGCTGGAACATTAATAGAGGATTAGATAGAGTTGCTTCTGCTGCCTAGAGCATGGGCCTAGTGCAACAGTTTTTTTTTGTATGAAAGTATGAAACACACTCTAACTGCTTGAGCCACACCTGATGGAAATTCCTTGCCTTTACTGATGACTACCCGGAAATCCACGAGCTGTCAGTACACCTTGAGGTATGTGAACTAAAATGCTATAGATTATATTTCTTTTGACATTATTTTACAGAACAAAACCACACCCTTATTTTGACAAAACTGCTTTCAGAACATGGAAACCTGTTTTGACCCTGATTCTTTTTTCTAAATGTTACCTTTAACCTTAATGTTACTAATTCATTGCTTATGCACTCCACATCAATGATAATACTGTTTCAGTAAAAGAAAAATATAGGTAAAAGTGTGAGTAAAATTAAAGGTCATTGAGTGTGTTAAAACTTAATAGTATCATCAATAATTAATATTCTAATTTCTTTGGTTAAGATCAAGAATAATGGTAAAGACAAAACCTTTATAAATCAATCAGTCAGATATGCAAATTTATGTGAATTATTACAAATCCTTTAAGCATTTTTTTAAGACAGAACTCGAAAGTCTTCAGTCCCGGCTGGTATTGGGAGTTTTACAAGATTACTATTTTATTTTTAGTGCAATAGGTGCATACACAAAGTTACCAGGTTACAAGATTAAGAAGCAGATCAACTGTATATATGCATACAGTATATTACTTTCAACGAGGGAAAGAGCCTTAGCCCATAAGATAAATGCTTCAAGACAAGACTACTGACTCCATACAACATGGAGCTATCTCCAATACATTTCTGATGATTGTAAAAAAGGCTCAAAGTGTGTGTAGCCTGTTCATTAGATGAAATCAGCTGGAATTACCAGACTTCAGCTTGTCTCGTCACTTGAGATCTTTTGGTGTCAATCACCTTTCACTGATAAAACAAAATGCTTAAACAGGGTTAATTTAATGAAGACAGACATTTTATTCATTCTTTACATCAAAGTTATTTTCTTGAAATAACTGAGTGTATTTTAATAGTAAATAAATTATGTTAGTTAATGAATTGTTTGTTTGTTTAAATCTGTAAGCATTTTTGGCCAAAGGAATGGAATCTCTGAAATGCTTCTCTGCCCAGATAAGATCAAGGAGTTGGCCAAAAATAAACTTAGAGGCCTAGTGAGTTTAAATCCCACTTACAGCTAAACTTTGTAATAACTTGAAGAATTTTAACTTTGGAGATCAACCCAGGCATCTGTTGAATTCCAACACACAGGATGATGCTAGAAGAGGGGGAAGACACGGAAACTAAAATGACGTGTTTAAAATGCTAGACCAGGGGAGAGGAAGTCACTCTTCAGCTTGAATCTCCCAAGAACGTCTCACTGGAGGAAGCTTTGAAATTCTGTCAAATGTATTATTCACAAATGTTTAAATAAGGAATATTGGGACTGGAAACACTTGTCTGTTGGTTTTATATAAAAACAGGTATTTAAAACAGCATAAATGCATCACTTTAAGCCTCAATATATCTTAAAAGTGAGAGCTTCATCCGGGGTACTGATTAATGCGAAGGTTTGATACACTATTCTGAAAGAGACAATTTGCTGAATTTACCATTAACTAAATGCCATTATTAATAATTATTATATTAATCTCTGCAAAGACACTGATCTTTCTGTTTGCAATGTGCTCCCATGTGGATAGTTCAATCAATCAAGTTTTTATATACTGCTTTTTTAGCAGTTGCTTTCAAAATAGCTTCACAAAGTCCTAGTGTGGATCAGGTAGAGTAAATAGGAGTTCCCTCTGTGAGGTCCTGGGAGCCTCGCTGACTGAGGCAGGTGCTAGTCACCTCCCTAGCAAAAGGAATATACAAACTTAAGACCCATTGGCTAAAAGTTCGCCGGACAGCACCTGAAAAAAAAAAAACAAGAAACAAACAGACAAAACAGACACTAAGAAATGAAAAACAATGGTTAGAAAAAATGTAACAGACAACAATGAGTGAAAAATGATGGGGATTGGTTAGAGAGACACATTGAACCAAATTGTTTTTTCAACAGTTTGTATGTTCATAGCGCTCAGACAACATATCCGTTTTGACAAATACCAAGAGCCAATTATTCGAATGCTAGATTAATCAGATATATTTTTGATTTAGTTTTGAACTCAAGCGGAGTGTAGCAGAGCTCCAGGGAACATCCGGGAGCTTGTTCCAGAGCTTCGGAGCTCTATATGAGAACGCTCTTCCCCCTCTGGTGGACTTACTAAGTAAGCGGCGCTATTTTTAGAACAGGTCGGCAGGCAACTCTTATGCTTCTTACGGGCAACCGGGTGCCAGCGGGCATCATGTTGGTGACCCCTGTTGTATAGGGATTCTATCTCTCTTGCAATGAGTAGCTACTTAGCTAGTGTTATTAATGCAGAAAACCCCTCATCTAAAACCCCATTTTCTGTAATGCACTCCCTGCTTGATCCTGATGATATTCATGGGTCCTACATTTATCTGACAGTGTGTGTGATGATCTTATGGACGTTTTAAAATGTTAAATTAACAAAATTGATGGTTCACTGAAAATCCTGTGCTCTCTGTGCAGTCCTGCTATAACTTCACTTCTCCCTCAACTGTCTCCTATTTAAAATTGCCATTGTGTGATGTTTGTAGCATAGCATTTAAAAATCCAAGTGTTCCACCTAATGCTTGACCCTCTGGTGACACTATTAGTTAAAACTGTGCTCCCCTATTGTCTAATCATCTAATTATCGCTAAGATTATTCGCACATCAGTTCAGGGTATGTTCCCACTGCTTTTAAAACAGCACCTATATCTCATAAAAAAAACTGTCACTTATCCTGCAATCTTCAACCTTCCTTTTATTGCTAAACTCTTTAATGTATAGTGGCAACTCGGCTTCAGAATTTTTTAACCAGCTTAAAAATCTATCTGAATTTTGATCACTAAACAGTAAAGAGACAGCCCTTCTTAAAAATTACTAATTATATTTTGACTGCAGCTGATTCAGGTTATCTTTCACTGCTTGATTTATCAGCAGTATTTGACACTGTATCCCACCAAATCATGCTTCCCATGTTTGTCAGGCTCTGAGACTTCAGACTTCAGCGTTTCTTTTTAATGACTGGGAATTACAGTTCACATGAAGATAAACTTTATAAATGAAAATTCTCTCGTCAGTCTTTACCAACAACACTCAAAATTTCCTCTGAGGAAATTTATGAGGCTAAAACTGTTATTTCTCAAAACCGGTGTGTTTTGCATCTGTAGCAATAAAACACATTGCTGCAGTTTGATGCGTCTGTTCTGTGATTAAACACATGTGATAAAAAAATATTTCGTGTGCTTGTGTAGTCCTGTACATCTCAGAAGATCTGAGCTTTAGCATTTGCGCAGTTATCCTGTCCACACGGAAATGATTCAGTAGTGTTAAAAAAACACTTTGGCTGGTGTTTTTAAAAATTATTTTAAATTAACTCGGTTACAGTAAAACTTTTTTTTGCTTTTCTTGTACTGTTTGTTTTCTGCTTCATGTACAGTAGCCTACAGTGCTCAGAAAGCTGCCTTTAAATAAAATGTATTATCATCAACAATACCTGTAAATGTTTTATGTGTTGTAAATCTTAAAACTAAATCCACCAAAATTGTAAAATTATTTCCTAAGAATAAAAAAATCTATAAACTATAAATAATCTCTTTTATGCAAAATTGTGTGGCTTCAACTTCTTCACAGTGGAAGCTGGAGTCAAAAACCAAACCTGAACAATGATGTTTTCATACTCAAAAATTTCTATTCTTAGTGGTTTACATTCATTGTCCATATCCATGTCCTTGAGAGGGTTGTTGATTGAGTAACAATCATTGGAGACAAACTCTCAACTTTAAAATTACATTTATAACACAACATATTTACAAATCTAATTTATCTTTGCTCTTTAAGTGTTTTGTAATCTAAGGACTTACCTGCACCACGTCCTGGGGGGTCTCGTGAGGGAGGGGGGGGTCTGGCCATTTGTGGCAAGGGGGAGGGCGGCAGCGGGGGTCTGGCAGCTTGTGGGGAGGGGGAGGGTGGTGGAGGAGGTGCGTGTCCTCGTGTAGGGGTGTGTCCTGCTAATGATGGTTTCTTGCTGAGCGAGTTGTGTCTCTGTGGCAGTTCAGGAGCTGCTTCATTCACAGGGCTTGACTGACCATTGGAAACCACTGATTGCTGGCGGTAAGGGGCTGGTGGTGGGGCAAGAGAGGAAGAGGAGGATGTACGACTGCTTGCTGGTGATGTAGGGGATTTAACTGTTAGAGCTGGTGAGGGACCACGCTGGAGCTCAGGAGTTGGTGGGAGAGGCTTCTCCCGGTTGTACAGAGGTGCAGGAGACTTCTGTGGCGGTGCTAGTGGAGCGTTCCCTCGCCGGGTAATAAGGGGTGGTGGTGGTGGAGGGGGGGCAGAAGAGCTGTGCTTCATTCCTGTGGAGGGGCTATTTGGTCCCCCAGCTGAGTGAGACAGATCAGGCAGAGAGGGTCTCTGGCTATGAGCTGATTCAGTAGGAGAGGGACACTGTGTAGGGGTGGTGTCTGTGTCATGGCCACCAGGAAGATGAACGGCATCAGCGCGGGAGCCATTCGGGTGCAGTGCTAACCTGCTAGCAGATCCATCTAAAAAACAAAAATCAAAACAAATCAAATCTGAAAAGGATTCTCAGTGACTCACTTAACTGCATTAGGAATCGCCATAGTTACAGTTGCTCATTACAAATGATTACAATACGCCTTTAAAGTAAGTAGGTAAATACAATATCAGCAATTAATACTCAGAGTCTATAGCACCCTTTCTTGGCATTCATGACAATTCTACATGTATAAATCAAAATCGGAGAAAGCCTGAATAGATTATTATTAATCTGATTAACTCTAGTTTTGGGCCTTTACGCTCATAAAAACCACATTATCGAGAGAGAAAAAGACTAAATTATGTATATTATGTATTTTATTCTGCGTATATTTATTAATATACAACTGAAGCCAATTCAAAAGAAGCACATCTTGCAAACAGCACTAAGTCTGGGATATCCATATACAATATTATTCTGCTTCAAAAACGCCAAAAACAAAGCTTTTTGCGCAGCAGTGTTCTCTCTAGTCTAGACCATTTTGTCTACAATTTTGTGCGTGCTCGATGTTTCCTTCAAGATGAACACATAAACTCTTCTTTCAATGTAATACATGTTTGTACTGCTCAGAAAACATTAAAGTAACTGTTTGTTGTACAAAGGCAACCCACAAACACTAGCTTGTTAGTATGTTTTGATTCTGATCAACACCTCTAGGTGAAAGATATTATACCCATCCCAGAAGGTAGAATAATACTTGTGTTCTATGTAATCTCTGTTGTAAATTATTATGTAATTTTTATAATTTATTCCATGTACTCATATATTCTGTTCATTTTTGTATTAAATATTTTTTACATAGTATTTATCAAATATTAAGCCTAAATAAAGTAGTAATATAAAACTAAATGTGTTTTCACTGAAAACGCCATAATCTTTTTTACATGTGTTTTGTTTATAAGAATAAAGTGAATAAGGATGAAGTGAATAATAGATCAAGTTAGATCAGTAATTTTGAAAACATTTGAAAATATATCTGGATATTCTGGATAATAGATTTGTTTACATTTCAATTTGCATAAATAAGTATCACGATAGGGCACTAAACTATACTTAAAATAAATACGATGGAAAATTATTACTCAAATAATAACCCAGTATTTGACTTTTTTCCCCCTCTGTCATTCCTTAATGTTTTTTTTTAAAGAACCATATCATATCTGATACACTCCACAAAAGATTAAAAAGGAATGCGAATAACAGTGAACAGACCTCCCACATGACGAAGCTTTGGTACCCCACCCTGAAAGAGTCCCCCTTTTGGCTGGACAGGAGATGATGATGATACTCCAGATGTGGAAGCTATACCCCCATTTCCTTTTGGTTCTGCAAAAAAATACACAATTTTAAAATAAATTTGGTTTACTTTTCATGATATTTCATTGTATAATTTTCACTGTCAGTAGTTGTGCATGTTTAGAATAACATGATTTTTGCTTTAGCAGTTTTCAGAAAATTAAAATCAAAACACAAGGGCTTATGATTTGTGCTTTGCAAATATTTGAATTATGGAGTTTTTTATATCTCCAGGTAAAAACTTCAGCAGTCTGAGGAAATTACAATGAACCGAACATGAATAAACACAACCTCAATAGAACTCAAAGCTACTAAGGAAGCAAACAAAGAGTGGCTAAAGAAAAACCAAGGAGACTTTGTAAGGGCAACGTTTTCCCCCTGTCATCCATCGCTTGGCTAAATGTGTGAGCTTGTGTCTGTCCTATTTGATTATTTACAAAGCCAAATGACATACAAAGCTTTGCGCCTAAAATTGAAGCAAAACTCATTCCAAAATTTCTAATTGCTTAGTAAGTGCTGCAGGGACTAATTCACAAGTGATGCACGTGTCCACAGCAAAGAGAGTATGGCTTGATTCTGTGTCTGCGTGTTGCTTGCAGTTTGCTCTATATTGATTCATTAATATTAATAATAAATCTCCATGCAGTTTGCTCTATATTTATTCATCAATTCTAATCATTAAAAATAATTACTGGTAGAGTACTGGTATTTCTGTGTAAGGTTCCAGGACTCACTATTTCGATTCCATGCAGTATTGATCACTCGGCCCATCTCTTCTGGAAAGAAGTCCCAGCTTCCATGGCATTAAGGTGAGTTGTGAAGGTGTACAGTAAGTTTATGCAATCATTTCATCTAATCAGTGCTGTGTTAAGAGTATATTTAAGGCCAACTTTATATTAAAATCCAACCTGACAGACCTTTGGTCATTATTGTGCTTACAGTGTTCGTTCGTCTCGTCAGTATCGACTCAAAATTATTGTAATTGTGGTGTAATTTTACATTCTGGAATTTGAACTTTTTATAACCTCTAACTTTGTCTTATTACATTATACAGCACATTGTGTACATTTAGCATGTGCTCTTTCCTCATTAACAATTCTAATTTATTATTTAATGGAATTATCCTGTGACTAAATATATGTATGTATGTATGACGGTGGTGGCTTTGAAACATGTTGGAACAATAGCCTAGAGATGTTAAAAATGTCTGTGAGGACATCTGTGAGTTCCACTGTGCAGTCCTTGAGTACACGTCCAGGGATGTTGTCAGGACCTAGAGTTTTGCGTAAAATAAGCTATGACTATCTAAAATGTCTTATCTTAATCCCAACACATGTACAACAACAGTTTTAATGTGTTTTCATGCATTATCTCGGATTTATGTGGACATAAAATCTTCTAGGGCTGCAATTCATCATTTTTCCCATTGTCAATTAGTCAACTATTATTTTGTAGATTACTCGACTAGTCAGATAAATGGGTAATAAGTGTTGAATTACTTGCACATTTAACATAATATCTTTTATTTTACTTTGTTGAACAGACGTGATACAGTTTTCATATATGTACAGAATTGATTAATTCTATAAATACAGCAATATTTCTGTTTAAATATATTTCTAATTCAAAATATAAATAAGTATTATGCATAAAAGAAAATATAGAAAATACGAAACCATTTTAAACTAAATGTTAACAAAAAAATCATTCACCTTGTACAGTACTTGGTAATTCCGCTGTTGAACTCTTAAAGTTCAGGTTATTTCTAATGTAAGCCTTGTCAACATTTGTCTTATCCATTGGTTTGCGCATGGGCTGCTTGTTTTTATCCACACTTCCTAGCATGGAGTAAACTGAGGTCTGTAAATGTTTGTTCTATTCTAGCAAAAACAGCTTTGGATCCAGAAATATTTATTTTGTAATGATTTTCTTCATTATGACCTATCTTTTTCAAGAACAACTGAATTTTCTAAATTCCCAAAAACTGCGACAAAAAAGTTCCATTATTTTCCATACATGTTGTACATGTTTCTGGTATATTTTTTATATATTTATTAAAATCTACTGGTGTTACATGAAGGGTTGGGTATCGTGTGGAGTTTCTTCAGTACCGGTGCCAAATTGGTACTTTTAAAATGATACTGGTGCCTGAACCAATACTTTACAAAAGCCACAATAGTATGGCGAATGACTCAAGAATATACATCTATTGAAAAAAAAATTTAATGCTAGAATGTAACAATATATTAAAAGTTTAAAGTATATAAGACTTTATAAGTAAATAAAAAAACACAACAACAACAAAACAAAACCCACCTAACTAATTTAAACACTTCAAATTTTAGCAGGTATTTGCAGAAATATCATAATTTGTTAGCATTAATGCAAGATTTACATTTTGTGATTAACATTACATTAGTTTACTAATAACCTGTAGAAATGCTTCTGTTGTCATCATCATAATAGGTGGACTCCTTTTTGCGCTTGTGTGAAGCTTGGGTCTTCCACACCAATTGTCCATAAGCTCCTGCTCCTAACAGGACTTCCAGCAAATACGCTCAAACCTCTACAGATGATCCAGAACTCTGCAGCTTGTCTTATCTTCAAGGAACCAAAACGAGCTCATGTTACTCCCCTCTTCATCACTCTTCATTGGCTCCCCATTCCAGCTCGGGTTAAATTCAAATAGCTGACGCTGGCATACAAAACTATGTTCTAAAAATGTTCTTTTTTTCCTCCTCTGTCTTTATCTTCTTCCACTACTTCCTCCCTGCTTTGGTTTATTGATGAGTTGATACAATTTCTATTATGAGAAGCTGAGATAGACTTCGACGGTGTAACAGATTGCATATTGTCTCTACCCTAATTGTAAGTCACTTTGGACAAAAGCGTCTGCCAAATGCATAAATGTAATTTAAACGTAAAGCTGACAAACAAAGTGCATTCTTCTGTTTTAAAATGTTTAGCAAACAAGTCTGACGTGGCGCCAATGGAATGTTTTGAAATAAATATAGTAGTTTAGGCAGTATGTTTATTAGACAAAAAAAAAATTACACCGTCTGAATATAGTGATATCCGGTGTTCTGATTTTATTCCAATTTTAGATGTTTCTAGTAGTCAAGATTCCTGCTTTCAGAATGCTCTAAACTACCTCTACCCATTTGATGAAATTCCCTTCAATTCTAAATTTTCCAAAAGCCTGAAAAGTTAAGGTGATTCAACCCTATTAAAGGCCTTGTCCCCATCCAATAATAATATTATTGTGTGTCTGCCTTTTCTTTATTGGTATTAATGATATTCAGTAACCTTGTCACATTATGAAAACCCTGCTCTCCGAATATAAATACATTTTGATCCCTGTTTATTATCTTCTCCAATACTTGAACAAATGTGCTATCAGTGCATCCCTACTAGTTGTCTATATAGCATTTGGTAACAAAGAAAGTGGCCTCTGTCTTTTCAGATATTTCAAAATTTTTAAATCCCTGGTAGTCCTTTGGGCAGGCACTCTTCAGTTCCCCATCAGTCGGTCACTACGACTTATGTCGGTGAAGACTATAGGACGCTCCGCTAGGGGCACACAACTCATTCCACACTGTTTCAAAATGCCAATCAGCGAACGCGCTGATGGTCACGTGATCATGCCGTTCCACATAAACCGGACGTGTGTCACTCTTTCTGTTTTTACTCTGGAGCCATACTCGCTAGCGACTTGTGAAAGACACCACAAAATAGTTGGACTATACCTTGTGTGGATTTTGGAGATCTGGTGGTTCAAACGCCAATCAGAGAGGTTTTTCAGCCGGCCAGAAGGTTGAAACTGCTCCACACCCCAGACTCCAGTACTTTCACCGCCTTCCACTAACAAGTAAGACTCCTTTTTCATAGTAGAGCACTTGTTTTGCCGGTCAACTGTTTGTAGCGTGTTCCAAACATGTCGCGACCATGCAATTCAGTTGGATGCAGCTGATCGATTGCATTGACGGATAGCCACAATCATTGCCTCGGTTGTCTTGGGCATAGACATGCTGAGGCAGCAGTTGGGGATTACAATGTGTGGATTGCACACTTTTGGCCGGCAGCGCACTTAAGGCAAGGTTGGAGTACTTTCAGTCCACCACCAGAGGCTTTGTAGCTCATGCTCGTACAGGTCAACGAGTGCATGTCTCCGGCCCCCAAGTGGAGTCGAGCAGGGTCGCACTTCCCGCTCCCCCGGTACGTCCGCTACCAGCCACAGAAAATTATCGGATGATGCGCTGCTTGCATCTTCTGAGGACTCCTGTGCGAATGATGATGCGATCTCCTCTGCTGCATCGGAGAGAGATGGCGCATCTCCCAAAAGAGACGGTACATCGCTCTCCCCCTCTGGGGTGATGGAAGATTGTGCTGCGGAGGAGATGGCCAAGTTGCTTACCCGGGCCGCCAGAGAAATTGGGTTGCAGGTGGCTCCGACCCTGGCACCCGAGATCTCCAGGCTGGACACGTGGTTTGTGGGGTCGCGCCGGGATGATACCCTGCAGCCCCCTCCTAACCCGTTGTTCCCGGAAGTGCATCGGGAACAGACCCAAACATGGAAGGCACCTTTGAAAGCGAGGTTGGTCAGTCTCCCCTCTCTCGCTCCCCTTGCTCAGGTAGAGCAGGCGCTGGCGGTGCACTTATGCCAGGGTAACTCTGCCGCCTGGCATAAACAGCTGAGGCCTCCATCCCGCCAACTAAGCCTTTCGTTGCACCTGACTTCGAGGGCTTATGCTGCCCTGCATGCCATGGCTGCCTTTCAGGTGTTCCAAGCCAAGGCTCTGAAAGAGATGCAGGAGGGGAGTTGTGGGCCAGGTCTTACAGAGGATCTGAGGGCGGTTACCGATTTTGGGCTCAAGGTGACACAGGATGCAGCTAGCTCGCTTGGCCACACGATGTCTACGTTAGTAGTCCACACCCGCCATCTTTGGATGACCCAGGCTGACATGCTCCCTCAAGACCGGAGGCATTTCCTCAACGCACCTGTGGTCGCAGATGGCCTCTTCGACGTTGCAGTAGATGACCTTACGTCGCGGGTCTCTACGATCAGGAAGCAGGCGGATGGTCTGGGAGAATTCATGACGCGCGTAATAAGCGACATGGCAGGTCCTCTTCTAAGTTGGCGCCCCCACCGCCTGCTCGACACCGGAGAAAACCTCCTCAGTCCTCCCCTGATCGTCAGCCCCCATGTCGAAGACGTCGACCAAGAGCGGATACGAGGAGTCGACGGAGGAGAAGTCCTGTCCAGGAGCCCCCCCAACATCATCAGGGGAGTCCAGGGAGTCCAGCTGCTGCACGGGCCTCGCCAACAGCCCAGGGGATTGGTTCGCCATAATAGATCTGAAGGATGCGTATATTCACGTGAGTATACTCCCTCGGCACAGAACTTTTCTTCGGGTTTGGCCTCGAAGGTCGGATGTATAAGTACTGTGTCCTCTCCTTTGGCTTGTCTCTGTCCCCTCGCACCTTCACAACGGTGATCGAGGCGGCTTAAGTACCGTTAAAATGAGAAGGGGTTCGAATCCTGGCTTACTTGGACGACTGGCTGATACTGGCCCAGAGGCGGTCCCAGTTGATTCGCCACAGAGACAAGGTCTTATGCCACCTCAGCCGTCTGGGGCTTCGGATCAACTCAGAAAAAAAGCCGTCTAACCCCTGACCAGGGCATATCTTTTCTGGATATGGAACTAAACTCGTTATGGAGCTAAACATGCACCTTGAGCCTGCTGAAGGATGCAGACAGAGTCTGCACAAGATTAGTGGTCCCTCTGAAGAACATCCAGAAGCTCCTGGTGCATATGGCTTCCGCAGCAGTGGTTATTCCGCTCGGTTTATTACATATGAGACCACTCCAGCTTTGGCTCAAGTTCCGAGTTCCGTTGCGAGCATGGCGTCCAGGGCGACTGAAGGCGAACGTGACACTGCGTTGCCACCTCCCCTTGCGTCTTTGGAAAGATGTGTTATAGAATATTTAATCATTGTAATTAATTATCCAATAAGATTGAGTTTGAATGTCCTTAAGTTTACTTGGATGGAACAGGAAGTGATGTAGAGGGGTGGGATTTATACTGATAGGAGTCTCAAGGGAGGCCCCGTGTCCAGTCTCTTGCCCCCGTGTCTGCTGAGAGAAGGACTGCCCATTCTTTCTCTCCCCTTCTTCCTTTTCTCCTTTATCTCTCCCTTCCTTCCTCTCTTTTTCGCTTTCCATTTTGCTTGCAATGTGATCACATTCTCCGTTGCTATCAAGGTATGAGCTGAATCCATGTTTGAGGAAAGTAATAAATTGCTGTTTGCGATTGTGCTCATAAATCATGTCTCATGAGTATTTAATATTTCCATTACAAATGGCGACGAGAAGGTGCCTAACATCTAGCTTAGGTAAACGGACGAATGAGTGTAAATTTATATTATTGTTAGCCTAAACTTTTGCGATGTGTTGCCTTAGGTACAATGGCGAATGCGTTTGTTGCTACGACACGTGGTTCCTGTGCTTTACAATGAGTAAGATGGCAGTTGTGAAACTGCCTAACTGAGATGTAAGTCATTCAGCTATAGCGAGCTATGTTTACACCGAGAAAAATCGTGTTTTTAAAAAGGGGGAATGCTATAGGCGTTAGCATAATCTGTTAGAACAAAGCGTAGCGTGAATGCTAACAATAACAAAGGAACTAGCGCGTTTGACCATGTGTGCTCGACTAAGGTTAGTAAAGTTTTGGCAATTAAATAATTTTTGAGATGGCATACGACAGAATGGACAAGTGAACATTACCGGTTAAAATATTTTTTTGTTTTGTATGTGTGTCTTTAACCCTTTGTGTTCTGTTGAAAATACTGCGCAAGTTTTCTGGTACTAACTTGTTTGCGTATAGTAACAAGTGGAAGACGCATGGCATTTTCATCCGATGGGGGAACATAATTCTGGGGGGTAATTTGTGTTTGTTTTCTGGTACACACCCGGGAGGTTCTAAAGGAAGCCGGGTGGGAAACGCATGAGTTATTTATTTTATTTTCTATTTTTTTTGGCACATATGCAAATACAATATGCACGGGGGCGGGCGTGTATTTGTTGCATTGCCCGAGAGGACTCCAGAGATTCTGGTGATCCCGGAATAATTTAGAGGCTTGCAGAGTGGGAAGCGGCTGGAGTCTCGTAATTATTCATATTTTGCGTATGTGCGGCTGGGAGATTAACTATAGCTCTGATCTTCCAGAGTGTTGGAGTACATACGAGTCGTTTTTGTTGAAAATGGGAAAGGCCTTTATGGTTTATTCTGATTGAAACATTATACGTGATGCAAGTTGATTTGACGAAGTTGGCTTGTGAACCGGCATAAAGTAAATGAACTTGTAAAATATTACTGTGAATGTTCTCTGTTGGATTTCTGTGTATAATATTTCTTATATAATGGAATTGGGCTACTTACTCTGAGCATGAGATGAATGCAATTGCAAACGAATTTTTCAAGAAACAGCTGATCAAATTGAAAATGAAATTGGCTAACCAAATTCTTAAATTTGAAAGAGAAACTTGGTTGAAACGACACATATTTCTATATATGTTATAGCGCATGCGAACAAGTGAAAGCCCAGATTTTTTTTATTGTATTTAGCACATGTGGGATAAAATCTGTGAATGTGTTTGACTGGAAATATGAGTGACATCTGTGCTTGAATGCAGTGGGAAGTGCTTTCCTGAAAACACTGGGGAATGTTATAAAATTTTAGAGGCAATAAGCATACAATTTAACATGTAGTTACTAAATTATACAGAGTATAATTTAGAAAAATAAGCATAAACATAAACCTATCAAACAACTTCAATTCAATTTATGACAGTGAATTATTGCAAAATAATGAATAAATAGATCTACAAATTGGGAAATTCAACTAGAGGTTGAGGCTTAAAAGGGGTAAACCTAACAGAAGTTAAAAAAGCAGGGATGAAAGCATTAAACTTACTGCTTTAGTAGTGAATTAAATTCAGCATAAGACGAAATCAAACAAGCTATAGAAGAGAGTATGGCCAATGTAAACATAACATTCATAATCGTTATGTTGAGGACATGTAATTTGACTCTTTGAAGTGACTTTTTCCTTTTTGCATAAGTTCAATTGACTTAGATGGTGTGTTTAATTGAAAGGTTGTGGTTCTTTTCCCTAAGAGGGTTATTTTAGATAGAGAGGGAATTTTGGTTTTAAACAATGCAACCTAAATTTAAAGGAAAATGTTGATTGAGCATTATTTTGTGTGTAACTAAATCAAAGCAGCGTTTGATTTACCAACTCAAGATAAAATCTGAATAAGAACTAACTTGTTTGTTTTGTTTATTTTGAATGAGATCCTGGTCAATTCTGAGCTCGAAGCATAATAACATTCTGAGAGTGGAGATGATGGAGTTCTTCAAGCACCTGGAATCCTCATGGCCGTGTTCAGATCTGCCCCATGGACTGCAAAGACAACCTCAAGCCTGGTCCATGTATGCAAACATCATAAGCATGCGAACGGATCATCTGATACAAGTACTCTTCTATTTTTCTCTCCACCTACACAAACACATCCTTCCCAAAGACTTTTCTTCCGCCAACATGGTGGTACACCCGAGGAAGGGGTGGAGCAGACTGTGACATTGGGATGGTGTAGCTTGCGCTGGTTACAGAGACTGTTTTTCACACACAATCCTGTGAGTCCATTAAGAGTCTATGGCCTGGAGTGAGCAACTTGAGGGAAAAGGAGGAAGGATGCATCTCACGAGGAGGTGTGGTAGAGAGAAGGGGAAACGGAGAGGAGCAGGGTCAGATCTGAGGAAGAGACAATCGAACTGTGCAAATCACTCGTCTGACAAAGACATCATCAAAGGCCTTCATCAATCATCTCCTGATCTCTCTCAGAATGGTTCAGAATCATGAAGGCTTCGGAGCTGGGAAGCGAAAATGGCTACAAAATTAGGTATTTTTATACTAACGAACTAACAAGTTTGAAATGGGTTTGTAATCAATAGAATTACTGAAACCTGTACAACTCTGCTGAGCATATGGATTTATCAAACATAAACTACGAGTGATTTGAAAGAAATGAATTCTAAATTGTATTGACTTTGAAATAAATTAACTGATATTGAAATTGGAAGAGAATATAACATAACCATGTTTAAATTCTTAATTCCTAAATAAAAGAATTGTCATTAATCATATTGGGTGTAGATTGATGTCATCTAGACTAATGTAATGAGTACTACCAGAAAAGTAGAGTTTTTTTTATAATAATCTGATTCATTATAATGCGTCTAGGTGTGACAATTGATATTAAGATGGGCTGACAGTAACCAAACCACTCTTGTTCATGAAGAGAAGTTGAACTACTAATAGACTAAAATGACTAATGTGAAGTCCAAAGACTTCTGTTGCTTATCAAATCCCTATATTTGTGGTGATTTCTGGGGAAAGGCATAACAGGGATTTCTTTTAAATGAGATCAACTGGTTTGAAATTACTTAGGATTTAGGTGAATCAGGATTTTCAACAATGAGTTTTTTTTCTATGAAGAAGGGGAAATTATGAGAATTTTGAAACCCAACCACAACCTTTCATGTTAGCGGAATCTATTTCATAAGTTTCATTGACTAAACATTAAAACATTCATGGTATTTACTAGGATTTCTGATTAGTCAGAGTGTTAACAGTAACAAAGAAGCACGTAGAATGCCATTGGATGTGAATGTTTATTCATTGGAAGATCTTGAATGGATACCGGACTTAAGACTGAATAATAAGCAATGGTAAACAAGTGTTGCTTGTGGACGGACTTAAACTGGACAGTCTTGTGATGATGCTAATTGAGAAAAGAAACTAATGTGAACTTTACAATGACTACAAAGTGAAGACATTTCCTAAACCAATAGAGAAAATTGTTATTCAACTTGCAGTGACAAATTGATAATAATAAGGGAATAAACGATAAAGAAAGCCAATATCTAAAAGTAGAGGCTTTTAAAACAGTTTATAGAAAAAAAGTTTAACACTGAGCAAAGTCTGGGGAGATGTTTGCTGGTGATGAATGGGACTGAATGAAGTGTGTCTAACCTAACTCATGTACATTGCTTCCACAGGGAAGGATTTTTTTTTAAGCATTTTTTTGTTGGACATCTGGCCATTGAGTTTTTTTTAAATCTTTTTAAGAGTGTGTCGATGAGGCATTTTGTGTTTTTTTTATTTTTATTTTTTTTTTCGGTACTCGACGAATAATCCTACGACTTTACACATCAGGTGTCGAGGTTGTCGTGAAATTTTTTTTTTAGGAATGATGGGTTTAAGATAGTTTAGAATAGTTTAGTTAGGGGTGGGTTGAGTTCTGTTGCAGAACGAACCTAATAATTTGAAGGAGGAAAACTGAAATGAGGTATGAATCGTCACAAGAGGAGAATTTCTGTTTCACTTTGAGAAGAGAAACATGGATCATGGTGTCTTATGAAGTTATGGATGGTTAACAATTAGACTCCATAATGAACAAAATTTATGGACCTGAGATCTGTGGTAACTTGATTGCAGATAAGAGAAAGCATGTCATAAAGGTTGTACTGTGACACTGACACTGATAAACATTTCACTGACAATTAAGTTTGTTTTTATTACAGACCGTGGAAACAGTGTGTATTAAATCAATGCCTGATTTGTGTTGTGATTATTTAATGATGATTTTTTCAGGTACCGTGGACATGGAGGAGATTGTACATTAAATGTTAATCTTGACTGTGAGATTGAATGTTGATGTATGTTGTTCCTTGTTGTGGCGGTTGTTTTTTTTTGTGTCTCATGTGTCTCAATGAAGATCCAGGAGTGAGGTCGTATTTGAATTTAAACTACTATCATAAAATTGATACTAACACTGTTTTATGTTGTTTTGTTTCTTTGGGGGTTTTGTTTATTTTTATTATTTTTTTTGTTTATTTTTTTATGTTTTGTATGAATGACTAATACTGAGCTTCAGGTTGGATTTGCGCTCATACTGTTTGTTCTTTTAGAAAGTCGAATGATGAGAAAGCTGATGCTGGAACTGACCGAGTGTGGTAGTCTGAGAGCGGTGAAAGCATCCTAAAGGAGAACCTGAACGTCTATCCACTGAAAAGGGTCCAGTTCAATGTCTCCTAACAACGTGGAGGTCGTTTGCGCTGATGAGGAGGTCTGCTTGCAACCTTGCGGCCAATTACAGGAGAGCTCTGAAACCAGGCTGAAGGAAATCTTGGGAAAAGATCTTGGAGCCTTGTGTTTCTGTGCTACAGCGAGGAGAAAGAAGGCAATGAGGGGTGTGCTGGAAATTCTGATGGGAGAAGGAGCAGACAAATCAGATTCATGGGAACCATGTGGTCCAGTCAGTCCCTCCCCCATTGTCAAATAATTTTAAAGATCTAGTACCAAATTAATAGTGATTCTGATATATTGAAGTGGTAATTATGGAGATTACAAATTTATCAGAGGTTGACATTGGATATTTTTTTACAGCAAAAGGGGGGAGTTTGTTATTAATTGTTGCCGTTTCAATATCAAATGAGTATAAAAGGAGAATTCTGTAGTTATACATTTTATATTTAATAACTATAAATATAAATGGGATGACTAAAGCAGACAACTTGGTTTCAAGGAATTTAGACCTGTGGGGAGGTTAGGAATACTGGTTGTTGCTATAGATTATGGGAATTCAAAATCATCATCATCATAATCTGGAGGATCTTCACATGCTTGACTTTTGCGAATGCATCACAAAACTTACCGTGGATTACCTTTTCGAGGAAACTATTTCGAAGGAAAAGTTTTTATTTTTGCATGTTCTTATTTTGTTTCTTGAATGTTATTCTGAAACTGTACAAATAAGAAAAGGGGGAAAAAAAGTAAAAACAAACACAGCATTCAGCAATTGAAGAAGGGACAGTTAAAGGTATGGTAGTTCTTTAACTCTTGGCTAAAATCAAAAGAAGCAAAGAGATGTTTTCCTACATATAGTCTCAGAATTAAATTAGAAGGTTCGATATTTGGCAATATTGAAATTTTCTCGCTTTTAACCGGATCGAGAAATTTACCTGCTGTTAAATGGTCGAATGTATGGTGCTATTCTGAGAAAAGACAGGGTGATTCAGAAATGTTTGGTTATTGATGATTATAAATGTGAATTATTAATATGGGGGTTATCATATTTATGCATATTTTCTTTAATGATGGGAAGGAATTATGTAAGATAATGGATAGAGATATTGCTAAGGAACATTTGAATGACTGAATTATTGCTGAATTATTTTGTCTTACAGATAAACCTATTTGATAGGAAACATTTAAATAGGAATGCTTATCGTCTTACGGTGAATGTGCAATGATTAAATTTAAAAATATTGTTGTCTTGTGACAAAAGGGGGGATTGTTATAGAATATTTAATCATTGTAATTAATTATCCAATAAGATTGAGTTTGAATGTCCTTAAGTTTACTTGGATGGAACAGGAAGTGATGTAGAGGGGTGGGATTTATACTGATAGGAGTCTCAAGGGAGGCCCCGTGTCCAGTCTCTTGCCCCCGTGTCTGCTGAGAGAAGGACTGCCCATTCTTTCTCTCCCCTTCTTCCTTTTCTCCTTTATCTCTCCCTTCCTTCCTCTCTCTTTCGCTTTCCATTTTGCTTGCAATGTGATCACATTCTCCGTTGATATCAAGATATGAGCTGAATCCATGTTTGAGGAAAGTAATAAATTGCTGTTTGCGATTGTGCTCATAAATCATGTCTCATGAGTATTTAATATTTCCATTACAGATGTTCGCTTCCTCCATGCCGGGATCCCCCTGGGAGGACCTGCCGGCTGTTCAACGCTCTGTCCCAGGCTCTTCTTGGGATAGTTGCGCTGGCTCATTGCTAGCCCAGGAAGAAACGCCTATATGCGTTTCCCCCAGTGAGCCTCCTTGCAATCCTCATGTGCAAGATCAGGGAGCACGAGGCAGAGGTCCTAGTGGTGGCACCTTATTGGCCCAACCAACCTTGGTTCGTAGAACTCTGCTCCCACATGACAGTCCCTCCATGGCCAGTTTCACTGCGGTCAGAACTTCTGACCCAGGAATGTGGGCACAAGCACCCACGTCCAGACCTCTGGAATCTCCATGTCTGACACATCATGCCACGGAGGACCCCCGGGTGATGCCACAGTCTGTGGTTCAAACTCTGTGTCTTGCCAGAGCTCCCTCTACTAGGGCCTGTTATGCCGGCAAGTGGGGTCAGTTCATCGACTGGTGTCACTCTGGCCAAGTAGACCCGAGTTCCTGCAAGAAGGTTTGGATCGAGGACTGTCTCCATTCACCCTGAAGGTTTACATTGCCCGATTTCTGCCTATCACCTTACAGTTGAAGGCATCACGTTGAGACGATACGAGTTAACGGTCAGATTCCTCTGAGGGGCGAGAATGGTTAGACCATCTGGGCCATCCTTAGTTCCCTCCTGGGACCTTTCCATTGTCCTTAGAAGACTTCAAGGTCCTCCATTCGAGCCACTTAAATTTTGTCAATTAAGACGGGCACTCCTTGTCACGTTACCCTCGATCAAGAGGGTGGGGAATCTGCAGGTACTCTCTGTCGCAGAGACCTGCTTAAAGTGTTTACCTGGTAATACTCATTTTATTCTGAAGCCCAGGCCTGGATATGTGCCCAAGGTTCCTACCATCCCCTTTAAAACTCAGGTAGTGAACCTCCAAGCTCTGCCTGGAGAGGAGGCAGCATCCCCCCCTGGTCCCAATTGCCCAGTTTGAGCACTAAAGATCTATTATGGGAGGCTATCTCTACCACATACACGTCGTTCGATGTCCCTTGACCCATCAGGGGTGTCGCTGCACTGCAAAAAATGAATTTTAAGCAAAGCTGAAAATGCTTAAAATTAGATTGAAAATCTTGATTTTCTTATTTTAGGAAGAATTTTCTAATTTAAACCTTTTGGGTATAGATTACTTTTCTTATTTTGAGAAAATAACACTTATATTTACTTGAGGAGAAAAAAAATCTTATTCTGGTCATTTATTTTCTTGAATTAAGAAACTATGTGAAACAAGTTGCCGATTTTGCCACTGATCTTAAAACAAGAATCTTAAAACACAAATTTTTGACTCTTTTGATTCTTAAATCAAGAATGTTACTGATATTTTATTTTAAGAAATGAATATTAACAGAGCGCTGACATGAGGAGCTGAGCCTCTGGTGATGGAGGTTCGAATCCACCTCTGGTCCTTCACTGATGTTCTTCCCAGAGCTCTACTAAGTGTTCTACCTCTCTCCTATCTGAACTGTCCTATCAGAAAATGCATCTATAGGCCTAAAAAATTTATAATACACTTATTTAAAATTAAAATTGTAAGCTAGAATTTCTAGTTTTAAGAACCCATATTCTACTTTAAGAACTAAAATTAAGCACAAACATTCTTAATTTAAGGTCGTATATACTTATTTTAAAACAAATTTTTCTAAGTTAGTCTTAAATAAAAGAGAAAACATCCTAGTTTTAAGACAGATTGTCTAGTTTTAAGACCACTAGAGACTAGATACAAGTTGAAATATTCTAGTTTCAGTGCAGTTTTACAACTTTGTTACGGCCCTGGCCATTTTGAAGCGTTTATTTTTTTTTATTCTGTCACCTGCTTGTGAGCGCGCCCGTGCGCGCTTTTGCTTATTCCCGCAGGTGACTCCAGCTGTCTTGGTAAAGTCTTGTTTTGAGAGTTTTTGTCTATTTATCAGCTAGACTTTTTTTTCTTATTTTAAGAAATCTTGCCAAGTCAAATTTGCTTACCCCATTGGCAGATTTTTTTGCTTGATATAGGAAGAGTTTAACTTTATTTGAGGTTTTTTTTCTTGTTCCAAGAGTGCATTTTTTGCAGTGTGGCAGAGATCTGCAAGGCTGCGGGTTGATCGACACCTAACACCTTCGCCAGGTACTATAACCTGAGCGTTGAATCCGTCTCTTCAGCCGTGCTAAGTGGTGGTAGCATTGTCTGAGATGTACGAAGGTGTGTCCAGCTAGTTTGCGCCATTCTTAGTGATACGTGTGCTATTTTTGCCCCTGGAGATAACCTCCAGCTTTTTGGCTCCTCTCGCCCCAACAGGTGTAGTAGAGTAAGCGGAGTATTCCAACGTTCTGTCAACTTGTGTGCCCTCTATGGGGGACTACCGGCTGAATCTTTTATGACCCCGGGTGCGGGAGGGCCGAGCAGTTCCCGAAAGGCTAACTCTCGAAAACTATTCTTCTAGCTAGCTCCGTCTATGCTATCTTCCCTCTGAAAGACCTTTCCCCAGTCGTTCAAGGGGTATTTCCGTAGGTCCCTCAATGAAACCTAGCGTGTATTAAACTGCCGGAAGTTCTAAGTCCAGCCTAAGTACGGCTTCTGCGCGTCTCCCTGCAGTTCTGGGATCAATGCTCCTTCCTCTGGTATGAGTCAGTATGAGAAAGAATTGCTGATTGCCCGTTAAAAATTAAGTCTATACTTAAGGCCTTGGCGGAGGAGGGCCATTCGGTGCCGGACTACTGATGTGCCCAGCTTGCCTGGCTGTGGGCCGATGCGAAAGGACCTAGGTTGTGGCGTTTTGCAGGGTGTTCTCAAAGTCGTCACCGACATAAGTCGTAGTGACCGACTGATGGGGAACGTAATGGTTACTTTCGCAACCCCTGTTCCCCAAATAGGGAACAGAGACTTGTGTCCCCCAGCCACAACCGTAAGGTCATGTAAGTCTGGTTGCCTAGGGGGTGAGTACGGCTCCAGCGTCACAAAAGAACGAGTGACACGCTCACGTCCGGTTTATGCTGGACGGCATGATCACATGACTATCAGCGCGTTTGCTGATTGCCATTTTGAAACAGTGTGGAATAAGTAGTGCGCCCCTAGCGGAGCTTCCCATAGTCACCACCAACATAAGTGTCTGTTCCCTATTCAGGGAACGGGGGTTACAAAAGTGACCATTACGTTTTTGGCAGCCCGAAATAAATGTAGATAATCCTAATAAAATAGAGATTTTTTTTAATGAAGAATAGAATTTTGTAAAGAAAACAAAACAATGATCAAAAACATTTTCAAAACAAAGTACAACATGTATAACATAAATCAGCATAACAAAGAAAAATGTTTAACATAAATCAGTCATTCTCTGAATATGGAACTTCAACTATGCTTTCTTTACACCTCATAGTCTGATTTTTCTGAACTTTTCAGCTTTTTAGTAGTCTGTTTCTTTGGCTGCCCCTTCTTCACCCTGATCTATCTTATTTGGCCCAGCAGAACCAAAATACCTGTGAATCCATGTGCTTATTTTCACACATGCACACATATAAACATACATGATATTTGAAATTCTCTCCACTGAGCAAACAATTTTTATGTAATTTAAGCTTGCTGCAAGAGACTTCACGAGTCATGTGAGAATAGTAATGACTAACAGGATGATCTCGTAGGCATTGGTGCGCCACAATTACGTCCATGACCAATTGATATTGCCACTCCTTACTTACGAATCAAAAGTGAAAGTAAGATTTAAAAAGTGAGCACGAATTCTAATTAAATTGTAATATTCCACATATTTTAGTGGCTTCCCGTTACCCTGAAAACTACATTTACTCAACTATTAGACTATTTAGACTCATCAGACACAATAGCAGTAGAGTAAGGAGTTCCTCAAGGATCTTTTCTGGGAACCATCCTAATCTCAATCTACATGCTGCCCCTTGGCAAAATTATTAGAAGACATGGGGTTAGTTTCCATTGCTATGCAGACGACACCCAGCTCTATATCTCAGCAAAACCTAACCACCCTTTAAAGCTACATAAGATCTCAGAATGTGTCGCTGATATCAATAATTGGATTAATGCAAATTTCCTAATGCTAAATCCTGACAAAACAAAAATATTACTTGTTGGCTCTAAAAAGCAATTACAGAATCTCTTATTTTTAAATATGAAGCTGGGAGGGGACACACTGTAAGATACTGCTCCTTGCCTTTAAGTCTCTGAATGGCTTGGCTCCGGCCAACCTGAGCAGTCTCCTATCACAATATATTCCACTCTCTTCAATCCCAAGAAGCAGGACTATTGATTATTACGCAGATTAGTAAATCCACCAGAGGAGGAAGAGCATTCTCATCTAGAGCCCTGAAGCTCTGGAACAAACTCCCGGAGCTCAGCTACACTCACAGATTTGTAGCTTTGATAACAAAATTAAAAACGTATCTGTCTAATCTAGCATTCGAATAATTCCTCCTGGTATTTGTCAAAACTATATGGTATCTGAGCACTATAAACATGCAAACTGTGGTCAATGTGCCTCTCTAACCTATAACCATCATTTATCACTCATCCAGCAGCTGATGCTGAATCACCTGTTTGTTGTCTGTTACATTATTGTAACCATTGTTTTTTGTTTGTTAGTTTCTGTTTTCTCTTTGTTTGTTTTGTTTTTTTTAGGTGCTGTCCGGCAAACTGTTTGTCGATGGATATTAAGTTAGTATATTCTTTATGCTGGGGAGGTGACTAACACCCGCCTCAGTCAGCGAGGCTCTCAGGGGCCCCACAGAAGGGAACTCCTATTTACTATACCTGATGTTCAATAGGACTTTCTGAAGCTGCTTTGCAACTGCAACTGCTAAAGAAACTCTATATAAAAACTTACTTGATTGAACTATATTTGTAAGAGAATGCAAAGCATCAACATACAGTGATACCTCGAGATATGAAATTAATATGTTCCAGGGTGCCAAATTTTGGATTTTTCGTATGTCAAAGCATGTAAAAAGCCTAATATGGTCCAAGCCACACAGATACAACACTACAAATTTAAAATAACATAAAAAAACTGAGAAAAGTAAAGTACCATCCATGCCATTCCTTCTCTAGGTAATCTTACCGGTAAACCTAGGAGCATGTAAAACAACTATCGGAAGCATGTTCGTTTGCTCAAGCACACCCGAGCAGCTAAATAGAACCTTAAAATTTACTCTCTTTGAGGGTAGTTAAATGCACACAATAACTTTAAAAAAAAACTCTGATGAGAAGCTTTTGTTATTTTTTGGAATTGTTATACAACCTATTATGCTGAAATGTGTTTGTTTTTTGAACAACTCTAAGATTTAAGTAATACAGACAGTGGATGCCAATTCATTGACACTGTAGTTAGTTGTTGACAAATTCTGATGTCGACAGTAATCGAAAAAGTTGAATAATTGCTGCAGCCCTAAAATCTATTATTCAAACAATTCAATGAATTGTTTAATTTCATAAATAGTTAAAATTCTCTAATAAATGCAACAAACTTTTATGATTATTTTCTTCAAATTTACAAACCTTTGCCCTGAAACACTGACCGTCAGGTTAAAAACATAAAACTGAATCTTATTCCTCTTACTTTCAATCTGAGGTGCACTCCGGTCATTGACAACAGCTACTTTCTTCAGCTTGGCCCCTTTGCAGATGTCAGAGAGAAGCGCTACTCGACCCTTTGCATCATTTCGACTCAGTTTGGGAGCCACTGTGTTTGCCTGAGGAAAAAAAAATCTCAGTCAGTTAAAAATGCTGAGTCAATTCTCTCTAATAACAAACAAACAAATAACATCCAACACAAACTTTATCAACTAGATTTGTCAAAGCAATTTCACAAAAGACCTTGATTTTGTTGACGTCTCAGAATGTATTTCTGGCAGATGAACGTGAACTTTCTTTGTTTGAAAAGTGACAAAATGCTAATTCTTTCCCAACATAATATTTTATATTAGAGAATAAGAGCAAAATTATTGTGACAATCGATCCATACCTGACTTTGCCGTTTGTCTTTCTCCATCTGAGAATGTACATAGACTGCACCCTACTATGTGCTGCATTTCTCGACTGCTGAAAAAACTAATACACGCATTCATCCAAAACTAAAATAAAAATCATAGCAATAATTTCTCACTTGAATTAGAAAAAAAATCATCCAATTTAAAAAGTTTTACTTCATTGACTCACCATTCTTTTTTACTTTGGTTTGGAAAGTACGTGAGCCAGACACTTAATCAAATCATTGATGTAACAGCTCTTAATGAAGCTGTTCACAAACAAGCTTATGCTGATGTTTGGGAAGTATACGTATGTGCTTTGAAGACTTGTATTTCAACCCGTTACTGGGTTTTTGTCATAAAAGTTTGTAAATACACTTGTTAAGGGATCATGAAAAAAATTTACTTAAATTAACGCAATGGTGAATACTCAGATAAATGTCTTGTCTCTAGGGGAGGTCTAACAAGCTTTGATTAACACATAGAGCCCAGCAGCATTTCCAATAATGGAAATGTATGAAAAATCTATACAAAAAAAAATGAATGAAGCTAACTGAGGCCATTTCTTGAAAACTTGGCTGGTGACACCTGTGTTACCATAAGTTTTCATGAGTTAAGAAAAAACAACTAGGCTGATCATACAGAAGAAACACTGGCAGAATAAGTATTTTTTTAAAAGCAATTAAACAACAAACTAGTAAGAGCTTTGCAGCTTTTACATAGCACTATCTTCATTGAAAACATTTGAAAATAAAGAACAAGTGTTTCACAAGTCGCTCTTGAATGAAAGGAGTAAATATATTTCTGAGGCTTATTTTAAACATGGGATCAGGGATTAAAAAGTAAGCAATTTCATATTTGATTTTGAGGAACTTAAAATAACCGTTAAACGGTAGTGTCCTGAACACAAGGAGAACATAATTCCTACACTATAAGATGACTGACAAGACAATGAGAGAACTCATGGGAAATTGTCTTTTTTTGTGGTGCCTGTAGACTCACACAGGTTAACGTAAGACCAATTCCATACATTGATTTACTATGCCACCACTTGCAGCCACAATGTCACTGACAGTGTCAGGGGAGACTTGAGTCTTGTGCGCACACAATCAGGAGTTGAAGATTAACCCTTTCCTGAACAAACCACTCATCAATGTCTTATTTGAAGCAGGAACTTAGATTGTGGATCTCGATCGAGATTAACGATCAAGTATGAGTCAGTGTCAGTCCAAACACCTACAAGTTCGAGTCTATGAAAAAAAGTCTTGATCCTGACTTAGCGAAACCATGTGCGTGCATGTGATTTTCAATGCATAGGACTTGCCATGGGACTGGGGTGCAATTGCATGTGCTAGGCAGTTTAGAGAAAGCATTGGTCTTGTCATTTCTGCAGCTTTGCCGTAACGTATATCTCAAAAACTGAAAGCACTTACATTTCACTAAGCTTCGCCCACTTCACTGATGAACTGAACACTGAGTCTTCTTGTTTTGAATGACTTAATCTGAAAAATTAAGACTCTTTTTTTGAAAATACATTTTATTCCTGTTTAAAATATGAAAAAAGAAAGATACAAACTAAATATAATGACATAAAAAGTTTTAGTATCTGTTAGCTGTATTGCAATGAAAGAAAAAACATTACTTTATTACTTTCTGTTCCTCGTAATTTCCATCTTTATTTCCAAGTGTGTAGCACACACACAAGGAATTTGTTGTGATACAGGGGTACTCTCCAGTGTTGTTCCCCGAATAGGGAACTGAGACTCCTGAGTCTCCTTTCCCTATACGGAGAATGAGGGTTACGAAAGTAACCATTACATTCCCCATCAGTTGGTCACTCCGACTTATGTTGGTAACGACTATAGGAACACCCTGCAAACGGCCACAACCTAGGTCCTTCCACATTAGTCGATGGCCAGGCAAGCTGGGCACATCAGCAGTCTGAGCAGGCCTTCCTCCGCCCTAGCCTTAAGTATAGATTTAATTTTTAATGGGCAGTCAGGCAACAAATTTCTCTCATGCCGACTCATACTAGAGGAGGGAGCATCAATCCCGATGCTTGGAGGTCGTATTCGCCACCATGAAGGCTGTACTTAAAACTTCCGGCAGTTTAACACACGTATGGTTTCATTGAGGAATCTATGGAAAAATGCGCCTTGAACCACTGGGGAAAGGTCTTTTAGAGGGAAGATGGCATAGAGAGAACTAGCTAGAGCAATAGTTTTCATGAGTTAGTCTTTCAGGGAACTGCTCAGCCCTCCTATGACCAGGGTCATAAAAGATTAAGCCGGTAGATGCTCATAGGGCACACATGTGGACAGTACGTAGGAGTACTCTGCTTACTCTAGTACGCTTGTTGGGGCCAAAAAGCTGGAGGGTATTTCCAGGAGATAAAAAAAAAAATAGCGCACGTGTCACCAAGGAATGGCGCAGGCCAAGCTAGACACCTCTTCGTACAGTTCAGACCACGCTGCCACGTGCTAACCCTAGCACGGCTGAAAAGACAAATTCAATGCTCAGGTATAGTACCTAGTGAACGTGTTGGGTGTCGACCAACAAAGACCAAACAAAGAGCTGACCAGAACGTTTAAGGTTCCGGGTCCTTCTACATAGATAGTCAATGCTTGGACTGGGTAATTGAGACCAGGGGTTGAAGCTGCCTCCTCTCTGGGCAGAGCTTGGAAGTTCACTACCTGAGTTTTGAATGGGATGGTAGGAACCTTGGGCACATTCAGGCCTGGGCTTAAGAGTAACACGAGTTTTACCAGGTCTCGTAGACGGAGAGTGCCTGCAGATCCCCCATCCTCTTAATTGAAGCTAATGCAACCAGGAGCGCTGTCTTAATTGACAGATATTTAAGCTATACTGATTCAAGTGGCTCAAATGGAGGACCTTGAAGTCCTCTAAGGACAATGGAAAGGTCCCATGAGGGAACTAAGGATGGCCTAGCAGGTCTAACCATTCTGGCCCCTCTGAGGAATCTGATTGTTAACTCATGTCTTTCCATCGTGTTGCCTTCAAATGGAAGGTGATAGGCAGAAATCATGGCAATGTAATCATTCAGGATGGATGGATACAGTCCTAGATCCTGACCCTCTTGGAGGAAGGTTAGCACGAGTTCCACAGGGAAGCTGCTCGGGTCTACTTGCTGAGAGTGACACCAGTCGATGATCCAACCCCACTTGCTGCAATATAAGCTCTGAGCCTATGGGACCACGGACGTGGCTTGACCGGGGGTTCTCCGTACCTAAGGTATCAGACATGGAGTTTCAGAGGTCTGGGTGGGGGTGCTTGTGCCCACATCTCTGAGACAGAAGGTCCGACCGCAGAGGAACTGCCCAGGTAGGGATGGTCACGAGGAAGCAGAGTTCTATGAACCAAGGTCGATCAGGCCAATGAGGTGCCTCTGTTATGACCTCTGCCTCGTCCTCCCCAAACTTGCACAGGAGGGGTGCAAGGAGGTTCACTAGGGAAACCACATATAGAAGTTTCTTCCCGGAGGAGCAATGTGCCAGCTCATCTATCCCGAGAGGAGCCTGGGACAGAGCACAGAACAGGCGGCACTGAGCATTCTCTGGGATGCCGAACAGGTGGCGAATACAGTTGCTCCCAGATCTGCTGGACTGCCAGGGGATGGAGTCCCCACACTTCTGACTGGGGTTTCCACCAAGATATCTGCTGAATGGATCATCTGCCGGGAGTATGGACAGCAACTAGGGACAGCCCCCAGTGCTGACTCCAGAGGAGCGGTCTGCAAGCGAGAACATCACATCAGTCTAGTTGCTTAGTGCAATATTTGGATGAAATATATGAGTGTGTTGGTGGGGGAAATTATGGATTCAGGAGCTGAATGGCCTGAGGGAAGAAGCTGTGTTTGTGCAGGGCTGTCCTGGTGTTTAAGACTCTGAAGCACCAGCCGGAGGGTAAGCTGAGATAAACCACACAGTGATGTTGATGCACAGAACAGACTTGATGACCGCTGAGTATAACTTGGTCAGCAGCATCTGTGGGAGGTTAAACTTCTTCAGCTAGTGCAAGAAGTACAGCGTTTGCTGGGCCATCTTTGCAATGGACGCTATGTTAATGTGGGCGCCCCTCGCCACCCTGGATGAGTCTGATAAGAGCGGTGTCGTCTTTGAACTTCAGGAGCTTCACCGAGGAGTCTGGGGAGGTACAGACATTGGTGTAGAAGGAGAAGAGTAGCAAGGACAGAACCCACCTCTGACGGGCACCAGTGCTGATGGTGCAGGTGTCGGAATTAAATTTCCCCATCCTCCTAGCTATTGTTTACCAGTCAGGAAGCTGGTGATCCCCTCACAGATAGAGTCAGCAACAGAGAGCCGGAGAGTTTATTCAGGAGTAGTGATGGGATGATGGTGTGGAATGCAGAGCTGAAGTCCATAAACAGGATCCTTGCATAAATCTCTGGTTTGACCAGATGTTGCAAGGTATAGTGCATTAGAGTCATCAGAGGGGATGGAGGATGTCAGACTGTGGGTTTCAAATCTTTTGTAGAACTCCTTGAGCTCGTACACCAAAGTTTGATTGCCCAAAGAGGAGGGGAGGGGTCTTTTAGTTGCCAATGGTCTTCCGGTCTCTCCACACTGATCTAGGGTTGTTAGCCAAGAACTGGTTCTTCAGCTTCCTGGAATAGCTCCTTTTAGCCACTCTGATCTCCTTATTCAGTGTTTTCCTGGTCTGATTATATAGAACACAATCTTCACTCCTGAAGACATCTCCTTTGGCCTGGTGAAGTTGTCTAAGTTTTCCAGAGAACCATGGATTATCATTATTAAATGTTACATACGTCCGGGTGGGAATGCACAACTCCTCACAAAAAGTGATGTATGTCAGTGAGCTTGTCCAGGTTTGAGGCTACAGATTCAAAAACACTCCAATCCGTGCAGTCGAAGAAGGTTTGTAGAACCCGCTCTGCTTCGACAGTGCATCTTTTATTAGTTCTCACTACAGGTTTAGCTGCTTTGAGCTGTTGCTTATATGATGGAATAGGTTGATCAAGCAGTGGTCAGAGTGTCCTTGAGCTGCGCAGGGGAAGGCGTGGTACATGCCCTTGATGGACATATAACAGTGATCCAGAATATTAACAAAGCAGCAGAGCTTGAAAAATCCTTGTTTGTATGAGTCAGCAGATGTATTTCTATTTGTTGGGTAGAAATCCTATATTTTTCCATCCGCGTGATTGGGCTTTAGTGAAAATAACTAACAATATTGCTATTGTGATATTAAGTGTTAATGTTTGATGACTTTAATAGTTTTTTCTCAATGTTCATGTTTCCTGATAACATTTCATTATAAGTACTAAAGTACCCATAATGCTAAAGCCTGATTTATACTTCTACATCAACTCGATGAATTATGCATATACACTGGCAAATAAGTATTTTGACCACATCATCCTCATTATGCATGTTGTCTTACTCCAAGCTGTATAGGCTCGAAAGCCTACTACCAATTATGCATATTAGGTGATGTGCATTTCTGTAATGAGAAGGGGTGTGGTCTAATGACATCCACACCCTATATCAGGTGTGCATAATTATTAGGCAACTTCCTTTCCTTTGGCAAAATGGATCAAAAGAAGGACTTGCCAGGTTCCGAAAAGTCAAAAATAGTGAGGTATCTTGCAGAGGGATGCAGCACTCTTAAAATTGCCAAGCTTCTGAAGCGTGATCATCGAACAATCAAGCGTTTCATTCAAAATAGTCAACAGGGTCGCAAGAAGCGTGTGGAAAAACCAAGGCACAAAATCACTGCCCAGGAACTGAGAAAAGTCAAGCGTGCAGCTGCCAAGATGCCACTTACCACCAGTTTTGCCATATTTCAGAGCTGCAACATCACTGGAGTGCCCAAAAGCACAAGGTGTGCAATACTCAGAGACATGGGCAAGGTAAGAAAGGATGAAAAACGACCACCACTGAACAAGACACACAAGCTGAAACGTCAAGACTGGGCCAAAAAATATCTGAAGACAAATTTTTTTTAAGGTTTTATGGACTGATGAAATGAGAGTGAGTCTTGATGGGCCAGATGGAAGGGCTCGTGGCTGGATTCAGACGCCAGCAAGGTGGAGGTGGAGTAATGATTTGGGCTGGTATTAACTAAGATGAGCTTGTACGGGCTTTTCGGGTTGAGGATGGAGTCAAGCTCAACTCCCAGCCCTACTGCCAGTTTCTGGAAGACACCTTCTTCAAGCAGTGGTACAGGAAGAAGTCTGCATCCTTCAAGAAAAACATGACATTCATGCAGGACAATGCTCCATCACATGTGTCCAAGTACTCCACAGCGTGGCTGGCAAGAAAGGGTCTAAAAGAAGAAAAACTAATGACATGGCCTCCTTGTTCACCTGATCTGAACCCCATAGAGAACCTGTGGTCCATCATCAAATGTGAGATTTACAAGGAGGGAAAACAGTACCCCTCTCTGAACAGTGTCTGGGAGGCTGTGGTTGCTGCTGCACACAATGTTGATAGTGAACAGATCAAAACACTGACAGAATCCATGGATGGCAGGCTTTTGAGTGTCCTTGCAAAGAAAGGTGGCTATATTGGTCACTGATAAGTTTTTGAATGTCAGAAATGTATATTTGTGAATGTTGAGATGTTATATTGGTTTCACTGGTGAAAATAAATAATTGCAATGGGTATATATTTGTTTTTTGTTAAGTTGCCTAATAATTATGCACAGTAATAGTCACCTGCACACACAGATATCCTCCTAAAATAGCTAAAACTAAAAACAAACTAAAAACTACTTCAAAAAATATTCAGCTTTGATATTAATTAATTTTTTGGGTTCATTGAGAACATGGTGGTTGTTCTATAATAAAATTAATCCTCAGAAATACAACTTGCCTAATAATTCTGCACTCCCTGTAATAATGTTTGAAGATGGAAGAGACCTGTGTAATGTCAGACAACATCATATAAGCTGTGTTTTAAACAGTTTTAAAAATCGTGTTCTAAAATTGTAACATGTAAACAATTTTCATCCAACATGCTCCTGCTTGGTTATTTAGCTTTGTAAGAAGGAAATTCCTAATTTCTAAATTGTAAATACCATGAGGAACCCATTTAGGTCCTTCCAAAGCAGTCACTGTATTTAAAAACTTCCACCTCTGTCATTTTCCAAATCCAGTTTATCATCTTTCAGTCAACGATGTAATGCACTGTGTAGGAACCTGGCACCAAATTTGGGGAATGTTGATTCCTTCATATTATAATAATTCTGAAAGGGAGCTTTAGAAGCAATCAAAAGAGAAATCACCTGTAATGATTTAGCTTGGTTTAGATTCACTACCTTAAATCCTTCCTGATTCCCGCGTAGCCCAAGTAGTTATGTCAAACATTTTATATCAAAATGTTGACTTTATTGTATGCTAGGTAACAAGATCTAATTTCAATGGCAGCAAAGATATGCAAGGTGAAACAAGATCTGTACTTGTGAGAAAAACTGTAGGTGAGGCACCCGGCCTTGTTCGTATCAGGGCGGGCTTTTGTGCTCAGATCAGGATCACAGTCTTTTATGTATCCTAAGATGCGCGTAGAGTCATCTTCAAACTTTGCATTTAGAGTTCATGGTGGCTTTTTAAGGCCCCATAATAACTCTCCAAGACGAACACATACACAGGCATGCACACATGACCAGAGAAGGAATGTGACAATAGTACACTAAAATTAACACAGTTTTACATAATAATTATAATATGACTCTCTGAGAATCATAACACAACTCGACTCGACATTTAAAAGGTTTTTTTAAGTGAAACTAGCTGAGTTGAGACTAGACCAGTAAATTAACAGAGTGGAGTCAGACATTAGGCTGCCAGGCAGTCACGTGGCTCATGGAACAATTAGTTTCAAACAAACTATAGAGCAAACAATGTGTCTAATTTACATACAAGTAGACCTGTTCTTCAAACAAACACAATCTGTTTTGCAAAGGATACCTTGACTCGCAAACAAACTGAGACCTGTTTGTGAATATAAACGTGCATTTGAACATAAACAGAACTCTCTGCAAACCAACTGAAACCAATTCACAAATATAAATGTGTATTTGAACATAAACTTAACTCTACCTACAAACAAACTGAAACCAATTTGCTGCATAAAATCAATGCTGTAAACACACAAACATTTTTCGACATATATTTGGACAAATCTCGTATCTTCTCACAAATGTGGTTACGCAGACAGTTGTACCCAGGCATCGGGTGGCGCGATGGGTCAATTTATGCTCGTCGTCTCCAGAAAAAGCCTACGAGCAAGTCGTTCTAGCTCATGAAGATGACCAGTGAATAGGTGACATTCTCTTGCAGTCATTTTATGTTTAATTCATTGTTTTGAAGATGATAATAATCCGTTTCATTGGCACCATGCCATGTCAAATTATCTTTTAAGAATAAAAAATACCTTCGCCATTGAATAAGTGATCGTCTGCATCTGAAATTTAATTTAACTTGAAAGTGTATTTATAGTACTTTGTACAAACTATCTCTAAGAAAGAAATGCATCACAAAAAGTTAAAAATCTGTTTTCCTTTCGTAGTCAATTCTTTTTCCAGAATATGCTCATGTGCGCCCTGCTATTTTGGCTGCAAAAATTCTGAGCAGAAAAATGGCTCTACAGAAAAACCCAGGATCTGCAGATTGTCAAAGGAAAAGTTTTACAAACAGTAATTTTGTATTGGAAGGATTGGCTGTTTGAAGTTTCTTAAGGTGTTCAAGCTTTTAAAATAAATTCTTACATGTTGTAAGTCTCTGATGTTTTAATAAAATATACCATAAAGAATATTGTCACAATCTTTCACATATACACATAACTTGTTGCATGAAAATAAGTACTACTCCATATAACAAATGTAATACAATGAAAATAGTAAATAGTTTTTACTTAATTATTTTAGTTGCATAAGATCAGTACAAGTAAAAATTACAAAAAATACAGGCCAAATAATATGTAATTAAGCACTTTGTTTAATTTACTCAATATTGTTATGCAAGTTTTACGTTTTAGCTTTACTCAATGTACTTGCGTGGAAAAACAAAATGTTACTTGTTAATTTATGACAAATTTTCATTTTTATGCAAACAGAAAATTTGCAAATCACTTTCATAATTATATATCAATTTTAAATCCATTTAAATACGAGGGTAAATTTTTTATCATAAGATTCATAGGGTTCAGGCAATATGTTTGCCATTATTATATAGGACAATAATGTTTGAGTAAGAAAGGTTGGAGAAATATAGAATGGTGAGATATAGAATATATTGCCAAATTAAATAAAATAATATAATTGTGCACGGCTTTGTAGAGGGTTGGGGGTGCCCTTTTTTCAGTTTCAGCACGCACTCCTCAAAAGGTCTCTGCACGGCCCTAGACTCTAGACGCTTTCCATGTAAAAGACGCTTTTCCTGAGTTTTGCGACGGCCAGTTCTGCTGGCGTGTACAAAGCTGGCTAAGGGAGCGCGGAGATAGACCCATTACACAGTGGGCCTGAAAGTCACCCAAATATACCCCAAAGTGCACACGTCGTCCTTCACGAAAGAGGCATGCCATTTTGGTGTGTCACGGAAGATAAACTGTGTGTATGTGCATTTGCCACGGCCGCACACACTGTTTTTGTCATGATTCTTCCTTCCACTCGTCCACAACTGAGATAGTTGCGCTTTGAGGTACTGTTTAATTTCTATTGTTTCTTCGCTGAACTCATTCTAGCTGACAGGCTTTTCAGAGCAGCGCTGATGCAATCTTTACCTGACTAGCTTCCCCCTCTCCTCTCCGCACGAACACTCATGTCACATCACATCAGCTACTGCTAAGGGTAGGAGTCAATACATCTCCTGGTCTAAACCTCAAATAAATTGAGCATATGCAAGCGAAACATCAAGCTGAACTCATGAAATTTATGAACGCATAACGGTATCCACGGTAATGCAAAATAAAAATCATGGCACAACACAATACCGCTATTCACTTCAGGGCTCGCAAAAAAATTAAATCCCTGGTAGTCCTTCGGGCACGCACTTATTTTATGTAGAATGTTGTAAAGGAAACAAAACATTAATCAAAAACATTTTCAAAGCTAATTACAACCGTATAAAACAACCACATACAAAATTACAACCATAAAAAACAGTCAAATTACAATAAACTCAAATATTTGGGTCTAACTGAACAGAAATGTATATGAACTTGCATGTATACCATGAATTGGTCAGATTCTGATTATGAAACTTGATCTGCGCTTTCACCCAGATCTGTCTTATCTAGCCCAGCATAACTAAAATATCTCTTTAAATCCATGCGCATATATTCACACAAGCAACACAAAGAAATTCTCTCCACTGAGCAAACCATTTCTATGTCGTTTAAGCTTGCTGCGAGAGCTTTCACCAGTCAAATGAGGGTAGTAATGACTAACAGGACGATCTCAAAGGCCTTCAACAAACCCAAACGTAATTTTCATATTTCACATATTTATAGTGGCTTCCCGTTGCCCGAATCGGTACCAGGATGGTCTTTGTATGTCGGATTTTTCGTATGTCAAGGAAATTTTACATGTAAAATGCCAAATCCTTTCCAAGCCACACAGAACCAACACTAAAAATTCGAATTAACATGAATTACCAGAGAAAAAAATTTTAGGATTCTTCACTCCATAAAAGTACTGTAAGAAACTTAATTATGCCTTTGAGTGATCTGCTTGAGAAGGCCTGGCCATTTAATTTGAACACAGGAACCAACAGAGGCGGCCACCTTTTCAGATGCATAATGGGCAGAGGGCAAAGTTTGATCTGAGATGCCTCTGCCTCTGATGCCTCTCCGATTATGCAAACTAAATAAACAAGCTGTTATTTTTGGAACAGAACCGAGAGTGATCTCACAGCTTGACCCAAACATTTTAATGACAATACGTGGAGCCACGAGACTGGGTCTGGATGACAAGGAATGAATGTCTCACTGTGTATTGAATCTACATACGAGTTCAATTAACCAACCCCTCAAGTGTTTTGCTTCGCACCACAATGTCTGGTCTCCCACCATTCTATCTCAGAGAACCAATCATACACAATAGCATTTCTTGAAATAAGGGGTTTTTACAGAAGGAGAGCTTTCCAAAGTCAAAGAACCAATCAGTGTAATGACGTAATTAGGGGTCTTATTTATTTATTTTATTTTATTTATTTATTAGGGGTCGAGCACCAACAGTGCAAAAACCATAGTTTTTCAAAAAATTTTTATTTATTTATTATTTTTAGGGGTGAGCACCAACGGTGCAAGAACCCTATCGTTTTTCCTCTGATTATACATATTTTTTACATTTGTTTATTATTATTATTAGGAGTCAAGCACCAAAAGTGCAAGAACCCTATTGTTTTTCGGAAAATTCTTACTTTTTAATTTCTTTTATTATTATTATTCTGGAAGTCATTTCGGGCACTTTTGGGTACCCGAACATATATGAAAAGTAGGCGAATGAAATTTGGTACACATGTGTAAAGTACCAAGGTGTAACTTTTGCTAATATAAATCCTGTTTCCAAAATCATCAGGAAATCAGATATTTCCCAAAAACCTCATTCTACACTTTGACGAACTCCTCCCACAGATTTTATCCAAACTTCTAGAGTATCATCATAAGGCATACGGCATGTGATATTGAGAAGCTTTTTGACTATCATAAAGTATGTGGTCGTGGCAGCAGGGCAATGTCCAAATTTTGACTTGAAACAGGAAGTTGTTATAATTCGGGCATAGAATATCCAATTCGGCTCAAACTTGTTTCATTCTCATCGTAGTCCAAGCCCGAAATCAGGTGTACGACAACGAACATCATCCGTAATAGCGCCACCTAGTGGTAAGCATTGAAAGCCTGTTTTTTTATAGTTGTATGCTTCTATTTCAGGCAGTGTATTGCATAAATACCTAAAACTTGTCGCATGTGTGTAGGACCTTAAGATCTAGATAAAAGTCAGTTGGGTTGAGTTTCGAAACTGGATGGAAAACCACATTTTTTTTTTGTAAAAAACACAGACTTCATACTTTGACAAACTTCTCCTAGGTGAAATGTCCAATCCAGCTGAAAATTGGTTTAGTTAGTCTTAAGGCATTAGGGAAAAAGTTATCAAAAGATAAGACGTACAAATGGCCTTGGGGTGGCGCGCTATAGTGCCACCTAAAGCAGTTTTGTAGCTGTTACGCAACCAGTTTGAATGAAATTTGGTACATACATGTAAATGTCCAAGCTGCAACTTTTACTAATATAAACCCCTTTTCCAAATTCGACGTGGAGACAAAAAACTCTAAAAGTCTGAGCTTTAATAATTGGCTCTACAGCGCCCCCTTAAATGTGACCAAAATCTTCATTTTAGCTGTTTTTATAGCTATTGCTCAAGCAGTTTGTCGTAGGCAAATGAAATTTGGTACACATGCGTAAAGTACCAAGCTGCAACTTTTACTAATACTTTTACTAATATAATCCTTGTTTCTAAAATCGACAGGAAGTCGGTTATTTCACAAAAACCTTTACTCATTCTACACTTTGACGAACTCCTCGCCTAGATTTTATCTAAACATCTCCAAACGTCTTGTGTATCCTCATAAGACATACAGAACCTTAAAATGAGACAATTTTTAAGCTATCATAAAGTATGTGGTCGTGGTCACTGCCAATGTCCAAATTTCGAATGGAAACAGGAAGTTGTTATGACTCAGGCATAGAATATCCGATCCGGCAAAAACTTTGCTCTCATTCTCATCGTAGTCTGAGTCTGAAAACAGTCGTTTGACAAAGAACTCAGTCTTAGCGCCACCTAGTGGCAAGCATTGAAAGCATGTTTTTTTTTTAGATTTACGCTTCTGTTTCAGGCATTGTATTGCGTAAACACTTAAAACTTATCGCATGTGTGTAGGACCTTAAGACCTACAAAAATGTTCATTGGGTTGAGTTTCGAAGCTGGATGGAAAACCGGATATTTTAGGTTTTATGTAAAAAAAACATAGACTTCATATTTTGACGTACTTCTCCTAGGCGAAATGTCCGATCCAGCTGAAAATTGGTATGGTTACTCATAAGGCATCAGAGAAAAAGTTTTCAAAAACTAAGAAGTACTTCAATCGGTCTTGTGGTGGCGCTCTATAGCGCCACCTGAAGTGGTTTTGTAGCTTTTGCACAACCAGTTTGTCGTAGGCGATTTAAATTTGGTACACCTATATAAATTGCCAAGTTGCAACTTTTACTAATATAAACCCTGTTCCAAAATCGATGGTAAGACACATATTTTGCAAAAACTTCTAAAAATGGCTGTTTTTGCTCATTTTATACTTTGACAAACTTCTCCTAGGCGACAAGTCCGATCCATCTGAAAATTAGTGTGGTTACTCGTAAGGCAGGGAAAAAAGTTATAAAAAGCTAAACAGTACGTCCAATAGTCATGGGGTGGCGGCCCAGCAAAGTTTACCCTTGAAAAATGTGCACACATTTTTTTTTTCATATTTTGGACTGTATCGTTCACGTTAATTCAATTTGAACAAAAACAGCCTGACATGATTATCCTTGTCAGGCTGACCAAGACATTTGCATCACTGTGACTGCGCTCCAAAAATTGGCTCTACAGCACCTCCTTCCTGCCCGCTTAATTGTGACCAAAATCTTCTTTTTAGCGATTTTGACCCATTGAACATGTTAGAAAGCCCACCAAAGTTAGTTTGAAGATCATCTTCAATAAGTATAATAATTTAACACTGTCACTGAAATCGTATCTTGGACGACAGTCTGCAACGCTTCCTTGGATGCGAAAAAGCTTAACTAGCAATTTAACAAACTGCTCCTAGGAAAACTTCCAGACCAAGCTGAAATTTGATCTGCTGACTCTTAAGGGATTTGGGACCAAAAGTTATCAAAAACTTAGAAGTTCATAACACGGTCTAGGTGTGGCAATTTAACGAACTTGACCTTTTACTAATCTTGCAGGGCTAAAAGGATTTCCTACTGTACACTCACATACTTTATCCAAAAAGCATGAAAAAATTATGGAATTACGAGCCTACCATTCTGACCAAGTTGCTATGCTTAAGTGACGATACGCTTATAGCGCCACCTACTGCCTGTGTATATTTGTGGCTGTATCTCCCACATACTTCATCCAATGCGCATGAAAAAAATTAAGGGTGTCAATCTTGTGATTCTGAACAGATTGATATGCTATTGTTATGCTAATCTTATAACACCAACTCTTGTTTTTATACGAGTTGTTTGTGTAACAATATAGATCGTCTACACATTTAAAGCTTTGTATTGTTTGGTACTTAGTAAAGTGCCTTTTTACCTTGTTTCAAAGTCTCGATGACGTCAAGTGAAAAAACTTGAAAGGCCGGGAGGCAGTGCCTTCGCTCCAGCGGAAGCATCGTGCGAGACCCCTTCCATCGCTGCTTGCAGCTTTAATTTATCATTACTTCTGATGTATCGTTTCTGTTACCTGGAGTGACATCGCACAGATAGTTGTATTGTTCATTGTTTGTATCCGGATGCAGTTAACTGGATCTAAAAGTTCAAATTAGGGAAGAAGGCTTTTGTTATATTCAAATAATCTGATAAGTAAGTGGACGTCAGATCAATGCATTCCCTGTATGAATTGTACTGCAACTGCATCATAATTCCTATTCCAGCATCATAATTCCTACTTGCCTGTTGGGAACTCAGCTCCGGAATAAGAACTCCCAAGAAGCGACAGCATATTTGTGAATCCCTTGAACGTTTATAATACACGTCTGAGACAGCTCTTGATCGTCGAAGGCTTATGAAAAATCGAGACCTTTGGAAAGCGACAGTAATCAGAACCTTAAAATATGAACAAATAATGATAAGAGGCACATTTTAAGAGGCACTATGTCTTCCTAAAGTAAGATAATTTACTAAAGAAACGAATACAATGAGGTAAGGAGAAAATAACATGACCATAATTATTACATTTAATGGAGTCAGATTTAAAGGTTTTATTGGTTTTATCCAAATTTTAAACATTACTACGCAGTTAGCGCGTTCGTGTGTATTTCTTTGCTCTTGCCATGTTTATCCAGAAGCGAGCAGCAGCATGCAAAACTACCTTCCCGCCACCTTTGATTCCGTCTTTGGGCAAAGAAATGGCGGCTTACAGTACACATTATAAATCTAATAATTAATTATAAAACACTGAAAACAGAATTAAAAAAAATAGTGATAAAATTTAAAAAAATTAAAAAACCCTTACCTTTCGAGTGAGGCGATATGGCGAAGGTGGAGGTGGAGGGGAGGAGAACAGATGGTAGCGGAGGAGAGCAATAGCCATAAAACATGCTTTGTTAAAAAAGCAACACGGAAATATTCACGAATTTATGAAACCAACAGGAAAACGTAATCGTACGTTAAGACGGGAAGAGCGTTTCTGGTAAGAGGTTATGGTTTGATCTGACCAATAGAAGAGCGTGATGCTATGCTTCAACACATAGCGTCAGGGCGAGAACTATGGATCAAGAGAGGCGGGACATAGGCTTAGCACAGATGTCTGATTGGCTGAATCCCAGAAATTCACAATTTAAATTAAATTTACGTGATGATTACAGCAGAAGTGTATGCTAAGCTGTATTATACGCTGTGTAACAGCGCTGCTGATCTGAAGAAACCAGATATCCAAGAAGAATATCTGAAGGGTCAGCGTTCAAATAAACACAGCCTCACATTCATTATCTCTTATAACAATATTAAAACTCGCTAATACAAAAATATTGTAACTGTTACATGTGCCTAATTTACAGAGAGAGGGAGAGAGAGAGAAAGGAAGAGGGAGAAGGCTAAAGAAAGAGGAGGGACTGACAGCTATTAAAGTGAATAAATAATTTTACTCTTATTTATTATTATTACCTCTTATTTGAACTGTACTTAACCATAGCAGAACAGGAAGCTCTGTATCACTGTATACTGGAGCGGTGTATTTTACTGTTACGTATTATAGTAGTATTTGGAGTGTCATTTTTTTTTTCAGGTGGTACTTGGTAAAAACTAATTTTATAACCACTTAGTTAAGCCATCAGAATCGAACCGAAAACCGGGGGTAAAAACAGAGGCACAAAATGCCTCCAATAAACCTGAAAAACACTTATACAACACATGTATGCTACATAGGTAGATGATGTTCCTTGGGAATGAATTCTTACCTGACTGAAAGCAGGGGGAGGAGGGGGACCAGCGGCAGGAGGAGGTGGAGGAATGGGCATCTTCAAACTTTGTCCAGTTATTGTAGCAGACACACACTCCAGTGTTGAGCGATCATAGAGGTGATTGCCTACTTAAATACATAAAGAAATCTTTTTTATAACAAGGAGTCATGAAATTAGAAATTTAAGTGTTTGGTCTTTGACTTTAATCACCTCTCAAAAAATTAAATTTTTGATTTTTTTTTACATGAATTAGCTCATAAAAATATTGTTTGTACACATTTTTAACTGAAGTCCTAACCAATGTAAATGAAAAATTCAACCTGGTAACACTGTTCCTACTACACTTTAATGTAAATATATTACATTAAAGTGAGGATATGAGAAAATATGTGCTTTAGTTATAAATGAGCGTGTTTTATGGGCAACATTTGCAACATGCTTTGTGTTCATTTTAAAACCATTAAGATAATCAGAGATTCTTATAGTTACTTCTTCTCGATTTAACGCTAAATATGCAACATATAAACATAGAGCCGTAAGAATTAGTTCATCGTTTAAATAAACGCATGATCAAAATAATAAACTAACGTTAATGTTACGTTAATGTGTTGGTTGCGTAACGTAATTTGAAGAGGTAGTGAAATTTGTAAGAACTTATTTTGAGCAAGTTTTTCTACAGATAGAAAAAAATGCTAAAATGCGCGTCAAGTTACGTTAGCTCGGCATTAGCTTTAGCTTAGCCTGGCCTAGAGCCTAGCAGGTGCACCAGTCACGTCCGGGCGATTTCTAGCATTATGCGCGAAAATAAAATCTTCCACATTCCTGCCATGATTGAAATTTGATTAGACGTTAGTAACGTTTGTGCCTACTTTATTCCGCAATGTACACCGATTTCACAAACTGCCCTCTTCTCTTCATACATGCTCTATCCATTGACTGTATATAACATGGACAGAGTGTTCGTGACGTCAGCCGTAGGGTTCAGGCAAAGTGAAATGAAGCTCAAAATAGGCGGAGACAACAATCAATAACGAGTCCTAAGAGGCGGGACATGGCCGTATTGATTGCGTCTGATTGGCCAAAGGTTTAATTTTTATATTTTTTAACCAAACAAATATAAATTTAACTCAAGCCCCTCGGAGTGTTCATTAAGATCAAAACTATCGATCTAAATCAACAAAGCTAATGGAGCCAGGGGTGGAAACATGTTTTTTAGCCTAAAACTTGACCAGTTTTAACATTAGAGTGAATGAGAACTTGCTCTGTTTTGGAGTCAGCCTCAAGTGGCCGCTCAGGGTTAAGTCGCTTCCTATCGAGATTCAAGCGGGAAAGTAAGAGGTTTCCCCTTGGCTCTATCACGTCCATCGCGTTGATTTTACGTCACGACATGTCACTTGTGAATAAAAAAAAAATATTATTATAGATACAATTGAACGTCAATTTTTGCTTAGGGCGCTAAAAGCTTCTGGATTTGGGGATAGGTTTGTTTCTGTTATTGAAATGTTCCATAGAGATATAAATAGCTCCATTAATTTGTATCCTAATATTTCTAAAAGGTTTTCCATCTGCAGAGGGGTCCGGCAAGGCTGCCCCATATCCCCCTTGTTGTCCCTTTTAGTTGTAGAGTGTCTTGCCTGTAAAATTCTAAATAATCAAACCATTCAAGAAATTACTATCTTTAACAAAGAAATTAAGTTATCCCAGTTGGCAGATGATACAGTCCTTAAAAAAAACTAAAACAAGAACAGTTTCCTTTATATATGCAGCTTGTAAATAATTTTTCTAAAGCCTCCGGATTGATTCTTAATCTAAACAAATGTGAAATAATATCTCTCTATGATTTCAAAGATGACAGTGTGTACAATATCCCAGTTAAAAACAAGATCAAATATTTAGGTATATATATAACTAAAGATTTAACAGAGGGGCAAGAGTTACATTTTCCTCCTAAATTAAATAAATCTCAAAATTTGTTGAATAATTGGCTTCAAAGGGATTTAACCATTATTGGGAGAGTCTTATTGATCAAAGTAGAAGGATTATCAAGACTCATTTACCCGGCCTTTTCTCTTTTTGTTAAAAACTCTATTTGTAAAAAACATTAATGAAGCTCTTACACAATTTGTTTGGAAAAAAAAAGCGTCATCATTTAAGAAAGGAAATAATGCAGGCTTCAAGAAATGAGGGTGGTTTTGAACTGTTAGATTTTTCGGATATAAATTACACCATCAAGGTTAAATGGCTTAGGAACTGTCTTTTGAAATCAGACTCGATGTGTTTTTTTATACCATATAATATTTTTTAAAAGCTTGGTGGATTACGCTTCTTGCTGTCTTGTGATTATGCGAATAGCAAACTACCTGTTGCTTTATCCAAGTTTTATCAGCAGGCCCTCAAGGAAGTTATGTTATGTTCACAATTTCTCCCCACATAAAACAGCTTTATGGAATAACTATTACATCACAGTAAACAGAAAATCCTTGTTCAACCAGAGTTGGATGGATGAAGGTATTTACCTTGTGTCAGATGTTTTGGACCAATTTTGTAATTTGCTCTCTTATGAGAGTAAATGGTCACTTACTATAAAATTTAAAGATTATAATTTGCATACAAAAGCTATTTCTGAAGGTCTACTCTTATTTTTAAGAGGGCATATGATGTCATACAAAATGAATAAGACAGATCTTGTACTCAACTTGAATGGGATAGACTTTAGTAGTAAGAACTGCACTAAAAAAAATATTCGACAATTATTTTCTACAAAAAGAGTTGTTTAGTCTTGGGGTAAATTTTTTCTGGAAAGTTTATTTTACTGATATAATTTGGAAGAAAGCTTGGCTGCTTCCTTTTAGATTTTATATATCTAATAGACTAAGGGAGCTATACTTGAAAAGCCTTCACAATATCTAGGTAAGTAATTACATAATATCTAAATTTACAGATACTAATGAAAACTGTTCCTTTTGTTTAAGTCAGCCAGAAAAACGTATGCATCTTTTCTATGAGTGTGTTTATGTTAAAGACTTTTGGAGAAATTTATCTTCTTACATTCAAGAGAAAATTACGCATAGCTGTGATTTATCAGCTAAGAATATTATAGTGTATTTTGAATCTAGGAGTGTACCATTTGAGTATATTTTAAACTTACTAATTTTATTTGGAAAATTCCATATTCATAAATGTAGAAATTTAAATTCCAAACCTTGTTTGAAGGCGCTTTTAAGTGATTTTAGATTGTATTTGGAATCCTTACAGTTTGGTGAGAGTGAAAAATGCAAAAATACTTTATTGTACGTCAAAGAGTTGAATTTTTACTAATATGCAAAGTGTAAAGCCTTGTTGTATTTCTTTTTTTTTTGTCTTTTTGTATCTTTCTGTAGGTTATTGTATTATTAGTTATTTTTGGAAGTCTTGATGTTCATATATTATATTTCTATTTGTTGGCAATTAAACAAAATATTATATAATAATTTCTCTACTTTTCTTTGCTTATCTGAAGGGTTTTGTATTGTTCCTCAAACTTCAATGTAAAAACATGAATAGAGTTCAAGTGATCATACCTTAGATTGGTTATTGTGATGTAAAAGTAGTAGTAGTGGTGGTAGTAGTAGTAGTAATAATAGTAATAATAATAATGTTTTAACAGAAACCTGTCTTAATTGTGGTTAATAAATGCAGAAACCTGAAAATGCAACTTTGTTTAAACCACTAGAAGAATTGTATTCTATTTCAGACGCCACGTGTATACCCACGTGTGTGTTCTTAGTGTGTTTGTTCACCGCTGTGTGTGTACACGGGGATGGATTAAACGCAGAGCACAAATTCCGGGTAAGGGTCACTCCATATCTGGCCTTTCACCATCTCATGTGTCAAGGTGGCCCTCCACTGGACACTGTATGCCATTACAACACATAAAATATCAAGTAGAGATCAGGTCCTGGGTTTTTTTTGTATTATGTAGCACCTAAGTTTTTAAACATTCAGTAAAAGTTGGATTAATTACCTTCTGACGACTTGCAATGGTTCACTGTGGAACTCGAACCATTGAATCGGCTCACGGGACTCCGGATCAGATGTGATTGAACACGATCACCAATTCACAGCTTAACGATTAAATCGTTCAGCAATAACACCATAGAGCACTTAATATTGACCTTTACTTAACATGACTCGTGTCCAAAGACATTAAAATCCAACTTTTAGCTCTTATTTCAGGATCTGTGCTTAGGGAGCATTAAATTATATAAATCGCAGACGTTTAAGACGTTTATTGGACTATTCTACCAAACACAAAGAATACACTATTCATAACTAACTATAACACACACTGTCAGAGAGACGTAATGACATTTACGTTATGTGGATTGATTGAAGTGAGAACTGCCCAATGAATAATGGGGGCGGGACAAAAACGGAGAGACCGGATAGAGGATAACGGCGGACAAAAAGAGGAAGAGAACTTGATCACAGAGAAGTGTTCTAGGGGTATGTTTAAGGTTTATGTTTATTGTTCGTACAAATAAATAGGCAACCAGAAGTGTTGCAAGAAGACATTTATTTGAAATGGTGTCAGAAGTCGTGGAGAACTAGAGATGGCAAAATTTGCTCCACCCTCGAACTTCACCTTTGACAGGCCACAAGAGTGGGCTGCATGGCGCCAGCGCTTCACGAGGTACAGAGTTGCCATGAAGCTAACTGAGGAAGATGGCGAGGTGCAAGTTAGTACACTAACTACACTAACTAACTAGAATTTGAAATAGAGGAACATAGACATGACTATGATTTTGTCATGGATAAATTCAATGATTATTTTATCCCCAAAAAGAACGTCATCCATAAGAGAGCATGCTTCTATCAACGTGTCCAAAGACCGGGGGAAAAGGCGGAGGTGTTTATCCGTGCACTTTACGAATTAGCCGAGAGTTGTGATTTTGGTGCACAGAAATCTGAAAATATCAGAGACAGACTTGTTGTTGGCATCAAAGACAAAGAGTTGTCGAGGAGGCTGCAGATGATGACAGGCCTAACACTGGACACGGACGTAATAACTGTGAGACAAGCGGAGGACATATCACGGCAAGTGATCCAACAAGAGGAACGCGCATACAGCAGTGTCCAGGAAGTCACACACAGGAAGCCAGATCAGCGACGGAGCTGGGATGACAAAAGACCTGTGAAAGAAAGTAAGGACAAGATCATGATGAACAGCAACAAGTGCGGAAAATGTGGAAAATTCAAGCACAAAGACAGAGCAAAATGCCCCACAGCAGAAACCGAGTGTCGGAAATGCAAAAAAAGAGGACACTGGGAAAGGATGTGTTTTTCTCGAAATGTTAATGAAGTAACAAAGCAAAAACACACTCTGCTGAGTGAAGAAGACTCATATTACCTGGGAGCTGTAACAGAAACAGGATCAGAAGCAGACACGTGGCATGTGCATCTCAATATGTAGGGTTCTCATGTGAAATTCAAAATTGACACTGGAGCCGACGTTACAGTCATGAATGAAGAGACTTTTCGTTCATTGCAAAATAAGGTGAATTTAGAGAGCACCGGAGCCAGCTTCTACAGCCCTGGAGGATGGATAAAGTGTTTGGGACAGTTTAGAACAAGCACAGAACACAAAGGCAGAAAGTTCGCATTCACAGTTCACGTGATGGAAGGTGACAATGTAAATAACCTTCTAAGTAAAGAACAAGCTGTGGAAATGGGCCTAGTTAAGAGAATTGAGCAGGTAAATACAGTCTTTGGAGATCAAGGGATCATGAGAACAGAACCTGTTAAAATAAGCCTGAAAGAGAAAGCAGAGCCATATGCAGTGCACACAGCAAGAAGAGTACCTTTACCATTACTTCCAAAAGTAAAAGAGGAACTTCAGAGAATGGAGGAAACTGGAGTGATCAAGAAAATTACACACCCAACGGATTGGTGTGCCCCAATGGTACCAGTAATGAAGCCTAGTGGTAAAGTGCGTTTCTGTGTAGACCTGAAGAAGTTGAACGAGAACATAAAACGAGAAAGATACATGTTGCCTACTACTGATGAAATTCTCGCAAAGCTAGCAGGATCCAATATATTCTCTTCATTAGATGCTGCCAGCGGGTTTTGGCAGATTCCCCTGCACAGTGAAAGCAGTACTCTAACTACTTTCATCACACCGTTTGCAAGATATTGCTTCAAAAGGCTGCCTTTTGGAATAAGCATAGCGCCCGAGATATTCCAGCGTAAAATGAACGAGCTGCTTGGAGATCTGGAAGGAGTCGCTGTCTACATGGATGATGTAATCGTGCATGGAACAGGTGTGGAGGAACATGATGAGCGATTGAAGTCTGTCCTAAGGAGAATAGAGCAGGTGGGGCTCAAACTCAACAGAGACAAATGTACATTCAGACAAAGGGAGCTTCATTTCCTGGGACAAGTTGTTGACGGAAGAGGAGTTAGACCCGACCCCGAGAAAGTGAAGGCTATAGCGGAGTTGCCAGCACCCCGTAACATATGTGAGTTGAAACGGATTCTGGGGATGATTAATTATATGGGAAGTTACATTCCTGATTTGGCATCAGTGGGCAGCCCTTTATTTGATTTACTGAAAGGATCAGTAGCATGGACATGGGACCACTCACAAGAGAGAGCGTTTCAGAAATTAAAAGAGATCCTGATGACGTCACCTGTGCTCGCTTACTACGATCCTGGAAAACCGACCACGGTTTCAGCTGATGCAAGTAGCTACGGACTGGGAGGTGTACTGCTACAACAGCATGGAGATCAGTGGAAGCCAATAGCGTACTGTTCAAGGAGACTGAACGAGGCTGAAACAAGATATGCTCAGATTGAAAAGGAGTGTTTAGCCTCAGTATGGGCATGTGAGAGGTTTGAGAAGTATCTCGTTGGACTGGACAGTTTTTGCCTGATAACTGATCACAAACCACTTGTCCCTCTGATTAACAAAAAAGATTTGGATTCAGTACCCTTACGTTGTCAGCATTTGTTAATGAGGCTGATGAGGTTCGCAGCAGTTGCAGAGTACGCTCCAGGAAAAACTTTAGTGGTTGCAGACACACTATCACGAAGTCCGGTGGGAAATACAGCTCAAAACACGACAGTGAAGGATGTAGCTTGTCATGTGGATGCGGTGATAGCCGGCTTGCCAGTGTCTCAGTCTAAGTTGAGCTCAATCAAGGAAGCTACGGGAAAAGATGAACAATTACAGCTAGTAAGCAAGTTCATTAAGTCAGGATGGCCGGCACATGAGAGAAATGTACCTGAAGCATCCGAAGCTTTTATGCAGTGAGGAATTCACTGTCTGTCGCTCAAGGACTGGTAGTGCTGGGCAAACGCATATGTATCCCAGAGGGGTTCAGAGAATACATTCTAGAGCGTATTCACGAAGGACACTTAGGATTAAACAAATGCAGAGAGAGAGAGCAAACACATCTGTCTGGTGGCCCGGTATATCCTCAGAGATTAAAAATAACATTGAAATGTGCACATTTTGTCGTGAAAACAGGAGATCACAAAGAAAAGAGCCCCTGAAAACAACACCATTGCCGGACAGACCTTGGCAGCGAGTGACTGTAGACATTTGTGAACATGAAAGTCACAGGTATCTGATTGTTTCAGATTACTTTTCAAGGTTCATTGAAATACTGCATCTCTCTACAATAATTACTGGACAAGTAATTAAAAGACTGAAAGCAACTTTTGTGAGGTTTGGAATACCTGAACAGATCTTTTCGGATAATGGCCCACAGTTTACTAGTGAGGAATGGGAAAATTTCAAAATGCAGTATGATTTTGAACACATCACGTCCAGCCCATATAACCCACAATCAAACGGGCATGCAGAGCGAGCTGTACAAGTTGCGAAACGCATCCTTAAACAAGATGATCCGCTCCTGGCTTTGATGTGCTATCGATCCACACCCCACTCATCCACGGGAGTGAGCCCAGCTGAGCTGCTGATGGGAAGAAAGATTCGGACGACTCTACCTACTTTGAAGGCAAACTTGAGACCGAAGTGGCCAAATACACTAAAAGTGAGAGAGAAAGATGATTTTTCTAAACGTCAACATGCTTTCTACTTCAACCGGAGACACGGAGTGCATGTGTTGCCAAGCCTACAACCAGGGGATCCTGTGTTGGTGAAGCTGGATAAAGAAAAGACATGGACAGGGCCAGTACAAGTTCGAACAGCAGAGGTCGCTCCAAGATCATTCGTGGTGCAAGCCGCAAATGGGGAGGAAGGAGAGAAGAGAAGAAATCGCAGACATCTACAAACCTTTCCGAATGGATACACAGCAACTGGAGGTGACGCTGGATTCACAGAGAGACAGACTCTTGATGAAGAAAACAAAGAGGATCCAGTTGTGTTGGACACACCAAGTATCTTGGGAGGAACTGTGACAAGATCCGGAAGAGTAGTGAAACCTATAGTTAAACTAAACTTGTAGAGTTGAAAGATGGGACAATACATATTGGAAATAATATGGTGTAAGGTTAAGTGCATGTTTAATATGTGTTAAGTTAAAGTTTGTAGTTTGGGAACTTGGAAAAGGAGGAGAAAGAATTTAAGGGGGAGATGTCAGAGAGACGTAATGACATTTACGTTATGTGGATTGATTGAAGTGAGAACTGACCAATGAATAATGGGGGCGGGACAAAAACGGAGAGACTGGATAGAGGATAACGGCGGACAAAAAGAGGAAGAGAACTTGATCACAGAGAAGTGTTCTAGGGGTATGTTTAAGGTTTATGTTTATTGTTCGTACAAATAAATAAGAGACAACCAGAAGTGTTGCAAGAAGACATTTATTTGACACACACCACACAAACTTGTTCATACAGAGAGAGAAAGAAGGAAAGATAGCGACTGTATTCTTAAGTCTCAAATCAAACAGTCTAAGATGAATAACCCTTAAGCTTGAATCTCAGCAAACGGTTATCTTAAAATAGCTTCAAAAGTTCGTTCTGAAATCATTACACCAGCCAGCAAGAGAAAAGAGTCTGTGAGGGTCTTTTGTCTCCAAACAGTGCTAACGAAAGATGAAAGAGAGATAAGATAACTGAAGAGTAGGAGAGACGGAGAGAGAGAGAAAACAGACATGTAGAGAGGCAGGAAAAAGACTTAGAAGTGAGCAGCAGAAAAAAAAAGAAAAAAAAAAAGAAGTGAGCAGCAGAACAGAAGTCATGGTTCAGTTTCTAGGAGCCGCGGGGCTCCTCGTAGCTTAGCCAATGAGAGCACTCTGAAATCGGAATCGCGATGACGTCACGGTTGAGAGAGAGGCTGGGATTAAACTCGTGATTCAGATTAAATACCATACGAGATCATATCTAGCAACAAGAATATCAAGTAACTTTCTACACAATGATATCATTCCAGAAATGTGATTTAGAACAGAATGACATCAAACACTACTGATTAAATCCTGAAAACACCCATTCATTCGACCATACATAAGCTGTTAGCTATACAGTACAACTTATGCCGTAACATGAGGGTATATTCAAGAATGTATACGTGCACATAAGTCTCTGCGTCCTCTGTAACGTTAAGAAAAGCAGTTTGTGTTACGGTACCCAAGAGTCAAACTCTTCTCAAATACTTCCCTCTCGCTGATAAGCTCAGGGTGAAAGGAGAGTCTTTGATCCGGCAGAGTGAGTCAGGGGTTTGTATTTTCACACAGTTCTGGAGATTATCATGGTGACAATTCTCCTGCGGGGGTTTTGAATAAGGGGTTATCTTCTTACCTCCTCTGTTTGAGAGGGCCCTTTTTGCTGACATGTTTAGGCTGAGACGTGAGGGATTGTCAGCATTTGGGTTCGGTGAAGGGAGGGTCCAGGAGTGTGCGCAGAGATCAAAGCATTCCAGGTCCCCCAAAAAAGTGTTCATGTTAATTGATGAAGAAGAAATATTCCTTGCAATTACTATTATTAGGGGTCGAGCACTGACGGTGCAAAAACCCTATTGTTTTTCGATTTATTTTTCTTATTTATTTACTTTTTTTATTATTATTCTGGAAGTCATTGCGGGCACTTTTGGGTACCTGAACATATATGAAAATTCCCTGATTTTTGCACACGCCTCAGACCCGGTGAAAATATTCGTAAAATTTTGGTCCCAAAACTGATAAAAAAAAAAATGGCTCTATAGTGCCACCTAACGCGTTTTTGCAGCTGTTGCGCAACCAGTTTGTTGTAGGCGGATGAAATTTTGAACACGTGTAAAGTACCAAAGTGTAACTTTTACTAATATAAATTAGCCTTTTCCAAAATCGTCAGGACACCACATATTTCGCAAACACTTCTAAAAATTGCTGTTTTTGCTTGTTTTATATCTTGACAAACTCCTCCTAGGCAACAAGTCTGATCCAGCTAAAAATTGGTGTGGTTACTCATAAGGAATGAGGGATAAAAGTTATCAAAAGCTAAATAGTACATACAATGGTCTTGGGGTGGCGTCCCAGCAAAGTTCACCTTTAAAAAATGAGCAAAAAATCGACATATTTTGAACTGTTCCTCCGTTCAAGTTAATTCAATATCAGCAAAAAATAGCCTGGTATGATAAGCCTTGTCAAGCTGAGCAAAAGGATATGTATTACTGGACTTCACTCCAAAAATTGCCTCTACAGCGCCTCCTTCCTGCCCGCCTTAAATGTGACCAAAATCTTTGTTTTAGCTGTTTTGACCTATTGAACATGTTTTAAAGCCCACCAAAATTTGTTCGAAGGTCAAGTTCAATAAGTTTAATAATTTAACACTGTCACTGAAATTGTATCTTGGACGGCAGCTCTGCAGCGCCCTCTTGAATGCGCAAAACCTTAACATTTGCAATTTAACTAACTCCTCATAGGAAAATTTATATAGCTAGCTGAAATTAGGTCTGGTGACTCTTAAGGCATTTGGGATCAAAAGTTATCAAAAACTTAGCAGTTCGTCACACGATCTTGCTGTGGCATCTTAACAAACTTGACCTTTTTTAAACGTGTAGGGCTAAATGGATTTCTTACTGTAGGACTTGCATACTTTATTCAAAAAGCAAGAATAAAATTATGGAATTACGAGCCTACCCTTCTGACCAAGTTGCTATGCTTAAGTGACGATACGCTTATTATGCCACCTAATGCCTGTGTATATTTGTGGCTGTATCTCCCACATACTTAATCCAATGTACGTGAAAAAAATGAAGCGTGAAAATCTTGTGATTCTGAAAAGATTGATATGCTAATGTTATGCTAATCTTATAACACCGACTCTTTTTTTATACGAGTTGTTGTAAAGCTTTGTATCGTTCAGTACTTAGTAAAGTGCCTTTTCACCTCCTTTTGAGCTCTCAACGACGACGAGTGAAAAAACTCTAAAGGCCGGAAGGTGGTGCCTTCGCTCCGGCGGACGCGTCATGCGAGACCCCTCCCATTGCTGCTTGCTTTTTTCTTAACTATTTCTGATTCATGCCATGGTTTGTCTGAATACTCGATTCTGATTGGCTTGCAGGTATATTTCTTAATAACCACAGTTCACAAATTTGCTTAACTTTGATTGTTTTGGGCAACAGTTTTATTTAACTTATACAGTACTTTTTTACACCAACTGTGTAAAACAAAACAATCAATACAAAGTTCATTCATTGCAGAATGTTTGACTCTGGTCTCTTTTAAATATTGCAGATTTTATCACTGAACTGTCTTCTCATGAGTGGATTCATTTTACCTTACATGAATATTTTTCCTATTTTTAATATGTTAATGTTGGCCAAAGATAATAGTATTAACAGCACATTCCAAGTCAATTGTTGACGTCACATTAAACTTCAGCAATACTTTTTTCTGTGTAGTCAAAGTAAAAAGTAGACAGACAGGGAAACCCTTACGTTATATTGTTTCAATTATTTATTGCTGCCCAGACGTTAACAGTTACTTAAATATGTAAGTGTTGGCAAAAGACTATGGCTACATGCTACATGCTACAATTTTGATAGAGTTTGTTTTTGTGTACTTGTAAAAATTCTTTATTTCTTTGGCAAACAAAAATTATTTTTTATTTGCAATTACAACCGTCACTTAAAAAATAATGCTTGAATTTTAATGCAGTTTATATATATATATATATAAAAAAACACTGTCTTTGTGTTTGAAAGATCTGTTATCGCTGAAGTATTGTATATTCAGGTTTTAACAAATCTGTCACGGATTGGCCAGGTGTCATAATGTGGGCATTCACCGAGAGTCTTATGTTGTAAATTAAGAGGTCCAGAGTCAGGAGTTTGTAGTGCAGTGTGATTTTAATGTGAGCCACACGTGAAAACAAACAAAACAAACCAATAAACAATCAAAATAAGCCACTGAAACAAATACTGGTCTTACAAAACCAAAATGAAAGCATATATAAAAAAAACCTCACATATCTCACTCGAGGGCAAGCCACCCTAAGCTAACTACTAGCCAGGCAGGGTGCAGCGTTCCATTCCTTTTTCCAGTTAGAGAGAGACTTTTCTATCAGTCTTTAGAACCTCTTGGCAGTCAGAGTTCCTGCATCGCCCCCCATTACTGACTAATGGCAGCCATTTTATACACCTTCTACTATTGGGTGAAACCAATCATGAGGGTTACAATAAACACAAACAATCATACAAATCACACCTAATCATCAAAACAATACAATAGTAAATCAGACATATACACTTTACATACATCAAACAACATTTTGAAATACCAAAAGAAAACTACATACAGAAATAAATAAATGCCTTTAATTCACTGAAAATACCCCCTTATCTGCTCACGGTGGACTAATCCTAATGGTCCAATCAGGTTACCCCAGACCAGCACTCAAGGCAGAAACTTGCACATTAAAAACCCATACCACTTCTGGTGCAATGCATTTATCATTTAAAATACACAGTTCCCTCAAGGTACCACAAGGTAGAACATAAGCTCCTGTTGACAGGGCTCGTTTATACGAAGCGGACTCTGAGTGTACACGCTCCTGGCTAACATGCACGAACGTGCATTCTCGTACTTACCGTGTCTCTGTTTACCTCTAGTTGATCCTACCTCCCATGTGTCCAGTCAGTGGGGTGTGCGATCCGTCTTCCCCGTTGTGTCTCCTCCATTCTGCCAAGGAAAAGGACAGTTAACCATCCAGCTCATGCATCCTCCAGTTCTGCTCACCCGTTTGTGTTCAACGTTGTCTAAATAAACTGTTACATCTTTTACTTACCCAGTCAGTCCGTCTGCTTCATAACAAAATCTCAGTAGATGTTTGTTGTTAAATAAATATGCCCAAAGTAGCTAACAATTCTTTCAATCCTAAATAAAAGGTCTGCTACTTTGTACTCATTCAAGCATAGGTTTCAGTCAGGCTGATGTCACGTGATCATGCATAGCTGACTAAAGCGGATGCATGCATGATGCTCTTCCTTATCTGCTCAATGGAGCCATACTCATACACTTGTACGCGACTGGTGAAAGATTTTACATCAGTGTCAGTTTGTAGTACTTCTTTTGTGTAGGGATCTTGTACTTACAGCAACCAGCGTGGTTCTCCAGCTGTGCCTCGTCATTCTCCACGAGGCTGATGTATTTCAGGCCGACAGCGTAAATGTTGCAAGTGCGCATGTCTGCAGTTCAGAGATGTCGCGCTGGGCTGCATGCATGGTGCTTCCCGCTCCGCCGGTGCATTTGCTATCCGCATAACTCATACAGTGAGTCAATGGAGTATGCGCTGATTAAATCTTTTGATAACTGCTGTATGCCTAATGATGCAATCTCAGAGAGAAACGAAGCATCTCACTAAAGAAACAGAACATTGCTCTCACCATCTGAGAGTAAGCAGGTTATGATGTAGAGGAGGTGGCCGAGTATTTTACCTGGACTGCCAGAGAGGTCTGGTAACAGGTGGCTTTGTCCCTCACACCCAAAATCTCCAGGCTGGGTGCATGGGTTATGGGGTCACACCCGGAGGATAAACTGCAGTCGCCCCAATGTTGTTCTTCTCGAAAGTGCATCAGGAGCTGACCAGAACTTGAAAGGCACCTCTTACTGTAAGAAAAGAGATTGATCAGTCTCCCCTCTTTCGCTTCTTTTATTCTTTTAACGGCACGATAGTAAGGTATACGATGCAATCCGCCAGATAGAGCAGGCTCTGACGATGCATAATAATCCTGCCACTTGGCGTGATAAAGGTTAAAAGAACAAAGGCTAAAGGTTTTGTAGTGTTGTAGTGTATGGGTTGGGGTGTTATGATTCTCTAAAAATGTATAGTGATTATTTACAGTGTTTCTCATGTTTAATTCTTTGAGTTGTGCAGAGTTCCAGTGCTTCCCTCCACTGGTACTTGTTAGCTCCTCAACACCTTACAAGGAGTCAAAAAAAGCCCCAGTTGCTAATGACCTGCAACACCAAATTGTAGGATTGACTACATCTGGGAACTATATAATGGCTCTTTTCTATTGTACAACACGGTACAGCACAACACAATTCCATTCGGTGCAGTACGGTCAGCTTTGCTATCCAATTGTTTATAGTGTCGGTATGTTAATTAGGCAACGTCACTCCATTTTTAATGCCACCCCCCACTTTGATGTAATAAAAGAGATTCGGATGCAAACAACAATGGATCCCGAAAATGTTTTTTGTGCTTCTCAGAGTGTGGGTGTATTACACATGCTTCCAAGATTGCCCAGACATAGCATTGTATTTTTCGATCAACAATATTACACACAATTAAAGCTGTTCCCTCTCTCGTGAAGTTATTTTGCGGAAGTTAATGATGCAGGCAATGACGAACCAGTCAGTGTTGGCTTACTTCATGCTTGACCGATCAATCAGCGAGAGTGGGGTAGGTTACGGTTTTAGCGTTGGTTGTGGAACCAACTCGAAGGAGGAACTAAAAACGGTGTCAGTTCCACGGCCAGCACACAATGGAAAATCGCAAAATACCATGCAAAACTGTGCCATGCTGTGCAATGAAAAAGCGCCATAAAAGGACTCCTCTGAAGTGATCGCTCTCTCTCTTATCTGTTGGTTGGCTGTTGATTGAGGACTTCAAAGATTTGATGAAATGCTTGTTCCCTGTAATGTTGTGTTTTGTATTAGTAGTGACTTGCTGGATTCCTGTTAAACTGTCTATAAGTGATTTTCTGTCTGGCTTTCTTTTTTGGGTTACTAGGCTTAGGTGATTTGGTTGTTATTTAAAGGGTTAGTAAGGGAACTTGACACCTTTTTTTGTTTGTAGGGAGTTAGGTAAGGTTATTTTTAAAATTGGATTATCTAGGTTATTTTGGGAAAGATGTTTTGGTTTATTATTTTGGCAGTTCGTCCCCTGAACAATCACCCTATTTTTTATTGTTGTGATGCTTCGAAAAAAACGTATTCTTGTCTTTGCGAGACATTTATTTATAAATTTTTAGTGCTGTCAAAAATAACACGTTAACGCATGCGATTAAATTTAATTGAATAACATGTTAAAAAAATTCATGCAATTAACGCAGTTTAAATTTTTCCTGTTGCGACAGACATCCTTGGACACATTTACAGAATGGACACATTTGCAACACACGACACGTCTAAAATGTAATGGTTACTTTCGTAACCCGCGTTCCCCGAATAGGGAACGGAGACTATGTCAGTGACGACTATGGGAAGCTCCGCTAGGGGCGCACTACTCATTTCACACTGTTTCAAAATGGCAATCAGCTAATGCGCTGATGGCCACGTGATCACGCTGTCCCGCATAAACCAGACGTGAGCGTGTCACTCTTTCTGTTGTGACGCTGGAGCCGTAGTCACCCCCTAGGGAACCAGACTTACAGGTTTAACACGCTCAAAACAGTGGAGATGGTAGTCGACTTCAAGAGCCATCAGAGAACAGTTCAAACTTTAGAGAAGACCATTGTAGTCCCCCTACTCTCCATTCAAGAACTGTTCACCTCCAGAATAAGAAAGAGGGCTCTCAAAATCACTGGATGCTACTCACTATGTGTGGTTAAATGTGTGTTTATGAAATGGTTGACATCTGTGGGGTCTTTCAAGGCTTGGATAGTGGAATTTTTGATAAACCTGAGGAATCACTTGGAGTTATCTCGAGGTCAGAGAGCTTTGAAAAGGGTAGATGTTGGAGGTGATCCTCCAGGGAGCAGATTCTGTAGAAACTAATAATTTGGGATTTAATGATGCTGGAGGATGTGTGTCTAGGGTGGAAGCTTTGTAACTGTGCAGTAAAATGTGTATCGGTAGGTTTGAAATAAATTTAAGATAGAAAATGATTTTGAGCTGTCCACGGTCCTGAAAAACATTGTTGCGTCTAAGGCAATGGTTCGCAAATAGTGGGGCATGCCTCCCTGGTTCTGTCAAGGGAGACGTGTTTGACCTCGGGGAACATGCTTGCTTTTTTATTTTTCAATTTTTTTTTACTCTTCTAGAATAAAGTGCAATACAACTCCACTACATTAGGGGGCAGTGGCGCTCTCATTGGCAGAGTACGAAACGTAGAATGCAGTTGGAGAGAGAAGGAGGTAAAGAGATAAACGAAAGTCTCCCGAAAACTAAGACGAGGAAATATGCCGCGAATGTAGCACTTGGCTTCACTCTGACTACGGTGGGAGACGAGGAAAGACAGGTGTGCTTACCGAGTCTAAAAATGTTGGCAGTGGACAGCATGAAGCCAAATAAACTAAGGTGTCACCTAAAGACATTACACCCCAATCACGCTGATAAGCAACTTGAGTTTTTTGAGCTCTTTACCTGGGCGCTGTTTAATGGGGTGTTGGATGAAGACGTTTTGAGTATGTTGAAACCTAAATGTGTTTCAATACTTGTGTACACTGCAAAACCGCACCCTTAGAACAAGAAAAAAACCCTCAAAAGTAGTAAAACTCTTCCTAAATCAAGCACAAAAAAAATTCCCAATTGGGTAAGAAAATTTTACTTGAAAAATACTTTTAAAATTAGAAAAAATGTCTAGCTGATAACAAATGCTGACAGATCTTAAAAATAGACAGATCTAAAATTCTCAAAACAAGCCTTTCCAAGCTGTAAAACTGCACTGAAACTAGAATATTTCAACTTGCATATAGTCACTAGTGGTCTTAAAACTTGACAACCTGTCTTAAAACTACAATGTTTTCTCTTTAAATTAAGACTACAGATGAAGATTTAAAGAAAATATAGCATTAAAATAAGAATATATTACCTTAAATTAAGTAAGCAATAATACAATTCGGTCTTGAAATTAGAAATATTTGCTAATCAGTCAATCAATCATGTTTTTATATAGTGCTTTTTTTGCTTTCAAAGCAGCTTCACAAAGTCCTAGTGTGAATCAGGTAGGGTAAATAGGAATTCCCTATGTTAGGTCCCTGGGAGCCTCGCTGACTTAGTGTAAGGTTGAATTGTGTTATGTCTCGCCTGTGTCTTTACTAGGCTAATCAGATGCACCTGCCGATCGTTTCCTGTCTGGTCTGCGCTCATTACCACCACCTGTGTCTCAATTATCAGCTCTATTTATAGTTGGTCTTTTCTCACCCAAGTTACTGGCAGATACTTCCATCCTGCGAGTGTACTGTGACTCAGTTCTTAAATTCTTCGTGTCTGGTTCAGCATGAGTTTCTTGTATCTTGTCTACTGAAGTCTAACTCTGCTCCTCAGTAGGAATCTTTGGGATGGATCCCAAGAGCTACGTAAAGACTGACTTATCTACCTCAAGAGGGTTTCTTTGTTGGATGTTGTGTGGAGCCCAGAAGAAGGGCCACCTTACTCCTCGTTTATGTTACAATAAAATCCACTGTGTCAAGAACTCGCCTTCGCTTTTGGGTCCTCTTTCATTTGCATACTGACAGAATCTGGCAGTCAGTAATGGATCCAGCGAGGGAGTTCCTTATTCAGTATGCAGTTGAACACCAAAGGGGCTCTACTTGGCAGGCGCACAGAGGAATTGGCAACGGCCCATCATGTTATGGATTCCCTGGCTAATCAAGTCGCAGACCTCACCAAGCAGCTCCAGGTTTTGCATCATGGATCAGTTCCCGACGCTACAGTTAAAACCATGCCCGAACCACGGGTAAGCAACCCACCATGCTTCTCAGGAGAGTTTTCACAGTGCAGGGGTTTTATCATCGAATGTGAGGTGGTGTTTTCTCTACAACCTACCACCTATCTTACGGATCGTTCCCAGGTGGCTTATATTATCTCCCTACTCACAAGTCGCACAAAAGAGTGGGCAACAGCGCTATGGTCTGCAGAGGATGCTTGCTGCTACATTTCTGAAAAGTTTAAGGTTGAAATGCTCAAGGTATTCGATCGATCTGTGCACGGGCGGGAAGCCTCACGCCAGCTAGCTGCGTTGCATCAGGGGTGCGCAACTGTTACGGATTACACAATAGATTTCTGCACTCTTGCAGCTACGAGCGGGTGGAATGACGCGGCCTTACATGCCCGCTTTCTGGAGGGGCTGTGTACCACCATCAAGGATGAGCTATATGGCCAAGATATGCCCACAAGCCTCGATGACTTGATCAGTCTGGCGAGTCGATTGAAGAAACGACTACTTCTGCGACAGCGCGTATGCAATGAAGGCATGTCATTCCCAAGGGTTTCCACTGTGTCGACTGTGATGGAAAGACCCCTGATGTCACGTACTGAGACCTCATCCGCTCAGGAGTTCTCTAACCCAGAACCCATGCAACTTGGTAGGATTCACCTGTCAGCCGAAGAGCGTAATCACCGGATTACCCAGCGACTCTGTCTCTACTGTGGTGCCGAAGGTCATTATGCTGCAAGATGACCGCTAAAACCCAACACTCGCCAATAATCCAGGGGGGCTTGGCGAGTCTTTTTTTCTAACCCCTCTGAACCGGTTTCTGCACGTACTACTCTTCCCATTATCATTCGTCTGGGGAAAATGTCTCTACCTTGTACGGCGCTGGTTGACTTTGGAGCAGAGGCCAGTTTTATAGATGGTGACGTTGCTATGAAACACGGGATACAGATTTGTTCTCTACCTGAACCTGCTGCTGTATCCGGCTTGGATTGTTGCAAACTGGCTGATGTTACTCACACCACTATTCCGGTGAGTCTGATAACATCAGGCAATCACAGAGAGACAGTGACTCTTTTTGTATTTAAATCACCTACTGTAGGTGATTTAAATCACCTACCTGTAGTATTAGGTCACCCATGGCTAGCAATTCATAATCCCCAGATTGACTGGTCTAGCGGCACTATCATGTCATGGGGAATTGCTTGTCATAGTACATGTCTCTTGTCTGCTCCTACTGGTTCTTCCTCTGTGTCTGTGTTTCAGGAGGAATCTATAGATCTGTCAGGAGTGCCTGTGGTGCCTTGCGAGGGGTCTTCAGCAAATCCCGAGCAACTTCTCTCCCACCCCATCGGCCCTATGACTGCACCATAGATTTACTCCCTGGGACTACGCCCCCTCGTGGTCGTTTGTTTGCTTTGTCGGGTCCTGAGAGGGAAGCCCTCAGGAAATAATTTGCTGAGTCGCTTACAGCAGGTACTATCGTTCCTTCATCCTCTGCGGCTGGGGCAGGGTTTTTTTTGTTAAGAAGGATGATTCTTTGCACCCTTGCATAGATTATCGTGGTCTTAATGCAATAACCATCAAGAATAAATACCCTCTTCTGTTGATGGCCTCAGCTTTTGACATTTTGCAAGGTGCCGCATATTTTTCTAAACTAGATCTCCGCAATGCTTATCATCTAGTACGTATCAGGCCCGGGGATGAGTGGAAGGCAGGTTTCAATACGCCACTGGGCCATTTCGAATATCGTGTTCTACCATTTGGATTAGTTAATGCACCGGCGGTGTTCCAGGCTTTGATCAATGATGCATTGCGGGATATGCTTAATGTTTTTGTCTATGTGTACTTGGATGACATTCTTATTTTTCACCGGACCTCTAAACACACATGGGTCATGTACGTCAAGTACTTCAATGGAGAAATGTGTGTTTCATGCACGCTCGGTACCATTTCTCGGATACATCATCAGTGAGAGAGGCATTAGTATGGATCAAGCTAAGATTAGGGCCATCTGTGATTGGCCTGTTCCTGACACGCATGCTGCTTTTTTAAAGGTTTTTGGGGTTTTCCAATTTTTACAGACGCTTCATCCATAACTTTAGTCAGGTTGCTGCTCCACTCCATGCTTTGACCTCTATTAAGAGTCCCTTTGTCTGGTCTATGGCAGCGCAAGAGGCTTTCGAACTGTTGAAGACCCGTTTCACGTCCGCCCCCATCTTGATAACGCCCAACCCCAAAAATCAGTTCATTGTAGAGGTTGACGCCTCAGATACCGGCATTGGGGCGGTGCTCTCTCAGCGCTCTGACGAGGATGGAAAGATTCATCCTTGCGCCTATTACTCTCATAGGCTCTCCTCGGCAGAGCATAATTAGGATGTGGGGAACCGAGAACTGTTGGCTATCTGTTTAACATTGGAGGAGTGGCGCCACTGGCTGGAGGGAGCCCTGATACATTTTCTGGTGTGGACTGATCACCGTAATCTTGAATATATCTGCTCCGCTAAGAGACTTAATGCCAGACAGGCCAGATGGACTTTATTCTTTAATCGTTTTGATTTTTCTATCTCATTCGTCCCGGTTCTAAAAACATTAAACCCAAAGCTCTCTCACGTGTATTCTCTCGAATCGAGCATCCTGTGCGCACTGAATGTATCGTTCCTAGAGAACAGATTGTGGGGGGAATTACCTGGGCCATAGAGGATAAGGTGAAGAAAGCCCTTGCTCAGACCAATCCTCCTCACCGCTGCCCCTCCACTCGACTATTTTTCAAGTGGGCGTTACGTGAGGCTGTCATTCGCTGGGCGCATTTCTCTAGATTTTCTGCGCACCCGGGTGTTAGAGGTACCTTATCATTCATCCACCAACGTTTTTGCTGGCCCTCTATGGAACCAGACACAAGCAAATTTATTAATTCTTGTTTTATTTGTGCCCAGAGTAAATCACAGAACGCGCCCCCCGCCAGACTCCTTAAGCCTCTTTCTGTCCTGTCACGCCCATGGTCTCACATAGTTCTTGATTTTGTAACAGGCTTACCTGAGTCCAGGGGTAACACTGTTGTTTTGACCGTGGTTGATCGCTTCTCCAAAGCGGTTCATTTCGTTCCATTTATGCATTTGCATTTACATTCATGCATTTGGCAGACGCTTTTGTCCAAAGCGACTTACATTAGGGGAGAGACAATATGCAATTTGTTACACCATCAAAATCTCAGCTTCTCATAATAGAAATTGTATCAACTGATCAATAAACCAAATCAGTGAGAAAGTAGAGGAAGAAGATAAAGACAGAGGAGGGAAAAAATATATTTAAAAAAAAAAAATTTTTATAGTAGGTGTTCTCTGAAGAGAAGAGTTTTCAGTTGCTTTTTGAAAGCTGTTAGTGTTGCTGCTTTCCTGACTGGATCAGGGAGTTTGTTCCACCATCCAGGGTCAGTGAAAGAGAAGGTTCTGCTGAGAGATCTTCTGCCCTTGTGGGATGGAACCACAAGTCGCTGTTCCTTCTCTGAGCGCAGGCTTCTGGAAGACATGTAGGAGTGCATGAGCTCATGGAGGTAGACAGGGGCTGATCTGGAGATAGTTTTGTATGCCAGCGTTAGCGATTTGAATTTAACCCGAGCTGCAATGGGGAGCCAATGAAGACTGATGAAGAGGGGAGTAACATGAGCTCGTTTCGGTTCCTTGAAGATAAAACGAGCTGCAGAGTTCTGGATCATCTGCAGAGGTTTGAGCGTATTTGATGGAAGTCCTGCTAGGAGAGCGTTGCAGTAGTCCAGACGTGAGAGGACCAAAGCCTGAACCAGGAGTTGAGTTGCATGCTCAGTTAAGAAGGGCCTGATGTTTCGAATGTTGTGCAGTGCAAATCTACACGCTCGAGTTGTCTTTGTGATGTGGTCTTTGAAGGACAGCTGTTCATCCAAAATCACTCCAAGATTTCTGACTGTAGGAGAAGGGGTGACTGTAGAGGATTGCAGCTGGATGGTGAGGTCGTGATGCACAGAGGGATGAGCTGGGATTACCAAAAGTTCTGTCTTGGCCATGTTGAGCTGTAGGTGATGGTTCTTCATCTAAGTAGAGATGTCGTTCAGGCAGTCAGTTATGCGATTAGTTACTGACAGGTCATCAGGGGGGAACGACAGATAGCGTTGAGTTTCGTCAGCGTAGCAGTGGTAGGACAATTCGTGTCTAAGGCTGTTAGGGCCCAGTGAGGTGGTGTAGATGGAGAAGAGAAAGGGGTCAAGAACTGAACCCTGGGGAACCCCGGTGAGTAGGTTATGAGTGTTTGAGACCTCACCCCTCCACCCGACACTGAAAGATCTACCAGTGAGATAAGACTCAAGCCAATCGAGTACAGTTCCAGTGGTGCCCATTGCAGAAAGAGTGGAGAGAAGGATCTGATGGTTGACTGTGTCAAACGCTGCAGAGAGGTCTAATAGGATGAGGGCAGATGATCTGTGGTTAGCCCTGGCCCCTCGCAGCGCTTCCGTTACAGACAACAAAGCCGTTTCAGTTGAGTGTCCGTTCTTGAAGCTTGTCATCTTGATTGTCATCAAGTTTGTTGTTCTGAGTCAGGAAGGTAGAGAGTTGATTGAAGAAGACACGCTCGATGAGTTTTGCAGTGAAGGGCAGCAAAGCGACAGATCTGTAATTTTCCACCAGTGATGTTTTGAGTGTGGGTTTCTTGAGAAGCGGGGTGACTCTGGCCACCTTGAAGGTGTTGGGCAAAATGCCGGTAGAGATCGAGGAGTTGAAGTTGTGAGTGAGGGCAGGTGTGATGATAGGTGAGATGGTTTGTAGAAGGTGAGAGGGGATGGGATCGAGGGGGCAGGTGGTTAAATGCGCTGAGAGAAGTAGGTTGGACACCTGATCTTCTGTGAGTGGAGAGAATGCGGACATGAAAGGTGTCGAGGATAATGGCTGAATTCGGGTGCAAGGTGGTGCAAACTGCCGGCTGATGGTGAGGGTTTTGTCTATGAAGTGATCAGCGAAGTCATCTGCAGTGAGAGAGGTCACTGGGGGAGGTTGGGGTGGACAGAGGAGTGAGTTGAAAGTCCTAAAGAGCTTTCGACTGTCCTTGGCATGTTCAATCTTGTCGTGGTAGTATGTTGTCTTCGGGTCTTGTACCTTGTTTGAGAAGATTGAGAGTGCAGTTTGGTACGCTTCGAGATCTGCCATGCTCTTTGATTTCTTCCATTGGCGCTCTGCCGATCTGAGGGTGGACCTCTGTTCCCGGAGAGCGTGCGATAGCCAAGGGTTTGATGGTGTTATTCTGGCTGGCCTGGAAGAGAGAGGGCATAGTTGATCAAGGCATGTAGCGAGTAGAAACGTTTAGTTACATCGTGACTTTTTAAAGAGGAAAAGTTTCCAGGTGTTAAAAGAGAAGAGGACACAGCTGAAGAAAAGAGAGAGGAATCAAGGGATTTAAGGTTACTTCGGAAGGTGACAGGGGGTGGTGTTGAGTGTGAGCTTGTAGGCAGAGTGAGTTTGAAGGTAATAAAGAAGTTATCAGATGTGTGCAGAGGAGTAACTCTGAGATGATCAGGAGAGCAGCTGCGTGTGTAAATGAGATCTAGCTGATTTCCTGATTTGTGTGTGGCTGTGGTAGGGACAAGAGTCATGTCAAAGGAGGACATGAGTGAGTGGAAGTCGGTAGCATTTGCTTTGTGAAGATGTATATTAAAGTCCCCAAATACAATGAGTGGGCTGATATCATCTTCTGGAAAAGAGGAGAGCAGACTCCAGGAAAGTGGAGAGCGGTTCTCCAGGTGGGCGGTATATGGTGAGGATGTGCATTACAAGAGGGGACGTGATAGTGAGAGCATGATATTCAAATGAGCATGTCTTACCAAAAGATGTGAAGGTAGAGAATCTGAAGGTCTGAGAGATAAGTCCAACACCCCCACCCTGTCTCGCCTCGCAAGAAGTGTGGGAGAGGAGAAAGTTGTTGGAGAGGGCTGCAGGCGTTGCGGTGTCCTCTGGGCGGATCCATGTCTCAGTCAGGCCGACAATGTCTAGTGAAGACTGAAGAGCAAAAGCAGGGATGAAGTCAGCTTTGTTGACAGCAGAGTGACAGTTCCAAAGTCCCACAGAGAGAGAGCATGGTACTGGTGAGGCAAGATGAAGGCAGCGAAGGTGAGAAGCGTTGGAGTGTGTTCCACGAGGACGGGCGGAACGACGTGCAGCTGAGAGAATGACTGGAATGTGCTAGAAGCACATGTTAGCAGACGTGTGAGGAAAGTAGCAAGGAAAACAAAGTATAGGAATAAAAGAGAAACAGATACAAGAATATAGCTTACTGTGCGTCGACTCTGTTGCGTTGCAGGTAGAGTTGAATGTCTGTACGCGCTTAGTCTTCACGCGAGGAGGCTGACCGCTTCCCCTGACGCTTCCGCGACAGCAACCCTGCACTCCTTTTAGGCAGATGCTAGTCACCTCCCCAGCATAAAGAATATACAAACTGAATATCCATCGATGAAAAGTTTGTCGGACAGCACCTGAAGAAACAAAGCAAAAACATAAACAATAAACAAAGACAAAACAGAAACTAACAAATGAAAAACAATGATTAGAAAAATGTAAGACAACAAACAGGTGATCAGCATCAGCTGCAGGACGAGTGATAAATGATGGGGATAGGTTAGATAGGCACATTGAACCACATTGTTTTTTCAACAGTTTGTATGTTTTTAGTGCTCAGACACCATATCCTTTTAGACAAATACCAGAAGCCAATTATTCGAATACTAGATTAAACAGATATGTTTGTGTTTTAGTTTTGAGCTCTGTGAGCGTAGCTTAGCTCTAAACAAAATCCGGGCATTTGTTCCAGAGCTTCGGGGCTCTATATGAGAATGCTCTTTCCCCTCTGGTGGATTTACGAATCTTCAGAATAATAAGTAGTCCTGCTTCTTGTGAACAAAGAAAGCGAGCTGGAATATATTGTGATAGGAGACTTCTCAGGTAGGCCGAAGTCAAGCCATTCAGCACCTTATAGGCAAGAAGCAGAATCTTATAGTCAATGCGATATTTTACAGTGTAATGTGATCATAGTTCTTTGCTATTGTGAGATCTCTAGCTGCTCTGTTCTGGCCTACCTGTGATTTATGTAGCGCAGTGCCTGAGCAGCCAGCTAACAGAGCATTACAATAATCAATTCTTGAGGTCATGAAAGCATAATAAAATTTTTCTGTATCTACAATGGGCAGTATGTGAAAGAAGGTCTTCGTAACATAAGAAAAATGGTTCTTAAATGTCAGTTCACTATTTATAATAACACAATTTTTAACTGTAGTGGAGAAATGAAGAGTGTTTCCCCTCAGCTCCATATTTAAAATGGATTATGTAATTACTTTTTAGAGCCAATAAGTAATATTTGTGTTTTATAAGGATTTATCATGAGTAAACTTTCATTCATCCAATCATTGATAGCAGCAACACATTCTGAGATAATATTTAGCTTTGAAAGGTCGTTAGGTTTTGGTGAGATATAGAGTTGGGTATCGTCTGCACAGCAATGGAAACTAACCCCAATAATTTTTGCCAAGGAGCAGCATGTAGATTGAGAATAGGATGGGTCCCAGAACAGATCCTTGAGTGACTCCAAACTCTACTGCTATTGTGTCTGATGAGTCTCCATTTACATGAACAAACTGACTCCGATCAGAGAGGCCACCAACTAAGACACAAATCCCCACTGAGTCCATTAAAGTTTACACAATCTATGTTTGAGTTTTGAGCCCTGACTGGTAGTGAACATATTTTAAATTATTTAAAATAATTAGAAAAATCATTACCTCCATTTAATGGCTTCATGATTTTCTTAATTACACCATAAAACTGAACCTTGGAGTAGAACGTCTCTCATTTGTCCTTCACCTCCGAAATGTAGTGGTTATTGTTTGGCTCAATGATTCTTTGTAGTTCATCCATTGCCTGAAGAAAAATCCAAATAAAAAGTTATTTTTATAGTTATTTTTAAACTTATGTAAGTTTACCTACATGGCCAAGTTCTTCAAAGCAGGACTATGCTTTTGATGGCCTCTCATTGTCTTTCAAACCAGCACAGTCGATAAAGTGTCTTCTTGGCTCAAACTCCAGGTTTAACAGCTGGACAACTGCAGCTTTATTTGCCTTCGATTTGTAAATTCCTTGAAAAGTCCTGTAATTTCTTGCTTGTGTTTTTAGGCTGTCAATGTTGTCTTCTGGACCAGGGTTAGGGTTAGAGTCTAAAGATAAATTCAAGAATTAACAAAAAATACTCCATAGAAATTAAATTTTAAAATAAGGCCAACAAAACATGTTTAAATGAAAAAGTAATCAATACCACCATCAAATTATTATTTTATCACAAAAAAGTGATAAAGGGAGAGCTGATTACAGTTCCATACTTTTGATTCACTCCTAGGGCACTTGTTTTACTTGTTTGTCTTTTTTCCAATGAGAATGTAATGCACTTACGTATTTCATCGATATGGTTCCACATCAGTCGGTCACTATGACTTTTGCCGGTGACGACTATGGGAAGCTCCGCTAGGAGCACTCCACTCACTCCACACTGCTTTCAAAATACCAATCAACAAATGCGCTGAAGGCCATCCTGCATAAACTGGAGACGAGTGTGACACGCTTCCTGTTGTTCCTTTGGAGCCATACTCTTGACACGCAAGTGACTTGTGAAAGACACCACAAAAACACTTGGGTTACCTTGTGTGGATTTTTTGGAGATCTAGTAAATCGAACAACCACCTGCGAGGGTTTTCGGCTGGTCGGAAGATTAAACCCACTACATGCCCCAGACTCCAGTTCTTTCACTGCCTTCCACCAACAAGTAAGACTTTTTATTCTTAGTAGAGCACTTGTTTACCGGTCGACTGTTTGTAGCATGTTCCAAACATGTCGAGACCGTGCAAGTCTGTTGGATGTGGTGGATCGATTGCATTGACGTATAGCTCTACTCATTGCCTCGGTTGTCTTGGGCGTAGACATGCTGAGGCAGCGGTTGAGGGATCAGAATGTGTGTATTGCACTTAAGGCGAGGTTGAAGTTCTTTCAGCCCACCACTGGAGGCTTTGTAGCCGTAAGGTTCGACGAGCGCATGTCTCCGGCGCTCAGTGTAGTCAAGCAGGGTCATGTGCGCCGGCTCCATTCGCGTGCTTCCCGCTCCCCCGGTGCATCCGCTATCCGCCACAGTGAGTTATCGAATGAAGCGCTGCTTGCATCTTCTGAGGACTCCTGTGCGCCTGATGATTTTTTTACTGCTGCATTGACGGCGCATCTCCTGAAGTAGACGTTACATCGCTCTCCCCCTCCGATGATGGCAGATTGTGCTGCGGAGGAGATGGCAGAGTTGCTTACCCGGGCTGCCAGAGAAATTGGGTTGCAGGTGGCTACGCCCCTTGCACCCGAGATCTCCAGGCTGGATGTATAGTTTGTGGGGTCGCTGGGATGATACCCTGCAACCCCCTCCTATCTCATTCTTCCCGGAAGTGCATCGGAAACTGACCCAAACTTGGAAGGCACCTCTTAAAGTGAGGTTGGTCAGTCTCCATTCTCTCGCTCCCTTTGTTGGCGCGGTAACTAGGGTGGTACAAAGCGATTCCCCAGGTAGAGCAGGTGCTGGCTGTGCACTTATGCCCAGGTAACACTGCCGCCTAACATGAAAGGCAGAGGCCTTCATCTCGCCAGCTAAGCCTGTTGTTGGACCTGACTTCGAGGGCTTACGCTGCAGCGAGTCAAGCTGCCGCTGCCCTACATGCCATGGCTGCCTTTCAGGTGTTCCAAGCCAAGACTCTGAAAGAGATGCAGGAAGGGAGTTGTGACCCAGGTCTTACAGAGGATCTGAGGGTGGCCGACTTCACGCTCAAGGTGACAAAAGTTGCAGCTAGCTTGCGTGGCCACACAATGTCTACGTTAGTAGTCCACAGCCTACATCTTTGGTTGATCGGAGGCGTTTCCTCAACGCACCTGTGGTCACAGATGGCCTTTTTGGCATTGCCGTAGATGACCTTACGTCACGGGTCTCTACGATCAGGAAGCAGGCGGAGGGTGTGGGAGAATTCATGATGCCGCGTAGAAAGAAACATGGAAGACCACGTACAGCTACAAGGAGTCAACGGAGGAGCAGTCCTTTCCAGCTCTGAAAAGAATTGTGTAACCCCTGGCCAGAGCATATCTTTTCTGAGCTTGAAGCTAAACTCGTTGAACAAGCGAGCACACCTCTCTCTAGAGCGTGCCCTGAGTCTGCTGAAGGCAGCACGCAGAGTCTGCACAAGATTAGTGGTTCCTCTGAAGAACTTCCAGAGGCTCCTGGGGCATATGGCTTTCACAGCATCGGTTATTCCGCTCGACTTTTTACATATGAGACCACTCCAGCTTTGGCTCAATTTCCGACCATGGGCACGGCAGGGCCGAGCAGTACCCTGAAAGGCTAACTCTCGAAAACTATTGCTCTAGCTAGTTCCATCTATGCTATCTTGGTATGAAAGACCTTTCCGACTGATGGGGAACGTAACCCCCTTTCCCATAATAGGGAACGGAGTCTTATGTCCCCCAGCCACAATCGTAAGGTCGTGAGTAAGTCTGGTTGCCTAGGGGTTAGTATGGTTCCAGTGTCATAACTGGAAGAGTGTCACACTTGCCTCTTCGACCTTAATCCCTGCAGAGCACTCAGGGCTTCGGCGTTGTCCAGATCAGGACCAGCTGCAGCCACTATTTGCTGTAGGCAGAGGGTCCTTGTCCTCAGCAGCGCTGCACACACCCTGAAGGCTCCCATAGCTCCCACATCAATCCTCGCTCCTTTTATCAGGGGCTGCTGCAGGAGCCAGAAGAGAGAGGAGGTAGGTTTCTCCTGAGCCCAGCAGAACAGTCCCCAGGATTTAAAAACACTCTTTGTAAAAGAGAGGAAGACTGCTGCTACTGAGGTAAGCGAGGTCAGTTAAAAACAGGGCTTCATAGATATTAAAATCATTGGTTCTGCCACCTCTCTCCACACCAGATCTCTGGGGCCGCTCAGTAAATTCTGGGCAAACTGTAGGTGGAAGGTAGCTGTCCTGCTGGTCGGGTGGATCAAACATTGCCCTCAGTCCTCCTTTTGCAGGAACAGCACGCTCTGAGGGACCCAGTGCAGTCGGTTCCAGAAGAAGTCTACAAGTTTTGCTTGTAGAGCAGACAGCAGCTGAGCGGGGGGCTCCACACCACGCCACAGACCGGATGCTGCCAGGTTGCTGGTGATGAGCACCCTGTAAGATATCTGATGGAGCAACCATCTCCACTTGGCAAGCTTACCATCAATCTTCTCCTCCATGCCTTACCAGTTCTGCTCCATGAACTCCTTCGTCCCAACAAACACTCCTAGGTACCTCAGCCCATCCTTCCTCCAGGTCAAGCTCTCGGGGAGCACAGGGAGACCTTCCCTCCAGGGTCCTACAGCCAGGGCTTCGTTCTTCCTCCAGTTGACTCTGGCTGCTGAGACTCGACCAAAGCTGCTGGTGATGCTCTTCAGTTTGTCCACCTCCGTCTGATTGTTCAAACACACAATGACATCATCAGCGTATGCAGATAGATCGATCTTATTAAAAACAGGGAGATTAAAACCAGGTAAAGTGCTTCGGATCTTGTGCAGCAGGGACTCGAGGGAGAGAGTGTAGAGCATTCCTGACAGTGCACAGCCTTGACTGATTCCTCTTTGTACATTAAAAGGGGCACAGAGTCCACCATCGAACTTCAGGATGCTCTGGATGTCCTGATAGAGCGTTCTGATCTTTTGGATCATGCTGAAGCCGAAACCGAACTTCTCCATGACTCTCCAGAAGTAGCGTTGCTCCACCCGGTCGAAGGCCTTCTCCTGATCCAGCGAGACCAGGCTGGTGCTCAGATCAGAGATGCTGGAGATGTGGAGCACATCTCTGATGAGGCAGATGATGTCCACCATGGTCCTGTCTGGGGTATGACTTGCTCCATCACTCCTCTCAGACAGGTTGGTAGGGCTTTGGAGAGGATCTTGTAGTCCGTGCAGAGCAGGGAAACAGGGAGCCAGTTCTTGATGTCCTGCAGGTTCCCTTTCTTCGGCAGCATGTTGATGACGGCTCTGCGGCAGGACAGAGGCAAGCGCTGCTCCATAAAACTCTCATTTAAAACTCATCATTAATTAAAAATAATTTATTAAAATGTTCCAGTAAGCTTTAAAAACAGTGAGCCCATTGATCCGTGGGGCTTTCCTGCCCTATATGCTCTTTAGAGCGGTGTGGAGTCCCTCTTCAGTCAGGGGCTCATCCTGAGACTTTGCTTCATCGCTGGAGAGTGCAGGGAGGCCTTCCAGAAACCCTCTGAACGTCTCCTCTTCCTCAGAGCCGAGCTTGCTGCTGTACAGGCTGGAGTAGAAGCGGACTGCTCTTCTCCTCAGCTCAGACGGTTCAGTCAGCTCTTCTCTAGTCTCAGAGAGCAGGGATTGGATAATCTTACTCTGCCCATTCTTCTTCTCCAGGCTGAAGAAGTAGCTGGACGGGGTGTCCATCTCGATCACGTGTTGGAAGCGGGACCTCACCAGTGCTCCCTGTGCTTTGGCCCCCATGAGCTCAGATAAAGTCTTCCTTTTCTGCGTCAGGGCTTCTGCATAGATCTGATCTCTTGAGGAGTTCAGGGCGCTGAAGAGCTCCTCTTACTCTCGCTCCAGGCTCTTCCTGGACTTGGAGATGTCCCGGGTGATGTTGATGGTGTGCTGCTGGCAGAGGAGCTTGATGTTGGTCTTGCCGCAGTCCCACCATTGTTTCAGTGAGGAAAACTCATGCTTTGTCCTTCTAAAGACAGTCCACATGAACATCAGAGAATCTCTAAAAGTTATGTCACAGAGAATTGTTAAAATGCCAGTAGGCGCTCTTCGGAAAAGTGTTTTGGATAAAAACATTACATAAAACCAAAGAATGAAGTGAAACCCTGTCTAATCTGACTAATGCTACGTTCACACCGGGCGCGGAACTTGCGTGGTTGGCGTTTGATTTATGTGTTAAGTCAATGGCCAGCCGCGGCAAAGGAGTTCTGCGTCAGTTGTGTCGCGTAAACGACGGAAATGGCGTTGCGTGGAGCGCGTTTTGGCGTCAACGTGAAAAGCGGAATCGGCGTCGACGCCGGAAAAGTTGAATTTTCTGAACTGTTGATGCCTTTTCGCAGCGAATATTCATGTCGGGATTTGCGCCAGCCAACCAAGAGCTTGTTCTGCTGATTCTGCTTTTTGGCCAAGCTGAAAATTTTGGAAAACATGGCGGCCAACTGTCTCGCTAACGAGGCAAAGAGTGTCGATAAACTTTATTTCTTAACAAACTAATCAATGAAGGATTCGCTTTTAAGAAAGCAGGCAAGCAGTCAGATTCAGGTGAGTTTACAGTTTTCTACCTATCTCGGACTCTATATAAAACAAGCCTATTATCGTTAGCATTTAGCCTGCAAGCTAACACTGTTTTCAGGCTTATAAATGGTTATAATTGCATATTTTAATATATTTTTAATGATGCATATGTTCTGTAGATGTTAAATCTTTATTCGCTTTCGCGGTGTACAAATGTCTTGTCATTTTATTCAGCGCGACAACAGTGGCTGTTCCCGAAGTGGCCGAGGAACTGAGCGGGTGCGGGAGCTCTCTGCTGCCCGGCGCCGCGTCATGCTTCCCGGCGAGCCAAGAGACTCGAGTCGGTCATTGCTCTGCTAAAGGTGTCGCCTGAAGACAGGAATTAGGAACTTCTCCGTTGCACATCTTTCTTCAAAGCAATATCCTTCATATATCTTAACGTTTTACATGCATGTACATTTAACCTTGTTTGCGTTTTTAAATAAATGGATTGTCTCTTGCTTTACGATTTCTGTGTGATAATTTCTTTACATGTAATGTAACAGTATTACATTATCATGGCAAATATTTAAAATTATTTATATTATGCTTTGTTGTACAAATCAATAGCTCTTAAAGGTTAAGTTATTAGCAAAGATGTTAATGTTATAGAAAGCAATTGTTTAAATGATTCTGTTTCCTTTTTAAGTTGGGGTATTTAAATTAAGTTTAACAAAATAAGCATTCAATGATAATTGACCTATGTTCTTGTCTATAAGACTGCAAAGACTACACAAATGTACTTTAAACAGTATTTAATCTTTGCAACTACTTTTCACTAAACAACAAAACGTGGTGTAAATACAAACTGTGTACTGTAAACATAGGGTGTTAAACATATGTGTCTGAGGAACAATATCTATTAATCTTCTCCTTTGCAACAAACTGTTCCAGATTGATAAAGGTCTACACAACGAACTATGTAGAACTGTGCTGTACACCTGTACAAAAACATCTCAATGTGAACTAAAATTTATAGAATCTATTAAAAACCTTGCTGACCAGCTAAAAGTATACAGATAGGAAAACATCTAGGTCTACGCTGCTCTCTTGGTAGATGAGAGGTCCATGATGGCGTCTTTGGAAGAAACCTAACCAAGACCCTGCAGTAAGTGTTCTTGTGTTTGCAGGTTTTAAAACATTATGGAAGACATCTTCAAAGTGAACTCATGAGGTAATGCTCCGTAGATGTCTGCAGTTGTAAGATATCTTAAAAACAGAGAAATTAATCACAATTAATCACAGCAGATATCAAGTTAACACACATCTTTGTGACATCTTTAATTTTTGCTTCACTAATTGGGAAATTACAAATAAAGTATTTTAAAAATCACTTAATGTACCATTCACTATTGTTACATAAAAAGTGACAGCAGTTACGTCGAGTATTGTACAACCATCTTCATAATACACTACTGAAACCACAGTTTGTATTGAACTTCTATTAACCTCTACAATAACTAATACAAGGTTACATTTAGCAAAATAACGTTATACAACATATTATATGTGAATCACTGTATTTACACCAATATATGTTCCTTCTTTTAATAACTGTTGATGACAATTACTTTACATTTTATTAAACTACAATAAAATAATAACCCAAGACATGGGGGTATATGGAGAAACAGACAGTAAACACCTTTTAAATCAACGTGATATTAAAATATCCACTCACCGGAGAAGATTGATGGAAGCTGCTGGTGAAATAGAAGCCTGTAGTTAGTAAACAGTCGGCATATTTTCCGTATTTCTGCCTTCAGAAAATATAAATAGCAGCTTTTCTCTTGACTTCGACAATTGATCCAAGCAAGAAGCCTGCTGGAAGCTCCTCCCCCGGCACTCACGTCACCAATATCGCGCGTCACGTGCGTTTCCCCCTTATTTCAGCCCGCGTTTGAAATCAGATTTAATAGCGTTGATTTAGCAACGATTCGCGCGTTTACCAATTCCCGGTGTGAACGCAGCATAAGGAGTTCATGTTATCTCTGATGTGAGACCAGTGTCAGGGTATTGACTACAAGGTTAGTCATACATATCCACCAGGGGGCGTGAGGACCCACAGAGTCACCTGTACAACACGGGGTGTAGAGTTGGTAGTTTGTTTAATAAAGACGTGTTGAGGAATACGGCTGATTTTCCTTGAATTGACATGGTGTCAGAAGTAAACATGAAGGAGTAATGTCGAAGTTTAACCCGCCGGAGAGCTTCAACTTTGATCGTCCAATCGAATGGCCGTCGTGGAGACAGAGATTCTCACGATACAGAACCTCCACAAAACTGAGCAAGGAAGATAAAGAGGTACAGATCAGCACGTTGATATATGCGATGGGTATGGAGGCAGAGAATGTGTTCAAATATTTCATTTTCGGAGAAGAGGAAAGTGCGGAGGATTACGATGTAGCTCTCGGAAAGTTTGATGAATACTTTACGCCTAAAAGAAACATGATTCACTTACTCTGGAAACAGCGGTACAGATGACACGCCAGGCAGAAGATGTAGCTAAGCAGATCAGCCTGGAGGAAGGCCAAGCAACAAGTAATGTGCAAAAAATAACCTCTAAACACCCACTAAATACACCCAACAGATCAGGGATAAGAGAAAATTATAAAAGAAGATGGGACAACAAGCAAGAGGATGCACGTTGTGGTCGGTGTGGTAAATCAAAACACACAGATAACAGACAATGTCCAGCTGCAGGAGCAGAGTGCAGAAAGTGCGGAAAAAAGGACATTGGGCAAGAATGTGCAAAACCAAAATGGTTAGACAAGTGATGGTGAGTGAGGAAGACGAAGAAAGTTTTTACTTGGGCGCTGTAAGAAAAGAAGATAAATCTGATGAAGCTAAATGGAATGTGACACTTCAAGTATGCCAGACCCCTGTTCGATTCAAAATAGATACAGGAGCTGATGTTAATATAATTAACACAGAAACATTTAAAAGGCTTCAGTATACCACAGAGCTCAAGCAGTCAGCCATCATCAACAGCCCAGGGGGACCATTAAAATGCAGGGGAACGTTTACAACAGAAGCTTTACACAAAGGCAAAAATTACGCTGTAACAGTGTACGTGGTCGATGGAGAAACTGTGTGTAACCTCTTGAGCAGAGAGACTGCAACAAAGATGAAAATGGTCAAAAGAATTGAGCAGGTGAGCACGGATTACGAAGAAAGCAGTGTTATGAAAACAATGCCAGTAAAAATCCACATGAGAGAAGGCACCGTATGCTGTACACACTGCTCGCACCTTTACCTTTACCTCTGCTGGCCAAAGTGAAAGATGAATTACAAAGGATGGAAAGGCTAGGGGTGGTGAAGAGGGTCACACAGCCCACAGACTGGTGTGCACCCATGGTCCCAGTCATAAAACTTAGTGGTGCAGTAAGAATATGTGTTGGACTGAACAAGCTGAATGACAACATTAGAAGAGAAAAATACATCACATCATTGGATGCAGCATCGGGATTTTGGCAGATTCCGTTGGATGAGGACAGCTGCCTTTTAACAACATTTATCACTCCGATGGGTCGCTATTGCTTTAAGAGACTTCCATTTGGTATTAGCATAGCCCCAGAAATATTTCAGCGCAAAATGCATGAAATGTTAGGAAACTTAGAAGGTGTTGCTGTATACATGGACGATGTGATAGTTTATGGGAAGGATGATGAGGAACACGACAGACACTTAAAGGAAGTGCTACAGCGCATGGAAAATGTGGGTCTCCAGCTGAACAAAGAGAAATGTGTGTTTAAGAAAGCTGAGTTGAGTTTTCTGGGACATATTGTGGATGCGCATGGAGTTCGAGCAGATCCTGAGAAGGTGAGAGCAATAAGTGAATTGCAAGAACCTAAAAATGTCAGTGAACTTAGAAGAGCACTGGGCCTAATAAACTGTATGGGTAAATACATTCCAGACCTAGCAACAGATGGAGGCCCATTGTATGAACTACTCAAGAATAAAAGTTTGTCGACATGGGATGAAGCACAGAAAAGTGCATTTATCAAACTCAAGAATGCACTTATAAAGGCGCCAGTTCTTGCTCACTATGATCTAGCAAAGGATACTGTCGTATCAGCGGATGCCAGCAGCTATGGCATTGGAGGGGTCCTAATGCAAAAGCATGGAGAAAACTGGAAACCAGTTGCGTATGCATCCAGGAGACTAAATGAATCGGAAATTAGGTATGCTCAGATAGAAAAGGAATGCCTTGCAGGAGTTTGGGCATGTGAGAAGTTCCAAAAGTACTTGGTTGGTTTAGACATCGTCAAACTGGTCACTGATCATGAGCCATTGATTCCTCTGATCAACAGCAAAGAACTTGACACAGTTCCGGTGAGATGCCAGACACTTTTGATGAGACTCATGCGCTTCAATGCAAAAGCGGAGTACATGCTAGGGAAAAACATGGTTGTGGCAGACATGTTGTCAAGATGTCCTTTAGAGATCAAAGAGGAGTTCATGACAGCAGAGGTGAATGCTCATGTGAATGCAATCATCAAAGGTGTTCCGGTGTCACAGCAGAAGCTTATGGAGATAAAGACGGAGACACAGAAAGATGTTCAGCTACAATTAGTGCTGAAAAATGTGAAGGAAGGATGGCCAGGATATATCAGGAGCATCCTGAACGGCATACATAGTTTTTACAAATGGAAGGACTTCCTGTCAGTGAGTGATGGATTGTTAGTCTTGGGGAATCGCATAGTCATACCAAAGATAATGCGACATGAAATTCTGAACAGAATTCATGATGGACACCAAGGACTTTCAAAATGCAGGGCACGCGCTAAAGAGAGTGTGTGGTGGCCTGGAATCACTGAGGATCTAGGAAGGAAAATCGAAACATGCACATTTTGTAGGGAAAATCATCGGACACAGCGCAAGGAGCCACTAATTTCCTCACCACTACCCGAGAAACTGTGGCAAAGAATAGCCATGGATTTGTGTATGGACCAAGGGAAACAGTACTTGGTAGTGTCTGATTACTATTCCAGATTTTTGGAAATTCTACGATTAAATGTTACAACATCTGAACATGTTATCTGAAAACTAAAAGCAACATTTGCAAGGTACGGCATACCAGAGCAAATTGTCAGTGATAACGGACCGCAGTTCACAAGTGATGTTTGGAGAAAATTTTGTGACAAGTATGACATTCAAAATCTCATATCAAGTCCTCATAATCCTCAAGCAAACGGACATGCAGAACATGCAGTTCAGACCGCAAAAAGGATTTTAAAACAGGAGGATCCTGTCTTGGCATTATTGAGTTATCGGGCAACGCCCCCAACACCTCAACAGGAGCAAGTCCTGCAGAATTATTGATAAATATAACAAAGGTAAGAGAAATTGACAAAGCTGAAAAAGAAAAACAATCATATTACTTTAACAGACGACATGGCGTGAAGGACTTGCCTGCTCTCAGACCAGGAGATCCTGTCATGTTAAAGCTGGATGAGGAAAGTGTTTGGAAAGAACCAGATAAAGTTCTCACAGAGTGCATCACTCCCAGGTCATATACCATCAGTCAACGAAATGGGGGAGAGAAAAGGCAAAACCTGAGACATATCTAACTACTACCTGGAGATATGTCAGAAAAGTCTTTGGAAACAGGAGCGACTTTTGACCAGATTGATAAAAATGATCAGAACTGTGAGAATCCTGATATCTCAAGTGACACTTCTTCTTCTTTTTCTTCTTCTTTCGGCTGTTCCCAGTTTAGGGGTCGCCACAGCAAATCATCTGTTTCCACCTAACTCTGGCCTCAGTATCCTCTACTCTTGCACCAATTACCTTCATGTCCTCCTTCAGCACACCCATATAACTTGTCTTTGGCCTTCCTCTTGCCTGGCAGCTCCATCTCCAACATCCTTCTACCAATATAACTACTATCCCTTCTCTGCACATGTCCAAACCATCTCAATCTGGCTTCTCTGACTTTGTCTCCAAAACAACCAACCTGAGCTGTTCCTCTGATGTGCTCGTTCCTAATCTTGTCCATCCTTGTCACTCCTAAACTGAACCTCAACATCCTCATCTCTGCTACTTCCATCTTTGCCTCGTGTCTCTTCCTCACTGCTAGTCTCTAACCCATACATCATAGCTGATCTCACTACTGTTCTGTACACCTTTCCTTTGATTCTTGCTGACACTCTTCTGTCACACAACACCCCTGACACTTTTCTCCACCCACTCCAACCTGCCTGCACTCGCCTCTTCACCTCTTTTCCACACTCCCCGTCGCACTGGACTGTTGACCCCAAATACCTAAACTCCTCCACCTTCTTGACCTCAGCCCCCTGTAACCTCACTGTTCTACTTCCCTCCCTCTCGCTCAAACACATGTATTCTGTCTTACTACGACTGACTTTCATTCCTCTTCTTTCTAGAGCAGACCTCCAACTTTCCAGGTGTCCCTCCACCTGCTCTCTACTCTCACTACAGATTACAATGTCATCTAAAAACATCTTTGTCCATGGAGATTCCTGTCTGACCTCATCTGTCAACCTGTCCATCACCATAGCAAACAAGAAGGGACATCTTCTCTGCACACTCTCCTCACTTGTTAGAACCCTTCCATCTCTATCTTTAATCACCCTTATCTGTTGCACATCCTTCCCATCTCTGTCTCGCTAATCTGTACAATTCCTTCTCACCTTCTCTTGTGTCTAACCTGGCATACAACTCATCATATGCCTTCTGTTTGGCCTTTGCCACCTCCCTCTTCACCCTGCGCTGTGATTCCTTGTAGTCCTGCCTACTTTCTTCAGTCCTCTCGATGTCCCACTTCTTTTTAGCTAGCCTCTTCCTCTGGATGATGTCCTGTACTTCCTCATTCCACCACCATGTTTCCTTATCTTCTTTCCTTCTTCCTGCTGACACACCTAGCACCTTCCTACCTGTCTCCCTGATCTCTTCTGCTGTAGTTTCCCAGTCCTCTGGAAGCTCTTCCTGACCACCCAAAGCCTGTCTCAGCTTCTGTCTGAATTCCTCACAACCGTCTTCCTTTTTCAACTTCCACCACTTGGTCTTCTTTTCCATCTTTCTTCCCCTCTTTTTCCTGACCACCAGAAACATCCTACACATCACCATCCGATGCTGTCTGGCTACACTCTCTCCTACCACTACTTTGCAGTCAGTGATCTCTCTCAGATTGGCTCGTCTACTTAGGATGTAGTCCACCTGCGTACTCCTACCACCACTCTTGTAGGTAACTCTATGTTCCTCCCTCTTCTGGAAATAAGTGTTAACTACAACCATTTCCATCCTCTTGGCAAAGTCCACCACCATCTGTCCTTCTGGGTTCTTTTCCTTAACACCAAACCTGCCCATCACTTCCTCATCACCTCTGTTGACCTTGCCCACATGACCGTTGAAGTCTCCTCCCACCACTACTCTCTCCCCTCTGGTAATACTCTCCGTCACGTCATCTAACTCACTCCAGAATCTCTCCTTTTCTTCCAGCTTACAGCCTACTTGTGGAGCATAACCACTCACTACATTCAACAACACCCCTTCAATCTCTAACTTCAAACTGATCACCCTATCAGACACTCTTTTCACCTCTAAAACATTCCTCACAAACTCCTCCTTCAGGATCACTCCTACCCCATTTCTCTTCCTATCCTCACCATAGTAAAACAGTTTGTATCCCCCTCCAATACTACGCGCTTTGCTACCCTTCCACCTGGTCTCCTGCACACACAGAATATCTACCTTCCTTCTCTCCATCATGTCCGCCAGCTCTCTACCTTTCCCGGTCATTGTACCAACGTTGAGAGTCCCTATTCTCAGACCTATACTCTTGCCTTTCCTCTTCTCTCGCTGCCTACGAATCCTTCTCCCTCCTCTCCTTCTTTGACCAACAGTAGTCCAATTTCCACCGGCACCCTGTAGGTCAACAGCACCGGTGGCGGTCGTTGTTAACCCAGGCCTCGACTGATCCGGTATGGAAATCGAATTGATGACTTGCATATTTGGTTTTGGCATGTTTTACGCCGGATGCCCTTCCTGACGCAACCCTCTCTATTTATCCGGGCTTGGGACCGGCACAGAAGTCACTGGCTTGAAACCCCTGTTCAGTATATGCTGGACAATAATTTTCTGGCTGGGCCTCACCTTGATTGCTGGTGAAAAAGTCTAATGGTACGTACAGATTTTGTACAGATTATCAAACTCTTAATAATGTCACCAAGCCAGATGCGTTTCCATTGCCTCGAATAGAGGATTGCGTTGATCGGGTTGGAGCATCAAAAGTTATTAGCAAGTTAGACCTTTTGAAGGGTTATTGGCAGGTGTCATTAACAAAGCGTGCCCAGGAGGTTACTGCCTTTATTACACCATTTGGCATTGACTCGTATTCTGTTATGAGTTTTGGTTTGCGAAATGCAGCTGCCACCTTTCAAAGGTTGATGAATCGCATTGTTTATGGTTTGGATGGGTGTGCTGTTTACTTAGACAAAGTGATTATTTTCGGTGACACCTGGGATCAACATCTCTGATGGATTCGGGCATTATTTACTTGGTTGGCAGAAGCAAATTTAACCATCAACCTGGTAAAATGCGAGTTTGCTCAGTAAAATACTTGGGAAAGGAGGTGGGGCAAGGAATGGTGCTGCCGCTTCAAGAGAGTTTTTGTTGTGGAAAACTTTCCTCCTTCTACAATGAAGAAGGAATTAATGCGTTTTTTGGGTCTCCTTGGATATTATAGGAGTTTTTGTCCTAATTTTTCCACGGTAGTATCTCCTTTGACCGATCTTTTGAAAAGCTCTGTTAGGTTGAGTGGACGAATAAATGTCAAAAAGCATTTAACAATGTTAAGATGCTCCTATTGACAGCTCCTGTACTTTATTTGCCTAGATTCGACCAACCTTTCAAGATCCAGGTTGTGGCGAGTCACTTTAGAGTGCAGTACTATTACAAACAGATGATCGCGGAATGGACTGTCCAGTATGTTTTTTTCCCCGAAAGTTCAATAAACATCAGAAGAAATATGCAGTTATGGAACAGGAGGCGTTAGAATTGATTTGGGCACTCCAGTGCTTTGAAGTGTATGTGGGAGGAGAAGCTGAGGTACTGGTGTATTCCGATCTAATCCGCTCACCTTTCTACGTTCATTGCAGAGTCCAAACCAGCATGTAATGAGATGGTTTTGCTTCTCCAACCCTATAACATAAACATTCGGCATATTAAAGGAGCCGATAAGGTTATTGCCAACGCGTTATCTCGTGCATGTATTTAGCTTATATGCTCTTTAGTTTGCATTTTGCTCTCCTCTTTCACTTTAAATTGCTTTCAGGATCCAGATTACGGGAGAGGGGGAAGGAGGAATGTGAGTTGGAGGGGTAGTGAAGTAAGTCTTGACGTGGTAACTTTTTTTTTTACTATTAAGTCTGTATTTAATTAGTTAGTTATGTTTTTTGTTACTGTGAAAGATTTTTTGAAGGGGGGGGGGTGTGTGACGTCGCATCCTGGGTGTCACTTTGATCATTAAATAGGTGCCAGCTGGAGGTGAGTGGCTTGTGCACCTAACAGTCATTTGGGGACAACATAAGAAGGTGCCAGCTTCATTCTCCAGGCGGTGTGTCGATGTCTGGCCAGGATTCAATCCTCGGTGTACCTGACATCCCAGATGGTAGCGTGAAGCGATGTGTCAGGAAATGCGGCTTCATCAGCTGGCCTTTGACATACCGATCCTCCTTCCCTCCTTTAATTAGGCCTATCCTCTTTGTATTAATTAAGCAATAACTATTTTTTAGTTCAAAGTACGTCTGTCCTCCTGTTTTGTTACAGTTTGTGAGCCCGCTGTAACAACGTACAATGACATTCTCACGTATCCATGAGGTATGAACTGCTCAGCACACCATTAAAAAGATACATTTAACTGTCAAAAACACAACCAACCCAATTGTTCAAACTGGCAGGGTGGGATTTAAACTCACGCCGTCAAGACACTGGACCCTAATTCCAGCACCCAGACCACTCGGCCACACTACCCTGCTCTGCATATAAGAAGTAGCTATTCCTCTCAAATGAGCCTGGTGAATTTTTTTTAGCAATGGCCACAAAATTTACAAAGGGAAAAGTTTTTTTTTTTGCAAGACTTTTAGAATGTGGGTACTTTGAAACACTTGTTAAAGGTCTTAAGACATAAATTTGAGCTTACTTTGTTCCAGGTATGACTAGGCTTGAGGTTTTTGTCCAGTTCATACATGCTTACAAGGCCTTTGTCTTTAAATCCTAGATAAAGTTTGACAAGAAACAAAGTCCTTATGAAGAAACAGGTGGGGATGGGTGCTGGAAAGTCTGTCAATAGTAAAATTTGGGTGTAAATAAAAAGTTGTCTTAATTTGAAAAGTTTCTATAGCATCTAATAATGCTTCTTAATGTAATGAACTAGTGCAAACAACTTTTATATCTGTCTGCAGCAAAATAAAAATATCTTTAAAAGAAAGAGACAAGGCTCCCTTATATATAACAATTATAACATATTATAATATAACAATCAATGCCCCCCGCCATCGCAAGGTTCTTCTTCTTCGTCAGCTGTTTAAAGGCAGTTTGCAAGCCTTCCTAATGGTGCATTACCACCACCAACTGGATAGTAGTATGAACTATACATGAAGGATGGAAATTAACCTTTCCTGTTATTATTAATTTATATTCTAAAATAATTCTTAGTCTATTTAGGAAATAAATGGATTGCCTTATACGTTTTTGTTTCCTTTAGGATTTTGATAATTGTTAAAGGCTCTGTTAGTTCCTTAATCTTTTTCATCATTTCTTTTCAATTTCATATGTTTTACATTTAAGTATTAAGTTCTATTGTTTCCTCTACTCCACAATTATCACAATTCCCGGTTGTCCCGGCACAAGGTTCCGTTTGGGTATGAGGTGTGTGGATCTGTGGGGGTGTGTGGTTCTAGAATAAAAGAGAGAACTCAAATCAGTCTCACATTGTGATCACATTGACCATTAATGACACATGAGGAAGCCACATGAGGCGCACATGAAAAGCAAGTGGAAAAACACGAGCATTAGGAGCATATAACAATGTCTCAAATAACCAAAATATTCAAATATATAACACAGTAATAATACATGAACACTATAAAGACAGTATGTAAATAGAAATATTTGTTAAAACGAGATGAGGAATACAAAACACTTACTTCCATGACGCACACGGATAAAACACATTTTCCATTTTACACAGAATTTCCTGCACCACCTACTCCTTTGCTCAACTTCTCCTAACTCACTCCTGAGCTAGGTATAAACACAATAAATTAGTTGCCTCAATAATTGACTAGACAACAAGTAATGTTACTCTCTGGAACGCTCTGAATAATGAAACTCCGCTTACTTCCAGACGTGAGTAAAAGAACTGAGCATTGAATCGATTCTTACAAACAAATAACATATCTGAACAATGTACTCTTTTTTTTTTTTTTTACAGCCACCCCCAAATTTGCCAATGGTACCACTAGAATTATTCATTAGTGTCTGGGGTAAAGAAGGCAGTTCAATTAGCTTAGCCACTTAACATTTACCTCTGCTGCTCTCACCCTACCATCTGAACTTGGAACAAGTGAAGAGACTGTCCCAACTCTCCAAAGACCTCTTGGAATTTGTTCAATAATAAGTACAACAGTACCAACAACAATTTTCTCTCTTTCTCTGAACCATTTCTGACGTTACTGCAAGGTAGGCAATAAATCATAAATGAAGTTTTTCCAAAAATTATCGCTTATAACTTGATTGTGTCTCCATCTTCTCCTTCTTAGGGACTCAGAAGCAGAGTACATGACCTGTGACAAAGAGGAGTCAGAAAAACTGAAAAGCATCATCCAGCTCCTTAGAACCCCCCTTGAAACTTGTTCCCTGATCAGATAGTAACACGTATGGCTTCCCTCTTCGGGCCACAAATCGCCAGCAGAAATGAATCTAGGTCAATATGGTCTAACAGGTTAAGATGAACTGCACGGGTGGTAAGACACTTAAAAATAACACCCCCCCCTTATGACAACCTATTTTTATGATCATTGGACCAAAGCAATCTACCCCAGTGGAGTAAAAAGAAGGTTTAAATAGTCTTAAACTAGATGGAGGCAAGTCAGTCATTCTGGGAATTGAGGGCTTACCTCTCCATTTGCTACAGTCAACAAGCTTTAAGAAGGTATGACCTTGTCTCCATCTTGTGACTTCAACAAGCTGAATCAATGTCAGACCCGAGTGACATCATCAGCTGGATTGGATGTAAAGTCAACATAGTGCCAAGAGGTAGGATCTAATAACTCTTGAATTTCTGTCACCCTAACTCCAACGAACACTCTGTAGCTACATGACTCAGACTGTAGCCAAGAGAGAACTGTGGTTGAGTCTGTCCAGTACACAAATTGGTTGAGGTTTAGCATGAGCTCTTTCTTCAAAACATCTTCCAGCTGTGCTTCAGTCAATGTCACACAGAGCTCCAAACGAGCAATGGATATTTGCTTCTTGGCAGCAACTCGAGACCTTGCTGCAATGAAGGATATCTGAATATCACTGTGATCATTTTCAGTACACAAATATGCAACAGAACCATAAGCCTTTTCAAAGGCATCACAAAAAGATGTGAACAATTTGGCTCCTGACAGGGAATGCGATGCTAGAACTGTAACATCTCTGCAGGGAGATTTGTGAAAGGTTTTTAAGCTCACCTTCCCATTGATTCCAGGCATCCAGGAGACCTTCAGGCAGATTAGTGTCATCCCATTCACGTTTTTTTTTATCACATAACATCTGCACAATGATCTTTGCCCTTGTCACGTATGGGATAAGGTATCCAAGAGGGTCATACAGTTTGGCTAAGGTACAATAGATCTTTCTCACTGAGACTTCACCTTCCTCTCTCAAGTATATCAGCGTGTCAGTCTTACATTGCCACAACAAACAGAGAGCAATTTCCTGTGTGTTGTCGACTTCTTGAGTCAGTGGAACGTCTCCACTGCTTGACATGAGCTCAGTTGGTAACTCTTATAGAATCACTGGGAAATTACTAGCCCACTGCCTCAGTTCAAACCCTCCTTCCATCAGATATTTCTGGAGCTTGGCTACCAGGCTAATAGCTTCGTTCTTTGTAGGAATGCTCTTCAAGCAGTTGTCAACATACAAACTGTGCTCTACAGTTTCACAAACCTCATCTGTAGGCTCATGGTTCCTCTGAGCATGAGTTTGCAGTGCATATGTAGCACAACAGGGGCTACAGGTCATTCCAAATGGTAGAACTTGCCACTGGAACACATCTAGTTGCTTTCCTGTCATCCCTTGGCGCCAGAGGAATCTGAGGAAAGGTTTGTCCTCATCAAGAAGCTGAACCTGATGGCACATGCCTTTAATGTCATTACAAATAGCTACATGATGTTCTCTGAATTGAAGAAGAACTCCCAAAAGATTAGAGCCTAAAGTAGGACCAGGCATGAGATGATCATGCAAAGAATGTCCCTTATACTCAAAAGAGCAATTAAAGACAATGTGGTTCTTGTTCTTGTGATGGACCATGCGATGAGGTATGTACCAAGACTTTGAACTTGAATCACACTCTTCAGTTGTTAGGGGAGTAACATGTCTTGATTGCACAAGTTTCTGAATCTCAGCATCATGCACTGCAGCTTTAAGGGGGTCATTAGCAAGTTTCCTCTCAGTGCTACACAACATACCCATAACTGCCTCTGTGGGGTGGCATTCAATAGACCAGATGACTCTTTCCAAAGAAGTGTTGCATATCTCTTCACTCCATTTACTTCAACTCTGACAGTCTTTTCTTCCAGGATACGAATAGCCTCTGCATCTTGTTTAGATCTGGTGACTATCTTCTCAGAGCGATAAGGAAGGGTGTCCAATTGCCAAAGTTTTTGTACGTAATTGTACAATTCACCCTCCGGGGAGATGCATGAGATGAACAAACACCCTTGGGAATGTGAATAAGGTTTATTACTCTTAGATGGACCTTGTAAGGTCCATCACAGCATTGTGTGAACTGCAGCCACACCACCGGGGGGTCCGAACTGAACAGGCTCAACAGGAGTGATAAAATGTGGATAGTCTGATCCTATGAATAACAAAGGCTATATATGAACATTGTACTCTTTTTTTTTTTTTTTTTTTTTTACAATAATACAAAGTCACCCAACCTTTTGACAATATTAAAAATAATTTTTTAAGATATTATTTTCTTGACATAAACTGTGAAATCAAAACTGATTTAAAGACATGATTAACATTAGTTAAGATCACACACCTTACCTTTCATTTTTAGCAGCAAAACGTCATTTTATTCTCATTGTTTGTATTATTATTTACTTTTTTTTGTATTACATGTTTGTTTTATAATGTCATATGTGTGAATTTGATGACATGAAACACGTGTACTGGCGTTCTATAAAAATTGGTTCCTTGTGAAGAAATGCACCATTGATTGAAATAGTCATGAATATTAATAGAACTTCGGTGGAGGGGGTGTGGCTTTTGCCTATGAGCTTCAGTAAGTCAACGGCATGAAAAGTTGTTTCTACGACCGAAATGTATTTCAAGGATTTAAAGAAATAAAAAAGTGCTAGCTGGGTAGATAGTAATAAAATCTGAATTTGAATACATTTTACCATTAATCCCTCCTTGTAAAAAAGCTTGGATTGACTTTAGTAAAATCATGATTAAAAATACAGTTGCTTGAAGAAATAAGTTATGAAAATAACGCAGCGATCCAAACCCTGAACTCAACAAATTAATTAATCAAAACCAGGGTTTAAATCAAATCTAAAATTATACATTTGCATTAGATTCTACAAACTCCTGTAGTTTTGTCAAAAGAGTAGAATTTAATTTAGTATTTAATTGGGAACTCACAAAAACATGTTAAAGATATAAACATCATCTTTAATAGAGGTCTAATTTGACATTAACTAAAACGATTTATTCATACATCGATATTCAAGATATGAACACAACTAACAACTCTTCTTGAGACAGGATTAAAACAATTTATTGATTAGAGTTTATTCTTTAAAAACAAAAGCAACTTAGATAATTTTATTTTTTTTCTTTGAGCTGTTGGAATAATATTCAGTCAGATTTATATTGTTCTTGTAGTCATCTTTATTATTTTTGTTGTAATATTTGTAAATCTCTTTGGTTTGTCGTTGTTGTTTGATTAAAGAGTCATTTTTATAAGTAGGTTAACGTCTTTGTTGGGGGAGACTTGACTCTGAGCGTTAAAGGGACAGAACTGACTGACAAACAGGCATCCAATCACAACTGACTTCCGGGAAATGAGGGTCCCGTCCCCTCTTGGACGCCATAAGCTTTTTTTAATTTTTTTTTTATTGGTGATTTCTAACAATTCAGTTTACAGAAATACAGCATTTGTAATATACAAATGTATGTTATCAAAAGGAAAAAAAATAGACAAAAGAAAACTAGAATAAGACAAAATTACAATAACATAAAAACAGAAATTACAAGAATTTTCATATGGCACCGTAAACAGATTCAAAATGTTTAACAATGGAAGTAGCTTTTACATTTTTTAGAAATTTAAGAGACTTTATGAGAAGAGTGAGTTCCTTAGTAAATACATGAAAAAGAGGAAGAGAGTTCGAGAATTTACATTTGTGGATGAAATATTTTCCATTCAGAATGATGAAATTGACTAAGCTACAAGTAATTGTATCATCGTTTTTGTAGTAACAAATGATATCTTTTGTTGTTAGTGATATTGAACAGCCAGTTTGTACACAGAACACAGTAAAGCAATCAAATGTTGCCTAATATCTTTGTTTGAGCATTTTTTATCAAAAATGTTTTTACCAATAATTGAGAAATTATAGTCTTTGTTTTCAACATCACCATATGACAAGTGACACTGTATTAATGTAATTAGTCCAGAAGGGATGGCTTTAACTACAGAAGAGAATTCTTTATATTTAATTGGAAAACCAAATTTGGTTAAAAAGGCATCATGGGAAAGAATTTTTAAGGATGAGTCAAATAGGTCACTCAGATAAATACATCCATATGTTTTCCAATCCTCAAAAAACAAACTTTTCCCTTTTATTGTTATTAATTCATTATTCCATATTTTTGGTCGATGAGGAGAGAAGTTATGCACAAAACATAGTTTCCAGGCCAACAACGCTTGCTCATGAAATTTGGACAGTTTAATCGGAAGTTTTAATGGTGCAAAGTTACATGTGAGGAGAAAGTCAAGGCCACCTACCTGTTTAAAAATATTTTGGGGAATAAAAAACCAAAGTGAATCAGGGTTTGCTGCACATTTTTTAAACCAATTGGTTTTGAAAGTATTATTCATATCTACATAGTCTAGTAACTCAAATCCTCCATCAGATTTCTTTTCTGCCAAGATAACATTTTTCAGCTGATGAGGTTTATTTTTCCAGCAGAAATTAATCAAAAGTCTATTGATTTCTTTACATGTCGAATCAGAGACAGATAAAGAAAGAGTAGGAAAAATCAGTCTAGATAAACCTTCTACCTTTGTTAGTAGAATTCTACCTAAAATTGACAAATCCCTTCGTAGCCAATTATCAAAAATCCTTTTGTTTTTTTTATTTTAGAATTAAAATTCATCTGTTGTCTATCGGTTAAATTTTTTGTGATAAAGATTCCCAAATATTTAACACATTCTTTTACTGGTATATTTAATATTGACTGATCCGGAGAATGATGCAAAGGAAGAATTTCGCATTTTTTAATATTTAGCACAAGATTTGACGCTTCAGAAAAATGTTGAATCAGATAAATAGCATTCTTTACTTGAGTTTTATTTTTCAGAAATATTGCTGTGTCATCCGCTAATTGTGATATTCTAATTTCTTTTTGAAATATAGAAATACCTTCTAAATGTTCATTTTTGACAATACTTATTGCCAAAAGTTCAACAACAGTTAAAAACAAAAATGGAGAAATTGGGCAACCCTGTCTGACCCCCCTATTGACAAAAAGTATTTTAGATGTGTTATTTTGTATTAAAATTGAGCTATTGATACCCTTATAAAACATTTGGATTGTCTGAATAAATTCCTCTCCAAAGCCAAAAGTATTCAAACCTTGCAATAGAAACTGGTGGTCAATCGTATCGAAGGCCTTGTAAAAATCAAGGAATAATATTAGAGCATCAGAGTTAACATATTGATTATAGTCCAGCAAATCTAAAATGAGTCTTATATTTGAACTAATATGTCGTTTTGCCATAAAGCCAGTTTGAGATTCACTTATAATTTCAGTTAATCCACTTTTTAATCTGATAGCAAAAACAAGGGCCAAAATTTTATAATCTATGTTTAATAAAGTTATTGGTCTCCAATTATCTATAATTAAAGTATCTTTATCTGGTTTGGGAATTAAACTAATAACCCCTTGCTTCATAGTTGAACTTAATTCTTTCTGTTCTAAACATTCACTATACATTTTAAATAAAGGATCTTTTATAATTTCCCAGAACGCACAATAGAACTCAACTGTTAACCCATCAGGACCTGGGGATTTTCCTTTTTTCATGGAAAACAGAGCTTTGGAAATCTCAGCTTTAGTTATAATGTTTTCACAATATTCTTTATAATTAATAGATATTTTGGGCACAAATTTTTCTACAGTCTGGAGAAATGTGTTAATTTTTCCATTGTTTGTGTTAGAAGTATAAAGATTTTCATAAAATTCAAAAATAGCTGACCCTATTTCCGAAAGATTAGAAATTGTATCATTTATTTTTAAGGATGAAATAGATTTTTGAGTAAAATTTCTTTTTTCCAAAGAAAAGAAGTAACTAGTATTTTTTTCACCTTCCTCTAACCATTTGGCTCTTGATCTTACATATGCACCTTTTGCCAGTTCAGTATATAGTTGATCCAGTTCTAAGTTTAAACAATATAATTCAGATTTTTGGATCCTGAGAGAGAGACGTTTGCTTTATTAAAATATTAATTTTGTTTGAGATATCAGATATTTTTTTTGATCTGTCTTTTTTTAATTCTTTTCCTCTTTTCATTGCAACCTGTCTGACTTTATATTTTAAAAAATCCCATTTTTGTATATAATTTAGGTTATCATCATTAAATATATCAGCCAGTAAATTAACTTCTTCAATAAAAAAATTATCTGAAAGTAGAGTATTGTTAAATTTCCAGTATCCTCTGATTGTTTTTCCTTTACAACCATCAAATGAAATCAATATTAAATTATGATCTGATAAAGGGGCGGGAGCAATTTTTATTTCAGAGACTAAGGAATTAGATTCTGAGGAATTAACCAATAGTCTATTCTTGACTTTAAGGTTAAACAATTATTATTCCAAGTATACTCACAAACCTTGGGATTTAGGAATCTCCACACATCAACAATCTGTAACCCATCAGTTAAAAAATTATACAGATCAGAGATTTTAGAGTTGTTTAGGTGGAAAGCGATCAATTGAATCGTCTGGCGTATCATTGAAATCACCCCCAATAACAGTGTATCCATCTTTATACCTCTTTTTCATGTCAGTCAGTATCTCCTGTATCTTTTTAAACAAATCTAAATTAAGAGCTCTAAGAATCCATAAACATTACAAATAATAAAAGTTGAATTATCTATTTGAACAGAAATAATAATCCATCTTCCATTTTCAGAGCGAATCGTTTCCAAGATTTTGCCCTTAAATTTGTTAAATAAAATTGCAACCCCGGCAGAGTGGTTTGACCCATGACAAAAAACAGCATGATCTCCCCATTGATTTTTCCACAAGTTTGAATCCGAGTAACAAGAATGAGTCTCTTGAAAAAAAAAGAATTCGGGCTTCTAAGTGTCTTCCAAACAGAAAAAAAGCCTTCTTTTTCACTGCGTCACGAATGCCACGAACATTTAAAGAAATTAAACTGAACTTACCGAACTTGTAATTGGCCACTGCTGAATTAAACAATAATAAAATGTATAAGAGAGTACCTTTTGTATATATAACACAAGAACGAGAAAACAATGAAACTTTCAAATTTAGATAACAGTCATTGTCCCCGAAAAGCAATGTAATTTCTTCAGATAGGAACGTTGATACGCTTTCCCTCTACGAAAGCAAAACCTCCTCGATAGCCTGCCTTTTTTCCTTCTTCACGAGCTTGTTTCACAATTGGCCATGCTGAGAGTCTAGCTGCTCGCTCCACTGGCATTAGATCTTCCTTGATGTATATCCTGTTTTCCTTCAGATATGCGTTATCTCTGGCGTCTCTCCAGATGATGTTACGATAAATCCTCATTGCGAACTGTACCATAATAACACGTGGTGATCCGTCTCCCCTCCTTTGACCCAGTCGATGAACCGAATCCACGACGTCTGGAAGTTTCTGTGCAATGTTGGGGGATATTTTGGAGAAGATTTTAATGACATTTTCGCGTAGATTACCGTCAAAGTTTTGACCGCTTTCCTTTACTCCACAGACCCTAAGATCCCACCTTCTTTTATAGCATTGCGCCTCATTTAACGCTTCCTTCATCTGTTTGTTTTCTTGCAGTAGCAACTCAGCTTTCTTTTCTAGCTTTCCAATCTTCTCTTTATGGGATTTACTCTCATTACTCAGTTCACTTACAGTACTGGATAAAGTGTGGATTGATGCCGCCGTGTTTTCCAAGACCTTCTCCATTGATTCGACTCTTTGAAACGTCCCGTCGCATTTTGAAGTGAGCTCAGTGACAGCATTGATAAGAGCATCAATATTCATCTTTTTTCCCTTCTTCCCCGGTGGACTTTTAGATGGGGTGCATGGAGGGGATGGGTCTTCTGCCTCGTCTTCCATTAGCATTTCAAAGCTGTTTTTCTCCGACGCCATTGACGTGTTTTTAATCAGTTCCTTAATTACTCTTTTTTTCCCCATTTATGTATTGAGAGTTATACCATCAAAGAAAGTATCTTTAACAGCGTATAAGTGTACTTTTCGGGGTTTTCAAACGTAGTTTCATCTAGTTCTCTAAACTTTTAGCTACATCGTTCAAAACGTGACCGCACAGGCGGACGCCATAATTGTTTCTTTGCGCGCGCAGATCTGTTTCTGCTCACACAAATTGTAATATTGCGCACGTGATTATCAAAACTGCGCGCTTGATTATTGTCACGGATTTGCCGCCATTTGGGGGGAGGGGGATGTAGGTCATGCACGTGGTGTTATGCAAAGGAAGTGTTCTAAAAAAAAGTCATCTAGCGAATTTTAGGTCATAGTGATGGGAAGTTCGGATCATTTCACCGCCTTGGATCGTTGAGTCCCATTCGGCAAAATGAACAAATCTTTTTTCGAGTAAATTTATTCATTTTAGTAAAATACCATTTAGTATATACACAAACCCGAATCACACTACAAATAAGACAAAACTATATTGTTTGAAGACAAAAAAATAATATTTTAATTAAGCCTACCTGGGTCTTTTAGCCTGATTCAGCTCAGCTCTGATCTGTCTTTAGGTTAAAGTCTCATTCGTTCTTCACATTTGTTCTTTCTGATGGTAACGAGTGCAGTCTGGCCCTGGGGCCTTCTGGCACGTGACGCTCCTTAATATTTACCAACACAATATGAGCCGGAAACATACAAGATTTGTTCTTTCCCCGAGTCCTCCGGCTCCTTTAGTTCTTCTGTCACATGACGCTCCCTAATATTAACCAACTGCAGTTTGAGCCGGAAACAGAAAGATTCGTTCTTTCCCCTAGTCCTCCGGCTCCTTTTCGTTCTTCTGTCATGTGACGCTCTTTCCTTTGGAGTCACATTAAAGAGTCGTTCAAAAAGGATGAATCGTTCATGAACGACACATCACTATTAGGTCAGGCTATAGCGACTTTTCTTACTGAAGAGCCCCAGTGATTTATTCAGCAACAGTCGCAGTACACTTCATTGACCCAGGTGGCACTCATCAATCACAGTGGTTCATTCCAATATTCCTCACGCGCTCACGTTTACTCAACCGCCATCACTTACATGTCACGCACTACACTACTGAATTGCTAAGATCCTTGTTGTTTGGTTTTTAATTGTCGGTACATATATAAAGATTAAGGAAGCATATTTTGATTTTGTAGACATAAGCGATGCCGTTGGGCTAGTTTCAAAAGATTATTAGAAGGGGCAGTACGCTAAATTTAGCTCATTATCCTCTCTATAAAGCAGTCCATGCCTATTGTACCCCCTCAGACGTTCATTAACAAGCTTTCCACAACTCTACAGCCTTATTCGCAAGCAGGATGTCTTGAATACTCACTTTTTCAGCCATTCGGGAACCCCAGTCTCCTCCCCAACCAGAGCCTACTCATCTCGTGACACCAGCCTCCAAGCGCAGATCCATCCTACCACCGCGAAAGCTGTCTCCGGTAAGCTCTCAAGCCTCTTGCCAGTCCACTAATGCGGTCAAGTGAGCTGCACTTTGTCAGCCGCTGTCAAGTGAGCCGCATTTGTAAATTAATTAAAAAAAATCTATACATTAAAAATGTCTCACTCTTGCTGTGCTGCTAGACCACAGAGACTAATTATTTGAAAACAATTTTTAAGTTGCCCTCAAAGTTCAGAAAAAGTGTAATTTTCAGAGGTGAAATGACCACTTGTGGCATTTTCAAAAATTAATGATTAAAAAAAACATCTGTACAGTAAAAAGGTCTCACACTTAATGTGTGATGCTAGTCCACATTATGGAAATGATGATTGAGAATGTTTTGGAGACTAATTATTTGAAAACAATTGTTAAGTTGCCCTCAAAGTTCAGAAAAAGTGTAATTTTCAGGGGTGAAATGACCACTTGTGGCATTTTCAAAAATTAATAATAAAAAAAACATCTGTACAGTAAAAATGTCTCACACTTGCTGTGTGCTGCTAGTCCTTATTATGGTAATGACGAAGGAAAATGTTTTGGAGACTATTTATTTGAAAACGATTTTTTAAATGACCTCAAACTTGAGAAAAAGTGTCATTTTCAGGGGTGAAATGACCACTTGTGGTATTTTCAAAAATCAATAAAAAAATATGTACAGTAAAAATGTCTCAAACTTGCTGTGCTGCTAGTCCACATCATGGAAAAGAAATTTATCATTGGCAATAGAATAAAATTCAGGGAATATATTTGTGTTACAAATCACAATATGAACAGCAGTACATTTTGACTTTAGCCTATAAAAGTTTTGTTTTGAACATGATGCTATCTGTTCTGACATACAGTGTGAAAGGATTTGTAAACTTTAAAATGACATTGTTTCGGTATTGGTGGAGTTTTTTTGCGAAATAACTTTAAGCATTTGAGTTTCGTGTTAACTGTATGGATTTGGTATCAAAGCAACAAAAAATGTGTATAGCCTACCTAGACTGATGTTGTACTAATCATGTTAAGAGTTTAGGAAACTTAACATCGTCACAGCAATTGTGAAAAACTGTAACGATGGAACTACCACAACATATATTTCAAGCACTTTATAAGTTATTATATTAAACTAAATATGACACTTTATTATTTACTATGAAGTACTTAAGTATTTTTTCATTTTAACATCACTGACACTTTATGTTGTGAGTTTGCCCCTTTTAGTGTTTTAAATGCTATTAAAATCAGAATCAAAATACAGCATGATGTAACTTTCTCAATTGAATTTATTGATTTACTCGTGTTATGGAGACCAATTAGAAAACCAGTCTGTGTTGGAGCAATTGCAGTTTATGCATTTTCTATAAGGCATCAAGCGGGGAAAGTAGTGGGAAAAAGTGCTGCAGCTTGTCAGGTTCTCTGGCTCCTGTGGGATGACCATATTTGGTCTTCCTCGTTTCTGTCAGTGCCTTTTCACGCTGTGCTGCCTGATTATCAACTCACACACCTGTGCAGATCTCATCAGCCTCATTCTCTCCACCTGGCTTCAACTCTATTTAACATGCTTCCTGGCCTTGACCTGGTCTCGATTGTTTTGGACTTGACAATGGTGGACTTGACTACAGCCCTACTTGACACTAAGTTAGGCTTTCGCAGTAACCTGAGACAACCTAACTGGTTACCCTCAGTTTTTTTCTAAAATTGTTTGAACTGAGCAATAAAGCATGTTAAAATCAGCAGTCATTCAGTGTTTTCTGTCAACCTTCATGTGTTCATGGAGAAGAGTATATACAATGCAGAGTATTAATCAAGACAAAATATTTTTATTGTATAAACTCCAATTTTCCGCAGATGTAAGATAGAAATCTCTTGTTGCTTGGTTCCTATGTTGCCATTTGACATACATCACTGTTTCCTATTTAGGGAACAACAGTTATGAAAATAATCATTGTGATCCCAACTTAACCAAGCAAGATCGTCAGTTGGAAACCCTTTTAAACAAATTAATTTAAAACATAAAGTTCTTTCTCGTTTAATGATTCTCCAGTTCCTCAGGTCAGTTTTTTGTAACTCAGAAGTTTTACTAATAATTATTAATATTTTTCTGTATCTGTTCAAATAATATGATTATGGTTAACTGTTAAGTTTTATGAAACGATGCTTTATGAAACAGGTTTTTTTTAATATAATTAAATGGATTTAAAACAAACTTTCAGGAGTATTTGCTTTTTTGTCAAGCGGTACACACATGTACAGTGTTCACAAACAAGCATATGAGATAGCAGTTTAAATTTTGACATCATAACCAAAGGACTCACAGTAACAATATAGACTTAACCTGACATTGTCATTTACAGCTTCTTTTAAGATTTGAGCTGGAATTTGTGAATGTGCAGAAAGTATGCGCTGCATCGTAAAGTCTTGTACTTAAGTAAATGTAATTAGTTACTACCCACTTCTGCTTAGTTTGAGGACCTGTCAGTGCTCTGATGGTGAAGGATACAAAAACCGCATGGTTTTTATTTGAGAGTGTTTAAATTAAGAGTTCAAATAATTAAATGACAAAATGTTAAAAGAAAATGAACAAAATGTACACAGACCCTTTTTTGAAACCTTCTATCTTTCTACCTCTGTAATTGAACAAAAATTACAATTTTCACAGTGTAGTACAGCACATTTTTCAACATTAAAGCAAAAGGATTTATACTGTGTCATGATGTACTTCATTTTCACAATAACAATCAAATACTTAAAGGTGCCATTCGATGATAACGTACATTTTCTGACATTCCTAGCACTTTGAAGTCTTGTTCCCTCAAAAACAATGCCTAAAGTAGTATTCAGATTAGTTCACTCATGTTTCAGTAATTCTTTATTCCTTTTTTGTGAGTTGAAAACGGCTCGGTTCCTTAACACTGCCCTTTTTCCATATCCCCACCCAAGCCCTACCCACTTGTTAATCATATTAAGCACAAGTACAACCCCTTTCTATGACGAGCAAGAAGTGCAGTTTGACCGATAAGTGTGAGCGCAGCAGACCCGCGCTGAGTAAACAATGCCATAGAAGTGCATTTTTGTGGCTTGATTTTGTGTCTGCCCATCAGCAAAAATTTGGAAAGATCAGTTTTGCTTGTGAGTAGCACTTCGCATTCACCTGGTTTATCAACAAAGAACAGTTCGATAAAGGATTTTTATGAAGTTGGCTCTTACACCGGGCACTTTCCAACAGTCCCGTGTTCAATGATTTGGAGGTCCACACAGCAAGTGTTTTTTTTTTTTTTTTCTTGTGCTAGGCTTAAATACATTAATGAAATACAAAATTTAACTCTTTATACATCAAGCCGAGCACAAACTTCATGACTTTTATAATCCTATGAGGAAATCTGGTTTCAGCACACACATGGAGACTGCTTTTTATCTTCCCTCAAATCCTAAACATGCACACAATACAAGATTCAATAATCATGTGGAACACACTACAGGTTACTAAAGCTACACGCTATTGTGCAAGGTTCAAGCATCAAATAGTAAAAATCGCGACCAGCTGATCTATTGGGATTTTACTGCATTTGTCTCAAGTACACCTATAACAAAATAACTATTTCATAAAACAGTACGCCAACATTCGAAATCATACAGTGTAAGAGTAAGCCCGTCTGATTTACCTTGTGAACACATCCCTGAGGAGCCTTTTTTCTCTGCGGCTTCTGGTTCATTCTGTAGACTCAAACTCTGTGTCAGACTCTGGTTTACACATATAAGGTCTGTTGATTATAATGTTTTAAAACAATAACACTTGTTTAAAGCGCTGCTGAATTCGGACTAACAGGAAACCGCTGGTCAGTAGGGTTATGCCAAAAGCACGTCTGTGTGAGTAAACAGCTGTGTAAACAGCTGTGTAAACAGCGCAGTTTGCCAGGTCAAAAAATACGAGGTGATTCAAAGCATTTCTTATGAAAAATATTGCATTTTGAAAGTTATTAACAGTACAGCGCTAGTATAGAGGGCTAAATATTTATTCTAAGTGCTATAACAAAGGCATACTATGGGACCTTCTTGTTTTTTTATGTTGGTATGCTATACAAATTGTTAAAGTTAAAATACTTGCAATTGTGTTTATTTTTGTTGAATTACATTTGTATTGTGTGTTTCAAATTTGCTTGCTTTTCAAAATCCATCCAATCACTGTAATATCTGAGCCTTCACGTAAAATTACGCACAAAAAAGAAAAAAGGTGGAAACAACCCATCACCCTGTTCAATGATTTAGAAAAGCCAAAGAATATATGAATGTCTTCTCATTACAGTGAACTCATAAAACAGTGAGCTCTTAAAATTTTGTTGTTTCCCAGATTTTCTAATAATTTGCAGTGGCCACAATTACACAGAACACAAGGGAAACCTATAGTTTGTGCGGCTCTAGCTATGCTACATCTCTACAATGGAGTTGTCTGGACATCTTTCGACAAACAAAAGAAAGTACAAATTACACATGGTATGATCATATGCGTAATCAAGTCACCACACTGTTAGACTTTTTGTCTGTTAGTAGCACAAGAGAACAAGATGAGTCGAGGAGGGCTTCAAGTTCACGTCACAGACGTATTGCTGGTGAGCTTAAGCAAGTCGTGGTTTTTCTTCTAGCATTCTTGAACTCATTCAGGCCTTGCTCTGTGACTTCTGCAGGAAACAAAGCATTGTGCGGTATCCACCTCCATCCACTCCATTTACCTGGAGACTAAGAGCATCAGCTGTATTCAGAAACCGCCTGAACACTAGAACATAACAGAGTACACACTGTAGGAGTTTGATCATGATTAGTTCATCTGAAACATTTACAAACACCAAAAAATAAAGCTGATGTTGATAATATCTGACCTGAACTCCAGGCACAAACATTTTTTGGATCATATATTTGTCAGGACCTGTCATTGTTTGAATTTTTGTTACATGTAATGATTTAGTTTCGCCACCAGATGTCCTCATTTCTCCAGATGTGTTAGTTGAATCCAGTAATTATCTGATTGTTTTCACATGTGCCCTGTTTGGCCAGGTGTATTTAAGTGGACTATCTTTCACTGTTTCTTTGCTTGGTTATTGTTAATCCTTACCCTGGTTATCTCTCTCGTGATATTTTTGAGTTTTACCTTTTGTTCTTCCCGTTCACTAAGATTATTTTATTCTCTGCATTATTTTATTCTTTGTTCCAAAAACTGGATTATTGTAAATAAATCTCTGAGTGCAAGGACCATCTCGCTGTGGGATTCATCACCATTGTGTTGCTAAGGGGTTAAGGGTTCAGACTCTGATTCTAGAGACCCGGGTTCTAGGCTGGTTCCTGACAATATTTAAAATAAAAAAAATTGTTCTTTTGATAAATTAACAAAACGAAAAACATGCTTTTGGGAAAGTGGAATACCTTCTGTTAAACATGATGGTGCAAAGCTTTTCCAGCGAAATAGATAGAACAATTGTACCAATTAGATCAAAGCGACAAAAAGGGCGCTACCAACACTTGGGTGTGAACTTCCTTCCCTCATACAGGTCTTTGAAAATTATGGTTGGATCCAGTTTCCAGAAGACAACAACTAAAAAACAATGAAAGAAGAGACAGTGGCTCAAGAAGTAGCAGGGATCGCTTGTAAAAAAAGATAAAAAGTCCATTTTAACCTGACCTGTAGACAATATAGGCAAATTGATGTTTGTGTTCCTAAAGCACAGTGTGTTGTTTTGGCCATTACACAATAAAACAAATGTATCAATCTTGATGTGTGTCTATAAGGCCTTAATTACCCTGTAGGCTTTGATTCTCAATCCTGATTTGATGAACATATTCACACATTTGTTTAATTGAAACCCATATCTGATACAAATAATGTACACTTGCCACAGCAACAAGCACATGATGGTTGTAGTGAGAAGTGGAAAAGTGGACATTTTTAGCTTAATGTAGCATGTAGCAAAATGAACTGAATAGTCAAAAGTTTTAAGACTTAGAAAAAAAGAGTAATTATTGCTGCCTGGATATTATTATTTTCGACACTTTTGGTCAACATTTGTCAACATTCCTGCTTTATGATCCATTGGATGTATATAACATGGATGTAGCATGCGTGACGTTTCATGTGATCGGTGAAGCAGGCTAAAAATGGGCATAGCCACCCATCTCCTTCGAGGAAGTGCATCAAAGAGGCAGGACATACGCGTAACACAGATATCTGACTAGTTGAAAGTTTAAAATTATCTTGAATAAATTAATGTAAAAACAACTCCCCAAACAAAATCAATATTTCCCTGGGACAATTCATTGCAAATGGAGTCAGTGTTGCCCTCTGGTGGCTAGCTGCAGCCATGGGCTACCAAATATTAGTGTATCACATAGAGAAGTTAACAATGATCAGGTGCAGTGAGACAAATGAGGAGTATGATTCAACAATTGCAAGAACAAAATTAATGAAATGCAATAAACCAATATTTATAAAACTTTAAACAAAGCACCATGATAGATTACCTGAACAAGAACTTCAAGAACATTTTTAAACCAAAACCAAACTTAACTAAACACTTCATACCTCTTGTACTTACCTCCTTGTATCATGTTAATCAGAATTTTCAGACATATTGCTCATGTATTAGTACCATTCTCTCATCAAAAAAAAGCTCTGAGTCATATTTAGATTGGTTGATGTTTGTGTAATCCTGTTATGGCAGTTGTGGTCCGAAGGTGGATCTGAAGGTCCCGGGTTCAATCCCCAGTTCCACAGAGTTGAAGCTGGTGTGAGCGATGAAATACTTGCTCTCCCATCATCAACAACCACAGCTGTGGTGCCCTTGAGCAAGGCACCAGTTCACTGACTGCTCCCTAGGCGCCGCAGCCATGGCTGCCCACCGCCCCGGCTGTGTTTGTTCACTGCTGTGTGTGTACACTGGATAGGTTAAATGCAGAGCACAAGTTCCAGATATGGGTCACTCCATATCTGGCCGACTATTCACTTTCACTTATCTTTTTCTAGTAGCTCAAAATGGCACAATAGCTGCAATAACTCATTGCAGCTCATCTTATTAAAGAATGTATTCAATGACTGACCCAGAGTGGAACCTTAGCAGACCTGAGTTGATAAACAATTAAAAGAAAGTGTTTTTGGATGCAGCGGGTCAAAAGTGTTTTGGCTACGAAATGTTGAATATAATCATCAGAAATGGAGGGATTTTTTGTGTGGCAACAAGAAAAAAAAACAGCTGGGGAAGTGGCAGAAATACGGCAGAGGGAGGAACGGAGGGTATACAGCTCATTTTGAACAACATAACCATTGCAGAAGATTTAAAGACTTTGTTTAAGAAAAACACTGCTTTTTAATGGTTAGTAAGGGTGCGGTGAAGGGTCAAATATTAATTTTATACTTAAACTGAACATTTCACACTTTTGCAATCAGATAACATTATCACTTTGTTTTGACTTGGCTCCCTTTAAAAGAACCTCATCAAAATGGTAAAAAAATGGAAAAGTATAGTCAAACGGCTTAAGATTCTCATGTCTTTAAGAGGTCTTGTTGTAGATGATGCCATACACCTACCAACAATTGCTTCTCAGGCTTGCTGCTCAGCCTCACATTATGCAGCATACTGCAACTTTTTCCACTTAGTAGCTTCCAATGAGGTTCTGACTTGGCCTAGTCAATGTTCATACTTCACATACCAATTATAATCCATAGTACAGTTCAGCAAAGTCTCCTTGCATCGAACCATAAACAAACTAAAATATTCTTTCCCTTTTAAAGTATACTCTAATATAAACAAGTTTGTGTCACTGAAAAACATAATCTCTAATAAATGCTTTAAACTTGTTTAGGTTTCTTTTGATCTGAATTCAAAGAAACAGCGTACAAAGAAACTGGTAAATATTAATTATTGTGCATATGTTCAATTTCAAGAAATTCAAGGATTCTATGTTACTACACAAGGCCCCTGGTGACCCACTACTAGAAACGTTTTACCTATGAGACTGGGAAAAAAGTTTATTCCACCAAGTACCATTTAATTCTTTTTGTTATAGTTTTTTATTGAAAGACTCAATTAACGTTTTAGAACCGTGAAAGTGCAAATCAGATTATTTTCATTTTCAAAGAGTGTTTGTGCGTTTAGTTTTATTGTCTCTCACTATTAACCTGAGATTAAATTTATGCACAATCACAATGCAGTTCAAATTCATTTTACTTTTTATCCTCAATGATCCTATCAATAATCAGATACTTGGAATTCTAATATTTAAAGCATTTTCTAGTCAAGAAAGCAAAACAAACAATCAAAAAGTTCATATATGTCTTAGAACATAAAGAACACTTGAAAAACATATAATTTATTTAGTTTGGTCTTGCACAAGAATTAATGTATTCATGCCTGCATTCTTCACTAGCTTCTGATATTCTTTAACTGTTTTATTTTCATTGTTAATAATTTTTTTCACATAAACTGACCATACTCAAACGATCATGATTGACTGATCAAAATCCCACAGTGTGCTCTCCAATGACAAAGCTTTGGGTGTGAGCGCTGACCTGCTGGCAGAGTTAGAGAGCATTTGGATACATCTGTCGAGGGTCGTACACATCAGGCACGTACGTCTCTTGGAGCTCAGCATCCAGCGGTAGCCCATCCATTGCAAAATCAGGGTAGGTGTATGCCGGGTAGACAACATCCAGATCTTTAAGAAAAATTTACAGCAGAGAGAAACAACTAGATAAAAAAAAATTATAAGCTCTACATAAACATGCAGATCTAGTCATTTTAGCAACCTTCCAACCAAAATTCAGAAATTTGAAGAAGAAGAATAGGAGGGTTATTTGGGAAAAGGGGGGATGGAGATGTTCCCTCATCAAAAACATGCCTCAAGTAGTAGTCAGATTAGTTCATGCATGTTTGAGTAAACTTTTATTCTTTTTTTGTGAGCTGAAAATGGCTTGTTTTTCCTTATCTCCCACCCAGTAGTCAATCATGTTAATTACTAGTACAGCCCCTCTCTACGATGACCAGGAAACACAGTTTGACCCGGAAGTGTGAGAGCAGCAGACTCACGCTGGATAAACAATACCAGGAAATTGCTTTTTCAGATGTCCGGATCCTAATTTGTTTTTTTGATTACTAAAGGTTGAGCTTATTCCTCAGAAATGGCATGATTTTGTGTCTGTGCATCAGAGACAACGTGGAAAGGTCTATTTTGCTTGTGAGAAGCACTTTGTCAAACTTGTTTGTCAACAAAGAAGTGTTTGACAAAGGACTTGTGACGAGGCTGGCTCAAACACCGGGTACTTTTCCAACTGTTTTGTGTGTTGGTTCAGAGGTTCATGCAGTAAGTGTTTTTTATGCCTGTGCTATGCTTTAATACAGTAATGAAATACGCAAATTTACCTCTGCATCTATCAAGCCAAACACACACTACATGACTTTTATAATCCTATACGGAAATCTGGTGAGAGTACACACATATATGGAGGCTCTTTGCATATTATCTTCCCTCAAACCCTAAATATGCACACACTTAAAAGATTAAGCAATTGTGTAAAGTTGGATTTATACTTCTGTATCGATTCTATTAATTGCCCGTTGCTGAAGCTCTGCAATTCGTCGAGTTGACGCAGAAGTTTAAATTAGGCTAAATGCACAACACAAAATAATACAGTGTAAAAGAGTAACTACATCTTTTTCCACATGGACACTTCCTTGGGCAGCGTTTGCGGTATTTGTGGTTCATCTATGGACTCAAACTCTGTATCAGACTCTGAGTCACACATATAAGGTGCTATTACTTCACGCATAGCTATTGTCTGTTGATTATAACGTATTAAAACAAAAAGAAGTTATTAAAGCACCGCTGTATGTATGTTTATGTTATGGCGGACTAATAGGAGTGTTAGTCAGTAAGAGCGTGATGAAAGCCCGACTGTGGGAGGGACCGGTGTAAACAGAGTGTTTTCGGAGGGCAAACATATGAGAGGATTCAAAGACATTTTTTAGAAAATTATTGCATTTTGAAAGTTATTAGCGGTGTCGCATTTATATGTAATGCAACACATGGGAAAAGAAAATGGAAATAATAAAAAAGAAATAAAAAAGGTTTTAACATATAAATGTAATTCAAAACAAAAACTAGAAACATCTGCACATTTTTGTGACCAAATTGCAAGGTGGTGATTTATTTATTGTTTAACAAAAAATTTCAGTTTGCTGTGGGAAGTGATGCGAATGAGGGGGACCCAGCAGGGGGTGCTCACCCTGTGGTCTCTGTCAGTCGTAGCTCTCCAGTGCAGTGACAATGACACAGATATTTTTTTTTTATAAAGTGTCATGTCTATGACCTTTTACAACACTATTAAAATGTTAGATTGCCAGCATGTATGTTAGCATATTTAGCTATATAATAACAACCCATGAAACATTAAAATTAATTGTGTTCAAAAACATACTGTATACACTTTAGACCTGCACATAATACTAACCATGTTATGTGTGTGTGTTTTAATGTATTTGACTTCTATTCTGCAGGTGACAACAGTTTTTAGGTTTACAATTAGTTAAGAGCAAGTGTTCTGTCATTTCACATAAAAGACTACCTACAGCATTATTGAACGCCTTTCATGCTCAATAAATATAAATCCAATGACTGCTTGTCTCTATCTTTTCAACATTGACCTCTGCGCCACACAGACTCATGTGCCATTCCTTCAGAATAATAATGGTGGCAGTAATGAAGCAGGAGGTGCTGCTTAAATGTGTGACACATAGAGAGACTAGATAGTGAGAAAAAGAGACTCCCAACTCACCATCTGCAATGTACCCTGCTTCCAAAGGCATCCCACCATGAACCTGAGAAGAGAATATAGATAACAAATAATGAAAAACAGCCTTTCCAATAATGTCAGTTGTCAAATTTTCTTCTGGATATTGGCTAATTCAAGAATTGTCCATTCTTCATTGCTTTATTAAAATAAAATAAATTTCTGAAAAAATGAGATTTCAATGTCCATGACTGACAACAGTTACAGAAACTCAGTAAAACTGAATCAGCTAAACCAATCTGTTCATTTTAAAATGCATGTTTCTTATAAAACATTTATTTTAAATAACTTTGTCACTTCATCAGCACCAATATTACATACTTAGTAAATGTTTAGAAAAAAGACTAACTGTTCTATAGTGTTCACCCCCTTCAATTACAGTTGATCACCTTCACTTTACAATTATTTCATTTAAATGAACGAGGACTGTCCTTTTAGTTTTATGTTGAAATAATATGCAAGTTAATGCCTGTTTTTACTTTATTTAAAACACAAAAGCAATTGACAAATATTTACATAAAAAATTGCTGTGCAAAGCTGTATTAGGTTATTTACAGTTTCGCAAATCAGATTATTTTGATTATATGTGACCTGTATTAGACATATCGCTTTCAAACGAGCTCCTGAATTTGATGTGTATCAGACTTTTTTCAATGCAACCTCAATCTGAATGCACATGTCACAGATACTGAAGACAAACCTGAAAAGAAGCTATTACAAGAGGACATTTTTAAACTTTAAGTCACAGTTATAATCCAAATATCTATTTTATGTAGATTCAAGTGCCAAAATGCACTGCACAGACTCAGCTGCTTTGGAAAAGGGGCATGATGGACTGTGAAGTAATGAGATGCAAGTGGCCAGGGCTTGAATACAAATAGAATGTTAATGTTAATATGAAAAATACTTTAGTATGTCATAGTACATATTATAATGTAATGTTTAGTGTTTAGAGTAGTGACTTTGAGGTAGCTCCATAGGTAATACTGCTTCTAGTCTAGACAACCTAAACCCGATGAAATAATTTGCAATTCATAATGTGCCATAGTTTGCTATTGTTATTATTTGTTAATGCTGTAAAAGTGGATCTTTAGTCAGACAGCTCATCACTTTACTAAAACATCAAACAAATTGACAAATTGGTTACATGTTTTTAAAATTTATACTGTAGCATCAAAATCTTCAACAGTTTGAATATGAAAGGCTTTCATACAAATCCGTTTTAAAATATATTGATGTATCATCAGTTTGTGAAAGCTACATTGTATTTCTATGACAATTCTAACATCATTTTGTTTACTTTGTTTATGTTTGAAACGGGCTAATGCTATCAATAAAGCAGTCGACACCACCAAAATTTGTTTAATATTAACTCTGTGTTGAAAACAACCTTGATTAGATCTTGAATTTATAGTCAAACATATTTAAAAAGTTATTTGATCTGAACTATCCATCCATTTTCATGTCGGCTTTTTCCCTTTCGGGGTCGCCACACCGGAATGAACCGCCAACTTCTCTGGCACATGTTTTATGCGGCGGATGCACTTCCAGCCGCAACCCATTGCTGGGAAACATTAACACACACTCATTCGCACTTTAACACTATGGACAATCGTTCTTACTCAGTTCCCTTATACTGCATGTCTTTGGACTTGTGGGGAAACCGGAGCACCGGAAGAAAACCCACGAGATCACAGGGAGAACATGCAAACTCCACACAAAAACGCCAACCGACCCAGCCGAGGCTCGAACCAGCGACCTTCTTGCTGTTAGACAACCGTGCTACCCACTGCGCCACCAAGACGCTTTGATCTGAACTATGTTTAATAAACGTTTATTATTAACTCATTATTGAAGAAATTCAGTGGGACAGAATCTGAAGAGGCATGTAAGACTTTTGCCACCACTTTCTTGTACTAACTTATAACTTTAAACATGGTATTCTTCTACAACATGATTGATGAAAGCTGTTATGTTCACGATAGTGTCAGCTTGCAGATTTATCTTAACCATTAACTGAATAATCTTAACTTGTTTGTGTTGCCTCACGACAGCTTCAGATGATTCATGGATTGTTTTGTTTCCGCTTCCTTGAAGCACATGAAATTCTTGATTTTGTAATTCCGAATGTAGTTATACCGCTGTTTCCTGACATCGTGTCTGTGAATGAATTTGATTTGTGAGGAGAAAAAAAAACACTCCAAAACATAAGGAAAAGCTTTATTGGAACAACAATAGTGTGCTTGTTCATTAGAACACTCACATTACAGCTTGCAACACAACAACAAACTCGGACAAACGATAAAACATAACATCACAAAACAAATATTCAAACCCCATATTGTGGACGCATATAGCCGCTTGCTATGTTGTTTTATTTACCTTTAAATCCTCAAAATACATTTCGATCATAGAAACAACTATTCACTAGTGATGTGTATTTCATGAACGATTCGTTCTTTTTGAACGACTCTTTAATGTGACTCCGTAGGAACGAATCGTGTTGGAGAGGGATTCGTTCAGTGGCTGGTTTTCCGAGTGTAACACGCTCATCATTAATGACAAGAGAACGAAAGGAGCCGTAAGACTCAGGAAAAGAACAAATCTTTTCTGTTTCCGGCTCAAACTGCATTTGGTTAATATTAGGGACCGTCACATGACAGAAGAACGAAAGGAGCCGGAGGACTCGGGGAAAGAACGAATCTTGTAGATTTCCGGTTCAAACTGCATTTGGTAAATATTAGAGAACGCCACGTGACAGAAGGCCCTGGGGCCAAACTGCACTCGTTACCATCAGAGAGAAGAAATGTGAGGAATGAATGAGACTTTAACCTAAAGACAGATCAGAACTAAGCTGAATCAGACTAAAAGATCCAGGTAGGCTTAATTAAAATATGTTTTTTGTCTTCAAGCATTATATTTTTGTCTTATTTGTAGTGTGGTTCGGGTTTGTGTATATAATAAATGTGTTAGGGAAGAAACACACATTATTTTATTGGTTTTTTTACTAAAATGAATTAAATGAACGAAATGGCTCGAAAAAAGATTCTTTAATTTTGCTGAACGGAACTCAAAGATGCGAGTCGGAGAAATGATCCGAACTTCCCATCACTACTACTCATGCCGTTAACTTAATGAAACTCATAGACAAAAGCCACACCCTCCTCCACTGAAGTCCAATTAATATTCATGACAATTTCAACCAGTGGCACACTTCTTCACGAGGAACCGCACAACGGACCTTTACACACTTAAAAGTTTGTGCATTTTCTTCTGGAAATGAGTGTCTAAGGGTGCAGTGAAATTGTTTGGATTGGGACGCAGCAAGTGTGTCAGAAAGCAGGATAGAAGTAGAGGAGTTTTGTCAGGATCTGCCCAGATTCTTTTTTGCAGATCCATGTCGCCAGGGGGGTCGATCACTGACAGTCCTTCCCTCAGTTTTGGTTTTCCTGGTCGTCAGTTCTCTGTGTGTTTTGTCTCCTCCAGCCACATGGCTCGGGTCATGTGACTAGCGGTGGCCATCTTTGATTTCTCTTGTTTATGTTCTGCACATGGTCTAGTTTGTTCCTCCCTTTTTCCGCCCTTCTCAGTTCCTTGTTAGAGTTTTAGTCAGTACACCTGTAGTTCCCCTCGTTATGTTTGATTGGTGTCCCTTCATAAGCCTCCCTCAGTTTTCATTTGGTGTCGGTTCATTAGTTATACTTATATACTCCTGTACTCCTTGTCGGTGTGAGAATTGTGTTTGTAATTAGCGCTTGTGCTGGAGTTTTGTTTTTTTCTGTTCAGTTAAGTTCAAGTGTATATTATTTGTTGGTTTTCCCCCTCATGGGGTTTTGCTTTGTATTTTGTTTCATAAATAAATTAATATAAGACTGTTAAGCATTTGGGATCCGCATTCCTCTTCTTGGCCTTCCGAACCTGACAGAATTAACCGACCAATATGGACCCCAGCGAACAGTCTGGGTGAGTCTCTAGTAGACCCCTTTGGGGCCCATGAGAGGTCGCTCTTGGCCCATAGGCTGCGGAATATCCAGCAGGATGGACTGCCCTATGGACTCTACGAAGAGAAGGTGTGGGCGACGTTGCAAGGGTTTGGGCTGCCAGACCTTTGGCTTTATTCGTTGTTCCTGGATGGACTGGGAGAACCCATTGACCATATCAGTCTAGGGGACAAGAGGAACGGAGACTTCTGGCAGTTAGTGGATCACTTCATCCAGCAGAAGGAACGGGAACTCTATGGCGAGGATCTCGACCTTCTACTGGGCAGTGACCACTTTCTAGATTCACCACCTCCCCCAAACAGCCTTGAGTTCATGGAGAGACTCACCAAAACCCAGAAAAGGAGACGGAGAAAGAAGAGGGTGGCTCCCCAGTCGGTTTCTCCTGAACTCCTAAAGGGTCAGCAGTCCATAATTCCTGCCAGTCAAGTCTCCATATCTGGGTACACCGGGGCAAACCATCTTGCCTGCGCCGCCCCAGCGCCTGAGTTTGCCTGCGCCGCCCCAGCGCCTGAGTTTGCCAAAGTTGAACACAACCTGTTGCTGCCAACCCAGGTACCGTGTCTGCCGGCGCCAACCCAGGTCCCGTGTCTGCCGGCGCCAAACCAGGTCCCGTGTCTGCCGGCGCCAAACCAGGTCCCGTGTCTGCCGGCGCCAATCCAGGTCCCGTGTCTGCTGGTGCCAACCCAGCTTCCGTGTCTGCTGGTGCCAACCCAGCTTCCGTGTCTGTGGGATCCAGCCCAGATCCGTTGTCTGCTGGCGCCAACCCAGCTTCCGTGTCAGTCAGGCTGGCGCCACCTGAGCGCCGTTGCCCAGCTCTGCCGATGCCTGCTCTTCGTTTGTGCCTGCCGGCGCCACCCGAGCGCCACTGTCCAGCTCTGCCGGCGCCTGCTCTTCGCCTGTGCCTGCCAGTGCAACCCGAGCGCCGCTGCCCTGCTCTGCCGGCGCCACTCGAGCGCCGCTGCCCTGCTCTGTGTCTTACAGGTCTTGTCTTGTCTAGGAAATTGCTGTCGATTGGTCCGGTCATGTCGATGAAATTGATGTCGAAGGGTGACTGTTGTGTGGTGCTATCAACCTCCCAATTGTCTGTTCCTCAGTCGGGAATGTGCCGGCTGTCCGATGTACTGCCGGTACCCTTTGGACTGGTTCAGGGGTTGCCAGTGCTACAGACCTTGCCTCTGAGGTCTCTCTTTGTGTCGTGGCTCCTGCCACCAACTCCCCCATGGACTGCCTCTTAGGCTTGGGGGACCCTGGAGTACTCTGGTCCAACTCTTCAGACTTAACTTGGGGGTCATTTGGTCATTTGGTGTCGGTTCATTAGTTATACTTTTATACTCCTGTACTCCTTGTCTGTGTGAGAATTGTGTTTGTAATTAGCGCTTGTGCTGGAGTTTTGTTTTTTCTGTTCAGTTAAGTTCAAGTGTATATTATTTGTTGGTTTTCCGCCTCGTGGGGTTTTGCTTTGTATTTTTGTTTCGTAAATAAATTAATATAAGACTGTTACGCATTTGGGATCCACATTCCTCTTCTTGGCCTTCAGAACCTGACAAGTTTTCCCCACCCAAATGTCCGTATTGATTCAGAATCAAAGACAGGCTTACTTAAAATCAACTTTGAAAATAATTTGTTGCAATTTGGACACATGCTGTAAACAAATTCTGTTAACTTTTACATTATTTAATACCTTTTCATTTTTATGAAATGTGCACTCTGTTTTATTTTCCGTGTAATGTATGCTTTATTACGTCTTTTGTATTATTTTTAGGTGATTACTCTTAAATTTTCTCTGAAGAACCCTTCTACCCCAGAAACACTCAACAAAAAAACATGTTAAAATACCCAAACATGCAGAATGTTTAAACAACAAGAACAACAACGAAAATACAAGTTTACACCCTTGTCAAATGCAAAACTGAAACCTTTCAGGCTATTAGCAAACACATTATCATATGTTCTCTGCCAATTTTCTGACAGGCTATAATCTGGTTCATCAAGGATCTTGAACTGTGGGCTGCACAACAACATCTGATTTTGAAGGTCTTTGGAGCTGTTGTTTTCTGTATTTGATCTTGGAACTTCTGTGGCTGCTCTAAAACACAATTGAAGACAAACTCTAGCAGACAATCAACATATGCTACAAAATAAAACAATTGTTTTGTAAAAAATAAATTGAATATAAATAAATAAATTGAATATAAAAAAAAATAAAATTGAATATAAAAAAAAATAAATAAATATTTTCATTCATATTGATTATATGTACCAAATACAGCATATTCCAGTTGCTGTGTCCTTCATATAAAGCTGACTTGTCCAATTAGTCGCAGTTTCCAGCAACTTTTTTTACTGTAACAAATGTTCCCAAATGTGTGATGTGTACAACACTTCATTTTGGGCAGACAGGATAGTACTTAAACAACCTGAGGAGATTTTCTTCATTAAAAAAAAGCAATGTCTAGAAGTCACTGTGCTGAAATACACTTAAAAGTAAAGTAAATGTTGAAATTAAAATAAGCATCAGAAATATTACCATACATTGCCCCACTTTTCCTTTCCTCTCATCAGAATTGTTGCTACTAGTGACATCAAGTTTAAAAGCTTTCAAATGTCTCTTACCTTGGTCTTTTTATTGATGTTGAGAATTCCAGAGTCTCGTTCCTAAAAGTTTAACACTTCATAAACAACATAAACATTTCATAAAACATCAGGATAATTACTATATTAAAAGATTAATTGAAACAGGTTTTAAATCATATGTACCACAACATTAAACATTACATGCTGAAAAGATAAATGTTGATAGTTTTGCAATTCAAAATAACATGTATTTACAATATATACAAGTAAGTGCCACATGTGTTTTTGTAAGCTATCACAACAAAAGGTATAAGAAAGAGAATTAAAGCTGCAAGCAGCAATGAAAGAGCTCTTGCATCTTCGACGCTTTCACCCTCACGGCCAATCCGTAGGCCTATGTGTTTAAAAAAATCTTTGATCCACAGTCGCTAGAACAGTTTCCTTTTACAAATTTAGAGAAAAAAAAACTAGGTGGCGCTATGACTTATTGTGTGCATTGTAATATGAACGTGTTCACACTTGGACTGTCATGAGAATCTGAAAATTTGGGACCAATCAGACGTTGTATAGCTATCCTATAACAAATTCCTGTTTCAAATTCATATTTGGACATTCCCTGTCCTCTATGGCCACGCCCTTTGCTCTGTCCAAAAAAGCTTTGCAATATAAGATTGGACTTACTTTAAGACTCTTCTGGTAGAGTTTAACAATGAACAGGTAAAATCCCTGGGAGGGGTATGTTAAAGTTTTCTGTAACTTTAACTTTTCTGAAGGTCTGCTCAACTTTTCACTTTTTCTGTAGGTCTTGGTGTCCTAGACAAAATTTTTTTTGAGTACATTGCACACCAATAGAGGCGTAAAACTACAAAAAAATATGTTGAAAATGCTTACCAATAGGTGGCGCTTTGACTGAATGTTTGTTGTCACATGAACTTGTTCAGATTTGGACTATGAACAGGATGAGATGAGTTTGAGACACAAGAATGACTTCTTGTTTCAAACTGAAAAGGGGATATTCGCCAGCTACTTTGTGTCACTCAGATTATACTGGCTGAGTTTAAAAATGATCAGGTAAAATCTTTAGCAGGAGCTTGTTAAAGTCCATATTTTTGACATTAAACCTAAAATAACCTGGTTCATGTCCAGATTCGAAACGAATAGACTTTTTTTGTAGGTCTTAAGGTCCTACACGTGTGACAAATTGTATGCACTGCCTGAATAAGAAGCGTAAAACAAACAAACAAACAAAAAATGATTTTCAATGGTTGCCACAAGGTAGCACTATGACTGATGACGTGTGTTGTTATATGACTGTGTACAGGCTTGGACTATGATGAGAATGAGAAGTTTGAGCCCGATTGGATATCGATAAATTGGACATTGGCCAGCCCCCACGAATACAATTTAGGATAGCCAAAAAAGCTTTGCAATTTAACATGCCATTGCATGATGATGATACTGAAGAAGTTTGGATAAAATCTGAGGAGTTCGTCAAAGTGTATAGCGAGTAAAAACGTTCATTTTTAGAGGTTTTTGCGAACTAACCAACTTCCTTACAATTTCGGAATCAGGGTTTAAATTAGTAAAAGTTGCAGCATGGTAATTTAAACATATGTACCAAATTTCATTTGCCTACGACAAGCTGGTTGCTCAACAGCTACTAACACGTGTTAGGTGGCGCTATATTTTTTTTTTATCAGTTTTTGGGTCCTCACAATGACGGAAAAGAATAATAATTAAAAAATATATATTAAAAAAATAAGAATGTTTCGAATTACAATAGAGTTCTAGCACCACCGGTGCTCCAGCCCTAATACAGCTCATATACTCACTGTGTGGCATGAATCCTTTGTTAAGATTTGAGCTGTTGAAGCTCACAACCCTCCCTACAAGACAGGAAATCACCCATCAATAAGTAACAAACCGATGACTCCTAAAATATTTGTTGAGATCTGCATACATTATAATGATGGTTTATTACACAGAAAGGTGACAAAAATGCTAAAAAGTCCTTACCTGATCAGGCAAAATGGTGTCTTTCTCCACATTCAAACGCCTTGTGTTTTGGAAAGTTAAGAATGAGTGCATATACACTTCAATCTACTGCAAATTAACAAACTGTTAACACTATAATAAAACTGGTCACTGATTGGATAGTTCCTTTGTCTTGCATGTTAACAGAAACCTGTGACGTCACTGCTTTGGAGTTCTTTTGTCGCAAACTTCATCAGTCAGCACTTTGTTTTAAAACAGGAAGTTCAAAAATTGTCAGAGAAGCTTTAAATTAACCATTTACTTATTGAAAGCAACTGTAATGTTATTGTATACATGTTATTTCTCAAAAAAGTGTTTTGTTGTGTTGTGGCAATTTCACTGTTTTCTGAGGGACATACTTTATTGTTATGTGCATACGTGTCTTATTGGAGACGTTTTTCTTTCACACTGAAGATGTTTAGCAGTCACACATTATTTGCAAAGTGAACAAACACACCAAAAAAGCCCAGCCCCAACACTGAGCTTCTAATCTGATCTTCCATGAGCTATGTCCTATCAAGACTAATTTTTCTTAACAAAAAGTAGGAATTGATACTGCAGTTGGACTGGGGAGTAAATTCACCATTTCCCAAGCAGCCTGGTCATGTTTGAAGAGTGAATGTGTGAGCTCCACTGACACACGCTTCCTGTAGTCTGAGCTCTTGTCTTCTGAGATGCGGAAGAGAACAGCTGCTGCATACGTGGCTGAAGATGGAAAGAGAGAACTGATCAGAATCACAAAATTTGAGGATAATTAATTAATATGATCAGATTTAGGAAATGGTTTTCTTTTTAAAAATACTTTGTAAAAACATAGTTTGAGATTAACGTTTTGTATTAAATGAACAAATACCAATAAAACAGCAAAACTTCAGTCATTCATATCAATGTTTGTTGAATGATGGGAAGGAAACCCCACCTCGTAGTGCACTAATCAGTTCACATACTATTAAAAATGCCAATAGGTGATGTTGTCTGTTGGTAACTAAATTAGCATACACTCACTATAAAAGAACTTCCTTGTGACCGGTGTTGCCATCTTAGCGACAGTTGCTAGATTAAGCGACTTTTCAGACCACCGAGTCTACAAATTTAGGTAATCTGCGACAAATCTAGCAACTTTTCCTGCTGTCCCTGGCAACCTTTTAGAGACTTTTTTTATTCTAGCTAATGGGCTTTTCAGGAAGGAACAGCTGATGCAATGTCTGCGCTGTGCCTGCCTCACTGTCTTTGCCACCCTACCCCTGTCCCTGCTCCCCTGTCAATCCTCTCGTCCCAAAGCTCTTCTTCTTCATATGCAGTTTAAAAGCCTTCTTAAGGATGCAATACCGCCACCAACTGGAAAGTAGTATGAACTTTATATGAAGGTGGGAAAATTAAGCTTTCCTATACTTTACTACTATATTTTATTACTAGTTTATATTCTAAAATTATTCTTAGTCATTGTAAGAAGTAAAAGTATTGCCTATTTCGATTAATGTTAACGACTCTGATATTATTTTTCTAATCTCTTCCATCATTTCTTTTCTTTCCATTTCATACACTTTATATTTAAGTATTGTGTGTTCTATTGTTTCCTCTACTCCACAATTATCACAATTCCCTGCAAGGTTTTGAGATTGTGGGTCTTACCTACAAAATTATTACAAAAACAATGAGTACTATTAAATGATTTATTTACATATATGCACAAGAATATTAGCCTATGCCTGTGTGAAATGTTTCTCCCTCCCACAACATCCATCATCATGAGACATAATACAAAGTAACCTAACCTTTTAAAAATAAGTTTTTAGATATTACTTTCTTGACATAAACTGAGAAATCAAAATGATCTAAAGGCATGATTAGTTTAAAATCACAGAGCTTACCTTTCGTGTTATTTACTTCATTCAGTTCTCAATGTTTTTATTATTATTTAATATTATTTAACATTACATGTTTGTTTTATAACACCATATGTGTAAATTTAATGACATGAAACACGTGTACATGCAATACTTTTATGTCAGCATTGAAAAAAGGCCATTGGGGCAGGGAATGTATGTCACGTACGCCATGTGGTATTTACGCAAATTAGATGACATCATCTAGTGACTTTTAGGCCAGCCAATAGTGACTTTTCTTATTGAGGAAATCCAGCCTTCGAGGTGGTGAGTAGATATTGATGAATTTCTTCATTGAGAGAGTCAATTGGGGAAGTAAGTAAGATTTACTGCCCAATAAAAATGTTAAGGTCTCGGACTTAATGCTAGGGTAGAGGAGGGCTCACTCGGTGCCTGGCCGTCGACTGATACTGAAGGATCTGGGTTGTGTCACTTCAATTGGGTGGTGTTCCCATGTCATCGTTCCACATACTTTGAAGTGAACAACTGAAGGAAAACATAATGGATACTTGTGTAACCCACCATTAACACAATTTATAAATATGTTTGTTTAAGTTACAGATAAATTGGTCAAGTTACACAGATTTCAACTTTAAACAACATAAACATTTCATAAAACATCAGGATAATTACTATATTAAAAGGTTAATTGAAACAGGTTTTAAATCATATGTACCACAACATTAAACATTACATGTTGAAAAGATAAATGTTAATAGTTTTGCAGTTCAAAATAACATGCATTTACAATATATACATGTAAGTATCACATGTGTTTTTTGTAAGCTATCACAACAAAAGGTATAAGAAAGAGAATTAAAGCTGCAAGCAGCGATGAAAGAGCTCTTGCATCTTCGACGCTTTCACCCTCACGGCCAATCCGTAGGCCTATGTGTTTAAAAAAATCTTTGATCCACAGTCGCTAGAACAGTTTCCTTTTACAAATTTGGAGAAAAAAAAACTAGGTCGCGCTATGACTTATTGTGTGCATTGTAATATGAACGTGTTAACATGAGAATCTGACAATTTGGGACCAATCAGACGTTGTATGGCTATCCTATAACAACTTCCTGTTTCAAATTCATATTTGGACATTCCCTGTCCTCTATGGCCACGCCTCTTTGCTCTATCCAAAAAAGCTTTGCAATATAAGATTGGAGTTACTTTAAGACTATTCTGGCAGAGTTTAACAATGAACAGGTAAAATCCCTGGGAGGGGTATGTTAAAGTTTTTTGTAACTTTAACTTTTCTGAAGGTCTGCTCAACTTTTCACTTTTTCTGTAGGTCTTGGTGTCCTAGACAAAAATTTTTTTGAGTACATTGCACACTAATAGAGGCGTGAAACTACAAAAAAATATGTTGAAAATGCTTACCAATAGGTGGCGCTTTGACTGAATATTTGTTGTCACATGAACTTGTTCAGATTTGGGCTATGAACAGGATGAGATGAGTTTGAGACACAAGAATGACTTCTTGTTTCAAACTGAAAAGGGGATGATCGCCAGCTACTTTGTGTCACTCAGATTATACTGGCTGAGTTTAAAAATGATCAGGTAAAATCTTTAGCAGGAGCTTGTTAAAGTCCATATTTTTGACATTAAACCTAAAATAACCTGGTTCCTGTCCAGATTCGAAACGAATAGACTTTTTTGTAGGTCTTAAGGTCCTACACGTGTGACAAATTGTATGCACTGCCTGAATAAGAAGCGTAAAAAAAACAACAACAGATTTTCAATGGTAAAAATGCCTCAATAACAAAAACAAAATAAATAAAGACTTAAATCCATGTTATTGTCTCCTTGTCTTCTCTGTCAGAATGCTTTTCCTCAAAACGAAGAACTAACTGATCACCTTTATATCTCAGGTTTTCAGGCTCGACAGAATGTCATCATGGAGCTTCTGGAGATTTGTTACACATGCTTGATACTCGGGCTCAGCCTAGTTTATCTGTTTGAGAAAATTTGCATCTAAAGCCTGACATTTTATGCCATTTTAAATGTTAAGGCTTGCAAATCTCATCTCTGGTGTATGGTGAAATTGATCTATTCCTTCAAAAACCTTTGATTTCTTTCCATTTGACACAGAATTGGGGTCAGACAAGAAATCAGAGAGCATCTTTTTGGTGCTAGCAGTATTTACATACTTATCCATACCTCCACACATATTCACTTCTTCTCTGTATATTGTGTGGCAGGTGTGACTGTGTCCCAGCAATTGATTTTGTAATTGAGCATGCAATTTTAAGTGTGTGTGTGTGTGTGTGTGTGTGTGTGCGTGCGTGTGTGTGTGCATGTGTTTATGAGAATATAATTAATAAAGCAACTGACTGCAACAATGGAGAGAATAAAAAGAAAGCAATAGAAAAAGTGTACACAAAAAATGGCATGTACTGTGATGACATTACAACGTGTCATTCCACTGGGTCAAAGTGTACAAATCATGATTACATAAATAAGTCAGAGGAAGGCATATCAAATCGCTGTAACTCGTGTTTAGATCAAATTTAGAATGACTGTTATTGGAGCCCACAGATGGACCTGTCTCAATTAACCAGAATAGTTTTTTTTCAAGCCCAAAGTGGGCCTTCCTCCAGCTTTTAATCATAGGGCAGATAGAGAACTCTCCAGTTCTTGCTGCTGAAGACAATATTTTTAAATAAACTCTCTCTGTACTTTCCTTCTCTTATTTCCTAACTATTATGTGCTATGCTTATATTGCCCTTGTATTGTAAATATTACTTAATTGTGTAAATACACATCTAAATAGGCTGATGAGTCTTTTAGGCTACCTTCAGGCTGCAGGTCTTAATGCTCAGTTCCAGTTTCTTTTTTATTTTCATAAAATTCGATATTTTGTGTGTGCTTGTATCCATTCTGTGTATGAATGCAATACAGCTTGCTGTGAAATGTGAATGAGCAGAAAAACGTCTTTGATCAAAATGAAAGTAAACATTGATGAGAATGCATCTCGAGATCATTGTGTTGCTTTATTTCAGTTCATTACTGTTTTGAACCATCATCATTTCTTTCCATTCTACCATGTCAAGAAGAAGGCAACAAAATAAATATGTATTAGTTCTATTACTTCCAATGACTTCTTTCTGCTGTCCTCTTGCCCAGAAACTTGACATCTGTCCCCATACAAAAACGTAATAGTCGAAAAAAATGCAACCTGGCTGTTCAGACTGTGGTTACATTGCAAAATATTCATAGCTCATATTAAAGCAACCTAGTTAGGATTTTAAAAAAAATTCTGGAATGAGCTGTTCAGATGTCCTAAAAATATCTGACACATGTTGCATATGGGCAAAAAAGTGGATTGGGGCCACTTTGCACTGCAGTCTGAAAGTAGGTTGCTTGTATGCTCATTTCACTAAACCTGCTCATTTTGGGTCAGAATAATATAATTATTGTTAATTAAATGTTAATCCCTAATATTCTGCCAATTCATCTCATTTCCTTGCAAGGCTAACCTAAAAGGTGGGTACAAAATACAATTTTTGGAGTTGAAGTTTGGAGTTGAAGAATAGCACAATGTATAGATGCATGTTTTATGGGTTATCTGAAAGTGTAATGACCATTTATGATTTATTATTTTTATGTAAATATTGTGCTACCATTTTCCTTTCAGTTTCTACTGGCTTTTAAACAGAGGTATGCTTACAGTTTTTCAAATTAGGTTATCGCAAAATTTGTTTAGAGAAAGATTGAAGCTCATGCTGTTTCTGCATCAAGACAAGGATTTTTCTTATCACAAGTTCAGTTCCCTCACCAATGCCTTCATTAGGAGAGTGCAGGAGCTCCATTAGAGGTGCTGAAGCTCCTTCTGCATCAATCATCTCTGCTGATGGCTTCTCCAGAGCTAGTTCACATAACACGCCGGCTGACACTCGTTTGATGTTCTCCACATATGAGTATAGGAGCTGGCAACACAGATGCAATTACAATAATTGTAATTGAAGCATTTGTTCATAGAAATTAAAATAAATAAATAATGCAGTGCTCTTTCCACCTTCAGTGAGATACTCCCTTTATTTTTTATCTATTGATCTTTTGACATAGAGCTTATGGAACAATTAAACAACACAGACAGAAATATTTAAATGTTTTAACACTGACAAAGAGGTACCCTACAAAAACATTTTTTTATGCCTCATCCACTCAGTTTTGTCATCTCTTGTGTTGAACTGAGCTAGCCACACATGATAAATTAAGGAACCAGCTTCTTAGGAAGGTGTCATGATTTGTCAGGATTCAGTCTTGTAATTTGCTGCCTTTAGGCGACAGATCATGGGCAGATCATTACTCCGTTTTCCTTTTCTTTGCTTTCTCCAGCCATGTGGTCTAGATTGGTGGTTCCCAACCTTTTTCCCCTGGGGCCCCTATGTACATATACATGTAACCCCCCATTCAGTTCTGTGATAGCCCCTTAAATGTTACTGACTAAAGGAGGAGGTATCAAGATTTAATGAGCCTCAAACGCTGTTTTACCTCTGCCCCTATTCTCTCCAGGGATCCAGGGACACCCTTTGTCTGGGAAGTGGATGCCTCAGATCTAGGCATCAGAGCCATCTTCTCTCCGAGGGATGAGGATGGGAAGTTGCACCCATATGCTTTTTTGTCAAGTCGCCTGTCTGATGCAGAATGCAATAAACACATGGGGGATAGAGTTGCTCAATGTCAAACTTGCTTTGGAGGAGTGGTGCCATTGGCTTGAGGGGGCTCACCTTCCATTTCAGGTCCTTACAGACCACAAGAACCTGGAATATCTTCAGCAGGCTAAGCATTATCCTCAGCAGGCTCGATAATCTCTGTTTTTCAATTGCTTCCAGTTCATTCTGTCTTACAGACCTGGCACTAAAAAAAGCCAACACAGATACCCTGTCCCCATCAGTCATCCCTAATTCATGGATCATTGCATCCATTCACTGGGAACTGGTAGGAGCGGCTCAAGCTCAATCCAGGTGGAGGACTGAATAGTCTTTATGTCCCTCAATCTGTTCGGGCCCGGATCTTGCAGTGGGGTCATGAATCTTCCCTGACCTGGCATCCAGGTTATGCTCGGACTCTTTAGTTTCTCCAGTGGCATTTTTGGCAGCCATCCATTAAAAGAGGATGTCAAAGTTTATATGATGGCTTGCTCAGTGTGTAATCAAGGAAAGTCTAAGCATCAGCGTCCAGAGGGACTGCGTCATTCCTTGCCCATATAACACAGATCCTGGATTTTCTAACTGGTCTACTACCTTCTTCCCAGGTAAAACAGTCATTTTGGTTGTAGTCGTTAAATTCTCTAAAGCAGCCAGATTCATCCCACTGCCCAAACTGCCTTCAGCCAAGGAGACAGCCGAACTACTCACGAATCACGTCTTTAGGGTGTTTGGCAGCTGGAAAGCTCAGAACAACCTTCTTCAGAACTCCTAAACATACCAGCATCAGTATTTTCAGATTAATTAGCCTCGAGTGGCTCCTACTTTCCAAGCTGGTCATAGGGTCTGTTTGGCCACTATGAACCTTCCTCTGAGTCAAATCCAAGAAACATTTCATTCACAAAACGCAGCTCACAAGCATGCAAAGCATTTTGCGCTCTCAAAAATTTAATTTGCACTCAGAATTGTGACACTATAAAACCACATATTTTTCTACCTTAACATGTATCCGCTTAGGGGGTCGCGAACCCCAGGTCGGGAACCACTATGCTAGATCACATGACAGGGGGAGACCATTTTTGCTTGTTGCTCCAGAATCTTCAATGTAAAATATTGTAAATTATTAATTAATTGTAAATAATGTTATGCTTTAATAATGCTGTGTCAGTTTTGAAAGTTATTCTCTAAGGGTTATTTCCCACATGAACCGTACATGTGTTAAGCGCAAGTGGCCAAAAGAGGAATGCGAACCCCAAATGCATGACAGTCTTTCTCTTTAAATAATAATTTATTTAAGAAACTAATAACAAAGGCAGGGCAACCAAAGCAAAACTCACGAGGGGGAAAACCAACTAAAATATACAACTGAAAACATGGCTGAACAGGAAAAACAAAACTGCAGCACAAGAGCAAATACAAACACAAACACAAACACAAACACAAACACAAACACCGAAAAGGGGTATAATGAACCGACACCAAACAAAAACTGAGGGAAGCTTATGAAGGGAAACCAATCAAACATAACGAGAGAAACTACAGGTGTACTAACTGAAAGCGCTAACTAGAAAATGAGAAGGGCGGGGAAAGGGAGGAACAAAACTAGACAATGTGCAAAAACAAATCAAAGATGGCCACCGTCAGTCACATGACCCGAGCCATGCGGCTGGAGGTGGCAAAACAAAATAAGACAGATAACTGAAAACAAGGTAAAACCAAAACTGAGGGAAGGACTGTCAGTGATCTGACCCCTGGCGACAAAGAAGATACTTGGCAGATCCTGACAATATGTAAAAGTAAACAGTTTTAACATACAGTAGCAGGCCTTGCATACCACAAAGAAAGTTAAACAAAATGGCAAGTTTATTGTTTTAGCTTGATGTTATATTTGATACATTTTCTGGCTTAAATTATTGGACCTAAAGGCCACATAGTGGCTTTGTTTTGTTCTTATTTCTCCATAAGAAAGATGGGTAGTCCAACAGGCCCCCAGGCATCCATCCTCATTAGAACTCAAGGGATGCTCTTTTTCAGGGGTTCGGTCTCTTGATGATTGGCTACCAGTTTGCATTAGTACCAGCCAAATCGGTCTGAAAACTAGGAAATTTAGAAAATTAGGACAAACTGCTGTAGCTTTTAGGGTGTGTTTGTTTAGGACTTCAAATGTCAACAGACAACAGGCTGCCAAAAATTGTATTGCACACCTTTAAGCCTTCTCCCTCAAAGTATTGTACAGTAGCTAAACTAACAGCAGTGATAGGACACCTCACACACAAAACACACTGCTGAAGTACCTGTACAAACAGTGGAATGGTCTGCATGCTGGCAATCTCCCCCCGGTTTATGGGATCCCTAGCCAAGATGTGCAGAGCACCTGTGCAGCCCTCCACAATCTCTTCCATTCGCACACCATCCTGGACAACAATGTCCCACAAACACACAGGAGAAAAAAAGAAAATATTTCACAATCACAAGCTAGTCAAGTAGTTAGCAGGACTATAATTGATGTGTTCCTGAGTTGAGGGTTAATGAAGGAATATGCATTTTACAACTGTTCACCCCGAAAGAATGTGAAGAGAAGGCAAACTAGCATGAAATTACTCCGGTTGGAAAGGTTTTCTTATCTGCATATGTGGACCCGAGCAAGAGGAGGAGAGGATCCCCCCCTATGTATTGTGCTTTGCTGAACCTAACCTGATAGGTTTGCTGTGCTCCGGAGCTGTGTCTCTGTGTCTCCTGATGAGCTTTCAGCAGCAGGTTGACCAATCTTGGGATTGCACCAGAGTCCCTCAAATGTTCCTGATTGGCTGAACACAGAGCCAGGTTGCGTATCAATCCCACTGTTGCCTAAAATAAAAAAAAAAAAAAAAACATTTTCAGACTTTTACATATATAATGATAAGTAGAATTTACTTTAATTCAGAATACCAGTTACCTCTCTGTGATAATGACCAGCTAATGAGCACAACTATCAAGAACCTCAGAAATGGCTGTGTTTTGTATTTATATCCAAAGCCATGTTTTGGCTTCAAGTGATTCTAATTTTCTATCATTGCATTATACACAGTTAAAAAAATTAATGTGCATGTGTGCACACACACACACTTGGCAATAAACATAGCAAAATCAAACAACCTTTTACAAACAACAATAAAAGATATCGCTCTCAGGAGAGTCTGTGAAGAGAAGAAGAATCTGGTGAGTTTCAAGTTTCTATTCGCACTGGGAAATGAATGACACTGTTAGGTTTAGCTGCAAAGGTAGCATTTTACTGTTGAAGAAATGCTGTATTTGTAGTTGAAGTGAGCTGTGAAAGTGGCAAACATTTAAGGACTTATCTGGAAAAGAGGAGAACAACAGAGCCTGAAGCCCCTCTTCTATGCTCTGCATTTTTTATATACGGTCTTGGCAGATTTTTGGTATCAGGTCTAAACTTTTTCGGCCGACTCTTATTGGGACAAGACCATGCTCTGCTTTTCAGTGTGAAAAAAGTAATAAGCCTGGTTAGTACCTGGATCAGAGAAAAAAACATGTTGCTGTGAAAAATAATGCTAGTGAGACCAGCAGGAAGTGTTCACTGCAAAAGGTATAACTTTTACTCTTTTTCTCTACATTACTCTGTCTGTGGAAATGTGCCTCCTGACCACACTGTTTTATGTGAGTTTTCTGTATGGCAGATCATCAATGCATATGTTAAAACATAAGCTCTTATTGTTATGAATATTAACATTAAAAGATGAAAAAATATTCTCAACTGTGCTACTGTGTTCCTACAAATTTCTCCGTTTACTGTGATCCATCAGGTGGTTTTAAAGAAGACATAGATAATCAAACAACAGGGTTTGTTTCTTATTTAATGCAGACAATTATACTTTAAATAAAAACATCCATTGACTGATATGAGCTACATTTAATAAAGTTTGAAGCATTTTAAGGGTGAGAAGAGTATTTTTGGATGTGAATATTATTTCCTTAACATCTACAGTAATGTGCTACTAATAAAATGCCCCAATGCGTTTTTTCAGGCCACCCCCTGAGATGTCATAACTGCTCCTCGAATAGGTCAGCGACTTAGGAGTCGAACTGGACTGCAAAAGTCGGTTTGTGCATACGGGACTGACCAGAACTTGGAAGGCACCTCTTTCTGCATCTTTTTTTGGTTAGCCTTCCCTCTCTCGCTCCCCTTGACAGGCATATTAGCAAGGGGGTTTGACACAATGTCTTCATTAATAGTCCACAGCGGCAAACTTTGGTAGACTGATATGTTGTCCCTGATGGTCTCTTTGGCACGCCATAGATGACTTTAACGTTGCGGGTCCCGACATGGAAGGAGGGTTTTCCAGCCCATACTTTCTAGTTCCCAAACTCACAGAAGGGTTGTGTCCAATCCTTGAGTAGCATCTTCTGAATGCTCGTCTCCTAAGATTAAAGACTAAAATTGATGATTCCTCTGAAGAACTTCCAGAGGTTCCTTGGGCATATGGCTTCTGCAGCAGCTGTTATTCTGCTTCGGTTACCCATATGAGACCACTTCAGTTTTGCTCAAATTCAGCTTGGCTCCAGTTCATTTGCGTGCATGGCGCTTAGCATTGTAAACGTTACACCCTGTTGCCACCTCCATCTTTGTCTTGAAAAAAACTATGCTTCCAAGTCTCTATGGTGCTGTATGCCCGAAGCGCAAATCTCTGAGTTTTGGACTGAGAAATAAAATTCTTAAGAGCATAAAATCACCTAGAGCTATTAGAGCTGTTTTTAGTTGTAAAGCACTTAGGAGAATGCTGCAGGGACATCACGTGTTGGTAAGGACAGACTAACCTCCCAGTGGATAGACGATAGTTTCATGCCACAACGAGCCATATTACATACATAGCGCATGTCTCTGAGGAAATGCTCCAGACACGAGTTACTGTTGCCAACTCCTCAGTAAGAAAAGTCGCTATTGGCTGACCCAAAAATCGCTAAAAGTCCCTAGATGACTTTATCATGTAAATTGCATAAATACATGCGTGACATCCATTCCCTGCCCCAATGGGTTTTATTACTACAACATAAAAGTAATGCATGTACACGTTTCATGTCATTAAATTAACACATATGACGTTATAAAACAAGCATGTAACGCTAAATAAAATTAAATAGTAATAAAAACATTGAGAACGGAATGAAGTAAATAACATGAAAGGTAACCTCTGTGATTTTAAACTAATCACGTCTTTAGATCAATTTTGATTTCACAGTTTGTGTCAAGAAGTAAAGTTTTTATTTTAGTGTCAAAAGGTTGGGCTACACACATTGCAGCAGTGTTTCTCTGAAGAGCTCATCAGCCAGAACAAAAAAAGCCGCTATAAGTCACCAGGAACAGCAGAAAAAGTCACTGATTTGTAGATTTGTCACTGTTGTTCATGAGGGCTTATTAGCACAGGGAACCATGGCTGATGATGTGATGGTATTTTAAACATTCCGCCATACTTTTCTTCATTATTTATTCTGTAAGTTGTTGCATATGTAGCACCCGTTTGCTAAATATGAAGCACATAAAGAGCAAATTTGAGTGATGACTATGCAATGAAAATGTGGTTTGACAATGGAGTCTGAAGATAGACAATTGACACTGTAATGTTTTAATAATTGCCAGCTTTATAAAATAGAATGACTTACCACTTGAAAAACAAATAAAACAAAACTAAAAACAGAAAAATAGTCTTAAGAATAGGATGTTAACAGATATACACTGTAGAAGGTAGACTGGTCTATACACTGAAGTAAAAAACGTTAATGGATCAAGGTGCACAAAAAAAAGTTTACGCAAGCACAGAGTTCTTCCAATGGTTTTATAATCAATTGTCTGTTTATTAAATGATCCCAAGTTAGTACTCATCAGACGCCTGCTCCAGGTTTGTGATGTGCAGTGAATTGATCCCACCTTAATGTAGGATAAAAAAATCTAAAGGATGAGACTGAAAATCCAGCGAGGTCCCAGATCCGTGGAGGCTCGCCATCCAACTTTTAGGGTTTCCAAAACACCTGAAAAATATGAGGTCAAATAATAATCTTTAAAGTTCAAACGATTGGGTAAACGCTGAGTCATTACAGCATTCAAATAGTTCAACTAAAATGAAAATAAATAGTACAAACACATGAAACTCAAAAACATAAGACACACTGAGACAATAATAATAATAATAATAATACATTTTATTTCAAGGTGCCTTTCTCAACACTCAAGGGCACTGTACAGAATCAAACAATTAAAAACAGGCAACATATAAACAAAAGAAGGATAAAAGACAATATAATACAAATAAAACAAAGGCAAGATTAAGTGGAGTATGCTATTTCGAAGAGATGGGTCTTAAGTCTGGATTTAAAAATTGATAAAGCTTCAAGGTTTTGAAGGTCAGGGGGGAGTGAGTTCCATAGATGGGGATCAGAGGCCCTGCTCCCCATGGTGCTGAAACGAGTAGGAGGAACTGTGAGGTGGATTGAAGAGGAAGACCTGAGTGAGCAGGCGTGTGTGGTTACATGAAGAAATTCAGTGAGATAAGTAAGAGGTAGGTTATGGATGGACTTGAATGTAATGCATAGGTTGTTTGTACTGGATGCAATATTGAACAGTGGAGCCAATAAAGCTGCTGCAGGACCGTGGAGATGTGGTGAATAGATGGAGTTTATCCAAGCAGCAGAGTTTTGGAGAAGTTGTAATTTATGGGTAGTTTTTTGAGGAAGACCATTGCAGTAGTAAAGACGTGAGGGGACCAAGCTATTTACAAGAACGGCGGCTGTGTGAGGCATGAGCGAAGGATGGAGACGGTTGATATTTCTGAGGTGGAAGTAAGCAGTGTGTGATATTATTGATGTGTGATTGGAATGAGAGAGTATTATCCATGATGAGGGTGTGATGAAGGAATTATCTATAGTGATTGAAAATCTGTCAGTTTTGTTTAATGTAGTTTTAGTGCCGATGAATAGGACCTCAGTTTTATTGCTGTTAAGTTTTAGAAAATTGGAGGAGAGCCAGGATTTGATTTCCTGAAGACAATGGGTGAGGGAGGAAGTTGGGAGGATGTCGACTGGTTTGGAGGAATTATAGAGCTGGGTGTTATCCACATAACAGTGGAAGTGTGTTATGTTTTCTGAAAATATGACCCAGGGAAAGGAAAAGAAGACGGCCAAGGACAGAGCCTTGGGGGACACATGAGGAAAGAGGGTAGTGCTGGAAAGAGTATGAACCAAGTTTGATGAACTGAGAGCGGGACGAAAGATTAGAAATGAACCAGTGAGAGGTGTGTGTGAGATGCCAGTAGAGATAAGTCTGTCAAGGAGGATGGTGTGATTAATTGTGTAAAAAGCTGCACTTAAATCCAGTAAAATGAGTATAGTTAAAAGTACATTGTCAGCCGCCAGTAGGAGATCATTTGTGATTTTAATTAAAGCTGTTTCATTACTGTGGAGGGGTCTGAAGCCGGATTGAAATGTTTCATACAGTTTATTATTGGTGAGGTGAGAGTCAAGTTGGGATGCAACAACTTTTTCAATTACTTTAGAGAGAAAAGGGAGGTTAGATATGGGGCGCATGTTATTAAAATCAGTTTTTTTGATGATTGGTGTAATTTCTTCAGTTTTGAATGAAGAAGGTACAATGCCTGTGGTCAGAAAAGAATGAAGAATAGATGTAATTAAGGAGATGAGAGATAAGACACAGGCTTTAACCAGGTAGGTGGGTACAGGATCTAATCAGCAGGTTGAGGATTTGGATTTATGGACCAGAGCTGATATTTCAGTAATTGGAGGAAGAGAAAATATGGAGGGCAGAGTGGTATGGATGTTGTAACAGAAAAGTTGACTGTAACAGATGTTGAGCTACTTGTATTGGGGCTTATTTGATCATGAATTATGTGTATTTTGTTGTTAAAGAAAGACATTATGGAATTACAGTAATCGATAGAGAGGAAATGAGCAGGAAAAAGGTTGGGAGGTTGGGTACTGTTACTTACAATAGAAAAAAGGGTTTTTGTATTCCCTTTGCTGTTGGTGATTAAAAAAAATAGATTGATTTGGCAGTGTTTATAGAGTCTTTTGTAATGGAGAATATGGCTTGCGTGCAGTTCCTTGTGAATAGTGAGGCCTGTTTCCCAAGTTAGCGGCCTTTAGCCTTGAGCTGACAGAGTTCAGGAGTAAACCAAGGAGCTGAGAGTGAAAAGGTGACCATTCTGGATTTGATGGGGGACAGAGAATTTGAAATATTTTGCAGGTGAGTATTATAGAACTGAACAAGATCATAAGGGGCAGATAAACTGTCTGGAGGAGGTACAGTGGTAATAGCGGAGGAGAGGCAACCTGACCCAGACTGTGCAGGGATTCCTCACCACCCTGCACCAGCCCTCGAAAACCCACCTCTTCTGCCTCTGTGGATCTCATGTAGTTTTGGAGGATGCACTTCGCCTTTACACACTTCTCCACAACATCTGGGTGTACCTCAATGAGACAACGGTACATCCTCCACCGTGAAGGCAGGATCCCGAACGCATTTTCCACCAGCAGCCAGGCCCTAGAGAGACAGCAATTAAACACGCGTTTCCCCTGGGAAAGTGCACGTCCAGGGAATGGCCGCATTAAATTCTTCCTGAGAGGAAAGGCTTCGTCTGCCACAAAGACATGGGTCTGTGGTCAGCTCCCAGGAGAAGGCAATCAGATGGCAGTTGGAGGGTTCCCCCCGCAGTTCTTGACCGAAGGCAGAGTTGGCCAGAATTCCTCCAACACTCGTCCGACCATATCCACTCGAAAACGGTAGTGTGAATCCACAACTGCAAGCAGAACCAGAAAAAACGTTCCCTTATAGAACTCGGATCCTGTGTGTGGGGGTGCAATAGATGCTTCCCATCTATTGCTCCAAAGCAGAGTGGGAAGTTCCACCTTGCCTAAAACCCTTCTGCGATGGAATCCATTCTGCTGTTGTGGGCACAGACACGAAGTCTTCCACAAGAGAATCCCAGATGGCAGTCACCACATCTGGGATAATGTTGGAAACTGTAGAGTCTCCAGTGGCAAGGAATCTGAAAGAACTATCATAGTTATAACTATAAATTGTGAATAACAAAGTATACATACTTTATGACCTCTAAAATTATTTTTTATATTACAATTACAAAAAAAAAAAAAAGATTTGTAATATTTTTTGCTTGGGCACATAACACCAGGTTGGTTAGATGTATTGCCAAAAAACTATTAATACACATTTTCATTTTAGAATCCACCAAATAAAACTGATTTGGATAACACAGCACCTGTACTAAAACAACAGTAAGCATACTTTTATAATTACTGTTATAAAATATGATAGCTTGTGCTATATTGTGTATGACATCACATATTGTGAATGACATCACAATATTTTAAAATATGAATAAGCCGTTATATAGTTATAACTATACATTGTGAATGAAAAACAATATACTTTGAGATGTAAAAAATTAGTTTACAATTAACAAAACAACCCTTGTATTATATCCCGATTGGACACATAATGTTAGGTTACCTGGATTACTAAAACAATATTAATAACACAATTTACCTTTACATATTCACAGTAAAATGCAGTGAAAACAAACTAAAAAAACAAACTGAAAACTCAAAATATCCAAAAATACCTTTATTTATTTAATCAACTCAGTCATTTGAAAGAGGTTTGCAAGGCTGTTACGTTTTGAGTGCTGTGTCAATTACGGTGTTATACAAATCCTAATGATTAAAGATATATAAGCTAGTTACTTTAAATGAGTGAGTAATATAAAATAACAACCTGCTTACCAGAGGCAGATGGACAAACGCTCAGCTGGTGGAATTGAGCGCCTGTAGTTCATATACTGACGACATATTCTCCCGCCGATTCGGGACAACAGGTTATCGAACTGGGCTCTGCTGAGCCTGAAGAACCGCTAACACCCACATTCATCCAGCCGTAGCTCATAGAGTTGATGAAATTCTCCAAGATGGGTGCGTCTCTGGAGGATCTAGTAAACCCAGATACGCCACTGAAAATGTCGGCGTTATTTTTCAGCCTTCCTACATAAATGAAGCTAAGCAACTCTCTCGATATACTCTGCGTCTGCCATTTTCCAGCACATTCTTGAAGCCCCTCCCCTGGAAAGCTCGCGACTGGATCCGCAATGTTCACGTAAGCAAAGGGCCTCACATCCTCACGCGAGTCGCGTGGGTGCACCACTGGTTTGAAAGCAGTCAGATAGTAGCGGGAAACACGTTCTGTTTAGTGTTTGATCTGAACGCCCTGTAAGTCACGACTTTACGGTTGTGGCTGGAGGACATAAGTCTTTGTTCCCTATTCTGGGAACGGTGGTTAAGAAAGGGACCGTTACGTTCCCCAACGGCCGGTCACTATGACTTATGTCGTGACGACTATGGGAACACCCTTCAAAATGCCAGAACCTAGGTCCACATCGCCGAAGGCCAGTCAAGCCAGGCACATCAAAAGTCCGGCACAAGCAGGCCCTCCTTCGCCTTGGCCTTAAGTATAGACTTAATTTTTATTTGGAAATTGGGCACTAATTTCAGAGCATCAATCTCAGAGCTGAAGAGAAACTCGCGGAGGACATACTCGCCACCTCGAAGGCTGGATTTAGAAATTCCGGGAGTTTATTACACGTATGGTTTCATTGAGGGACCTATGAAAAAATGTGCCTTGAACCACTAGGGAAAGGTCTTTTAGAGGGTAAATAGCATAGATATAACTAGCTAGAGCAATAGTTTTCGAGAGTTAGCCTTTCGGGGAACACAAGTGTACAGACGGTAGGAATACTCCGCTTACTCTACTAAGTCTGTTGGGGTGAGAGGAGCCAAAAAGCTGGAGGTTATCACCAGGGGCAAAAAAAGCACACGTATCACTAAGGAAGGCGCAACCCAAGCTGTACAGCCCTTCGTACATCTCAAGCAATGCTGGAACTGCAGGGGGAAAAGGACATCAGACGCTGTGGATGCGGTAGAGATGGCCTCCACTAGCCAGTGTGCCAATTTCTGTTTGGAGAAAGCCATTCCTATCATCAGCTGCCCTCCAAAGCTTACAAAGAGCTGATCAAAACTTTTAAGGTTCCGGGTCCTTTCGACAGTGCTCAAACTGGGCAATTGGGACCAAGGGCTGGTGCTGCCTCCTCTCTGGGCAGAGCTTGGAGGTTCACTAGCTGAGTTTTAAAGGGGATGGTAAGAACCTTGGGCACATATCCAGGCCGGGGCCTAAGAGTAACATGAGTATCACCAAGTTCAAACTTTAAGCAGGTCTCATTGACAGAGAGTGCCTGCAGTTCCCCCCACCCCTTTAATTGAGGCTAACGCAACCAGGAGTGCTATCCTAATTGTCAGACATTTAAGCTCTACTGATTCAAGCGGCTCAAATGGAGGACCTTGCAGTCCTCTAAGAACAATGGAAAGATCCCAGGAGGGAACAAAGGATGGCTTACAGGGTCTAACCCTTCTATCCCCTCTAAGGAATCTGACCGTTAACTCGTGTCAACCCAACGTGTTGCCTTCAACCGGAAGGTAAAAGGCAAAAATTGTAATGATATAAACCTTCAGGGTGGATGGACACACTCCTTGATCCAGACCCTCTTGAAGGAAGGTTAGCACAAGTTCAACGGGGCAGCTACTCGGGTCTACTTGGCGAGAGTGACACCAGTCTATGAACCAACCCCACTTGCCGGCATAACAGGCCTTAGTAGAGGGAGCTCGGGCAAGACACAGTATTTGAATCACAGAGTGTGGCAAGACCGGAGGTTCTCCGCAGTTTGATGTGCCAGACATGGAGATTCCAGAGGTCTGGGCACAAGAACATGTGCCCACATCCCTGGGTCAGAAGGTCCGACCGGAGGGGAACTGGCCAGGGAGGGACTATCACGAGGGAGCAGAGATCTACGAACCAAGGTCAGTTGCGCCAATAAGGTGCCACCACTAGGACCTCTGCCTCGTCCTCCTTGATCTTACAGAGCAAGGGTGCAAGAAGGCTCACTGGGGGAAATGCATATAGGCATTTATTACTGGGCCTGCAATGTGCCACCGCATCTATCCCAAAAGGAGCCTGGGAACGAGCGTAGAACAGCTGGCACTGAGCATTCTCTGGGGTGATGAACAGGTCTACCTTCGCTATACCAAAGCCTTCCCAGATCCACTGAACTGCCATGGAGTCACCATTCTCCTGACTGGAGTTTCCACCGAGGCAGTGCATTTGCTGGCTGGTTCAACCTGCTGGGGATATGGACTGCAACTAGGGACAGACCCCAATGCTGACTCATGGAGTAGTTTGCTAGCTAGAGCGAACAAACAGGGTATACATATCCTTTCTTATCGATTGGTATATGCCACCATCTCCTTGTTGTCCGTCCTGACTACCCTTGTGTCGTCCCTGCAGCATTCTCCTGAAGTGCTTTACAGCTAGGAACACTGGACATAGCGCTAGGCAAATTATGCTCCAATAAGCATAGTTCTTGGTCCAAAGCCCTGAGAGTTTGTGTTTCCGGCATACAGCATCCCACCCGGCCTTTGAAGCATTGGTAGTTACTACTACGCACCTGGCAGGTCCTCCAAGGGGTAAACTGGCATGGAGAAACTGAATATCCTTCCAAAGACGGAGATTGAGGAGGCAACGAGGTGTCATGTTCACCTTCCGTTGCCCTGGATGCGATGCTCATGACGGAACTCGGAAGTTGAGCCAAAGCTGGAGTGGTCTCATATGTAATAAGCCGAGCGGAATAACCGCTGCTGTGGAAGCCACATGACCACAGAGCCTCTTGAAGTTCTTAAGAGGGACCACTGATCTTGTACAGACTCTGCATGCTTCCTTCAGCAGGCTCAGGGGGCACTCTAGTTAGAGGCGCGCTCGCATGTTCAACAAGTTTAGCTCCATTCCCAGAAAAGATATGCTCTGGCCAGGGGTTAGACGGCTCTTTTCTGAGTTGATCTGAAGCCCCAGATGGCTGAGATGGCATAAGACCCTGTCTTCAGCCAGTAGTCTAAGTGAGCCAGGATTCTAACCTCTTCCGTATTAGTGGTACTAAAGCCGCGTCGATGACCTTTGTGAAGGTGCGAGGGAACAGAGACAAGCCGAAGGGGAGGGCGCAGTACTTATACAATCGACCTTCAAGCAGCATCCAGTTCCAACTGAGGAGGTCTCACTCGAGGCTGACTCCGACACGGAAGCTGAGACCTATCCAGACTGCATTGCATCAGACACCACACACTGGAATGTGTCTCTGAAACAAGAAATGCAATCCAAGCCTCCTGGTTGCGCACATAACCCAGGGAGTTTTTTTGCATGTTTAATGAAAAACTGAGACCTGATCTGTGGGTCCGCTGCCTGATGGGGTGTAGCACACCCTCCCTCCCAAGGGGGAGTGGGCTGGTGGTGAAGCCGGACTCCCTAGGAAGCCTGTCCTAGGGCTGCTTGGAATGGGAGCTCTTCCCTGGTGATGTTGGAGGGCCCCTGGACAGGAATGTTCCTCTGTCGATTTCTCGTAGCCGCTCTTGGTTGACGTTTCTGACGTGGGGGCTGAAGATCAAGGGAGGACTGAGGATGTTTTCTCCAGTGTTGAGCAGGCGGTGGGGGTGCCGACTTAGAAGGAAAGCTGCCACGACGCTTCCTACGTGGCGTCATGAATTCCCCCAGACCCTCCGCCTGCTTCCTGATCGAAGAGACCTGCGAAGTAAAGTCCTCTACGGCGACGTTGAAGAGGCCATCTGGTACCACAGTTGCGTTGAGGAAATGCTTCTGATTGTGTGGGAGCATCTCAGCATGTATCAACCAAAGATGGTGGCTGTGGACTACTTACGTAGACATCATGTGTCCAAGCGAGCTAGCTGCAACTTTCACAGCTACTTTTTGAGCTTGAGCACAAAGTCAGCAGCCGCTCTCAGATCCTCTGTAAGACCTGGGCCACAACTCCCCTCCTGCATATCGTTCAGGGCCTTGGCCTGGAACACCTGAAAGGCTGCCATGGCATGCAGGGCAGCAGCAGCAGCTTGACCCGTAGCAGTGTAAGCCCTCAAAATCAGGTCCAATGACCGACTTAGCTGGAAGGATGGAGGCCTCGGCTGTTCACGCCAGGCGGCAGGGTTATCTGAGCATAAGTGCACCGCCAGCACCTGCTATGGTTGGGGAATCACTTCATACCCCCTAGCTACCGTGCCGTCAAGGGGAACGAGAGAGGGGAGACTGACCAACCTCGTTTTATGAAGCGTCTTCCAAGTTTGGGTCAGTTCATAATGCACTTGGCAGGTGGGTATCATCCCGGCACAACCCCACAAACCACAAAACCTACAAAGCATCCGCCTTAAGTGCGCTCCCAGAAAGAATTGAGAGATCAACACAGTCTGATCCCTCAATCGCTGCCTCAGCATGTCTACGCCCAAGACAACCGAGGCAATGATCGTGACTCTCCAGCAATGCAATTGATTCACCGCATTCAACAGACTTGCACGGTCGCGACATGTTTGGAACACACTGGAAACAGTTGACTGGCAAACAAGTGCTTTACTAAAAAGGAATCATACTGGTTGGTGGAAGGCAGTGAAAGACTTGAAGTCTGGGGCAGTCAGCGATTCCTGCCTCTGGATCCGGTTGAAAAACCTTGCTTGTTGCTGTCGACTCACCATATCTCCAACTAATCCACACCGGGAATAATCCAACTGTTCTCTGTGGTTGTCTCTCACTGAGTCACTTGCGTGATGCGAAAGTAGGCTCCAACGAAAAACAGGAAGAGTGTCATGCTTTTGTCCGATTTGTGCAGGATAAGGTAATAAGGATAAGGGCAGTACATCTTATTGAAACACACAATTAAATCATATTTTTTATTAAATCATATTTTTTTTCACTTTGAAATGAAAGTACTAATATAATAAATAAAATGAAATTTGTGAAATTAATATTATAATTAAATGATAGCAAAAAAATTCAATACTGAAAGGTTTTAAACTTAAGTTTGTACATTTTACACTTGTGCTACACCTACAACATGCTTTTCATTTTAAATAAATGTTCTTAATTCCACACTAGTCCCTTGATTTTATGTCCAATTACCCTGCTTTTAGACCTGACCTAGAGATGTGGGCACAAACACCTGTGCCTAGACCTCTGGAACATTCATGTCTGGCACCTCAAGGAGTGGAAGACCCCTGGTTCATGCCATAATCTGAGGTCCAAACACTTGCTGGTGTGACTCTCGCCTAGTAAACCCAAGCAACTGCCTAGAGGAACTCAAGCTAATCTTTCTCCAAGAGCGTTGGATCTAGGACTGTCTCCATCCAGCACAGTTGAAGCCAACAATCTAAGACGACAAGAGTTAATGGTCAGCTTCCTCAGAGGGGCCAGAACGATTAGACCCTCTAGGCCATCTTTTGTTCCCTTACAATGATTACAGTTCAGGCCTGACGACACTCATGTTATCCTTAAGCCCAAGCTTGGACAAGTGCTCAAGGTTTCTACCATCCCCTTCAAAAAAACCTCCAAGCTCTGCCTAGAGAGGGGGCAACCGCTGGTCCCATTTCTGACCATTTAAACATCCATCCACTTTTCTTTTACCAAGGTCACATATAAGGAAAGTACATCTAAAACAAGACAAAAAAATCTTTTTCTGTTACGTTTATACTCCTTAATATTTTCTCATTCTTCAAACAAAAGGATTATATTTATGGTATGCTAATGTTTAATGTATTACACAATTAGCGACAGAGAGAGAATTTTGCATATCTCTCCAGAATATAGAAACAAACTTACATTGAAAGAAAGGTTTTTGAGGGTGTCAATTTCACGCTCACAAAAGGAACATTGATTAAGCTCCAAATTGAATTTCTTTCCTAAAAATTAGTTTATTGGATATATTTAATTTATAATCTTGAATTGAATTTCTTTAATTTTGGGTGGAAGCAGGTTACCTGACTGATCCATGAAATCAGCAAAAAGTATTCCAAATATTCCAAAAAGAAGTGTTGTGTTATGTTATTATCAACATAATTTTTAACCATATCATCTTTCCTCATATAGTGACACTTGTTTTTTCAAATAAAATTGAAGTTCACACTGTTCTTTTTACTTATTAAATTTGTTAAAATTGGTATGGAGAAGGCAGGGTAAATACATCTCAATTGACTGTCCATCTTAGATATAATAACGTCCTTCCAAAAAAGGTTATGTCTCTCTGAAGCCACCTGTTTAAAATTAAATCAACTGTAAGTTGATTTCACATTTGTTAACGTTTAATTGTAGTTCTGGGTATCTGGAGAAGCATTGTATAGCCAGAATCGCTAAAGGCACCTGATCAGCATCCTTCAGAAACAGAGTAGTATCATCCACAAGCCGACTTACTATTATCTTCCTTCCATTTATATTTATATTTCTTTAATAGTATTGAATTTAATCTAAATAGACACCATCCCTGCCACAATAATAAGCAGGAGGGGAGAACTACCACACCCTTGCTGAATACCTCTTTTAATGTAAAATCTAGGGCAAGTGCCCTGACCTAACACTACAGAGCTATTTATTCCTTTGTATAGCATTTCAATTTAGTTAATAAATTTCTTTCCAAAAACAAAAATTATTAATGTTTTCATAATAAACGAATGTTCTACTGAATCAAATGCCTTATAAAAGTCTAAAAATAAAATTAAACTTTTAATTTAAACATTTTGTTGTAATCTAGCAAATCCTAAACCAATCTAATATTATTATGAATTGACCTATCCTTTAGAAAACCAGATTGTGTCTTACTAATAGATGATAGCCCTTTCTTCAAATTATTTGCTAAAACCCCAGAAATAATTTTATAATCTGTATTTAATAAAGTAATAAAACGCAGGTTATCCAAAATTCTTTTATTTTTGCCAAATTTTGTAATGACGCCTTGTTCATACTTGTTAATTTGAGCGATACATTTTTCTACAGCGTTACAGAGCAGAGTTCTGTACTCTTTCCAAAATTTTTTATAAATATAATATTAAATATAAATATATATAAATATATATTATATATAATAAATATAATATAAATTATAAATTTTGCTAAACCTACTTTAATCACACAAAACTAACTCCTCGGACTTAGCTCTTTTAAGATTGCTATTGCACAACTAGTCTAACCAAAACAACTCTTTGATTTGTCTTGTCTAACAGTTAGACATAAAAAAATAATAAGAATAATTTTTTTTTATATTGAATTCATAAAATAAAAAAGAATACTATTAATAACAACCTAGTTCTTCTTGGAGGAGTGCAACCAATTGTTTTCAAATAATTAATTAGACAAAATACTCATTACTACAACTTTTACTACAAACACAAATTTGGCTCTTTCGGTTCAGCTTCCCTTGTGACTGACGGTGCTGTTCAAGGCCGATCAATCCATTGAAGGCTAAACTGTAAAATATTTTTAGCTTCCGTTTCAGCTGTCTCTGTGAATGACTGACCTGCTCAAGGCTGATCAATCCAAAGAAGGCTAAACTGAAAAATAAGCTGAACAAATAAGTTATAACAAACTTAGAGAAAAAAAACATTTGTTAATAATTTTGAAACTCTATAAATTAAATAATCAATATTAAGATTCATATAAATAAATAAACGAATTACTTGTTTCCTTAAACCTACAACCTATTTAAACACCAAGCTAATTTGGCTTCGAAGCTCGCTTTTATTTATTAACAGAGTTATTGTAGTCTATAGTTTAGTGCAGCTAAAAAGTTTAACTCCTGTTTAATTAAATAAATAATAATAACCTAAACAATATTGATAAAGCAGATAGATATTACTCTACATAATATGGCCTTACCACACTGTTCCTCACCAAATTGCGAAGATCAGGAGTCATTCGATCTCAGCATCATCACATCCCAATTAGCAGATATTGAGCTTCAGATCAGCCTCTTACAGGCCAAAAGATCCAAGCTCAAGGAACAATGTGTGGCAATCCCCGCTCGTAAAAATTCTAATAGTACTTCACCATTTGTGCTCAGAAGGACACATGCTGCTGCAGTAAACTGCATGCCACCACTGGACCATCACAGTCCCGCTTTTTTGTTTTATGAACAGAAGAGGAGAAGGCAAACCCATCCCCGGGGGGCCTTCACTCCTCCCGCGCAACCAAGTTTTGAGATCCGCATCCAAAACCGGTTCACAGTTCTCAGCGAACCTGAGATGTACACTCTGGTGATTGGCGGATCCATTGTTCGGCACATCCAGGCGACTGTCGGTACAAACAAAGCATGTACTCACTGCTTCCCCGGTGCTAGGGTTCCTGACTAAGCCGCACGTTTACCTGCAATCCTGGTCCTGCACGTCGGCTCTAATGATACGTCTCATCATCAGTCAGAGGTGCTAAAAGCGGATCACAGTAAACTGATCCGCACTGCTCGCTGCCTGTCACCCGCAACCCAAATTATCGTCTCTGGCCAACGTATCGAAGGGGAACCGATAAATTCAGCAGACTTTTTGCGCTCAGAGTGGCTCACCACCTTCTGTCGAGAAGAGCAGTTACTGTTTGTTGACGACTGGAATCTCTTCTGGGAGTGCCCTAAACTTTTCCGTCCCGATAGCCTCCATCCAAGCAAGCTAGGCTCTAAACTTCTGTCAGATAACATCTCTAGGGCCCTTATTAGCATCTGACTAAATAATTCTAAATATAACACCTTAGAACATTTGCTATCGAAACATTGTCCATACCAAGAAAACATAAAACAACTAAAAACAACAAATTGCTTAACACCAATAATCTGATCAATATAAAATTAGACTTCAAATTATACAACTCGCAAATGCAAACGTTCTCTCTAAAATTTTGTCTCCTAAACATCAGATCTCTTACACCCAAAGCTGTAATCATAAATGAATTAATCTCAGAACTTAACCTTGACATACTGTGCCTAACTGAAACATGGCTCACTTCAAATGATTATTTTGGATTAAATGAAGCGACACCCAAAAATTTCTGTTACAATCATGAACCGCGCTCAACTGGTCGTGGTGGGGGCATTGCCACAATATTTAGAGATAACCTAAACACAACCAAAAAGACAGAACATAAATTTTAATCCTTCGAAGTACTTGTGCTCCATATTACACCGGCAGAATCAAAACAAAGATGTGCATTCTCTGTAATATTAGCTGTTGTCTACAGGCCACCAAAACATAATTGTAGCTTTCTTCAAGAATTCGCTGATTTTGTCGCACATCTTTTGGTCGAAGCAGATAAAATACTGATTTTTGGAGACTTTAACACCCATATCGATGACAAAAAAGACTCGTTGGGTTTAGCCCTTACAGACCTCCTAAAATCCTGTGGGTTTAAGCAAAATGTGCTCGGCGCAACTCACTGTCTAAACCACACTCTAGATTTGTTTCTATCTCATGGCATTGTCCTTAGTGACATTGTTATATCGCCTCAAAGTGAGGACATCTCAGACCACTATCTTGTATCTTGTGTTATGCAAACTATAAACATTAGCAGTAGCATTCAACGCTACCAACTAGGGGGAAATATAAACCAAAATACTAAAGAAGCATTTATAAGAAACCTACCAGATATTACTCACCTTTCTAGTGTACCTGCAGATGAAAATGAACTTGAAACAAACCTACAGTATTAATAATATTCTCACTAGCACCCTAGACACTGTAGCCTCGCTTAAACTAAAACAATCAAAGATAGACAGGCCACTCTGTGGTCTGATGATAATACAAAGGTGCTAAAAAGACAAACCAGAAACTATGAGCGCAAATGGGGGAAAAAAAAACTAGATTGGAAGTATTCAAAATTGCCTGGAAAGAGAGCATGTCTAAATATAGACTAGGACTAAAAAGTGCAAGAACTAACTAGTATCACAAATTAATAAAAACAAATCAAAATAATCCACGCCTCTGGCCATACAGGACCGACGTTGGACACCCCTGTACTAAACAGTCAAACAATGATAGATTCAAATGCAGCTATAAAATTTAGCAGCAATGATTTTATGAATTATTTCTTAAATAAAATTACATCTATTAGATGCAAAATTACTAAAACTCATATTCAATCTAAGCAGCTTAACTCAAATTCTATTCCTTTGACTCACTCGCTGCAAAAATTTTCAAATATTGACCTGAAAAAACTGCTAAAAATAATCATAGCATCTAAATCAACAACATGCTCTCTCGATCCTGTACCAACAAAATTACTGAAAAAATTGCTACAAATAGCTCAATAACCATTTCTGAATATTATAAACTCATCTCTATTGCTAGGTTACGTTCCTAAACAGCTCAAAAATCCAGTAATTAAACCACAAATCAAGATCAAGAAAACACACCTGGATCCTACTGAGTTATTCAACTAAGCCAATCATTCATTCATTCATCTTCATGTCGGCTTTATTCCCTTTCGGGGTCGCCACAGCAGAATGAACCGCCATCTCTCTGGCAATTTGTTTTACGCAGCGGATGCCCTTCACAGCCGCAACCCATTGCTGGGAAACATTCACACACACATTCACACTATGGGCAATCGTTCTTATTCAATTCACTTATACTGCATGTCTTTGGACTTGTGGGGAAACCGGAGCACCCGGAGAAAACCCACGCAATCACGGGGAGAACATGCAAACTCCACACAGAAATGCCACCTGCCCCAGCCGAGCCTAGAACCAGCGACCTTCTTGCTGTGAGACGACCGTGCTACCCACTGCGCCACCGTGACGCTAAGCCAATCACTAACCTTCTATTCTTGTCAAAAATTACTAGAGAAAGTTGTAATAGCACAGCAATAGCACAGCTCAGCTCCTTATAGAAGAGCAACTTTTATGAAGATCTTCAATCTGGAGTTAGAGCATATCACAGCAAAGAGACTCATCCTGCACCTGATGCTGATCACCTGTTTGATGTCTGTAAAATTTTTCTAAACATTGTTTTTCGTTTGTTAGTTTATTTTTTTATTTGTTTTGTTTTGTTTTTGTTTGGATTTTTTCAGGTGCTGTCCGGCAAACTTTTTGTCTTAAGTTTGTATATTTATGCTGGGAAGGTGACAATCATCTGCCTCAGTCAGCAAAGCTCCCAGGCACCTCACATAGGGAAATCCTATTTACCCTATCTGATCCACACTAGGACTTTGTGAAGCTGCTTTGAAAGCAATTGCTAAAAAAGCGCTAGATAAAAACTTGATTGATTGATTCAAGCGGCCTAGGTTCAACATGCTCATTGACTCCCGTATCCAGGACAGGTTTTTTTTTTAAAGCCCTTGTTTTGCGCTACAGGGAACTAGACCATCTAAACCAATTAGGGTTTCGGGTCAACCTAGAAAAGAGCCACCTAACCTGGTGAGAGCATCTCTATTCTAGGCATGGAGCTGAATTCATTAAGTATGTGACCGTGCCTTTAATTCTTACTGCGTTACTACACCCTCCTGAGTTGTTGGTCCCTTTGCACTGGTGTTCCCTTAGGATTAAACACCAAATGTGTAGTAGTGTTGACGGGTACCTCCAAGAACGGATTGGGTCACAGGCTTAGGGTCTCAAAGTCAAGCAAGCTGGCATATACATTGGCAAGATTTGTGGCCAGTGTTTCTCAGTTCATTATTTCAAACACCTCTTATGTGGACACCATATGTTGGTCTGGATAGACAACATGGCAATGGTAGTGTACATGAATCAATAAGCAGAAAATCCATTTATCCACACTCGCTTGCTACCTGCTCTTTTGGAGTCAGTACATGTTTCTGTCCCTGTCAACAGGATCTGTCCATACTCAAAATGCTACTCCCCTGCAGGAAATGTAGTTATTACCATTGTACCAATGACCTACCCCCTCTTCTAACACTCCCCAATACTAACTTCATGTCCATGTTTGTTACCAAATGGTTGTGGTCTGCTGTGTTTGCTCATTTTCTGATGTATTCCTATTGTTATAAAAGATTTTTATGCAGACACAGATTAGTGATTGCAGCACTGAGACAACACACTAAAGCAAATGACCAATGCATACACTTCAGTTTTCAGATTTTCTATTAAGCATGATGGGATTTATTGTTGAATCTCTGCATACAGAGGGAGAAAGAAAATAAAAGGCTTCCTCCTCCTTCTGGACCAATACATGCATGCGGATCTGTTCACAGCTCTTACACACAAACATCAAAAAGTCCAGGCTGTCATTTAAACAACAAAGAATTTGGACTATTTTATTTTATGACCCTTGTATTGTGTTTTTATTGTAATTTTTTTATTGTGTTTATGAATACAACAAATAACGTAACTGGAACAGTCAAAGGTCAGTGTTTTAAGACATAACGAATACAGAGTAGCCTTAGCAGTGAATCCATGTTGTTATGTAGACAAAATATTGATCTTTGTTTTATTATGAGCACTTGAGTGTACCTATTATCCCTTTGAAAGGTTCATTATTTGGTTATGGAAATCTGCAGCAACAGGTCATGCATCCAAAGTCTAAAAAAACGTTTTAGTTCACTTTTAGTATACGTTGAAATAATTTGAATATTTGCGCAATGCAATCGGAACTGCTTGCAGAGCTGTTGTTTTAACTTTGCATCTGCACCAGTACTGCATGAGTCTGAACCATCTCTCAGTGTATAATGTTTCAGAATATATTTAAACGCCACAAAAACAGACAGAGCAGACTGGACATCATGCCAACAAGAGCTTACACTTGATTGCGTGTATTATGAGAAAAAAAAAATTGAGCTTTCACTTAATTGTTTGCATTATGAGGAAAATAACAAGAAGAGCTTCCAGTTGATCAAGTGTATGTGTGAAATAGCAACCAAAATGTTCACTTGATCATATTTATTGGGAAAAATAGAAGCTCCAGCACTGATTTCTCATAGAAAATGAGTTACACTGAGTTAGAGGTCATTTTGAGGGTTTTATGAATACTCTATGAAAACAAATTCTAAGGGGCATCACCTAGTTTACCTAGATTGTCAGATCTCACACCAAGTAATAGGTGGAGATGAGGCAAAGTGATGAACCAGTTAACAGTAGGAAACAGTAGGAGGCTGTGACTAACAGAGTTAAATGGTTAAATTCAGCCAGTCTATGATTTTAATAGGGACATTTTTTTCATTAATATCAGTTATTTATTTGATCCACATTACCTGACGTTCTAAGCAACCTACTATACTGGATGTCTTTCCAAAACGAGAAGGGGTGTAACCATGTACCATGATCAACTGACAACACAGAAAGTAATTAATTATAAACCAACATATTTATAGCAAATTTGACAATTAAAAGATATCAAAGGCCGAAATATATTTTGGCACATAAATGAGAACTAAATCCAGTGTGTGCTTGATGTCTGTCATTGAAGAACCAGCCATTTCAGCAAATTACATTTTCTTTCTGAGCAGGTAGCACTTAAATTATTGACAAACACATAACTGACATTTTCAACCTTGACAAGTATATGTACAAGGGGAAATATATGTACTGTCTCCTCAAGAACATCCTGCTCAACGTTGTCAGAAAAACCAAAACGACAGGGTCAAGCACTGAAAAAAGTATATATTCCCCACAGCAAAACAGATCAATCAGAACTCTGTTTAAGAATTATAAAGATACTGTTAACTTAATCCAAACTTGAAAAATGGATGTGATGTTTTCAAGTAATGCATGGCCTCAAGGGCTTTTACTGTTCCACTGAGAGGAGTGTGTGCTCAGTGGCTGAGATCTAAAACTAAAATCAGATCAACACACAAGAGGAAGAGTTCAGTGTTCATACACATCAAAGCTTAACAAACATCGCCCCAAGACAATTTAGTCCCTGACCTTTACATCGAAACTGGAAAGGACACCTAAATTTGCAGGAATTCAAAAGCACACATAGGTACTACAGACACATATTATCATAAAAACTTGGTGAGGGTGGCAATCTTGTTCTTAGATAATGAACTTAGAAAAAATATACATAAAATGTGTGAGTGTTTTCTTCAGGAATAATATTTCTTTAGTGAAAAAGATTCTTTTTTCTAACAATGTCTGAAAAGTTTACTAATAGGTAAGAATAAAAATTCCAAACCTTTACAACAGGCCAGTAATGTGGCTGTCCCAGCAGCTTGGTGATTGCAGGGATCCCATAGTGCAATCGCACAGCATTCTGGGCCAGCTCTGCATCGGGATGACGACTGGTGAGGTGGCGCAGGGCACAAACAGCTGGCTCGGCTACATCCTCTTTCTCTCCAGCTCGGAGAACAGCATGAATGAGTGCCTCCACTCCCCCACTCTGGGTCACCAGGGCTTTATTTCGCCCATTGTTGCAGGTGAGGTTGGACAAAATGCCAGTAGCACATGTCAGCATGTTCACATCGTCTGAGCCCAAATGACTGACCAGGATTTGCAGCAGACCCTCCAGCCCTTCCTGTCAGTATACACAGGGAGAACATGTCATTTCCTGTTAAGAAGAAACTACATCTAATAATTTATCTACAATTTGTATCTATGCAGAAAATGGCCATTGTTTGGCTCTTTTCAGTACATTTCTTTAATTAAAAAAAAAGTAGTTCTAGTATTTCTTTATAGCACTTATTTTTGAGGCCAGGGGCTGCAAATTGGCATCGATAATCTCAGGTCTCGTAGGGGTCTTGGTCTCAATCAACTCTGGTCTCAGCTAGGTCTTGGTATAAATAATCTCAGGTTTCGGTGGGGTCTTGGTCTCGAAAAACCCTGGTCTCAGCTAGGTCTTGATATCGATAATCTTAGGTCTCAGAGGTATTGGTCAGAATAAATCTCAGGTCTCACCTGCTTCTTGGTTAAAATAATCTCAAGTTTTAGCTGGGTCTTGATCTTGATATTCTGAAGTTTTGGTCTTGGTCTTGGCAATGTTAGGTCTCGGCTGAGCTTCGGTCGCAATAATCTTAGATCTCAGCTGCGTCTTGGTCTAAATATTATCAGGTCTTTTCTGCCTCTTGGTCTCAATAATCACATGTTTCAGGTGGATCTTGGTATCAATAATCTTTGGCCTTGGATAGGTCTTGGTCTTGATAATCTCAGGGTTTGGCTGGGTCTTGGCCTCGGTCATCTCAGTTCTCGACTGGGTGTTTGTCTGAATGCTATGTGGCCTCTGATGGTTCTTGGTCTTTTTACTCTCTGGCCTTGGATGAGTCTTGGTTTTGATAATCTCAAGTCGCAACTGGGCCTTGGACTTAATACTCTCCATTCTCAGATCGGTCATGGACTCAATATTCCCTGGTCTCTACAGGGTGTTGGTACTCTTCACTGAGTTATCATCTTAGTACTCTCCAGTCTCTAATGCATCGTTATTTCCTTACTATGTTGTCTTAGTCTCAATACTCTCTGATCTTAGTATCTTTGTATCAGCTGAGACTGTTTCCTTGTTTATAGCTATTGTGTTGGCAGCTGAATGTTTAAAGAATTACAGATTATTTTTCTTTTACCTTATTTAAGCATAGGTCATTTAAATAACTTATTTATTCACCAAAAACATATTTACATATGTTATTCTTATATGATGGACTAGGCAAAAAATCATTACTCAAACACAAATATACCAGATTTGGAAATCTCAGATGACTTGTACAAAAATACTTTTTGATATGCAAGAAATATGTTTTTGTGCTTGTCCTAGACATACATTCAGAAATAAGTTCAGATGCAAAAGAGTCTACAACCACTTTTCAAACGACTAATTAACAGCACTGAATGAAACTGAGTCAGTTCTTTGGTCTCTCTCTCTCTTGGGTTTCTGTAACAACTCTGGTTGTCCACCATGTGTCTCTTTTCTAAGTTAAACTGAAGCTTGACAGCAATTATACAGAGAGCATCAGAGCCTCATAAGAACTGACACATTCATCTGCACATTGTTGGTAACAAGAAAAGGAAACAATGTATTTAGGTAGACATATAAAAAATATTGTCAAGGCTACACTAATAACATGGATAAAGTAAGAAATACATTTCGAAACAAAAATTTACTCTGGAAAAAGTAGAATTTTTTGATTGTGAATAAAGGGTTGTACAAACAAAGATTAGGTTGATTGATTGGTTCAGCGGTTGACTGAAACTAACAGCATAAGAGAAATGAGAATGTCACAGCGTGACAAGGAGCAGGTGTGGGGAGTTGTGGCTATTAGTGTTCATCAGAAACTCAATTGAAGCGCATGCCTTACACCACAATTACAAAGTTAAGATAGGTTTAAATTTAAATAAGATTTTTAAATCAGATGTGACCTGAATCTGATATTTTCATGTCTGAACATCTTACTTATGATTTTTAAAGCTTTTCCTAAATTAATGTTGTCCAAATAGGACAAATATCAGATTTTTGCAATGCGACCTCAGTCTCATTGGCAATGTCACATTTTTCTGGGATTCGCGACATCGAGTGCAATTTAAATATGGTTTTTCAATCAATCAAGTTTTTATATAGCACTTCTATAGCAATTCCTTTGAAAGCAGCTTCACAAAGTCCTCATGAGGATCAGGTAGAGTAAATAGGAGTTCCCTCTGTGAGGGGACTCTTGCAGACTGAGGCAGGTGCTAGTCACCTGCCCAGCATAAAGAATATACAAACTTAATATCCATCGGCGAATGGTTTGCCGGACAGGACCTGAAAAAACAAAACAAACAAAGACAAAACAGAAACTAACAAATGGAAAACAACGGTTAGAAAACTGTAACATAGACAACAAACAAGTGATCAGCATCAGCTGCAGCATGAGAGATAAATGATGAGGAGAGGTTAGACAGGAACATTGAACCACATTGTTTTTTCAACAGTTTGTATGTATATAGTGCTCAGACGCCAGATCAGTTTAGACAAATACCCAGAGATAATTATTCAAATGCTAGATTAAACAGATATGTTTTTAATTTAGTTTTGAACTCTGTGAGCATAGCTGAGCTCCGGACAACATCCGGGAGTTTATTCCAGAGCTTCGGGGTTCTTTAAGGAGAATTCTCTACCACCTCTTGTGGATTTACTAACCTTCGGTATAATCAATAGTCCTGCTTCTTGTGATCGGAGAGAGCGAGCTGGAATATATCGTGAGAGGAGACTGCTCAGGTAGGCCGGAGCCAAGCCATTCAGTGCCTTAAAGGCAAGGAGCAGTATCTTGTAGTCAATGCGATATTGTACAAGAAGCCAATGAAGAGAGCACAAAACCGGTGTAATGTGGTCATATTTCTTTGTTCTTGTGAGAACTGTAGCTACTGCGTTCTGGACTAACTGTAATTTTCATAGCATGGCAGCCAAACAGCTGGCTAACAGAACGTTACAATAATCCATTCTGGAGGTTATGAAAGCATGCACTAATGTTTCTGCATCTACGATAGACAGCATGTTCCCACAATATTCCAGAGGTGAAAGAAGGCAGTCTTAGAAACATAAGAGATATGGTTCTTAAACGTCAGTTCACTATCTATAATAACGCCAAGATTTTTAACTGTAGTGGAAAAGTTAACAGTGTGTCCCCCCAGTTCCATATTTAAAACTGAGAGATTCTGTAATTGCTTTTTAGAGCCAACAAGTAATATTTCTGTTTTATCGGGCATTAGAATTATATTTATTAGAACATTTTCATTCATCCAATCATTGATATCAGTAACATATTATGAGATCTTATTTAGCTTTAAAGGGTTTTACTGTGCTATAAAGCTGGGTGTCTTCTGCATAGCAATGGAAACTAACCCCATGTCGTCTAATAATTTTGCCAAGGGGCAGCATGTATATTGAGAATAATATGGGTCCCAAAACGTATCCTTGAGGAACTATATACTCTATTGCTATTATGTCCGATGAGTCTCCATTTACATGAAAAAACTGACTCCAGTCAGAGAGGTAAGAGTTAAATCATCTTAGAGCCTGGCCCTGGATGCCTGCATCATTCTCTAGTCTCTCTCGAAGAATCCTGTGATCTATCGTATCGAAGGCTGCACCGAGATCTAGCAGAACTAGAAGAGAGATATTCCCTTGATCCCAATCAAGTAATAGATCGTTTTAAATTTTAACCAGCGCAGTCTCTGTGCTGTGATACGCTCTGAATCCAGATTGAAGATCTTCATAACAGTTGCTCTTCTGTAAGAAGAAGCTGAGCTGTGCTATAACAACTTTCTCTAATATTTGTGATTATTTTTAGCAGTTCTTTCAGGTCAATATTGGATTCACAGTGATTGAGGCAAAGGCATAGATTTTGAGTTAAACTGCTTAGACTGAATATGAGTTTTAGTGATTTTGCATAGATGTAATTTTATTTCAGAAATAATTCATAAAATCATTGCTGCTAAATTTTATAGCTGCATTTGAATAGTTTCAAATAAGAGGCTTGGGTTATTTTGATTTGTTTCTATTAATTTGTGATAGTAGTTAGTTCTTGCACTTTTTAGTGGTAGTCTATATTTAGACATGCTCTCTTTCCTGGCAATTTTGAATACTTCGAATCTAGTTTTTTTTCTATTTACGCTCATAGTTTCTGGTTTTTCTTTTTTTTTCAACTACATAAGTACAAGTATTTTTCACTGATACTGTATACAAGAAAATCCTCGTATCATAAGTAACAGATGTTTTTTAAGTTTGCAAAGGCAGAAGTCCCCTAGGGCGTTAACGGATTTCATTAATGAGTCGATATTTTGGCAAGCTAAATACTTTTGTTATTCCTTTAATGAGCAAATATTATAAACATGTCCATCACAAACAGAATTCTCAGTGAGCCCAGACAACCATAGAATTATTCCTTTAAAAAATGTGTATGCAAAAACACATGACCTTCTATGAATTCTGGTAGACATAATTTTCTGGAGTGCTTAAAGGAGGTTTCTCTGGGATTTAGTTAATAATCGCCCCCGAGTTTCTTCATGTCCAGGGGGAGACTTTGTCATTTTGGGGCCAAAGGTATACAAATACCCAGGGGCACCTATTTTTTAATTTATAAAAAAAGTATGAAATAACTTTTATAAAAATATTTGCATGTAACAAATTACATTTTATGTAAGACTTTGTGATCCCTCGTGCCAGAAACAGGAAATTTCCTTGTTTTAAAGTGTCAGGGTGCGGAGGCCAAAAGAGGAATGCAGACCCCGAATGCGTGACATTCTTGTTTAATATTTTATATTAATAATAATTTAATAATAATAACAAGCCTAGGGAAGGTAGGGCAATCAAAACAAACCCCACAAGGGAGAAAACAATGAATAATATACAAACTGAAACCAAGCTAAACAGAAAGACAAAATAACAGCACAAGCACGAATACAAGCAGGAGCAACACACCAGGAACAATGCACCGATAAGGAGTAATGAACTGCAAGCAAAAGAAAACTGAGGGAAGCTTATAAAGGGAAACCAATCAAACCTAACGAGGGAAACTACAGGTATTCTAACTGAAAGCTCTAACCAGGAAATGACAAGGGCGGGGAAAGGTAGGAAAAAACAAGACCATGTGCAAAAACAAACAAAACAAATTAAAGATAGCCTTCGTCAGTCACATGACTTGGAGGTAGCATGGAAAAAAAATTAAAGAATGATGATTGAACACATGGTAAAACCAAAACTGAGGGAAGGACTTTGATCCCTGGCGACAAAGGTCTACAAACAAGATACTCGGCAGATCCTGACAAAAAGTAAGTTTCAAACTATCACATCGAATTTAGAATCATGCTTGAATTGGGACCTCATCACACCATCCCATTTCTATTTTTACATCTTGCATAATAATCTGGATTACACCAGCATAGTATGATTCTTAATTGAGTAGCCTAAAAATATTTCTGCAGTGAGGGGAGCACAACACCTCTTTTCTCAGCTGCAATGTTTTAAACCTCTCTCTTGGTCTTCTTCCTTACCAAATAAGTCTGGAGATAGTTTATTCCCATTCTAAAAATTATTTTCTTGATAGAATATTTGGTAATGATTGAAATAGATATAATAATCTGGGCAGTATAATTTGTTTGATTGAGTCCCATAATAAAAAAAGATATCAAGTTCCATCTGGCAATGTCGGATTTGATATTTTTACTGTTAGGTCCATAATTCTTCTAAATCCCTCAGGTCCTTTGATATTTTTATTCTCAAATACTTATACTTATTATCTCAAATACATTTTCTGTCCCATTTTAAAGATAAATATTGTGTAATGTCTTTCGCCATTTTATAATTAAAAGTTAATATCTGAGTTTTTTGAATACTCAACTTAAATCCGGAGAGAGACCCATATATTTAAAATAGGATATATGTTCCAAATAGGGAACAAATACTTATGTCAGTGACTACTATCGGAAGCTCCGCTAGGAGTGCTCTACTCTCTCCATACTTTTTAAAATGCTAATCAGTGAACGCACTGATGGTCACATGATCATTCCTTCACGCATAAGGTGGACACAAGCATGACGCTCTTTCTGTTGTGAAGCTGGAGCCGTACTCACCCCCTAAGCAACCAGACTTAGTCACGACCTTAAGGCTGTGGCTGGGGGACGTAACAGGGGTTTCGAAAGTAACCCTTATATTCCCCATCAATCGGTCACTAAGACTTATGTCGGTGACGACTATGGGAACGTGCCACAGCGCCTTCCACATCAGCCGACAGCCAAGCAAGCCGGGCACGTCAGTAGTCCGACACCGAGCGGGCCCTCCTCTGCCCTGGTCTTAAGTATAGACTTAATTTTTAATTGGCAATCGAATGATAATTCTCTCATCCGACTCATACCAGAGGCTTGATGTGCCCGACAGGGGATTCCAGAGGTGCTTTTGCCCACATCCATGGGTCAGTAGGTCCTACCACATGGGGACTTGCCAGGGAGGGACTGTCACGAGGGAGCAAAGTTCTTCGAACCAAGGTCAGTTAATAAGGTGGCACCACTAGGACCTCTGCCTCGTCCTCCCTGATCTTGCACTGGTGGAGACGTATATATGCGTTTCTTCCTGGGCCAGCAATGCATCAGTGGAGCCTGGGACAAAGCATAGAACAGCCGGCAATGAGCATTCTCTGGGGTGGTCAACAGGTCTACCTCCGCTATTCCAAAGCGTTCCCAGATCTGCTTGACTGCTAAGGGATGGAGTCATCATTCTCCTGACCTGGGTTTCCACCAAGACAGAGCTGCTGTCTGGTTAAACCTAGTAGGGATTTGGAATGCAACTAGAGACAGACCCCAATGCTGACACTAGAGGAGCAGTTTGTGAGCAAGAGCCGACAAACAGGGTTAACATATCCCTCCTTGTCGATTGATATACACCACCGCCGCCGTGTTGTCCATCCTGACAAACACGTGATGTCTCTGCAGCATTCTCCTGCAATGCTTTACAGCTAGGAACACTGACCATAGCTCTAGGCGAATTATGCTCCAGGAAGCATGTATCGCTGTCCAAAATCCTGAGATTTTGTGCACATCACCTGGTCTTTGAAGCATCGATAGTGACTACTACGCACCTGGCAGTGTGGACAAAGGGACCCCGGCACGGAGGAAGCCAAACATCTTTTCAAAGACGGTGGAGGCGGCAATGAGGTGTCACATTTACCTTCAGTTGGCCAGGACGCTATATTTGCGACGGAACTCGGAACTTGAGCCAAAGCTGGAGTGGTCTCATATGTAATAAGCCGAGCGGAATAACCGCTGCTGTAGAAGCCACATGACCACGGAGCCTCTGGAAGTTCTTCAGAAGGACCATTAATCTTGTACAGACTCTGCGTGCTGCCTTAAGCAGGCTCAGGGCGTGCTCTCGAAAAAGGCATGCTCGCATGTTCAACAACTTTAGCTCCATACCCAGAAAAGATATGCTCTGGCCAGGGGTTAGACGGCTCTTTTCGGAGTTGATCCGAAGAGCCAGATGGCTGAGGTGGCATAAGACCCTGTCTCTGTGGCGAATCAACTGGGACTGCGTCTGGGCCAGCATCAGCCAGTCGTCCAAGTAAGCCAGGATTTGAACCTCTTCCCATATTAATGGTACTAAAGCCGCCTCGATCACCTTTGTGAAGGAGCGACAAGCTGAAGGGGAGGACACAGTACTGATAAACTCGACCTTTGAGGTCAAACTGAAGAGGGGGTCTGTGCCAAGGGAGTATACTCACGTGAAAATATGCATCCTTCAGATCTACTGTAGCGAACTAATCCCCTGGACGGACTGAGTGGACCGTCTGAGATATCATTCTGAACAAAAGTCTCAGAAGATGAGCGTTCAGACAACACAGGTCGGGGATTAGAACCTGCCTGTGCATTTGGAAACTAGAACCCACGAACTAGCGGACTTAGCAATGGGATCTAAAGAGAGCCTAGTTGGAGACCTACATGGACATTAAGGCTCGACTTAGCCGAGGAGGTCTAACTCAAGGGTGACTCTGACACGGAAGCTGAGAGCTGAGAAGCTTTGTCTTACTTGTTGCAGCCATTCTATACATTGTCAGAAATAGAAGAAATAACTGTTCAACCAATTTATGCTGCTGTTGGGGTAATATTACTCTAGCCTCAGTTCAGCATCCTCTTTTATTTTGTTAAAGTTTTTGTAGTTTACTGTTTGCACCCTTGTTTTTCAGCAAGTCAGCATGATTCTGTCTCTCCGAAAGGTATCCACAGGGTAATGTGCAGATAGTAACTACAGCTCAATCAAGCAAAAAGAAGCCATATGTGAATGTGGTCCAGGAGAGTCACTGTAAATGATGCACTCTTAAAAATTGATTAGATTTTTTTGGGGGGTTACTTTTTGTTTGATGTGTATTTGTTGTTTTAGTTTAATCTCATATTTTGTAGTTATAAAATTGTTTTCTTGGGGATGGTAGTTCTATAACATTTTATGCATAATTGCAAATTATCTCTCCTTTATTGTTGCTTTGGGTAAAAGCGATCATGCCAAATACATGAATGTAAATGTATTAGAGTTTTCTGTTTCTGACTGACGAGTATTAGAATGTGTTAAAGTATCACAGAATGCTCGCGTTTCTTGAATATACAGTTTTGTGTTCCAATCTGGGGTTTTTAAAAGGAGATCCGGGGCAATTAATAGTCAATAACCTGTTCTGTTCATTCTACTTTCAAAAGTAAACGCAATAACTGCTACAATCTTTATGAGCAAAGGAGAACATGGGCTGAAATCCAATTACTTTTTCAATAACGACTGAGCTCTGTCCTCAATTACCTGGTAGCTGTCACTGTCTCCTCAATTACCTGGCTGGCTGTCAGATGTCTCCAGCAGCCATAAGCTAATAGAACTCATTAATCCAAGTTGAGCAAATCAGAAAATTATTACTGTCGTTCTAGCGCTAGAATTTCGTGATCAGCTGTAAATGTTTGTTACTATGGGTACCAATAGCACAAAATGATACAAAGAGTGTGCCTGGACTTTCTGCACAATGGATTCTGAATGTGATGTCACCCAACTGCCAAAGAGAGTTGTTTTTTTACTTCGTGTTGCCCCTATCCAGTATGTGGTAGCTATAGTTCTACCCCTGTAGAATTGTCCAATAACCCATTCTTATTAAACTGTTAATCCACATTAGGCCTTTGTTAAAAAGTACTCTATAAATACGTTCTGATGGATTGAAAGATTAAATAAAAAAGGTTGCTCTTGAGGCTTTCTAGAGTAAAACAGTGCCATGTAATTAATATAGATGGAAGTGATTGAATGACGTAAAAGGAACTCCACGGATGCTCAAAGATGACAGATGAACAAAATATAGCTGTTTTGCAAAAATCTAAGATTAAAGTTTTGATCTCCCAGGAGGAGCAATGTGAGTGTTTTACCTCATGTGACTTTGGACCACATATAAACACAGAGATACACTGCCTTGAAAACCCACTTTGCTTTGATCAGATCCAAAAGACTCATTGCTCATGTTTTTTCTGACAAATATATTGATCTACCGATATAAACATGGTAACAAGCTCAGAGATGGCTCCTGTCAGAGACATCTCTTAAAAAGACGATCTCCATCTACTGGCTGGAATTGCCTTTGTTCCAAACCACATACTATGTACTAGGGGTTTTAAAGAATGTCATAAATTGATTGGGTAACCTTCACCTGCATGAGTGGGGGAAAAAACAAACAGTAAAAATAAAGTAAAAAAAGTTAAAAATGTATATTAAAATGCTTATACAAGCAATTTTCATGTATGCAAGTGAGGAAAGTCGTTTTTTTTTATTTGAGATAATCTACAAGTTTTAAAAAACTTTTATGATGCTGGAAAATGTGTCTACTGTGTAAATAAAATGTGTTTTATGGCATAAATGTATCTTTTGAGGTGTAACATGAAAATACAAAAAGGTAATTTAAAATTTGTGTAATGTAAGCATTTTCGTTTAAGTATGTACATTACAAATTACCATGTACAGTATCATTTACTTTATAAAAAGATATGCTTGCTGGTTGGGGGGCCCCTGAGCATTTTTTTGTTGTTGTTTTTTTGCTTATGGCCCCAGGAGTGTGTAGAAACACCTTTTCACTCCAGAAATGGGCTACAATGAGTTAATTTCTCTGGAGTAGTACATTTGTGTAGTTAAGACCTTGTGCTTTTGCATGTATTATTGCATAGGTAGTAGAGTTGCCATGCTCAAGACCAGACTAATTTTCCCATTGTTTTGGCACAAACTATGGATTCAAATCTCACATCTACATTCTGCTTCTGCCACATTCCATTTCAAGAGGCCAAATGGGATTAGCTTTCACTCCCCTTCGGCTTGAGCTCCCTTCCTATTTGTACTTACAAGAGGGTTTGACTGTTCAAAAGCAAACTGGACAAAACTCCTGTCAGAGATCAGATTGTAGCCCTTTCACTTTTAAAGCACTCATTCACTGAAAATAATATTCTCTCATTATTTAATGAAACATGACAACACACAAAAAGAAAAAGGTGATCTGTGTGTTTGAGAGATTAAGCTCTAGGCGCACATTTATATCAATATATCACATCTCTTACATGAACGAGAGATAATATGTCCCTTCAGAGCTGCTGTAATGTTACAAGCCAGTACACAGCACTTCTGTATTGCTTTTAAAGCACTCCTTCACTGAAAATATCAATTCTTTATTATTTAATGTAGCAGGACAACACACAAAAAGACAAAGGTGAGTTTGAGATGTTTTCTCAGTCTGTGAGCAAACAAATGCTTCACATATAAGCACAGACACACTCTTCTTGCCTTCTTTTTTGGGCTTGTTTTTTGGTCACATGAACAGACAGACCAATCACAGCAGTTTTACACACCCAACTTGCTTAAAAACTGATGCATTGACGCATTGTATTTTTTCGGCAGCTGTGTAAGGTCATGTTAGCACTCATGTACATCAAATTAAAGATTCACTGCATGCAATTCCTGCTTACAGCAGATGCATAGGTATGTAGAGACCTTAATAGTTAGTAAAGGCATTAGATGAAGCACCTCAGCTCTGTAAGGGAGTCCCATTTCTTAGCTGCATAATCTCCACCTTCAATCTGAAACCTTCCTTTCCATTTCAAGGTGCAAACGAAGGAATGGGCCTTATATGTTGAAATGAATTTGGCTCATATTCATGTAATTTTGTGGGTGTGCAAGGAAACACAGATGGATTTTGGGGATAAACTAATTTAAAGTGATGCTAAAGTGTTTTGACAAGTGGGAAGGAAAAAAGACAACTGAAGTAAAACAGAATAGCTAAGCAAATCTCTCTTGAAAACAACACTGCAAAAAACACACTCTTGGAACAAAAAAAAAAAAACCTTAAATAAAGTTAAACTCTTCCTATATCAAGCAAAAAAATCTGCCAATGGGGTAAGCAAATTTGACTTGTCAAGATTTCTTAAAATTAGAAAAAAATTCTAGCTGATAAATAGACAAAAACTAGAATATTTCAACTTGTATCTAGTCTCTAGTGGTCTTAAAATTAGACAATCTTTCTTAAAACTAGGATGTTTTCTCTTTTATTTAAGACTAACTTAGAAAACGTAATATTAAAATAAGTATATATGACCTTGAATTAAGAAAGTTTGTGCTTAATTTTAGTTCTTAAAGTAGAGTATGGGTTCTTAAAACTAGAAATTCTAGCTCAAAAATTTAATTTTAAATAAATATTGTATATATTATTTAGGCTTATTGATGTATTCTTAGATAGTACAGTTCCTATAGGAGACAGGTAGAACACTTTGTAGAGCTCTGGGGAGAAGGTCGGCGAAGGACCCAGGCTGGATTCAAACCCCATCACCAGAGGTTTCAGGTCCACATGTCAGCGCTCTGACCGCTACGCTATCAGTGCTGACAAATTAATTGCATTCTGATAAGCTATATAAAACTAAAAGAGAAAACATCCTAGTTTTAAGACATATTGTCTAGTTTTAAGACCACTAGTGACTAGATAAAAGTTGGAATATTCTAGTTTCAATGCGTTTTTACAGCTTGGAAACACTTGTTTTGAGAGTTTTTGTATGCTTTTAAGATCCAAAAGTTCTTGCTAATTTAAAGAATTCTTGCCAACTCAAATTTGCTTACCCCATTAGCAGATTCTTTTGCTTGATCTAGGAAGAGTTTATCTATATTTGAGTTTTTTTTTTCTTGTTTTAAGAGTGCTTTTTTGAAGTACAGATCTCTTCCATCAAAGTTTGAACACAACTAGACGGTGTATTAAGGTTTGGTGTATTGATGATTTATTTACGGTGTAGATCCTTTTTCTTCTTTTCTTTTCACAAACATTTGAATCTTATTTCAAGAAATCAAATGTTCTTACCTTCACTTGATCTAGAGTAGAACTAGATTTAAGATTTTTTTTCTTGTTCCAAGATGCATGTTTTTACCAATATTTAATATTGATTTCTTAAAATAAAATATCAATAAAATTCTTGAAATAAGAATATGTTGAGTCAAAAATTCTTGTTTTAAGATTCTTGTTTTAAGATCAGTGGTAAAATCGGCAACTGTTTCACATAGTTTCTTAATTCAAGAAAATAAATGACCAGAATAAGAATTTTTTTCTCCTCAAGAAAATATAAGTGTTATTTTCTCAAAATAAGCAAAGTAATCTATACCCAAAAGGTTTAAATTAGAAAATTCTTCATAAAATAAGAAAATCAAGATTTTCAATCTTATTTTAAGCATTTTCAGCTTTGCTTAGAATTCATTTTTTGCAGTGAAACATTTCTAATGCTCAGAAAGTAGAAGAAGCTTGATGCTACATGATATAAGGTAATATTTACCTCAGGTTAAGAGATTAGTATAAATCCTGAAGCTTGAGCAACAACAGCAATTTCTATGGCAAGCACACAGCAAGTGGAAACCTGATTTACCTGCTTGGTTGCCGCATCAGAGAGATTCCTCAGGGTCCACAGACAGTTTTGTGTCAGACGCTGACTCGAACCTGTCAGATGTTGGCCGAGCGCCTGCATACCTCCTGCCAAATGGAGAGAAAATGGTTTAGCGCCCATATTTGTCAGTCACAAAGAATGAACAAAACTATCCTGACAACAAGCTGCACTTAAAGAAGGGTCTATTTCTTCAAGGATTAGCTATTGTCTGCCAAGGGTAGAGAAACGTCTTTTGCATCTGTGCAGATAAACTAGAAACCACATGGCAGGGGAAGATAAACAGAGTGAAGGAAATTATGAGACATCCTATGAGACAGCACATTGACCACCTGATCCTCAGCTCTTTCTCAAGTATGGAGGACTCGTTTGAGAGGAAAGATGCTCAGGTCAAAGCTTGAGCATGAGGCCATCCCTGGCCAGAAATAAAGGAGATGCATTTAATGTTGATGATACACTTATACAATACCAGTTTTTGTCCTTTTATAATGTTAAATTTACATAAATAATTTGAGATTCTGACCCCATAATTAAAAAGTAAGTCTTAAGATACATTGCATTGTACATTTTTTTCTAAATCAATCAATTAAATAGTTTAAATAACATGCTACACCGTAAAAACCAAATCACGATTAGATTAATTAACATGTTTAATATTCATGTACATAACATGAATATAAACATGCACTTTCTCATCGGTTTAAACCACAATGACAATTTAGCAACATTAAGTCATATCAATGGAATTATTATGACCATGCGGACACTATGTTGATTTTTAAAAAGTTTGAGAATTCACAGGAGAAGGAACCAAACAGATCTAACGAAAGTTGTATTATTTCTCTTGAATTAATTGGATGATGTACGACATACATAGTTTTTAACACATTTTTATGACAATTATGGTGTCTATACAAAATGCTATGTCATTTTTACATCACAATGAGCTGCTTATATGGCTTAAAAAACATTATAATATGACATACAATGTTATTTTTACAAAATAAGAGGCGTTTTACAACACAATTGAGCGGAATACATAAACTACATACATAAACACCACTGTAATTTTTGTATAGAATGCTATATCTCATTAAAAGACCATCCATTCTATAATCTCTTGCAAAAGAGAATGTTGTGAATGGCACAAAATGGAGTGAGAGAGAGGTAGATATATCTGACTGACATCAGCTTAGCAGTGGGAAGAACTCTAGTGTTTTCATAGAATAGAGTTTAGAAGGAGTGGTCCTAAAAATGATTCCTATAGAACCTCTTAAGATGTTAAAAACGAAAATCCAATTTATATTTAAAACCAGAAAGGCTCACATGGATTGTTCTATTTCACAGTTCTTAACCTGATCTTAACCACTCAAGATCCGTTCCAGCAATTGTTCAGTGCTATGGTCCAAAATTTAAAAGTTTTTGAGTGCGTTTATGTCACATGGGTTGCTCTGAGTACTTCAGAAACTGCTGATCTACTGGTATATTCATGCTCAATCATCTCTAGGGTATACAGAGAATGGTCCAAAAAAAAGAGAGAAAATATCTAATGATTGGCAAATGCCTTGTTGATGCCAAATCTCAGAGGAGAATGGCCAGACTGGTTCCAGCTGATTCAAAGCACTCATTACAGCCGAGTTATGCAGAAGAGTGTACAACCGATCCAAACTTAAGGAGTATAGGCTACAGTAGCAGAGAACATATTGGGTACCACTCCTATCAGCTAAAAGCAGGAAACTAAGGACATATGAGTCTTGATTTCTGCTGTTGCAGCATTTGCATGGTAGACTCAGAAATTAGGTAAAATTGGGTAAAACTATGTTTTCAATATCTTGTTGAATCTACGGTGCGATGGATTAAGGCAGTTTTGAAGGCAAAAGGCAAGGTGAGCCTAATAAAGTTGCCAGTGATTGAATCAATTAAATTGTTTACTATAATCGAGTGCACCTTGACTACAAGATAAATCGGGCTACCTCACGCCTAGAACTTGTGCTAGAACACAGGTGCTTCAAGGTTACAAAAAATCATGGAGTTATATCAAAAAGGAAACCAACAAACACTCACCAGCATCAACAATAGCAGGCTTGTTGCTTGGACAGACAGATAGCACCTTGAGGACTCTACTGGTGGTCCAGAGGAGCTTCTCATAGTTGTAGTTTCTCATGATAAAGACTAAATATTCAGGGCCCCTGTTAGCCAGGATGATCAGCTGAAAAAAACAACATGGAACATGAGGCAAACAGGGTACTCATCTGTTCCTCTCAGGATGGAGCAATGCACACCTTGCTCTCCTGGTTGCCATAGGAGAGCAGCTGCAGGCAGTCAGTGGTAATAGCCAGGAACTTGGGGTTGGTTTTTTTCAACAGTGGGACCATCCTTTGCAGTCCATCTGCCATGCGCACTGCCATCTTGGCTCCTTCCTGGTGCAGTAGCAGATTGTGTAAAGTGGTGATGGCGTAGAAGAGAACCGACTCCATTGGTGAGCTGGAGAGAGAGTATAATATTAATTTCCTTTCATGTCACTCAAGGATACCTTAAAAGATGAACACAGAAAAGGTCATAATCAATAAAAGTGCAATGTGAAATGCAGACACATAAAAATTAGATCATAAATAAACAAGTAAAATAGAGACAACAAGAAAGATTAAACACTGAGCAGGTCTGTGATAAAGTCATGTGATCTGGATGTGAAGTTATTCTGATGACTTAAAGTTTGTGGATGGATTTAGCTGGAAAACACAACTGAGTGCATTGCAGAAATCCAGACGTTATATGATGAGAGCATGCACCAGGGTAGCTGTAGTTACTGTTGCAGAACTGGTCTCAAATGGTTTGTGTTTCTATTATGAAAGAAGGCAGAGACTAAAAAAATATTAGAGAGACTAAATTAGGGGTGTGTTTTTTTCAAGACTTTGGTTTCAAAGCAGCTTCACAAATTTCTAATGTGGATCTGGTAGAGTAAATATGAGTTCTCTCTTTGAGGCCCCTGGGAGCCTCGCTGACTAATGCAGGTGCTTGTCACCTACCCAGCAAAAGAACATACAAACTCAAAATCCATCAACCAAAAGTTCGCCGGTCCTGGGGCTCGCTAGCGGAGGGTGCGGGGACGGGCCTAGCCTTATTGCCGGCCTCACCCGCTAGTTCCGGCCCATTGTCGTAGGGTGCGGAAGCGTGCCTTCCGGTGATTTCTTCCCCCCACACAATGGATGAGGGATTACTCCTGTCTTCCTCTGAGGAGGTTGATGTGGAGTCGGCCCCTCCACTGGGAGCCGCTGTGCTTGAACCAGCGCAGCTGCTCCAGTTTGAGAAGCTGCTGAAGGTTGTGACTCGTGCGGTCAAGAAGTTGGATATCTCCTGGCCGCCAGCGGCACAGGGCCCTCGTTCAGAGTGCCAGCTTGATGAACGCTATCTGTGCCCGCGGTTGCAACCTCCACGTCGGGGCCTACCATTTTCCCAGACCTCCACACCGAGGTGTCAGGTCCTGGAATCACCCCTACTCGGCCCGCCTTTTTTTTTCCGTTCAATATTATGCAAACTTTCAGGGGTTGCAGGAGCGTGGCTATAGGGCGATTGCAAAGGTGGAGCCGACGCTTGCAAGCTATCTCTCCCCTGGTACGGCATCGTCCCTGAAGGCCTCTGCATTCCCCACCAGGCCGCTCAGAGCCACCTCGGCCTTGGTGGGGACAGCTTATTCAGCAGCTGGGCAGGCTGGCAGTTGCCTGCACACCATGGCGGTCTTGCAGGCTTACCAGGCCGAGCTCCTGAGGGACCTCGACCTGGGGGATACTCCAGTGGTAGTCGAGCTGAGGAAGACGACCGATCTCCAAGGAAACAGCGCCCGCATTGAGGAGGTCAATGTCTGCCATGGTGGTGATCGCCACCTAAGTCTGACATTGTCCGAACTAAATGAAAAGGACAGGTCATTCCTCCTCGACGCCCCAGTGATTGCCTCGGGCCTGTTCGGCGACGCTGTCTCGGCAGTAGTTGGCAGGTTCCAGGAGGCCCGGATCCAGTCCGCAGCCTTCCAGAGGTTTCTCCCCTGCCACCGACGCCCTGGAAGTCCTGCTGGGCGGGAGCAGACCCCAAAGGCTGCTGCATCTGGGTACAGGGGGACCCAGAAGCAGAATGTCGCTGCCCGTGCCCCTCCCGAGGGGTGGCGATACAAGGATCTGAGGACCGTCATTCCTGATCATTTGAACACGCAAGGATCTCCCAGATGCACAATTTGGTCACCAAAACGTGATGGTCTAGGGATTGACCAGTAATTGACCACAACGAGGAAGGATTCGATTTAAACACAAAACAGTCGGCTGGCTCAAAAAGGTAAGCAGAAACCTGTTTATTAATGTTTCTGCTACTGACTAAGACTAAATTTGTGTGTTGAATTTGATGAACACCCCGTTTTAAAAGTAATATTGAAAGAGGTTGACACTTTATTTTGTTACAATGAGACAAAGAAATTAACTGTGTGATATTAGGTTTTGAGGCCTTCAGACAGTAACTGCTGAGAAACGAGAAATAATATTAGGTTTTGAGGCCTTCAGACAGTAAGTTCTGAGAAACGAGAAATAATATTAGGTTTTGAAGCCTTCAGACTGTAGTGCTCAGAAACGAGAAAAAATTAATTCAGGTTTTGAAGCCTTCAGAAGAGCGATTCTGAGAAACGAGAAAAAGGCCAATAAATCAGATTTAAAAATCTTTAGAGAGCGGTTCTGAAAATCTAGCCACAGATGTTTCAAGCCAGTGACTTCTGTGCCTGTCCCAAGCCCAGATAAATAGAGAGGGTTGGGTCAGGAAGGGCATCCGGCGTATAACATGCCAAAACCAATATTACAGATTGAAGCGGTGATGTAGAATGTAGTGAGTGGTTATGCTCAACAAGTAGGCTGTAAGAAAAGGAGAGATTCTGGAGTGAGTTAGATGAGGTGATGGAGAGTATTCCCAGAGGGGAGAGAGTAGTGGTGGGAGCAGACTTCAACGGTCATGTTGGCGAGGGCAACAGAGGTGATGAGGAAGTGATGGGCAGGTTTGGTGTTAAGGAAAGGAATCCAGAAGGACAGATGGTGATGGACTTTGCCAAGAGGATGGAAATGGCTGTAGTTAATACTTATTTCCAGAAGAGGGAGGAAAATAGAGTTACCTACAAGAGTGGTGGTAGGAGTACGCAGGTGGACTTCATCCTAAGTAGACGAGCCAATCTGTGAGAGATCACTGACTGCAAAGTAGTGGTAGGAGAGAGTATAGCCAGACAGCATCGGATGGTGATGTGTAGGATGTTTCTGGTGGTCAGGAAGAAGAGGGGAGGAAAGATGGAAAAGAAGACCAAGTGGTAGAAGTTGAAAAAGGAAGACGGTTGTGAGGAATTCAGACAGAAGCTGAGACAGGCTTTGGGTGGTCAGGAAGAGCTTCCAGAGGACTGGGAAACTACAGCAGAAGTGATCAGGGAGAAAGGTAGGAAGGTGCTAGGTGTGTCAGTAGGAAGAAGGAAAGAAGATAAGGAAACATGGTGGTGGAATGAGGAAGTACAGGACATCATCCTGAGGAAGAGGCTAGCTAAAAAGAAGGCCAAACATAAGGCATCTGATGAGTTGTATGCCAGGTTAGACACGAGGGAAGGTGAGAAGGAATTGTACAGACTAGCGAGACAGAGAGACAGAGATGGGAAGGATGTGCAACAGATAAGGGTGATTAAAGATAGAGATGAAAAGATAGAGATAGGTTCTAACAAGTGAGGTGAGTGTGCAGAGAAGATGGAAGGAGTATTTTGAGGAGTTGATGAATGAGTAGAATGAGAGGGATAAAAGGGTGGATGAGGTGAACATTGTAGAGCAGGAAGTTGAAAAGATTAGAAAGTATGAGGTGAGGAAGGCTCTGAGGAGAATGAAGAGTGGAAAGGCTGTTGGTCCAGATGACATCCCTGTGGAGGTGTGGAAGTGTCTAGGAGAGACAGCAGTGGAGTTCTTATCTAGGTTATTCTAGAGAGTGAGAAGATGCCTGAGGAATGGAGGAGAAGTGTCCTAGTGCCAATCTTTAAGAACAAGGGTGATGTGCAGAGTTGTAACACTACAGAGGTATAAAGTTGATGAGCCACACAATGAAACTCTAGGAAAGAGTAGTGGAAGCTAGGCTAAGAAGGGAAGTGGATATTTGCGAGCAGCAGTATGGCTTCATGCCCAGGAAGAGCACAACTGATGCAATTTTTGCTCTGAGAATGCTAATGGAGAAGTACAGAGATGGTCAGAAGGAGCTGCACTGCGTCTTTGTGGACTTAGAGAAAGCGTATGACAGAGTGCCGAGAGAGGAGCTATGGTCCTGTATGAGGATGTCAGGAGTGGCAGAGTCATACGTCAGAGTAGTTCAGGATATGTATGAGAGGAGTATGACAACAGTGAGATGTGCTGCAGGTCAGACGGAGGCTACATCAAGGATCGGCTTTGAGTCCCTTCTTGTTTGCTATGGTGATGGACAGGTTGACAGATGAGGTGAGACAGGAATCTCTATGGACAATGATGTTTGCAGATGACATTGTAATCTGTAGTGAGAGTAGAGAGCAGGTGGAGGGACACCTGGAAAGTTGGAGGTCTGCTCTAGAAAGAAGAGGAATGAAAGTCAATTCTAGTAAGACAGAATACATGTGTTTGAATGAGCGGGAGGGAAGTAGAATAGTGAGGTCAAGAAGGTGAAGGAGTTTAGGTATTTGGGGTCAACAGTCCAGTGCGACGGGGAGTGTGGAAAAGAGGTGAAGAGGCGAGTGCAGGCAAGTTGGAGTGGGTGGAGAAAAGTGTCAGGGGTGTTGTGTGACAGAAGAGTGTCAGCAAGAATCAAGGGAAAGGTGTACAGAACAGTAGTGAGACCAGCTATGATGTATGGGTTAGAGACTGTAGCAGTGAGGAAGAGACACGAGGCAGAGATGGAAGTAGCAGAGATGAGGATGTTGAGGTTCAGTTTAGGAGTGACAAGGATGGACAAGATTAGGAACGAGCACATCAGAGGAACAGCTCAGGTTGGTTGTTTTGGAGACAAAGTCAGAGAAGCCAGATTGAGATGGTTTGGACATGTCCAGAGATGGGATAGTAGTTATATTGGTAGAAGGATGTTGGAGATGGAGCTGCCAGGCAAGAGGGCAAGAGGAAGGCCAAAGACAAGTTATATGGGTGTGCTGAAGGAGGACATGAAGGTAATTGGTGCAAGAGTAGAGGATGCTGAAGCCAGAGTTAGGTGGAAACAGATGATTTGCTGTGGAGACCCCTAAACTGGGAAAAGCCGAAAGAAGAAGAAGAAGAGAGCGGTTCTGAAAAAAAAAAATGTAAGCATGTTATTGCTGATTAATGTTTGCGCTTATTTATGAAGAAAAAAAAATAAGTTGTTACTGCCTGGTGTGTTTCCCACACCCTGGATTGAGCTCGCTGCCCAAGCGATATCGGTGCTGGAGTTTCCGCAGGCTCAGTTTGCCAGGGGGCTTTCGCCGTCCACTATTAAGGTATATGTATTGGCCGTTTCTGTCTGCCACGCCCCAATTGATGGGTTTCCTTTCGGCAGGTCCTCCCCCTTATATCTCGTTGTCTTCGCGGTACCAGGCGGCTGAGGCCCCTGGTATGTCCAAGAGTGCCATGGGACCTGGCCATTGTCTTGGATACCCTGAAGAGGCCCCCCTGCGAGCCCCTGGGCGACGTGTTCTTACGCTTCCTGTCAATTAAGACAGCTTTTACTTCCCTTAAACGAGTTGGGGACTTACACGCAAAGGACCTTCTGTGAGCTCCCTCGTGTTATGACTTATCCCTGGAGGTGGCTATCATCTTCCGGAACCCTAAGCAGAGCTACGTTCCGCAGGTGCCTTACGTCACCCCGTGTCCCATTAGGTTCCGGGCATTCTTCCTCCTCCATTTGAGTCCTATGTACAAGAGCTCCTCCAAAGTATATGCCCGGTGCGGACCCTGGGCTGTTATGTCCAAGCTCGAGTTCCTGAAAGGGAATGTCTCAGGTTACGTATGTAACCAAGGTTCCCTAAGAGAATGAGACGCTGCGTCTCCAGGCCACTCCGACCGTGTCCTGACTGCACTTACTGTGCCTAAAAACTGGTTACCATCTCCATCGCTGGCTTCTATATACTGCGCACTTCCGGGTGCAACGTCGTGTTCGGATGACGTCACACCTGTCCGTCGGATGAGATTTGACACATAATTCAGAGCCGGAAAGGCAGCGAGCATTCCCCATAGCGTTTGGACGCAGCGTCTTGTTCCCTCAGGGAACCTTGGTTACATACGTAACCTGAGACGTTACATGTCACTGACTTAATTTCATGTCAGTCCAGCTTCAGCAGCAAGGCTTTAAAATGATTGTTTTAAAGCCCATACCATTCCCTTCCCACAGTAATGTCTCTTACTTACATGCATCAATCGTGAGATTTATCTGAATTTATGAATGGATATAGTCACCAGAAATGCGTCTCTAATATTCATTCATTCATCTTCATGTCGGTTTTCTTCCCTTTCGGGGTCGGGTCGCCACAGCGGAATGAACCGCCAACTCTCAGGCATATGTTTTACGTGGTGGATGCAACCAAACGCTGGGAAACATTTACACTCACACTCATTCCCACTTTAAACACTATGGACAATCGTTCTTACTCAATTCACTTGGATTCTTTGGACTTTTGGGGAAACCGGAGCACCCGGAGTAAACCCTCGCAATCACGGAGATAACATGCAAAGTCCACACAGAAATGCCAACTGACCCAGCCGAGGCTCGAACCAGCGACCTTCTTGCTGTGAGACGACCGTGCTTCCCACTGCACCACCGTGACGCTATTCATGATTAAATCACAGAAACTCAAGCGATTACACGCCATTAAGATTTTTTTTTTTACATTTTTCCCAGTCATAAAACTATTATCTCTTTGATTAAATCAATCACAAGTTAAGAAGCCACGATCCCTTTGATTAGGGCAGTAAGTCACAGGCTGACCCAAGTAGATTGCATGCCCACTGATGTAATACGTTGATGCTGTCAGTTAACTTTAGCAAAAACCCTCGACATTCTCATAAAGATCCTTCTCTGCTTTATTATCTCAACATCTGCTGTAAATGGGCTTTTTGGCGAAGCGAATTCCCCATCAGAGTCCAAATATATCAGTGAAATGCAGCTCTACAGTGCACTGGAGCTTTTCATATGAAGAGGCTCACCGGGCACACTATCCTGCTTCAGCATCACAGATACAATTCCCAAACTTTGGAGGAGATAAAGTCCAGCAAATATATGTGTGAGACAATCTGATGAATGTTAAGCACACATGCCTCCAAATGTTCATTTATCAAACAGTATATTATATGTTATTTACAATCCTTGTTGAACTAAAGGGATAAATTTCAGGCTTCACAAATATCTACCACAACAGTCAACAAGTATTAATCAAACCCCTCTATTTGTTTATATATTTATAATCATAAAGTAGTCATAAACCATGAAACAAAATATTCTAACATTATCTAATGAAACAATAATTTTCTACGGTTTTATATTTTTACTTGCATTTTCTTCCACCATCACATTAAAAATCTGTTTAAAACAGAGACTTTGTATTGTAATAAGTTGTTCTGGCTTCACCACTTTTGTTGTAATCAATAACAAGTCACACCTGAGTTCCATTCAACAACAAAGGAATTTCAAGTTTATTGTTTGTACTTTTTTGTGGAGGGAAATTAGAATGAAGTTTTACTGAATGAGAAAATATAATCCATAAAACTTAATACAATAATGCAATACTAATCTTGTAGCTGACAGCCATTGAACTCCTTAAATTGATCAGATTTAGCTTGTTAAATATGTGTAAAGGGTACATTCAACCACTTTATGCAAAAACAAAAAAAAATATTGTGTATTCTAAAAATAAGACTCCAAGTTCACAGTTGTCAAGATAGAAAAGAAATTTAAACAAAAAGTCATGGGTTCTCTACCATGTGGTCAAAACTGTTTGTAGTCATTACCAACCTTCTAACTAGTGAAGTTAGGAGATGTGTCGTGGCTTCGAAGCCTGTGATGCGTGAGTAATGAAGAAGGCATTCCATTGTGTGTATCAAGGCTTGCTCATTTAGGAGAAAAGTCAATAATGATGTTGTTCGAAGCCTTGCTGACCTGGTACACCTGAGTGCTTTGGGAAACGGTTCATATTTGTCTCAAGGTTTTAAGCTATAAAGATTCCCTCAAGCTCCATTAAAAACGTGAGTGTCTTGAAAGTGAGTTGCAGTCAGTTTGGAGTTTTAGTTGGGTTTGTATACTAGTGGATAGTGTTCATACAGGTTGAAGAGTTTATAGAAAGAAAGAGAATTAGGAGGGTGATGAATTTAGATAGGTGAATTGAGTCAGTAAGGAAGATGAGTACTTTGAGCTGATATCTTCTAACAAGGTAAACTAGATTCAAAAGCACTTTCAGTGTCCTCTGCCTAATTACCATTGTGCTGTTTTCACGCCCATGTTAAAACTGAAAAACATGTTTCCACCCCTGGCTCCATTAGATTGTTGATTCAGATTGCTAATTTTGTCTTCATGAACACTCTGATCAATGCTAATGAGTCTTCATCTCACCATCACTACTTCTTACGTTGTGATTAAGGAAACTCTTATTAGGTGCCCTACTGCTCCTAGTGGCCAGGATCAAAATAAGAATGTGAATGGTTCCTACAATTACAGTTTGTCTGAAAACGTGGTAGTCAATGAGAATCTTTAGTGATTTATTGAAATAAGGTTTGTTTCGCATAGCCAGAGCTTCAATGAATGTCTTGGGGTTCTGCCTGCTTTTTCTGGTCAGGATTCGCCCATGAGGTCGTTCAACTGGTTTGACAAACTGGCAACATGTCAAGCACTGAGGTTTTGTTCTCGTCCCTTATACAGTGCTTTGTAAAGGAAGAGGTGGCTGATTAACTTAAACTCCAAGCTTCATTTGCATTCTGCTAAAACAATAACGGTGATATCACACACACCCTTGGTTAAATACAACCAACTGAACATCTCAGGCACACAGGTACAGTGTTCAATGTCACTGTCTCTGAAGTTACTCCTCTGCCTTGTCAGCAGCACCAAGTTCTCAGACTGGTTAATAGACATTATGAGTTATATGTTAGGTCGTGAAGCAATTAAAGTAGAACTTAAGCTCTTGCATAAAATGGTGAAAATCTCCAGATGCCTCTTCTATTTAATAAAGAATATACCGAAAGTACTCTCCTGTTCACTTGTTGTTATGGTACAATGTCACCATCACTTCACTATTCACAATCAATGTGTTAATTACTATGAATTTAATTTATATTTGAAATTTTCATCTTTTCTTATTGCGAAATTTTATCATTCTTGACCTATAAAATTCTTTACACTAAATGTTGAAAAATATTTTACCCGTTTTTTTAGAGGAAGCCCTTTGTGTCGTAATTGTGCTGTAAGTATAATTAACTTGTGTTTTTTTCTTCTTCTTCTTTTGATTAAGGTTAGTATGTTTATTCATTTTCGGAATGTATTGTAAATTATTTGATAAGTTCACTGTGTTCACACATAAGTTCACAATGAATGTGAAGCTGCATATAATTAGCACTGTGTTTGCAAAGGATGTACCTTATCCAAATACTTATACTTCACCCTTAAAGTAGATCCTCATTTTCAGAAGAAGACAAAAGTGTGGAGATTCTGGGATACCCTAAAACTTCCCGAGGTAGACATTTTTTTTACGCACGACGTATGCAAGAACTCCTCCTTTGCCATTCCTTCATTAAAATATTCTAACAATAGATATAACACTCTCTTTACTGCTATTATTTATTCATGTGCTTCTTATTAGTCATGTTATTTAGGGAGCTTGCTTGCTTGGCCCCAGACAAAACTCATTTAGCCCGAGTGCATGGAATTGTGGGTAATATGAACTGGTTGAGTGTTCATCGATCAGCACTTCAGAACCTAACCAAAATAGTATACCCAGGCACTGCTTGGATAATTCTCTTTGCATAGTACGGTTTGGGACACACAAATACTCATTTTGCACCAATAAAAATGGTGATGCAGGGATGGTCTGTTTGCAAGGTTGCTATGTTCCCTAGGAAACGGAGAGGAGGAGGGGAAAACATGCCGGCAAACTCATGAAGCTCCGTCAGCGATCATCGCTGCCCAGCATATAGTGAATCTGCACTCTTTACCTAATGAAATGGACTAGATTCATCTGCTTACCTGGAGCAACAAAAACCTTTCAACCTCTGCTGTGCTGTGTTTCACTGAGACCTGGCTCAATGGAGAAATACCGGACTCCACTCTCAACCTGGCTGGATTCACTCTGCTCAGAGCGGACCATGACTCGAGTGCAATGGGAAAAACTCGTGGTGGAGGCACATGCTTCTACATTATTGTGAGGTGATGTACAGATGTAACTGTGATGAAGAAGATCTGCTCTCCTGATCTTGAAGTGCTTTTTATTAACTGTCCCCAGAGGTTCCTTGGAATTTTCTGATCACTGTCTGATACATCTCATCCCATCTTACAGGCAAAGCTCAAAGCTTCTAAACCTGTTGTGAGAACTGTTAAAGATGGACCACTGAAGCAGAGCAGATTTACAAGCCTGCTTCGACTGCACGGATTGGAGTGTTTTTGAAAATGATCCCTCAGACCTGGACAAGCTCACTGACTCTGTTACATCCTTCATCAATTTCTGTGCATCCCCAACCAGACTTATGTGACATTTAACAAAGCAAACCATGGTTCTAGGGAAAACTCAAACAGTTTGTCAAGCCAAGGGTGATGCCTACGAAGGTGGAAACTGTGCTCTGTACAAACAGACCAGAAATACATTGAACAAGGAGATCCCTTGTTGGAGGAGCTTCACACATGAACATGCTCTTTAGAGAACATGCTCTAAAAAGCTACAGGTCTGGCCTAAAGACCATCACAACTACCAACTACAAAGCGCCAGCATCTTGAGCAATTGTTGAAGGAGATCAGCAATTTTTACTGTAGATTTAAGACACCCTCCAATTTTATTCCTGAGCCAATAATACCTCCATGAACACCTTCAGCAGAAACCTTTCTCCCACTCTTGCTCTACAAATCAGCAAGGGTGATTTTTGTCAGCTCTTCAGGAATCAGAAGAGAGGGAAATGACCAGGTCTTGATTTTGGTTCTCACCAACATGCCTCAGAACCTGTGCTGACCAACTGGCTCCCATCTTCAGTTTGATCTTCAACAGATCACTAGAGCTGTGTGAAGTTCTTGCATGCTTCAAACACTCCACCATTATCGCCATCATCAAGAAGCCTAAAATCACAGAATGTGAGGATGGGGGAATTCACATCAAGCACCAGCACTGTCGCCCCCCAGGGGTGTGTTCTCTCTCCACTTGTCTTCTCCCTCTACAAACGCGCTCAAACCTCTGCAGATGATCCGTAACTCTACAGCTCGTCTTATCTTCAAGGAACCGAAACGAGCTCATGTTACTCCCCTCTTCTTCACTCTTTATTGGCTCCCCATTGCAGCTCAGGTTAAATTCAAATCGCTGATGCTGGTGTACAAAACTATCTCCAAATCAGCCCCTGTTTACCTCTACGAACTAATACACTCTTTCTTGACCTCCAGCAGCCTGTGCTCAGAGAAGGAACAGCAACTCATGATTCAGTCCCACAAAGGCAGAAGATCTCTCAGCAGAACCTTCTTTTTCACTGTCCCTGGCTGGTGGAACAGTCAGGAAAGCCGCAACACTAACAGCTTTCAAAAAGCAACTTTTTTCCTCCTGTCTTTATCTTCCTCCTTTGTTTCCTCCCTGCTATGGTTTATTGATCAGTTGATACAATTTCTATTATGAGAAGCTGAGATAGACTTTGACGGTGTAACAGATTGCATATTGTCTCTTCCCTAATGTAAGTCACTTTGGTCAAATGCATGAATTTAAATTTAATGTAAAATGTACACCAACGACTGCACCTCGCATGACTCCTCTGTAAAGCTCCTCAAGTTTGCAGACGATACAATCATCATTGGTCTGAACAACCTGGAGCTCAACCCCCTTAAAACAGTGGAGACGATAGTAGACTTCAGCAGAAGCCCCCCTGCACACCCGCCCCCTACCATCATGAAGAGCACTGTGGCACCAGTGGAGTCATTCAGGTTCCAGAGCACCATCCTCTCTCTGGTCCGGAAGTGGAGCACACATATCGACTCCATTGTGAAGAACGCCCAGCAAAGGCTGTACTTCCTGTGCCAGCTGAAGAAGTTCAACCTCCCAAAGACACTGCTAACCATTTTTACTCAGTGGTAATTGAGTCTGGTCTCTGCTTCTCCATCATCATCTGGTTTAGCTCTGCCTCTAAAGCAGACTTCTGTAGACGTCAGAGGACTGCTCGTATGGCAGAGAAGATCATCGGTGCTTCCCAATCCTCCCTCTAGGACCTGTACACCACCAGAGTGAGAAAGAGGGCAAATAAAATCCTTCTGGACCCCACTCATCCTGGCCACCAACATTTTGAGCTCTTAGCCTCTGGCCTCGTTAGAGCCACAAATGAATTAGACTACTAAATCCCCTGAAGACTGCCGAATCCAGTGAAGAACGAATCCTCAACCTATCATACGGCTAAACTCATAACTCTTAGCTCCCCGCCATCTGTTGCCTGCACCTGAATTCTTGCACATTTGCACTTAAGCACACTACACTTTATAGTTTTTTGTTCCATTGATTACATATAATTAGTCCTTCACAATATTCTACCTCATAGCCTTTTGTTAATTGCTTGGTTAGTCATGCTGCACTTTACTTATTCTTCAGTACTTATGGTGTTTGTATTGTACTTATGTTGCTTTACTGACTGCGCCATTGTGTCACAGAAAATTCCTTGTGTGTACACATGCACACACGCACACGCACGCACACACACACACACACACGCACACAAACACACATAGAGTTCGCAATAAAGCTGATTCTGATAGAGAACCAGGTAAAAACATTTATTTTGATTTATTTGTTTTAGTACACTTCACTGTATGCTTGTCTAAACTCTTACATATTTGTTACAATGTATCTTGAATGCTTTAATTATATTTTAACTAACAGATCAAGAAATAGAACACATAAATAATTTAAAGAGTCACCTTTATTCGAATACATGATGCTACTGTCCTTCTCACTCATTATTGTCCACCTGATTAAAAACTTTGCTGTATTTTTTAGACCATTACATGTATTTTGACAGCAGTTTACAGTTTCTACCTGATCCAAACACAAAAGAAATCAAAGATCTATACGTATCAACATTCTAAAACAGTCATAAAATAGTTAAAAATTATTAATAATTTTAGTGCTGTCAAGCGATTAAAATTTTTTATCTAATTAATTACATGGTATGGCGATTAATTAATCTAATTAATCACATTTAATCGCAAATACATACAAACATTACAAGAAGCAGTTTTTTTTACCATTTATTATTGAAAACAACCCTATAACTTAGACTACAATGGTCATGACATTTTTATCAATGACTGAACACAAACCTATGAACCCAGGTTACAGTATATGACAATTTCACAATTGGTTACAAATGACAGTTTTCATTATTACTAAACATAAACAAATGTCTAAGATCACAACGATCATGACAATTTTGTTCATTACTGAACACAAACCTATAGGATATATCAACTAAATTGCAATGGACATGACATAGAACATAAGCCTGTCCCTTATGCTACACTATCTAAATTCTTATTTCTCTTTTAACAAGTTGCTAAGACAGACTAACTTGTTCACATTTTCTGAGTTTAAAGATGCCCTTTTATTCTGCACAACGGTCATAGTGTCCGCGAATCCACTATCAGACAGGCAAACAGTAATGGTCCGCTGAAATATATGGGCAGGGCACAGCATGTGATGAAAGGGAAGCTTTTTTTTGCCGCTGCGACCATGTTGCGGGCGCTGTCAGTTCCGACTGTGGTCACCTTTTCCTGGATGCCTCATTCGCCAGCCACTGTTAGAAACTGTTCGGACACGCATCAGAATAGTGCCGTGTGACTGACTTCAGCAGTTAACGCGAAGGACATAAGTTTCCAGTTACAATCAATGACGTGTGCAGTAACACCTAGATAGTTGTGATTACTGATAGACGTCCAGTGATCTCCGTTTAAGGCCACATGTTTAGCTTGAGCTAAGCTGTCCCGTTTTTATATGTTTCGTTGTCATACAGCTAATTTATTCTCGAAACTACTGCGCCTCTTGACGGTAGTGTGTAGGTTGGGTCGGAGGCAGCGATTCGAAACGCATCCCAGCCCCTTGTCTTCCACAACATTAACAGGCCTACAGTCCATTGCAATCCATTTAGATATCGCATTTGTTAATGATTGCGATGTAGACTTACTTAATTTGCGGTAACTTGTATCAATCAGCGTGGTTTGGCGGAGCTTGCTGACTGTCGCAGCCGGGGGTGAGGTGACTATCGAGCTTGCTAAAACACGCTTCGAGTTCAGGTGGTATTTCAAACTAGAACTGCTTCGATGATAGGCAAATTCCTTGTCACAAAAAACGCAAATGACTTTTGTTTTATCAATGGCTCCACTAGCATCTCTTTTGTATTTAAAATTGCCCTTAAGCAGACCATGCAGTTCTTCGTCCTTTTCATTTGGCATCTTGTTAGTTTTGTTACTAGCTTGCTGCAGCTCTGCAATGTGTAGTTACAGATCTGTAGGGGGGCAGGGCGCGTTAATTGCGTTAAAAATATTAACGCGTTATTTTTTTCTGTGATTAATTAATCTAATTAACGCGTTAAATTCCCAGCCCTAATAATTTTATAATTAAAATAAAATAATTAGGCGTGCTCTTCCATTTAGAAGTACTATTAAGTTAGTGCTGTGTTCATCTGAATGGGATTGACTCAGTCTCTCACCTCAGCATGCGGATGAGTGCAGGAATCCCAGCGGACTTGAAGATAGCCAGGAGCCCTTGCCTCTGATGCGAGAGGCTGTGCAGGACGCTGGCAGCACAACGGGCGGTCTCTGGGTCTGCTGTGCTCTGCATGGCCCTTACCAGGGCCGCCACCATCTGAGGAGACTGCATGATTACCCGGCGGGATGCCTCCTTCCGAGTAAGCTGGTTAACGATCAAAGCAGCCTTGTTCACCACCACCTGTCCCAAGAGAAAGAAATACCCCCAGACAGGTACTGCAGGAGAATTATGGGACACCAACACATTGTCAGCAGGTCTAGCATGTGCTTTAGTCAAGTGTATAATAGTAAATCAGACTAATGCTGCAAAGAAAAAGGGATTAACACAAATATGTATTAATACAATTAAACACAGGAAAGACAGTGGACCGAATGCTATTATTATTATTATTGTGTTCCTGGATAAAAGTCTATTGGATCAACATTATTTGATCAACATTTCTGTGCTGAAACAAGGCTTATTGTTGTCAGAGCCTGGAAGTCATGCTGAGTAAATCACAAGACAGCATCCTGTGAACTTAATGTGAACCGTTGAAGCTGAAATCAATCGGGACAAACAAGCATTATAAAGAACCTATATTGATCAATTATTTCTATATCTTTGTGATCATAATCAATTGTGTACCGTGGAAATACATGACTATTACAGAAGTTTAGTTAGATGAGTGAATGGATGAAAAAAAATTAATGATGGTTTTCACCTATGTTTTATATTTTAAGTTAGCCATGTTTGGTCTTTATGCCAAACATGGCATAATTTGGCCTTTGTCATCTTAAAACATTTCGAACAGTCACTCTCAATATACTTCTTACCCCACACAGTTCAGAATTGACGTAAGTCTTGATGAGTTTTACTCTTTCAGACAAGGTAAAGCCTTAAAACGTGCTAGACACTGAGATAAAATTACAGTCATGACCCACTGTAACACTGCTTATCCTCTTGCTTGTGTATGAATGTGTGTGAGTGTGTTTTAGTTAGTTAAGTGTTTTATGTCTGTTAGTCAGTGCTGGAGTCAAGTCCGCCATTGTCCGAGTCTGAAACAGGCCAAAATCAAACTGCAACACCCTTTCCCTCCTGAAGCCTAATAGGAAATGACTAAACTGTTATTCCTCCACCACAGACTGCTTTTCCAATTGGTCTCCATGACATGAGTAATTCAATAAATTAAATTGAGAAAGTTACATCATACTGGGTTATGTTTTTGATCTTGATAGCATTAAGTGTTTAAAATGTTATATGAAAAATACTTTAATACTTCAAAGTAAATATTATAATGTCATGTTTAGTGTTATATAGTGACTTTCGAGGTAACTCCATAGCTAATACAGCTTCTAATCTAAACAACCTAAACCCCATCAAATAATTAAAAACAAAAAGTACTGACAAAATGTTTACATGTTTGAATAATTTTAAATGTAGCATCAAAATCTTCAACGATTTGAATTTAAAAGTCTTTCATACAAATGTATTTTAAAATAGATTAATTTCAGTTTTTCAAAGCTACATTTGATATGTATTTCTATGACAGTTCTAACATAATATCTTCATAACGTTTAATTGTCATGGTTTAAAACAAGCTAATGTTAACAATTGTACAGTCAAGACACAACCAAAATTTGTTTAATGTTAACTCTGTATTGAAGTCAACCTTGTCTTTCGATTTGATATTGAATTTATAGTCAAACATGTTTAAAAAGTTTAACATCGTGTCTGTGAACAAGTTTGATTTGCGAGGGGGAAAAATATTGACGGTGAAGCTCACATGCACTGACAGCGCGTCCTACATCGGTTCTAATGTGGAAAGTTTTCTTTTTCTGAAAACTATTTCTAAATGTCTTATTGGGAAGTGGGAAAGGTGCAAGGTCGGACTCTTGAAGCAATCTATAGTGTAAAGCGTCAAACCTGAGAACTGTTAGCCAAGGGTTCGCGCACACTTATTATCAACAAATAAAGCCCTCTATAGTTTGTTCGCTTTTGAAGCTCAGTCTTTGCTCTGTCTTTCCTCTGATCAATATTACAACATGGCGTACTAACAATGCTGGCTTCTAATTTGCCAAAACACAACTCTGAAAACAAAAGACCGTTATTCACATAATCGCCAAAGTTTTACTTTGTGATTTAATAATGGCAGGTTCCACAGTGGGATAAGCGAGGTTATGTGAATGCGCAGCCTTCGCAGAGGGCGATTCGTAGACTTGATCCAGAAGTATAGATTGGCCTTTATTCTATTTTTATTTTTCTTGGCTTTGGACTCGGTCAAGACCAATGATCAAGTCCACGCAACGAGACCGAGTGGATTCTGAGTTCAAACACAGTCGAGTCCGAGGCGAGACCGAATCCATAGAAAGATGGACTCGAGTACTACAGCTCTACTGTTAGTAAATAAACTGTTTGTCTCAAAAATACAGATCTTGTCTCGCCTTGCATATCTTTGCTAACATCAAAATTAGATCTTGTTACATAGCTTATATTCAAGTCAATGTTTTGATATAAATTGTTTGATATAACTACTTGGGATATATATTAATTCTTGCCGGACGAGAATTAGGAAGGCTTTAAGGTAGTGAATCTTAATCAAGCTAGTACATCAAACATGATTTCTCTTTTGATTGGTACAAAAACTCCCTTCCAAAATTATATAATAGTATAGGAATCAACATTTCTCAAAATTAGCCCTGGTTCTTACAAGGCAGACAGAAATACAGCGACTGAAACAAACAAAAATTAAACAGAATAGAGCAGAAAAAACAAGGGCAGCAATACAAATTGTATTAATGTGACCGATAAAATGTGATGAGAAGAAGCAAATCAGACCTGGTCATCATCAGCAAGTAGTTTGGTGAGTTCTGGGAGGGCACGTGTTGCAAGCTCGGCATCATCCTGGTAGTGGATGAGGCTAACAATGGCATTCTTCAGTTGCTGCGATGGCTCTGCCAGCCTCTGAACATTTGAGGATAGTTCACTGGTGCTCTGTGTCGGGAGTACTGTCTCGCCCTCAAGCAGGGTCTCTGGAAACATGGCAGCACGCACCCTCTGTGCCCGTGTAAAACTCAGTTGAACGTCCAGATCTGAGGACAAACACGGGAAAACAAATTTAAGCCACTCATGAACATTTTACTGGTTTTGGGGAAACATGGGGTTTGTGGAAATATGGATTTGGTTGATATGGATTATGGCAGCAGATCTCTCTGTAAACGTCCATGGATATATCGCTATTTCTTAGTGGGCATTGTCATAAAACAGTAACTGTGCATGATAATTTTTGAGTGTAGCGTATAAGCGTGAGACTCCTGTATTTATATAATACAGGACATTTATGGGAAAATGCTAATACGCGGAACAAGGGGTTAAAATACAGTGCTTTCACAGCCAAAACAGGACACGACAGTTATGAAACAAATTAGCACCAGCATACATTACAGAGATGCTCATGCAGGGAATTCTGGTATTGAGATCTGAATAAAGAGCAGTGGATGCTGAAAGAGACAGATTAACCCACTGATGCTTCTGTCATGATAGCAATAATGTTCTGAGTCTTTGATGAGTTTCTAAATGTCACTGGCTCTGGGGCGAACTACCAAAGTGCCGCAAGAACACAGTCGACTTTTTGCTGTCATGTTGTGCATTCTATTTTAACATCCTCTGATATTAATATGTGATGACACACACCATGACAACTCTGAATAATGAGAAAAGCAGATATAAATTTATTAGGTTTTCACATTAGGACTCTCATGTGGATGACACACTTTTAGAACAATGATCTATTAGAAGACATGTCACTTAGAACAATTCACACTATAAACCATATTTTCCTAAACATCCATCAATAGTTTTCTTTAAAAACATTTTTAAAGCATATATTAGTTCTGGGACCACCTCTGAGATGAATCATTACTGCAGAGCTTTATTTAAAGCACAGAATAATAAAAAACACCATGACAATCTTATTTATCTGCTTTTAATTAGATAAATAAATACTGCTGTACGACCTGCATCCAACTCTTACATCTATCTTTGTTCCTGTTTAAAATCAAAATTATAAATATTTTATTTCCACATTGTTTTCCATATTTATTTTAAATTCTTCTTTTGGCAAGGCAAGTATATTTGTATAGCACATTTCGTACACAGGATAATTCAAAGCACTCTACGTTGGAAACAAGGATTAAAACACATCATAATGATTAAAAACTGAAAATTATGGCATAGATTAAGATAAACCTAAGTACGTTAAATGCAGAGATAAAATAGTTGTTCGGACCTTGGGGCACAGTCAACAGGCCAAGGGTGTTAACAATTTAGTCACATTTAAAACCAGGCTAAAAAGACACACCTGTTTAGTTGCGCTTTTGTCGACTGAGCAACAACATCCGAACAACTATTTTATCTCTACACTTAACTATCTTAATCTTTGTCTTAATTTTCAGTTTTTAATCAATATGCTTTCATATGACTTGTTTAATGTTTGATTATATTAAATGTACTTTCTTTGTTATTCTTTGTTTTTTAATGTAACGCTCTTTGAATTACCTTGTGAACGAAAAGTATTATACAAATAAACTTGTCTTGCTGTCTACTTATTTATTATTTTCGGTCTATAGAGGACTTGAGAGCTGCGTGTGTTTCACATGTATTTGAAAGCACATTTTTTACATTTTAAATCTGAATTTATTCCATAAGCAGTCAAAGCAAGGAGAATATTCTCCAACATATAGCTTCTCCGGTCTGCGTTGAGCCCTTTCTTTAATCATAACTACTCCTTGGCTCCAGATGATGAAGATGTACAGATTGTTTTGGAGGGCAAAAAAAATGTGTTTAACACTGGAGGCATTGCTCACATCTTATTGTTTTTAATGTTTTTATTTTATTCAATTTAATATATCCTTGCTTTGTTTAAAATATAATCAGTTTAATTCAAATTAACACTTCATTGTTAGTAAATAGACTCCCGCCTAAACTCTAGGGAACAAGGTGGATCTCAATAATATCATAATCGTAATTTAGTGTATATAAAAATTCAAAAGCACAAAATCCAGTTTGTATCTTCAAAACATTGTGTAACGTCCTGGGTCAGTGGCTGTCTGGTGACGTTGCATCCTGGGTATCATTGATCCTGAGGGATGCGTGGGGACATCTGGAGGGGAGTGGCTTGTGCACCTGACGGTGGTTTGGGTACAACATAAGAAGGTGCCAGCTGATCTGATCGGAAGCGTCATTCTCCAGCCGTTGTGTCGATGGCTGGCCAGAAGTCAATCCTCTGTGTACCTGATGGTTCAGACGGTAACGTGGAGCGAATGCGGCGTCATCAGCTGGCCTTTGACATACCGATCCTCCTTCCATCCTTTTATAAGGCTTATCTTCTTTATTTTATTTTACAACAAATATTCTTTAGCTCAAAGTGCATCTGTCCTCCTCTTTTGTTACAGTTTGTGACACAATGTAACACAATGTTAGTACATTTTCAAGTGCAAGCAGAAATAGTCCCCCGAATTCATATTCACAGATTTAAATTTATTAAGTTTTTAAGCTGCTTGTCATTAAAAATGTATTAATTGCGTGCGATATATTTATGTATTGTGGATTTGTAACCTGTCTTAAGATTAAATAATGCTTTGAATTTGTGCTTGATATTTTTAAAACTCTTCTTACATGTCTTTGATTTGTAAGCATAACCTCATAGCGCTGCTCGTGTTCTCCACCAATCAGAGCACTGACTCAACCAGCTCACCTCTGCACAAAAACATTTTTTTTTTAACTAGAGGTTAATAAGATTATAATCAGAATCAGAATCAGCTTTATTGCCGTGTGTGTGTGCACACACACAAGGAATTTCCTTTGGTACAATGGAGTCATCAGTGCAAACAACAAAGTACAATACAAACAACATAAGTACAATAAATTGCAACACAACAAGCAATTAACATAAGGTAATGAAGGATTGATGAACAAAGTCTATAAAGTGTTGTGTGCTTAAGTGCAAATAGTAAGGGGATGAGATGTGCGAGAGTCCAGGAGCAGGTAACAGATTGCAGGGATATAAGGGTTAAGAGTTCCGCAGATGGATAGCTTGGGGAAAGAAGCTCTGTTTGTGCCGTACAGTCCTGGTGTTAGTGGCTCTGAAGTGGCGGCCAGAGGGCAAAAAGGGGGTGTACAGGGTGAGTGGGGTCTAGAATGATTTTGTTAGCCCTCTTTCTCACTCTGGGGGTGTACAGGTCCTGGAGGGAGGGTAGGGAAGCACTGATGATCTTCTCAGCCATATGAATAGTCCTATAAAATCTACGGACATCTGCTTTAGAGGCGGAGCAAAACTAGGCAATGATGGAGGAGCAAAGAACAGACTGGATGACCACAGAGTAAAACTGAGTTAGCAGTGTCTGTGGAAGATTGAACGTCTTTAGCTGGCGAAGGAATCACAGTCTCTGCTGGGCCTTCTTCACAATGGAGTCGATGTGTGTGCTCCACTTCAGGTCTAAAGAGATGATGGTGCTTAGGAACCTGAATGACTCCACTGATGTCACAGTGCTGTTCATCATGGCAAGGGGAGGGCGTGCATGGGGGGCTACTTCAGGAGTTGTGCAGTCGTTGGTGTAGAGAGAGAAGAGAAGTGGTGAGAGAACACACCCCTGGGGGCCGATAGTGCTGGTGGTTCGGGTGCATGATGTGAATTCCCTCATCATCACAAGCTGCTGTCTTTCTGTCACGAAGCTTGTGATCCACTCACAGGTGGAGTCAGGGATGACTTTGTTTCGAAGCAGTGATGGTATGATGGTATTAAATGCTGACCTGAAGTCCATGAACAGGATCCTCACTTAGGTTTCTGGCTTATCCAAAATGTTGTAGGATGTAGTGCAGCCCCAGGTTAACTGCATCCTCCACAGACCTGTTAGATCGGTGGGGAAACTGCAGGGGGTCCAGTGATGTTCTTCAGATGGCCCAGAACCCGTCTTTCAAAGGACTTCATGACCACAGATTTCAGGGCTACTGGTCTGTTGTCATTGAGACCTGAGATTTTAGGCTTCTTGGGGATGGGGATGATGGTGGAGCATTTGAAGCATGCAGGAACTTCACACAGCTCCAGTGATCTTTTGAAGATCAGAGAGAAGATGGGGGCCAGTTGGTCAGCACAGGTTCTGAGGCAGGTTGGAGCGACACCATCAGGACCTGGGGATTTCCGCCTCTTCTGCTTCCTGAAGAGCTAATAAACATCACCCTTGCTGATCTGTAGAAAAGGAGTGGGAGGATGGTCTGTGTTGAAGGTGTTTGTGCTGGAGGTGTTAATGGCTGCTCAGGGAGACAATCGGAGGTTGTCTCAAATCTGCAGTAGAACTCGTTCAGATCATTAACCAAGTTTTGATTGCCCATTGATGAAGATGCTGGAGCTTTGTAGTTTGTGATGGTCTTTAGGCCTGACCACACTGAAGCAGGATCATCGCAAACTGTTTTTGCAGCTTTTCAGAGTATGTTCTTTTGGCAGCTCTGATTTCCTTATTCAATGTATTTCTGGCCTGTTTGTACAAGTTGCGCTCTCCATTCTTGTAGGCAGCACCCTTGGCTTGACGAAGCTGTTTGAGTTTTCCAGAGAACCATGGTTGGTCATTGTTATGTGTCACATAAGTCCGGGTGGGGATGCACATCTATTCACAGAAACTGATGTAGGAAGTTACAGAATCAGTGAGCTCTTCCAGGTCTGAGGTAGCAGTTTCAAAAATACTCCAGTACGTGCAGTCGAAGCAGGCTTGTAAGTCCTGCTCTGCTTCAGTGGTCCATCTTTTAACAGTTTTCATGCAGGTTTAGCTGCTTTGAGCTGTTGCTTATATGATGGAATAAGGTAGACCAGGCAGTGATCGGAGAGTCCTAAAGTTGCGTGGGGGACAGTGTGGTAGGTACCCTTGATTGATGTGTAACAATGATCCAGATTCTTCCCCTCTCTGGTGGGGCACTCTATATGCTGTTGGTACTTTGGCAGTTCTTTTCTCAAATTGGCTTTGTTGAAATCTCCAAGATTAACACAGACAGAGTCTGGAAAACGCTGCTCCACATTAGTGATCTCGTCAGCCAGCTGTTGCAGCGCTTCGCTCACATGCGCCTGCGGCGGGATGTAAATGCTGACAAGAATATAAGAGTAAAACTCGCGCTGTGAATAGAAGGGCTTGCAGGTAATAAAGAGCGCTTCCAGATCAGGACAGCAGATCTTCTTCATCATCATCATCATCACTGTTACATCTGTACACCACCTCACATTGATGCACAGTCACGGTCTGCTCTGAACAGCGCGAATTTGAGTAGGTCGAGAGCAGCGTCCAGTATCCCTTAGTTGAGCCAGGTCTCCGTGAAATACAGCACAGCAGAGATTAAAAAGTCTTTGTTGCTTCAGGTAAGCAGATAAATCTTGTCCATTTTATTAGGTAAAGGTCGCAGATTCGCCAGATGGATACTGGGCAGCGATGTTCGGAATCCACGCTCCCGAAGCTTCACGAGATTCCCCACACGCTTGCCCCTCCTCCTCCGCTTCTAGCTTAGCTAGAAAGCTCATTAAAACGTCTGAAAATTCAAAACCCAGTGGAAAGATGTTCTCGGAGTACTGCTCAAAGATGAGCAGTTTCTCTTGGATGTAACGTTTAAAAAGTTATAGTTATGTCTAACTATTTAGTATATGTGGACAAGTTTATGTAATATTTAGTAACTTGTGTTTAATCCATTTCAGATTAAATCAGTACAATTTTAAAAAGGAAAATGGATTGTTATGTAATATGGAGCTGAGCAAATATTTACAATGTCAACATGACCTCAACATGGCATAGGGACATGGCAAGTGAGGTGTTCATTTAATCCTATTAGTGCCTTCTATAAAATAAAAATATAAAACATAACATTTACACATTTTTTACTTTAATGTTTTATTTATTTTGCCTAATTTTTAGTCCATATATAAATGTTTACAAATACAAACAGGTATTTCTACAGTGCAGAGCAAAAAGTTCACCTTCGGTGGTGCTGCTCCCCTCTCCAGCACTGGCACTGAGGTTGAGTTTCCCACCATTTTCAGTTTCTTCATCCTCCTCATCTTCTTCCTCCTCCTCACGAATGGTGGTGGCTCCGGACTGGATTCCAGAGTCAGCTGTGTAGAAGCTCTGCTGCCACTGCTCCACTTTCACTGCAGCCTCTGCCTTGCTCACTGAAGAAGAGAATGTGATGGGAACAAGAAAGATATTTACATCACATATACACACAGTCATAGTCAAATAAAATTATTACAATACTTCATTGTAAGATTACATTTGTAAATAACCAACTGTGAAAACAGTGGTCCCTACTTAAACAGAAAGATTAGTATTTATTATTGCATCATCTGGATCAGATTTATAATGAGCCTTTATTTAAATTGAAGCTAAGTATATCATAGACCACAAATGAAGGGTTTAAAATAGGGGAATTATTTATTTATTTGGATCATAATCAAGGAAAATTTTCACATATAATCTGAAACTTACTTTGCAGTGACATCACCAATGTCCAGTCTCAGTCGATCTGTAGAAAAGCACAAAGCAGAGATGCTGAATGTAGAATAGCTTGATTGGAGTGTGAGACCAAAGCTCTGCAATGTGAAGTGACAGCATGCACCAGTTTATTGAGAAAAACACCTCTGGGACCTGAAAACAGTGAGCAGGCAATGCTATTTATAAACCTACTGCAAAAAACCACAGTCACTTACACAAAGTGTGTTTTGAACAGCTCATTTGGAGACTATCCTTATTACAGAGCACCTAGAATGTACTGTTCATATTCTCAAGGACTGAGGAGCCTCGGGAGCCTCTTTCATTTCTTCACTGCACGCTTATGCCTGTCATGCTTAATGCTGTTTCAATTGTGTCTATAAATAACAGACAAAGTAGGCTGCGATGTGGCTGAATGTAAGAGTCAATTAAAAGGCCTGAAGGATAAAGACCCAATGGAAAGAGTACTCCTTTGACTAAGCTACTTCACCAGCTGAACTGCTCATGAACTCCGAGACCGAGAACATTAATTCTTTTATTTCTTTATTCTGATGAAATTGAAGGTGCAGATGGGTGTTTTTGGGAGCAGGTGTTGACATTTGAGGTCACCAACAAAAAAACTAATATGGCCCCCATTAATAGCACCTCATCCCTATTTCGACAGGAGCTGTTGATTGCTACAGGTTTCCAAATTAATTATACAATGATTTCATATTGTTATAATGAATAAGCTACATCTCCACACATATGCACACACTTAGAGTTTTGAATCATTTTCAGCACCTTGAATCATTTTCAGCTTGTATAGTAAAAGAAAAAATCAATTATGATATTTCCAGTGTGTGCTTCCAGTGTCAATAATAATTACCATATTTTTCACAGTGGTAATGAAGATTTTGAACTACAGCTAGGGCTAGATGTCCCTCTGAAGGAAGAACATTTTTCATTCTTCCCCCACCCCCAACCCAACAAAAAATGTGACAAAATAGACTAAATTTACCTTTGAAATATCAAAATCTCCAACAAACCTAGATTTTTTTTTAAACTATCTATTAACTTTGCAAGGAACAATAAAAAATGTAATATGCAATAGAGAATCGAATTAAAACTTTAAAATGTGCGTTAACAGTAAAGTTCAGTATGTCTGTGTGCAAACAAATTGAATATCTGTTATATCGCCACAGTAGCGCCTTTGTTGGGCCTGTTTTGTGCTGTAAAACTTGAGGAATGATGATGGGGATGCAAGCTTGACTCTAAAATCTTGTTTAATATTGAACCTGGACTCCTGAAGGATTTCCGCAGGACCCTATGCCCCGAGTGTAGAGTGAGATCAGAAGTGATGGTAAATGTGGGTGCATCCTCATTAGCCAAACATTTTTTTATGATTATGGAGGACACTGTGCTCTAAGCAACTTTAAGTGCAGCAGACTTTTTTGTAACCATGGCCATGTCTGTGTCTTATTACTCAGCTCTGCAGGCAGTTCTTTCGACCTCATTATTCTCGCTTGCCCTGACATGCATTGTGAGCTGCAAGGTCTTACGTAGATAGGTGTGGGGCTTTCCTAATCAAGTAAAATCAGTATCATCAAACATAGCTGGATTCAAATGAAAAGGTATAACCATCTCTATAATGATCAGAAGAACTGGCCATTACTCTAGTTCAAGAAATAGGGTCTCAATACTTAAGACCATGTGATATTTGCTTTTTTTATTAAATCTGTGAGGACATCGTATAGGTGCCAGCTTGAGGGGAGTGGCTTGTGCACCTGACGGTCGGTCTGTTCTCCTCTTTTGTTACAGTTTGTGAGCCCGACTGTAACAGGATGTAAAAATAACTCCTGACAATATAACAGAGTGAAGTGTAGAAGCTCTCCCCAGCAGTCACTTCTTGTCCAGTTATTAAACCTTTACTATGACCACTCACCTCAATTCCAATCAACTGCACACTTCAACAACTAGAAATATATGTTGCCATGTTATCTAGAGCACCTTCTACTGCTTCTAGCTTAAGCTGAGCAGACACTGTGGGTTTTTTTCAGCTGCATAATTCTGTTCTAGTCTAAACTGCACAAGTAAATTCCAAGGTTTAAAAATTCAAATCACATGATTCATGAACTCACACTGTACTACCTGATGCTCGTATATGACATAGGACCTCACACTGTACAACATCCAAACACACAACACCTCACACTTGTTTGCAAAACTGATGCACAAAAAATACTATCGCCCCTCACTTGGGAATGCAAGCCTAAAAAGAGATGCATAGACCATCTGTGCATTTCTCTGTGAAGAAACTACAAATCCATCGATCTGGTAGGCCAAGTCTCTTTAATTCTTTAGATGTTACCAAAGCCGAATGAACTCATCTGGCATATGTTTTACCCAGCAGATGCCCTTCTAGCTACAACCCATCACTGGGAAACATCCATGCAAACTCATACACTATGGACAATTTGGTTTACCCATTTCAATTCACTTGTACAGCATGTCTTTGGACATGTGGGGGGAAACCGGAGCACCCGGAATAAACTACACAGAGATAACTGACCCAGCTGAGGCTCAAGCCAGTGACCTTCTTGCTGTGAGACAACCATGCTACTCTCTGGGCAACCGTGACGCCCTGTAAAGAAACTTTAAAAAGAAAAGGAAAAATATGTGTATGGGTAAGAAAATAGCTGGGAAGAAGTGGGCAGTATGGTATGTCAGTACTACTACTGGAACTGGAGGTGAGCAGCAATAACGTTAGCTAAATTCTGATTAGGTGCCAATACCTTTACAGTACAATGTTAACTATTTGTACTTTCACAACCCTTACAGGTGTTGTGGGTATTTTGGCAATTAACTGATTCAAAATGTATTTATTTCTTAAGATGGACTTGATTCCATGACAAGGCAGTCTGACCTTAAAGGAGTAAAGCTTTTCTGATAACGATATGCAACTAACTATAAATATTTGCCACATGAAACTTATATCTGAAATGTGGAACTTATTATAATGCACACCTTGAACATTGAACATAGCATGAGCTGACCCAGCATGATCCCAAGATAATTTCCTGTATACATGCCCCACCTATGGAGAGACATGAGGAGGTACAGTTTTGAGAGTCGGTTCTGTAACCACCATTGCTGCTGTTCAAAGATCTTATGCTGAGAAGTAAAGAGAAAATCGGACTTCAAGTCGTAGACTGTCTTTATTGAATTTGTGGTGCCGCTTCAGCACTGGAATACCTCTTGAGGAGGAATTGAGTAGGATTTCAAACCAGAGCAGGGCTTAGGTGATGATTGCTCATCATAACCCCAGGTACACTGCAGAAATCTGTTTCTTTTTGTTTGATTTCCTCGTCCAAGAGACACTGAGAGACAGTTCATTGAGGTAACATTTTTAACCTTCAGAAACAGCATGAAACTAATTCTGACATATGCTCTTGATAAAAAATTTTCATGAAAGCCAAAACAGCACAAAAAAGAGCAAGTGAGCTGGCAGTGAAAGAAAACAAGACCTTCTTTCTTTAATAAAAGCAGTGACTAATACAGTTAAAATCTTTGAATTACACCCTAATGGAGCCACACCTTATAGGATAGGGCCTTTATTTTCCTTCTGATTGGATAAATAAAACCTTCTCTTTCACTGTCCCTGGCTGGAGGAACAAACTCCCTGATTCCGTCAGGAAAGCAGCAACACTAACAGCTTTCAAAAAGCAACTGAAAACTCTTCTCTTCAGAGAACACCTACTATAAAAAAAAATAAAATTAAATAAAAAAACCACTACCTTCTTTTTTCCCTCCTCTGTCTTTATCTTCTTCCTCTACTTCCTCACTGCTTTGGTTTATTGATCAGTTGATACAATTTCTATTATGAGAAGCTGAGATAGACTTTGACGGTGTAACAAATTGCATATTGTCAATGCCCTAATGTAAGTCGCTTTGGACAAAAGCGTCTGCCACATGCATAAATGTAAATGTAAGTTTAGTATTCCTGGCTGTCTCTCGCTCTTAGCCTTCTCTAGTCTAGCTTGCATTTATTTACGAACAATTGAAGCGTACATGTGTATGAATTCAGTGCAGCTCCTCTTGTTCATCAGGCAGAAGAGGAAGTGATAACCGTACCTCCAAAACCACATGCTCTGCATTTTCACTTCTGTTAATTACACCAATTTAGGGCTGGAGTTAACACAGCACACATATTGAGTCAGCTGGGTCAAACCTTATTATAGCTAATTATAAGAGGAAGACGTACTGAATAATGAGCTGGACTGATGCTATAATCCTGTTTAAGGCTCAAAAATGATGCTATGCCCTAATTAATTTACCTGGAAGAGTACATTGAGTCACATCACATGCAGATCCATTCAGTAGTAAATGCATTTGAATAAAGATTTTGGCACTGATTTGTCAAAATAAAAGCATTCTTGATGCTTCAAAAAAAAAAAACCAATCAATGGGCAACGATAGTTAAATGGACTGATTGGGTAGTGTTTTTTTTACTGTTTTTTCATAACATACGTGGAGAAAGTTGCTGCAATCACTCGCACAAAATAAAAAATCTGTCATAACACTGGTACTTTTCCAACAAAATGACAACAGGCAAAATATGTTGTCATTTCACAGAACATTGGTTAATTTAATGGATATTACACATTATGTAGCAGGAATCATTGTCTTGATTGGGAAATGAACCCTGAATGAAGAATCACCAAGATTTTTAAATCCTGTGCTCTACCCATTTCAGATAGATAGTGTCCTCTATGATCAGTTTTCACTTTAGCCAAATGAATGTAACAATACGTCAGACTCACACAAGCATATTTACTCAGGTATTTGAACCCATTCAGAGAATGAAAATGGAAAACAAATAAAATGTTCACAAGAAAATTGCAACCGCTAATACTAATTGCAACCATTCTGAACTGAATTGTCATTTTGAAATGTCCCACAGAGGTCAATAATGTTGTGTTATTGTTCTCTTTAATATTGGCAGCAACCATGCTGAAATGCCCACATGCTGTCTGCTTCCCCATGAGCCAGCTGTAGGGATAGCCCAGTCTGTTAACATACAGCTTCAATGTCTAGATTTAATTTAGAATTATCAGTTATGTTAATACTTTAATGTAATTATCTGTCCTAACTAATTATTATTGTATAAATTATTTTTTTCCTAATTATTTCCTTAAAATTTTTTATTTATTATTTTAAATTGCTAGAAGCATGTAACACCCACTTTAATTATTTCTGTGAACCTACTGCGAACCTTCTTTCTTTTTGTTAATTATTTGTATTTGTTCATGTAGTTAAAATGTATGAGCAGCAAATTGCCAACTTTTTTATTATTTTAGCTGTTAAAAAATTACTTTTTAAATATAATTTAATGCAGTCTACATTCAGCAAAGTTCTACATTTCTAAGGATATTTATTCAGATCATTAGAAGAGACCTGATTTATACAGATTAAATAGCATCGAATGTTCTGAATGTCTGATCTGACAATGAATTAGCATTTGTGATTTTGATTCTCATGCAGGTGTATATGTGCACAATGGTGAGCCTGGAATGGCATTTGTTTTTGATAATGTTCAATGTAGAAAAAAACCAACTCAGCCGTCTTAGGCACTCTTTCACAACAATCCCATCACTGAACACTTTTATGTTGGCACAAAACTGACGATTTCTACAGTGAACATTCAATCACATTTTACCATGCTGTAAAAAGATTAGTCTTTCAGAAAGCTCATACTGGGCTTCCTGTTCCTTAATTTTTCGTGCTCTCATTTCATACTTCATGCAAGGGAAGCATTTGTGTAAACAAGCCAAGCTTAGTTTCATAGGGCCACTTTTAAATAATGCTATACTTTTGGGGAACATCAGAAAAACTGGTTTGGAACTGTTTGACAGAAGAATGAACAAATATTTCTCTGTCCACTCATCCGTAAAACTACGGTTTTCCACATCGAACTTTCTTTCTTTGGAGCAAGCCATGCTGTCCGACACCCTTGTCTCCTCCTTTCTGCTCAAATGCACACTCTGCACTGTAAACACTAGATAAACAAGCAATTTTAAAAGTGCTCAACTGATTTTATTAACCAGATTTGCGAAGCCCACTGTCCAAACAAAATGTCCCATTTGAAGGAAACTATTCTAATGAATTTATCAGAAATTGATCACGGATCCAGACAGAACCCCCACTTGGTCCAAATAAGGACCGAGGTCCACCATTTTGTGATGGCTGATTTATAGGATACGAAGCCTTTCCCTGACACCAACCTAGACCAAATTAATATTTGCAGGTTTATATTGTGTACTAATATGAATAGACAAATAGACTAAATTGTAATTTCAGCATTGCATTCATTTAGGAGCTTTAGAGTTAAAATTAAAAAAAAAAAAAAAAAAAGAATATATATATATATATATATATATATATATATATATATATATATATATATATATATATATATATATATATATATATATATATATATTAATTTTAGTATATATTAGTATATTTAGTATATATTTGCTTTGTGGGCAATATAGAGTTACCAAGTTACTTAATTGCATGTCTCTTTGCTTCCCAGTAAACACCTGACTTTCAAAGGATCTGCATCACTTCTGTAAAGCTTTTGTTTCAGAACTGATTAATTGATCCAAATGAATCCATTCCATTGTATTGATATAGCATGTTTTATAAATGAAGATTCCTGCGAAACAGTATCTCAAAGAGACAAAATTGACAAAATGCATAAAGTAAAAATGTCCAAATGAAGAAATAAATGAAAATGTCTAAAACAGAAAAACCTAATAAAAGAACTCAATATTGAAATAAACTCATCATTGACTTCAAACATTCTACACTAGAAGCTGTTATAACACGGGGAGGCAGTGCATTTTAGTCTGGGTCTTGAAACATATAAAGCACTCTTAAAATTGCCAAGCTTCTGAAGCGTGATCATCGAACAATCAAGCGTTTCATTCAAAATAGTTAACAGGGTTGCAAGAAGCATGTGGAAAAACCAAGGCGCAAAATCACTGCCCATGAACTGAGAAAACTCAAGCGTGCAGCTGCCAAGATGCCACTTGCCACCAGTTTTGCCATATTTAAGAGCTGCAACATCACTGGAGTGCCCAAAAGCACAAGGTGTGCAATACTCAGAGACATGGCCAAGGTAAGAAAGGCTGAAAATTACCACCACTGAACAAGACACACAAGCTGAAACGTCAAGATTGTTGTCCAAGAAATATCTGAAGACAGATTTTTCTAAGGTTTTATGGACTGATGAAATGTGAGTGAGTCTTGATGGGCCAGATGGATGGGCTCGTGGCTGGATCGGTAAAGGGCAGAGAGCTCCAGTCTGACTCAAATGCCAGCAAGGTGGAGGTGGAGTACTGATTTGGGCTAGTACATCAAAGATGAGTTTGTGGGGCCTTTTCGGGTTGAGGATGGAGTCAAGCTCAACTCCCAGTCCTACTGCCAGTTTCTGGAAGACACCTTCTTCAAGCAGTGGTACAGGAAGAAGTCTGCATCCTTCAAGAAAAACATGATTTTCATGCAGGACAATGCTCCATCACACGCGTCCAAATACTCCACAGTGTGGCGGGCAAGAAAGGGTCTAAAAGAAGAAAAACTAATGACATGGCCTCCTTGTTCACCTGATTTGAACCCCATAGAGAAACTTTGGTCCATAATTAAATGTGAGATTTACAAGGAGGGAAAACAGTACACCTCTCTGAACAGTGTCTGGGAGGCTGTGGTTGATGCTGCACGCAATGTTGATAGTGAACAGATCAAAACACTGACAGAATCCATGGATGGCAGGCTTTTGAGTGTCCTTGCAAAGAAACGTGGCTATATTGGTCAATAATTGGTTTTGGTTTGTTTTTGAATGTCATAAATGTATATTTCTGAATGTTGAGATGTTATATTGGTTTCACTGGTGAAAATAAATAATTGCAATGGGTATATATTTGTTTTTTGTTAAGTTGCCTAATAATTATGCACAGTAATAGTCACCTGTACACAAAGACATTCTCCTAAAATAGATTAAAAAAAAAATTTAAAAAATGAAATAACTAAAAACAAACTAAAACCTATTTCCAAAAACATTCAGCTTTGATATTAATGAATTTTTTGGGTTCATTGCGAACATGGTTGTTGTTCCATAATAAAATTAATCCTCAGAAATACAACTTGTCTAATAATTCTGCACTCCCTGTAATGGTTGAACGATTTTTGGCTCATGAATCTTGAGACAGTTTATTTTAAGAAGATCGACTGTTCAATTAACTGTAGCTCCAATAAAAACCACACAATCACTAAGGTATGATAAAACTATAATAAAACAAATTAAAGTAAAATTTTAACTTATGTTGACTTGTATTATTGTGTAAAAGCATTTACTGCAAAAGCATTACTTAGGCAAAATATATATACAAAGAGTCAATACAATTTACTGGAAAATTTCTATTAAACTTTACTTGAGATGCTAAAACTTGAAAAATTTGCAAAACATAATTCTTTTAAAATCTACTAATGTTTATTTACTTCAGTAGTTTCATGACTGCTTAAATAAACAGATTATTACATAAAATGGGTTGCAAATAATGAAAGTAGTTTTTTTATAATAAAATACTAGAATTAACAAAGAGGCAAGAGTCAGTGGTTTGCAACTACAAAAATAAATAACAGGTAAAACTTTGTTTTAGCATGAGCTGAGAACTAAATGAACGATACTAAAATTATTTGCAGCAAGAGAGTGATTCACAACTAACAAACTGGCTAATTGTGCTCCTCACAAACTTTACTTAAACTAATTTAACAAACTAATTCAACTTCACTTCTGAAGGCTTCCTGTCAGGTCTAACTTTTAATTTAGAAATGAGTGATGCAGAATGTGAATGTAAATTAGAGTATGTACAGTGTATGCATGTCAAGTTAGTTTACAAACATGTCTTTTCGAGGCTGAAATTTGCAGCGTGTCTAATGAAAATCACCCAGAAACGCTGCCATACAGTTTAATTTATTAGTGACAGCGGAGTAATTTGCGCCAGAGCTGATTTCCTAAAACATGGACCAAACAAATTCCTGACTTCCTTCCTTGAAGAAAGACGAGCTAATTTAAAGATGAAGAGTGTAAAGTATAGCCTACAATCAACAACCAATTTAAGCCCCCAAAAAAACTATTTCCAAAAGTAATTTCTTTGCCATAGTCTCCACCCCAAATCACAACAGTGGAAAAAAGTAATAGGTTAAATGTTTAAATAACGATTGATTTTAGTATTTAATAGATAGAAAAAGTAGCATTTTAAAGACTGACGATTGTTTCCTTAAAAACCTCGCACCAATGAATCAATCTCTGTGAGAGCCGGAAGACATATTGAGAAAGCAAGCAAGGTCAGGTTTCATGCTGATGACTAAGATCATGGGTTAAGTGAAATCTCCTCTATGTTAACGTGTATCACAATGCTTCAGCAGAAAACATATGCTAAACTGCAATTAAAACTGTTTTGTCTTCAACAGCTATCCCAGTGTGACTGAGTACACCTGGTAGAATTAGCTGTTTTTCTACATATCTGGGGGAAATCAGGCTGACTACACAAACTCAGCAGGAGCTCTGCTAGGTTTAATAGAAGTTCAGAGAGAAGCTGAGGTCATGAGTCACCTACAAAAACAAAGAACTCCAGGATAGATGTGCAGTGACGAAAAATTTTAATTTAGTTTATTTCATAAATAAAATAAAACAAGGATATCTGCCTCATTGTATAATGTTTTCTTATAGGTGATGCGGATTTTCGCAAGCTAAAAAGTTTGTAAAGAGAATTTTGAATATTGTGCAAAAGTTCAGTGTTGAAAACACCTGGTGGCACACTGTAATCTGCTAAATAACAAAAACACATGGAGACGTCTTTAAATGCTCTCTCAGGTTAGTTCTGTCAGCTACACAAAACCATGAGAAAGACTTGACAGTTGTCCAAAAGTTACTATTCACTCCAGTCACAAGAAGGGCAGACACAAAAGAGCATTCCAAAAGAAAGAGCAGAGCTCTGTGTTCTATCACATTAAAAGAAGTAGAAATAAGGAAAGATGTGGTAGAATAAAAAGTGTATAAGCAGTAAAGACAACTACATTCTGGAGATGATTGTGAAACAAATACCCTTCGAAATGTGAAGGAGATACACAAAGAGTTGTGTAAACTGGCATTCCAATAATTATTTCTTGGTATTTGTCTAAACAGATCTGGTGTCTGAGCACCATATACATACAACAGTTTGAAAAACCAATGTGGTTCAATGTTCCTCTCTAACCTATCCTCATCATTTATCTCTCCTCCTGCAGCTGATGCTGATCACTTGTTTGTTGTCTGTGTTACAGTTTTAACCGTTTTCTCCATTTGTTAGTTCCTGTTTTGTCTTTGTTTGTTTTTTTTTTTTTTTTTGTTTTTTTTCAGGTCCTGTCCGGAAAACCGTTCATCGATGGATTTTAAGTTTGTCTTTTCTTCGTGCTGGGGAGGTGATTAGCGCCTGCCTCAGTCAGTGAGAGTCCCCTCACAGAGGCAACTTCTATCTACTCTACCTGATCCTCACGAGGACTTTGTGAAGCTGCCTTGAAAGCAAATGCTAAAGAAGCGCTATATAAAAACTGATTGATTGATTGTGGAAGTACGGAAGAGGAGATGTCGGCCGCAGCATTGGAGGGCGATTTGCTGCTGTCGGATGCGGAGGAGGACGATATGGAGCCCCCTCCGGTTGGAGGTAGTGATGGGAAGTTCGGATCATTTCTCCGACTCGGATCTTTGAGTCCCGTTCAGCAAAATGAACGAATCTTTTTTCGAGTCATTTCGTTCATTTTAGTAAAATACCAATAAAATGTTGTGTGTTTCTTCCCAAACACATTTATTATATACACAAACCCGAATCACACTACAAATAAAACAAAACTATAATGGTAGAAGACAAAAAAAAAACATTTTAATTAAGCCTACCTGGGTCTTTTAGTCTGATTCAGCTCAGCTCTGATCTGTCTTTAGGTTAAAGTCTCATTGTTCTTCACATTTCTTCTCTCTGATGGTAACGAGTGCAGTCCGGCCCCGGGGCCTTCTGTCACGTGACGCTCCCTAATATTAACCTAATGCAGTTTGAGCCGGAAATCCACAAGATTCGTTCTTTTCTCGAGTCCTCTGGGTCCTTTCGTTCTTCTGTCACGTGACGCTCCCTAATATTAACCTAATGCAGTTTGAGCCGGAAATCCACAAGATTCGTTCTTTTCTCGAGTCCTCTGGGTCCTTTCGTTCTTCTGTCATGTGACGCTCCCTAATATTAACCTAATGCAGTTTGAGCCGTAAATCCACAAGATTCGTTCTTTTCTCGAGTCCCCCGGGTCCTTTCGTTCTTTTGTTAAATTGTTCATAAAATCACTTTCAGAGATAAGGTATTTGTGTTTGTTGTAGTTTGGTGTGTTTTAAAGTGTATTCAAATATTAATTATACAACACCTTGATGTATAGTATGTATATAATACAATATTTTGAAATGTAAAATAATAGTATAATCTGAAGGGTCAACACAACGGACCTACATCATGGACTTTAGAACTGCAGTGTTACATAGCCTAAGATTCATGAAGCATTTTTGAGTCACTTTATTTTTAGTGCATAATAAATGACCTATAGTATTTACAAGTTGTCATTTAATTGTAAAGTCACTTACTAATAGTATGTAATAATTTTTAACTAAATAATTTTTATACTTCATAATTTAATTATGCAGTTATTTTATAAATCAGATTGTCAGTGTATTGTTTGTGATACAAGCAATTTGAAAATTAGAATAAAAACAAACAAACAAGCTATAAGTAGCTACTTTGTATTTGTAGGCTTGGATTATTTTATTATACAGTTCATTGTTCTGAAGACTTCCCAGTGATGGGTTGTGGCAGGGAAGGGCATCCGCTGCGTAAAACATATGCCAGTGAGTTGGCGGTTCATTCCGCTGTGGCGACCCCGAAAGGGAATAAAGCCGACATGAAGATGGATGGATGGATGGATGTTCTGAAGACAGTAAAAGGACAAATAAAAAAATAGAAGGTATTTGTTAATTTATGAACTACATCACAGATCCTCAAAAACCAGAAACAATCACAGTTACAGAAATGTGCACACATTTTTTCTTTATGTATTAGGCCTATTTATCTTTACATTAGTATTACTAAGATACTGAACGGGATAAGGTCACGTGACAGAAGAACGAAAGGACCCAGAGGACTTGAGAAAAGAACGAATCTTGTGGATTTCCGGCTCAAACTGCATTAGGTTAATACTAGGGAGCGTCACGTGACAGAAGAACGAAAGGACCCAGAGGACTCGAGAAAAGAACGAATCTTGTGGATTTCCGGCTCCAACTGCGTTGCTTCTGCGCATGCGCAACTGAACGAATTGCTCCCCGAGACGATTCGTTCTTCCGAGTCACAATAAAGATTCGTTCAAAAAGAACGAATCGTTCAAGAACGACCCATCACTAGTTGGAGGTGGAAACCTATCTGAGTCTGATGCTCAGATGGCAGCCGTGCTTTCTCAGGGGGCCGAGAGCATTGGACTTCGGTGCCCCTCGGAGCCGTCACCCCAGCACTCTCGGCTTTCCTGAAGTGCACGAGGAGCTTACTAAATCCTCTCGGGATGGTGGCTCCTTAACCCTCACTACCCTCGATGGTGGCGCAGCCCAGGGATATGTCGTTGTACCCCAGGTGGACCGGGCTGTAGCGGTACATTTGTGCCCGCAGACCGCCACCACCTGGAGGGAACGACCAAAGCTCCCCTCCAGGGCATGTAGAGTCTCGTCGTCTTTGGTGGCAAGAGCCTACAATGCAGCTGGACAAGCTGCGTCTGCCCTGCATGCCATGGCCATCCTGCAGGTACACCAAGCCAAGGCACTAAAAGAGCTGCACGAGGGTAGTGCCGGTCCAGAGCAAATGCAGGAACTTCATATCGCCACCGACCTCGCTCTCCGGGCGACTAAGGTAACGGTACGAGCTCTGGGACGGTCGATGTCTGCGATGGTGGTCCAGGAACCCTACCTTTGGTTGAATCTTGCCCAGATGCGGGACACCAAGAACGCTCGCCCGCTCGAAGCCCCCATCGGGCAAGGGGGGTTGTTTGAAGACACGGTAGAGAGCCTGGCTGAACAATTTTCTACCGTGAAGAAGCAGACGGAGGTGATCAAACACATCCTGCATCGGCGTGATCCGATCACACCTCGATCGTCGCAATATCGTTCACCTGCTTCAGCCAAACAACCGTCGCTGCCTCCTGTGAAGCCGACACCCTCCTAGTTCACCTCGGAGAAGAAACGTGGTCGGTCACCAAAGCGCAGGAGAGCGGGAGGTCTTCCGTCTACCCCTAAGGACCCGAAGGCTTCGAAGCGGTCCTGATGGCCTCAATCCAGGGAGGAAACTGACATGAGGCCCGACTCGAGCAGGCCTTCTATCGTATCCAAGTCGGAGCGGGACGGATCCAGTCCCATCTCGCCAACCGCCAGGTCCCTCCGGGGGCCTGGTACCCACCTGGTCAGTAAAAGAGAAAACTTTATCCTCCATGAGTTTTATGCTTATGCTCCACAGGCACCTCAAGGCTCTCTAGTAGACGGCCAACCGTGCCAGCTGGAACCGTCAAGGTTAGGGACGTCGTCCTTCCTTACACTCACACACTCAGCCACAACCCCCTTGGTACTGTGAAGGAGATCCTTCCATTAGTACCCCTCGTACGGAGATTAGAAGCGTGGGCTACACTTCCCAACCCGTCGAGGTGGCTAATCCGGACGATCCATTTTGGCTACGACATTCAGTTTGCCAGATCCCCGCCCAAGTTTCGGGGCATTCGCTACATCTCAGCTCGATGAGACGGTGCCTTCATACTTCGCGTGGAGATTTCCACCCTCTTGGCTAAACAGGCGATCGAAACCGTCCACTCGAATGAGACATTTTCAGGGTTTTACAGCCCTTACGTCACAGTACCCAAGAAGGGAGGGGGATTGCGCCGTATCTTGGATCTGCGAGTGATGAACAAATATATCCACCGCATACCTTTCAAGATGCTCATCCATCAGCACATCCTGACGTCCATTCGACATTAGGACTGGTTTGTGGCTATAGACCTGAAGGACGCATAATTCCATGTATCGATTCTCCCTCGACACAGTTTCTTCCTTCAGTTTGCTTTCGAAGGGAAATCGTATCAGTACAAAGTCCTCCCATTCGGCCTGTCCCTGTCACCACGCGTCTTCACCAAGCTGGTCGAAGCAGCAATATCACCTCTCAGAGAAGAGGGGATCCGCATTCTTAATTATCTCGACGACTGGCTGATTGTAGCTCACTCTCGAGACCTAGTTTGCGCACACACGGACATAGTGCTCCGGAACTTAGATCGTTTGGGACTTTGGGTCAACCAGAAAAAGAGCAGACTCTCCCCCTGTGCAGAGTATCATTTTCCTGGGAATAGAATTGGACTCAGTAGGAATGGTCGCACGACTCTCCAACGAGCGCATCCAATCAATGCTAATCTCTCTGAACGCTATCAGAACAAGGTCAGTGATCTCCTTAAAGCTCCTCCAGAGACTCCTGGGGCACATGGCATCGTCCTCTGCGGTCATTCCTCTAGGCCTGATGCACTTGAGACCACTTCAGCATTGGCTCCATTCCAGAGTCCCAAGGACGGCGTGGCACAAAGGCAGACTCGGGTAGCTGTTACTCCGGAATGTCAACGCACTCAGCCAATGGTACAACCCGTCTTTCTCAGAGTCAGAGTACCTATGGAGCAGGTTTTAAGGTGTATAGTTGTTACTACAGATGCCTCGAAACTGGGCTGGGGTGCGGTGTGCAATGGGCAAATAGTCTCAGGCCTGTGGATGGTTCCTCGACTAGGATGGCAGTCCTGTTAGCCCTTCGGCGCTTTTCCAACCTCATACAGGACAAACATGTGTTAGTCCGAACAGACAACACAGCTGTAGTAGCGTACATCAATCACCAGGGTGGAGTATGCTCACGGCAACTTTCACAGCTCGCCCGACGCCTCCATCTGTGGAGTCAGCCGAAAATTAAATCTCTCCACGCCACTCACATACCGGGCATTCTCAATCGTACAGCAGATGCGTTGTCACGACAGATTCCTGCCAACGGAGAGTGGAGACTTCACCCCTCCGTGGTCCAGCAGATATGGGACATGTTCGGGGAAGCACAGATAGATCTCTTTGCGTCCCAGGACAACACCCACTGCCCGCTATGGTATGCTCTGACCGATGCCCCTCAGTGCAGACTCCTTAGCCCATGACTGGCCACGAGAAAAGAGGAAGTACGCTTTCCCTCCAGTGAGTCTCATTGTCTCGTTGCTCTCTCACATGACGATGATGTCTTCCTGGCCGATTCCCCTGAGGAAGGACCTTCTTTCTCAGGGACGAGATACATTATGGCACCTGAGACCGGACTTAAATTAGTCCCCTTCGAACTTTGCCAGAGTCAGATCTTTCTCATCTTTCGATGAAGACCGCTCTTCTGATAGCACTCGCTTTCTTCAAGAGGGTAGGAGACCTACAAAAGCCTTCTCTGTGTCCGCCGGGTGCCTAGAGTTTGGACCTGGGAATTCTCAAGTTACCTTGAGACCCGACCCGGTTACATGCCTAAAGTTCCTATCACACCCTTTTGAGATCAGGTAGTGAACCTGCAAGCACTCCCCCACAGGGAGGAAGACCCAACCCTTGGTTTATTATGTCCAGTACGAGCTTACTTGGACCGTAGTCAGAGCCTCAGAAACTCTGATCAGCTCTTTGTCTGTTGTGGAGGACAGCAGAGAGGGAATGCTGTATCCAAACAGAGGCTAGCTCACTGGATTGTAGACGCCATTCTCATGGGGTATCGTTCCCTAGCATTTACCATGCCCCCTGGGTGTGAGAGCTCACTCCACCCGAGGGGTTTCCTCCTCTTGGACATTGGCTAGAGGCACTACACTAACAGACATCTGCAAAGCGGCGGGTTGGGCGATGCCTAATACCTTCACACGGTTTTACAATGTCCTCGTCGAGCCAGCATCATCTTACGACATTCAGAGCATGACTGAGTAGCTGGTTGCGTTTGCTTGCGTCATCTGCTCCCCTCCATCATTTTGACACCTTCGTTGACAAGCTGAAGGGAACAGCTTTCAACAGGCGAGACTGTTAGATCACTAGGTGATTCTTCATCACTGTGCTCTTCCCAGTTAGCTCCACTGCCACAAGTAGCAGTGTTCCCTTGGGCCTTAGCCCTATGTTCCTACCAGAGGCGTGTGAACATATTTTCAATGTCTCCCTGCGGTGAGACTTTATTATTACTCTCCCCTTATAGGTGAGGTTACTCCGCTGCGCTTATTTTAGTTAAGCGATCCCAGTGTCCTCCGGTACCCTGTGTTATCTCCAAGTTTTGAGTCTAAATGCTGCAGGGCTACGGACAGAAGGGATTACTTCCTCTCTACAGACGGGAACCCTTGTGTATATTACTGGAAGGTTTGGTGATTGCTTAGCGTTGCCTGGCACGTCTCTCCTGCCAGAATTTGCTTTGCCAGCACCAGACGACGGCAGCCAAAAGTTGTGGCGGGAATTAACAGGGACCTCCAGTGTCATCATTCGACACAACATCGAAGTGAACGACAGAAAGAGAACGTTTTGGTTACGCCTGTAACCTCGGTTCCCTGATGGAGGGAACGAGACGTTGTGTCCCTATGCCACAACTTGCTCTGGGCTCCTCAGAATAAAGGTAGTGAATGGAGCAAGCTTCGGGGTAGAGGCAAGCATGCAATTTCATTCTGAAATCCATTCGCGCAATTTCATTGGCGTTTAGAATATAGCATAGAGTCGATTGTTTCTGAAGGGCGAACCCCCCGTGTCGTCATCCGACACAACGTCTGGTTCCCTCCATCAGGGAACCGAGGTTACAGACGCAACCAAAACGTTCTCTTGAGAAACATGCTTGCTACAATATCGACATGTCAGTTTTGGAAGGTCAACCAACCATTTCAAACATGTTCACTGTATGTACATTGTGTCTCAAAATCAGCATTATTGTCCCTCCTGATCAGTGTCGGGCAAGCTACAAGTGTTGTGAATTGTTGTAAGTTGGCAAGTTGGGAAATGTAGTAGGCTAAGGTAATGGTTACTCTTCATTAAATATTGCTTCACTAAACTAAAGCTACTATTCTGAAAAATGAAGCAATCTAAGCTACAGAAACATGGTAAAAGTAGTTTATTACATCTAAGCTGTAATAAAAAAAAAATTAGCTATGCAGACATACATGTCCAATTGAATTCTGTAGAGTAAACTTATTTTATTAAAACATTTTTTGAGCCAAGTTTGGATGAGTTATTCAAATACATGTTAAAAGCAAATCACAGTGCTTGCAGAAATCTAGCATTTAGTGCTATACATTTATTTAATCAAACAAAAAATTAACTGTCTATATGAATTAGACATCATTTTTCAGCATGACGTGGCCACTTGAGTACCTCAGTATAAGTTGTGAACAAGTTGCTAGCTGAATGTGTATTCTCTCTGACCAAACTGCGTTCGTGATTTTGTATGTGCGTAGTATTTATACCTCTCAAACACAAACCAGTGTAAGCCACTATGCATCTGCCTAAATAACAGAATTGATATAAAATCTCATATTTTAAGAGTATGAATAGTCCATCCATCCATCTTCTCCCGCTTATCCGGGGCCGGGTCGCGGGGGCAGCAGTCTAAGCAGGGATGCCCAGACTTCCCTCTCCACAGACACTTCTTCCAACTCCCCGGGAGGCATCCCGAGGCGTTCCCAGGCCAGCTGGGAGACATAGTCCCTCCAGCGCGTCCTGGGTCTTCCCCGGGGCCTCCTCCCAGTGGGACATGCCCAGAACACCTCCCCTGGGAGGCGTCCAGGAGGCATCCGGAACAGATGCCCAAGCCACCTCAGCTGACTCCTCTCGATGTGGAGGAGCAGAGGCTCTACTCCGAGCTCCCCCCGGGTGACGGAGCTTCTCACCCTATCTCTAAGGGAGCGCCCAGCCACCCGGCGGAGGAAGCTCATTTCGGCCGCTTGTATCCGGGATCTTGTCCTTTCGGTCATGACCCAGAGCTCATGACCATAGGTGAGAGTAGGGACGTAGATCGACCGGTAAATCGAGAGCTTCGCCTTTCGGCTCAGCTCCCTTTTCACCACAACAGACCGATACAGCAACCGCATCACTGCAGATGCTGCACCGATCCGCCTGTCGATCTCGCGCTCCATCCTCCCCTCACTCGTGAACAGGACCCCGAGATACTTGAACTCCTCCACCTGAGGCAGGAGCACTCCACTGACCTGGAGAGGGCAGGCCACCTTCTTCCGGTCGAGAACCATGGCCTCAGACTTGGAGGTGCTGATCCTCATCCTAGCCGCTTCACACTCGGCTGCAAACCGCCCCAACGCACGCTGCAGGTCCAGGCCCGAAGAAGCCAACAGGACAACATCATCCGCAAATAGCAGCGATTAAATCCTGAGGTCCCCGAACCGGACCCCCTCCGGCCCCCGGCTGCGCCTTGAGATTCTGTCCATAAAAACTATGAACAGAACTGGTGATAAAGGGCAGCCCTGCCGGAGGCCAACGCGCACTGGGAACAGGTCTGACTTTGTGCCGGCAATGCGGACCAAGCTCCTGCTCTGGTTGTACAGGGACCGGACAGCCCTTAGCAGAGTGCCCCGGACCCCATACTCCCAGAGCACCTCCCACAGGACACCACGAGGGACACGGTCGAACGCCTTCTCCAAATCCACAAAGCACATGTGGACCGGTTGGGCGAACTCCCATGACCCCTCGAGGACCCTGCAGAGGGTATAGAGCTGGTCCAGTGTTCCACGACCAGGTCGAAACCCGCATTGTTCCTCCTGCATCCAAGGTTCGACTAGCGGCCGAACTCTCCTCTCCAGTACCCTGGCATAGACTTTCCCCGGGAGGCTGAGGAGTGTGATCCCCCGGTAGTTGGAACACATCCTCCGGTTCCCCTTCTTGTAAAGAGGGACCACCACTCCGGTCTGCCATTCCAGAGGCATTGTCCCTGACCGCCACGCGATGCTGCAGAGACGTGTCAGCCAGGACAGTCCCACAGCATCTAGGCACCTGAGGTACTCAGGGCGGATCTCATCCACCCCCGGTGCCTTGCCACTGAGGAGCTTACCAACCACCTCAGTAACTTCGGCTTGGGTGATAGACGAGTCCACCTCAACTACCCCAGCCTCTGCCTCCTCGACAGAGGACGTGACAGTGGGATTGAGAAGATCCTCAAAGTATTCCTTCCACCGCCCGACCACATCCCTGGGCGAGGTCAACAGCTCTCCACCTCTACTGTAAACAGTGTTGGTGGGGCACTGCTTTCCCCTCCTGAGGCGCCGGACAGTTTGCCAGAATTTCTTTGAGGACGACCGATAGTCTTCCTCCATGGCCTCCCCGAACTCCTCCCAGGTCCGAGTTTTTGCCTCTAACACAGCATTGGCTGCTGCGCGCTTGGCCTGCCGGTACCGGTCGGCTGTGTCCGAAGTCCCACAAGCCAACCAGGCCTGATAGGACTCCTTTTTCAGCTTGACGGCATCCCTTACTTCCGGTGTCCACCACCGGGTTCTGGGATTGCCGCCACGACAGGCACCAGAGACCTTACGGCCACAGCTTCGCACTGCGGCATTGACAATAGAGGTGGAAAACATGGTCCACTCTGACTCCATGTCTCCAGCCTCCCCCGGTATCTGGTGGAAGCTCTCCCGGAGGTGGGAGTTAAAGCTCACTCTGACAGGGGGCTCGGCCAGACGTTCCCAACAGACCCTCAGCGTACGTTTGGGTCTGCCAGGTCTTTCCGGCCTCCTCCCCAGCCAGCGGATCCAACTCACCACCAGGTAGTGATCGGTTGATAGCTCAGCCCCTCTCTTCACCCGAGTGTCCAAAACACATGGTCGAAGGTCAGATGATACGACAACGAAGTCGATCATCGACCTTCGGCCTAAGGTGTCCTGGTGCCACGTGCACCGGTGGACACCCTTGTGCTTGAACATGGTGTTCGTTATGGACAAACCGTGACGGGCACAGAAGTCCAATAACAGAACACCACTCGGGTTCAGGTCGGGGAGGCCATTCCTCCCAATCACGCCCCTCCAGGTGACGCTGTCATCCCCCACGTGCGCATTGAAGTCCCCCAGGAGAACGATGGGGTCCCCGGTTGGAGCACTTTCCAGCACCCCTCCCAGGGACTCCAAGAAGGCCGGGTACTCTGCACTTCTGTTCGGCCCGTAGACCGTAACAACAGTGAGAGACCTGCCCCCAACCCGAAGGCGGAGGGAAGCGACCCTCTCGCTCACTGGGGAGAACTCCAACACATGGCGGCTGAGCTGGGGGGCTATGAGCAGGCCCACACCAGCATGCCGCCTTTCACCGCGGGGGACGCCAGAGTAGTGAAGAGACCAGCCCCTCTCGAGGAGCTGGGTTCCAGAGCCCAGGCTGTGCGTGGAGGTGAGCCCGACAATCTCTAGCCGGTAGCGCTCCACCTCCCGCACAAGCTCAGGCTCCTTTCCCCCTCCTTTACTTTATGTACTATACTTTATGTATAGTTTCTTTTGAAATCACCAATGCAAACAACCTCTTTGAATCATAAAACATCATTAAAATTTTGAAAGCTCCAGATGATTTGCTAAAAGTTGATTTTGGAATTGATGGGACTACTTAAGTCCAGTACTTTAGAAAACTTGCATACAACACATTGAAACAAATGTACTGTATTTTTTTTAAAGCACACAAACTTTATCAATATAATTTCAGCAGCAGCAGCGATCTGTCAATCAGGTTGTCAGATCTCTGGAAAATACAGCTTTATCAAACTTCACCTGACTGAACACATCAAATATCAGCCAAACAAGAGCTTGCAGAAGCTTGAGATAATCAGCAAATCTGAACAGGGAGATAAACTAGGAAGCATTTGCTGTGACCCTGCCATCGGATGTTTTCACCAATCTCACAAACAGTCTGAACTGAGGGACCATGGCACCATCACGAATCACAACCAAGCACTCAGGAGTCAAGGAGATCTGAGTGAAATGCACAGGAAGTGCAGCTTCCCTAGGACAACTCAATTTAAAAAACTCATTTGAGGAGCTTGCACATGCATTTCAAATAACACCTGCACTATTAGATCAACAGAAGCCACATAACCTCTGTTATACTTAAGTTAGTTCATGTTATGAGAGAATTTGGGCTTTTTCGACCTTACCCAGTTATTACGATTTAATGCTTGTTTTAAACGTGATTACGCTGTTTATTCACACATACCTGGAGCAGCGTTTCAGTGTAGCGGATATTTTTTGAAAACGGCGACTAAGTTGAAGTTGGGAGAAAGAACTTTGCTTCAGGAGTTTCTGAGTGAGTAATTGTATTTGAAAATAAAATAGCTTATATTTTAAAAATGTATTTAGAAAATTCATCAATTCATCCTTTCAGACCCACGCTTTTTACCATTAAAACACTCCAAAGTTATGGACTAAACCTAAATACTTACTCTGCATTGAAGGTAAAACCTCTAAGCTGATTTTGAGTATTTTCTCTGTTCTCAAAGGTAAAAGAGCAATATGTATTTGTTTTATTTTCTGATTGCACTTAAACCTTTTTGCTCAAATCACAGAAGAGAAAATAAAGATAAAACTTGTTTTGAACAATTTCTTTGTTATCTTCAAATTTATTTTAAGTGAAACACGCTCCTAAAGCTTTGTGATGTTGAGTGTTTTAGATGAAAATCTCTATTGACAGACCCTGGCTTCTGCTGTAGTAAAGCAATTCTTCACCCAGAACCTTTTCTCTCCATTTGACCCTGCTGGAACAGCCTTCTCTTGGTGGACAAATTAAGCAGTGCACAGAGCTTCATGGTTAATAGGACAGAGCATGGAATTGCAATGCAAATGTCTGTGCTAAAGCATATCTTCTGAAAGGTACAGGAGTACACAAGCACAAAGCAAATTTAATAACGTTTTTAATCATAGAACAAAAATGCCTTTTATTGTTTATTTTACAAGTAAATATTCTTTACTAGAAACAATAATCAGGAATTTTTATCTAAAGTAAGAATGCCTACAAAATGTACAAGAACAAAGCAAAATATGACCTTGAAGGGTGTCAGTCAATTAAATATTGATTGAGACAAAGGGTATTCAGCAATATCACAACATCAGTAGAAAGAATGGGCTAATGATGTGCATGAAAAATTGTGAAAAATGAAGTTTGGATACATTTTTAAGCTTGAACTGAATTTCAGTTTACGACCTCTATAGGTTTACTCAAACTGTATTGAGCTACTTATATCACCTTTTTGAAAAGATGGAAAGTAAAATGTTTATGTCTCCTTGAAACTTTAAGGTTGTTTAAACTTTTTTTTTTAACTAAGCGAATGTAGTCCCCCTGAATGAACTGTTTATCACACTCTCGTGTAAGTCTCTAATGAGCTTCTAAAAGCCTCTATTGCTTAGGAAAAACTGTGGAGAAGCATTTCATATGCAATTTAAAACCTCAAAATCAAAGCCCCGAAAGCTGCAGGCTGGTGTTCAGATGGTGTGCATCTGCCGACAGCATTGCCTTGCTTGTTCAACTTCAAAGTGAAAGATTTCCCTTGCAGCAAAAAAAGCCATAGGGATGATTTACTGTCCCGAACGTCCATCCAAATACTTCCTACTTCACATCCACAGCAGTTGAAATCAGGATGCAGATGCTTTCCACAGAAATTAAACTGTCATTTGTAAGTTTCACCACAGTTTTTTATCATTTGTTCAACCTCAAGCACAGTATTCAATTGTTGACATTATCAACAATAAAGCAATGATCTTTGTCTCCAAGAAATTTAGCATCAACCGCTCGTGACTTTTAGATCATTCATTTTGGAAACCTTTATTATGCCATCGGTGTCACAGTGTGAATGGAGGTGAAAGATGAACAGAAGATATACTCTTTATTATAGATAAAATAATGTAAATTTTTTATTTTAATTTAATTTAAATAAAATAACTTTTTGATTTTAAAAACTTTAAACAAGTAATCTTTAGTTTAATCTAAGCAAACAAATGTAATAAGGATTAATTAAAGCAATATTAGTGTATAGAAATGACCTATACAAACGTAAGGAATTATTATATGATTTTTACAATCAACCAGTGGTGTAGTTGGGCTATACACATACTCCGTATGCCTACCTTTTTCCCTGGGCTGTTTGGGTATTACGACTTCTAATGATCAATAATTGTGTACACCCTCAATATACTCACTTGTTTTGCAGATTAGACTTTCCCAATTTCGGTGTATTCTCGTCCCCTTTAACTGACTACTTAGAGCTGTGAGAAAAAGAGTAACGTTACTTAAAGGCGACGACAAGCTAACTAAAGATGATGTCTTGCTGAAAAATTCTGGTAAAATTTTAACACAGTGTCTGCAATTTGTTTTAATAGTGCCCGCTGCGACAGGGAATGACACATTAGACATTATTATTAAAATATTGCGGTCAAGCCAGAAGCCACATCAAAAAGATTGTTTGCTGTTTGCTTGGTTAAAACAAGCATGCACAAATCTCATCTCGTCTCATCTTCTCCCGCCCACTTATCCGGGGCTGGGTCACGGTGGCAGCAGTCTAAGCAAAAATGCCCAGACTTCCCTCTCCACAGACACTTTTTCCAGCTCCCTGGGAGGGATCCCGAGGCGTTCCCAGGCCAGCTCGGAGACATAGTCCCTCCAGCATGTCCTGGTTCTTCCCCGGGGCCTCCTCCCAGTGGGACGTGCCCGGAACACCTCCCCTGGGAGGCGTCCAGGAGGCATCCAGAACAGAGGCTCTACTCCGAGCTCCCCCCGGGTGACGGAGCTTCTCACCCTATCTCTAAGGGAGCGCCCAACCACCCAGTGGAGGAAACTCATTTCGGCCGCTTGTATCCGTGATCTTGTCCTTTCGGTCATGACCCAGAGTTCATGGCCATAAGTGAGAGTAGGGAGGTAGATCGACCGGTAAATCGAGAGCTTCGCCTTTCGGCTCAGCTCCCTTTTCACCACAACAGACCGATACATCTGCAGATGCTGCACCGATCCGTCTGTCGATCTCACGCTCCAGCCTCCCCTCACTCGTGAACAGGACTCCGAGATACTCAAACTCCTCCACCTGATGCAGGAGCACTCCACTAACCTGGAAAGGGCAGGCCCTGGAGAGGGCAGACATGGAGGTGCTGATCCTCATCCTAGCCGCTTCACACTCGGCTGCAAACTGCCCCAGTGTACGCTGAAGGTCCAGGCCAGAAGAAGCCAACAGGACAACATCGTCCGCAAACAGCAGAGATGAAATCCTGAGGCCCCTGAACCGGACCCCCTCCGGCTCCCGGCTGCGCCTAGAGATTCTGTCCATAAAAACTATGAACAGAACCGGTGATAAAGGGCAGCCCTGCCGGAGGCCAACTCGCATTGGGAACAGGTCTGACTTTGTGCCGGCTATGCGAACCAAGCTCCTGCTCTAATTGTACAAGAACCGGACTGCCCTTAGCAAAGGGCCCTGGACCCCATACTTCCAGAGCACCTCCCAATAGCACACCACGAGGGACACGGTCAAACGCCTTCTCCAAATCCACAAAACACATGAGGAACGGTTGGGCGAACTCCTATGACCCCTCGAGGACCCTGCGGAGTTTAAACAAATCTGAAAAATCAAATAATGGTTGATCGATGCTTAAAGTAGTCTATCTTTTTTTTTCACTTCCTGCTCTGCTGCTGTTCGGACGTACTCTGCTTTTCTATTTCTCACTTTTTTTATGTTTTTAAATGTCTATACTATTTAGACGAAGCTATTTCTAATTGCTCTGAAAGCAAAACCTGGAAAAGTTTGGATAAACATAAACGGGATTCTATCAGCAGCTCGCATTCCACGGAAAGAGAAACAGCTGGAGAAACAGAAAAATGCCTCTGATCCACCACCACTGTGAAAAATGTTGCGAACACAGCATTTCCCTTTTACAATCTCTTCTTCACAGAACTGAAGTTTTGGAGACACGGCTACAATCGTTTTGTTCTCAAAGGACAGTGGATTCTAAAGAACCGGACATGAACAAGAACCAACAACAAGCTGGTGAGCTCATTACAATTTCTCAGCATGTTATTCTGAACCCAGATCAGCGAGGAGAAGGTCCTGATCGGGCTGAAAACTGGCAATTTCAGAGAAATAGTCGTAAAGGCTCTCTGTTTGGACTGGGCTCATCTACACCAATTCATCAGGAAATACAGCTACGAAACAGATTTGAAACTTTAATGACTGTGGATACCGATCAATCTCAGCCTGTCAGTCAACAATCATAGCACACACACATTTTAGAAAACAGGGGGTCAAGAAACAAGCAACATCCAACCCATGTCTCAGTGGAGCCGAAGACTCTTATTATTGGGGATTATACAATCCAGAATCTACGGAGCAAAACTATGGCGACATACTGTCTCCCTCATGCCACTGTTTTAGATATCAACAAAACGATAAGAGATGTTCTGAGCAAGCACAAGACAAAACAACTCATCATTCATGTGGGGAAAAATAATGTAAAGAAAGGACAATTAGAGCTGCTTAAGAAAGACTTTATGGAACTATTTGACACACTTGAAAGTCTCAAAATACAGTGTTTCATAAGTGGTCCGCTTCCAGCAAACGGCACAAATATGTTTTCTCGTTTGCTTGGGCTCAACACATGGCTAGAACATGCCACTTTATCAAGACGTTTCCAATATATTGATCATTTTAATGTGTTCTGGAATCAGCCTGATTTTATCACGTTAGATGGGAGGCAACTGAAAAGATCTGGAGCAAGAATGCTCATGGACAATATAATTTTCTCCCTCTGCTATCAGTCTGAAAGACACAACAGCCATCAAATTAACTGTGGAAACACACCATCAAGGCCTATGTTGCCCACTCTCCAGACGTCACCACCGAATGAGGATTATCTGACCTCCGCTAGACTTGATGAGGATCAATAGCTGGATAACATGCAAAGCCACCAGGACATCGCAGGACCCACGCCACCACTGAATGAGGATAGCCACACCATCTCAAAGACTACACCACCTCCGAATGAGGACGAGGATAACCCCCTGGACAACAACCGGAGTGAACTGAACAACTCCCTGGAGGACACATAAACAATGTCCACATCCTCAGGATCCCCCCATCTCAGTTTCCCAGCACAGCTTGAAAAACTAGTATCTGCAGGAACTAAGCTGTCCCACTCGTTTACGGCAAGCCCCCGACCATCGCCCCAAAAAAGGCGGGCACCTCTTCCTCCTATAGCAGAAAGAGTTCTGCGATCAAACCGGTTGGGGCAAAATCACCCCCAACCCACCCTTACTCCACCAAACCAGCAGTGAGATAAACAGGACATTCTGCCTCAAGACGGCGACCTTGGGGAATGTTTTCAGAACAGGCAGATGTCCTCAACCCCTTTAGCTCTTACTTTATTAGCGATACAGATAAGGCCTGCTAGAACTAGACAAAACAAGTGGAAGAAAATGTCTGCTAGAAATCAGAAATCAAGCAGACCAAACCTGATTAAAATAAACTGTAAGCCAGAGACCATCATATCTGAACCCACAGAAAACAGGGTAAAAATAGCACTTCTAAATGTTAGGTCACTTAGAAACAAGGCGCACCTCGTAAATGATTTTATTTTAACACATGACTTAGATTTTATGTTGCTAACTGAAACATGGCTAGATGATAGCTGTAGAGCAACCATATTAAACGAGGCTGCACCAGGAAACTTCTTATATAGACACGCCTCTCGTTCTGATAAAAAAGGAGGTGGAATCGCAAGTATGTACAAGAACATTTTTGAATGCAAACAGGTCAATCTTGGGGATTACACATCTTTTGAATATTTGAGTATAGCTTTAAAAAGCACCAAACGAGTACTTATCACCACCTTATACAGGCCTCCAAAGTACACTACAGGGTTTACCGATGATTTCACTGAACTGCTCTCAGCCATCTCTTCGGAGTTTGACTCTTTCATCATCACTGGGGATTTTAATATTCACATGGACAAGCCCGATAATAATGCTGCCAAAGAACTCAACAATATTTTAAAAACCTTCGACGTGACTCAACACGTTCAGGGTGTCACACATTGTCACGGTCACACACTGGACTTAGTAATTAGTAAGGGCTTAAATATTTTATCCACCGTTGTGCAAGATGTTGCTCTGTCTGATCACTTCTGTGTTTTTGTTGATGCGGCAATCTCCCATGTCAAAATTGCAAAATCAATTTCTGTTAGAAAAAGACACATAAATGATGACACCAGCGAGATGTTTATTCATGCCATATCTCAAACACCAAGCATCACAGCTGGCACAGCTGACTTCCTTCTTGATGCATTTACTTTAAAAATCAAGTCCGTTATAGATGACATCACACCTATAAATGTCAAGAAGAAACCTGGGAGACAAAAAACACCCTGGAGAAATTCAACAAAAGTTTAAAGTATGAAAAGACTCTGCAGGAAGGCTGAAAGAAGGTGGAGAAAGTCCAAACTTGTCATCCACTACGACCTTTATAAAGAGAGTCTTCGTGCTTTTAATTCAGAATTAATCGCAGCTAGGCAAGAGTATTTCTCAAACTTATTAATACAACCTCAACAATACACGAACTCTCTTTGCAACAGTAGAGAGGTTAACCAACCCACCAAATTAGACTCCAAATGAGCTTCTGTCTGAAGATAAATGCAATGAGTTTGCTTCATTTTTCATCAATAAAATCATTAACATCAGAAAAGGCATTTTTGCTTCCCCCTGCAGGGCTAGGGATAGACCTCCTCAGCCTCCACTCTCAATGTGCACCTTCAATCCAATCGATAGCAAAACATTAATAGAAACGATTCAGAGCCTTAGAACATCAACATGCAGTCTTGACACTCTACCAACAGTCTTTTTTAAAATGGTTCTTAAGAGTCTAGAAAAGGACCTCTTAGAAATTATAAACACCTCCTTGTGCTCCGGCTTTTTCCCCAAATCCCTTAAAACCGCATTGTAAAGCCACTACTGAAAAAAACAAACTAAGATAATAATGTACTGAGCAACTACAGGCCCATCTCAAATCTCCCTTTTATTAGTAAAATAATGGAAAAGATTGTGGCAAAACAACTGATTGTATTCCTGACCCAAAATGAATACATGGATTATTATCAGTCTGGTTTCAGAGCTCATCACAGCACAGAGACAGCTCTACTGAAGATAGTCAATGACATCCGGTTAAACACCGATTCAGGAAAAGTGACTGTCCTGGTTCTACTCGATCTGAGCGCTGACTTCGACACTGTTGATCACAAAATCCTTCTCGATAGACTAGAAAACTATGTTGGTCTTTCAGGAACTGTGATAAAATGGTTCAGATCATACTTAGAAGGAAGAGGTTTCTATATAAACATAGGTGATTACATGTCGAAGTGGACTGCAGTGTCGTGTGGAGTCCCTCAAGGTTCAATCCTTGCTCCTTTACTATTTAACCTGTACATGCTTCCACTGGGCCAAATTATGAGAAGGAACCAGATATCACACCATAGTTATGCTGATGACACACAAATTTATCTAGCTATCTCCCCAAATGACTACAACCCCATAAACTCTATCTGCCAATGTCTTGATGAGATTAAAAACTGGATGGAAAACAACTTTCTTCAATTAAACAAGGAAAAAACTGAAGTCATTGCATTCGGAAGCAAAAGCGAGGTTGTTTAGGTTAACACGTAGCTCAATGCAAAGGGCCTAACAACTACAAATCAGGTCAGGAATCTTGGAGTGATTCTGGACTCTGATCTTAGTTTCAATAGCCACGTAAAATCAATGACAAAATCCGCTTATTACCATCTTAGAAACATCACAAGAATCAGATGCTTTGTTTCCAGACGAGATTTAGAGAAACTGATTCATGCTTTCATCTCCAGCAGGCTGGACTACTGTAACGCTCTTCTCACAGGTCTTCCCAAAAAGACCATTAAACAGCTCCAGCTCGTTCAGAATGCAGCGGCTCGAATTCTAACCAAAATTAGAAAGTCAGAAAACATTTCTCCAGTTCTTAAGTCTCTACCCTGGCTGCCGGTCTCCTTCAGAATAGATTTTAAAGTTTTGCTGCTCGTATATAAGTCCAAACATAACTTAGCACCTAAATACCTAACAGAGATGATCAGTGAATACACACCAAACAGAGAGCTGAGATCCCACAGATCTAATAAATTAGATCTACCCTGGGTAAATTCCAAACAGGGTAAATCCTCCTTTAGTTACCATGCGGCCCACAAATGGAACCAACTTCCAGAGGAGATCAAGGGTGCCAACACTTTAGTCACGTTTAAATCCAGGCTAAAGACTCTCCTGTTTAGTTGCATTTTTGTCGACTGAGCACCAACGTCCGAACAACTATTTTACTTCTGTACTTCAAATTTTAATCTTTGTTTTAATCGATGTTTTAAATCTGTTTGATTTATATGACTTTTTTATGCTTGATTTTAATGTATGCACTTTCTTTTTACTCTTTATTTCCAATGTAAAGCACTTTGAATTACCCTGTGTACAAAATGTGCTGTACAAATAAACTTGCCTTGCCTTGCCTATTAAACGTAAAGTTACACAGAAAGTGAAAAGCTGCACAGCCACAGACGCTATTGAGCTAACTTGGTCAAACTAAAGGGCTGTAGCATTCATTAATCTGTTGTGCATTAAATTAAAATAGTTAATGTTGAACAATTGAAGTATAATGTAAGCATTGACACGAAAGGAAATATTTTAATGTTTCATTGAAAGAAGTCTCCTAGAAGCTTCTAGTAGCCTATACCTTGTAAGAGCATGATTTAAAAGGTCCCATGTTATAGCACTTAGAATCAATATTTGAGCCCTTCATACTAGTGTTGTATTGTTAATAACCTTTAAACTGCAATATTTTTCATAAAAATGTCTTTGAATCACCTCATAATTATCTTGTATACAAAATGTGCTGTCTACACCAGACCCCGACACAGTGAAGCTTTCTGCACGCCCCTACTGTCCAGCTTTCATGTTAGTCTGAATTCAGCTATGTGTAATGTAACAGCACCTTACATGTGTGGCTTAGAGTTTGAGTTCACAGAATGAACCAAAAACCACAGAAAAAAGGATCCTCAGCTACGTGTTTACAAGGTAAATCAGATGCACTTACTCTTAGACTGTATGATTTCTATTGTCGGCGTACTGCTTTATTAATTATTTATTTTGTTAAAGGCATACTTGTGACAAATGCAGTAGAAGTAGAATATCTCTTTACTTTTTGACTTTAGAGTCTGACACAATAATTTGTAGCAACATCATGTAGTGTGCGTTCCACACGATTGTTGAAACCAGATTTCCTTACAGGATTATAAAAGTCACGCCGGCTTGATGTATGAAGAGTTAAAATTGCATATTTCATTAATGTTTATAGCTTAGCACAAGTAAAAAAAACACTTACTGTTTGGAATTCCAAATCAATGAATACAGGACAGGCTTATCATAAATTAAACTGTTCTTTGTCGATTAACCAGTTGAATGTGAAATGCTGCTCATAAACAAAAGTGATCTTACCAGGTTTCTCTGATGGGCAGACACAAAATCAAGCCATTTCTGAAGAATAAACTCATTCTTTGGTAATTCAAGCAAAATGTTAGTATTCAGACTTCCGAAAACACACTTTTCTGGAATTGTTTACCAGCGCAGGTCTGCTACTCTCACACTTCCAGGTCAAACCATGTTTCCTGCTTGTCGTAGAGAGGGGCTGTACTAGCTATTCATATGACTGACAAGTGGGTGGGGCTTGGGCAGGAATAAAGAAAAAGGGTGGTGATAAGGAAAATGAGCCCTTTTCAGCTCACAAAAAAGCAATAAAGGATTGCTCAAAAAGGCATTAACTAATCTGAATCCTCTTTGAGGCATGTTTTTGATGAGGGAACAACATTTCAAGAAAACAGGAATGTCAGAAAATTAACATTATCATCGCATGGCACCTTTAACTTTAACGTTAGCTGGCCAATTAAATAAAAACTGAAGACTGCCGCTCAGCTCAGCTGTGATTCCAAGGACAGACCAAGAACGACTAAATTCTGACAAGCCACTGCTGACTTCTTTATATTAGTGATGGGAAGTTCGGATCATTTCTCCGACTCGGATCTTTGAGTCCCGTTCAGCAAAATGAACGAATCTTTTTTCGAGTCATTTTGTTCATTTTAGAAAAATACCAATAAAATGTTGTGTGTTTCTTCCCAAACACATTTATTATATACACAAACCCAAATCACACTACAAATAAAACAAAACTATAATGCTAGAAGACAAAAAAACATATTTTAATTAAGCCTACCTGGGTACCTTTTAGTCTGATTCAGCTCAGCTCTGATCTGTCTTTAGGTTAAAGTCTCATCGTTCTTCACATTTCTTCTCTCTGATGGTAACGAGTTCAGTCCGGCCCCGGGACCTTTTGTCACGTGACGCTCCCTAATATTAACCTAATGCAGTTTGAGCCGGAAATCCACAAGATTCGTTCTTTCCACGAGTCCTCTGGCTCCTTTCGTTCTTCTGTCACGTGACCTTATCCCGTTCAGTATCTTTGTAATATTAATGTAAAGATAAATAGGCCTAATAAGTAAAGAAAAAAAAATGTGTGCCCATTTCTGTAACTGTGATTGTTTCTGGTTTTTGAGGATCTGTCATGTAGTTCATAAATAAACAAATACCTTCTATTTTTTTATTTGTCCTTTTACTGTCTTCAGAACAATGAACTGTATAATAAAATAATCCAAGCCTACAAATACAAAGTAGCTACTTATAGCTTGTTTGTTTGTTTTTATTCTAATTTTCAAATTGCTTGTATCACAAACAATACACTCACAATCTGATTTATAAAATAACTGCATAATTAAATTATGAAGTATAAAAACTATTTAGTTAAAAGTTATTACGTACTATTAGTAAGTGACTTTACAATTAAATGACAACTTGTAAATTCTACAGGTAATTTATTATGCACTAAAAATAAAGTTACTCAAAAATACTTCATGAATCTTAGGCTATGTAACACTGCAGTTCTAAAGTCCATGATATAGGTCCGTTGTGTTGATCCTTCAGATTATACTATTATTTTACATTTCAAAATATTGTATTATATACATACTATACATCAAGGTGTTGTATAATGAATATTCGAATACACTTTAAAACACACCAAACTACAACAAACACAAATACCCTATCTCTAAAAGTGATTTTATGAACACTTTAACAAAAGAACGAAAGGACTCGGTAAAAGAACGAATCTTGTGGATTTCCGGCTCAAACTGCATTAGGTTAATATTAGGGAGCGTCACGTGACAGAAGAACGAAAGGAGCCAGAGGACTCGGTAAAAGAACGAATCTTGTGGATTTCTGGCTCAAACTGCATTTGGTTAATAGGGAGCGTCACGTGACAAAAGACTGAAAGGACTCGGAGGACTCAAGAAATGAACTAATCTTTTCTTTTTCCAAATCAGACTGCATTGCTTCTGAACGAATCGCTCCCCGAGATGATTTGTTCTTCCGAGTCACAATAAAGATTCGTTCAAAAAGAACGAATCGTTCAAGAACGACCCATCACTACTTTACATAGTGGGTAAGCAGCATCAAGTGCACAACCTTGTCCTCCAGCCAGGCTTTAAAAGAGAGACATTACACGTGCACTCTGATGCTTACACAACAGTCAGCGACATTACACACACACACACAGTTTGGTTTTGGCAAGTTTTTGATGGATGATGATGGATTGTGCTGTGGTTCTCTGTGTTAGAGCATATTCTTTGAAATGTACAAGACCACAAGAACACAACATTGTAATAAGGTTTTAGACCACTGAATAAACACTCCAAAATGCAACAACATGCAGCTCAATTAGTACAATAGTCGAGGGAAGACTGGCAAGAGAATTTTAATTTGTCATCAACATTCTTATTCTTTGACAGGATAAACCTGTGACTTTGTCAAAAATGAAATTAGTTTGGAAGCTGCTGATTAGCCGATATAACTTCATGGTCAAGGAGTTGGCTGCCACTAAATTGATTAGCATACTCTTTACATGGTTTAAGAAACAGTTTTTGACCCATGCATGTGTGAATGTGAGTTTTTTAAGGGGTAAAAAAAAAGCTGGTGCATGTCATGATCTTAACTGGCCACAGCTTGGTTTTGTCTCTGGATAGAGGGAGCTATACAAGACCTTTGGAATCCTCTACTGGACTCAGCGAGCTGCTTAGTGCTGACAGCAGTGGAAGGCACAGAATAAAACAAAAAAAGTGTGATTATTTATAGTTATGAATTTCTAAAGTCTAAACCATGGACTCATCTGAGGCACACATGATGTGATTTACATAAATTGCATTCATCCAGCTCCTCCAGAAAGAAATGGGGCATCAAAAAAGCCAAACAGCTTTTTTATTACTCCATTTTTGTTCCCACTTGGAGAGTTAATTTGTGGATTTAATGAGTGGAATAATAAAGGATGGAATACTATTAGCTATTGTGGAAAATGATTGAGCGTTTTGATAAATGAAATTGTTATATTATTCTTATTTTAAAGAACAAAATCCCTTATCTGATGCTAAAGTGACTACTAACTGCTGACTGGTTCTGTAGCACTTACTAAAGGAGCTGAAGTGATTCAAAACTTAATTAATTTCAGACATCTTCAGCTGAGTTCCAAGGACCAAATAAAGTGTGATGTATTAAAAACGTATACATTTCAGTATAGAATTGAAAAATATTTTGGATAAGGAACACTATTTATGATCTTATTTGGAAATAGTTTGAAGCTATTAAGCATTTTCTTCTGTAAACATGAAATGGATGTGGCACTCTGGGAACACCTATTAAACACACGCACACATACATGATTGTCTGCGAACCAACAGAGAAACGACAGGCCTTTCATCTCACATTCTCTTAATCTGCTCTCATTAGCTGCACTGAGAGAAAGTGGAGGGCAGACACAAGGATGAAGGAGATGGAGGAGACAGTAAACCATAGATACACCAATCCCATCCTTCTCTGCTGTCACACATAGACACCAGGGATCCTGTGTTTGTGCACACATACACACAGACACTAATTAAAGCAAACCGTGCATGAGCTCAGAGAGATTTGCAGCTCTTCCTTATCTCATGAACCCCGGATCTGCCTCCAACAACGTGTTCAAGAAACAAACAAACTGAAAAATCAGGAAATGCAAGAGTGGCATTCTCTTGAGGCAGAGTCAATGTATATGTGTAAAAACGTTCTCCTTAAGTCCCTCATAATAACGAAGAGCTTAGCCCTCACCAGTGCTTTTTCAGCTGGCAAGGAGGAAACGATAAGTTGTGCGACAAGCCAGGAGAGCTAAATCACACTGTGACAGGAAAAAAATCTGGGTCTTTAAATCCCGCAAATGGGCTGGTATGTTGATCTGATCAAGCTGACAATGCTAATAAAACAGAATTAACATAACCTTTAATAATATTCAAATCCATGGGATTTTTGATGTTTTAAGCACCAACCACAGTACTAAAATGAAGCAAACTATTCTCATGCCTTCAAAATGAACTCTTTAATATTCTTTTTTTGTGTAAATGTATAGCTCACTTATACATTTATGTTTAATGATGATTGATTTCAGTAAGAGTATTTTGATGGTTAAATATCTTTAATAAAAGCCTCTCAGACAAACATTAAACCTGTATCTAAAGGTGATTGAAGACTGAGCACAAAAATTTAGCTCACTTTGTGTCTATTACACAAACATGCTTTTTTTGGAACATTTGTACATTTGTACATAACACTAATCGGAAACAGACTTTTTGTTTTCCTGTTTTTGCATTTCCTAAAACATTTTCAGTGTGTCTGTATACAGGATGTAGTGAACAGGCAAGTGTATCATTAAATGCCCACTATTGTTTAATTATTTTGTGATGTACTTATAATTCATGCACTAGTATTATTTTGAAAGTCGTTTGTTTCAACTTATTTAGCCCACATCTGTTCTTTTGTTTACTTTTCCCTCTATGCGAGATGCTCAGGATAAGTTAGGTCTGAGTGATATGGACAAAAATATAAATGTATATCATAGTATTTTTTTCGTGTCAGACCATATTGACAATTATCACAATATTGTTACTTTTTTAAAAAAACTCAAACTCGAGCTGCCTCCAAACGCAATGGGGAACGCTCTGAACTACATGCCAAATCTCGTCCAATAGACAGGTGTGACTTCATCCAAGCGTGGCGTCGCACCCGGAAATATGTAGTATAAAGGAGTCCGCGATGGAGACGGCAACCAGCTTTTCTGCTTTCAGTAAGCGCTGTTTATGTGTCTTCTTGTTCTAAGAGTGGCTATATCTTGTGTGTAAAAGAATGAATTGCTCCTCTATATCTAAGCATGCTTTCAGGCCATGTTTTGCTGCCTGCCCGTGTTTTATATCTGGCAAGGATTCACACGGCTTCTGTTTGGATGGTTTGGGAGTGGATCATGCCCAGTCGGCTCTTGAGGGAGTCGGCTGTGAGCATTGTGCATTTTCTCTATGTTTTCTCCCCGGCATCTCCGGTGGCCGGGCCACCGCTTTTGCTGAGGCGGAGCAGCCGCTTCGATCCTGGGGCTCGCTAATGGAGCTAGCGGAGGACAGGCCTAGCCTTATCGCCGGCCACACCCACTAGCTCCGGTCCATTGTCGTCGGGTGCTGAAGCGCGCTTTCCGGTGATTTCTTACCCCCACAGAATGGACGAGGGATTTCTCCTGTCTTCCTCCAAGGAGGTTGAAGTCGAGTGGGTCCCTCCACTGGTAGTCGCTGCGCTTGAACTGGTGCAGCCGCTCCAGTTCAAGGAGTTGTTGGAGGTTGTGACTCGTGTGGTCGAGAGGTTGGATATCTCCTGGCCGCCAGCGGCACAGCCCCCTCGTTCAGTGAACGCTATCTGCGCCCACGGTTGCAACCTCCATGCCGGGGCCTACAGTTTTTCCCAGACCTGCACACCAAGGTGTTTAGGTCCTGGGATCACCCTTACACGGCCCGCCTCTTCTCTCCAGAACTTTAATATTATGCAAACATCCAGGGGTTCCTCCTCGACGCCCCAGTGGTTTCCTCGGGCCTGTTTGGTGACACCGTCACAGCAGTAGTTGGCAGGTTCCAGGAGGCCCGGACCAAGTCCGCAGCCTTCCAGAGGTTTTTTTCACGCACTATCAACGCCCTGGGAGTTCTACTGGGTGGGAGCAGACTCCAAAGCCTGCCGCTTCTGGGTACAGGGGGACCCAGAAGCAGCATGACGCTGCCCGTGCCACTCCCAAGGAGTGGTGACACAAGCCCCAGCCCAAGGAAGTGGTGGATCTGAGGACATTTTCAACAAGCAGGTTGATGTGAAGCGCTCCTGATGGGCTGAGCGACACGCTTCAGGGCAAGGCTGTCATCTCTCGGCGACCCCCTCGACAAATATTTTCAATAACCCAGCCACTCTCGGTGCTTCAGGGAGCGTGAGCTTTGCCCCTACGCCCACCCAGGTTCTCAGTGGCTGGGGCTATAGGACTTCCATTGAACCCCGTGCCTGTATCAAAAGCCACCACCCGTCAGTTACCAGAGGCCAACCTTGAGAGGTTGGCTTCCCTGAGTTGCTGTGTGGGGGCTTGGTCTAGCCTCCCAGGCGTCTCGCAGTGGGTCATGTGAGTTGTGAAACAGGGTTACGGGATCCAGTTTCAATCCAGGGCCCCCTGGTCACAGGGATTTTACCTACTGTTGTGGATCCCTCGCAAGCTCCGGTCATGGAATAGGAAGTACACACCCTACTGCGTAAAGGGGCCTTCGAGGTGGTTCCTTTGCGCGATAGAATCTCAGGGTTTTACAGTCGCTACTTCCTGGTTCCACAGAAGGACCATTTTTGCGCTCCATTTTTGATCTACGGCTCTTGAATCGGCGCACCATGAGGTTGCCGTTCAATATGCTTATCTTAAAGCAGGTCGTGACGCAGATCAAGTATGGCGATTGGTTCATGTCCATCAACCTCAAAGACCCCTACTTTCACGCCCCTATTTGTCCTTCCCACAGGAAGTTTCTTTGGTTCACCATAGGGGGCATGGCTTATCAGTACCAAGTACTTCCTTTCGGTCTTTCGGTTATGCTCAGGACCTTCACCAAGTGTCTGTCTCAGACCAGGATCTCTGTGATCCTACATATGGCCAGGAGGACGAGGCTAGGCCATTCACTGTCGGTTCGGCAGTTTCAACGACTGCTTGGCCTTATGGCATCCGCAGTGACGATTCTTCCGCTTGGACTTCTCCATATGAGGCCCCTTCAGTGGTGGCTGAGGAGTGCAGGGTTTTCTCCCCGGGGCAACCCGCTCCAGCTCATCAGAATCACGAGTCGTGCCCTTTGTCATTGGAGGGACCCTGTGTTCCTGTCCCAGGGACTCGTTTTGGGGGCGCCGTGCCGTCAGATGACTATCACCACGGACGCTCTACCAATGGTCAGTGGGGCCGGCCCCATCTCCCATGAAACATCAACTTGCACTTCCTGCCAGACACCAGGGGCCATCACGTGCTCGTACGCTCAGACAATACATCTGTGGTGGCCTACATCAACCGACAGGGGGGCCTGCGCTCGCGATAGCTTTGCAGACTGGTCAGAGGTTGTACCAAAGGAAATTCCTTGTGTGCGCACACACACATCGCAATAAAGCTGATTCTTATATCTCGTTTTCTTCGTGATACCAGGCGGCTGAGGCCCCCGGTCCATCCAAGAGTGCCTGTATGGGACCTGGCCATTGTCTTGGACGCCCTGAAGAGGCCTCCATTCGAACCCATGGGCAACATGTCCTTACGCTTCGTGTCTATTAAGACAGCGTTTTTACTTGCCATTACTTCCCTTAAACGGGCGGGGGACTTGCACGTACCTTCTGTGGCTCTCATACTTTTCGTGCCTTGAGTTTTCCACAGGGATGGCTAGCATATCCCAGCACCCTAGACCGGGCTATGTCCCGAAGGTGCCTTTCGTCGCTCCGTGTCCCATCAGGTTGCGGGCATTCTTTACTCCTCCATTTGAGTCGTCGGTGCAGGAGCTCCTTCATAACATCTGTCCGGTGCAGGCACTGGAATTGTATGTCTGTCGCACAGCTCAGTTGGACCAGCTCTTCGTGTGCTACGGTCCACACAGGAAGGACTCTCCTGCTAACACGCAGTCGGATTGTGGATGGTATCGCCTCTGCTTATGCATCCTCTGGTCTCCCGTCCCCCTTTGGTGTCAGGGCGCATTCTACAAGAAGTGTGGCAGCTTCTAAGGCCCTTTCATCCGGCATTTCTATGCAGGATGTATACAACGCAGCGGGATGGTCCACGCACTTGACTTTCCCCCGGTCCTACAGCCTGGACCTTGATGATTCTCTGGCCTCGGCAGTTCTTCAAGCTGCTGTCACTTAAGACACTGTCAGTCCGGGGCTGCTTGGAGTGTTTTGACACTCGTTCCTCATAGCGTTTGAACGCTGCTCGAGTTCCTGAAGTGGAACATCTCAGGTTATGTTTGTAACCAAGGTTCCCTGAGGAAAACAAAGCTGAAGGTCTCATGTATCTTTGTTGCATAGGTTTAAAACTTTACATGTGAGCTTTCATTTTCATGCTCAGATTTGGTATTAGTAACTTGATTGTAGATTACAGCTTTTCTCCACAGACAAATCTCAATGTACACAGAGTTTTCTTAGCATGTTATTTATGATGGTCATTTAGCAACTCCTTTCCCAGCGATGGGTTGCGGCTGGAAGGGCATCCGCCGCGTAAAACATATGCCAGAGAGTTGGCGGTTCATTCCGCTGTGGCGACCCCAAAAGGGAAGAAAGCCGACATGAAGATGAATTAATAAATTTTGCGACTCCTTCAGGCGATTAACACGAGTAAACAGTGAACATTTTAACATTTTATTAGTTAGCAGAATATTTGGTTCAGTGTGTCACAATGCAAGGATGAGGTTGAAATGTGTGTTGATACGTGTTCCTGTATAATGTTCCACAAGTTTTTGCCACCATGCCAGCAGCCTAGAATCAACTTTTGTTTTGCTCACAATGAGAACATCTTTAAAAAAATTGTCAATAAAGACTGTTCTAGTTAACTATACATGACTTCTTCATTAGGGGGCAGTCCTAGTTTTAAGTGAACAGTATTACGATTTGTCTATTGTTAAAGGGAATTATGGTCCTGGGGGTCTGGGGCCCGGAGCCATTTTAGTCGCAGCCCTGCCCCAGCATGCATAACCCTTTAGCTTCAGACAACTCTTCAGAACCAAATTAGTGCAACATGAGATGGACCTTATAGTTAGCCTCAACACCTATTAACATAGATTTCCTACCTTAAAAGTTAACAACTATTTTAGTGTTCTGACACACATATTGAGTCATACTGATCAAGATCAATCTTGGTTCTGGGTTCTTTCTATCCAGGTAAGTCAAACACACACCAACATGACTTGATCACAAGTCTATCCAAAGCATGTCTACACTGAACGACCACACCAGGAGCTCTCAAATCCACAACATTTCCCTTGTCATTTTCCCCAGCACCGCTCTAGCCATTTAATTGGTCTGATAAGGTTCTGAAAGCAGGTTGCCTTGGTTTCCAGAGTGTGTTACTGTCATTCTACCTCTTATAGCTACATTTTAGGGGGAGCTTTGCAGACAGGAAAATTACCTGCAGCTTTTACAGATGAAGATGCTGCGACTATTGACCAAACAAGTGGATTTGTGCTGCCCAATTGACTTTGATCAGCATGAATCGTCAGTTATACAACAATAATATTTTATATAGTTTATTTAAATTATACATAAAAAAACGACTGGTTCCTGTAATTTGATTTGAGTCAAAATATGAAATAAACCAGGGGATAAACTGAAGAGGAATAAGGCATATTTTTCATATAAATTATCTTATTTATCTTAGCTTTTTCTTAGTAAACATAAAAAGAGACCCAAAAAATACCAGAATGTACATATATATGTGTGTAAGTGGATCGTGTGGATGTGTGTGACTGGTGGGGTGTGTTTGGTGGTGGGCATGAGTCCGTAGGAACGGAATTTCAGCCATTTTTTGGGGCAGCAGAGGGCTACCAAGGTAGCTTACCAGTGTGGGTATGTGGGGTGAAGAAATAATGCTCTGAAAATTGTAATGATCCTTTGAGCATCTGGAAATGCGCTATATAGATTTTAGGCATTATAATAATAATTATTATTATTATTAGACACAGAATCGGTGTCATGGTGGCACAGTGTGTCACAGCAAGAAGGTCGCTGGTTCGAGCCTTTGCTGGGTCGGTTTGCATTTCTGTGTGGAGTCTGCATGTTCTCCCCGTGATCGCGTGGGTTTATTCCAGGTTCCCCCAAAGAAATGCGAAATAAGTGAACTGAGAAAAAACAATTGTCCATAGAGTATGAATGTGAATGTGCGTGTGAATGATTCCCAGCAATGGGTTGCGGCTGGAAGGACATCTTCCGCGTAAAATATATGCGTTTTTTTCCGCTGTGGTGACCCTAAAAGGGAAAAAGCCAACAAGATGATGGATGGATGGATAGATAGACACAGAACACTTTTATTTTAAGGTGTATACTGGGGTGGGATAGCTCCAAGCCTCCAAACTCATTACTGATCTCTTCCTTGCCAATCTTCTTATTATCAATATTATTTTTCCCACATACATTAAAGATAACATATTATTGATAAAATAATGTTAATAAAATACTCAACTCATCTTTCTTTGATGAATCAAACACACACCTAATAGCAAGTGTGTTGTGTTGTGCTAATTACAAAAAAATAGTACCTAGTTACAGTTACAAGTTACTATACTCAAAAAGTAATAGTTACTTCATTAGTTACTTGCGTTAAAAAGTAATGAGTTACTGTTAACTGATCATTTTAATATCAGTGGCACATGGAAAATACTACTCTGTTGAATAGTTTAACTGTTTTTATTTGTTTGCATTCTGACTTAACACCAAGCATTATTGTAAATATACACACAAAACTGAATACAATTTTAATGATAATGCATGTCAAACCAGCACAAACTGAAATATTAAATAGATTTCTAAAATAAATAACACAAAATAAACCAAATAACATTTTCACATATTTAACCTTTAACATATATACATATCAAATAACAAAACACGAATAAATAATTTAAAAAAACAATTATTCACAGTTTATGTGGAAGAATATTACTATTAAATAAAAAACTATTTCAAATAACATTATTTTACAATAAAATGATGCATTTTATATCAAACATAGATCTAGTATTAATGTATTATTAGAAAAGTTTTTGTTGCTGTTGATAGTAGCTTCCAGCAGATAGACAGAGCTGCCTCTTACTGAGATGGTTTTTTTCCCCCCTTTATCTCCACTTCGGTAAAATCCATCCATCTTCTCCTGCTTATCCGGGGCCGGGTCGCGGGGGCAGCAGTCTAAGCAGGGATGCCCAGACTTCCCTCTCCACAGACACTGCTTCCAACTCCCCGGGAGGCATCCCGAGGCGTTCCCAGGCCAGCTGGGAGACATAGTCCCTCCAGCGCGTCCTGGGTCTTCCCTGGGGCCTCCTCCCAGTGGGACATGCCCGGAACACCTCCCCTGGGAGGCGTCCAGGAGGCATCCGGAACAGATGCCCAAGCCACCTCAGCTGACTCCTCTCGATGTGGAGGAGCAGAGGCTCTACTCCGAGCTCCCCCCGGGTGACGGAGCTTCTCACCCTATCTCTAAGGGAGCGCCCAGCCACCCGGCGGAGGAAGCTCATTTCGGCCGCTTGTATTCGGGATCTTGTCCTTTCGGTCATGACCCAGAGCTCATGACCATAGGTGAGAGTAGGGACGTAGATCGACCGGTAAATCGAGAGCTTCGCCTTTCGGCTCAGCTCCCTTTTCACCACAACAGACCGATACAGCGACCGCATCACTGCAGATGCTGCACCGATCCGCCTGTCGATCTCACGCTCCATCCTCCCCTCACTCGTGAACAGGACCCCGAGATACTTGAACTCCTCCACCTGAGGCAGGAGCACTCCACTAACCTGGAGAGGGCAGGCCACCTTTTTCTGGTCGAGAACCATGGCCTCAGACTTGGAGGTGCTGATTCTCATCCCAGCCGCTTCACACTCGGCTGCAAACCGCCCCAACGCACGCTGCAGGTCCAGGCCCGAAGAAGCCAACAGGACAACATCATCCGCAAACAGCAGCGATGAAATCCTGAGGTCCCCGAACCGGACCCCCTCCGGCCCCCGGCTGCGCCTTGAGATTCTGTCCATAAAAACTATGAACAGAACTGGTGATAAAGGGCAGCCCTGCCGGAGGCCAACGCGCACTGGGAACAGGTCTGACTTTGTGCCGGCAATGCAGACCAAGCTCCTGCTCTGGTTGTACAGGGACCGGACAGCCCTTAGCAGAGTGCCCCGGACCCCATACTCCCAGAGCACCTCCCACAGGACACCACGAGGGACACGGTCGAACGCCTTCTCCAAATCCACAAAGCACATGTGGACCGGTTGGGCGAACTCCCATGACCCCTCGAGGACCCTGCAGAGGGTATAGAGCTGGTCCAGTGTTCCACGACCAGGTCGAAACCCGCATTGTTACTCCTGCATCTGAGGTTCGACTATCGGCCGAACTCTCCTCTCCAGTACCCTGGCATAGACTTTCCCCAGGAGGCTGAGGAGTGTGATCCCCCGGTAGTTGGAACACATCCTCCGGTCCCCCTTTTTGAAAAGAGGGACCACCACTCCGGTCTGCCATTCCAGAGGTACTGTCCCTAACCGCCACGCGATGCTGCAGAGACGTGTCAGCCAGGACAGTCCCACAGCATCTAGGCACCTGAGGTACTCAAGGCGGATCTCATCCACCCCCGGTGCCTTGCCACTGAGGAGCTTACCAACCACCTCAGTAACTTCGGCTTGGGTGATAGACGAATCCACCTCAACTACCCCAGCCTCTGCCTCCACGACAGAGGACGTGACAGTGGGATTGAGAAGACCCTCAAAGTATTCCTTCCACCGCCCAACCACATCCCTGGTCGAGGTCAACAGCTCTCCACCCCCACTGTAAACAGTGTTGGTGGGGCACTGCTTTCCCCTCCTGAGGCGCCGGACAGTTTGCCAGAATTTCTTTGAGGACGACCAATAGTCTTCCTCCATGGCCTCCCCGAACTCCTCCCAGGTCCGAGTTTTTGCCTCTAACACAGCATTGGCTGCTGCGCGCTTGGCCTGCCGGTACCGGTCGGCTGTGTCCGAAGTCCCACAAGCCAACCAGGCCTGATAGGACTCCTTTTTCAGCTTGACGGCATCCCTTACTTCCGGTGTCCACCACCGGGTTCTGGGATTGCCGCCACGACAGGCACCAGAGACCTTACAGCCACAGCTTCGCACTGCGGCAGTGACAATAGAGGTGGAAAACATGGTCCACTCGAACTCCATGTCTCAAACCTCCCCCGGTATCTGGTGGAAGCTCTCCCGGAGGTGGGAGTTAAAGCTCACTCTGACAGGGGGCTTGGCCAGACGTTCCCAACAGACCCTCAGCGTACATTTGGGTCTGCCAGGTCTTTCCGGCCTCCTCCCAGCCAGCGGATCCAACTCACCACCAGGTAGTGATCGGTTGATAGCTCAGCCCCTCTCTTCACCCAAGTGTCCAAAACACATGGTCGAAGGTCAGATAATACGACAACGAAGTCAATCATCGACCTTCGGCCTAAGGTGTCCTGGTGCCACGTGCACCGGTGGACACCCTTGTGCTTGAACATGGTGTTCGTTATGGACAAACCGTGACGGGCACAGAAGTCCAATAACAGAACACCACACGGGTTCAGGTCGGGGAGGCCATTCCTCCCAATCACGCCCCTCCAGGTGACGCTGTCATCCCCCACGTGCACATTGAAGTCCCCCAGGAGAACGATGGGGTCCCCGGTTGGAGCACTTTCCAGCACCCCTCCCAGGGACTCCAAGAAGGCCGGGTACTCTGCACTCGACAACATAGCTCCTAGGATCCTTCGAGCACGCTAACCCCTCCACCACGTTAAGGTGGCGGTTCTAGGAGGGGCTTCGGTAAAATAATATGTGTATTCTACACAAGGAGCAGGGTCACCCCCACTCTCCCTGCTCCTGTGCAATAGGAAGTGACTGAACTGTCATATTTCGACCGGCTGCAAGGAGGTAGAGTCAGTCAGAAGTGAGCAGGTTTTCATTCACTCCAATGTTAAAACTGAACAACTTTGGTACTGAAACAAAAAAAAAGAGTGAAGTATTTGAGGGGGCTGAAATATTTTAATATTACTTAATATTTTTTTTATTTAAACATTCAGCCAATCGGATGTCTTCGCTATGCCCATGTCCCATCTTTCTAGACCCACTTTTTGTTACCAGGAAGTTATGCAATCCCATGACTTGTACTTGCTATGCCCTTTTTTTACTGCTGTCCTGTTCACACGAAAGGTTGCGCAGTTTAAATACGGTCAATGGTTTTTCTCTCACCTTGACTTACCCCGATCACGCTCGTTTAACACAGCCTCAATGTGGGTATTCAGGCAAGTAATAACCACCAATCACACAGCACCTTATCTTCTTTGTCGCTAATCGGTGATGTACACCAATCACTGAATGCATTTTCTTCTTCATGTGGCATACAACAACACGCAAACGGAGGAAGTAGGAAAAAAAACACATAATAATGCACGAACGCAGCAGATAGTAACAGCAACAGTTAGTTTGTATAAAAAGTGCTGTGTTAGAGTATTAGTTAATGCCAATAGTGACACCATTATAGTAACGTGTTATTACTAACGCATTACTGCCCAACACTGATAGTAAGTACAACTGAAATAATTCAATGTTCAAAACTGTAACAAAGGTGACCTACAAGGAGAAAATAAGCACTCAAATATCACCAACTTTGGGGAGTCTAAAAGGGTAATAACTCGAGCTTCTTATTCAACTCGCGTGGGTAGTTAAAGATGGACATGACATCCCTGTAAACAGGAAACTTGGGAATGGTAAGCTAAGTACAACTGTCAGTCAATAATCAGGGACAGGGAAATCTCATTGTGACGTATCACTTTGATCAATTAAAAACCGCTTTAGTTTGGCAGAAAAAACTCATGAAATTAAACCACTGCAATGTTGTTGTGTACATGGCATTAGTACTCACATTTATGTCCTAACACCTTCCTAAAGTTCTGTTTCTATCAAATTAGCTTTCACATTTATCAAATTATTTCCTGAATTTTTGGGGATACTGAGGTTCTCTTGTGTTATAGAAACCATCTCTTTTTGAAACATTTGTCTCATAAAGTTGATTAAATTTTTTGAATTACATTTTTATAAACATATGTTATGATATAAACAGAGAAATAAACAAAAAACAACTGTTTATGTATGTTTATGTATAAAAACACAAATATTGCTAGCAATCTGTTTACGCTTAAAATGTGAAACAAATATTTAATTATGAAAGAAGTACATTTAATATTTTTTTTAAGTTATTGGTTTGATAATTTCATCGCCTTTACATAATCTTATGATTTTGATGCACCAATGCATCCATAGACCCCTGAGAGGTAAGCCTTTTTAAAAGAAAAAAATTCACTCACTGCCATTTTGGAGCTTTTCATAATATTTCCACATGAGTTGTCTCACTGTCTAAAAGTCTTTTATTTTCCTTCATGAGATCTTTATTACTGAATACAATAAAGAAAAGCTGATAATTACAGCTTTTTCATTCTGCAATAAACAATGAATACATTTTTAATTGAGGTGTGAACTATTGTGAACCTGTAAATATAGATGCAAAAAACTAGTTTGTTTGGACAAGTACAAGTTTCTCTTGTACGAGTTTCTTTGACAGGCTTTGTTGCAGGATAAATATCATTAGTTTGCACCCCTTAGACAGCATGCTCGTTCATCTTACTGAAGAGTAATCAGCAAAACTTAACTAACTGCACCCAGGCAAGAACATTTTCACACTGGATTATTATTATCTAGGGAGCTCCTGTGATTAATAATTACAGAGGCTGTCTGTAATCTTAATTGCAATCGTATCAACAGTATCTGTTCTTCATTAAATCATAAATTCCCCAAATAACTAATATTGAATTTTCTGATGTCTTGAGATTGTATTTGTCAGATGTGAATCATCATCTAAATGATCTGGCAATTTTATTCACCGTTAATGAAGAGCGGAGCCTGCTTCAGAATACTGATATATTTTTGTGATTGCTGTGTCATAGCATTACAGTGTAAACCCCCTCTTTTCCTCTCGATTTGCAAAAGGGACTTGTAAAGACTGAAGTCGGAAGTGAGCAGATTTTCATTAACACCAATGTTAAAAGTATATTTAACACCTGGTTATCAAAACGGTCTTTTGATTCCTATCATGAGTTTGGACCTTCGTAAAAACTCTATGGGGGGGTTAGTTTTATGTTATGCTACGTTCACACTGGGCGTGGAACTTGCGTGGTTGGCATTTGATTTGTGTGTTAAGTCAATGGCCAGCCGCGGCAAAGAGGTTCTGCGTCAGTTGCGTCGCGTAAACGACGGAAACGGCGTTGCGTCTAGCGTGTTTTGGCGTCAACGTGAAAAGTGGAATCGGCGTCGACGCAGAAAAAGTTTAATTTTCTGAACTTTTGACGCCTTTTCGCAGCGGATATTCATATCGGGGTTTGCGCCAGCCAACCAGGACTTTGTTCTGCTGATAATGCAATTTTTGGCCAAGCTGAATTTTTTGGAAAACATGGCGGCCAACTTTCTCGCAAGCGAGGCAAAGAGTCTTGATAAAAACTTTATTTCTAAACTAACTAATCAATGAAGGATTTTCTTTGAAGAAAGCAGGCAAGCAGTCGGATTCAGGTGAGTTTACAGTTTTCTACATATCTCGGATTCTATATAAAACAAGCCTGTTGTCGTTAGTATTTAGCCTGCAAGCTAACGCTGTTTTCGGGCTTATAAATGCTTGTAATTGCATTTTTTACTATATTTTTAATGATTCATACGTTCTTTATATGCTAAATCCTTTCGCTTTCGCGGTGTAAATGTCTTGTCATTTTATTCAGCGCAACAAACCACAGTTTGTATTGAACTTCAAGTAACCTGTACAATAACTAATACAAAGTTACATTTTGCAAAATAACGTTATACAACATATTATATATGAAGCACTGTATTTACACCAATATATGTTCCTTCTTTTAATATAGCTTTTGTTGATGACAATTACTTTACATTTTATAAAACTACAATAAAATAATAACAGACAGTAAACACCTTTTAATTCAACCTGATATTAAAATATCCACTCACCGTAGAAGACTGATGGACGCTGCTGGTGAAATAGAAGCCTGTGGTTAGTAAACAGTCAGCATATTCTCCGTATTTCTGCCTTCAGAAAATATAAATAGCAGCTTTTCTCTTGACTTCGACAATTGATCCAAGCAAGAAGCCAGCTGGAAGCTCCTCCCCGGCACTCACGTCACCAATATCGCGCGTTATTTCAGCCCGCGTTTGAAATCAGATTTAATAGCGGTGAGTTAGCAACAATTCGCGCGTTTACCAATTCCCGGTGTGAACGCAGCATTAGTGATTTCTTTAGGTTATAATAAACTTCACATTTTTGCATAATACACCAAGCACTGAGGTTTTGTTTTCATAATTTCTGATCCACCAAATAAGCTCTTTTTGCCAAATATGTTCGGATTATTTTGTGATTGTACAATGATGAACAGGAGAGATTTCCCAAGCTCCATTTGCTTTCTGCTACAACCAATGGGTGAAGGATGTTTTTTTGTTACAACCCTACTTCAAGAGATATACCAGCAGCTTCAAACAAACCCAAAGGAGCTTTAACTGCTGTAACATAATTTAAAGGATTGTTTTAATCAATGATGAGTTAACGAAGATGTGATTATATTAGTTAGATCATTAGTTATTAGTTCGTTGTTATTAGGTGGTGACTTTACTTTAGGGGGAACATCCTCGTTAAACTTTTTTTCATCGTTAAAACGTTAACTTTTACTTAGTTTACCTCAAAGTGTAAATTAATGCATTAATTAACATTCAATAACTAATGATCAAAAAACAGTAACTGGTGTATCTATTCATGCAAATTCTATTTAATGAGTTCATTATTACAGCATATATTTACTTCATTTTTTATTCGATTGATTTGTGCACTAGTCCTAACCATAACATTTAGATTTGTATTGTAAAATGAAGGTGTCACGTTTCATAGGAAAGATGTGGTCAAGCCGTGTGTTGAGGGGCTGGAGTCGGGCAGGAGAAGGAGGAAGGAGTCCCGTGGAAGGAGAAGAGAGCACCATAGGTAGTGTAACCTTAAGGACTGATCGGTGATCTGTGTGGGGAGTGAGCTTTGTATGCAGTGGTGACGAGGTGCAGCTGGGGATCGTTGGTGAGGACGAAGGTGTTCAATATTCCGGTGACTGTTTTATTTTATTTGTCATTTCTTTAAAGCTCTTTACACAGAACTGTTTTAATTGTGATATACAAACAAACCTAACCTGCTTTTCTTTGACATTCATTGCCCCATTCACCCACAGCCCCTCTTTTCATATCCCTCACTTTACAGACTTGAGGAATTAAGGTTCAGAATTGAGGAATTGGCTCAGTGAATAAAAAAAACAAAGAAAGTCTAATTGGTATTTAAATGAAAGGAAAAAGATGGTAGCTTCAATTAAAGCTACCTTGAATACAGTGGAATTAAATTAGTAGCAGTAATAATTAACATGTACAGCGTAAATTAAAGGTTTAACTTTGATTTTAAGGTAGTGATTTCACACACTGATGTTACAGAGCATGTAACCAGCGACAAAAATATGACCTCAAAAATGTTTCACCACTCTTGATGGCATAATAGATTTGTACCTGCTGGCTGTCAGGGTTGCATAGGAAATTTACAAATTTAAAAATTTTTGTTGCAGGTAGAGCAGAGTTTTGGCTCTGGACACAAGACGGGACTGGGGAGCATGGATGATGAAGACTCTGCTGGAGACGAGAGCATCTGAGGTCACCAAACAGCAGAATTGAGCACAATCAGGAATCTAAAGTAAGTGATGTAATAATGCCTCCAAGGAGGAGAGTTCAAAGCTAAGAGTTCCCTATTAAATATTTCTTTCTTTAAGAGATATTAGTATTTCTGATGTGTTGATTTAGTTAAATTACGTTTTTGTATAAACCACAACACAAATGCTGGAAATGGTGATATTATTCCCAATCCAAAAACAGAGAATATCAGGATCTTTGTCAATAAATAAGTTGTTTTTCTTATTTCTTTTTTTATTGAGCATAAAAAGGTTACAGTAGAAAGAAAAATATGCACAATAGTTCTACTAGTAGTATTCAATTTTCTTTGAGCCAACAATACCAACAGTAACAAGACAGAAATACCAGTGTGCGTGGGTGAGGAGAAATATAATATAATAAAACATGTTAATCTTCTGCCGCTGGTGTGAGTGAAGTGTTGACTGTATATAATAGGTTGGTCATGTGTGGAACTAGCTCCAAAGCGTGCAGAATGATCTTATCTCTGCAAGGACTGCAGGAGCCAAAGGATGAGGAAATTAGATAAAAGAAGAAGCTTTGCATTGCGCGAGTCTTCGCAATGACAAAGCGGGTAAGCCCCACACTCTGTTTACATTTAGCCAAGAAATGGTGCGCATTATGTGTGGAGAAAAAGTAGCAAGAGTGAAACTTATGGCGCTTTAAAACACTGTGTCATTAAAATATGTGACAAACAGCAAAATAAGAATCAAACAGCAGATATTTCTCTCTGAGCGCATGTATTAGTTTCAGTGTCAGACGCAGGTGCAAGTATTTTACCCCCAAATTTTTACCCATAACTTTTACTTATCATTACTAGCAGAATTTTTTAATTCTCCAAAGCAAAAGAAATATGTAAAAGACAAAGATAGGGATGTTTTGATTAATGTTATAAATATAAATATTATAAAATATAATATTGAACTGTGGCGTCACGGTGGCGCAGTGGGTAGCACGGTCGTCTCACAGCAAGAAGATCGCTGGTTCTCGCTGGCAAGAAGGCTCGGCTAGGGCTGGTGGCATTTCTGTGTGGAGTTTGCATGTTCTCCCCGTGATCGCGTGGGTTTTCTCTGGGTGCTCCGGTTTCCCCACAAGTCCAAAAACATGCAATATAAGTGAATTGAGTAAGAACAATTGCCCATAGTGTTAATGTGTGAATTTGTGTGTGAATGTTTCCCAGCAATGGGTTGCGGCTGGAAGGGCATCCGCTGCGTAAAACAAATGCCAGAGAGTTGGCGGTTCATTCCGTTGTGGCGACCCCGAAAGGGAATAAAGCCGACATGAAGATGAATATTGAACTGCACTTAACTATAGCTGAACAGTAGGACCTATACGCTGGGGCTATACTTTGTGTATTTTAATGTTGGTGGTACTTGGAGACCAAAATTTTGAGAACCACTGCTCTAGCTAGTTTGCTTCAAGTTTTGTTATATACCGGATTCGAACAGACTAGCATTTTTGAAAAATCTCACCCTAACCCTTGTTATCGTTTAGCAGGTCATTGCTTCTTCTATGTAGTGAAATAATTAGCAGTTTTAAAGATCACCTATTGGGTTATAAAATTGTTTTATAGCTTTAAATATTAGTTATTGTCTGACATGACATGGACAAAGTCTAGAGCTTTATAAATATTATTGTTTTTCTAAATCTGTCAGAGAGTGAATCATATGCTATAATTCAATACATTTGATTTTGCTAAAATTCAGATTAGTTTTGCAAGTCATACAGATGAGGAGGAGGTTAGAGTGTTCTAGATTCGGGACCAAGCAGCGACAAGCAGGGGAACAAGCCGAGCTAAAGTGATAAACTGAGCTAATCGTATAAGGCGAATCAAATTATATTTTGATTTATTATCGCTTATATTGACTAGAAAATTAGCTTAGATCGTGGACTGTGAAGCAAATCATATTGGACAAGCCAGACAGACAACTGTAAACTGTGGAAAACATCCATCGATGTATTTTGAACTCACACCGCCAATGTGACTGACTCCTTATAGCGGTACTCGGGCTTAACTATATATTTAAGCACACACTTAAAAAGAGTACAGAGAAAACAGAGGTCCACTTTGAAAAATATACATGTCATAAAATTGGGTACAAACAGTAATTGGAAAAGTTTATCTTCTGGTTTTAACACATAGAAAACATTTGATAAAAAGTGTCTGCAATTTAGGTTAAAAAAACTTTTTACTAACTGTGTGTGTGAGCTCAGCTAAAGTGAGGGCTATTCATTCTTTGTACAGCATTAACAAATTAGACTAAATACTTCAATGGTTTGGTTCCGCTTTTTTTTGTCTGTTTAGAATAAACCGAGCTATTATATGTTTTCATGTTTAAATTATAATCTTTCCTTGAAAAATGTTTTTAAAATTCTGCCTTGGTAACATTTGGACAGATAGAAGACAAACATTATGAAATTTGAAAACAAGTTTTTCTCCAACTCTCTTCTGTCTCTCTGAATTTAAGACAGAAAATCTATTGTGTCAGTCTTAATTCTGCTGAGTAAGTTCACAGATCCATATCCTCTTCTTGGTCACATACTTTGTCTAGGCCCAGAGCTGCAAGGCCAAGGGCAATTTTACTCAATCTCTAGCCAATGGTCTCTGCTGATGTAGTGGTTATGTTTTCCCCTTTGCCTCACTGCATTACTTGAGGGTGCTGGAACCTGAATGCTGCATTGGCAATCTCAAAATTAAGAGTGACGACTCTTAAAGTACTGTGCTGTTTAAAATGAACACGGCTGACACTTACCAAGCTAGAACTCAGCGGTATAACAAAAAAATACTAATTGAGTCGCTAATGAAATTTGAGTCTCTTAGCAGGCTTATGAATGAAAAAGATTTAGGACAGAGAGAGAAGAGAGGATATAAATGTACATTTGTAATGAAAGAAGATGGCAGAGAGGACAGAGCGAAGGAACCAGGCGAAAAGCTATTGAGTCGTGAACCTTGCTTGAGAGCCTTCTCAAGCAAGGTACAAGACGCAAAGACAACATACTACCACGACAAGATTGAACATGCCAAGGACAGCCGAAAGCTCTTCAGGACTTTCAACTCACTCCTCTGTCCACCCCAACCTCCCCGAGCGACCTCTCTCACTGCAGATGACTTCGCTGATCACTTCATAGACAAAACCCTCACCATGAGCCGGCAATTTGCACCACCTTGCACCCAAATCAGCCACAATCCTCAACACCTTTCATGTCCACGTTCACTCCACTCACAGAAGATCAAGTGTCCAAACTCCTTCTCTCAGCGCATCAGACCACCTGCCCCCTCGATCCCATCCCCTCTCACCTTCTACAAACCCTCCCACCTACCATCACGCCTGCCCTCACTCACATCATCAACTCCTCCATCACTACCGGCATTTTCCCCGACACCTTCAAGGTGGCCAGAGTCACCCCGCTTCTCAAGAAACCAACACTCGACACATCACTGGTGGAAAATTACAGACCTGTCTCTTTGCTGCCCTTCACTGCAAAACTCATCGAGCGGGTCGTCTTCAATCAGCTCTCTACCTTCCTGACTCAGAACAACAAACTTGATGACAATCAATCAGGCTTCAAGAACGGACACTCAACTGAAACAGCTTTGTTGTCTGTAACGGAAGCGCTGCGAGGGGCCAGGGCTAACCACAAATCATCTGCCCTCATCCTACTAGACCTCTCTGGAGCGTTTGACAGAGTCAACCATCAGATCCTTCTCTCCACTTCTAATCCTAGTCCTATCTCACTGGTAGATCTTTCAGTGTTGTGTGGAGGGGTGAGGTCTCAAACACTCATAACCTACTCACCGGGGTTCCCCAGGGTTCAGTCCTTGGCCCCCTTCTCTCCTCCATCTACACCACCTCCCTGGGCCCTATCATCCTCAGACACGGATTCTCCTACCACTGCTACGCTGACGACACTCAACTCTATCTGTCGTTCCCCCCTGATGACCTGTCAGTAACTACCCGCATAACTGACTGTCTGAACGACATCTCTACTTGGATGAAGAACCATCACCTACAGCTCAACATGGCCAAGACGGAACTTTTGGTAATCCCAGCTCATCCCTCTGTGCTCACCATCCAGCTGCAATCTTCTACAGTCACCCCTTCTCCTACAGTCAGAAATCTTGGAGTGATTTTGGATGAACAGCTGTCCTTCAAAGACCACATCACAAAGACAACTCAAGTGTGTAGATTTGCACTGCACAACATTCGAAAGATCAGGCCCTTCTTAACTGAGCATGCAACTCAACTCCTGGTTCAGGCTCTGGTCCTCTCACGTCTGGACTACTGCAACGCTCTCCTAGCAGGACTTCCATTAAATACGCTCAAACCTCTGCAGATGATCCAGAACTCTGCAGCTCGTCTTATCTTCAAGGAACTGAAACGAGCTCATGTTACTCCCCTCTTCATCACTCTTCATTGGCTCCCCATTGCAGCTCGGGTTAAATTCAAATCGCTAACGCTGGCATACAAAACTATCTCCAGATCAGCCCCTGTCTACCTCATATGCTCCTACATGCCTTCCAGAAGCCTGCGCTCAGAGAAGGAACAGCGACTTGTGGTTCCATCCCACAAGGGCAGAAGATCTCTCAGCAGAACCTTCTCTTTCACTGTCCCTGGATGGTGGAACAAACTCCCTGATCCAGTCAGGAAAGCAACAACACTAACAGCTTTCAAAAAGCAACTAAAAAAAAACTGCCTTCTTTTTTCCCTCCTCTGTCTTATTTTCTTCCTCTACTTCCTCACTGCTTAGGTTTATCAGTTGATACAATTCTATTATGAGAAGCTGAGATAGACTTTGACGGTGTAACAAATTGCATATTGTCTCTCCCCAAATGTAAGTCGCTTTGGACAAAAGCGTCTGCCAATTGCATACATGTAAATGTAAATGTAACAGCAGATATTGTGAAAAGAGAATGAGTCTATTAATTAAGAGCTATAAATATGAGAACGCTGCTGCATTACTGCAGAACATACATTGTGCTGCTCAGGATTAATCTTTAACCTTGTTTAAAAAAGGTAATATATTTGTACAAGTTCATAAGAATTATTATTTTTTATGTTCATTTAGTTTGCCACGTAAGTCGCTGAGCTTTTATTTTGAAGGTTAGCAGGGACGGAAGGGATTCTTCTTCGCTGTTTTTTTGGGTAAAAGGAAAGAAAACAAAACAATCCATGCGAAAGCTAGCGTGACACTGTTTCGCCCGTTCCAAGTTTGTTAAATATCGCCTGTTCAGGCTGGACTTCGGAAGGCAATGACTGTGAGTGTTGTTCGGTTTTATGTTTGACTTGAATGTTTTAAACGTTGTGACTAAATGAATGTGTCGGTTGATGGCGTGATGTTATTATGATGACTGACGATCTCAGCTTATTCTTTATAGTAAGATTTCTGTTTTATTCAGTTTTACTCCGATTCAATGTTGCCAACATCACAAAGAAAATAAAGGAGCAAGAGTGCTTGACTTCCTGGCTCTTGAAAAAGAGTCTGTCTCACTGTCAAGTTTATGTTAACGCTCTTCACCTAGACATAACGCATACCAGGACAGTAAAAAAGTCATACAGTCGGAGGGGTTCGTAACGCAACCATGGAGAATGAAGCAAGAGCTAAAGACAAACCTGCACCATCGATGTCTGGCTCGAACCACTCATCTGCCTCGGTGGCAGAAGCCGCAGCGAAAGCTAGAGCAGCAGCAAAAGCCGCACATGCCAGAGCCACGTTCATGCATTTACATTTCTCATTTACACACGCAGCTGCTCTCCTGATCATCTCACAGTTACTCCTCTGCACACATCTGATCACTTCTTCATCACCTTCAAACTCACACTGCCTACAAGCTCACACTCAACACCACCCCCTGTCACCTTCCGACGTAACCTTAAATCCCTTGATTCCTCTCTCTTCTCTTCCGCTGTGTCCTCTTCTCTTTTAACACCTGGAAACTTTTCCTCTTTAAACACTCACGATGCAACTAACCGTTTCTGCTCCACACTTGCTACATGCCTCGATCAACTATTTCCTCTTTCTTCCAGGCCAGCCAGAATAACACCATCAAACCCTTGGCTATCGCACGCTCTCCGGGAACAGAGGTCCACCCTCAGATCGGCCGAGCGCAAATGGAAGAAATCAAAGAGCATGGCAGATCTCGAAGCGTACCAAACTGCACTCTCAACCTTCTCAAGCAAGGTACATGACGCAAAGACTACATACTACCACGACAAGATTGAACATGCCAAGGACAGCCAAAAGCTGTTCAGGACTTTCAACTCACTCCTCTGTCCACCCCAACCTCCCCCAGCGACCTCTCTCACTGCAGATGACTTCGCTGATCACTTCATAGACAAAACCCTCACCATCAGCTGGCAGTTTGCACCACCTTGCACCCAATCTCAGCCACAATCTCCGACACCTTTCATGTCCGCGTTCACTCCAGTCACAGAAGATCAAGTGTCCAAACTCCTTCTCTCAGCGCATCCGACCACCTGCCCCCTCGATCCCATCCCCTCTCACCTTCTACAAACCATCTCACCTACCATCACGCCTGCCCTCACTCACATCATCAACTCCTCCATCACTACCGGCATTTTCCCCGACACCTTCAAGGTGGCCAGAGTCACCCCGCTTCTCAAGAAACCCACACTCGACAAATCACTGGTGGAAAATTACAGACCTGTCTCTTTGCTGCCCTTCACTGCAAAACTCATCGAGCGAGTCGTCTTCAATCAACTCTCTACCTTCCTGACTCAGAACAACAAACTTGATGACAATCAATCAGGCTTCAAGAACGGACACTCAACTGAAACAGCTTTGTTGTCTGTAACGGAAGCGCTACGAGGGGCCAGGGCTAACCACAGATCATCTGCCCTCATCCTACTAGACCTCTCTGCAGCGTTTGACACAGTCAACCATCAGATCCTTCTCTCCACTCTTTCTGCGATGGGCATCACTGGAACTGTACTCGATTGGCTTGAGTCCTATCTCACTGGCAGATCTTTCAGTGTCGGGTGGAGGGGTGAGGTCTCAAACACTCATAACCTACTCACCGGGGTTCCCCAGGGTTCAGTCCTTGGCCCACTTCTCTTCTCCGTCTACACCACCTCCCTGGGCCCTATCATCCTCAGACACGGATTCTCCTACCACTGCTACGCTGACGACACTCAACTCTATCTGTCGTTCCCCCCTGATGACCTGTCAGTAACTACCCGCATAACTGACTGTCTGAACGACATCTCTACTTGGATGAAGAACCATCACCTACAGCTCAACATGGCCAAGACGGAACTTTTGGTAATCCCAGCTCATACCTCTGTGCATCACGACCTCACCATCCAGCTGCAATCCTCTACAGTCACCCCTTCTCCTACAGTCAGGAATCTTGGAGTGCTTTTGGATGAACAGCTGTCCTTCAAAGACCACATCACAAAGACAACTCGAGCGTGTAGATTTGCACTGCACAACATTCGAAAGATCAGGCCCTTCTTAACTGAGCATGCAACTCAACTCCTGGTTCAGGCTCTGGTCCTCTCACGTCTGGACTACTGCAACGCTCTCCTAGCAGGACTTCCATTAACTACGCTCAAACCTCTGCAGATGATCCAGAACTCTGCAGCTCCTCTTATTTTCAAGGAACCGAAACAAGCTCATGTTACTCCCCTCTTCATCACTCTTCATTGGCTCCCCATTGCAGCTCGGGTTAAATTCAAATCGCTAATGTTGGCATACAAAACTATCTCCAGATCAGCCCCTGTCTACCTCCATGAGCTCATACGCTCCTACATGCCCTCCAGAAGCCTGCGCTCAGAGAAGGAACAGCGACTTGTGGTTCCATCCCACAAGGGCAGAAGATCTCTCAGCAGAACCTTCTCTTTCACTGTCCCTGGTTGGTGGAACAAACTCCGTGATCCAGTCAGGAAAGCAGCAACACTAACAGCTTTCAAAAAGCAACTGAAAACTCTTCTCTTCAGAGAACACCTACTATAAAAAAAAAAAATTTAAAAAAACTACTACCTTCTTTTTCCCTCCTCTGTCTTTACCTTCTTCCCCTACTGCTTTGGTTTTTTGATCAGTTGATACAATTTCTATTGTGAGAAGTTGAGATAGTCTTTGACGGTGTAACAAATTGCATATTGTCTCTCCCTAATGTAAGTCGCTTTGGACAAAAGCGTCTGCCAAATGCATAAATGTAAATGTAAATGCAGAAGGAACTCGAAATCAAGAGACAGAAAGCCAGATTAGGTCTGGAAAAGGCTACGCTGGAAGCTAATCTACAAGCTCTCGAAATGTAAAAAGCAGTGACAGCTGCTGATGCAGAGGGTGAGATTTTGGAAGCAGCAGCAGATATAAAATGTGAGGAAAGACGTGTCAAAGGAGCCACGTGACACCTCAGGAAGTACACTGGCGGACGGAGGCATATGTGGAGCAACAAGCACACATTGGACTTGTCCCCAGTGCAGCTCCTCCAGACTTACCACCTCCTACCTGCATTGATTCAGCACATTGATTTTAACATAAAGAACTATTCCCCATCGAAACAAGTGAACCCTGTGTTGAACCAATTTTCCCCCCATGACGCTCACTCAGTATATTCAGCCATACAACACAGTGAATACTTACCCGCAGCTGAGCAGTTACCCTCTATGCCCTGGCATCCTACCTCATATTCCCACTCCCCCCCTAAAGATAGATATTCAGGCTACACACCTCTCAGGTCAGATACACAGAAACCTCCTGTCATTCAGCCCCCTAACGTGATAGACTTTGCAAAGTATTTGGCCCAGAGATAGCTAGTATGTGTAGGGTTAACTAAATTTGATGACTGAGCAGAAAACTTTAGAGCTTGGGAGTCCTCTTTCTTTAATGCCATAGAAAGCCTAGATTTAAGTAATAGTGAACAGCTAGACCTGCTCATTAAATGGTTAGGAAAGGAGTCCTCTGACCATATTAAGAGGATTCGAGCTGCATATGTTTCTGACCCCAAGGCAGCACTTTATTTGTCCTGGACGTGGCTTCAAGAGTGTTATGCCACACCTGAAGCAACAGAGAGTGCTCTATTCAAGCGGTTGGATGAATTTCCTTGCTTGAACACAAAGGAAAATGTTAAGCTTAGACAGTTAAGCGATTTGCTTCTAGAAATACTCTAAGCCAAGGCAGACGGATACCTACCGGGTCTCAGTTATCTTGACACACCCCGGGGTATCAATCCCATAGTTGAAAAGCTGCCACAGAACTTACAAGAGAAATGGCTGTCCATTGGTTCACGATATAAAGAAAAACACAAAGTGTCCTACCCCCCATTTGCCTTTTTTTTCAGACTTTATCCGGTGTGAAGCAAAGGCCAGAAATGACCCCAGCTTTATCCTGTCCAGCAATAGTCATTTCCATCAGCGCAACAAAAGAGCTCCAACAAGGCACGAGGGTGTTAGGACTGCAATTTCTGTTCACAAGACTGATGTCACAGCAAGAACTGATTTAAACAATATTCAAAGAGCAAAGATAGAAGTAAGTGATCTGACAAAAAACTGCCCCCTCAACAATAAGCCACACCTTCTTATCAAATGCAGAGGTTTCAGAGTGAAACCACTCTCTGAGCGCAAGAAACTGCTGAGAGAATATAGGAGATGTTTCAGATGCTGCTCTCCTTCTCACAAGGAGTGTGCGGTCAAGTTAAAGTGCAATGAGTGTGATAGAGATGATCACTGTACAGTTTTGCACCCAGATGCCACCCTCTTACCAGCAGTAGTGGAGCCACACATAACGCACCAGCACAGCACTCCTGCAGAGGTAACTTCAAGGTGCACTGAGGTCTGCGGAGACAGTCTCCCGACTCGTTCCTGTGCGGAGATATGCCTTGTACAGGTCTTTCCCCGAGGCGAAAAAGAGCATGCCGTGAAAATGTATCCCCTCTTTGTCGACCAGAGCAACCGCTCTCTGGTCAGGTCTGAGTTTTTCCAGCTGTTTAACATCCATGGCATCTGCGCGCCATACCTGATGAAGACATGTTCTGGCACCACTGAAATGGTTGGGAGAAATGCGGTCGGGTTCCAGATAAAAGACCTTGATGGTCGGCTGTGCCTGGATTTGCCCCCACTTATTGAGTGTAATGAGATCATGAGCAACAGGTCTGAAATTCCCTCACCAGAGGTCGCACTTTTCCACACCTATTTGAAATCTGTAGCCCCTCACATCCTGAAGCTCGATCCTGAGGCACAGATTCTTATTTTATTAGGTAGAGATATTATCTGTGTACACAAAGTGAGACAACAGATCAATGGCTCTCACGATGCACCCTTCGCCCAGCGACTGGATTTGGAGTGGGCCATAGTAGGGGAAGTTTGCATTGACCGAGTTCACAAGCCCACGATATCTGTCTATAAGACCAATATCCTCCAGAACGGACGTCCATCTCTGTTGACACCCTGTCAGAAATCCATCCAGGTTAAAGATTGGGCAAGCTATGGCGGGGAGCCAAAGTTTGACCTGTCTAACCACATCGCAGCGACCCTGCGTGCCGAAGACAAACTTGAACTAAATGTGTTCACAAGAACTGCAAATGACAACAAACCCGATTTGTCCTTTGAGGATGAGACCTTCCTGAAGATCATGCACACAAGGTTCAAAAGAAATGAGCAAAACAGCTGGATTACACCCTTGCCATTCAGGTCACCCAGGCCACGCCTTCCAAACAATCGGGCACAGGCCCTCTCTCGTCTCAACTCCCTGCGATGTACACTGAGCAAAAATCTTGAGATGAAGGAACAATTTGTTAGTTTTATGGAGAAACTCTTTAAAAATGGACATGCTGAAAGTGCCCCCTTGAGCTCTCCTTGAGAACACAGAGTGCTGGTATCTGCACTGGTATCTTTTTGGAGTGTACCTCCCACATAAGCCGGGTCAGATCACAGTTGTTTTTGATTCAAGTGCCCAAGAAAAGGGCCACTCACTGAACAGTGTTTTGCCCTCTGGTCCTGACTTGAATAACTCACTCTTAGGAGTATTGCTCAGATTTAGAAAGGAGCCCATTGCTCTGAAAGCCGACATCCAGCAAATGTTCTACAGCTTCTTTGTGAGAGGGGACTTCAAAGACTTTTTGAGATTCCTTTGGCGCAAAGATAATGATCTGACGAAGGAAGTAGCTGAGTACCACATGTGTGCACATGTGTTCGGAAATAGTCCCTCTCCAGCTGTGGCAACATATGGGCTCAGACAAGATGCGCAGGAAGGTGAGCAAAAGTATGGACTCGACTCACGCCACTTTATAGAAAGACATTTATACGTGGACGACGGGCTCATCTCAGTGCCAACTGCATCAGAGGCCATTGACCTACTGAAACGCACCCAAGCATCTCTGGCAGAGTCAAATCTTAAATTGCACAAAATTGTCTCGAACTGCGTAGCAGTAATGAAAGCCTTTCCAGCAGATGACTTAGCCGCAGGCCTAAAAGACTTAGGTCTCGATAGTGAAACACTGCCAGTGCAAAGAAGTCTCGGCTTGTGCTGGAATATCGACAAGGACACTTTCACATTCAAGGTGGCTGTTAGCAACAAACCATACACACGCCGCGGGGTCTTATCCACCGTCAATAGTCTTTTTGATCCTCTGGGTCTTGCTGCCCCAGTGACAATCAAAGGACGTGTGCTGCTAAGAGAACTCATAACAGATGTCCATGACTGGGATCCTGAACTTCCAGTAGACGGAAGAAACAAATGGGAAACATGGAAAAAATCCCTACAAGATCTAAGCAGTCTCCACCTCCCTCGTGCATACATGCAGCAGACATCGCTCTCTAACACCACACGCGTCTTTTTTCAGATGCCTCCAACATTGGAGCAGTGGCTTACCTCAGAACTGTAACAGCTGACGGTCAGTGCAGAGTAGGCTTTGTGCTTGGAAAAGTGAAGCTGGCTCCTCAGCCTGAGCCAACCATCCCTCGGCTCGAGTTATGCGGTGCTGTGCTGGCAGTAGAAATGGCTGAAATGATCCTGGAAGAACTTGACCATAAGCCAGATTCCGTAACGTTTTACTGTGACAGCAAAGTTGTCCTGGGATACATACATAACGAGTCCAAGCGTTTTTTGTGTAGGTGCACAACCGTGTTCACCGCATACGACAAACAACCTCTCCACAACAGTGGAGCTATGTGCCCACAGATCAAAACCCAGCCAATCTAGCCACTAGATCTGTGCCTGCATCACAGCTCACCAACAGCAAGTGGTTCACAGGACCAGAGTTCCTCTACAAGCCACAGCAGCCTGAAACAAATGAGTAATTCCAGTTGGTGGACCCTGAAATGGACATAGATGTGAGGCCTCAGGTGACCACATTTGTCACTCATTTAAGTGAGGGTACACTCACCTTTAATCACTTTGAACGTTTCTCAACATGGGGGTCACTGCAGAGGGCAGTTGCTTTCCTGATCCATCAAGCCACTTCCTTTAAGTCAGGTGGTGTAAATAAATGCAAAGGATGGCACAGGTGTGAGCAACTACGCACACCAGCTGAGCTGGAAGCGGCAAAGCCTGTGATACTGAGATCTGTGCAGAGAGACACCTATACACAAGAGTACGCAATACTACAAGAACACAGAAACATTCCAAAAACAAGCACAATTCTGAGCCTCGACCCTGTTATGAGTGATGGGTTGCTGCGGATCGGTACGCGTCTGAAATATGCACCTGTGGAGACAGAGGTAAAAAATCCTATCATTCTACCGAGATGTCATGTCACAACATTATTGGTGAGCCACCACCATGCAAAAGTGCAGCATCAAGGTCTAACTTTCGCTGCTGCTTCTGCCACCGAGGAAGATGAGTGGTTCGAGCCAGACATCGATGGTGCAGGTTTGTCTTTAGCTGTTGCTTCATTCTCCATGGTTGCATTACGAACCCCTCCGACTGTATGACTTTTTACTGTACTGTCCTGTCTATGCGTTATGTCTATGTGAAAAGCTCTGTTGTACACCGCTGCATCATCTGCCGTAAGCTGAGAGGGAAGCTTCAGGTCCAGAAGATGTCTGACCTCCCGCCGTAACGTCTGACTCCATCCCCACCATTCACATCCGTGGGGTTAGATGTGTGTGGTCCTTGGAATGTGGTCACCCGTCGAACTAGAGGTGGGGTGGCTCTTAGCAAGCGGTGGGCTATACTGTTCACATGCATGTGCACAAGGGCTGTAAATATTGAGCTAATTGAAAGCATGGATTCACTTAGCTGCATAAATGCTTTGAGGAGATTTTTTGCCTTGAGAGGGCCAGTAAACCAGCTGAGGTCTGACAGAGGCACAAACTTTGTCGGGGCTAGCATGGAGCTAGGCTTAAAAACAGACAACCCAAACTATGTCAGCAGCTGTGCGTGGGAGTTCAACCCGCCCCATGCCTCTCACATGGGAGGTGTATGGGAACGCATGATCGGCGTAGCCCACAGAATCCTCGACTCCATGCTTTTGCAAAGAAAGCAGAATCAGCTCACAAACGAAGTGCTGTGCACCTTGATGGCAGAGGTGAGTGCCATAATGAACGCAAGGCCGTTGGTCCCAGTCTTCTGTGACCCCTCATCACCAGTGCTGCTGACTCCTGCTATGCTGTTAACCCAAAAGCAATGTTTACCTGCTCCAGCTGGCACCTTCACTGAAAAGGACTTGTTTAAGTGTCAGTGGAGACAAGTGCAGGCTCTGGCTAAGGAGTTCTGGACACAATGGAGAAAGGAGTACCTTCACACTCTTCAACCAAGACGCAAGTGGCACACAGAGACGCCGGATCTGCAACTGGGAGATGTGATCTTAGTGAAAGATGCTCAATCTTCTCGCAATGAGTGGCCTATGGGTCTGGTCGCTGCCTCCTTTCCAAGCAGGGATGGAAAGGTCAGGAAGATCGAAATAAAGACTGCATCGCAAGACAAAGTAAAGACATTCCTCAGACCTATAACAGACATGGTCTTGCTCTTGCCAAAGGAAGGTCAGGGGTCAAGCGGGGACTATTAAATCTTTAGTGGCATTAAATGCCAGGCGGGGAGTGTGCTACTCAGGATTAATCTTTAACCTTGTTTAAAAAAAGGGAATATATTTGTACAAGTTCATAAGAATTATTATTTGTTATGTTCATTTAGTTTGCCACGTAAGTCGCTGAGCTTTTAATTTGAAGGTTAGCAGGGACGAATGTGATTCTTCTTCGCGTTTTTTTGGGTAAAAGGAAAGAAAACAAAAAAATCCATGCGAAAGCTAGCGTGTTCCAAGTTTGTTAAATATCTCCTGTTTATTGCCCTTCGGAAGGCAATGACTGTGAGCGTTGTTCGGTTTTGTGTTTGACTTGAATGTTTTAAATGTCGTGACTAAATTAATGTGTCAGTTGATTGCGTGATGTTATAATGATGACTGAGGATGTCAGCTTATTCTTTATAGTAAGATTTCTGTTTTCTGTTTTATTCAATTTTACTCCGATTCAATGTTGCCAAGATCACAAAGAAAAAAAAGGAGCAAGAGTGCTCGACTTCTTGGCTCGTGAAAAGGAGTTTGGCTCACTGTCAAGTTTATGTTAACGCTCTTCACATAGACATAACGCATAGACAGGACAGTACATACAATGTGTACTATACATGAGATAAAGTAAAACACAGCGTGTGTGTAGAAGTAGAGAGCTGCTAAAACAATCTGCATTTTAATTGTGTTGAATTATTGGCAATTGTAATATAATTAAACTGAAAATTGCATTGCATTGTAACCCTTCAAATATGCTTATGTTATCAATTACAATTGCCACTACTAAACTCTATATTAGGTCCGACTCTAGGAGTAAACTGCAATGCCCAGAAATAATAAAGAAGGAAGAAAGACAGTATTTATTCAACTCTTTGCAATAGAAATAGAACTTCAAGACAAATATAAAACAAATATAACATTTCCCTAATATGATGAACAGTTTTCTTTTAGTTTTCAGTCAGAATGCATAAATGTCCAAGTCAAGTCTCTTGACTTCTCATCCAACCTGGACTAAGCAAACTACCCTTTTCTGGTTGAGAAGCATGGCCTCGGATTTAGGCAAGGCAAGGCAAGGCAAGTTTATTTGTATAGCACATTTCGTACACAGGGTCATTCAAAGTCCTTTACATTGGAAATAAAGAGTAAAAAGAAAGTACATTTAATAAAATCAAGCATAAAAAGTCATATGAAATCAAATTTATTAAAAACTGAAAATTAAAAATATTACAAGGATTCAACAGGGAATTTCCCTTTAAATGCGCCGTTGTCTTCATATCACCGTATAATAACTCCCTTATTAATACGCATGATCTTCTGCAGAGCGCTTTATTCAAATTTAATCAAGTACGGAATGTCACTCTTTACAGGATAACTCTATAATAACTCCCTTATTCTCAATTATATTACCGTATAATAACTCCCTTAATAATATGCGTGATCTTCTGCAGAGCGCGCTACTCAAATTATATCAAGTATGAAATGTCACTCTTTACAGGATAACTCTCTCAATTATATCACCGTATAATAATTCTCTTATTAATACGTAATCTTCTGCAGAGCGAGTTACTCAAATTTAATCAAGTACCAAACGTCACTCTTTACAGGATAACTCTATCTAACAATTTCTTATCACAACCGCATGATCTTCTGTAGAGGGACTCAAATTTAATCAAGTACAGGACACCACTCTCACAGGATAACCAGTTATTTAAACAAAGCTCAAAAAATTTAACAGGCAAAAAAAAAATTATAAATTTTTTTATTAAAACAAAGATTAATATATGAAGTGCAGAGGTAAAATAGTTGTTCGGCCGTTGGTACTCGGTCGACAAAAGCGCAACAAAACAGGTGAGTCTTTAGCCTGCATTTAAACATGACTAAAGTGTTGGCACCCTTGATCTCCTCTGGAAGCTGGTTCCATCTGTGGGACTCATGGTAACTAAAGGAGTATTTTCCCTGTTTGGATGATTTGGAAAAGATGACCCAGATGCCACAGGAGCTTCTTCAACATTTTTAATGATGACGTAACAAAAATCCACTGTTCAACAGAACAGGACAACTAAAGTCTTTGGCGGCAGTCAGACGCCGGTTCAGCGAACTTTGCAGGCAACCGCTCCAGACTGGGGTGTAGCTGCTAGGCAAACAGACGTCTCCAGGCAACTAGCTGGGAACAGGTCTCTCTCTCCTTTCCACTAGGAAATGGGTACACACGACAGGTCTGAACGGCATAAGACAACAGCGGGTATGCGGACAAACACAGGCGTGATTTCGAGAGAAGCATAACACATTTGCAAGCAATAACCCGTAATGAACCTGAAGAGCGAGAAGGCTAATATAGACCGCCTCATCAGCAGGCGAGCAGCGGCACCTGAGAAGAGTGAGAGAAACAAGGGACAGGTGACGAGAGGAAAAAAACCACTAATGACAGCCCGGACTGTGACAGTTGTCCCCCCCATATACTTGGTACAGACGATGCGATCAGGGAGAGGACTGTGACGAGGGAGCAGAGTTTTATGAGCCAAAGGCCATTTCTTTGTGAAATGATTGAACTAAGTTACTTTAAGTTTCAGTGAATTGCTGTGATTTGTGTGAAAAAGGGAAGTACATGGGTCTCAATTTTATAAATCATTGCTGTTTATTTATTGGGTGCACCCAGGGTAAATCGTCTTTATTGAACTAGGTTTGTTATTTTAGTATTTTTTCTGTCTTTTTCTAAGTTGTGTATATTCACAAAGCTCAATAATTTGGATTTACATTTGGTTAAATTAAATTAACTTTCAAGTTATTTCCAAATAACTTAATATTATTCTGTCTCCAAGAGTGAACCTACTGGCCTAAAGATTTGCCAAAATTGGACAATTCTCGCTACCTATTAGCTCTCATAGGTGTTACATCAGCAATGCGCCAGCACATCTATCCCAAGAGGAGCTGGAGCAAAGAACAGCCAGCACTCAGCATTTTCTGGGGTGGCAAGCAGGTCTATCTTTGCTATGCAATGTGCTCACAGATCTGAAGGACTGCCAAAGGATGGAGTTACTATTCTTCTAAATGGGGTTTCAAAAGACACAGTGTATCTGCTGAATGGCTCAACCGACCATGGATAGCCCCCAGTTCTAGGCAATTTATGCTTCAGGAAGTGTACTTATTGCTCCAACCTTGACATTCTCTTTGAAGCATCGATAGTCACTATTATGCACATGACAGGTCCTCAGGGGTACAATGGCATGGAGGAACCGATTGTCCTTCCAAATACGGAGATGAAGGCAGCAACGTGAAGTCACCTTTAGTTTACCTAATGGCATGCTCAGGGTATGTCCTCCAGGGAGACGTGCTAGCATGTTCAAGGAGTTTAGCTACATACCCAGAAGGATATGCTCAGGCCTGGGTTCAGACGGCTCCTTCTGGGTTAATCCAAAGCCCCAACAGCTGAGGTGACACAAGACCCTGTCTTTGTGAAGAATCAACTGAGATCCCAACTATATGACTGGCCAGTATCAGCCAGTCATATAGTACACCGGTACTCGAACCCTTTCCCGTATAACAGGAATATGCCACCTCAAGCACCTTGTGATGGTACGAGGGGACAGAACCAAGCCGAAAGGGAGGATGCAATACTGATACACTCGACCTTTCGAGGTAAACCTTTGTGTTAGGGAACTAGAAAGTATGGCTTGTAACCCTTTTTCCATATCATCAGGAGGGACAGGTTAAATTGCATCCTGCGTAAGGGGAATCGATTCCCTCGCGCAGACCTCTGTGGGTGAGCCAAAGGTCATAAGACGCTGTTGAACCTGAGCGGCTTGACCGCAATTGCAGCCATGCCGGAACATTTGTAGCAGACTTCAACGGTCATGTGGGTGAGGGCAACAGAGGTGATGAGGAAGTGATGGGCAGGTTTATTGTTAAGGAAAGGAACCCAGAAGGACAGATGGTGGTGGACTTTGCCAAGAGGATGGAGATGGCTGTAGTTAACACTTATTTCCAGAAGAGGGAGGAACATAGAGTTACCTACAAGAGTGGTGGTAGGAGTACGCAGGTGGACTGCATCCTAAGTAGACGAGCCAATTTGAGAGAGATCACTGACTACAAATTAGTGGTAGGAGAGAGTGTAGCCAAACAGCATCGGATGGTGATGTGTAGGATGTTTCTGGTGATCAGGAAGAAGAGGGGAAGAAAGATGGAAAAGAAGACCAAGTGGTGGAAGTTGAAAAAGGAAGACGGTTGTGAGGAATTCAGACAGAAGCTGAGACAGGCTTTGGGTGGTCAGGAAGAGCTTCCAGAGGACTGGGAAACTACAGCAGAAGTGATCAGGGAGACAGGTAGGAAGGTGCTAGGTGTGTCAGCAGGAAGAAGGAAAGAAGATAAGGAAACATGGTGGTGGAATGAGGAAGTACAGGACATCATCCAGAGGAAGAGGCTAGCTAAAAAGAAGTGGGACATCGAAAAGACTGAAGAAAGTAGACAAGGCTACAAGGAATCACAGCGCAGGGTGAAGAGGGAGGTGGCAAAGGCCAAACAGAAGGCACATGATGAGTTGTATGCCAGGTTAGACACGAGGGAAGGTGAGAAGGAATTGTACAGATTAGCGAGACAGAGAAACAGAGATGGGAAGGATGTGCAACAGATAAGGGTGATTAAAGATAGAGATGGAAGGGTTCTAACAAGTGAGGAGAGTGTGCAGATAAGATGGAAGGAGTATTTTGAGGAGTTGATGAATGAGGAGAATGAGAGGGAAAGAAGCGGGGAAGAGGTAAACATTGTAGAGCAGAAAGTTGAAAAGATTAGAAAGGATGAGGTGAAGAAGGCTCTGAGGAGAATGAAGAGTGGAAAGGCTGTCCAGATGATATCCCTGTGGAGGTGTGGAAGTGTCTAGGAGAGACAGCAGTGGAGTTCCTATCTAGGCTTTTCAACAGGATTCTAGAGAGTGAGAAGATGCCTGAGGAATGGAGGAGAAGTGTCCTAGTGCCAATCTTTAAGAACAAGGGTAATGTGCAGAGTTGTAACAACTACAGAGGTATAAAGTTGATGAGCCACACAAGGAAACTCTGGAAAAGAGTAGTGGAATGCTATTTGCGAGCAGCAGTATGGCTTCATGCCTAGGAAGAGCACTACTGATGCAATTTTTGCTCTGAGAATGCTAATGGAGAAGTACAGAGATGGTCAGAAGGAGCTGCACTGCATCTTTGTGGACTTAGAGAAAGCGTATGACAGGGTGCCGAGAGAGGAGCTATGGTCCTGTATGAGGATGTCAGGAGTGGCAGAGAAGTACATCAGAGTAGTTCAGGATATGTATGAGAGGACTATGACAACAGTGAGATGTGCTGCAGGTCAGTCAGAGGAGTTCAAGGTGGAGGTGGGGCTACATCAAGGATCGGCTTTGAGTCCCTTCTTGTTTGCTATGGTGATGGACAGGTTGACAGATGAGGTCAGACAGGAATATCCATGGAAAATGATGTTTGCAGATGACATTGTAATCAGTAGTGAGAGTAGAGAGCGAGTTGAGGGACACCTGGAAAGTTGTAGGTCTGCTCTAGAAAGAAGAGGAATGAAAGTCAGTCGTAGTAAGACAGAATACATGTGTTTGAACGAGAGGAGGGAAGTAGAACAGTGAGGTTACAGGGGGCTGAGGTCAAGAAGGTGAAGGAGTTTAGGTATTTGGGGTCAACAGTCCAGTGCGACGGGGAGTGTGGAAAAGAGGTGAAGAGGCAAATGCAGGCAGGTTGGAGTAGGTGGAGAAAAGTGTCAGGGGTGTTGTGTGACAGAAGAGTGTCAACAAGAATCAAAGAAAAGGTGTACAGAACAGTAGTGAGAGCAGCTATGATGTATGGGTTAGAGACTGTAGCAGTGAGGAAGAGACACGAGGCAGAGATGGAAGTAGCAGAGATGAGGATGTTGAGGTTCAGTTTAGGAGTGACAAGGATGGACAAGATTAGGAACGAGCACATCAGAGGAACAGCTCAGGTTGGTTGTTTTGGAGACAAAGTCAGAGAAGCCAGATTGAGATGGTTTGGACATGTGAAGAGAAGGGATAGTAGTTATATTGGTAGAAGGATGTTGGAGATGGAGCTGCCAGGCAAGAGTGCAAGAGGAAGACCAAAGACAAGTTATATGGATGTGCTGAAGGAGGACATGAAGGTAATTGGTGCAAGAGTAGAGGATACTGAGGCCAGAGTTAGGTGGAAACAGATGATTTGCTGTGGCGACCCCTAAACTGGAACAGCTGAAAGAAGAAGAAGATCAGTGATATGAATTTAATACGAGCTGCAATGGGGAACCAGCAAAGAGTGATGAAGAGGGGAGTAACATGAGCTCAGTTCGGTTTCTTGAAGATAAGACGAGCTGCAGAGTTCTGGGTCATTTGCAGGGGTTTGAGCGTGTTTGCTGGAAGTCCTGCTAGGAGAGGGTTGCAGTAGTCTAGACATGAGAGGACCAGAGTCTGAACCAGCAGTTGATTTGCATGCTTAGTTAAGAAGGGTCTGATCTTTCAAATGTAGTGCGGTGCAAACCTACACTATGATTTTTTTGTGATGTTGTCTTTGAAGGACAGCTGTTAAATCACTCCAAGATTCCTGACTGAAGGAGAAGAGGTGATTGCAGAGGATTCCAACTGGATGGTGAGGTCGTGATACACAGAGTGATTGACCAGAATTACAAGAAGTTCTGTCTTGGCCATGTTGAGCTGTAGGTTCTTTATCCAAGTAGAGATGTCGTTCAGGCAGTCAGTTATGGGGTAGTTACTGATAGGTCATCGGGGAAAACAACAAATAAAGTTGAGTGTCATCAGCGTGGCAGTGGTACGAGAGTCCGTGTCTGAGGATGATGGGGCACAGGGAGGAGGTGTAGATGGAGACGAGAAGGGGACCCAGGACTAAATTCTGGGGTCGCAGAGAGAAGGATCTGATGATTGACTGCAGAGAGCTCTAGTAGGATGAGGATAGATGATCTGTAGTTAGCCCCGGCACCTCACAGTGCTTCCGTTACCGGCAACAAAGCCATCTATGTTGAGTATCCATTCTTGAAGCCTAATTGGTTGTCATCGAACTTGTTGTTCTGAGTCAGAAAAGAAGAATTGATTGAAGATGACGCGCTCAATGGCAGTGTAGGGCAGCAGAGAGACATTGTCCACCAGTGACATGTGGAGTGTAGTTTTTTTTGAGAAGCGGGGTGACTCTGGCGACCTTGAAGGTGCAGGTAGTGATTGAGGAGTTGATGATGTGACTGAGGGCAGGTGAGATGGTGTGTAGAAGGTGAGAGGTGATGGTATCGAGTGGGCAGGTGGTTGGATGCACTGAGTGAAGGAGTTTGGACACCTGATCTTCTGTGAGTGGAGTGAATTAGGACATACAAGGTGTCAAAGATTGTGGGGGAATTTGGGTGCAGGGTGGTGCAAACTGTCTGCTGATGGTCAGGGTTTTGTCTGTGATGTGATCAGCGAAATCATCTGCAGTGAGATAGGTCACTGGGGGAGGTTGGGCAGAGGAGTGAGTTGAAAGTCCTGAAGAGCTTTCAGCTCTCCTTAGCATGTTCAATCTTGTGGTGGTAGTATGTTGGCAGGTCTGGAAGAGAGAGGGGATAGTCGATTGAGGCATGTAGCGAATGTGGTGTGGTTAGTTGCATCATAAATGTTTAAAGAGGAAAAGTTTCCAGGTTATGAGAGAGAAGAGGACACAGCTGAAGATAAGAGAAAGAGATCAAGGGACTTAAGGTTACGTCGAAAGGTGACAGGAGGTGGCGTGGAGAGTGAACATGTAGATAGTACGAGTTTGAATGTGATGAAGAAGTGATCAGATATGTGCAGAGGAGTAAATGCGAGATGATTAGGAGAGCAGCTGCGTGTGTAAATGAGATCTAGCTGATTTCCTGATTTGTGAGTGGCTGTGGTGAGGACAAGAGTCATGTCAAAGGAGGACATGAGTGAGTGGAAGTCAGTAGCGTATGGTTTATGAAGATGTATTTTGAAGTCTCCAAACACAATGAGTGGGCTGCAGGCATTGCGGTGTTCTCTGGACAGATCCACGTCTCAGTCAGACTAGCCATGTCCAGTGAAACCTTTAGAGCAAAAGCGGGGATGAAGTCTGCCTTGTTGACAGCAGATTGACAAAGTCGCACAGAGAGGGAGAATGGTTCTGGTGATTGTACTGATTTTACAGTGCATTCTTTCTCAGGTTGGCATAAAAGCTATTCCCTGTAGATATGCTCTGAATCATCCAGTGCTCAACACTAAAGTTTACTTTGTTCTGAGTGTATAATTATGTGGTGTGAATTGCATCCCTCCAAAAAAATGGAGGACGAAAAATGCAAAATTAATTACATAAATATGCCATTCATTAATTAATTCAATGTGGAAAATAATTAATTAAAAGTGACACTTGATGGGGGACTGACAGATCAAATTAATTCAAGAAACACTGCGACACAGCGACTATGCATTAATTAATTTAATAGTGAAATGATTTTAATAAAGACATTTTGTTAATTAATTAGCGATACATTCAATAAAACATGTATATTTATTTAATAATTCATTTTTAATAAATAATGACTTATTTAACTACACGTTTGCTTATTTAATGTCACAATTTTAATTAATTAATTAATTAAAGTCACATTACATTTTGAGCAACCAGTTTTGAAAGAAGATGAGGCACTGACAGAAATAGACTGAGATGGTAATTTGGCCAGACAGCTCACTCAGTAGATCAGTATCTGACCCCACAAACCACATTTTAATGCAGATCACTCCTCTAAAATCATGCAAAAGTATGTGCCAAAAACTCAGAAACAAGCTTTTTAAATATTCTGCGTACTGAATTATTCTATATGCCAATGCAGTGGACAAGTAAAAGATTCTGGCAAACACAGGCCCTCTGTTTAAAGCTAATCACTCAACACTTGGACATGCTTTTTGTGGATGAGGTAGCTCCAGGTGGAATAGAGAAGACTTTACAAATCCCATCCATACCTCAAATGATTTTTTTTCTAACACACAATCACAAGAATTTACGGCGTTAGACTTCTACATCTTGGGCTAAAAATACACTGCTCATAAATAAAGGGGACAACAAAATAACACATGCTAGAATGACATATTCTTGATATATACCAGGTTGTTTATTAATAATGTGCTGACAAACACATTTTAATTGTAATTTTTTTGCCTTTTTCAAACTCTTTACCTGGCCTCCACATGGTGTCATTGGTGTCACACTCTTTGCAGTGTGGGTTTGCTCAACTCTTAAGGCCATCAAGCACCTAAACACATTTTCTGTGTGAGAATGCAACTTTAAAGAAAACTATGTGCACCAACGCTATGGAGGTGCGTGGCACTATTCCCTCGTGAGCACCATCCAAGCCCAAGGTTTGAAACTAGCGAAAACCCACTGCAAAGAAGCCGTCAGAGCGAGAAAATTCATTCCAAGGAATGGCCTTAAGTCTCGATACATACTTAGTTGGCTTGAATTCAATATTGTCTAGAACTAGTCCTAACCCATTATTTATGTAGAAACTTTTTAAAGTCACTTCAAATCAGCTTAACTATCTAGGACCTTAATTGCTGTAGATTTAAAGACTCTCAACACTTTTTCGCTGCCTTTACTCAAAGCAAGTGAAACAAGGCAAGTGGTATCAGACTGTAAGGAAGTGCACTGTTCTGTCATGTAACGCACTTGAACATCCATCCAAATAAACATTGTGATATAAATTTAAAATCATTATATTGGGCATTAGTAATAATGAATATTTTTATTAGTATTTCATTAGTTATATCGAATGTGTGTTTAAGGTCTCTGTCTGCCCGTGAGGGAGGTGACTGGTGGAGTAGGTGAAGTCTCCAGGCAGTTATGGGCCTGTCCTTTGGGAGGCCATAAATTAAGGTGCACGGAGACTTTGGCGCTCTCTTTCCAGCTTTTCTTCCTTCTCTCCTTTTACGATGAGCTCTTCCAGCTTCAATTGAGTACGATTTCAGTGTTTACTTAAATGAGAAGTGTAAAATAAAGGTGCTGTCGTCCTGCTGTTCTGTACCCTGCCTCCAGAGTGATTTCTATGAGAGAGAGAGTTTAATATTCTACAACATACTTGGCGACGAAACGGTTACTGGCTTGTCCAGTTGAATTCACACGTGTTGGCACAAAGGAGCCATCTTTTCTCTGTCTCTTTCTCTCATCGAGGGAAACTCCACTCGTCGAGTGATTTCAGCGATTCGACGTGGGATTTTCGACATGGACTTTCAGACGAGTGAACATTATTAAGCTGTGATATTGGATAGATACTTTTACCACGTGTGTAATTTTCGCTGGGATGCTTGAGCGTGCATGTTTATTGGGGGCATTTTTGGGGCATCCAGCAGGGGTGATGGTCGTGATTCGTTAAAAATTAAGGGGATAAGTTCTTCTTGTACGACTTGTTGTCTTGGAGAACAAGTGAAAGACTTATAATTATTTCATGACGGGGGGAACATGACCCAGGGGATAGTTTGTGTTGATTTTTCAGGTACATCCGCAAATTATCTTTTGCATATGGGTAGCACTGCAAAAATTACCTATAGCTCTAATAAGCAATATGAGATTGTTGCCAGTGTGTGCATTTATAGTGTAGCGGTGCGGATAGGACTGGGGATATATACCCGTTTTAATTTCCGGCAGCGAAATATATGTGTTACAGAGGAGTTTGACAAGATTCCTTTGTGTGTTGCGTGTCTGAAAGTGTTTGTGTGATATTGCAGTTGATGTTCACCGTGTTATAGAAGCAATTAGGGTTATTTGTGTTTTGGCGGTTTATTTTCTTCCTCTCTGTGCGTTATGGGTTATGGGTGTAGAACACAGCAAAGTAACTAAAACTAAGAAATTGCTTGCAAAATCTCTCAGTCATACAAACATAAAATATATGCAGTGCAAATATGGGGACGATTCTTTGTCTCAGTTTGCATGTTGGGTTTCCTGATAAGGGAAAAAAATTTGATTTCATCATTAGGCAATTAGAACTTTTGAAATGCATCATTTTGCAATTTGAAAGTGATTCATTTAAGGTCGATTGGGTGGCTTTTGATTCAGATGGATTCTGAAGCAAAACTAAGGGAAAGAAAGTTGAAAAGAAATAAAACAGAACTTACTCAACAATCTGAAACTTTTTTCAGACAAAATGGAGACATTTTCTGATTGAAGTTCTGCTCTTTGTTCTCCAAGCCATGTGTGCTCGGCCATCCTGGGACGGTGGAGGAGGGGTCTTCTGAAGAAGAAAGGGTCCATCCCCTACAGTACAGCCAGCCGTTTGTGGGTGCCCAGGAGCATGGTGGATTGTGAGACAAGGAAGAGAACGACACTGGACATGTCAACCGGGAAGTGGCCTGGGGTGTGATCTATTTTTTTTTGTACTAAAAAAACTGACAAAGGGATGTTTGACTTGAAAAAAATTATTGCATTTTTTGAGAAAAGTAAACTGCAAAAAAGTAAATGAAACGTATGCAAAATTTTCTGCTGAGCCATTTACAGTAGCTTACATTTATGGGTAATAATAAGCCTATTGAATTTTTTATTGGTTCTGGTGCATCTAGATCAGTGAAAAGGGCTTCTGAAATGTAACCGTTGCCAAAATTGAGTGGGAGGTTTCAGACATCCATTGAAGAAGCAGGAGTAAAATAAGGGAGCAATTTTCGAGTCCGTTGAAATGTGAAATTGAGAATGTCAAACCATTAAAATGTTTATTTCTGATTTCAAATTGTTGTCTAAATTTAATGGGTAGAGATTTGATGTGCCATCTTGGAATAGTCGTGATGAGTTCTCAGATACAGAGTCTAAAACATTCTGACTCATTAAAATTTGTTTGTGGATGGCGATTTGATAATTCAGATGGATTGGTAGTGAGTTGAACACTTATGAAAGGCAACAGAGTTACTAATCAAACTGACATGACTAACGCGAACTCTAAGGACAATTTTTGTATAGGGCTCATACATGAGGGATATGATGTCAATTTTGAGATTGAGTGAATGAGAGGTTTTGCGTAACAATGAGAAAAATTTGTTTTCAAATGAATGTTCTATGATAAAAGTAGATGTTGTGTGGAAGTTAAACCTTAAAACAGGGGTTTTGGGTAACCCACCCACAATATTTCATGTTAGAGGAATCTTTTTCATAAGCTTCATTGACTAAACATTAAAACATTCGAGATATTTACTGGTATTTCTGATTAGTCAGAGTGTTAACGCCTTTTAAAACACTTCATAGAAAGGAAGTTTAACACTTAGCAAAATCTGGGGAGATGATTGGTTGTGATGGATTGGACTGAATGAAGTGTGTCTAACCGAACCAATGTATATTGCTTTAGCAGGGAATGATTTTTTAAGAGCATTTTTTGTGGAAAATATGGCCATTGAATCTTTTTTTGCCTTTTTTATCTTTTTGGGAGTGTGTCAATGAGGCATACTGGGGTTTTTTTTTTTTTTTAGTTTTTATTCTTCGTTACTCAGAGATGAATCTTACTCCTTACACATGAGGTGTCGAGGTTTTCATGAATCTTCTTCATTTAGGACTGATGGGTTTAGAGATCAGTTAGGGTTTGGTTGTGTTCTATTGCAGAACAAACCTTATCATTTGAGGAAGAAATTTGAAAATGGGGTATCATGAATTTTAACAAGATGAAAATTTCTATTTCATTATGGGAAGAGATAACATGGATACATAATGTCATATGAAGTTCGTGGATAGGCTGCAAACGGTAACTTATCCATCAATAATTAGATTCCATAATGAACAAAAATTATGTAACAAGGAGAAGAAAATGTTTCAAAGGCTGAGGTCTGTGGTAACTTGCTTACAGATACTGGAAACATGGGGAAAAGGTGATATTTTGACAAAATGAAGCTGATAAACATTTTACTGACAATTAAGTTTGTTTTTATTTGTATTGTATTGTATTGTGATTGTTTAATGATGATTTTTCAGGTACCATGGACATGGAAGAGATTGTGCATTTCACGAGTTCGCTTACATAGAAGTAGCCCAGAAAATGCAAGCGTATGTGGCTAGATTAAGATAAGTATACTGGGCGAGCTGTCCACGGGAGGGACTCGAGGCTAGAAGCTTTACCAAATGTGTATCTTGGATGTGAGCTTGAATGTTGACGTATGTTGTTCCTAGTTGTGATAATTGTTTTTTTCTTTGTGCCTGATATTTTTCAGATTGGAGGAGAAAATGAAGATCCAGGAGTGAGGTCGTATTTGAGTTTAAATTACTATCATGAACTTGAAACTTACACTGTTTTATGTTGTTTTGTTTCTTTGGTGTTCTTTTTTGGTTTGTTTATTTATTTATGTTTCGTGTGAGTGACTAATACTGAGCTTTAGGTTGGATTTGTGCTCATACTGTTTGTTCTCGTAGAAGGTTGAAATGGTGAGAAAAGTGATACTGGAACTGACTGAGTGTGCAGTCTGAGAGCGGTGAAAGCATCCTAGAGGAGAACCTGACCGTCTATCCACTGAAAAGGGTCCAGTTCAACGTCTCCTAACAACATGTGGTTCTTTTGTGCTGATGAGGAGGTCCGCTTGTAACCTTGCGGGCAATTACAGGAGAGCTCTAAATCCAGGCTTGGGGAAAGATCTTGGAGCCTTGTGTTTTCTGTGCTACAACAAGGAGATCTTGTTTCACAGGAAAATGCTAGAGCCGACGCTACAGCTACAAGGGCGGCTAAAGGAGTCGTAGCTGTATTACTGATCCTGACAAAGATGTGCACTCCCACAAAGGACGTAGAAGGAAGCAGGTTGTACATTGGTAAATGGCATCTGGATGGGTCCAGATGATAAACCTTGTTTACGAAAAAGGTAGTTTTTTTTTATGCTAAATTAATACACTGTAAAGATCATGTGTCAAAGATGACGATGGGAAACAACATAAACCAACACTGATTCACTAAAGGTTTTGTTAGCTATTCGCAGACTTTTTGTGAACAATGTATTATTTGTGTAACGAATAATGTTGGAAGAGGAATCAAGATGGTGCATGCTACTCATCTGTCAGAGCTGAGGCTCGAACTCAGGTCTTGTGGATGGTAGACGAAAGCTTAACCACTAGGCCACAGGTGTGAGTGGATCCAAAATGAGGCAAAAAAAAAAGTCTCTGGTTAAGTGGAGGATTTATTTGGTCTCCAAAAACACAGCTCCATAACAAAAATGTAAATCAGGAACTAATAAAAATCACTCCAAGGGAGAAAAACTAAATGGCAGAATTTACCAACAGAATACTCACAACTTTCAGGCTTCTCACGTTAATCACCAAGCAAAGAACAGAACAAAAAGTGCTACTTAAATACACAAGTGGTGCTAACTGAGGGACAGGTGATTCCAATTAAACTAACTAAATGACAGACACAAAGAAAACGCAACAGTTTGGCGACATCAGGTGGCAATACTTGAAATGACAGATTTGTGACACTCATCCACCGCCAAGTGGACCTTTCGAGCACTTCCAGATGGATTTCATTGAGCTAACTCTATGGGGAAAAGTTTTGTTTAAAAATAGTGGACATGTTTTCATAATGGGTTGAAGCTTTTCCAACAGTTAAACAGAATTCCAGTGCGATGGCGAAAGCTTTGCTCACTGAAGTGATTCCCAGATCAGGTATACCAAACCAGATTTCCAGTGATAACGATATGCCTTTTGTAAACAACATTCTCCAAATGGTGGGTGAGTATCTTGTCATCGATTTGTGAATGTGATGATGATGTGCTGGCATATTGCTCAAACCTTTCTTCTGCTATGTGTGATCTTCGCAGGCGGGTGAAAGACGCACTATCGGAACTGGCCCAGGTGTACCTTCAAGACCTGAGACCTGGAGACTGGGTGGTGGCGTAGGATTTGCAGAGGATAAAGGGGCTGACAAGCGCTGGCAGGGTCCATTCCAAGTTCTTCTCACTACTCAGACGGGAGTTAAAGTAGCAGAGAGAGCCACTTGGATCCATGCAAGCCACTGCGAAAGAGTTCCACAGCCTGTTGAAGGGGTACCAGGAAGTGCACAGCAGGCATAATTGGTGCCAGCTCCTCCCCCAGTGTCAAAAAATTTAATAGATCTAGTGCATCCTGACCAAATCATTGGTGATACTGATATATTGGATAAAAAGGTAATAATGGAGACTACAAATTTACCAGAAGAAGTTAAACAAGTTAAAATAGCAAAACAATTTTAAGGGGAATCATGCATGTGCCTTATTACAACAAGAGAGTTTGAAACTTAACCAGAGTTGTTGGATATGTTTAAAACGGAATTAGGAATGGCACACTGAACAAATTCCTATTGATCTTGTTTCTCAAAGTTAATGTAAAATGTGGCTACTATAATTTTAATGGCAGAAGTAAAGAAAAATTATCTAATACCGGAAAAAATACAAACAAATTGCTCTACTGAGAAACCTATGTATACGAAACTAAGTTTTTAGGTAAAGACAATAAAAGCCAAAGTTTGTATTTGTTCGGAGAAAGGTAATTTTGATGTAGGATTTTTACAAAGAGGCATTAAAATAACTATGAGGACGATAAGGCAAAAATGTGCAATTCTGAAATGAATGGAATGTTTGCTAACTTTTATTGTCCATTCTCGTCATTAGAGACGGCTTCTGTGTTGGTGTGTGGTACGAGAGCGTATCATCAGTTTCCCTAAAAATGGCATGGATGTTATTACGCTACTTCTACAGGGACATCAGTGTTACTACAGGAGGGTCCAACTAGTAGAGTCTGGGTTAAACGTGCTGTAAATGGAGTGGCAAAGTACAATGGGTATGTTTTTGTCAGATCCGTGGACTTCACTAGGGGCGAATGTGGGGTGGTCCTTGTTTTTGGGAGAAGGAACAACTACAGCATTGAATAAAATTAATGGGTTGGCATATAGCATGTTTTCATTAGCTAACGACACTGAAGTAGCTTTGGGATGAATTAATTCTGAGATGCAAACCGTTCGCAGTTATATACTCAACACCACAGTTTTAAAAAGTCTGCAAAAACATATGCCACGTTCCAATCTGAATATATAATAACTTCACCCTTAAAGTAGTACGAGAACATACATTTTAGTGTGTAAGATAAGAACGTGCACACACTGGGATGGGACCCATTACGCATGACTTGTTTGAGATCTTAACTCCTTTCCCTTTCCTTAATTAAAAATATTCTAATATAACTTTCTTTAGAAAGTTGAGCGTTCATCAATCTGCTCTTCACAATCTAACTGGAAAAGTACACATCCAGGCCTGCACGAATACTTCTTACAGCTATGTAGAGCTGTAGTACTCGAGTCCGGACTCAAGTCCATTTTTCTATGGACTTGGTCTTGTCTCGGACTGGCTTGCGTTCCGTCTCGGACTTGATCGGGGGTCTTGACCGAGTCCAATAATGCTACACTGCCAAGAAAACAACAAGAAAAGATGGCAAATCTACACTTGGGCATCAAGCCTACGAATAGCCCTTTGCGAAGGTTGCGCCTTCATTAAAAAAGGCTGCGCATTCATTTAACCTCGTTGTGAAGCCTGCTGCATGCCACTGAAAGGTTAGCTGCGTCAAGGCTTGCTTGCCTTTTTGGCTTCTTGTGGTTTGCATGATTTGCACACTGGGGAACTGGCTCCACCTATTAGTTAGAGCCCCTGCCTCTCTATTCTCTTTACAAATCCTTTTACAGATGGAAAATGGTGTGCGTAAAAAGTGTTGCAAAAATTAGATGTTAAACAACACCCAACCAGGAGTCTTGAGTAACATGCAACTGAGCTGAACTCAGTTTTGAAAGCTAATTGAGTAGAGTATGAACATCCAATTATTACACTTGCAGATGTTGGTACACATTTACAATCTTGGGTACTTACAGAACTGACAAATGTACAGATTTTTACAGATATTAATAAAAAGAATAATCAAATCAAAATGCAAATTTGTTAAACTCCCCACAAGTACACAAATAATGACCCCATACTGGAAGAGACTCCTTGTATTGACTGTGTTATGTACAATAAAATTAAACACCAAATGTAACTCCTCTATTTTTTTTAGAGAGCCTCTATATAAATAATGATGTGACTATACAATAACTACACTAAATATAGTGTTTTACTTGAACTGCATTCACTATGAAACATATGTAACATGGTTAAAAAAAGTTGTTAAATTACTTGGGACACTATTGGTGAGTACTGCTGGTACACCAGGGGGCAGTGTTAGATGTTATGCAGCAGTCATAGATGTCTCAAGAACCCACCAGTTTCCTCTGTGGTCCTCTCAACACACCTGCACAGCTATACAAGTACCAGGGCCCTTCCATCTTTTTTGAATGGACACGAGAGAGATGAGTATTGTGTGTAAGGCCGCTGCTTTGCTGCTGCAGGATTTCTGCCAGAAACTAGAGCAGAGATTCATCAGTATGTCAATGTCTGGAGTAAAAACCAGTTGCTCCTACCACAAACAAACACAACATTAATTACAGCAAATAAATTACAGCTTTCTCATCTAAAAATATCCCATCCAGAGATGAACTCTGTAAATATTCACACTCTATAAACCAACACGGTGTGAAATTACAGTGGGAAACATTAAGAATGTGGAAGGAATATTTTCTCCTAAAACTAGTTATTTTGTGTGATTAACACCTTGTATTACTATGGCAGCCAGAAAGCAGTGCTAATGCATAAATAAACTTATGTAACAAATAAGTGGACAGGGAAAGAAGAAGACCAACTAGAGCTCTAAATAATGAGATAGCAATCTCTGAGAAGCAATGAAGCATGCCACCCCTCTCTTTCCTTCCACTTCGATCACCTCAAACAGAACTAAACGAAGGAGTACTGTGAAGAGGAAGATTTAAGGAAACATCACTGCACATTTAACTTAAAGAAATGTAAAAAAAACAAGATAGAATATACTCTTATAAATGCTTGATTATTATTATTTTTTTACCCAGGCCCTGGGTTGAGCATGTTGGGTCATTGTTGAGTTATTTTTTTCAGAGTTTGGCATCTCCCACCCAACTGCTGGTTTGGAAATCTGGTATGGAAATCGAAATGATGACTTGCATATTTGGTTTTGGCATGTTTTACGCCGGATGCCCTTCCTGACGCAACCCTCTCTATTTATCCGTGCTTGGGACCGGCTTGAAACTCCTGTGGCTAGATTATATATATATATATATATATATATATATATATATATATATATATATATATATATATATATATATAAATATATATATATTTATATATACACAAACGATTATATTTATCTGAGAATTTTAAAAAGCTGTTTTGTAAAACTGCTGTTACAATCTTTACAAAGTTGCGCATCCAGGTAAAAAACACACACCAATTAACCCTAACCATTTTTCTTCAAGCGGCACATTGCTACATTTTTATACATGTTAATAACATATTTCTTGTGAAACGATAAACTTTATAAAGTAAGTTAAATATAAGCTATTCTGCATTTTTGACTGCTCTCAAAAAAACAAATTTTTAATGAATTTTACAGCTTTTCTGGACATGTTAACTGAATTTTCAGAAAAAAAAAACTATTCAAATCTTGTATTGTTACGGAGGCATCAATAGTCATGCAGAAACTGTGCAAATATTTGTGCTAATTTTGACAGCATTTTTCAGTCTTTAAACTTTTTTGCGGATCGGCCCCTGAATTCTGCTGAATCTTGTGTCGTTGCAGTGTATCTAGGGTAGCGAGCATCTCACAACCAGCTCCCGACCCATGATTGTATGATCGCAAGAAAATCTAAATGGTTTTAAATCCTACTCGCTCCTCGTCATTTAAACAAGTGCTGACTAACCATGTATTTAAATGAAGCAATAATTAACTTCTGATGACTGATCAATATATTTTAACTAGTCATAAAGATATTTAGATATATTTGCAAATAAACTGTTATGAACAATTTAAAGATCTGTAAATGTAATTTATAAGCACACATTCAGTGACATCTTTAATATTAAGAGACACAAAGCAACAGTTTGTTGTCCCAGATTGTTGTACAAGAATAATCCGTCAACAATTCTTTAGTAAACCCAACATTGGAATGTTGCTCAACCAAAAAGTAGTCAGAAGTGAAAGGGAACTCAGAGGAGCACCATCTTTGTTCAGAAACTTTACTTCAGTTGCTCTTTTACTGGTAATAATGAAATGCCTTGGTTTAAGAAATATACCCTGAAATATAGCTTCACTCATAAAGAGCTCATTTGTAAACAGAGGCATATATTAAGTGGAGAGGGGCACATTATTAGCTCATGTCAATCAACATCAGTGGGCGGAGAATTTCTGTCACAAACCACTCTCGTGGGATAATAATAATATTAAGCCATAATAATAATAAATAATGCCCTCTATTTATAGCACTTGTCCAGACACTTTACAATGCTGTTCAGAGCATTAGTCGTTCACACACTGGTAGACTTCAGTTAATAATAGGCAAACTTTAAGTATTCTCGCCTCATTTAATTATAATAATTTGGCCAGCAATGCTGGGGTTACGCTCTTACTCTTTTCGATAAAACGTTCTGGAGTATTTAATGAGCACAGAGAGTCAGGATCTCAGTTTAACAGCTCATCCAAAGGACAGTGCTTCTTTACAGTACAGTGTCCTTGTAACTGCACTAGGACTTAAAGACCCACCAAAACCATATGATGAGCTCCCCCTTCTGGCCCCACTTTCATGACTTTCCCTTGAGGTCTCCCTTCCAGGTACTAGCCAGACGCAGGCTCAAGATCGATAAGGCTCAATTTAATTTTTCAAGATATTAGTCAGTTACCTTTCTGTTGGGGATGTTCATATTTGTAGTTTGCTTCATTTAGTCTGGACCAAAATGTTAAAAAAAAAACATGGTCTTAAGAACTTCAAAAGCCTCAGAGGCAGCTGAAGCAATATGTCAACGCATCCACCTGGAACAAAATTGTCCTGTAAACAAATGCAATCCAACAATCTAGTTTTTATATATTTTATCACTTTTTACCTAAAATAATGAGCTTCATCGAGGATTATGCATGCCAGAGGGCTACTACATTGAAGGAATGAAAAATTGCCAAATGTTTGATCCAACTCGCCATATCAGGTACATTTCCACATTAGGGCTCTCACTTTAAAATTGACTTCTAACACAATTTCTTGAATCGCCACAGAATCTTGAATTGTCACAGTTCCTGTTAAAGTTCTTTAAGTGGATCATTTAATATTTGGCAAACATGAGGTCCAGTCGATTGGGACGTTCTCTAATCGGCTCTCGAAAAATGCAGAAATGTAATTCTGTTTCTAACAGAAAGCTGTGGAAAGCTGACAGTTTACTTTCGGCAAATTGTTAAAGAAACAGTTCTCCTAAAAACAAGTTTCTAACAATAATTAAAAATGTTTAAAAAAATGACTGGTTCAGGTTCTGGATCATTGGTGAGGTGCTCTCATGGGATCCACTCTTTAGTTGATTTAGATTACCTTTCTTCCATATTTTCTTTAGTTTCTCCATGACGTCCGACACAACTAATTGATTATAAAATTAATTTTCAACTCTTTTAGTAATCATATGTTAAATGTGAATGTGTTGAAAAAGTGCTTGAACTGATTAAAAGGATGAATTTAGCTCCACTGTCCACGGCTGATCCTGGATGAGCGAGGATGGTTTACACCATATTTTAAAATGCAAACTCTCAGCCAATCAGAGCAGCCATTAAAACGAAACAGCAAGATCAGATATAGTATGATCATGGGCTTACAAAGAGGATGAAAATTATAGCCTTAGGTACTCACTGTTAGAGGAACAACATAACAAACTTCTGGTCAACAAAAGTCCCATAAACTAGTTGACTGATGTTTGCCTTTGAGGAGCTTAAAAAACAGAATAATCTTAGATGAGTGAAAACATAAGAGCAAGATCTAAATTTTTTCTTTTTTTATAAAACAATAATAAATATTTTTTCATACTCTTGAGTACTCTCACTTGATAGAGACAAATGAGGTTAAATCAATGTTGGGTCATTTATAACCCGTAGCCCTAGAATCATTGAGTCCTGGTGCATTGCGGTCAATGTTGCATGGAAAAGCTTGTGAGATTGATTTATATCTGTTTTGATTTAAGTCTGTTTTGATTTAAGAAAAAATCATCAGTATTAACTGAATGGCTGTTGTTAATTAACATGCTCCTCTGTAATTGTATATCATTACACAAATAAAGCTACCCCCAAATCAATATCCATCTTGACTTCTTTTATGTAATATTAAATAAATTAGCATCCTGTACTTATTCACTTTGTGACTCACCAACATGTTTATCCAAACAAGAACATAAAAAGCCAATGGCTTTCTTGTTACACACCAAACTTGGATGATTTTAGTTTGGAATATGTTGTTAATCTTTATTAAAAGGCTGCCAAAGCTTTCCTGTGAGCATCACCCATAAGTTGAGGTCACACATTTTACAGTCTCCTCTTACTGACGACAACAAGCCAAACTTAGAAAATTGGAAAGCAATCTGTCAAGATTTCTGTCGGTCATAACAAAACCTAGCCATCAAGTCTGTGAAATTCCACAGCCTGCTAGAAAAAGCAATATGAATTGAATCTTATGAAGCCATAAATTTACGGAAATATTCTGTATTATTAGAAAAATTTGTCTGTGAATGGACTAGGAGTGTGCGATAAGGCCCTTAAATTATATCACATTATTTTAAGGAAATATGCCAATAATGATATAAAAGGATATTTTGATGACTAAATATTACATAAAACTAGATTTTAAAGTTAACTTTTTAAAGCAAACTTTATGTTGGCTTCAAAGCTTAAAGCTGTTTACATTTTTAATTAATGTAAAAATATTTTAAAGATTAAACAGTTTGGTGATTTCGATACAGTTTGTTTTAAGTCTGAAGGTGTTTTTGTTTGAATAAGTTTACAGTTTGAAAATGTGGGAGGGTCCGAATTTAAATAGTTAGGTTTTGTTAGGTGCAGCGGAAAAGCACAGGCTGACCCAAATGCAAGTGAAAACCAAGAGTCTTTAACAATCAAAACCAAAAATCCAAAAACAAGCGCTGCCACGAGAGGCCGTGTAAAACCAGTTCAACTCAGGATTGGAGACAAACTCCTGTCCACAGGACCAAGGAAAACAGCAAGGTGGGAGAAGGCACTTTCACGTTCAGTCCATACAGATAGCCGTGGAGAGCCTCCGGATCCGAGCAACCACCGACACAAATGGAAAAAAAAACAAAAAGAAGAACGCTGGAGACCGGCCGGGCAGAACTGAGCCGACTCGGCTTGTCAGACAGGAAGGCAAGTATTACAGGTAAGAATTCAGTCCAAACGAATCGTGCATCAGTTAGGTGTTTGAGAGGCTATATTCGTCTGATACAGAGAAGTCAGATGAGGGAGAATAAGAAGGAAGGCTAATCAGTGTGCAACGGAAACCGGTGCGCACTAACGAGTCAGGCAGGTGCTCTGAATGAGGGAAGCGGGCGAAGGAACCGAAAATTAATCAACCATTCTCAGACAAAGACTAACAGGTTTTGGTAGTCTAGTGGGTGTGGCTTAAATAATGTATGCTAATTTGGTATGTTAAGTTCCTCCCGCCAATTGTGTTAAGATAAAACATCTGCCACACTTGTAGGTCACTTTGTTTTCAAGATATTTGACTTTGAAGTTTCAGTAAAAAATAGACATGACATAGAAAATGCAAATTGAGTATCATGTAACATTCCACTCACTACTAAGGTTAAATCGAAATAACTGCTGCACCTGTATGTCACTTCATTTACAAGATAATTGATTTTAAAGTTTCAGCAAAAAGTAGGCATGCCCTATATAATTTATGCAAATTAAGTATCATTCTACTCTCTACTAAGGTTACATTTACATTAATGCATTTGGCAAACGCTTTTATCCAAAGCGACTTGCAGTAGGGGAGAGACAATATGGAATTTGTTAAACAATCAAAGTCTATCTCAGCTTGCTCATAATAAAAGTTGTATCATCTGTTCAATAAACCATAGCAGGAAGAAATAAAAGACAGAGGGAAAACGTGTTTTTTTATATTAGGTGTTCCCTAAAGAGAAGAGTTTTCAGTTGCTTTTTAAAAGCTGTTAGTGTTGCTGCTTTCCTGACTGGATCAGGGAGTTTTTTCCACCAGCCAAATACAGTGAAAGAGTAGGTTCTGCTAAGACATTTTTAAGACACTTTGTGGGACAGAACCACGAGTCACTGTTCCTTTTCTGAGCGCAGGCTTGAGGGCATGTAGGAGTGTATAAGCTTGTGGAGGGAAACAGGGGCTGATATTGAGATAGTTTTGTATGCCAGCATCAGCTATTTGAATTTAACATGAGCTGCAATGGGGAGCCAGTGAAGAGTGATGAAGAGGGGAGTAACATGAGCTCGCTTTGGTTCCTTAGAAATAAGACAAGCTGGAAAAAGTTCTGGATCATCTGCAGAAATGTAAATGCATTTGCTAGAAGTCCTGCTAGGAGATCGTTGCAGTAGTCTAGACAAGATAGGAGCAGAGCCTGAACCAGGAGTTGAGTTGTGTGCACATTTAATAAGGGCCTGAATTTCAAATGTTGTGCAGTGCAAACCTACACGCTCAAGTTGTCTGAGTGTTGTAGTTTTTGATGTACAGCTGTTCATTTAATATTACTTAAGCAATCCCTGACTGAAGGAGAAGGGGTGATTGTTGAGGATTCCAGCTGAATGGTGAGGTTGTGATGCATTTTCTAAAGCCTCTTAGACCAGAAGCGAGTCTTTGCTGCATATAGCGCAGATCACAAGCTCCCCGCGACATTCAGTGCACATCTCTTTCAAGGAGTGAAAGCAAGTCTGTCAGACATGTTTCACTGAGATCTATTCGGATCCTCTGCACTTCATCGCGACTGTACTTGATCCGCGTTATAAAGATCATTACTTGTATGTGGAAATAAAGCATAGCGCACAAGAAATGATCCAGAATGCGCCGGATGCGGAAAACCTGCAGAGACAGAGAGGGAGAAGGCCTGTACTTTACTATTGAACGTTTGCATGAGTGCGTTAAAGTTAAACATTTAAGTTTGAATTTAATTTTATTTTTACAAATGTAGAAATATTTTTATCATTTGTAAGAGATTTATTCTTTGAAACTTTATTATCTATATTATTATCTATATTATTATATAATAATTTATGAGCGTCACGGTGGCGCAGTGGGTAGCATGGTCGTCTAACAGCAAGAAGGTTGCTGGTTTGAGCCTCGGCTGGGTCGGCTGGGATTTCTGTGTGGAGTTTGCATGTTCCCCCCGTGATCGCGTGGGTTTCCTTGGGTGCTCCGGTTTCCCCACAAGTCCAAAGACATGCGTTATAAGTGAATTGAGTAAGAACTATTGTCCATAGTGTTAAAGTGTGAATGAGTGTGTGAATGTTTCCCAGCGATGGGTTGCGGCTGGAAGGGCATCCGCTGCGTAAAACATATGCCAGAGGAGTTGGCGGTTCATTCCGCTGTGGCGACCCCGAAAGGGAAGAAAGCCGACATGAAGATGAATGAATAATAATTTATACATAAATATATAATTTATGCTAATGCAATGCCTTGATTTGAGTAAGGTTAGTACACAGTCATAGCTCTAAATGCAATGGTACCAATAATTGGCAAAATTTATTTCTGGGTTTCGGTTTTTGGCCTTGGTTTTCTTTTTTTCGGTTTTTGGTTTCAGCCAAGAATTTTCATTTTGGTGCATCCCTAATGTTTATATATCTTTTAAATGTCCTTCAATCTAAAAACTGACTTAGACAAGGATAGATGCAGTCTATATAGGATCTATGCAATAAATGCAATCTAATAGGAAGGGCCTAAGAATTCTATTTGTGTGTGCGTGCTTATTTAATGTTGCTTTATAAGTAACAATTTAAAGTTATCAATTAAATTTGTGGTAAATAAATCTCCACATAAATAGGAAAATATTATTGCTACTAGAAGAGCACCATATTGTTCTGCACATTTCAATTATAAAATCACAAAAAAAGTATAAAACCCGCTCATTGAAATGTTCACATATCATAGATAAAGCTTTGGCTATAGGCTTGTATAATAATTGTGCAAATGTGAAGCCACTTTATGCAACAGTGAACATGATTAATTTAGCACAAATGTACCAATTCCCCACTATGAAAACAAGTTTAACAACTAACATACATTTACTTCATTATAATAAATGCACCATTGGCAAGTTTCCGAAGTATAATCAGACTACAAGTCGAAATCTGTCACACGCCAGACCATAAATAATAATTTCTGCAGAAGAGTGAAATAAGAGAAAACTCGATCACAAGCAGCCAGCATCAGCACCATTCACCAGCACCCATCAGCCAGCACCAGCACACAGCAACCATCAACACACAGCACTAGTTCTGCATCTCTGAATGAGGAGAACTCATGGCTTCAGCTGTTTTAGGAGACACGACTCATGCAGTGAAACCATCCTAAAGAATAAACTAAGTAGACTCACGCCTCGCATCAAGCCTTTAATAAACTCTTTAGCGCATCGCGGTTCAGAAAGCGGAAGATAGGAGGCTTCCCCCCTCGCCACGGCAAAGCCATCGGTCAAATGAGCGAGCAAGCATCCGCAGCGCTTTACCTAACGCGATGATAACAATCCAGCGGCGTGTGATCCCAATATTCCCGGCCCAAAGTCCGCGTGTGCACTCTTCTCTCGGTCTGTTAACGACGAGAAGCGGAGACAGACAACCGTGGACCCTCCGTGAAGTCTCCGGTGACACGAGCGCGCGGTTGGGCGGGGCTTCTGCCCTTCAGCTTCTCACATTATTATTTCAGTCAGACTAATGCGTCTGCTAACAAACTAATGTTTTATAAATACACAATGGAAGCTAAAGCGAGTTATATACGTGGTTTTGCCTTCGGTCGCTATGTCGGCTCTTATTCTGCTGTTACTAGGCTATTTTCAGGATGTTTTTTGTTGTTTTTGGCAGGTCATATTTGATCGACTTTATTTAAGCATTATTTAAATAAAAAAATTCTGTTTTATGTAAATGTAGTATATGATTTTAAAATCTGTCTTCTCATTCTCTCCCTTGAATTATTTTCATTTAAAAGATTTAATATTTTAATTTTGAAGACATGGTCTCATTAAGTCAAGCTGATGTCATTTAACTAATAGTTATTAAAACAAGGTTTAATTTATTTGTGAGCAAAAGGCCCTAAAAAGTCGAGGACCCACAACAACCTGCATTTCCCTAATGGTAAGTACAGCCCTGATTTTAGCATGAATCAATGGCAACAGCTACATACTTACTTTAGATGTCACATGACTACTTTGACGATAAAGAGTAAAGAGGCAGGCACACGTCAACCTTTGTTTATTAGACCACTTTAAACCCATCAAATGGTATCTAAGTGCTATATGCTAAAGAGACCTAGCAATACAGTTGAAAAGAGGTGCCAATTCTCTGGTCTGCAGTCCAGGGCGTTACAGAAAGTTTTTACAAATCAACACCAAATAAAGTTTCGTAAACACAACATGACTACTGTCTCTTGCTGTTTAGAAATCAACACTGCCATCCCGGCTAAGCTTGAAAGAGCTGGATGATAGGAAATAAGGTGTACTTTGCTTTTTTGCAGTCACTTTTGAGAGCTTAAAAGAGGACATTTAAAGTCTGGATATCTTTTAGCGTCTGTTCTAAACTGGAAGGCAGTTAAAAAAAATGGATGGACTAAAGGAAGAAAGAACTGATTCAGTGCATCCTACAACCCTGTGTGTTACCAAATCAGACAGATGCTCTCTCTTCAATCAGCTTCACTATGTAGACTAAGCCAATGTAATTACAAGATTTACTTTGACTTGTTTTTAGCAATATGCTTTAGAGGTAGCCTTTAATATAACAATCATGGTGCTTGTGACAAAAAAAAACTGATTAAAAGAAGAGAATCACAAAACCAAGCTTGATCTTCCAGTAATAAAGCTCTTTATATGAAGAGTTTCTATCTAAGAGCCTGTGAAAGGTTATTCTAATCATGCTACTGCAAACCCACAGCCATACTTTGAGGAACTCCATTTTCTCTGTGATTACCGAGACACAAATTCACATTTTCTTTTATTTAAGTAACTCCCTTAGCGGTCTGGGGCATATTGAAAGCTATTTGCTTTTGTTGCCATGGTGAAAAGCATTCTTCCTGCCAGCATTCTTCCTGCGCTCTAATCTCTCCACACTACTTCAAAATGCCAATCAGCGATAATCACCCATAATTCTGGACTTAGAACTTCCGGCAGTTTAATACACGTATGGTATCAATGAGAGACCTACAGAAAATGCGCCCTGAACTACTGGGGAAAGATCTTTTTAGAGGGAAGATAGCATCGATGGAACTAGCTACAGCAATAGTTTTCGAGGGTTAGCCTTTTGGGAACTGCTCGGCCCTCCCATGCCTGGGGTCATAAAAGATTCAGATAATGCTACCACCACCTAGCACGGCTGAAGAGAAGGAGTCAAGGCTCAGGTTATAGTACCTGGTGAAGGTGTTGGGTGTTGGCCAACCTGCAGCCTTGCAGATCTCTGCCAGCGGAGTACCTTATACCTCTTGCCAGCGCACAGGAGGCAGAGACACCCCTGATAGAGTTGTCTCTCAACTGTAGGGGGCAAAGGACAGTAGATGCTGTGTATTTGGTAGAGATAAAATATATGCCGGAATAGTTGGTGGTTCATTCGCTGTGGGTCTAACCCTTCTGGCCCCTCTGAGGAATCTGACTGATAACGCTTGTCGCCCCAACATGTTGCCTTCAACCGGAATGTGATAGGCAGAAATCGTAGCGATGTAAACCTTCAGGGCGGATGAGAAAGTCCTTGATCCAGACTCTCTTAGAGGAAGGTTAGCACGAGTCCGCAACTTGATATGCCAGACATGGAGATTCCAGAGGTCTGGGCCACATCCCTGGGTCAGAAAATCCAACCACAAGGGGACTGGCCAGAGAGGGACTGTCACGAGGGAGCAGAGTTCTATGAAACAAGGTCGGTTGGGCCAATAAGATGACACCACTAGGACCTCTGCCTCGTCCTGCCAGATTGATATACACCACCAACGCCATGTTGTCCATGCTGACCAACACGTGGTGTACCTGCAGCATTCTCCTTGAAGTGCTTTACTGCTAGGAACACTGCACATAGCTCTAGGCGATTTATGCTCCAGGAAGCATGTTTCTTGGTCCAAAACCCTGAGATTTTGTGCTTCTAGCATACAGCACCCCACCCGGTCTTTAAAGCATCGGTAGTTACTACCCGGGGTTGTTACTATTGGTCCTCTTAGGGGGACACCGGCACGAAGAAACCGAATGTCCTTCCAAAGGCGAAGGTGCAGGCGGCAACGAGTGGTCACGTTCACCTTCAATCGTCCTGGAGGCCATGCTCGCGACGGAAATCGGAACTTAAGCCTGAGCTAGAGTGGTCTCATAAGTAATAAACTGAGCGGAATAACCGCTGCCGCAGAAGCCGTATGCCCCAATAGCCTCTGAAAGTTCTTCAGAGAACCACTAATCTTGTGCAGGCTGCACTCTAGAGAGAGGCGTGCTTGTATTTCAATGAATTTAGGCATAAGACCCTGTCTCTGTGGAGAATCAACTGGGACTCGAACAGGATTCGAACCCCTTCCCGCCTCGATCACCTTTGTGAAGGTGCAAGGGGACAGAGACAAGCCAAAGGGGAGGACGCAGTACTGATACACTCGACTTTTGAGGCCAAACTGATGAAGGGGTCTGTGCCGAGGGAGTATGCTCATGTGAAAATACACATCCTTCAGATCTATTGTAGCGAACCAATCCCCTTGACAGACTAAGTGGACTGTACATTTGAGGGATATCATCCCGAACGGAAGATTCAGAAGATGAGCATTCAGACGAAGTAGGTCAAGGAGTGGATGCGCACTGCCTGTGCGTTTGGAAACTAGAAAGTAAGGGCTGTAAAACCCTCTTTCCTTGTTGGCAGGAGGGACCGGCTGCGATTGCACCTTTGCGTATAAGGGAATCGATCTCCGTGCGCAGGACCGGGCTTCTGTGGGTGAGACAGAGGTCATTAGAACCCCGATGCAGCAAACTGCAGTCCATAGCCGTGTCAGATAGTGCATACCAGCCAAAGGGGAAACAGTGGCTTACCACCAGGCTTCCTGAAACTCCACTAACGGTGTTATACACAACTTGCCGATAATTTCCATAGTCGGGCCGCGAACTAGCAGACTTAGCCATGGGGTCTGGGGATGCCGACTTACACAGCAGTGTACGCCCAACGACAAGCTTAGCTGGTTGGATGGAGGCCTCGGCTGTTCACGTCAGGTGTTACGCCCCTGATCTTCAGTGAAGTAGATTGGCTCAAAGAGCGTACATTGAAGTAAGGTCAGTTATGGATAGACAGCAACAGCGCCACAGTGTTAGAAACTTGCATATACTCTTTATTTTACAAACACATACCATATAAAACAACAACTTAATACTACAACCAAAAGATCTCCGAAGAGCAGCCCATGCACTTTACTTTCTAAGAGTTTTTTTTTTTGTTAGTTCCCCGGGACTTTGGGGAAAGGAAAAAAAACTGTGAAATAGTGCAATAAATGAATAAAACCCTCTAACTGTGAACCCTACCACCTCCCTAATCTGTAACAAAAGAAAACCCGAAATCTTCAGCAACACGGCGCTCTAACTAACCTTCACTAACTAACCAAGATACAACCACAAACTATCTAGTGTGTTTAACATAAGATAAACTCTGTATGGTGCATTTGAAACTAACTAATAACAACCATATCCACTTGAATATAAAATAAATTAATAGAGCTAACTAACACAGCTCAAACAACAAAATCAAAATACATGCTACGCTCGTTCTTGCTCTCACTCTCTCTAGGACAATGTCCGGCCATCTGTTCGTCAACTCAAGCTAAAGCGTCACCAGGACAATGACCCAAAACACACCAGCAAATCCACCTCTGAATGACTTTGGAGTGGCCTAGTCAAAGTCCTGACCTTAATCCCATTGAGATGCTGTGGCATGACCTTAATGCTACGTTCACACCGGGCGCGGAATTTGCGTGGTTGGCGTTTGATTTGTGTGTTAAGTCAATGGCAAGCCGCGGCAAAGGAGTTCTGCGTCAGTTGCGTTGAGTAAACGACAAACACGGTGTTGCGTCTAGCGCGTTTTGGCGTCAATGTGAAAAGCGGAATAGGCGTCGACGCAGAAAAAGTTGAATTTTCTGAACTTTTGACGCCTTTTCGCAGCGGATATTCATATTGGTGTTTGCGCCAGCCAACCAGGAGCTTGTTCTGCTGATGACGCAATTTTTGGCCAAGCTGAAATTTTTGGAAAACATGGCGGCCAGCTTTCTCGCAAGCGAGGCAAAGAGTCTTGATAAAAACTTTATTTTTAAACTAACTAATCAATGAAGGATTCGCTTTGAAAAAAGCAGGCAAGCAGGCGGATTCAGGTGAGTTTACCGTTTTCTACATATCTCGGATTCTATATAAAACAAGCCTGTTGTCCTTAGTATTTAGCTTGCAAGCTAACGCTGTTTTCGGGCTTATAAATGCTTGTAATTGCGTTTTTTACTATGATTTTAACGATTCATACGTTCGGTATATGCTAAATCCTTTCACTTTCGCAGTGTAAATGTCTTGTCATTTTATTTAGCGCAACAACAGTGGCTGTCCCTGGAGTGGCCGAGGAACTGAGCGGGAGCGCTCTGCTGCCTGGCGCCGGCGCCGCTGTCAAGAGGCTCGAGTCGGTCCTTGCGCTGCTAAAGGTTTCGCCTGAAGACTGGAATTAGGAGGTTCTCCGTTGCACATCTTTCTTCAAAGCAATATCCTTCATGTATCTTAACCTTGTTTGCGTTTGTAAATAAATGGTTTGTCTCTTGCTTTACGATTTCTGTGTGATCATTTCTTTACATGTAATGTAACAGTATTACATTATCATGGCAAATATTTAAAATTATTTATTATGCTTTGTTGTACAAATCAATAGCTCTTAAAGGTTAAGTTATTAGCAAAGACGTTAATGTTATAGAAATCAATTGTTTAAATGATTCCTTTGTTTCCTTTTTAAGTTGAGATATTTAAATTAAGTTTAATGAAATAAGTATTCAATGATAATTGACCTATGTTCTTGTCTTTAAGACTACAAAGACTACACAAATGTACTTCAAACAGTATTTAATCTTTGCAACAAAGCATTTAAACAAGCTGTACTTTTCACTAAACAACAAAACGTGGTGTAAATACAAACTGTGTACTGTAAACATAGGGTGTTAAACACATGTACCTGAGGAACAAGATCTATTAATCTTCTCCTTTGCAACAAACGGTCCCAGATTGATATAGGTCTACACAACAAACTATGTAGAACTGTGCTGTACTCAATGATTTTATATGACAACAAAAACATCTCAATGTGAACTAAAACTAATAGAATCTATTAAAAACCTTGCTGGCCAGCTAAAAGTATACAGATAGGAAAACATCTAGGTCTACGCTGCTCCCTTGGCAGATGAGAGGTCCATGATGGCGTCTTTGGAAGAATCCTAACCAAGACCCTGCAGTAAGTGTTCTTGTGTTTGCAGGTTTTAAAACATTATGGAAGACATCTTCAAAGTGAACTCATGAGGTAATCTTCCGTAGATGTCTGCAGTTGTAAGATATCTTAAAAACTGAGAAATTGATCACAATGAATCACAGCAGATATCAAGTTAACACACATCCTTGTGACATCTTTAATTTTTGCTTCACTAATTGGGAAATTACAAATAAAGTATTTAAAAATTCACTATTAATGTACCATTCTATACTGTTACATAAAAAGTGACAGCAGTTACATAGAGGTATTGTACAAACATCTGCATAATACACTACTAAAACCACAGTTTGTATTGAACTTCAATTAACATGTACAATAACTAATACAAGGTTACATTCTGCAAAATAACGTTATACAACATATTATATGTGAAGCACTGTATTTACACCAATATATGTTCCTTCTTTTAATATAGCTTTTGTTGATGACAATTACTTTACATTTTATTAAACTACAATAAAATAATAACCCATGACATGGGGGTATATGGAGAAACAGACAGTAAACACCTTTTAATTCAACGTGATATTAAAATATCCACTCACCGGATAAGATTGATGGACGCTGCTGGTGAAATAGAAGCCTGTAGTTAGTAAACAGTCGGCATATTCTCCGTATTTCTGCCTTCAGAAAATATAAATAGCAGCTCTTCTCTTGACTTCGACAATTGATCCAAGCAAGAAGCTTGCTGGAAGCTCCTCCCCTGGCACTCACTTCACCAATATCGTGCGTTATTTCAGCCCGCGTTTGAAATCAGATTTAATAGCGGTGAGTTGGCAACGATTCACGCGTTTACCAATTCCCGGTGTGAACGCAGCATGAGAAGGCGGTTCATGCTAGAAAACCCTCAAATAGAGCTGAATTACAACAATTCTGCAAAGATGAGTGGGCCAAAATTCCTCCAGAGCGCTGTAAAAGACTTGTTGCAAGTTATCGCAAAAGTTTGATTGCAGTTATTGATGCTAAGGGTGGCCCAACCAGTTATTAGGTGCAGGGGCAATTACTTTTTCACACAGGGCTATGTGGGTTTGGGATTTTTTCTCCCTAAATAATAAAAACATTCATTTAAAAACTGCATTTTGTGTTTACTTGTGTTATCTTTGACTAATATTAAAATGTGTTCGATGATCATAAACATTTTGTGTGACAAACATGCAAAAGAATAAAAAGTCAGGAAGGGGGCTGTCGTAACGTGGTATTCCAAGCGTTTGATCTGTACGCAGAGAGAGGCCAGTACACAAGGGTTTTTCCCAAAACCGTTCTTTTATTGTGCCACCAGTGAACAACCAAACAAACAAACATAAAACATAATAAAAAAAACAGAAAGGTCTACAAACAAAACACTTGAGCTCAAAAACCATAAATAAACAAATGCTTAACAGCAAAACCTACACAAAACTAGACAGTGAGGACTCCAATATAAACTAACTAAATGCAGTCAGTATGGGGTTCTTGCACTCAAAAGTATCTTTGCACAGGCCAAAGTCAAAATGCAGGAATACAGCACCACATCACTCCTCTTCACTCAGGATCATCCTCCATGTACACCCAAAACCAGGCCCTTAAATAGGGCTGGTTTCCCAGCATGCCAATCAGAGCCAAACCAAACACAGGTAAGTTAATACATTATATATTCTTAAAAGAACTTGCAATAAGCAGCAAAATACACTTCATAATATTATAATATGCACAACCAGCATATCTATACAACCAGTAAATGTTTTAAGAATAAAACAATTACAATAGAGTATCGCAAAATGACTTAAATTACGCTTCCCCCTTCTTATCCAGGTTGGAACCTTCCAGCATCAGCCAATCAGGATGACCCACATCAGTACAACATGGAGCTTCTGTTGCCCCATCCATTAATAAAAATTAATAAAGTTCAGTCATTGGGTTTGTTTTATTGACTGCATTATAAAAACAGGTCTTACAGGACAATGAGCCTGAGAACATTGTCACACACCCCCCTCCTTAAGTCAACAACTCTTCAGAGTAACGTGATAAATAATCCGCTACCACATTGTTACTCCCTTTACAACAGCGCACTGTGAATCTTAAGGGTTGTAAAGAAAGGGACTATCGGGTGATGCGTGCGTTGCAGTTCTTCATTTTGTCCATCCACTGAAGAGCTCTGTGGTCGGATTCTAAAACAAACTCTTGTCCAATTAAATAGTACCTGAGGGAGTCTAAAGCCCACTTAAAAGGCCAAGGTTTCCTTCTCGATGATGGAATAGTTCTTTTCTCGGGGAAACATCTTGCGGCTAACGTAAAGTACAGGGCGCCTGTCTTCCTTTGGTCCTTGCAGGAGTACAGCACCCAACTTCCCTGCTCGGAAGGGTCGGTCATTACAACAAAAGGTTGCTGAAAATCAGGACTTCGAAGAACAGGACCCTGGCACAGGTAAGTTTTCAGCTTGTGAAAGCTTCTTCACATGCAGGTGTCCACTTGACTTTGTTTGGACAGCTTTTCTTTGTCAGGTCGGTGAGTATAGCTGCTTTGTGAGCGAAATTGGGTATGAATCGCCAGTACCACCCAACGAGACACAAGAATGATCTCACTTGTCGCTTGGTGGTTGGAGCAGGACTGTTCAAGATGGAACGCACCTTTTCTTTCTGCGGTCAAATGGTACCTCCCCCGAGCAGATAACCCAGGTAAGATACTTCTGATTGTGCAATCTGGCATTTCTTTGCGTTGATGACCAGGCCCGCTGAATGTATGCGATGGAACACCTCACTTACATGGCTTATGTGTTCCTGATTCACTGAACACCACAATGTCGTCGATATAGGCCACAGCAAAGTTCTCTAACCCAGTCAGCACTTGTTCCACCAAGCGCTGAAATGTGGCGGCAGCCCCATGCAACCCGAATGGTAAGTACTTAAAGTGGTAAAGCCCCGATGGAACTCTGAAAGCCGTTAGTTCTCTGGCAGATGTTGTGAGTGGGACTTGCCAGTATCCTTTGCACAAGTCTAACGTAGTCTTGCCCAGCTTCTCGATCATTTCGTCGACTCATGGCATGGGATAAGGGTTGAACTTTGAGACTGCATTGAGCTTGGAAGAGTTGACACAAAACCTCAATGTATTGTCCTTCTTAGGCACGAGCACTACCAGACTGCACCAAGGACTCTTGGAAGGCTCTATGATTCCAAGATCAAGCATAGCCTGGACCTCACCCTTCAGGGCAGGAATCAATCATGCAGGGATCCTCCCATAGGTGTAGCAAATCGGCTCGGGGTTGTTCAACTGAATGTCATGCTGGATCAGGGTGGTCTTCCCAGGTTTATCTGAGAACAAACCACTTGGAATCTGTTGTTGCAGCTCCCGTTGTTGCTCCTCTCTCAGATGACTCAGGTCAGGAAACTCAGTCTGGTGTTTCACGGGAAAGTAAGCCTCCTCGACTTCTTCCTCTGACTCCACCACTCGTGTCCACAATGCCTCTGCTACAGATACTCCACGATCGACCCAGGGACGAAGCAAGTTAACGTGGAAGACCTGTTTCTTCCGGCGTCGTTCAGTCATCAGCAGCTCATAGCTAGTGGTACTCAACTTCCTGTTGATCTGGTAAGGGCCTTGCCACTTGGCCAGAAGACTGCTTTCAGAGTTTGGAAAAAGTAAAAGCACCTTTTGACCCACATTGAATGATCTTGCTCTGCTGGACTTTTCATACCATTTCTTCTGGTTTGCTTGCGCTGTTGTCAGGTTCTCAGCCACGGCTTCAGTCAAAGAGTCCAACTTCTCCCTCATCTGCAAGACGTAGGATAGAACATCTGATTGTTCTTCCCCATCATGACTTTCCCATGCTTCTTTAAGGATGTAGAGTAGTCCTCGAACTTGTCTCCCATACAGTAGCTAGAACGGTGAGTAGCCAGTCAATGTCTGAGGCACCTCTCGGTAGGCGAATAGGTGGTATGGCAGCCAGTGATCCCAGTCATCACCACTGCTGGACACAAACTTGTGAAGCATTGTTTTTAAGGTCTGATTGAACCTCTCGACTAACCCATCCGTCTGCGGGTGATACGGTGTGGTCTTTATAGATCTTATACCTAACAACTCACACACTTGCTTCATCTGTTTGGACGTGAAGTTCGCCCCTTGGTCAGTTAAAATTTCACGCGGCACACCAACTCTAGAAAACAGTTGCATCAGTGAATTCACTATCTGTCTCGTTTTAATTGTCTTCAGAGGAAAGGCCTCAGGATAGCGTGTAGCATAATCAGCAATTACTAAAATATACCAACATCCACTCTTAGACCGCTCAAGGGGCCCTACAATGTCCATTGCTATGCGCTGGAACGGCACATCGATAATAGGCAAGCTTATAAGCGGTGCACGATCTCCTCTCTTAGCTGGCTTCACCAGCTGACATTTAGTACATGATCTACAAAAGTCAATCACATCTTTATAGATGCCAGGCCAGAAAAATCGGCACGCAATCCGCTCATAGGTCTTCTGCTGACCCATATGGCCAGACCAGTGTATAGCGTGTCCCATCTCTATAACCTTAGAACGGAGCCCTTGCGGTACCACCAACCTCTCTCCTTCCTGACTCTGCAGATACAATCAGTTATCCTTCAGCACAAACTGATCACGTAACTTTAAAACACTGTTAGTGCTATTTTGTGCTCTTTCAAACAACGACTTCAGCGTTTCATCATTACGCTGCAAACTCACAATGTCATGAGGAATGGCTATTAAGGCTTCAGACTCAGGCCTAGGAACGTTTTCAGTAAAAACTGTGCCTTTAATTTTCTCTCGTCGTCTCTCCTGATGAGTTTTATTTGCTTTAATGGAAGAAGTGGAGTCAGTCAATAACTTGTGACCTGACCTCGTGACCACCATCATATCTGCCGATTTCCCAGTAGGTGACAACAAATCGAGTAAAGTGGGCTCGTCTCTACCTTACACCACCGGATACAGTGCGTGTTCCACAACACCCACAGTTAAATGATACGGCTGACCCACTATGTAGATGTCGACACTGATTTCTGGGTATAATTTCTCATCCCCATGTATACATTTAATTTTTACTTGATTCTGAGTAACCGTACTTTCTCTCACACACTCGGGCCTTATTATTGTCTGCATGGCGCCAGTGTCAATCAGAGCAGTAAAAATTTTGCGCCCTATTTTGACCGGAAGTACAGCCTCCTGGTTCACTCTGTTGCTAACATAATCTCTGCTATTCACCGGCATAACAAAAAAACTATTTTTAGTCATTCTTTAGTCATTTGGTGATGGAGATGACGCCATTTCATATCTCGTCTCTTCTCTCTCTGCTGCTGTTCCGCAATGAAGGAGTGGATCAGGCTGTAGAGGTCCTCCTTCTCAGAATCAGGAGCAGGCCCAGGCCCTCCAGTCTGATCAGACTGCACCATCTCTTCTGGCGTTGTTGGCCTCGTGTTGCGTTTGGGTGGCATTGCACTGTGTATTTTGAGATGTTAAGACAATCTCTCTCAGATATAGCACTGAAATCCCACCACTGCCACCAAGATGTCGTAACCTGGTATTCCAAGCGTTTGATCTGTACGCAGAGAGAGGCCAGTACACAAGGGTTTTTCCCAAAACCGTTCTTTTATTGTGCCACCAGTGAACAACCAAACAAACAAACAAACATAAAACATAATAAAAAAACAGAAAGGTCTACAAACAAAACACTTGAGCTCAAAAACCATAAATAAACAAATGCTTAACAGCAAAACCTACACAAAACTAGACAGTGAGGACTCCAGTATAAACTAACTAAATGCAGTCAGTATGGGGTTCTTGCACTCAAAAGTATCTTTGCACAGGCCAAAGTCAAAATGCAGGAGTACAGCACCACATCACTCCTCTTCGCTCAGGATCATCCTCCATGTACACCCAAAACCAGGCCCTTAAATAGGGCTGGTTTCCCAGCATGCCAATTAGAGCCAAACCAAACACAGGTAAGTTAATACATTATATATTCTTAAAAGAACTTGCAATAAGCAGCAAAATACACTTCATAATATTATAATATGCACAACCAGCATATCTATACAACCAGTAAATGTTTTAAGAATAAAACAATTACAATAGAGTATCGCAAAATGACTATTAAATTACGTTTCCCTCTTCTTATCCAGGTTGGAACCTTCCAGCATCAGCCAATCAGGATGACCCACATCAGTACAACATGGAGCTTCTGTTGCCCCATCCATTAATAAAAATTAATAAAGTTCAGTCATTGGGTTTGTTTTATTGATTGCATTATAAAAACAGGTCTTACAGGACAATGAGCCTGAGAACATTGTCACAGGGGCAAATAGTTTTCACACCACTGTATGTTATGTTTGTTGTACCATCTTATAGGTCCATCCACATGCAATTAAACTTGCTGATGTTTTTGCATTCCTGAAAAACGGGGGGCCATTCGCCTAGGTTGAGGGAAATAGAGATGTAATTGCGTTCTTTGCTATGTGATCGTGCCAGGTCTCCGACCACAGGGTGGCACTTCAGAGCTAAAGGCCCTTTGACGCGATCGCGGGTTACCCCACTATCTGGTAAACAAACAATTGATCACTGTGGTAGAGTTACAGAATGCAGAGTACTCCCGTCATGTGCGTTCCAAAACTTCAGAGAAGAGATCCGCGAGTTACCTCCTCTTATTCACAGAGTGCGATGCCCATGCTCAGAGCTACATAACGATATGCCGAAGAGGTTACTGAACCAAAGATTTCTTTCACAAAATCATTGTAGATGTGTATATGTTGATATACGAAGATATGAAGCTAATTATCATTATCTGAAAAGTTCTATGGTTAAATCAACTATTGTTTTTCTTTCAGAAATAAGAGTGCATTTTACAAAAACACTAAATTGCAATTAAAATATTTTTCACAAGTAACTTCTCTGTGAATTCTGACACCTATTTTCGTCTTTGAGCTGCTCCTCATCAGCGCACCTGCTGAGGGTTGTACCTGGAAGCTATATGAGCTGTTTCACTAAACTGTCATATACATACAGTCTGAATGGATCTACATACAGTCTTCATTCCTATATGTTCTGAATCTCTGCATAAACCACTCAATGTTCCATTTCTGAGCATCACGGTGGCGCAGTGGGTAGCACAGTCATCTCACAGGAAGAAGGTCACTGGTTCAAGCCTCGGCTGGGTCGGTAGGCATTTCTGTGTGGAGTTTGCATGTTCTCCCCGTGATCGTGTGGGTTTGCTCCGGTTTCCCCACAAGTCCAAAAACATGCGGTATAAGTTAAGAACGGTTGTCCATAGTTTTAAAGTGTGAATGAGTGTGTGTGAATGTTTCCCAGCGATGGGTTGCAGCTGGAAGGGCATCCACCGCATAAAACATGTGCCAGAAAAGTTGGTGGTTCATTCTGCTGTGGCGACCCCAAAAGGGAAAAAGCCGACATGAAAATGGATGGATATTCCATTTCCTTGCATTTTAACATGAAACTTGTTGCTTTGTTCTAGTACAATTAGAAAAAAAGAATCTATTTTATTTAAATAACACTTATGATGAAACAATTATATAGAATCAATAGCATCATTAATTGTCTTACAAAAAGATGTGACTGTAATTGACTATACATAAATAGTGAAATATTTCCTTTGCTGACATTTTATCACAGTGAAATATAAGTTTATTAAGAGGTGATTTTTATTATACACATTGAATATTTTAAACCTTTACGTGTCTGGGACACATGTTGCATTGTAGTAAACGAATATTTTTACTTATCATCATCAAACAGCTAAACAAAGACATTACTGTACCTAATTCAATTATATTTATTGTAACAAATATTTTATAGAAACCAGAGGATGGGTACATAGTGGTCATAAAAGGATGGACACGATCAGAAACAATGCTCAGGTAGGCCATGGCATTGAAACGATGGCCAGTTGGCACTAAGAGGACTAAAGTGTGCCAAGAAGTGGGCTTAAAGTGTGCCCCCACACTATTACACCACCACCAACCTGCACAGTGGTAACAAGGCAAGATGGATGCATGTTCTCATTCTGTTTACGCAAAATTCTGGTTATACCATTTGAATGGAGACTCATCAAATCAGGCAACATTTTTCCAATCTTCAACTGTTTACCTTTGGAGAGCTCGGGCAAATTGTAGCCTCTTTTTCCTAATTGTAGTGGAAATGAGTGGTACCCGGTGCGCTCTTATACTGTTGTAGCCTATCCGCCTCAAAGTTATGTGTGTTGTGGCTTCACAAATGCTTTGCTGCATACCTCGGTTGTAATGAGTGGATTTCAGTCAAAGTTGCTCTTCTTTCAGCTTGAATCAGTTGGCCCATTCTCCTCTAACTCATACTGGATGTTTTTTCCTATTCACATCCTTCTTTGCAAACCCTAGAAATGGTTGTGCGTGAAAATCCCAGTAACTGAGCAGATTGTGAAATACTAAGACCAGCTCGTCTGGCACCAACAACCATGCAGTGCTCAAAATATATTACTCATTTGATCTGTACTTAACTGTAGTTGAACAGGAAGCTCTATATGCTGTGGCTATACTGGTGGTGGTACTTGGAGTGCTACATTTTTTTCTGAGACGGTGCTTGCTGAAAAACTGTTATAGGATAATTGTTAATCTAATGATTAATTAGCAAACATCTTTAAATGTTGGAAGACTGCTGACTTCTTTAACAAGAAAGGCTAAAGACAAAAATGGTTGAAATGCTGCTGAGTCCGCCAAAGATGTGATTTCTGGTTTTGCATTTAGTACATTTTGCATGTCTCGGTAATCAAAGTCACAGCGTCTGGAGAAACAGGCACAGAAAACCCATTGCAGTCAGCGATGATTTGGGGTGCCATGTTGCCTGCTGGTGCTAGTTCACTGTGTTTTGTGTCACTGCCAGCGCAACTGTCTACCAGAAAGTTTTAAAACACTTCATGGTGCTGACTAACTTTATAAAGATGCTTCACACAGTGCCAAAACTATGACTAGTTGGTGTTAAGACCTTCTGGTGTCTCTGTTGTTAACTGATGAGCAAAATAGCTGATAAAGGAATCAGTGTATTTAAAAATGCTCAAACAAGAGTTCGAACACCTTCCAAAAATTAAACTAAATATTTGGTCTATCTACACTCTTGGGACATCAAAACAAGCTCTTAATGATGCGTCATGTCACAGTCTGGAAGAAAGCTGTTTTCTTGCCTGCTTCCACTGAGACCCAAATCAATCGAGCGAGCAAACACTGGCATACACTTCCTAAACATAGCATGGTGTTGCCAAGGAGAGGCTTCTCCACAAGCTGCCTACAAGGCGATCCTCCCATGTGCTTTCTATGATTAAACATGTCTCCAATTATCCTCTGGCCTTATTGAGACGATTGTCATCTCAGTCAAAGAGAGGCTCTTATAACTGATTTGTCTAGGCAGGGGTACACAGATAAAGTAACATTGCTGTTTAATGAGACACATTAAACAGGAAATGTGTTGCATCAAAGGCTTTTATACAAACAAACACACTTTTGTACATTCACTACACACTTTTGTACATTCACAATTTTTGACATTCCTACTGTCAAGAAACAAAAAATACAAATTATTCATAATTTATTAATTCTTCCAAAACTAAAGAAAACTGTTCTCTGGCAGATTCAGTGTGTGCTGTTATTTTATTTTCACTGAATTATGTGTAAAGTGCAAAAGATCATTAGTACCCAACACAAGGTAAGGCAATGACATTTCATCTCATGTCATGTCAGCTTGAATGAAAACTATCAAGCCTTGTTTCAGGAAATTAGCGTTCGGGGAGATGTGAGGGCTTAATAAATGAAAGAGAGCGATATTTTGAAAAGAAATCAAATCTGACTGACTGCGGACACAAATATTACCCCTCAGGGATAAGTAAAGTGCACGCATTCAGCCATATATCTATTTGTGCATTAAAGACTCTAAGATAAATGTTATTTAACACATCCCTTGCCAACCTTATGAAGTAGTTTCATCAATGTTTTCAGAACAGTGATTGGCTATTCACATCCTGGCCATGAGTTCTGGGAGCGACTCAGTGCTTGATTTATTGCATAAACGCATGTAAGAGCGAAACATCACTCAGGGAAAATTGCAAATGTGCTTTCACCTTTCAGAGCCCACGTGTTCAGTCAACATTCATCAATACACTGGCCTTAAACCTCTATAAAGGATAGTGCTATCCAAACCAATAACCCCCTGGTTTTCCTCGAGAACCCATAATGAAGGGGCTTGAAAGTGCAATTCACAGAAACCTTTGAAGCACATGAATGATTTGATGAAAAGTGAATCTTTTTTTGTGGCTGGTCAGATGACCCAGACAAGTGCTATCTGCTTGACAATTTGCAGTTAAAATGAATTCAAGTTGAGGCTATATATGATATACTTTATTTCAAGTTTCCAATAATTGGAGAGGTAAAGGTAAGTAACAACTGCAAATCTCTGCAGAAAACCCTGCAGATTGCAGTGCCAAGGTATTGGTTCTAATCATTAAGTGTATATAACATGAATGTAGCTGTGCAACATTTAATATGAACGGTAAAGCAGGCTGAAAAAGGGCGTAGCTTGTCATCACCTTCAAAAATAAAATATTACAGCACCGGGGGTGTATACATTTTTTTTTAACTGCAGTTCAGTCACTTCTATGGCAGACAGGAGAGCAGGAGGTTGCCCATTGGTTCTAATATAAGTAAATAATTTGACTCAGGGGCTAAAATCTGAAGAACTGAAGTGTTGATACGCTTCAATACGCTCTCAGAATATGAATTATTTCCACATTTTGGCAGCACTTAATAATAACACTAGGAATTATTAATTAATTAATTAAATATTAATTTTATAAAGCATTGTTTTTATGTGAAAACATATGTATTAGAAGTTTATAAGTACATTTTTTAATGCTTTATTCTTGGTTGTAAGCTTCTACATAATATGCTTAATAACATTAATTTCATACTTTATTGAGTATCTGTTAATCTTTTATAGACTAAACTTTTCACAGCGTTTCACCAGCTCTCGCTCAGTCAGTCAAAGCTCACTCGCCTAAAAAAGAATGTCTAAAAGTTTTACACCCGACCAGCTGAAAAAACCACAGCAGCTTCTCAACACCACCAATCGGCAGCCGGTCCACCGAGTTAGCCTAGCTTGTTCCAATCCTCCAAAATGACCCCAATGCCTCTCTTGCACCTTTCTTTCATCAGCCAGCGAGGCCATGTCACTGATTGAGAACTTAACAAGGACAATTTTATTTACTCAACCGTTCCATCCAAGTCCAAACAGCTCCTCAAAGGCCCCCTCTCACAGTCTCGGCCAGGCTCATTCTACCGTCTAAGCATGTCCTTTCTCCACAACCGAACCACTAGTTAACTCCAAACTGAGCTTAAAATCCTGGGGATCTTGTACCCCCCTCCCCCTCCCCCCAAACTCTGCCCCAGGCAACCAAATTACAATATCCCTCTCCCGCTCTATAAAGTTCTGATGGTTTCATCTCGTGACAGGCCTCCGCCAGGCCATCTCCTGTTTGCAAATTATTCATTCCAGTCAGTCAAGAATCAATATCAGGGACCAACCACCCAAATGAATTTAGTAATTAATTTAAAGAATTGTCTTCTTAAAAAAATGCAATCTCAATAGACAGGATAATCCTGATCTCATCCTATCTCCTAGAGTGCGTAATTGCTCCAAGCGCGAGCTGCTCTCGCTCCTCTGTCACCTATATTCTGCCATGCGCATCATCCCTCAAAAATGGCCGATATAATACGCCTTCTCACACCCGCCTCATCCATCTCTGCACTAGAACAGGTTGTCTCACGCAGACAATTAACTGACTGCAGCAACTAACTAAAATTATGGGTCTTATCCTGAAACAATGGAATGGCTTTTGAGTGTTCAATGAAAATGAAAATTACCTTCAAGCACTTTACTGCCGCAGTGCCCTCTGCCAGTTTTGGGGGTTACTTCAACAGCTGATTGTTTGCTTCTGCCTGGCTTCCTCAATTATTGAAATGTCCCAATCCACCGGATCATTTGAACTTTTTCCTGTATTGGTCTCTGCTTTTCTATGGAGCAATGAATATGATTCTAAAAGCATCATAATCCATCTTGTCAACAAGGCTACCGTTCACTGAATCTACAAAAAATATTTTTATTAATTAAAATCAGGATACTGGCACCAGCAGCTCACACAGCTCTCACCCCAGCTCTCCATTTTCAGAATGAATATTCCCATAACCCTTATTTGGCTTGAGATGATCTGAATTTACCTGCTGAAACCCCCTGTTTCAGTTTGAAGATAAATGTATAATGAAACTATCTTCCTTTTTATAAATTTTAGCTCTATAGCAAGACTTGGTCTCGAAAACTCTAGCACACCCCACACGTTACAGCAGGCCTTGGTCCCGCTACCTCTATCCCTCCCCACGCATCTTAGTGACCCTTGATCTTGCCAACTCTAACTCACCCCACGCTTTACAGCGAGCCTTGGTCTCTCCAACTCTAGCCCTCCCCAAACATCTTAGTGAGCCTTGATCTCGCCTATTCTAGCCCACCCAACACTCCACGCATTAGAGCAACCCTTGGTCTCGTCAACTCTACCTCACCCAACGCATAACAGTGAGCATTGGTCTCGCCAACTCTTGCCCAACGCACACTTTACAGCAAGCCTTGGCCTCGCTGGTCATCTTAGCGAGCCTTGACCTTGGATCTTTACCCTAGCACCCCTCACCACCATATGGATTATGTGAGCCTTGGTCTTGCCAACTCTAGCGCTCCCACCACCCCATGCATTAAAGTGATCCTTCGTCTTACCATGTTTTAGCTACTACCACCCATTGCATTACAGTGAGCCTTGATCTCGCCAGCTCTAGCCCACCTCATGCTTTACAGAGAGCCGTGGTCTTGCGCTTTATTCTTGGTTGTAAACATCTATATAATATGCTTAATGTTACGACCCAAAAATGGTGATGGTGTCTAGGGTCGGGGTGTAACAAAAAGGTGTAGGAACAGAAATGTAAACGGGAACAACCGGACACAAAGAATACGTTTTTACCAAATCAATTTGTGCTTTAATTAACAAAACTGGTGCTACAAAGTGTAAAACAGATCAAATACAAATACACACACTCCAGGAACAGAGACTAAGGCACGCCGGGTAAAGCAAAACTAACTAGAAAGGGCAGACAATTCTAAGCTAACTAAATAAGACACACAAAGCTAGAACTAATCTACACTAACTAGAAAGTCATAAAATAAACAAACCTGGCGCACAACGCTAAACTAGTGTGCATAACTGCAGAATGTATGTCACGTGACATGCTAAGCTGTCTCTGAGACCTTGAATGTCAGAAGACAACATACGTGACACACTGGGTAGTAAGCATAATTCAACTCAAACAGGATCCGTGTCCAAACCGACGAATCAGGGGACAGCTGGAGTCCCCTGCTAGATTCAGAAGCGTGCATGGGTGCACGCAAAACAGATGACGTAACAAAAAAAGGAAACGCTGCTAAACGGCCAGAACTGTAACACTTAATACCCCACTGCTTCTCCTGCCCCTTTCTTCCAACAGCCAGTGAGGCCATGTCGCCGATTGAGAACTGAACAGCGACCATTGGTCTTGGCAACTCCACTTTACAGCAAGCCTTGGCCTCTCTAGTCATCTTAATGAGCCTTGATCTTGATCTTTACACTAGCCCCCCTCACCACCATATGCATTCAGTGAGCCATGTTCTCGCCGACTCTAGACCCCTCAACCACCCAACACATTAAAGCGAGCCTTGGTCTTGCCAACTGTAGTCCACCGACCACTTGACGCGTTACAGCAAGTCTTTGTCTCGCAAACTTTAGTCCACACACACATTACTGGGAGCTTTGGTCTCGTCAACTCAAGCCCCTGGGTTCAAGCCCTCTGCCACCATCCATCGACTAGTCCCTCACCAGCCTGTCGCAATTAAGTTCCTCAAACTAGATTTGGGAGGATCATTACAGAGAATTGACATTTCTTAAACAGCTGGTGCTCATCATCATTAGATGCCAACAGACCTAACCGCAGACATAACCTTCCCTCAAGTGACAACAAAAACACTTCTCCCCAAATTCTCCCCTTCACCACTTATTAACCTTATGTGCTGAGGAGAGTCTTGGGGCACTTCCCAGACCTGAGTCTCTCCTGGGACAACTCACATAAGTTCGCTCCTCCATACTCACCAAAATGGCTTGCGACACTAAGCGCTTTTATGTAAAGTGATTTAGAAATATAAAACACAGCTTAAATACTTTAAAATAGTGTATTCGTCATTTGCAACATTTAACGTGTTTTAAAATCAGCATTGTTTATACAAACTGTATCATAGAAAAAGACTTACCTTACCTTATTCTTTTTAGTTCCGGTCTTATTTTAATGAATATATCATCATGCTTTGATTGTGGGTCCAGTTTAGAGAATTTTTTCAGTTTAGATTTGAAATCCTCTATTTTTAAATAAGGGAAAAGTGATAGGGGAAAATTACTGGATGCCAGTGCTTGACTTGCTAACGGTTCATACTCTACTTGCTCATCATTACTTCTATTGTCCTCAAAATAATACCATTATTAGTATTATTTACAGAAAACATCTGAAAACAATTAATTGGGCCTCTGTAACATTCCTCAAGTAAATTCTGGAAGTTTCTCTTCAGCTGAGCCCATGTTCATCTCTCTCTCTGTACACTGTCTCAACGCTGCTCTCAGCCTTCTTTCCTTGAGGGTTCCACTTCAGTGCCTTTCGCATGAAGTTGCCCAGGCTCTTGAATACAGGTGATTGGTTAAAAAGTTAACGTTGTTAACACAAAGAATTGCAGACTGGCAGCTGGACTCAAAAAAAAGTACATCAGAGTTTCAAGAGTTGCAATGCATTTTAAGGTACTAAAAGGGGGAAATGTTCATGTGATGTTGGTTAGAAGTACATGAGAAAGAATGACACTGAGGGGGTGGGGATAAGATACAGAGAGGCAAAATAAAAAGGGCTGCACACAAAGGCTAGTGTAGCTGTGGAGTGTGCAGGCCTGTCACAGCCTCAGGTCTTCTGAGTAAATCGAGATAGAGCACAGCAGGAATGGCCTGGTTTGCTCGATGGCTTTTACCTCACACTATTGTGCATGCAGAGCTGCAATGTTTTCAGCTTCAGACCCACTTCCTTTCAAATTCAGTTCTATTCCGCTTTGCTGTTTACAAAAATCTAGCCCTGCTCTAATCTGAAGATAGCTCAAACGCCCCCCCCAAGCATAAAAGATGTCAAGCTCACAGAGGACTGGCATTATGATGAACTCATCACCTTTTGGGATTCTATCTGTGTTTGTAAAAAAAAAACTATTTCTGTTGTGTTTATTTGTGGGGTATGAAATCATATTTAAATTGAAGACAGTATTTCTTATTTCCTTCAACGTATTTATTTAAAGTTTATTAAATAATTTAGGAAAAGAAAATATGCTATTGAGAACATCTAGACTCTAGACCAGGTTCCACATTTAGGATTTTTAGGAGAATAAAAAGATTGGTTACCACAATATTTAACTTCGGAACATCAACAATTGTCAAAATGGTGAAGAAAACATTTTATTTTATTTCACATTACTTTAATTTAATGGTCTTAACTTAATCATTCATCAAAGTTCCTGTATAGTGCTTAGAACATTTGACAACTGATCCAACAGTTCCACTGTTATAGTGCTACTGCTTCTGTGATTAACTTGTAGCCCTTCACTCAATGGGACTGAGCTAAACTGCTTTTTAGGTAACGATCATACAGTAGGTATCAGGTTTACCTGAGAAGTTTATGTCTACTGGTTTATGTTTAGTGCACAGTTCAGACTGCCCAACATTCAGTTTTATCACATTGCCGATCTTCTCAAACACCATAACTGTCTGGAGTAACTAATTAGCATGCTAAAAATCCAATGGTTGTCTACAATTCACTGAAATCACATATCTTGTTATTGACAGTTCATATTGTGTGAGTGTTACTCTTGTGTAATAGAATATTTAATCAATGTAATTAATTATCCAATAAGAGTGAGTTTGTATGTGGCTATGTTTTCTTGAGATGGTCAAGGGGAGGAGAAATAGGAGTGGTGTAGAGGGGTCGGACTTGTGCTAGGGTGAAAATCTTGGTAAGCCCCGGAATGTGCCTCTTCCGTTCTGTCTGTGCTCCCTTTTCGGGGGTCCATACTCACTCTCTCCCCCTCTATCCCTTTCTTTCTCTCTCTTCATGGCACTTGCGGTGAGATCACATGAACCGTTGATTCTAAAGGTGTGATTTTATCATATTTGATATCGAGTAATAAATAGCTGTTTGCTGCTGTGTTCATAAAACATGTCTCTTGAGTATTAATTTCCATGACAATTTGGCGACGAAGTGGTTTACGTGCATCGATTTGGCAAATGCATTCTTTTGCATACCAATTGCAGAAGAATGTGAAAACAACAACTTTGTCATGAGCCTAGTCGATGTTTCTCTCTCACCCGGTAGTTTTCCACTACAGCTGAGTTTGATTGGTAGCCATGCCCCCTGGCTCTCACGCTTAGTACCACCACACCTGAAGCTTATCCTAAATCACGCTTCTCCCTATTTAAGCGCCTGGTTTCAGACAGTGGGGGTCAGATCGTCTGTGAACCTACAGCACACTGAGGCAAGCTCTTATGACTCCTGGCTCCTCTCCTGTTTTGTTACCTGCTTCCTGCCCCCACTGCCTGTTGTTTGTCTGCCGAACCTGAATGCCCGTTGACGACTCGGATCGCCTCGACTCTCCTGCCCTGATAGAACCAATGCCTGCCTGTTCCCGACTGTGCTCTGATCTTCAACCCCGCTACCCGACCTACCGCCAGCTCCTAACTATGCTCTGCTCTCTTGCCCGGCTCTTCGATCTACTACCCGGTGAAGACCCCGAGCAGCACCACGAGACGCAGCCAGCTGGGCATTGAAGTCTGCTTATTTTTTCCTTGTCTTTATCACTCAATAAAGAATCTCAATAAAGAAACGTGACGCTCTTGGGTCCTCGTCTGTCCCGTAGCCTGACAGAACGATCTGACCATCACATGAATCCAGCGCACGTTTCTCCCGGGGCGGAGTGGGATACCCCTGAACCTCCTACGGCCATGCAGCGTCTTGAACTGTTGGAGGGAGCAGTTCATCAGCTTACCCGGCTTCTCACTCACCTGGTACCTCCGTCAGCTCCAGTGGCTCCAGTGCCAGCCGGGGTTCCCACCAGCTCTGGGCCCGGGTTTACTGCCCAAGGTGCCGCAGCGGCAGCTCCTGAACCCAAGGTCGGTAATCCGGAGCGTTTTAACGGTGACTCAGCACAGGTCCGGGCATTCCTGACAAGCTGTCGCATCCAGTTCGCCCTTCAGCCGAGAACTTTTGTGACGGAGGGAACTAAAGTGGGGTATGTGATCACCCACCTGACAGGCCACGCTCGACTCTGGGGAATGGCAAAGTTTGAACGACAGACCCCTGCATGTTCCACATTCGATCTATTTGCCGAAGAGATTCTAAAGGTCTTTGGACTTGACTCCACATCGGCAGAGGCTTCCCGGATGTTGCTTGGCATTCGGCAGGGGCAACAGATGGTCGCAGACTTCGCCCTTGAGTTCCGAACCGTGGCGAGGCGCAGTCTCTGGAACATGGAGGCCCTGGTAGATACATTACTCCACAGCCTTGCCGATTACATCAAGGACGAGCTGGTTTCCCACGAGCCTCCCTCCACCCTCGACTAAGCCATCGCTCTCGCTACCAGGATCGACAGAAGAATCCAGACTTGCCGCCTCGAAAGAGGGCACCAGTGTCAGCCAGCACCCAGTTTCCGCGGGGCTCACTCCTCTTTTCATGCTCCACCATCCAGTCACCCAGACCAGCCAGAGCCCATGGAGGTAGGACAAACCTCGCTTTCCTCCACTGAACACCAGCGACATATTTCCTCTAACCTTTGCCTCTATTGTGGGGGAGTCGGACACCGCGTGGCCACCTGTCTGCTGAAAGACCAAGCTCACCGGATGTAGGAGGGGTCCGGCTGAGCTTGATAACCAACCAGCCCTCCAACCAAAGGAAACCCTTGATGCAGGTTCGCCTGAGGTCCTTGGACTCCACACACTCTCTGGCAGCCTTGGTGGATTCTGGAGCAGAGGCCGAGATCATGGACCTGGGTCTCGCCCATCAGCTGAGCTGTTCTCGTTCGAGCACTGGATGGGCACGAGCTCGGCACAGTAACTCATGTCACTGCTCCCTTAACTATGATGCTGTCCGGTAACCACAGTGAATCCATTCAGTTTCACCTGCTCCAGTCCCCGGGCCAATCCCTCATCTTGGGTTTTCCGTGGCTCCGACGCAGTAACCCCCACCTCGATTGGGCGACCGGGGAGATCAGAGAGTGGGGGAGGGATTGTTACAAGACTTGTCTCCGTGCCGCGACGCTACCCTCGCGCTCTGCACCTGCTAGTTCATTTCCCGATACCTCAGGGGTGCCAGAGTGTTACCATGACCTCCGTGAGGTTTTCAACAAGACCAAGGCCACTTCTCTGCCTCCGCACCGCCCCTATGACTGCGCCATCGATCTCCTTCCTGGAGCTGCTCCACCTAAGGGACGTCTGTATTCCCTGTCATCTCCTGAGAGAACCGCCATGGAGAGTTACATCAACAAGTCCCTGGCTGCAGGCATAGTCCATCCCTCTTCATCTCCTGCAGGCGTGGGGTTTTTCTTCGTGGGCAAGAAGACCTAAACGACATCACATAGGTATTCCCTACCTCTGCTTTCGAGTTGCTGCAAGGTGCAACGGTGTTCACTAATTTGGATCTTAGGAATGCCTATCATCTCGTACGGATCCGAGAGGGGGACGAATGGAAGACGGCTTTCAACACTCCCACGGGGCACTATGAATACCTGGTGATGCCTTTCGGGCTGACCAATCACTAGGCTGTGTTCCAGACCCTGGTGAACGACGTGCTGCGACACAAGCTAAACAGATTCATCTTTGTTTACCTAGACGACATCCTGATCTTTTCCAAGAACCAGTCAGAACACACCCAGCACGTTCAGCAGGTTCTGCGCCGTCTCCTGGAGAACTCATTGTTTATTAAGGCTGAGAAGTGTGAGTTTCACGTTAACACGGTCGCATTCCTGGGGTATATTATTGACGGGGGTAGCATCTGGATGGATCCGGCCAAAGTCTCGTTCCCGAGAACAGAAGGAAGCTGCAGCAGTTCTTGGGTTTTGCGAACTTCTACCGCCGATTCATCCGGAACTACAGTACCGTCGCCACGCCTCTCACTGCACTCACAAGCTCCAAGCGCTCCTTCTCCTGGTCCCCGGCGGCTGACGAAGCTTTCAGTACCCTAAAGGTTCGGTTCACCACTGCCCCCATTCTTCAAATGCCTGATCCAGAGCGGCAGTTCATCGTGGAGGTGGATGCTTCCGATGTTGGGTGTAACAAAAATTACACGTAATAATTAATAAACGATAATAAGCAATCTGTCATGTGAACAAATCGGCTCGCTACCTGTTGGGGGCGCCCATCGGTTTACTGGGGGAATCGAACCGGAGAATCAAAACTTGGGAGTCGACTCAGATGAGGTTGCGCCAGATCCTAAATTCACAGCTGATAGTTAATCTGTCCACCAGAATAAACCATACCGCCATTAATATCGACCGTTACTCACATGAATCGTATTCCAAGATATTACCCCAACCTCTAAATCTTATTTCGGGCTCTGATCCCAGGGAACGGTAAAAACACTGATATAAACCACAGACCAAGCAAACGCATTTAAAATGTTTATTAACCTATTCTACTCACACATATCAAGGCTAAATGATCTCTAACTAAACATATCCGCTCACGCACGCACACACGCACACAAGCACATACAAGAGGGAGAGGAGAGAGTCAGAGAGAGGGAGTGAGAGAGAGAGAGCGAGAGAGAGTCAGTAAGAGGGAAAGTTTTCTTAAGAGTTCAAGTCAAACAGCTTCACAAGTTACCCTTAATTATGAATCTAGGCACATAATCAAGTCCAACAGTTTCTAAGAGTTCGTTCTGAAATCATTACCCTCGCCAAAGTAATTAATTATGGCTTGCTACCGTTTTTTGGAGGTTCATAGAATCGATTCAGTTCCTCGTGCGGCTTGGTGGCTGATGGCTAGGCTAATTTTGACGAGTTGACGATGAAAGACGCTGTTGACGATGAAAGAATCCAGTGGGTTGTTTCGCTAAGAGTCGAGCTGGGAGATTCGAATGGGCTCCGTTTGAAGTCCTAAAGGTTTCGCTTGAGTTCAAAGTCCGTATATTCTGAAATCACGACTCTGGGTTGGTGAGAACCAGGGTTTCCCTTGTTCAAACAACGCCCAAAGGGATGAGAGAGAAAAGACTGTAGATAGACAGAAGAGAAGACTTAGAGAGACCAGGACGTCCGAGAGAAGAGAACTGAACAGAACGCAACACTGAGAGAGCAGAGCAGAGAGCGAATCCAGCGAGTAGAGCCTGTGGCTGCAGAGAAGCTCGCTCTTAATTTGCATTCATTAATAGACGAAGTCATATCTAATCAAGAAAGTACCGGATAACTTTCTACACAATGAAATCATCTCAGGAATGTGATTTAGAATCGAACAACACTAAACATGTCTGACTTGCGGCTGGAAACACATTCATAAAAATCAATCATTTGTTTTCCACTATCTCTAAGCTATTAGCTATACAGTACAAATTATTCCGTAACATGAGAGTATACTCAAGAATATATGTGTAAGCACAGAAGTCCCTTTTTCTCTGTACGTTAAAAAGAGCAGTTTTGTGTTGTGGCGTAAGATTAAACCTCCGTATGGGAGGTCCATAGTCATTTGATCCTGCGGTCAAACAGGGGTTGGCTCGATCACACAGTCCTGGAAATTAGCAGATGTCACTTCTCCTGCGGAACCGCGAGCTGTTGGCAGTCAAGGTCGCCTTGGAGGCGTGGGGTCATTGGCTGGGGGCTCCACTGTTCCGTTTCTGGTCTGGACTGACCATAAGAATTTAGAATACCTCCGCTCAGCCAAATGTTTAAACCCCCTACAGTCCCGATGGGCATTGTTCTACGTGCAACAGGCATAAGACCTCTAACCAGCCTCCTGCCGGATTACTTCAACCACTACTGGTACCTACTCGACCCTGGTCTCAGATCTCCCTGGACTTCATTACCAGCCACCATTGTGGACCGGTTCAGTAAGATGGCTCAGTTCATTCCCCTCCCTAAATTACCATCAGCCAAAGAGACGGCCTTGGTGATATGCGACCAGGTCTTCCGTCTGTATGGGTTATCAAGGGACATTGTTTCTGTCTGTGGTCATCAGTTTACCTCCCTTTTCTGGAGGGAATTCTGTCAGCAGTTAGGGGCCACGGTCAGCCTCACCTCAGGTTTCCACCCATAGTCAAATGGGCAGTTGGAGCGGATTAATCAAGAGCTGGCGAAGGCACTCCGGTGTATGTCTTCCCGTAACTGAAGTGGGTGGAGTATGCCCACAACTCACTTACCTGCTCTGCCACTGGTATGTCCCCATTCCAGTGCGTATTTGGTTATCAGCCACCCCTCTTTGTCAGCCAGGAGGGAGAGGCTACCTGTCCATTAGCCCTCGCATTTTCCTGCTGATGTCGCTGTACCTGGTCTCAAGCCGGTACCACGCTACTCAAATCAGTCACCAGCTACGCCACCGGGGCCAACCGTTCGGCCGACTCCTGCTCCCGCCTACAGGGTAGGCCAGAGGGTTTGGCTATCAGCTAAGGACTTACCTCTCCAGGTGGAGTGAAGGAAGCTGGCACCCCATTTTCTCGTTCCATTTCCAATTCAGAGGATCATCAGTCCTACTGCTGTCAGGCTCCTGCTGCCCAGATCCATGAGAGTCCATCCCACGTTTCATGTGTCCAGAATCAAGCCTGTCCACGAGAACCTGCAGTTTACATGGTCCAGCAGTTGCTTCAGTCTCGTAAAAGGGGTAGGGGCCTCCAGTATCTGGTGGATTGGGAAGGGTACGGTCCCAAGGAGAGGTCGTGGGTCTCCTCCAGAAACATCTTGGATCGCACCCTCGTTGCAGAGTTCCACCACCAACTCCCGGACCAACCATCAATCGCCCAAGGACATCCCAGGGGGCCTCATCGCCAGTCCGCGGGGTGAGTCAGCATGTGTCTGTACTGATTTATGACCCTGAGCTAGGACCGGACCACGAGGAGGAGCCACCAGAGGCGGTTCCACTTACTGAAGAGAGTGAGGCAGAGGAGGCAGCATCCATTGATGATCCCATGGAGGTTGACCAGTCTGACGAGTATTAAATCGACCAAACTCAACTCACCTGCCCTGATAGAACCAACGCCTGCATTGTTCCCGACTGTGCTCTGATCTTCAACCCCGGCTACCCGACCTACCGCCAGCTCCTAACTACGCTCTGCTCTCCTGCCCGGCTCTTCGATCTACTACCCGGTGAAGACCCCGAGGGCTTCGTCTCCCGACAGCACCACGAGACGCAGCCAGCTGGGCATTGAAGTCTGCTTCATTTTTTTTGTCTTTATCACTCAATAAAGAATCTCTGTTAAACGTGACGCTCTTGGGTCCTCGTCTGTCTCGTAGCCTGCAAAACTTAATGGCTGTGAACTGCCAGAAGGGTGTGTCATGATAATGTTTGTTGATGACATTCTGTTAGCAGCTCCTTCACTAGAAAGTTGCCTCCAAGCAACGTCACTGATTCTGCAACAACTGCACAAATCAGGATTCAAAGTAAGCAAAGCTAAACTTCAAATTTCAGAGTCACTGTTACTTTTATGGGAAGATTGATTACAGCTACAGGGTCATCTCTGACCAGCAGCCATAGGAGTAACATCCTCTCGCATCCTAAGCCAGTCACTGTTTTTGACATGTTGTCTTTTTTAGGTTTAACTGGATTCAGCAGACACTACATACCAATGTATGTAGCATCAACAATGCCCTCAAGGCAGTTGGTGAAAGAAAAAGGGATGAAGACCCTGAAATCGAAACTAGATTGGACATGGGAAACGGAACAATCCTTCATTGACTTTCTAGAGCAGCTTCCTCAAATTGCCCAGACTACACATCTCCATTTTATTTGGATGTCTCTGAAACAAAAACCTGTGCACATGGGGTGTTGTTCCAGAAACAACACGGTCAAAGGTCTTGACCTATGCCAGTGTTCTCTTGGATAACACTGAAAAGAGACAACCCAAATGCGCCAGATTTGTTGCTGGATTGGCTAAAATCATTGACAAAACAAGCCATTTTGTTATGGGCCATAAACTGAATGTACTGAGATCTCATTCTGATATGTCCTTTGATAACTCAACAGCGTTTACATTTTCTTCCTTGAGACAGCAAAGATTGGCCAAGACCCTGATCAGGCCTAACATCACTTATTCCCATGAGGGAATAAACACGGTAGACCTAATAACTGACGGTGAACCCCATGACTGTGCCCCACTGACAGAAGCTGAATCAAAAATTAGTGGACTTCATGCAATTGAGCTCGCACCAGCTCCAGACATACTAAATTTGTTTACAGACGGCCAGCTGTACCCAGAAGGACCTTCACCTCTCGCACACACTCAATATTTTGACAAATTAACCGCTTTGATTGCACGTTTGTCTATGCAGACTGAGAAGCTATCTGATGATGCACTGCCAAAGCCATCTGAGTGGATCAGGCTTCGAGACTTCCAGAGGAAGTGGACGGAAGCCAGGTGGACTGATCCATTGAGGGTCACTGCCAGGACGTCCCACTGTGTTCAACTGCAGGGGAAAGGAGACACGTGGCATCACCTCAGTTCGTGTGTTCCTTGTGATCCTCCCAACAGGTCGCTCAGAGAGACTGCTGTGGACCTGGTTTCCCAGGCCCAAGAGAGGGAAGGAGATACCGTTAACAAAGACCAGAACATTCCAGGATTAGAAAATTCTCCACCAGCTAACACCATCCATGGACAAAAAAACTTATTAAAGGACAGTACCAACGTCACACAAAGGACAGGTTATTTGTTTTCTTGGCCACAGGATGAGGCGTTAGCCCACTGTGTAAGCGCAGACTGTGGTTTTGGAGCAGGAATCGCCTTACAATTCAAAGCCAGATGCGGGACAGATAAGGTAAAGCAACAACGAAAAATTTTATCAGCTCTTTTTATATTATCTTTTATTGATTGCATTTTAATAACAATTGCAGCTGAACTTTTTGTTGGCACTATTATTTAGCTTCAATTATTCTTATACTTCTTTTAAAGAATTTTATGGTAATTTTATTATTATCAATCAAGTTCACAATGCGCTTATGGGAAAATTGGAGACTAATGGGAGTGATGGGGATAATCATTATAATTATAACGAGAATAATGTTGGCCATAGAGAAAATCCAATTGGTAAACAACTGTTTTTATCCATAGTAATATCAATGAGTTTTTTTTTGTAGCAATACTTGTCACTTGTGGATGTTGTTGTGTGTCCTGTTATGTGTCTGTTCTCTTTGCAACAGACTGATTGTGGCTGCAATTGAGAGAAAAGATACCCCACCACCACCACTACTGTATAGCATGCCTCTACATAGCCAGACCATAATTGAGGATGATGAGGGGGGTGTGCTGTAAGGAATAACGTGAGTGGCCTCTTAAGAGGTTAAGAGAGGGAATTGTGGGACTACTATTGTTTAATCAATGCTTATTAATGTTCGGTCATATAATCAACTGCTAACAGAACTTCTTTACAGCTTAATAAAAAAAAAACATTTCTTTTCAGTCTTTCTACACTCATTATGGGATTGTTGATTTGATGGGTGGGGGTTTATGGGATTCTTGTTAGTATGCTAGTAATGATAATTATATTGTATTAGAAAGAATAGGTGTTTTATTGTATGTATTATAATAGTAAGGAAGTTAGATAGGATCAAGCCAAAAAACTAAAGTCTCTCGAGTGGAAAAGCCTGTGTGTCCTCATTTCAGATAACATTCATTTTGTATTCAGGTTGCTCGTTAGCAGAGCCAGAAAGTCCCTGTTAGAGGATATGAAAGTTCTGTTGAAGGTCAGAGTGGGGGCGTCTCGAGCTGCATTCCTCAACGGGAAGAACAATTACACCAGCTTAAAGCTACACTGCACAGAAACTGGACGTGGCCAGTGCTCTCTCTCTCTCTCTCTCTCTCTCTCTCTCTCTCTCTCCTGGAAGATTGATCAGATGAGGAACGAGGAGCTCTTTTCGCGAATAAATGTGTAATTATTATGCAGACGATCATCTTATCTTGGCACGTTGCAGAGAACACCCAGCTGCTGTATGATTTTCATTGTCTCAGAATATTAAACCTCTGTTATTAGATTCTCAAACTGCATTCCTGATCATTTGAACACGCAAGGATCTCCCAGATCCACACGCTCCGCTTCAGGCTGGGATCACCGAGAGGTTGTCAGGCTGCCCTTAAGGAAATATTTTCCTTAGCTTACAGTGGGTTTCTAGCTTCTGTGCAAGACTCCTTGTTAAATTGTAAGTCTCTCGAGTGCGTGTGGTTGTGATGTGTTGTTCATGAACGATTCTTTCTTTTTGAACGACTCTTTAATGTGACTCTGTAGGAACGAATCGTGTCGGAGAGGGATTCGTTCAGTGGCGCATGCGCAACATTCTTCTGGTTTTCCGAGCGTAACGCGCTTATGAAAGGAGCCGGAGGACTCGGGGAAAGAACGAATCTTTCTGTTTCCGGCTCAAACTGCATTAGGTTAATATTAGGGAGCGTCACGTGACAAAAGAAATAAAGGAGCCAGAGGACTCAGGGAAAGAACGAATCTTGTAGGTTTCCGGCTCATATTGTGTTGGTAAATATTAGGGAGTGTCACCTGACAGAAGAAGGAACGGAGCCGGAGGACTCGGGAAAAGAACAAATCTTTTAGGTTTCCGGCTCATATTGTGTTGTTAAAAATTAGGGAGAGTCATGTGACAGAAGAACGAAAGGAGCTGGAGGACTCCAGGAAATAACGAATCTTTTCTGTGTCCGGCTCAAACTGCATTTGGTTAATATTAGTGTAGCAAAGTACGCTTTAATTATGCAGTAAAAGTTGGATAAATTACTTCAGAGTGGCAATGACCTCTTTGGGGAATCGGCTCGTAAGAGTCGGAATCAAATGAGATCGGTTCAGATTGCAACTTCACAACTTCATGGCTTTACTGAAATATGACTCGTGTCCCAAAGACACTATGATTCAAATGGGAGCTTGTAGCTCAAAATCAACACCTCAGGGAACGGTTAAAACAAATATAAATCACAGACCAAGGAAATGCGTTTATACGTTTTTTTATTTCTATTCTACCAAACACACAGAATAACTATTCCTAACTAGGACGCTAACCACATACACTCACACATGCACGCAGAGAGAAAGGGAAGAAAGGATTGGCAGCTATATTCTTAAGTCTCATATCAAACAGCTTAACTGGGTAACTCCTGATTGTGCATCTCATCAAACACCTGTCTTAAAGAAGTTTCATATTGTTCCATTATGCATCGATTGTGCCAGCCAGCAAGTTTAAGTTTTAATGCTCTTTCTACTGTGCTTGGAGTCCTTTGGTTCGGTGAGGCTCCTTGCGCGGTCTGAGCAAACAATGGCTGGGTCGGTGTTGAAGTCCAGGAATGGAGTAGCGATGAGATTCAACCGAACTCGGGAACAGTAGCTGAGAGTCTGTGAAGTTTCCCGGGAGTTTGCAAAGTCTATTAAGCTCAGAATTCGAGGCTCGGTGCTAGAGTTCGTGATTGTCCTTTGTTTTGTTGGACTTTATGTCGTCCAATGCATGTTCAAAATGACCAAGAGCCAGATTGCCAACTGATCGAGTTTTAATGAAGAATTCAGCAGGGAGAAATCAACAGCAGTTACAGCGCGCTGGAGAAGATCTAACATCTTCTGACTCTCTTCTGAAAAGCATTTAGCTTTTATCTGCTCACAAGACAATGTTTCTCTTTCTGGCGAAACGACACCAGGTGTTCTTCCTCGCCTTCTGGCCTGGTACAGGGTGGCTCCTTTTTGCTGAAATCGGGTGTTTCCCACTCTGTTGCAACAGGGGCTTTCCTCTTATCTGCTGAGTCCAGATGTTTCTTTACTCAAAAACAGGATGTGCTATGGCCTTGCCTTTACACACAAACCTTCTTATTTAACTCTTCAGTTTTTTATCTTAATCAGAATTTAGATGGTAAAAAGATAGTGAATAAAATAAGTACTTTAAAAAAAGGTAAACTATAAATCCCACAAATTCCAAAACAGCGCCAAGAAAGGAGGAGGGAGAGACTGAGAAGAGTCTAGAGAGTTGAGAAGAGAAGTAAGAGACTAAACAACAAAATGAATGGAGAAAAACAGAGTGGAAGGGAACAGGAAGAAAAGCAAGGGGTTTGCGCTTCTTGTGCAGGCTGTCTTAAGGGGCGAGGCGGGGCTCTGCCTCGCCGAGTTCGCCAATGAGGTTGCTCTGAAATCGAGTTGTGATGACATCCCACGCAAAAGCGCCAGGCTGAAGTGAAACTCACTCATAATTCGTATTAGTTAATAAAAGAGATCGTATCTAATAAAGAGGATACATAACGTAACTTCCTCACCATTCCAGGCATAATATTTCGAGCAGAATGATACTAAACACGGCTAACTTTAATACTGAAAACATCCATTCACCCCACTCCTTCACACCTAGATATAAGTTCTCAGTTTACACAATACAGATTAAGGCATGATTATTAATCAAGGGTATAGGTGCGATATCCGTCTCTTTTCCTCTGTAATGTGTTGAAAAGCAGTTTGTGTAAGGTATCAACAAATTGAGGGGTTTCAGAGTTGTGATCCGTTGATTCCTGGCTGCCCTGTTAGGATCTGGAGAGCATCACTCTGACAGTTCTCCCGTTGGGGTGTGAAAGATAGGGGTTGTCTCTGAACTCCGACTGGCGCCAGACTGCCTTTTTGCTGATTATGAGGTTGACTGAACGTTTTATTTCCAACCTCTGGTCCTGGGAGAGAACGTAGGAATGTGTGGTGTGGTGAGAGAGAGACTTTCCTTACATAAGGGAGCGTCACGTGACAGAAGAACAAAAGGAGCCGGAGGACTCGGGGAAAGAAGAAATCTTTTCTGTTTCCACTGCAAACTGCATTAGGTTAATATTAGGGAGTGTCACGTGACAGAAGAACGAAAGGAGCCGGAGGACTCGGGGAATGAACGAATCTTGTAGGTTTGCGGCTCATATTGTGTATTTTAATATTAGGGAGCGTCACATGACAGAAGGCCCCGGGGCCGGAGTGAACTCGTTACCATCAGAGAGAAGAAATGTGACGAACGAATGAGACTTTAACCTAAAGACAGATCATAGCTGAGCTGAATCAGACTAAAAGACCCAGGTAGGCTTAATTAAAATATGTTTTTTGTCTTCTAGCATCATAGTTTTGTCTTATTTGTAGTGTGATTCAGGTTTGTGTATATACTAAATGTGTTAGGGAAGAAACACACAACATTTTATTGGTATTTTACTAAAATGAATGAAATGATCAAAATGACTCGAAAAAAGAAATGTTCATTTTGCTGAATGGGACTCAAAGATCCGAGTCAGTGAAATGATCTGAACTTCCCATCACTAGTGTGCGGGTGTGTGTGTGTGTGCGCGCGTGCATGCTCCTGGGGTTTGAAACATAAGGACCCATTAACTATTGTTGTGCCTCCTTTCAAAAAACTGGGACTGCGAAGAGTGGAGGGAACTCGACCAGCCTGCTGGTTGCTGTGGGTACAGTGCTTTGTCACGGTTGTTGAGTTTAAGGGGATTTTGGGCAGCCTGTGACATGTGAGAGTCTTTTTCCACACTGGGCTTGGTCGGCTTTCCACTGCTCTCCCCTGAACAAGCTGAATGGGAGGTTGGTTGTTCTGGGTTCGATGAGTAGATGTTTGTGTCTGTACATAATTATTTGCTGGTGTTTATAATAAAGTGGATTTTCTACAATTCTGCTCACGACTGCCTTTTTCTCGCCTTCCAGTTACCCCGAACCTGTGTCCTTCTTTTTGGAGTAATTCCTGGTTTCTCCTGCCAGGTGGCGTAGTCGAGTAATACTGAGTACACATAAACATGCCACATAAACATAGGTGATTACATGTCAAAGTAGACTGCAGTGTCTTGCGCAGTCCTCTCAAGGTTCAATCCTTGCCCCTTTACTATTTAAACAAGGACAAAACTGAAGTCATTGCATTCAGAAGCAAAAGCGAGGTTGTTAAGGTTAGCACGTATCTCAATGCCAAGGGCCTATCAACTGCAAATCAGGTCAGGAATCTTGGGGTGATTCTGGACTCTGATCTTAGTTTCAATAGCCATGTCAAAGCAATGACGCAATCAGTTTATTACCATCTTAGAAACATTGCAAGAATCAGTTGCTTTGTTGAAGTTCTTAAGTATCTACACTGGCTGCCGGTCTCCTTCAGAATAGATTTTAAAGCTCTGCTGCTTTGTTTTTTTTCTAAAAGTACAGAACACGTTTGGGAGCAGTGAAGGGTTTTGTGTGTCGTTAGCCGCTATAGGTGGTTAAGTAAAGGCTAGTGTTAGCCCATCATCTAGCGCAGTGGTTTCACCACTTAGTACCAAACTTAGTAACTTTGGAGTAAGTTTAGCACTCCAAGTACCACCACAATGAGCAACATTAAAATACACGACTCCGGTATGGCCACAGTGTATAGAGCTTACTATTCAGCTACAGTTAATTACAGTTCAAATAAGAGGCAATATTATGGCTGATAAGATACAATAATTTATTTAGCAAAACAAATGTTTTATTCATTTTAGCAGCAGTATGCAGCCTGAACATTAGGAACATACTGATTAAAATTTCTAAAAGTATCAAGTTTGATGGCATCTGCTTTTTTATTCTCTCTCCTTCCCTTTCTTTCTCTGTTTGTCTTCAACTCTCTCTCCCTCCTATTTCTCTCTGTCTGTCTCCCTCTCTACCCTCTCCCTCTTTTTCTGTAAATTAGGCATATGTAAACATTTGGTTTATAATTTGGTATTAGCTCTGCTTTAAGGCGCTCTCAAGATAATCGTGAGATCTTTCAAGAGTTAGAGATGATGTGTTTATTTTAACTCTGACCTACCTTCAGATAATAGTCTCTGATGTTTTGTTTCTTCAGATCAACAGCACTGTTACACTATGTTAGCAGAGCATACCATTAGCTCATACTGTAATTAGTTCTGTCGATCGATTAAAAAATATTAACTAATTAATAGTAAACCTCGTGTCCAGTACAGCCCTGTCAGTAACCTGGACATCACTTGCACCTCAACTAAGCTGCTTCTATCTTCCAACAGAACGAACTGGTGGGCTGGGGACTTTCTGTGCAGTACCAGGATCCAGGTGGGATTCCTTTTCTGTTGCTTGTTTTAAATTAATCTTAATTTTTTTTTAATTAATCACGATTAATCACAATGACCAGACTAAAATTTCTTTGGTGGCTGTCAGTTAGTTATCTCTTTAGACTCTTGTTTTCCAGGACTCTTAACAGCTTGTTTAGTGAAGCTTCATTTCTTTCATCTTTGTGAAGAACCTTTATGTCTTTAAACCTTGGAACAATTGCAGTATCGGTCTTCTTTCATGTGAGATTAAAGCTGTCCTTTCTTTTACATAGTCTGAGGTAAAATCATGTTTGAATTTAACTATAGGCTGATCATCCTCTCTTCACTCCATAACAAGTATCACAAGGCTGGCAATAGCACTGTAGCACTGAGCAGGAGAACATTTATTTTATTTACATTATATTGTTCAACAACATTTCCCAGCTAGCCTTTTTTGGTTCAAAAGACGTTTAATAAATGTCTTTTCATAGCCTAGACGTGCAGGCAAAATCCCGGCTAATTTTGGGCTGCAACTGAAAATTCAAAAGCCGTTTAACCATAGACCACAATTAGCCTTGTCCTCATTTAGAAGGCTATTAAACGACTACACCTCAACGTTTAATAAACGGTGATTTTTGGTCTAGGCTAAATAACGGTTAATTTTGGGCTGTCAGTGAAAGTTTAAAAGACGTTTAACTGTAGACCAAAAGTAACCTAGACATAATTTAGACCTCTAACAAACAACTGCATACACATAAAATCGGTGTTTAGGCTACACACTCTAAGTAACATTACAATTTTAAGTTGACGTGGTTATCATAATTAGTTAATGTAAAACATATAAGGAAATGTAATTCATTTACATTTTAGTTTATTAAGATTGGAATGCAACACACACTTGCACTTATGCAAATATACAAAAAAAATTATTAATAGCAATTATGTACAATACGACATTTCAAACACATACATACAGCTAAAAAAAAGACATATTTATTTAAAAAAATAAAGCATTAACTTATAGTTAATGGATAAGAGATGTCAAAAGTGACCAGTGTGGTTTAAACAATAATGAACCCTGGTCTGGTGTCCATCAAAAGATAAAAGCTCTACTAGTCAATAAAAGACCAGTGCGTGTGCGATGACAATTCATTTATGATTGCGTTGAAAAGTTCAACACGAACTGCTGGAAAAATCTCAGAAAGAGATAGGGGCATTGGAAAAAATGTCATCGTATAAGTTTAAGTACTTTTAAGTGCGTTAAAATTCAGAAACTGAAAATATAAAATTACACACGGCCCTGAAATCAGCTGTCAACTGACTCTGTAAATATGTGGAAACATCTCAGTTATGAAAGAAAGTATGAAAGCCTTGAGATGGCTTTAAGACACAAGGCGATTTCCCAGACCAGTAAAAACAAAAGCTGGTCTATTTGAAAATCTGTCTAAAAGGTAAGACGGTACGTTTTATGTCTTTGGTGTTTTTTTAAAGAACTTCTAGAAGGGGAAAAGGACGTTGAAATAAGTTATTTAAAGCACACCAACTTATCAGCAACTGAAAAAATTGTATATGTGGAAAAATAGTCTGCTTTTATAAAAATAAAAAAAACTTTATTAGAATTCTAAATGTTCTAAAGAAAGTGCAGTAATTGAAACCTAAAATATTGTCAAGAAAAAAAAAGATTTAAAGGTTTAAATAAACAAAATATAGAAGATATTAAGTGAAGATATCACCTAATATAGCATGGAAATAAAGTTTTGAGGTAAATAAAAGCAGCACAATGGTAGTAAAGTAACTTTTCTAAAAAAGAAAATCACTATGAGATAACTCTTTAAACAGTTTTATTTTGGTTGAGAATTCACCACTATTGCCACTATTGTTAAAATAAAAATAATACATGATTTTACTGGTAAGTAAAAGATTCTAAAAGTTAGTTTGAAGAAGACTAATATTTGAACAGTTTTTCTATTGTTTGATTATTCAGATATATGAAATATGAAAATAAAAAAGAAACATTTTTCATTAAATAAACTAATGAAAAATTTAAGAAAAAGATTACATTTCTTTGAGAGAAGAAAATTAAAAATGAAAAGTAATGCGAACCAACAAAATTAAACCCAAAGATAAAATTAAGTTAAGAACGATGAACGGATGTCACATTAGTGCCCCAGCCTCGTCACCCTGCAACAAAAATTTCCCACTAAAACAAAGCAGGGTTTAGCCTGCGTAGCTCCTGAATCAAAGGCTTTCGGAGGAAACCAGGTTGCTGTGGGAAGTGGAGCTAGTGAGGCCAGAAGGGGGTGCTCGTCTGATGGTCTTTGTGGGTCCTAGCGCCCCAATACGGTAACAGGGATACTGTATTGGATAGGAGCACCGTCACGGTGTCCTTAAACAGAGACGTTAAACCAAGGCTCTGACTCTTTGCAGTCAGAAAATTTCCAGGTTGCTAAGTCAAAAACTGCAATTCCTGGCCAAAATTTACCCAGTCACAATAATCTCTGTGATTTTTAATTGGGCGTGTCACTGTGGTGCTGTGGGTAGCATGGAAATCTCACAGCAAGAAGGTCGCTGGTTCAAGCCTCGGCTGGGTCAGTTGGCATTTCTGTGTGAAGTTTACACGTTCTCCCCAAGATTGCTTGGGTTTACTCTGAGTGCTCCGAGTTTCCCCCACAAATCCAAAGACATGCAGTACAGGAGAATTGGGTAAAAACAATTGTCCATTGAGAATGAATGTTAAAGAGTGTGAGTGTGGATGTTTCCCAACGATGGGTTGTGGCTGGAAGGAATCCGCTGCATAAAACATATACCAGAATAGTTGTGCCGATCCCGAAAGGGACACAGCTGACAAGAAGATGGACAGATGAATTTTAAATTGGCTAAATTGTTTAGATTGGCTAAAATAGACAAATGTCTCCTGTCCACCATTAGACAGTGTATAGACAGTAAAAAAGATACAACATGGTAGTCATGTCATCCAAGGGGATGTCATACACTGATGGTGTTTTTCTCAGAGAGGATTTTAGTTCTTTTAACTACTGTAAATTAATTATGTACTAAGTAAATGCTAGGAATTAATGTTTAGTATCTCAAACACTGAAAAAGGCTGAAAATCCATCTACTGTGAGAAATTTAAAAGTAAGAACCAGAGCTTACGGCAGAAATTATTTTAGAAAGCATTTCAGTATGTTAGCTTTTATTTGAAGAGGCTGTTGCTGGCTCCTGAGATTACCATTCCAGAGGGAAAGCCAGTACTGATGAATTGCTTTAAGATAAGAACATCTGTTTAGATGCCTTGAAAGGATGAACAAGTAAACGAGTAGATGAGAACACAATTTGTAACAGCTATATTATGAAAAACAGAGTTTATATATATTTATTTATTTATAAAACTTTTAAGGGAAATGCTAAAAGAATGTTTATAATAACAATAGGATAGCCCATACTATAAGGTGGCATGAAAAAGACAGATAATGTTAAAGACTTTATGGGGCGATCACAAATATTGTTTTTGACTATAAAGTAAAGTAACTGGTTATAGTGCACCATAATTTGGTAAAAGGAGAATTGTTCTTGTAGAAGTATGTGTGGCATCAGAGTGGAATTGGAAAGAGTTATTCTAAATTTACATGTAATGAACTGACTACGCCACTTGGGTGGGGGCCCAAGAATTACCCCAGATAAACCTAAACGGCACACAGATTCGTTGTGGCTGAGGCAAATAATCAGTACCAGAGAGGAACAGTCAACATCTTTATTTAATATAAAGTTTGGCACTAATCATAATAAATTATCACACACAATAGAATAAAAAAGAAGGGAAACCCTGTTCAGAGCTGAGGCCACTGGAACATTCTAAATATCCCCGTGTACAATTTCCACAACACAGCAAATGTGAATCAGGCAACAACAACAGCACCCCACAGTCTGGATCAAATTTAGTGGTCCTGTTGCTCAGCTCTGAAAGGAAAACACTCATCATACCATCACAACTATTATGTAAAACTTTTGCATTGAGACCCACTCACACAACCCAGAAACACAGCATTAAAAAGGAAAACTATTGCACTTATCCCACATTAAATCAGTGCGCTTGTATAGCTCCACCTTATAAAAGAGAAACCCACAATATCGCACTCGTCCCCACATAAAGTCATTCAGAAGTTGGCAGCCTGGCATGGGGGGGGGGGGGCACCCAACTTATTGTACACAGCCCAAACTGAGGAGGGAAACCACCCCGAGACGAGAGTTGTGTCAGAGGAAAGGAACGATCGCAACAGTAAGCGAGAGACCCCACTGAAAGCCCCACTCAATATGCGCGGGTTAGATGCGCACGATTTCCTGCACTCCACGAGTCCCCAGCTGATGATGGCAAACAGTCCAGCTGTGCCTTCACTCGTCATAGACGGTGATCCCGCCGGGACACTCGGCCGCGATGTAGCGAGGTGAACCGAACAGCGACGATCAGATCAGCAGCCCAACCAGCGACCCGGAAACGCCCAGACCCGCGAACCAAGCAGCCACACACAGCGACCTGCTGCAACGGCTGGGAGATGCGGTGGACTGTAGGATCAGAGCAAGCATCAAGGAGACCCAAACACTGCATGCATGGCACTCGAAGCGAACGATATACCTGTAGTAGGGGTCACAATCTGCACACCAACAGCCACATTTGGAATGGTTCCCTAGGTCCACACTGAAAGCAACAATGCTCGCGGCAATCTCATGTGATTATAGCGAGCCAGTAGATCAACCCTGGTTACTGCTTACCTGGAGAGCGGAAGCCACGACTACCCAGAAGCAATGTCTTTCCCGACATGGCTCGGGACTGGTAAGCACTGCTTATTTTATTTTGGCGTGGAGACTCATTAAGGGACCCGCCCCTAATTTCCACTAATTACCTTGAGTCACCACATATGTTTTATACAAAATTGTGAGAAAAGTGTAAGACATAGTATAATACTACTGAAAATAAACTACAGTTAAGAAAATGTTTTGAAAAAAAATATTTTGCTTAATCAAGCATTGAAATGTATGCAATAGAATAATGTTTGTGGATGTAATAGGTAATTTGGAAACAACCCTCAATGAGACTCATGAGAACAATAAATGAAGCATCCTCATTATTTGTTAAAACTGTGGTTACATTGTTTACACAAATTATAATAAACAACACATGATAATTGAACTACATTGAACTTTGATTGTAGTGGTTGAAATTTTGAATGGTGAATGTTGGGAATTGTATCTAACCTCTTCTTCTTCTTTCGGCTGTTCCCAGTTTAGGGGTCGCCACAGCAAATCATCTGTTTCCACCTAACTCTGGCCTCAGTATCCTCTACTCTTGCACCAATTACCTTCATGTCCTCCTTCAGCACACCCATATAACTTGTATTTGGCCTTCCTCTTGCCCTCTTGCCTGGCAGCTCCATCTCCAACATCCTTTTACCAATATAACTACTAACCCTTTCTCTGTACGTGTCCAAACCATCTCAATTTGGCTTCTCTGACTTTGTCTCCAAAACAACCAACCTGAGCTGTTCCTCTGATGTGCTTGTTCCTGTGCCCGTTCCTAATCTTGTCCATCCTTGTCACTCCTAAACTGAACCTCAACATCCTCATCTCTGCTACTTCCATCTCTGCCTTGTGTCTCTTCCTCACTGCTACAGTCTCTAACCCATACATCATAGCTGGTCTCACTACTGTTCTGTACACCTTTCCCTTGATTCTTACTGACACTCTTCTGTCACACAACACCCCTGACACTTTTCTCCACCCACTCCAACCTGCCTGCACTCGCCTCTTCACCTCTTTTCCACACTCCCCGTCGCACTGGACTGTTGACCCCAAATACCGTAACTCCTCCACCTTCTTGACCTCAGCCCCCTGTAACCTCACTGTTCTACTTCCCTCCCTCTCGTTCAAACACATGTATTCTGTCTTACTACGACTGACTTTCCTTCCTCTTCTTTCTAGAGCAGACCTCCAACTTTCCAGGTGTCCCTCCACCTGCTCTCTACTCTCACTACAGATTACAATGTCATCTGCAACATCATTGTCCATGGAGATTCCTGTCTGACCTCATCTGTCAACCTGTCCATCACCATAGCAAACAAGAAGGGACTCAAAGCCGATCCTTGATGTAGCCCCACCTCCACCTTGAACTCCTCCGTCTGACCTGCAGCACATCTCACTGATGTCATACTCCTCTCATACATATCCTGAACTACTCTGACGTCCTTCTCTGCCACTCCTGACATCCTCATACAGGACCATAGCTCCTCTCTTGGCACCCTGTCATACGCTTTCTCTAAGTCCACAAAGACGCAGTGCAGCTCCTTCTGACCATCTCTGTACTTCTCCATTAGCATTCTCAGAGCAAAAATTGCATCAGTAGTGCTCTTCCTGGGCATGAAGCCATACTGCTGCTTGCAAATATCCACTTCCCTTCTTAGCCTAGCTTCCACTACTCTTTCCCAAAGTTTCATTGTGTGGCTCATCAACTTTATACCTCTGTAGTTTTACAACTCTGCACATCACCCTTGTTCTTAAAGATTGGCACTAGGACACTTGTCCTCCATTCCTCAGGCATCTTCTCACTCTCTAGAATCCTGTTGAATAACCTACATAGGAACTCCACTGCTGTCTCTCCTAGACACTTCCACACCTCCACAGGGATGTCATCTGGACCAACAGCCTCTCCACTCTTCATTCTCCTCAGAGCCTTCCTCACCTCATCCTTTCTAATCTTTTCAACTTCCTGCTCTACAATAGTCATCTCTTCCCCCCTTCTTTCCCTCTCATTCTCCTCATTCATCACCTCCTCAAAATACTCCTTCCATCTTCTCTGCACACTCTCCTCACTTGTTAGAACCCTTCCATCTCTATCTTTAATCACCGTTATCTGTTGCACATCCTTCCCATGTCTGTCTCGCTAATCTGTACAATTCCTTCTCACCTTCCCTCGTGTCTAACCTGGCATACAACTCATCATATGCCTTCTGTTTGGCCTTTGCCACCTCTCTCTTCACCCTGCGCTGTGATTCCTTGTACTCCTGTCTACTTTCTTCAGTCCTTTCGATGTCCCACTTCTTTTTAGCTAGCCTCTTCCTCTGGATGATGTCCTGTACTTCCTCATTCCACCACCATGTTTCCTTATCTTCTTTCCTTCTTCCTGCTGACACACCTAGCACCTTCCTACCTGTCTCCCTGATCACTTCTGCTGTAGTTTCCCAGTCCTCTGGAAGCTCTTCCTGACCACCCAAAGCGTGTCTCAGCTTCTGTCTGAATTCCTCACAACCATCTTCCTTTTTCAACTTACACCACTTGGTCTTCTTTTCCATCTTTCTTCCCCTCTTCTTCCTGACCACCAGAAACGTCCTACACATCACCATCCGATGCTGTCTGGCTACACTCTCTCCTACCACTACTTTGCAGTCAGTGATCTCTCTCAGATTGGCTCGTCTACTTAGGATGTAGTCCACCTGCGTACTCCTACCACCACTCTTGTAGGTAACTCTATGTTCCTCCCTCTTCTGGAAATAAGTATTAACTACAGCCATTTCCATCCTCTTGGCAAAGTCCACCACCATCTGTCCTTCTGGATTCCTTTCCTTAACACCAAACCTGCCCATCACTTCCTCATCACCTCTGTTGCCCTCGCCAATATGACCGTTGAAGTCTGCTCCCACCACTATTCTCTCCCCTCTGGGAATACTCTCCATCACCTCATCAAACTCACTCCAGAATCTCTCCTTTTCTTCCAGCTTACAGCCTACTTGTGGAGCATAACCACTCACTACATTCAACATCACCCCTTCAATCTCTAACTTCAAACTGATCACCCTGTCAGACACTCTTTTCACCTCTAAAACATTCCTCACAAACTCCTCCTTCAGGATCACTCCTACCCCATTTCTCTTCCTATCCTCACCATAGTAAAACAGTTTGTATCCCCCTCCAATACTATACGCTTTGCTACCCTTCCGCCTGGTCTCCTGCACACACAGAATATCTACCTTCCTTCTCTCCATCATGTCCGCCAGCTCTCTACCTTTCCCGGTCATTGTACCAACGTTGAGAGTCATTATTCTCAGACCTATACTCTTGTCTTTCCTCTTCTCTCTCTGCCTACGAATCCTTCTCCCTCCTCTCCTTCTTTGACCAACAGTAGTCCAATTTCCACCGGCACCCTGTAAGTCAACAGCACCGGTGGTTGTTAACCCGGGCCTCGACCGATCCGGTATGGAAATCGAATTGATGACTTGCATATTTGGTTTTGGCATGTTTTACGCCGGATGCCCTTCCTGACGCAACCCTCTCTATTTATCTGGGCTTGGGACCGGCACAGAAGTCACTGGCTTGAAACCCCTGTGGCCAGATTACCCTGTTTTAATGGCCTGTTCAACTTAATGTTTTTTTCTTGTCATCTTAAATTATACCAATGTGTGTTAAACCCAGATGGTTTAATATTGTTTATAATAGAGAATTGCAAATTCTTGAAGTTATACAACAAGTTAATAAATGCTTTTCCTGTTTCTTTCTTTTATTAGATGTAAAAATGACGAGCCTCATAGTGTCAGATCAGATGCCTTTTGAAATCTAAACATCACTTTGTATATTTTAATAGAAAACAGAAATTTTAATTGATTTTGTTTTATTTAGTTGATGTTAATATACATATAATATACATTATATACATATTTTTAGGTGATGAAATTTCCATGATGAAAAACACTGAATAGTCTATTGCCTTAAATTTGACATTTTGGGGATCTTTAAGGAAGATACCTGCACAAATAGTAAGAAAGATGAGTGGTGTTACTCATTGTTTTTACTAAAAATGCTTTACTTAAAATGTTGACTGACTAAGAAGTGCATCAAGAAGTACAGAAAATGGAATCCACTGGAATGATTGGACAAGAGCGAACACTCAGCCGATGTTTAGAGCCAGGGAGATACTTTCCTGAGTACTGAGACAATTAAAACCTTTCTGTGAGGCTAAACTATCAGAAAGAAACTATCAGATGTTTTATTGTAGTGTATAATGTGCAGTGTTCCCAAAAAAACTAAAATATTATAAAACACAGACTTTGAGTTTGTAGGAAGTTAGATTCGTCTCCTCAGCAAAGCACACTTACAGCATGGGAACCTGAAGCTGCACATTCCTAACTTATCTTCAGGACCAGATGCAAGAAATAAAACATTCGGTTCAGCCTAACTCCAAGCCCTAAATGGTGACCGGCGCCACAAGGGTCAGGCTGGGAGCTATCAGTCAAGAGCTTCAAAAGAGATTGTTGGACACCTGACGCTCCCCAGGACTCACGCCGTGCACAGGGATTCACGGATCCTGTGACTGAAACCTCGCGATTTGCGGATATTCAACACAAAACTGCTTTTCTTAACGTACAGAGAAAAAGGGACAAATCTGTTTACGTGTACACGCCCATATCCTGGATTAATAGTCATAGCATGTCTTAATCTGCTTTGTGTACATTGAGGACCTGTATCGTGTTTAGCCAGTTAGTTAAAACGAATGAATGTGTGAATGCATGTAGTCATGTAGTAGCTGAACACTAGTGTTTGGTCTCGTTCGGTCCCCGGTCACGCCCCTGAAGTGAGGGCGTTCGGTAGAAAGTTATCCGGTACTCTCTTGATGAGATATAACTTTGTCTATTAATGAATGCAAATTAAGAGCGAACTTCTCTTCAGCCGGAAGCCTCTACGGGCTGGATCGTGATGTCATCACGGATCCGATTTCAAGAGTGCTCTCATTGGCTAAGCTGCGAGAGAGACCCGCCTCACGGTCCAAAAACAGGGCGCACTCTCTCTGATTTCGCTCTCTGCCTCTCTGCTTCTAGTTTAGTCTTCTTCTGCCCCACTTCTTTCTCTCCCTTCTCTTAGACAGTCTTTTCTCAAGTTAACTTCTTCAAAATTCTCTCATCTTTTGGCGCCGTTTCAACAAAGGAAAACCCGGCTCTCATCAACCCAGAGTTGTGATTTAAGAATACACAGACTTTCGAACCCAACGTGAAACTTCTTTCGGACGTTGAGGACACTTCAAACGGAGCCAATCCGAATCTCCCAGCTCGACTCTCAGCGGAATCAACTCACTGGATGCTTTCATCTTCAACAGCGAATATGCCTCATCAACATCAGCCCAGCCATCAGAAACGGTAGCAAGCGATAATTAATTAATTTCTGGCAAGGGTAACGATAACAGAACGGACTCTTGAAATAGTCAAAATTGATTATGTGCCTAGATTCGTGATTAAGGGTAACTTGTGAAGCTGTTCGAGTTAAAACTCTTAGGAAAACTGTCGCTTTCTCTTCCTCTCTCTCTCTCGCTCTCTCTAAGTACATCTATCTCACTCTCCCCCTCCCCTTCCCTCTCTGCGTGTGAGTGTGTGCGTGCGTGCGCGAGTGAATTGTTAGTCAGCGTAGCTGAACCGTTTATCCTATATGTTTTAGAATAGTTCAATAAATGTCATAAACATATTTGCTTGTCTGTGGTTAATATTTGAATATCCGTTCCCTGAGGTTTTGATCTTGAAATAATACGATTTAAAGGTTGGGTAGTAATGTTTTGGGATACGATTCATTTTGAGTAAGGGTCCATATTAATGGCGGTTGGTTTATTCTGGTGGACAGATTAACCATAAACTGTGAATTGGTGGTCCGACTCAATATCATCTGATTCGACCCAGCGGTTCTATTTTTCCCCAGTGAACTGCGCTGGCCACCAAAGGTAATATTCTGATTTGGTTACATGACAGATTGAATGATTGCCTCTTATCGTATTATTAATTATTATATGTAATAATTTTGTTACAAGTTTTACTCACCTTTTTTTAAACACTGCTATTATTTTGAACACTTTAGCAAAAGACAATTGTGAATGTATTATTTCATTGTAATGATTGATTATTATTTAAATATAATAAAGCATTTCTAGTATATAAGCTGTTCTATTTTTTTATTCTGTAGAAATAAACTCAACAGAGATGGCTTTGTTGTCTGTGACGGAAGCGCTGTACTCGACTGGCTTGAATCCTATCTCAGTGTCTTTCAGTGTCGGGTGGAGGGGTGAGGTCTCCAACACTCATAGACTGCTCACCAAGTTTCCCCAGGGTTCAGTCCTTGGTTGCCTTCTCTTCTCCATCAACACCACCTCCCTGGGCCCTATCATCCACAGACACTTATTCGAGTACCACTGCTATGTTGATGATACTCAACTCTATCTGTCGTTCCCGTCCAATGATCAATCAGTATCCCGCATAACTGACTGCCTGAACAACATCTCTACTTGGATGAAGAATCAGCACCTACAGCTCAACATGGTGAAGACGGAACTTCCGGTAATCCCAGCCAATCCCTCTGTGCATCACAACCTCACCATTCAATTGGAATCCTCAACAATCACCCCTTCTCTTTCAGTCAGGAATCTCTGAGTAATTTTGGACGAACAGTTGTCCTTCAAAGACCACATCACCAAGACAACTCCAGAGTGTACTTTTGCACTGCACATCATTTGAAAGACCAGACCCTCCTAAACTGAGCACACAACTCAACTCCTTGTTCAGGCTCTGGTCCTCTCGCGTCTGGACTACTGCAACGCTCTCCTAGCAGGACTTCCAGCAAACACGCTCAAACCTCTGCAGATGATCCAGATTTCTGTAGCTCTTCTTATCTTCAAGGTCCTGTTACTCCCCTCTCCATTAAAAGTTAATTCCTTGTTTTAATACTTTATTTAACTATACATAATTTTAGTCTTGATTTTAAAATGTCCTTTTTGCTATATTGAAAGTGAACCAAACAAATAAAGGATGAAATGATCCTGTAGGACAGCAACAAATGATCAGTCTCGGTTCTACTGTTAACTTTTTGCAATTTTTTGGGCTCTATTCCAAATAATGTTCTTGTTTTAATACTTGATTTCTAGAAGTATAACGCATTTACTTTTCATATATAAACATATAGATTTTTTTTCAGAATTGTACCATCTTCTATGCTGGTTAATTTTCTTCATTAATAAATATTCAAATAGAGTAAAAAAACAATACCATTTCAAGGGATTTATTACAGATTTTCACAATTACACAAAAGACATTTTTTTCAATACATTTAACAAGTTTCCAAAATTAATAATGGCACAACATCCGTTTAGGTAGGTGCTACAATTAACACATTTATTGTTAATAACTTCTTGTATTGTTGTATAACTTCTTTTACACAAAAGCTCCAACAACACCAAAACAATGGGATTTTAAAGTCAAACATTGCAAAGGCTTTCACACTGTATATTAGAACATATTATCATGTTCTAACAGAGCTTATGAATGTGGCAATATGGAATTCCCTGGCTTGGGACGCTCTCTCTATTTGCCTCATTAGCCAGTCAGAAGGCAGCGAGAGGCAAATATAAGCACTCTTATTTTGAATACCGGTAGGCGTTTGCGTTTTTCGGCTGTTTCGCTTCCGGTTTCCTTGGCGACAAGCGCAGCGAAACATCTAAGGTGGCTGGAATGGTGTTGGCGGGCGGAGCATGTCTCTTTGAATGACGATCCTCACTCTGCTGTTCTGCTGGGGGCTTTTCCGGCACCCAGCGATGTTTTTGCGTGAACGCTGAGCTCCGTGACCTAAACTCACCTGTATAATCATGCAGCAGGGGATGCGATATTTCTGTGAACGGACTTTAAAGATCACCGGCAAAAATTCGTGCCACGGAAGGGGGGAATGCAGAGTTTCATTGTGCAGGAGCAGTGCGGGGCGGGGAAAGTGCGTTCTCAGCCCGTGTTGGGGTGAAGTGTGGTGAACACAGGTGAAGTGAGACTGGCTGTGCATACAGTGCGTGTGTGTGCACTGATGCTGGGTCCGTCTCTCTCCGCTCCCACTGCCCCCTGGGGGACGAAACCTTCCATGACTGACATTTTATATTTTCATAATTTAAATAAAATTTGTTTGCCATATCACGTCTCCTCTGTCCTTGCTTTCCACGGGTGGAAGGAACTTGTGTTGCCTTCCATCTTTGGGGTGTATTTCCCCGGGTTCCCCACCAGGGTGGCGTAGTCGAGTTTTTATCAACTGCCTCTTAGGGCCCCCTCGGGACCACATATACAATACAGTAACCTTGACCCGCTGTTTATATTGTGATTTGAAAAATAAATATATTCCCTGAACTTTATGCCATTGCAATGAAAAAAATAGTTTGTTACAGTTTTGCAAATATAAAAATCAAAGCTGTTTTCAATCTAGGAACCGCACTCAGTGTTGAGGTTTTCCAAGCACATGATCAGATGTTCTAAAAGAGGATTCTTTAGACTGATCTCGGAAAACAAACTATATAGTGCGAAAGAAAGGACAGAAAAGGATTTTTCATCATAATTTCAGCACTGTTAATGTTTGTATGTTGTCTGTCTGTACTGTAGCAATTATGCGTCTGTATTTATTATTACATAAACTGTACATTTGATAAAGCTACTCTGAGCTGGGCTTTCATTTTTTTAAACAGAGTTTCTAAAGCAAAAGAAAACAACCATGCACTTACTAAACCACTTGTAAGATTTGCTGAATTTTGCTGTTCTTTTTATCTTCCTCAATGACTAAAACATTTAATCTCAAAGCAATAGTTTATTATATTTGGTTTGCATACTGGAAATGTACACTTAATGAAAATGTCCTTTACCAAGCATGCATAAGAGTTGGCTACATCATCAGAAGTAAAATTGCAAATCAGAAACAAAACTATTTCCTGTGTGATATAAAAGACTGTTAGAGGAAGAAAAAATTAAGGCTGAAATCAAATCTTCTTCTATTAAGAATATTTAAACTTCCTGATTTATTTTTATTTGGAACTAGTGGATATTATTACATTTATATATATTCATATTGTTACAACAGCTTATAACTGTTATAATCAAAGTTTATTTCTTTTAAATACAAATATTGCAGTGATATTGAACAGAAGTCAAACAATTCCTCACATTTTTACTTTGCCTTTGAATGGCAACTCTACATTAAACCAGTTTTTCCTCTTGGACATGAGTCATTGTTATAAACCTTCCCTACAGCTAACATTATATATGAAAGCAAATCATACTTGTGGAGCAAGATTACCATTTTTAACACTATATTTATGGGATAGCATTTATTCCAGAACCAAAACAAACATTTATGTTTCATGTTTAGAAAAGAAACTTGAAAGTACGAAACAAATGTAATAAAGGCAGTTAAAGAGGTGTTCTGTGACAAGATGAGGACAGCGTGATCTGTGCCCGAGAAGGAACCCTAAAGCACATCCTAAATAAAAGCTTGAGGTGGATTCACACATCGACAAACACATCACGGTCCACACTCTCCCATCAGCTTAAGAACTGTGCAAAACATGGCATTGAAAGGGTTTATTTAAAACCTTGTACAAAACAAAGAGAAAGCTTACATGGGATCTGTGCAGAAGAGTGCCACTTCATTAACTCAAAATAAAAATAATGGAGGGGACAAAATCACAAAAATTATTTATTCCACAATAACAGCCTCATCTGTCCATGCTTGAATAAGACTAATTTAGTACTAAAAAGTCTCAAATCAGAGGTAATCATAGTCAGCTCTATGTCTGAGAGGTGGAGAGGGGAGGGATGCTGCAGAAACAGCAGCCCATGCACCGGGATGCTTGCGTAAGAGTCAGGGAGGGGTCGCTCTCATCTGCTTCTAGAACCCGTGGACTTTGAGCTGCTCCTCCTTGGCCAGTTCGATCTGCAGGAAGTAATAGAAAAATTGATTACTCCTCTGTTCTTTAAACCGCTCACGTAAAGAGCTCATACTCACGTCAGTCAGAAACTGGCAAATGTTCTTGCGCTGGTCACCTTGTAGCTGGATCACTTCACCATACTCTGGGTGCTCGATCACAGTCCCATTGCATGCAAATTTCTGAGAGAATAAACAGGACCATTAAACGCTCCATGCAGGAGTAAGAGTACACTGTTTCAGCATCAATTGAGCAGTGACTACCTTCTTGAAGGCCTTGACTAGCTTCTTTTTATCATAGTCATCAGCGATGCCCTGAACCGTGGTCAGAGTCTTCCGGCCGTTCCTCTGCTGAATTCTTATGTGGATGTAGTCCTCAGTCCCAGCTGGGAGCCGATCATCACCCTTAGTTGCATCAGCAAAGGGGTCTGGTGAAACAAACAACAAACTTTATGCCAGTATGCTCACGTCTTAGGATGTAAACAGTGAATAAAAGGGTTTTGAAAGATAAATACAAATAAATTTTTTTTGCCGAAATGTATTGAAATTAATTAGAAATAAACTAACAGTTTCTTTGTTGTTGCAAATAATAACGTTTTATACAAACAACTATCTTCCCTGTTCAGTGGTAAAACAGGTTTAAAACTGAAGAAAGCATCATCGTTTACAACAAATAGATCAGAGCCGGAATGTATTATTGCAACACCCGGAGAGGGTAAAACAGGCTGTACTTTGCGCATGCGCACGAAAACCTCTCGGCAGGAAAATCGCTTTAACACAGGATCCAATCAATTGAGTTCCACGGTCGAAACTCACGATTACACATAACTTATAAACGGTATAACGCAATACACTTCAGCAAGAGTTTCGATTTTTTTCTCTGCGCTACCGGGAAAGCTAAAAATAAGCCGACGCCGAGACGCGGCTTCCATTTTGTCTCTGCTCCAGAAAAACAAGCTGGCGATCAAAATGGTTTGGGTGGTCAAGGTGGCACATTACCGGCGAATTCCGCTATAATAACAATTATTTAAGTATCAAACAAGTGGTTAAAATTAAGTATTTGAATACAATCAGTTTCATAGCAAACAGTAAGAAAAATACGCTTTATGAAAGATATTGGCCTATGTTAGTCGTTATTCAACATGGAATTAAGTTTACCTACAAAAACATCCAAACTCTTTTCAAGACACACAGTCTGAAAATGCGTATTTTAAAAAATCAAAACAACGCAACAAATCGTCATCTCCGGTGATTTTATTCGCAGCCCTTCCCCCACAATTACAGCATTGACATGAACGCGATCGCGCTTACCAAAAGTTTGGAGGTTCTGGATAGCGGACATACGATAAGATTCCCTTTCCTTTCGGACGACAACGGGTGCTCTTGCGGGGGTCTGGTTCAACGGTAGTCTGGCCTGATGAAAGAATGAGTTTCTTCTCGCTCAAAGATGCTGTTTGTTCGCAGAGCGATCAAAATGGAGACGCAAGGTCTCAAGCATTGGAAAACAGCTCGCTGTCGCTCCGCCTTTATCTGCGCTGTGAAGTTACTGCGGGCGCGTCATCCAGCTGTCTGACGTCACTGTTTTGGGAAATGTTTGGTGGTTTTGGGACAGTGATAGTTGTGAAATTTCAATTATGACAATTACTAAACATGCATATCTAAAGAGTTTCAATATTGGCATTCAACCATCTTTAAAACATAACCGGAATACACCATGAACACACATTGATTACTCAAAAGTGGAAATTTCGGTTTGGAAAATTGGTTAAATTTATTGCAAATTGAGTTGTATTGCACTTTACTGTACTTTTGTGGTTTGTATTGTACTTGTGTTGTTTGCACTGACGGCTCCATTGTACCACAGGAAATTCCTTGTGTGCACACGGCAATAAAGCTTATTCTATAAATCAATATTATGTAGCCAAATTTTTGTCTTTTACTGCAAATGACAAGCTTGTAATGGAAATGTAATCATTATAATTAATATTAGTAATATAGATAGTAATGCTCCTCCACTCCGATCTTGTGTTCTGTCTGTGGAATGCTCGCTAGCTAACAAGTTGGGGTCCGTCTATCTCTGACAAGATTTTAGACTTCCTCACTGACTTTTTCCAGCATCACTGAATCTTGGCAGCAGCCAAATTACTTTTATGCTCTTAACTCTGGCTTAAGACCTGGCTATGAATATTTGAGTAAGCCCCAGTCATCGGGGTGGAGGCCTCGCTATATGTTATCAAAGCTGCTTCAAATGCTCAGTGATTTCTAATGGCGAATATGAGTCATTTGAACTGTACTGTCTTTGAACGGATCTTTACCCACTGTAATTGCCGTTGTTTATAGGCCTCCGAAACCAAACACTATTTTTATTCAAGAATTTTCATCGTTTCTGTCAGCATTGTGTCTTTTAACACCTAATTTGATTTTAGTGGGTGATTTTAATTTTCATATTGACTCAGATAGCAATCCAGCCTCTTCTTAATTTTTAACTTGTCTATCCAGTTTTAATTTTAACCAGTACATTGACCAATCCATCCATATAAAGGGGCACATACTTGACCTGGTTTGCTGCTCTGGGGTTGCTCCCTCTAAGGTTACAGTCAGGAATGCAGGGATTTCTGATCTCTTCCTTGTATCACTCTCTACACCTCTACCTACTACAGGGAATATTTCTCCTCAATTCATCTTTTTCAAAAACCTTAAAAATGTTGTTATAGATCAGTTTTCAAACTCTCTGACAAATAATCCAGTTTATATTCCAGGCACTTCTGATCCTGATCAACTTGTTTCACACTACAGTGACAACCTCACCAGAACTCTTGACCTGTGTGTCAGCTTCTTCAAGGATTTTTTGATCAAACTGCCCAAACTTGATAAAAGGCCTTCATATCTTGAGAATTAATAGGGTAACTTAAAGCTCTGCTTTTCAAAAAATGTGGTTTATTTGTGGGCCTGTTGTGGGCTCAGATTATAAACCTATACAAACAAACAAGCATGACAATAAATGTTCAAACTAACCAACAAAGAGCATCCACATAATTAAAAAGTCTCCTTCCTACCAGTGGTTCTCTGAAGCTGTGAACTTTGGTCTCTCCTGGAGTTGCTGCTTGACTTCTAGATTGTTTGGTACATCTTTACAGACCAAAAACCTCATGCTCTTTAATGAGACACCTGGTCACAGCAGAGGTGTCACATGAGCGCCAATGGCCAAACAGCTTCTTCTTCTTCGGTTTTATTTATTGGTGCATTACCGCCACCTACTATGTGTTTGCATCAGGGTATGAGGAAAGGGAAATTGGTGTTTATTTTTTTAATTAATTACTTTTATATTCTGGAAGTATTTTTGGTTCTATGAAGGAAGATTAGTATTCCCTTATAGATCCTGTCCTCTCTTAACAGGTTTGTTGCCGTGAACTGTTGTATTTTATTGTTTACTGCAATTTCCTTCAAATCTTTTCTTTTCTCTTCTCTTCATAACTTCTCTCATTCTCTTCATAACCTTTGCATTTTGTTAGCACGTGATCTACTGTCTTATCTTCATCGCATATCGCACATTTCCCTGTCAGATGGTTTCCTATTTTATATTGACGGTGATTAAGTCCTGTATGTCCTATTCTTAATCTTGCTAAGGTGGTTTCTTCTGTTCTTTGTCTTGGAGGATGTTGTTGTTTTCCTACCTTTTTTTATATTCCATACAAATGCCTTCCTGTCTCTCCCTCATTCCATTGCTCTTGCCATATTTCTAATATATTGTTGTCTATTAGGAGCGTCACGGTGGAGCAGTGGGTAGCACGGTCGTCTCACAGCAAGAAGGTCGCTGGTTCTATGCTCGGCTGGGGCTGGTGGCATTTCTGTGTGGAGTTTGCATGATCTCCCCATGATCGCGTGGGTTTTCTCTGGGTGCTCCAGTTTCCCCACAAGTCCAAAGACATGTGGTATAAGTAAGAACGATTGTCCAATAGTGCTCAAGAGTGAATAAGTGTGTGAATGTTTCCCAGCGATGGGTTGCTGGAAGGCTGCCGTGTAAAACATATGCCAGAGAGTTGGCGGTTCATTCCGCTGTGGCGACCCTGAAAGGGAAGAAAGTGAAGATGAATGAATTCACTTTTAGCCTCACTTTGTCCTATAGATATTTCCATTGTTATTTTGTCTTGTTTAGCTGCTTCATTTCCGTCGATTCCTATATGTATATCCATAAAAACTGTATGATTTTATCTTCTCTGTCCATTTCTTAATATATATATATATATATAATTTTAAAGTAATATTTTTGTGTCTTTTAGCAAAGCATATCATTTGTGTTTTGGTTACCGATAACTTGAATACCCAATTTTTTTGTCCATTTTTCAATTAAATTTATTGCGTGTTGAATTTTTTTTTCAATATACTTTAGATTTCTGCCCCTAATCCAAATAGCTCCATCATCTGCATTTAATGACTTATCTATTTTATTTTGTTCAAGTTCTTCAAAAATGTAATTTATCATTATGTTAAATAATATTGGACTACATACGCTTCCTTGTGGAGTCTCGTTTTCTGCTGTGTTTTTTTGAAAGTTTTTGTCCTACTTTTACTTGAATCGTTCTGTTATGTAGGAAGTTTTCCATCCAATTTATTATTTTACCTTTAAAACCTATTTTATATTACATTTTATGATTAGTCCTTCTTTCCATAACATGTCGTATGCCTTTTCTACATCTACATTTTCCTTTTCTGAATCCGTTTTGGTATGGTTTTATTAACTTTTTTTTTTCCACATACTATTCAATTCTTCTTGTAACCATTTTTTTCCATTATTTTCCCAAGTTGTGATGTTAACGCAATTGGCCTATCATTTTTTGGATCTGTGTCATTTTTAATTGGTATTATAATTGCATGCTTCCATTCTTCTGATATTTTTCCTGTATCCCATATCTTATTGTAAAGTATTTTAGAAAGGGCAATTTATCCCAAGTTTGTTATCATTATTTTATAAATTCCATCTTTTCCTGGGGCAGACTTTTTGTTATTTTCCAAAGCAATCTGTAATTTCTGTCTTGTGAAAGGTAAGTTTATTTCATTATATTGATTTCATCTTCTGTTTTCTCATTTTTGTGTTTTTCAACTGTTTTCTTCCATTCTTGTTTTTCTTCTTCTGTTACATTTTTTGAACTATGAATTTCCTTATATATATTTACTAATATCTCTACCTTTTCCAAATCTTCCTTTATAATTTTGTCGTCCCATTTCAACGTCGCCATTTTGTTTATTTTATTTATTCCTTTAATTTTCCTAATGGTTCACCAAATCTAGTCTATATTTGTCTCTCGCCCTACAATGCTCTCTTCAATAGCATTTTTTTTTTCCCATTTCTTATAGTTTTCCTAACAATTGCTTGACTCTTCTTGTATGTTATTAGTGATTCTATTGTATGTTTCTTTTTTAGAAGTTTGAAAGCTTTGCTTCTTATTTTTATTGTTTTACTGAAACAATTGTGTTACGTTTCTTTTAAGATGGCAAATGATTCTGGCCGTAACATTTATTTTGCAAAGAAAATTAAACCATTCAAAGGAGTGGAGAAAACAAAAGAGAAAACAGCACAACAAATTACTAAACAGAGTGATTTATTTACAACTATTTACAAACAAAAACTACTGTACAGACAAACAAGAACAGATAAAACAAAAACACAACCAACCTGAAGAGAGAGTCCCTCCCCTTGATGGTGCCTGTTCCCTGCAATATTCCCAGGAAAATAATATCTCTAAACTTGCAAAAAAGATAAATGAAAATATCAGGCAATTACTGTTGACCTGTTAATCTACTCTAATCTTAGTTACAAGTGCCTATCTAACGCAGTAACAAAGGTTTACCTAGAAATGTCCCATATATCGGTCTTTCTCTCCCTGCAGAGGTTTAGAATTCAGACCAAGCCAAAGCTTCTGATTAATCAGAATAGTCAAAACAACTGGAAACGTGACAGCAACTCAACGCTCATAGTATAACACAACTCGCTTTCAAAAGGGATAACAGTCTAGGATCTTGATTAGAGCCGGTCAATGGTGGTGTGTGGAGACCTTTATGCAAATGAGGTACTTTTGGAGCGTCCGGATTGGGTGGTGATGTTGTGACGTCATCGATGTAATGGTGATTAACATCCGTATTACAGAGAGACTGGAGCGGTGGTGAGAGTAAATGGGTGGAACTTGTATTTGGAAACGGAGAGGACAAGAACATGCACACAACAAACTCTAGAAAAACACGACATTCCATGTAACATACTGCATTCCTCGTTCCACCATGGAACGCTTTTTTTCCTATCACTATTTTTACTTTTTGGTATGATTTTTTCTGCCATTTTTATAATATTTTTTGTTATTTTTTTGCTATACTGTTCTGTATCTTCTTCCTCTTCCATTTCATTATTTATTTCTGTTTACATTTTGTAATTGTATAATCTCAAATTTGTTTTGTCAAATTTCCATCTTACTTTATTTTCTTTTTTAATTGTTTCTTTTATCTCAAGTTTAATTATTATAGGATATTGATCGCTGGCAATGTTACATTCTTTTACCTTCCAATTTTGTATATCTTCTACATTATTTGTTATTAATGTTAAATCAAGCATTGAGGTTTTGTTTTAATCGTATCTTGTTCCTTTTCATATCATTTGTTTTTCTTCTATAAATTCTTCTAAAATTTCCCCATCTTTATTTGTTTTTTTAGTACCCCAAAGTGTGCTGTTTGCATTAAAATATTTACACAATATTTTTTTTTCCTTTTGCTAGTCTACTAATTTCATTTAAATTATTTTTGTTTATTTGTTTTCTTGGATTATAACAGTTTATGTTATTAATTCTTATTCCATTTATCCATACTTGAACAATCATTGATTCATGTTTTTCATTAATTTCCACTATATTATATGAATAGTTTTTTTCTATGCCTATTAGTATTCCTCCTCCTTCTATCTCTTCTTATTATTATATATCCCTTAATGACAAAGTTTAATTTAGGTTTAAGCCATGTTTCTTGTATACAGATTATTTTTGGATTCTTTTTTTTTGGTTTTGTATAAAATGTTTAAATTTTAATCCGTTTGTAATGAGGCTTCTGGCGCTCCATTGAATAATTTTTATAGTCATTGTTTACTTCCTCCTCCCTCTGCTTGTCCTTCATTTTCTCCACCCACTTTTCCCTCACCTCTTCCCAATTGATCTCTTTTATCCTAGAAACTTTTCTCTTGCTTTGACTATTATTTTTATTTTTTCCATTCTTTTGTTTGCCTGAGCAGCACAATTTATTACCTCTATCATGAAAAGTATAAATTCTTTCTTTTTCAAATTTAGTGTGTCTTTGCTCTCATTTTGTTATGCCTTTTCTGCTTGCTTCACAACCCCTGTATGCTGCACTGTGATTTCCTCCACAATTAACACACTTTATTTCAGCATCTTTTTTACATTTACAATATTCATGGTCTCCAGCACACCTTCCACATTTAATCTTACCTCTAGAGTTGTTTGCAATATGTCTAAATTTCTGGCACTTGAAGCATCAGAGCGGTGGTGGGATGTATGGCTTCACTTGACAGCTGAAAAAAACAAGAAATACCTTGGATGGCAGTGTTTCTTGGTCAAACTGTAGCATAACAGATAGGCTATCGCATCTTTTTCCATTTCGGTTTGTTTATAGTCTTTTTGCAATGTTTATCTCTCCTCCTTTTATGTTACTTATTATTTCGTCTGTTTTTATTGTTGTCGGTATTCCTGAAATGAGTCCTCTGGCATATTTTCTCTCTTTTGGGATAGAACAGGTTACCTTGTTTCCTTCTATTTATTTTATTTTGCTAGCTTTGTCTTGTTGCTCTTTGTTTTACATACTATTAGCATTTGTCCCTCTCACTTCTTTTACTTCTCCAGTTATTTTGTTAATAATTTTTGTTAGCCATATTGGGTTCCACTTTGCAAATGTCGCTCCCTCTTGGTTTAGTTTTATGAAAACTTTGAATTGCATCCCTTCCTGTTTTTTAATTGTTGTATCACTGAACTGTTTGTATACACTGACTGCAAATCTGATGTTTGGTTTGGCTTTTTTCTCTTTCGAGAATACTCCTTTTTGCTCATTCGAGCATCACCCTTTACTTCCTTTGTTTTAACACATCCATCATTTCCTTCCTCCATATCCTCTCCACTTTCATCCCAGTTGTTTGCATATTGATTTTCTTCCCAATTTGCGCTAGCTTACCTGTTAATAGCTTTCTTTGGTTTTCCAGGAGCATTTCTTCCATCGTTGTCTGCCGAGTTGTCGCTGCTTTCCACAGTCTGATCTATTTTCTGGCCAATCAGCTTCCTCTTCTTTTTTTAACCCAGATTGGTTTATCACTGTGTGCTCCAAGGGAACAAATCTGCTTTTAATTGCTAAAATACTGGAAAGGTGTATTAGTGCGTAGCTACAGGATTTCCTATCCAATAATAATCTTTGTGAACACTTCCAGTCAGGCTTCCGTCCTCCACATGGCGTTAAAACAGCTATTTGGGGTCAACAGTCCAGTGCGACGGGGAGTGTGGAAAAGAGGTGAAGAGGCGAGTGCAGGCAGGTTGGAGTGGGTGGAGAAAAGTGTCAGGAGTGTTGTGTGACAGAAGAGTGTCAGCAAGAATCAAGGGAAAGGTGTACAGAACAGTAGTGAGACCAGCTATGATGTATGGGTTAGAGACTGTAGCAGTGAGGAAGAGACACGTAGCAGAGATGAGGATGTTGAGGTTCAGTTTAGGAGTGACAAGGATGGACAAGATTAGGAATGAGCACATCAGAGGAACAGCTCAGGTTGGTTGTTTTGGAGACAAAGTCAGAGAAGCCAGATTGAGATGGTTTGGACATGTGCAGAGAAGGGATAGTACTTATATTGGTAGAAGGATGTTGGAGATGGAGCTGCCAGGCAAGAGGGCAAGAGGAAGGCCAAAGACGAGTTATATGGGTGTGCTGAAGGAGGACATGAAGGTAATTGGTGCAAGAGTAGAAGATACTGAGGCCAGAGTTAGGTGGAAACAGATGATTTGCTGTGGCGACCACTAAACTCGGAACAGCCGAAAGAAGAAGAAGAAGAAGTATCAGTATTGGAGTGGTTGACACTGAGCCTGTTGAAAAGGGATTTTCATAGAAATATTGATACTCATGAGACATGATTTATATACGCATTCGCAAACAGCAATTTATTACTTATTCCAAACATGAATTAAGCTCATACCTTGATATCAATGAAGCATGTGATCACATTGCAAGCATCATGGAGAGAAAGAGAGAGGAAAAAAGAAAGAGAGAAGAGAGAGGGAAAGAAGAAAGGAGAGAGAATGAGCAGCCCTTCTCTGAGCAGACTCGGGAGCAAGAGACTGGAAACGAGGCCTACCTTGAGATTCCTTTCAGTATAAATTCCACCTCTCTACGTCACTTTCTGTTCCATCCCAAATAAACATAGACACATACAAACTCAATCTTATTGGATAATTAATTACAATGATTAAATATTCTATAACTTGATCAAATCCAATTTCTGCAGTATCACCCACTGAAAAACATGACAGCTGCAGCAGCCTTTCCACAGGTTATTATTAAGCTAATGTAATGTTAATCTCAAATCCTACATTCATGCGTACAAATGGTCAATTCATTCGAACCAACAAATTTGTTTTTGTTTTGTTGTATATATATATATATATATATATATATATATATATATATATATATATATATATATATATATATATATATATATATATATATATATATATATATTTATATACATAAGCCAAGGGAACATAATGAGAAGGGTTCGATTGTGGCTGTGAAACAGGAGGTGGGGCATTCAGACATGGAACACACCGGGTTGTTCAACCTTTTAGTGATGTTCATTGAAAATCTATATTCTTGCGATGATTATCGGCGAGATGTAATAGAAACAATGGTTGCCTTGTCGAGGTAGGAACATTTCGTTGAGTTAAATGGACTGTTTAATATTTTTTTTTTGGCACGTATTTTAATCCAAATACTAGATAAAGAAAAATCAATGCCATTAGCATTGATAACAAAAGAATATGATTACTGCACAGATTTCCTTAAGCAATCATCTGGAAACCCCTTATGTATTAACTTAACATTATAAACAAGCACTTTTAAGGTGGCATGCATTAACTTGCATAGTGACCAGTCTAGACATGGTTATTGGCAGCTATGATCCCCTGGCTGGCCAGTGCTGTTAAAACAAATGTGATTTAGTAAATTTGGGAAAATTTGTGGTTTATTGTGTATTTGCTGTAATCTATGACTGTGATGCAAGTTTTTTTTTTTTTTTGCTCATCAGAGTTCTTGGACTAAAGAGTATTCCCCAACCTTGTGTAAAACATTTTGGATAGGATTTGAAGGTAAATATTCAAAGATAGTGCAGCTTATATTTTTGATTACCTTTTTATAATTGATCAAAGTATGTTTTATGCAGCACCTACCAAAGCATCCAAGTTGTATAGATTGGTGTTTTCATGATTATGGTTAGTTAATGATTTATATTAAACTTTTTCTGTTTCGTTTTAGCCATTTCAATTTAGTAATGAAACCGTGTGAACAAAACATTGTGTCATGTTAATAAGGTTTGAGTGAGTAAGAATAGATGTATTAATGCGTATTGTATAGGGTGTATCAAAATAAATGTTAAATGTTTAACCTTTTCACAGCAGGGATTCTGCACATTGTCCAGAAAGACAATAATACAGTAACTAGCAGCATAAACCATCAATATGTGTTCAAAAATATTTTTTTTAAAATTTACATTTGAAAAAGATGCAATTAGATAAATCACACATTAAAATGTTGTTAAGGGGTCTCCTGCAAAGAGGAAGAAAATGGTCAACTCCGGACTGGACAGTAGTATTTTATATAGTAGACATATATTTACAAAAAACAATATACTTCATTAACTTGTTGCAGCTGCATGTACAATGTGTTCTTTTATATAATTATACTTCTTTCTGTCTCTTCTGTTCAAAACGATTCATTAATGATGAGTTATTGTATGCATTAAAGCTGTAAATGAGTCATATTATTTAATATATCAATTATAGTCTTCATTAATGATTGTTTGCTGTGAGAACTGAAGAGCCTGTTGTCTCCAGTGCTGAGGGTGCAGCTGCTGTGGAGCATCTCCTTTCTGATGTACTGGTATGCAGCTCTAGACTTTTTTGCCAATCCATACTTGAGAATCAAGCCTATGAATTGATCTCTGTGAAGGCAACTCAAAGCCAAGCAGACAGCAAGCTTCTGTGGTTTGCTTCCAGAGCAAATGCTTCTACTCTCTCTTTCACTTTCTTGACCTTAACACTGCATGAGGGAGTCAAACATTGGTGTTAAAATCAATAGCCTTCCTTTGTTGTCTGGGATGTGTTTTGGCTCGTTAGCAGTTAGCATTGTTAACATGCTACATTATAATATCGATCAGAGCAAAGTTAGAGCTTCTACAAAAGCAGTGGATGAATGTATGGAGTTATATTTTTATCTGATGAGGCAACTATAACCTGCCCTTTATTAGCATCTGTGTTGTATTAGGCTAGCTATTCTTATCATGGCAATATTGATCAGTGCATAGGCAGTGGTTGAACAGCGAACGATAGATGCCCTTGATGATAAATGGGTAAATGCGTATTGAGCTATGGAGAAGCTAAAACAATCTGAATTGTTCTGATTTTAACTATTGAAAATTGACTTGAATATTATATGCAATTAAAAGATATTTAGAATTTGATTGAATTGGGTAATTCCCAAAGTTAAAGAACAATTACAACCCTTCTTAATAACACCAACAGTATCTGGCTGAAAAGAGTCAGGGTTTGGGTGAGATGTTGCTGAAAGCAACCATTTCTAGTGACAAAATCCCTAGTGTTCTGTAACTGGTGCGCTGCAGCTGGATAACTCTATTCAGATGAGATGTTAAAACGAGATCATAACTTTCAATGATTTTTTAGAAATGTGTAGGCTGCATCTTCAGTATTGTCACTGTCACTATTGTGACGAGTCTGCCTGCTCATCCTGATGAGAGTGGAGATGGGGGCGTGGTCGCAGGCTAATCAGGAGAACAAGTGACACCTGCCTTTCTCCCTTTATAAGTGGCACCTCACCTTCGGACTGGATCTCTCTGCTCACCAGTCCTGTTTGGTTGTGCCTTTATTGTTTTGTTATCTTTGTTTGAGCGCCAATCTTGGGTAGTCTAGGTATTTTGTGAGTTTAATTCATTAATATTTCTTTAAGTTCATTTATTGTTAACAAATTTAAGTTGTATTCTTCCCAAACCACGCTGTCCTCCATTTATTTGTCAGGACTTGAGCCAGTCATGACAAATATGGGGGCTCGTCCGGGATTTGAACCCGGGACCTCTCGCACCCCCAAGCGAGAATCATACCCCTAGACCAAACTAGGTTTTTTTGCTCCTTTTTTCTTTCTACTCTTTCTTTAATTCCTTGGATTCTTTTCTAGGCACTATGATTGCATGGGGAAAGGATGGGACCAAGGATAAGTTCAGGAAAGTTCGGAATATGTGGACTCTAATTTAATCAATTTTTGGTTGTCCAAATTACTATATATATATATATATATATATATATATATATATTTTTTTTTTTTTTTTTTCTTGCATTACTCCTTCTTTAAAGGGGGAGGGTGTGACGAGTCTGCCTGCTCATCCTGATGAGAGTGGAGATGGGGGCGTGGTCGCAGGCTAATCAGGAGAACAAGTGACACCTGCTGTAAGAATAATAAGGAATTCTTATTTTATACTCTGTATTCTTGTGAAACTCTTTGTGCTTGTGTGTGACTGGAACATCCTGTGTTTTTATTACCCAAGCTGTCACAATCCATCTTCCCCTGGTATTCTCCTTCACACCATTTGCTGTTGGGGGTTTGGGGGTTTTAACTCTAACTGTGCTTGTATGTCCAGTTTACCCCTCCCTTTTGATAGTATATAAGGAGACTGAAATTCTGTGTTTCCAGAAGTCTTTGTCTGAATATACTCAAACAGCTTCTCCAAAGGCTAGGGGATCCGCTGGTGAAGTTGCTCAAATAAAAGAAATCCTACAACTTGGTGACCCTCGACGTGATCCGCCTGTGCAGGTAAGCGAATTCTATTTTTTCCTTGCCTGTCCAGGTGGGTCTTGTTTGTAGGAAGATTATAAGAGATAATTAAAATAGGAAATTGTAGATTAGTAAGAAATTAGGAACTGGTTATCCTGTGAGAGTGGTGTCCTGTACTTGATTAAATTTGAGTTAGCCACTCTACAGAAGATCACGCGTTTGTGATAAGAAATTGTAAGAAAATGGGTTATCCTGTTATGGTGTCTCGTACCTGATTAAATTTGGGTTAGCCATTTAACAGAAGATCACATGGTTGTGATATGAATATAAATTATTAGTTATCCTGTTATGGTGTTTCGTACCTGATTAAATTTAGGTTAGCCATTCAACAGAAGATCACATGGTTGTGATATGAAGTATAGATTATTGGTTATCCTGTAAAGAGCGACGTTTCATACTTGATTAAATTTGAGTAGTGTACTCTGCAGAAGATTGCGCATATAAATAAGGGATTTATTTTAAGGCAATGATCCTGAAGGAGGAGTTTGTGAGGAATGTTTTAGAGGTGAAAAGAGTGTCTGTCTGGGTGATCAGTTTGAAGTTAGAGATTGAAGAGGTGATGTTGAATGTAGCGAGTGGTTATACTCCACAAGTAGGCTGTAAGAACGAGCACATCAGAGGAACAGCTCAGGTTGGTTGTTTTGGAGACAAAGTCAGAGAAGCCAGATTGAGATGGTTTGGACATGTGCAGAGAAGGGATAGTAGTTATATTGGTAGAAGGATGTTGGAGATGGAGCTGCCAGGCAAGAGGAAGGCCAAAGACAAGTTATATGGGTGTGCTGAAGGAGGACATGAAGGTAATTGGTGCAAGAGTAGAGGATACTGAGGACAGAGTTAGGTGGAAACAGATGATTTGCTGTGGCGACCCCTAAACTGGGAACAGCCGAAAGAAGAAGATTTTACAGCAATAACATACCTATAAAAACTTTTTTTTAAACTTGTTGAGCATTGGAGCAGCATCATTAGCGGATCCCCTGAAAAAGCCTTTGAAATATGGGTCAAACTTATCCAAAGCCTGAACCCCCGCACTCACACAGCTCTGCCCGCGCCCGCTCTCACACAAGAGATGAAAACAGATGTTCTCTTTCTTTCACACCGCTCGAGCGCTCAGCGCTGTGAAAGAAAGTGAATCTCGATCTGAAGCCCGCGCTCCCGCTTCTAAAATTTATCCGTCTATCTCCAAATTTAATAACGAAACAAGACAACGAATGGACGCCGCCAATAAAGATGGCCCGTCTATGGGGGAAAACATTGCAGCAGTTTGTATTGCTGTTCAAGCAGCTGCTTCTGTTCCTTCCGCATGTGTGCCTTTTCTCGCCCGCGAGTTCCACGGTGTTACACATCGCGGTCGAAGAGGGGTGATAGACACAATGAATTCTTCTTTATGTATTTTTAATTTAACAACACATATAAATCAAACACTTGATAGATGTTTAATTTGTGCACAAAATAATGTTACAAAACCGCAGGCAAAACACCAACAGTTGATAAAGCCAGAAAGCCCCTTCCAGCAATGGCAGGTTGATTTTACACATCTCCCTAAGAGGGGACCAAATAAATATTTATTGGTCTTTGTAGATGTATTTTCTAAATGGGTTGAAGCATTTCCCTGTAGAAGAGAGGATGCAAAAACAGTTATTTCATACTTGACGAAAGACATCATACCAAGGTATGGCATACCATGTGGCATAGATTCAGACAGAGGCCCCGCCTTTGCAGCAAAAGTAATGCAAGGGGTAGCAAAAGACCTAGGAATAAATTGGCACTTACACATCCCTTACCACCCTCAGTCATCAGGAGTAGTGGAGCGAACAAATCGCACCATAAAAGACAAATTGAGAAAAGCTATGCAAGAACAGGGGACCTCAAACTGGCCCGCATTGTTACCAATGGTGCTGGCTGACATGAGAATGTCCCCACACAAAGGACTCCAGGGGTTGTCGCCTTATGAAACAGTGATGGGTAGACCTTTTCCAGCCCCTTGGAGAGGAGGCAGCTTCGCTGTGGGGGATGGCTCGGGTGATGTTCATTTAAGAGAATATATGAATCAATTAATTGAGGTTCTGAACCATTATTGGCAAAAGATACATTCAGAGATGGCACCAATGTCTGAGGACAGTACACACCCGTTTAAAGTTGGAGATAAAGTTTTAATAAAGCAATTTCACAAATTAGGAGAAAATTTCTCTGAACCCAAATATAGTACTCCTACTGAGATTGTTGCCGTCACTAGAACAGCTGTATTAACTTCCTCCTTTTCACAATGGATTCATGCTTCTAGAGTAAAACAAGCCCCTGAAACAATGTGAATTATTATGGGTTACTATGAATATGCGCAATGAAAAGAGTTCCCATAATCTGTCTTGAGGTTTCTCTGTTCCTAGGGAACCCCCATCAGAGAACTCTGGTGGCCAAGCCAACAACCGCTTAACCTCCATTCTGAGCATTATTAAAAGAACTTGGCAACCTCACAATGATCTGGAAACTCTTCCTCTGCGGACTGGTTCTGAGACATTTCCTGATGGACTTCAACCACCAAGTAGTCTGTGGAAATCCACCACCTAAAGAACTTTTGACCAGATATCGACGCTGGAGTGAACATGGACATTTCGCCTGGACCAAAGAGCAAAGCACGAACCCTATAGAAGAAAATTTGTGGTATAAATATGCAAAAGTTTTGGCTAAATCATATAATGTTTCTAATTGCTATGTCTGTTCTGTTATGCCCCACTCAGCCCAACAGGTCACCTTATATGGGAAACATATGAGCGGGCCTAACGCCGCTTGTTTTGCTAGCATAGCCTCCTTAGGGTATGCCGATGAGTTTCTTCCACTTCTTCTTACAGGAACATTTGAGCAAACGATTGAAGATAGGGAGTTGAACAGAACAATGGATAATGTTGAATGTGATTCTAAATTTTGGGTTAAAATAGGCAGTAAAGCCCCAAAGGGAAAATTAGTAGGACACAAAATATTTATAAACCATAGTAAAATACACAGAGTTTGCTATAAACAAGTAAAGGGAAATATTTTCATGGGAGAAATTGATGAGAAAAATTGTGGTGTTACCAGTGTGGAGAGCCTTTCTGACCCTACATCATCTGACCTCTCCAACGGCACATATATTGTGGAGGGTGGCTGGTGGCTGTGTGGATACATGGCTTACCTTGCTCTGCCTGCTAACTGGACAGGTAGATGCGCCCCCATCCATGTAACGGATCATACTTTTATTGTCACAGCTAAGGCTGGGGACGAAGGCAAACCCAACCTTGAAGTTGGTCACCCTAAGTGGGTCCGAAGCAAAAGGAGTGTGCTCTCTTTTGAGCCACACGACCCAATCTGGGGGTCGAATGTTCCTGAAGAATTTAAAATCTGGACTACGGGAGGCAAGGTCACTCTGGCACTGGCACCACACATGGGAGTAGGGAAAATAATGCTCCAACTAGAGACCCTGACCTACAGATTTGGTTTGTTTTTAAATTGATAATCTCAGAACTATGGTAATGCAAAATAGAATGATTCTTGACTTACTGACTGCTTCCTCGGGAGGAGTCTGTGTACTGCTAAATACAACGTGTTGTACATTTATCCCAGATGACGTACATAGTGACAAAATGAAAAAAGCCCTTGATACATTGGTAGCCCTGAGGCAAGCTATGACTAAGGATTGGAAGAGTGACCAGGGCTGGGGATGGGAATGGTTGTTTCCTAATTTGTTTGGGTGGCTCTCACCCTTGTTATCAACATTTGTTCCCATAGCAATCATTCTCTTACTGCTTTGCTGCTGTGGTCCTACTCTTATGCAATGCTTGATGAACCGTGTGTACGCGACTATCGAAAGTATGACGGAGAGAAAAAATTTAAGAATTCCTTTAGAGTGAATGGTTTCTTAGGCTTTTCAAGCCCAAAAGAGGGGACTGTAAGAATAATAAGGAATTCTTATTTTATACTCTGTATTCTTGTGAAACTCTTTGTGCTTGTGTGTGACTGGAACATCCTGTGTTTTTATTACCCAAGCTGTCACAATCCATCTTCCCCTGGTATTCTCCTTCACACCATTTGCTGTTGGGGGTTTGGGGGTTTTAACTCTAACTGTGCTTGTATGTCCAGTTTACCCCTCCCTTTTGATAGTATATAAGGAGACTGAAATTCTGTGTTTCCAGAAGTCTTTGTCTGAATATACTCAAACAGCTTCTCCAAAGGCTAGGGGATCCGCTGGTGAAGTTGCTCAAATAAAAGAAATCCTACACCTGCCTTTCTCCCTTTATAAGTGGCACCTCACCTTCGGACTGGATCTCTCTGCTCACCAGTCCTGTTTGGTTGTGCCCTTATTGTTTTGTTATCTTTGTTTGAGCGCCAATCTTGGGTAGTCTAGGTATTTTGTGAGTTTAATTCATTAATATTTCTTTAAGTTCATTTATTGTTAATAAATTTAAGTTGTATTCTTCCCAAACCACGCTGTCCTCCATTTATTTGTCAGGACTTGAGCCAGTCATGACACTATCCACAGTTGGTTACTGGTTGACTTTATTTATTTATGTATTGAACTGGACAAGATTACAATCTTTTCCCCAAAAAAGAATACTATCAGGCTGCCCACTACATACTATCATGGTTGCCCACTACTGGACTACCCAGAAATACAATGCCCAACCACACAACCTATTATTTGAAGTAGATGAACAAAGGCAAACAATTATTCATGATACCATATTATTAGTACAATTATATCTATTAAAAATCTCATAAGAGTTATATATGCTTGCTGGTCTCTGAATACTTATTCCTGTCCCTGTCTTATTATCTACATCGCTTTGTTTCCACCCCACCACAAAGCCAGTAGGGTTCTGTTCTAAGGCAGAATAGCTGCCATCACATGCTCCAGCATGCTGCCGCACACTGTAGTGAATAATCTTAATATTTAACCTCAATATTTTAACATGTAAATTGGTTTAAGTGCAGTCAGAAAACATTTGTTTTTATCTTGGAAAAAAGAGTGAGAAACTAGTAGTAATAATAGTACTTGAACAAAAAATAATAGTTATTATTATTATGAGCTCTTCATATAATTAAAAAACTAATTAAACAAAATTGCACAAGTTAATGAGTATCACTGCAGTGTAAGTTGAAATATGGGTTGCAGTAACCCCATGACCCTAATTAGAAACAAACAGTGTAACACAATGTTTAATGACAAATACTCCCATTCTAAAGAATCTTTACGGTCAGTCTGCCACAAGATGGCAATCTTTCTACAAAAGGAAGGCTAGAAGGTTTTCTTTTATTTAAAGTTCTCTTGTAAATTAAGAATAGAAAAAAGCTGTAGAAATTAGTCTTCTCAATGACTAATTAATCTAACCCCTCTAGTTCTGTTTTTATGAGGGATGTATGGTTCAGTTATTATTAGTTTTTCTTGCTTTTGTTCTTATACCCCAACTCCTTGATGGATGCTTGAATTTATTTTTTTTTTGTCAATGAAAATAAAAGTTTTTTAAGCATCTGTAAAAATGTATACTTGCGTTCTACATTTGCTATATTTATTATATTTCTAGTTTATTTAATTTAGTTGTACACATTTTTTAAGCCCACGCTGAGTTTTGACTCCAAATTCAGACAGTCTTCACGGGATAGAACTAATGAACAGATCAGATAAAATTGCATTCAATCTGAAAAAAAAATGAAAGAGAGTTATATCCTTTTCAGAATATCTCAATCCCTCACTGTCCAACTGCAGTTTCTCAAAAGTGAAATAGACCCAGATCAGTTCATGGACACGCAGACTAATGTACACTAATGCTTTAATCAGGACTGCATATAAGAGAGACATTAGAAAAGCAGGATTGAGAAATACCAGTTTAAAACAGTGCCACCCAAGCACCTAACACGCCCTTGAACCACCTGACTCTTCCTGTTTAAACTAATTTGTGAAACCTCTTAAGGCAGTGAAATTGTGAGCGGAGCATACAAAAAAGTGGTTCTGGAAAAGGAACCGGGCAAGCTGCAAGAGGTCCAGTAAATAAAGAAAAAGTTAAAAAAATAAATAAAGAAAGAAACAGAAAGTTAGCTGGTGTGATCAGAGTTTTGCCAAATGTTGCAAAAAGTACATTCACTTATTAATGAGTCCAAACGGAAAGCCAGATGTTAGAAGTATGGCCATGCCAAAGACCTGCCCTTAAATATTTTCCATTCTTTCATTCTTTCTCTACTGAAGTCTTGTAAACAAAATGTTTTTTCTTCTCTAAAACAGTCACTTCTGTCTACTTAAAGGCCGTTTGAGGACCCAAAAGCACTTTGCTTAAACCTGCTGTGCACCCACATGCATTTAACAAAGAAAAATTCACACAAAATAACCTTACCTGCAGGATGATTATAAACATAATTCGCTGATGTCAAAGTATGTTTACACTTCTGGGCTTGGTAACATAATCTACTAGCATTATCTGATAAACCATAAAATGCATACAGTTTAATTGTTACAGCATTGTTCAAACATTAACTTTCAATATTTAAAAGGTGCTCTATGTGTAACATGAGGATTTAACTTGCTAAAGCAGTGGGCAGAGTCTACTCTTTTACATCTGAGTGTGCATTGACTGCTTGTTTAAAAAATATGTCATTTTAAACTATATACTTATAAAAAAAACATTAAAAAAAACAAGCCAGTTGGTGACTCTATATTTGAAACTCACAACAGTCACAATTGTGTACTCTGTTCTATAACTAACAAATTACTGAAGTATAAAGAAAAACTATTTATGTATGTCATAACATCTTGAATGCAATTGCTCATCAATTAGTTTAGCCTCCCCATAATCAATCCATAAATGAAATCCAAAATATTTAAACATTTTTTAAATCAACACCTTTTACGGCTTCTGACTGATTTTGGTGATTGTTGGGAAAGTCTTCTCAAGAGTATGCCAAAATTCCAACTATTAAAACAACCTAAAGTGTATGTTGTTTTTGTTACACATAAAATATTAACGTTGAAAAAATGTCTGCATAATGAGCTACAAACATGATATCAGTCTGGACATGACAACCATTTGGACTACAGAGAGCTTCCGAGCCGACCCTATAAATTGGACCTGCTGTACCTCTTCCCAGTCTTTAATCTGAAAAACATAAGATCATACGATAGCTGAAAATTGTGAAGATGTTCGTATTTAAAGCACCTCTAATCTCAGGATTCTAAAAGATGTCTTTGTTCAAAGTTTTCCATAGTATTCTTCATTGCCTAGGAAATTAAACATTTAAAAGGTAAATCTAAACTAGCAGATGTTTAGCAGTTAGGTCATTCTGCAGAAAGGAAACAGTTTGTCAGATAATGGCTGATGTTTCAGATCGTTCAGATGTGATGCTTCTGAAATATAAAGATGTTCATTGGTGTTATTTCTGAATGCTTGTAACCACTTGTAACACCACGCAAGCAGAAGGCTCCCTCTCCGGAATTCTAGATCTGATTACTTCACTTCCTGTTGGGAGGGTATTTAAGCCAAGCCCTCCCACACCTGCATTGCGAAGTATTGCCATCCTGAGTTGCATACCAACCGTTACCTCTCTGACTTACCTGCCTGTTACCTGAGACCTGTATTTTCTGGATCTGTGGATCACCCCTTTTGGATTCTGATTTCACTTAGTTTGCCTGTCGGACTGTTTTTTGGATTTTAACCCTTGCCTGCTTCCCGACTTTCCTGAACTGTGTTTGGGTTGTGTGTTTGGCTGCCACACGGCGCCGCCATTTTGAACTCCCCTGTTTTGTTCTCCTGAGTGTGTAAATAAACTTCGGCACATGGATTCTCCTATGCCTCCTGCCTCAGCGTCATTACACCACTGCAGTGAGTCAGAATGACCTTTTTAAAACATCTGTTACTTCATCGAGGGCAAGGCTGTTATGACTCATGTTTTTTAACATGCCAACTTTTTAAAGTTAGGTTTGCACATCAGGCAACCACATTCTGTATTCAAGTAAAAAGAAAACTGTATGATTTTTGAACACAGGATCATGGTTAGCACTGGAAGAACAGGTCAGTGTAAATTATGTTCCCAATCAGTCGGTCACTACGACTTATGTCGGTGATGACTATGGGAAGCTCCACTAGGGGCACTTTACTCATTCCACACTGTTTCAAAATGCCAATAAGCGAACTCGCTGATGGTCACGTGATCACGCCGTCCCACATAAACCAGACACAAGCTCGCACCTGTAAGGGTCAACGAGTGCATGTCTACGGCGCCTAGTGGAGTCGAGCAGGGTCCCCGGTGCATCCACTATCCACCACAGTGAGTTATCGGATGATGTGCTGCCTGCATCTTCTGAGGACTACTGTGTGCCTGATGATGAGATCTCCACTGCTGAATCGGAGAGAGACAGCGCATCTCCCGAAGGAGAGTACATCGCTCTCCCCCTCTGGGGTGACGGCAAAATGTGCTGCGGAGGAGATGGCCAAGTTGCTTACCCGGGTTGCCAGAGAAATTGGGTTGCAGGTGGCTCTGCCCCGGCACCTGAGATGTCCAGGCTGGACGCGTGGTTTGTGGGGTCACAAAATGATACCTGCAGCCCCCTCCTATCCCGTTCTTCCTGGAAGTGCATCGGGAACTGACCCAAACTTGGAAGGCACCTCTGAAAGTGAGGTTGGTCAGTCTCCCCTCTCTCACTCCCCTTGACGGCGCCGTAGCGAGGGGGTATGAAGCGATTTCCCCAGGTAGAGCAGGCACTGGCAGTGCACCTATGCCCGGGTAACCCTGCCGCCTGGTGTGAACAGCCGAGGCCTTCAAGGGCTTATGGTGCTGCATGTCAAGCAGCCGTTGCCCTGCATGCCATGGCAGCCTTTCAGGTGTTCCAAGCCAAGGCCCTGAAAGAGATGGAGGAGGGGAGTTGTTGCCCAGGTCTTACAGCGTATCTGAGGGCGGCTACTGACTTTACGCTCAAGGCAACAAAAGTTGCTGCTAGCTTGCTCGGCCACACAATGTCAACGCTAGTAGTCCACAGCCACCACGGGTCAGGAAGGGTCTCCACGATCAGGAAGCAGAAAGAGGGTCTGGGAGAATTCATGACGCAGCGTAGAAAGAGACGAGGCAGGTCCCCTTCTAAGTCAGTGCCTCCACCGCCTGCTCGACGCCAGAGAAAACCTCCTCAGTCCTCCAGGTCGAAGATGTCGACCAAGAGCGCCGACAAGGAGTCAACGGAGGAGCAGTCCTGTCCAGGGACCCCCCCAACATCAGGGGGAAGAGGGTACATTGGAAGCGGGCCTAGGAATGGCCACCCAGGGAGTCCAGCTGCTGCGCTGGCCTTGCCACCAGCAACGCCCCCCCTTGGAGGGAGGGGGTGCCACCACCTTCAAGCAGCGAACCCACAGGTCACATCTCAGTTTTTAATTAAATATGCGAAACTTGAACTCCCTGGGTTATGTGTGCAGCCAGCAGGCTTTGCATTGCAGATCCGAATGCAGTTCTAATCTCGGAGTCACATTTAAGGGCATAGCGTCTGATTCAGAGAAGTCCAGATAGTTCTCAGCTTATGTGTCGCAGTCAGCCTTGAATGCGACATCCTCAGCTGGAATCGGATGCTTCTCTGAGGTCGAGCCTGGACGCCCAGATAGGTCTCCAACTAGGTTCCCTTCGGACCCCACTGCAAAGTCCACTAGTTTGGAAACTATTGGCGAAGTGCATATGACGCCATTAGTGGCTCCTGATGGGAGCTTCCCAATATTTCCCCTTGGCTTATCTTCTTCTTCTTCTTTCGGCTGCTCCCAATTTAGGGGTCGCCACAGCAAATCATCTGTTTCCACCTAACTCTGGCCTCAGTATCCTCTACTCTTGCACCAATTACCTTCATGTCCTCCTTCAGCACACCCATATAACTTGTCTTTGGCCTTCCTCTTGCTCTCTTGCCTGGCAGCTCCATCTCCAACATCCTTCTACCAATATAACGACTTTCCCTTCTCTGCACATGTCCAAACCATCTCAATCTGGCTTCTCGGACTTTGCCTCCAAAACAACCAACCTGAGCTGTTCCTCTGATGTGCTCGTTCCTAATCTTGTCCGTCCTTGTCACTCCTAAACTGAACCTCAACATCCTCATCTCTGCTACTTCCATCTCTGCCTCGTGTCTCTTCCTCACTGCTACAGTCTCTAACCCATACATCATAGCTGGTCTCACTACTGTTCTGTACACCTTTCCTTTGATTCTTGCTGACACTCTTCTGTCACACAACACCCCTGACACTTTTCTCCACCCACTCCAACCTGCCTGCACTCGCCTCTTCACCTCTTTTCCACACTCCCCGTCGCACTGGACTGTTGACCCCAAATACCTAAACTCCTCCACCTTCTTGACCTCAGCCCCCTGTAACCTCACTGTTCTACTTCCCTCCCTCTCGTTCAAACACATGTATTCTGTCTTACTACGACTGACTTTCATTCCTCTTCTTTCTAGAGCAGACCTCCAACTTTCCAGGTGTCACCTTCCCTCGTGTCTAACCTGGCATACAACTCATCATATGCCTTCTGTTTGGCCTTTGCCACCTCTCTCTTCACCCTGCGCTGTGATTCCTTGTACTCCTGTCTACTTTCTTCAGTCCTTTCGATGTCCCACTTCTTTTTAGCTAGCCGCTTCCTCTGGATGATGTCCTGTACTTCCTCATTCCACCACCATGTTTCCTTATCTTCTTTCCGTCTTCCTGCTGACACACCTAGCAACTTCCTACCTGTCTCCCTGATCACTTCTGCTGTAGTTTCCCAGTCCTCTGGAAGCTCTTCCTGGCCACCCAAAGCCTGTCTCAGCTTCTGTCTGAATTCCTCACAACCGTCTTCCTTTTTCAACTTCCACCACTTGGTCTTCTTTTCCATCTTTCCTCCCCTCTTCTTCCTGACCACCAGAAACATCACCATCCGATGCTGTCTGGCTACACTCTCTCCTACCACTACTTTGCAGTCAGTGATCTCTCACAGATTGGCTCGTCTACTTAGGATGTAGTCCACCTGCGTACTCCTACCACCACTCTTGTAGGTAACTCTATGTTCCTCCCTCTTCTGGAAATAAGTGTTAACTACAGCCATTTCCATCCTCTTGGCAAAGTCCACCACCATCTGTCCTTCTGGGTTCCTTTCCTTAACACCAAACCTGCCCATCACTTCCTCACCACCTCTGTTGCCATCACCCACATGACCGTTGAAGTCTCCTCCCACCACTACTCTCTCCCTTCTGGGAATACTCTCCGTCACCTCATCTAACTCACTCCAGAATCTTTCCTTTTCTTCCAGCTTACAGCCTACTTGTGGAGCATAACCACTCACTACATTCAACAACACCCCTTCAATCTCTAACTTCAAACTGATCATTCTGTCAGACACTCTTTTCACCTCTAAAACATTCCTCACAAACTCCTCCTTTAGGATCACTCCTACCCCATTTCTCTTCCTATCCTCACCATAGTAAAACAGTTTGTATCCCCCTCCAATACTATGCGCTTTGCTACCCTTCCACCTGGTCTCCTGCACACACAAAATATCTACCTTCCTTCTCTCCATCATGTCCGCCAGCTCTCTACCTTTCCCGGTCATTGTACCAACGTTGAGAGTCCCTATTCTCAGACCTATACTCTTGCCTTTCCTCTTCTCTCGCTGCCTACGAATCCTTCTCCCTCCTCTCCATCTTTGGCTTATACGCACCCCTCGTATAAGTCTCGTAGGCAAGCCACCCAGGTTAAACTCATAATCTCTGTCTCAGCCACAGAGGCCCCGGTTCTGCAAAAGTGCAATCGAGCCGGTCGCTCCTGCTGACTGGGAAAGACTTCGGCCCATATTTTCTAGTTTCCAAGCGCACAGGCAGGTTGTGTCCAATCCTCGACCTGCGTCGTCTCAAAGCTCATCTTCTAAGACTTCCGTTCAGGATACTATCCCATAGATGCACGGTCCACTCAGTCCGTCCAGGGGATTGGTTCGCTACAATATATCTGAAGGATGCATATTTTCACGTGAGTATACTCCCTTAGCACAGACCCTTTCTTCGGTTTTGCCTCGAAGGACGAGTGCATCAGTACTGCATCCTCCCCTTTGGCTTGTCTCTGTCCCCTCGCACCTTCACAAAGGTGATCAAGGCCACTTTAGTATCCAGTTTAGTAAAACTGGAAGGGGTTCGAAACCTGGCTTACTTGGATGACTGACTCATACTGACCCAGACTCAGTCCCAGTTTATTCGTCACAGAAACATGGTCTTATACCACCTTAGCCTTCTGGGGCAGCGGATCAACTCAGAAAAGAGCCGTCTAACCCCTGGCCTGAGCATATCTTTTCTGGGAATGGAGCTAATCTTGTTGATCATGCGAGCGCGCCCTGAGCCTGCTGAAGGCAGCACACAGAGTCTGCATAAGATTAGTGGTCCCTCTAAAGAACTTCCAGAGGCTCCTGGGGCATATGGCTTCCGCAGCAGTGATTATTTTGCTCGGCTTATTACATATGAGACCACTCCAGCTTTGGCTCAAGTTCTGAGTTCGGTCGCGAGCATGGCGTCCAGGACAACTGATGTTGAACGTGACACCTCGTTGTTCAGTTCCTTCGTGCCGGTGTCCCCCTGGGAGGACCTGCAAGGCACGTAGTAGTAACTTCCGCCGCTTCAAGGACTGGGTGGGATACTGTATGCTGGAAGCACAAAGTCTCAGGGTTTTGGACTGAGAAACACGCTTCCTAAAGCATAAATCACCTAGAGCTAAGTGCAGTGTTCCTAGCAGTAAAGAACTTCAGGACAATGCTGCAGGGACATCACGTGTTGATCAGGACAGACAACACGGCGGCGGTTGCATATATCAATCGACAAGGAGGGATACGCTTACCCCGTTTTTCGGATGTTACCCGCAGACTGCCCTTCTGGAGTCAGCATTGGGGTCTGTCCCTAGTTGCAGTCCATACCCCCTGCAGGTTGAATCAGACAGCGAATGCACTGTCTTGATGGAAACCACGGTCAGGAGAATGACGACTCCATCCCCTGGCAGTCCAGTAGATCTGGGAACGCTTTGGTATAGCAGAGGTAGACTTGTTCGCATGCCTAGAGAATACTCTAGGCTGTTCTACGCTCTGTCCCAGGCTCCTCTTGGGATAGATGCGCTGGCGCATTGTTGGACCAGTAAGAAACACCTATATGTGTTTTTTCCCAGTTAGCCTCCTTGCATTCCTCCTGTGCAAGATCAGGGAGGATCAGGGAGGTCAATGCAGAGGTCCGAGTCGTGGCACCTTATTGGCCCAACCGACCTTGGTTTGTAGAACTCTGCTCCCTCGTGACAGTCCCTCCTTGACCAGTTGCCCTGCGGTTTTGTCTATCTTGCCTCGTTGAACTCATGCCAACCTTCCTTCAAGAGGGTCTGGATCAAGGATTGTCTCCATACTCCCTGAAGGTTTACATCACCGCATATTCTGCCTATCACCTTCCAGTTGAAGGCAACATGTTGGGACGACACGAGTTAATGGTCAGATTCCTCAGAGGGGCCAGACCATCTAGGTTGTCCTTAGTTCCCTCCTGGGACCTTTGCATTGTCCTTAGAGGACTTCAAGGTCCTCTATTCGAGCCGCTTGAATAAGTAGAGCTTAAATTTCTGTCAATTAAGACAGTGCTCCTGGTCACGTTAGCCTCAATTAAGAGGGTGGGGGATCTGCAGGCACTCGCTGTCAATGAGACCTGCTTAAAGTTCGGACCTGGTGATACTCATGTTATTCTGAAACCCATGCCTGGATATGTGCCCAAGGTTCCTACCATCCTCTTTAAAACTCAGGTAGTGAACCTCCAAGCTCTGCCCAGAGAGGAGGCAGCATCATTCCTTGGTTCCAATTGCCCAGTTCGAGCACTGAGGATCTATGTAGAAAGGATCAATAACCTCCGAAGTTCTGATCAGCTCTTTGTATGCTTTGGAGGATAGCAGACGATAGGGAAGACTGTCTTCAAACAGAGGTTGGCCCACTGGCTAGTTGGACCACATACACAGCGTCCGATGTCCACTGCCCCCTGAAGTTGAGAGCCCACTCTGTCAGGGGTGTCGCAGCCTCCTGGGTGTTGGCAAGGGGGACTCCGCTGGCAGAGATCTGCAAGGCTGTGGGTTGGTCGACACCTAACACCTTCGCCAGGTATTATAACCTGAGTGTTGAATCCGTCTCTTCAGCCATGCTAAGTGGTGGTAGCATTGTCTGAGATGTACGAAGGGTTGTCCTGCTTGGGTCGCACCATTCTTAGTGATACCTGCACTATTTTTGCCCTGGAGATAACCTCCAGCTTTTTGGATTCTCTCGCCCCAATACACGTAGTAGAGTAAGTGGAGTATTCCTACATTCTTTCCACGTGTGTGCCCTCTATGGGGGATACCGTCTGAATCTTTTATAACCACGGGCATGGGAGGGCCGAGCAGTTCCCCGAAAGGCTAATTCTCGAAAACTATTGCTCTAGCTAGTTCAATCTTTGCTATCTTTCTTTTGAAAAACATTTCCCCAGTGGTTCAAGGCATATTTCTGTAGGTCCCTTAATGAAACCTTGCGTGTATTAAACTGCCGCAAGTTCTAAGTGGCGAGTACGGCCTTCACGCGTCTCCCTTCAGCTTTGGGATCAATGCTCCTTCTTCTGGTATGAGTCGATAAGAGAGAAAATTGCTTATTGTCCATTAAAAATTAAGTCTATACTTAAGGCCAGGGTGGAGGAGGGCCCATTCGGTGCTGGACTACTAATGGGCTTACCTGGCCATCAGCCGATGCAGAAAGACCAAAGTTGTGGTGTTTTGCAAGGTGTTCCCATAGTCGTCACCAACATAAGTCGTAGTAACTGACTGATGAGGAATGTAATGGTTACTTTCGTAACCCCTGTTCCCTGAATAGGGAACGGAGACTTATGTCCCCCAGCCACAACCGTAAAGTCGTGAGTACGGGTCCAGTGTCACAACAGAAAGTGTGTCACGCTCGCGTCCGGTTTATGCGGAACGGCGGATCACGTGACCTTCAGCATGTTCGCTGATTGGCATTTTGAAATTGTATGGAATGAGTAGAGCACCCCTAGCGGAGCTTCCCATAGTCATCACCGACATAAGTCTCCGTTCCCTAATAACCTGTAACCATTATGTTTCAACGAGAGTGAGATTATTTGCACAGGGAGACAACAGCTGCTTGTATGCATCCTGCTGTTATTGTGGACTACTATATATATTTCAATGCATTTTATCCTGTTACACTGAAATCCTTTCGTTGTTATTGCTAACTTGTGCTCCTAATCCTAGTAGAGTTATCCAAAAATAGAAGTGAAGACTGAAAAGTTCAGACCTGCAGGGATTTGTTGTGTTAACCATTCATAAAACTTGTTTGACATATAAGTGTCACAAAAAATATTAAATCAACCTATATAATTTTTATCTCCCCTCATCTGTTCAACAGTTATCTCCCCTCATCTGAACAAGCCTGATTTTGATACTTTTAGAAAAACAGACTACATTAGAAGATAATGGTATCTATCCTTTAATAACATAGAATTGTTTTAAATATCTATCTATTGTTTATTTTTAAGTCAGTTAATAACTTTGCTGTTATTTAAACACAATTCTGACAGTTAAAGTCATGCAATTCTTTGTAGGAGCCCTGCAGTTGAATTAAAAAGAAAAAACAGTAGATGGTTTGATGTCTGGATGTTAATGTCGCACTGCTTTCTGGTAAAGACAACAACGATGTACATTAGATTCTTAAATATCTGAAAGTCCTCTCATATAGTTCCAAACTCACAGCATTCAGAGAAGACCTGAATTTGCGTGGTAAGCAAGTGATTCATATGTTAAGTCTATGGTTAGGAGCAATAAGTTTATGTGGAGAAGGCTGAGCGAGCAAGTACTACAGTGTGGTGGACATACTTTTCAAGGAAATTAAAATTGATCTAACTTTTACACCAATTTGCTGTCAATTCACAATCACAAGCACGCTTGAGTTTGCCTATGTGAGAGAATCCCTGAAACTAGCAATGGGGGCTGGCAGAGTTTATCTACAGAAAAGAAAATGAGTGGAGTGGTCATTTAGCTTTCATTCAGGATTCAGGTTGTACAATTTCTGATCTGAACACAGCTTTATGAACGTCAAAGTATATGAATCCTTCTTTTTAAAAGCTTTAATGAGTCAATGCTTGCCAGACTGGATGTGTTGACTTTGCATCACATCTGCTCATGCTCACAGCTTGTTGTTAATGGATATCAGAGAATATCATCAAATAAAATCGATGAATCTCATTATCAAAGATCTGCAACACCTGAATTTTATCATCAGTATTGAACGATTAGCGAATAGCAGCCATAAGGGATTAACTTATTAGGATCCCCAACATTCACCATCCGCTAACCTGGAAACTCTCCTGTGCATTCTTAATAGGCTTTGTTACTACACTACTTACTGGATACTTACCACTTCATTGCTCCTTTGCCGATGCTCCATTGTTGTGGGGGTGTTTGGATTGTTTTCTCGGTGTTCCTGTTTTCTTTGTCTCATCATCTGCTCTTCACGTGTCTGCTGTAAATTGTTAAGAAATTTGTTTAGGCTCCTTTACCCTTCATATTAAACTTCACGCATGCTAAATCCATGTTAAATACAGGTAATGGCTTGTATTCACCTTGTACATTTTGGCGGGTGATCCTGACACTGGACAGGCATGTGGCTTTCATTCGTGACACTTTCTCAGGCAACTTATTGCTGCATTATAGGTTTTCACATCAGTTTGTTTGGTGTAAAAATTAACATTCGGTTTTTATAACCACTTCCCCCTCGATACCATCCCCTCACCTTCTGCAAACCATCTCATCTACGACTACACCTGCGCTCACTCACATTGTCAACTTCTTGATCACTAGCAGCAATTGCCCTATCACTTTCAAGGTGGCCAGAATCACCCCGCTTCTCAAGAAACCTACACTCAACACGTCACTGGTGGAAAATTACAGTCCTGTCTCTTTGCTGCCCTACAAGGCAAAACTCATTGAGCGGGTCATCTTCAATCAACTCTCTACTTTCCTGACTCAGAACAAAAAGCTCGATGACAAACAATCAGGCTTCAAGAATGGACACTCAACTGAGACGGCTTTGTTGTCTGGAACGGAAGCGCTGGAGGTGCCAGGGCTAACTACAGATCATCTGTCCTCATCCTAATAGAGCTTTCTGCTGCGTTTTGACACAGTCAACCATCAGATTCTTCTCTCCACTCTCTCAGCGATTGGCATCACTGGAACTGTACTGATTGATTTGAATCCTATCTCACTGGTAGATCTTTCAGTGTCTGGTGGAGGGGTGAGGTCTCCAACACTCATAGACTACTCACCGGAGTTCCCCAGGGTTCAGTCTTTGGCCCCCTTCTCTTCTCCATCTACACCACCTCCCTGGGCCCTATCATTCTCAGACAAGGACTCTCTTACCACTGCTACGCTGATGACACTTAACTTTATCTGTCATTCCCCCCTGATGACCTATCATTAACCACCCACATAACTGACTGCCTGAACGACATCTCTACTTGGAAGTAGAACCATCACCTGCAGCTCAATATGGCCAAGACAGAACTTCTAGTAATCCTGGCCAATCCCTCTGTGCATTACCACCTCACCATCCAGATGGAATCCTCTGCAATCACCTCTTCCCCTTCAGTCAGGAATCTTGGATTGATTTTGGTTGAATAGCTGTTCTTCAAAGACCACATCACAAAGACAACTTGAGGGTGTAGATTTGCCCTGCACAACCTTCGAAAGATCAGGCCCTTCTTAACTGAGCATGCAACTCAACTCCTGGTTCAGGCTCTGGTCCTCTCATGTCTGGACTATTGCAACGCTCTCCTAGCAGGACACGGTTAACATGCTCAAACCTCTGCAGATGATCCAGAACTTTGCAGCTCATCTTGTCTTCAAGGAACCGAAGCGACCTCATGTTACACCCGTTTTCATCACTCTTTACTGGCTCCCCATTGCAGCTCTTGTTAAATTCAAATCACTGAATGTGCAGTACAAAACTATCTCCAAATCAGCCCCTGTTTGCCTTTATGATACACTCCTACATGTCCTCCAGATGCTTGCGCTCAGAGAAGGAACAGTGACTCATGGTTCCGTCCCACAAAGGCAGAAAATCTCTTAGCAGAACCTTGTCTTTCTCTGGCACTGGCTGGTGGAACAAACTCCCTGATCCAGTCAGGAAAGCAGTAACACTAACAGCTTTCAAAAAGCAACTGAACTCTTCTCCTCAGGTAACACCTACTATAAAAAAAAAAACTTTATTTTTTTCCTCTTCTGTCTTTTTTCCTCTGTCTTTATCTTCTTCCTTTATTTCCTTCCTGCTCTGGTTTATTGATCAGTTGATACAATTTCTATTATGAGTAAGCTGAGATAGACTTTGACGGTGTAACAAAAATTGCATATTGTCTCTACCCTAATGTATGTGTCGCTTTGGAAAAAAGCGTCTACCAAATGCATACATTTACTGTAAGTGTAATAACATGAGAAAGAAAACAAAGAAAAGTTACAACCAAGTGAATTTATACAGTTTAAACAGTGCGCCCCACAATTTACACACAGAAAACACTAATTACCGCAGTAGTCTAAGTGACAAACAATTAAACACACACAATGCATAAACTTCGAACTCGATCCTTAATTGACAAATATATTTACAATAGCCTCAGGCTAGAGTTAGGCAAAACTGAAGCCAGAAAAACAGGAACAGTCAGGATGCCACAAAACTCTAAAACATGGAACACCAGAAAAACACATGATGACTTTGTAAGCCTCGGAAAACAGAGAGCTTCTGGTTTGGTGGAGTTACAGAGTTCTTTTAAGATGAGGTAATAAATTGATGAGGAGGAAGGGCGACAATCAGGAACACTGATAGATGAACCAATAGTAGAGGGACAAGTTAGAGGGACAAGTCTTCTGAAATGGTTGGAGATGTGACAGGAAGTGATGTCCTTGAATGAGTAAACACTACTAAGTCATTTATGTACATATTTTTGCAATGGCATGACATGGCTTGATTTGGCTTCACCTAGACTCGCTATAATTTGCTATTTGTGTTTGTACTGACTTCCTGTATCAGTTCTGAGTGGGCTTGTTTAAAAAAGGTCACTCAAGATGCATTACTCCTCTATGCCAGTCTAGTTCTGTCAATGAGAGAAATACAAAAAGCTGATCATACACATGAGGGTGTAATGGACCACTGTTGCCAACTCGTCAGTAAAAAAAAAAAGAGTTGCTATAGGCTGGCCCAAAAGTTACTAAAAGTCGCTAGATGACTTCATCACCTAATTTGCATAATGCCACATAACATGTGTGACGTACATTCCCCGCTCCAATACCTTTTTATCAATGCAAACATAAAACTATTGCAGGTATATGTGTTTCATGTCATTAAATTAACACATATGGTGTTATAAAACAAACATGTTATGCTAAATAACATGATATAAAAATACAAACTATGAGAACGGAATGACGTTTTGCTGTTGCTTGAAAATGAAAGGTAAGCTCCGTGATTTTGGGAATGTTAATCATGTGATTAGGTCAATTTGGATTTCACAGTTTGTGTCAAGAAATTAATATCTAAAAAAATTATTTTTATAGTGTCAAAAGGTTGGGTTACTTTGTATAATATGTAATGACGATGGATGTTGTGTGTGGAAGGGAAACCTCACACAGGCTTCTATTCTTGTGCAAATTTGTAAACAAAACATTTTATTGTACTCATTTTTTGTAATAAAGACCCATGATCTTGAAACTTTGCACCGAGTAAAACGGGAATTGTGACGCTTGTTGAGTAGAGGAAACAATAGAACATGTAATACTTAAATGTAAAACATATGACATGGAAAGAAAAGAAATGATGAACGTGACTAGGGAAATACTAACAGAGCCCATAACAATTATCAAAATCCTAAAGGAAACAAAAACATATCAGGCAATCCTAAATAGATTAAGAATAGTTTTAGAATATAAAGTAATAATAATTAAGAAAGGGTAATTTTCCCTCCATCATATATAGTTCATACTATTTTCCATTTGGTGGCAGTATAGCACCATTAAGAAGAACTCGCTTTAAACAGCATATGAAGAAGAACCTTATGCCGGTGCCATGCCGGCCAGGAACATTGGCATAGGGAGCAGGTCAGGGGTGGGGGCAAAGACAGTGAGTGACAGAAAGGCACAGTACTGACATTGCAGCCGCATTCCTCCATCCAAAAAGCCCGTCAGCCAGAACAATGAAAGTCGGCAGGAATCAGAGAAAAAGTCTATAGATTTGTCGCTAATCACTTGGATACAAAAATGTCCCTAGACGGTCTGAAAAGTCACTAAATCTAGCATCAAAGTCACTAAGTTGGCTGTAATGGACACTGTTGAAGGATTCTTTATGCTGTGTAGGTGATGACCGCTACCACGCATGCAAGGCATTGTTTTAAAGACAGTAGGCATTAGGAGTGTGAGTAAAGTTTGCTACTTTCTTCTAACCAGTTAGAGAGTTTATTAACTAACCAATTAGTGATTATCAGCGTAAAACTGCACACATTTCTTTACAATAAGAAAAACGTACCAAACCACTTAGCCTGCTTTATGGAATCTTATCTCAATGGTTACAGAAAAGGTACTTTTACAGAGTAAAGAATGCAGTGGAAAAGGCATCCAAAAGCAGGTGAAGTCAAGTCGAACTGTTACAAAACAGCTTGCAGGAAGAGCAGCGAAAGGTTCTCACTCAAAAGAGATTATTAAACAAGAATCCTAAAAGGTCTAAATGTGATAAAATATATATTTGTATAAATATGTGAGGATAAGTAACATTAAAAAAACTTTTTTAGATTAAAATGTTAGTTTAATAAAAATAATATAAAATATGGGCAACAATAAGCTACACACACTCCCACATTTCCCAGTAATGACGAACATCAGCACCTAAGTGCATAATCACTAAGTAGATCTTGGCTGTGCAGTGTAGTTGAGTGAGAAGTACTGTCACGGATTGGCCAGGCTCTTCCTGCACTCAATCACAGCGAGTACCATCACCTGAGTTTTAATCACGCACAGCTGCATCCAATCCCCTGGGTCACTATAAAAGCACATACCTCACTTCACTCAGTGTCCGGGCTTGCTTACACGAAGTGGACTCTGAGTATACAGTCTCCTGGCTAACACTCACGAACTTGCATTCTTGAACTTACCGTGTCTCTGTTTACCTCTAGTTGTTCCTATCTCCCGTGTGTCCAGTCAGTGGGGTGTGCAATCCGTCTTCCCCATTGTGTCTCCTCCATTCTGCCAAGGAAATCCGTCTTCCCCGTTGTGTCTCTTCCATTCTGCCAAGGAAAGGACAGTTAATAATTTCTCATACATCCTCCCGTTCTGCTTACCTGTTTGTGTTCAACGTTGTCTAAATAAACTGTTACATCTTTTACTTACCCAGTCTGTCCGTCTGCTTCATAACAGAAGCCCGGACCTTGAGTTGACAACATGAGCACTCCCGATCACGTCCAAGAGCTGGTGGACACTTTGAAGAGGATCCTACTACCATCAGCGCCACTTCCCGAAGCACCTTCAGTCCCGAGCACTCCAGCATCATCATCTTCGTCGTCCACCACCTCTTCCAGTCCCATGGCACGACCAGCGCACTACTCAGGTGGGGCGGCGGAGTGCAATGGATTTCTTTTACAATGTTCCCTAGTATTCACCATCCAACCTGCTTTATATCCCACAGATCGCTCCAAAATCGCGTATATTATCTCCCTTCTATCTGGACCTGCTCTCTGGTGGGCTGAAACCATTTGGCAGAAAGTGGGGCCAGTAATGATTTTCATCCAATAATTCATGACGTATTTTAAAGAGGTATTTGGTTGTTCAGATGGGGAAGTAGCAGCTGGAGAACAACTGTACCATCTGAAACAAGGTACTATGGCCACACAGGATTATGCCTTGTGCAGCAAGTGGATGGAATGAGCGATCTCTCCTCACCACGTACCGGCTCGGCTTAGAATCCAAGCTTAGGGTACAGCTTGCGGCACTGGATGACACTATGGGCTTAGAAGAATTCATTCAACTTTCTCTCCGTTGTTCTGAACGTCTGAAAAGCTACCAACTCTAGCCACTCTGTCTCAGTTACAACCACCGCACTTCATCGACTCCGGGTCAGCTGGGAACTTCATCTCACATGCCCTCTGTCGCCAACTTCAACTCAGCACCAAAGCCTCGGCGCACATCTACCAGGTACAACTCATAACCCGCAATATTCACTCACATCCATCGTAGATGTGAATCCATTCAACTCCAAGTAGGACTGCTGCATATGGAGAAAATCCAATTCTTGGTTCTGGAGGGCACCACCATCGACATCATCTTAGGGCACCCGTGGCTGGTGAAGCATGATCCCATCCTCTCTTGGGGCACAGGAGAGATCAAGAAATGGGGTGAAGGATGCACACCAGAATGTTTTCCCCGATATTCCTCTTCAGCCTCATAAGCCCCTCTGTCTGTCACGTCTGTCGAAAGTCCAGTCAAGAAACAGTCTGTTCATATTCCTGAAATGTACTACTCTTACAAGGATGTTTTTTGCCCCAAGAGATCTTCCCAGCTACCTCCACATCGGCCATGGGACTGCGCCATCGACCTAGTTCCAGATGCTCCGTTGCCCAAAGGGAGAATCTACCCGTTATCGCTTCCGGAGACTAAGGCCATGGAGGAGTATATTCAAGAGTGTGTGTATATATACATATACATAATATACACGAATATACATATTCGTGGGTGTGACCGTCAGCCTCTCGTCTGGATATCATCCACAGACCAACGGACATACAGAGAGGAAGATTCAGTAGGCGGGACGATTCCTTCGGACCTTCTGTCTACCATTCGAGTGTATCCTAGGGTTCCAACCTCCACTCTTTCCCTGAGATGGCGAACCATCTGATGTCCCCGCAGTAGATCACTGGTTTTGGGAGAGCGAGAGAGTTTGGGACGAAGCTCATCACCATCTTCAGAGGGCAGTCCGCAGAGATAAGGAGGTGTCGGATAGAAGAAGGATTGCTGGTCCCACCTATCATCCAGGGCAGAAGATTTGGCTCTCCACAAGAGACATCCGCCTACTACTGCCTTCCAGGAAGCTCAGTCCCCGGTTTGTTGGTCCCTTCACCATCTTGAAAAAGGTCAATCCCATCACCTACAAACTAGAACTCCCTCCACAGTACAGAATCCACCCCACGTTTCATGTCTCACTCCTAAAACCCTATCTCGACCCTCTGATTCCCTCCACAGAGCCTGGTCATGAAGAGGAACCTCTTTCCCCAGTGGTGTTAAAAGAAGGCTCCATCTACAGTCAAGGACATTCTGCGGTCCCGGTGTCATGGTGGTCAGTTAGAATACCTAGTGGACTGGGAGGGATATGGACCAGATCCCTCACTCTAGGAAGAATTCCACTCCACTCACCCCGAGTTCCCGGCACCTCGTGGACGAGGTAGACCACCACGGCGTCGAAGTCTTAGGCCCTAAGGAGCGGGCCCTGGGGAGGGGGGTAATGTCATGGATTGGTCAGGCTCTTCCTGCACTCAATCGCAGCTAGCACCATCACCTGAGTTTTAATCACGCACAGCTGCATCCAATCCCCTAGCTCACTATAAAAGCACACACCTCACTTCACTCAGTGTCCGGGCTCGTTTATACGAAGCGGACTCTGAGTGTACACTCTCCTGGCTAACACTCACAAACTTGCATTCTCGTTCTTACCGTGTCTCTGTTTACCTCTATTTGTTCCTATCTCCCGTGTGTCCAGTCAGTGGGGGGTGTAATCCGTCTTCCCCGTTGTGTCTCCTCCATTCTGCCAAGGAAATCCATCTTCCCCGTTGTGTCTCCTCCATTCTGCCAAGGAAAAGGACAGTTAACCATCCATCTCATACATCCTCCTGTTTTGCTCACCTGTTTGTGTTCAGCGTTGTCTAAATAAACTGTTACATCTTTTACTTACCCAGGCTGTCCGTCTGCTTCATAACAAGTACTGTGCTTCATAAACAATTAATTATGTTTCTGGAAAACCTAACATCAAAACTATTTAGTAATAGAGGAGATTTGAATAGTAGTCACAGATAAAGAGCCACAAAACACCTTTGTTTCCACATTTCAGAGCTTTTTTTCAGAAAAAGAGTTTGCCCAGATCTGAATTAATGAGAGGATGAGGTGAAGCAAGAGAGTGGTTTGATAAATAAATGGTCTTCTTTAAGCTTGTCACACTCAGTTCATTACAATCATGTTATCAGTAAAACACTGCTATAGTATATTTCTTACACTAGCTTAGATCAAGTGAGTGGTTTCTGTAAATAAAAGGACACGTTTTAAGACTCTCCACAAAACTAGCACTTGTTCAATGCATTTATGAAAAGCTCTCTGATTAAGAAGCATAACTGTAACTCCCTCTCTATCCAGATAATCACATAATCCTGTCAATATGATGTGAACAACATGTCCTCAAGTAAAAAGAGCTCTGTTACACAATGTTCCGTGCATGGCATTTTTGGCCCTGGACTACACTTTGAAGCTGGACACATTTTTTTATTTCCATTATGAAGTTTTTTATTTTTCAATGTATCTATCTGTCTTCCTGTCAATGCAGTTAATACATCGTCTTAAAGATAAGCCATCTGGGGCCTTTTTCTAGAAATATCTCAAGAAGTTATCTGTTTTTTGTGACCCTTTAAACAAGCTAGAGCAGATCTATATTAGAGAACTTATCAGAAGAGTATGTGTATATTTGAGCACTGCATCTTTTGGAGGAAAAAGTAAACACTGCAAGTAATCGCCTTACTGCCAAACCATCTAACTCAACGCTGATATTTCTCTTAGTTGAGCTGAGATCTCTTTGGACCTCAGATCCAGCATCCCTCATCTTGCTGGAGCAAAGGTCAGCTAAACAGATAAACTAAAAAAGCCTTCAAATTTAAACCCTTCTCAAAGTAAGACGTGATTCCAAAGCATGGTTTAAAGAGTTGAAAAGGATACCTCTCTCTGCACAATGATGAATAGCTATAGGTTTTATAGACTGACAAAGTGTTCAGATTAAGCATGGAGTTTTTGCGTGTTTAGCGAGTCAATGGCTTGGCATGATAGGAAATCGACCCAGTGAAGGCTTAGTGATAATAATGAGTATTGTCGGATGAATAGTGGGGTGAAGAGCATGGGCATTGTCATATTCGTACAGGAAGTTACTTTTTATTTTTATTTTTTTACTTTTCGCCTGTTTGGGGGTGCACAAACCAATCAGAAAATCAGCAATGGTGATGGGCAGGGTTCATCTACAGGAAAAATTTCCGAGTAGAGCATTCATCTCGGGTTCATTCAGGAATTTTACGTGTTTTCCAATAACTGGTCCGAACACAACTTGTCACTGTTTTTGTGCTTTGACACTAAACACCAAACTAGTTATATAACTAAAAGGTAAATTATTGGAGACTTTTTAATAACAGAGTAATTCAAGCTCAAGCGGGATATTTTCATTAGTATAAACCTAATTTTGGTTCCAAATTTTCAGAATACTTCTTCAAAAATGATTTAATTTGCCTGCGATTGCTAGCTTTTTTTTAACAGATTTCATAATTTGAGCTTGCTAAAATGAGTCACTGGAATCTTTCAGAAGAAAGCAGGCTGTTGTTACAGTTATGCAACCCAGCTTGAGCACAAATCTCGTATCCAGAGCCCTCCAGAAATCAACTAATAGCCAAACACCGCTGAGGAGATGAAATGTAATGTATACATGAAACCTCATCAGTGAAGGAGCACTAGGGCAGTCCTTTCAGATTCATTGATAGAGAAAAGCAATGTACAACCCATATAGTTCTATCTGAATAACTCACAATTGTTGTCTGCTGAAATCCCTACCTTGCAACATTTACTCTGAAAACTAAACCTGAAAGCCATATTAAAAGTACAAACTTTCTACTTATTGTAAATATTCATTACACTTGACTTGGCACCGAAGATACATGATGAAGATACAGAGTACAAAAGACATTCCACATTGATTTATTTTATAGTTTTTACTCGTATGCACAGAGGTTGCGAACATCCCTCCCTTTTCTATTCTAAAAGTAGATTTGTGAGTTTTTCTCCTTTTAGTCAAATTCCCAAGATAACTCTGCTAGGGTTTTTGGCCCTAGGCGGTTCAAATGATGGCAAATGCTGGTTTCTACAACTCTAAGCTTACAGCACCTTAAAAGGAGATGAGCTGAGAGCTTTCCCTTCAAGCTCTGAGTTATAGATGACAAAGGTTAATGGTGCAGGGAACACAAATCATGTTTGGAGACAAATACCTTTCAAAAGAGTGGATTCATTTTCAAAGTTTGCATTGCAAATAGAACACTAGATATGTATAACTTGCAAAACAACTTCAGATGTGTAATTTGTTTGGGTTATTTAGTCAAGACAGATAAAGAAAACAAAACTAGTTTATTTCTAGTTGTTTGGTTTCTGCAAGGCTAATTTTTTCCCAGACCTGCACACCGAGCTGTCCAGGTCATGGAATCACCCCTACTCGGCCCGCCTCTTTTCCCCGACTGTTCATTACTGTGCGAACATCCAGGGGTTGCAGGAGCGCGGCTACGGACTGATTTCAAAGGTGGAGCAGACACTTGCACGCAATCTCACCTGGGACGGCATCGTTCCTGAAGGCCCCGGCGCTCCCCACCAGGCTGCTCAGAGCCACCTCGGCCTTGGTGGGGAAGGTTTATTCAACAGCTGGGCAGGCTGGCGGTTGCCTGCACACCATGGCGGTGTTGCAGGCTTACCAGGCCGTGCTCCTGAGGGACCTCGGCCTGGGATATGCGCCTGTGGTGTCTGAGGAAGTTGACCGATCTCGCCCTCCGCGCCACTAAGGAGACTGCTCGCGCGTTGGGGAGGTCAATGGCTGCCATGGTGGTCGTGGATCGCCACCTATGGCTGACATTGTCCAAACTAAATGAAAAGGACAGGTCATTCCTCCTCGACCCCCCAGTGATTACCTCGGGCCTGTTTGGCAACGCTGTCTCGGCAGTAGTCAGCAGGTTCCATGAGGCTCGGACGCGACCTTCCAGAGGTTTCTCCCCCGCCGCCGACGCCCTGGGAGTTCTGCTGGGCGGGAGCAGACCCCGAAGGCTGCCGCTTCTGGGCACAGGGGGGCCCAGAAGCAGAGTGTCACTGCCCGTGCCCCTCCCGAGGGACGGCGACACAAAGCCCAGCCCAAGGAAGTGACGGATCTGAGGACCGTCATTTTTTGCAAGCGAGCTGAGGCAAAGTACTCCTGATGGGCTGGGAGAGTCTTGGAGCGACGCACGCCATGGACGGCTATCCTCCTCCGGCGACCCCCCAACACTTATTCCGCTTACCCTGCTTCTCTCTGTGTTTCAGGGAGCGTGTATTTTGCCCCTGCGTCCACCCAGGCTCTCGGTGGCTGGGGCTATAGAGCTTCCATGGAACCCCGTATCAGGAGCCACCAACCGCCAGTTACCAGAGGCCGGCCTCGAGAGGTTGGCTCCCCTGAGCTGCTATGTGGAGGCTTGCTCCAGCATCTCCCAGTGGGTCTTGCGAGTTGTGAAACTGGGTTACAGGATCCAGTTCCGATTCAGGGCCCCCCGGTTCGCCAGGATTCTGCCTAATATTGTGGAACCCTCGCAAGCTCTAGTCATGGACCAGGAAGTAGCCACACTGCTCCGCAAAGGGGCCATCAAGATGGTTCCTCTGCACAACCGGAACTCTGGGTTTTACAGTTGCTACTTCCTGGTTCCAAAGAAGGACAGGGGCCTGCGCCCCATTCTCGACCTAAGGCTCTTGAACCGTCGCATCATGACGTTGCCATTCAAGATGCTTACCTTAAAGCAGGTCGTGGCGCAGATCAAGTACGGCGACTGGTTTGTCTCCATCGACCTTAAAGACGCCTACTTTCACGTCCCCATTTGTCCTTCTCACAGGAAGTTTCTTCAGTTCGCCGTAGGGGGTGTGGCTTATCAGTACCGAGTACTTCCTTTCGGCCTTTCGCTCTCGCCCAGGACCTTCACCAAGTGTGTGGACGCGGCCCTGGCCCCATTGAGGCTTCAAGGTATCCGCATTCTCAATTACATCGACGATTGGTTGGTGTTGGCTCGCTCAGAGCCGGAGGCAGTTCGGCATCGAGATGTTGTCCTCGCCCACATGAAGGTGCTGAACCCCCAAAAGAGTGTGCTGGTCCCTACCCAGAGGTCTACCTTTTTAGGTGTGGTGTGGGACTCCACCACTATGCGGGCGTGTCTGTCTCAGACCAGGATCTCTGTGATCCTACATTTGCCCAGGAGGGCCATTCACTGTCGGTTCGGCAGTTTCAACGACTGCTTGGCCATATGGCATCCGCGTCGACAATTTTTCCGCTTGGACTTCTCCATATGAGGCTCCTTCAGCGGTGGCTGAGGAGTGCAGGGTTCTCTCTCCGGGGCAACCCGCTCTGTCTCATCAGGATCACGAGTCGGGCCCTGCGTGCCCTTTCTCATTGGAGGGACCCTGTGTTCCTGTCCCAGGGACCCGTGTTGGGGGTGCCGTGACGCCAGATGACTATCACCATGGACGCGTCCCCTACGGGCTGGGGGGCAGTGCTCGGGAACCGCTCCACCCATGGTCGGTGGGACCGGCCCCATCTCTCATGGTACATCAACTGCCTGGAGTTGCTGGCTGTATTTCGTGCACTCCTGCACTTCCTGCCAAATATCAGGGGCCATCACGTGCTGGTACGCTCAGACAATATGTCCGTTGTGGCCTACATCAACCGACAGGGGGGACTGCGATCGCAACGGCTTTGCAGATTGGCCGGTCGTGTCCTCCTGTGAGCCCAAGGGAAGCTCTGCTCCCTTCGAGCATCTTACATTACGGGCTGGTTGAACGTGGAGGCAGATGTATTGTCGTGCCTGGGACCGACACCTGGGGAATGGCGTCTCCACCCGGAGATCGTGGAGTTGATCTGGGAGAGGTGTTACAGAGCTTATGTGGACCTTTTTGCGACTCGGGAGGCCTCGCATTGTCCCCTCTGGTTCTCTCTCATCCTCCCTCGCCTCTGGGGCTAGACGCCATGGCACAGGAGTGGCCGAGGCTTCCCCTGTGCGCTTTCCCCCCAGTAGCACTGCTTCCAGGAGTCCTGAATAGGGTACGTCTAGAGGGCCTATCTCTCCTCCTTATGGCCCCCCGGTGGCCAGGCAGGCCATGATTTGCGGACCTGTTAGCCCTCCTGGATGGCGTACCATGGGAGATCCCGACCAGGTGGGATCTTCTCTGTCAACACGGGGGGATGGTGGTCCATCCCTGTCCGAAGTTATGGAGGCTGTGTCTGTGGCCCCTGAGGGGGTGCAGCTCCTAGAGTCAGGCCTTTCGGCTGAGGTCGTTGAGACCCTTCTCCACTCCAGGGCTCCCTCTACGAGGAGATCTTACGCTGCGAGATGGCGACGGTTTTCGGCTTGGTGTGTTTCCCACACCCTGGATCCAGCTCGTTGCCCGGTGGGGTCAGTACTGGACTTTCTGCTGGCCCAGTTCGCCAAGGGGCTTTCGCCGTCTACCATTAAGGTATATGTATCGGCCATTTCGGCCTGCCACGCCCCAATTGATGGGCTTCCCTTGGGCAGGTCCCCCTTATATCTCGTTTTCTTCGCGGTGCCAGGCGGCTGAGGCCCCCGGTCCGTCCAAGAGTACCTGTATGGGACCTGGCTATCGTATTGGAGGCCCTGAAGAGGCCTCCATTCGAACCCTTGGGTGACGTGTCCTTGCGCTTTCTGTCTATTAAGACAGCATTTTTACTTGCCATCACTTTCCTTAAACGGGTAGGGGGCTTGCACACATTATCTGTGGCTCCCTCATGCCTTGAATTTTCCCCTGGGATGGTTAGCGTATCACTACACCCTAGACCGGCTATGTCCCGAAGGTGCCTTCCGTCGCCCCAGATACGAACAAAACACTTTAACCATTTCAGGATAAGTTCTTACAAACATCCGCTGCTGCTGTGGAAGTTCAGTCTCTAAGCCGATCAGTATTATATTGTGGCTCAATGACCATGCTACCTTCTAGTTAACTAGAACTAAATACAGATAAAAAGGAAGGCTATTTACTTCATCGCCAAAGTTTTGTTTCATAATCCAGCATTTAACATGGAGCGACAGCCCAGAAAGAGAGAGGACTGCTCCGCTTTGCCCAATCATAAAGCTCATGGTCTACGGAGGTCTGCGAAGCCTTGATGCGAATTTACAATTTTTGAGAGGCACACATCAGGCTTTGCAAAAGGGTAAGCCTCAAGGTCTGCATCAGCATGCAGACGACACAGTGGGCAATTCGTTTATTCAACATAGCTTGCTCTGGAGCAGGTTAGCCATGTGGAATAAGTAACCAGGGTAACAAAACTGGATTAAATTCTAGATTAACCCCAAAATCAAGGATTGGTGCAAACTAATCCTAAACTTGACTGGCTAATCAGTTAATCCGGCTTCATGGTGCTGGCCCAAGACTGTTGTGCACATTCTCTTGTTATTAATACTAGAGTGCCAGACCGGCAGAGGGAAATGCAAGTGAGCATGATAGTTTGAATTGTTTTGAGTAACGACGAGATCAAGTGGAAGTTTGATCAAAGTCAGATTCAGAGAGGTAAAGAGGTGCTTGTTCATGAAGAATTTTGAAGTTGTGAAACATGTGCAGTGTTGCTGGTTAAAGTTTTATTTTGTTATTTGTACGTCTCCTTCCTTCAAACCTTGGTTTCTTTGAGTGACAGAACATTTTCTTTATAATCCTTCAGTAGCTTCCTGATAAATCCTTTAATATGTCTAATAGACACTTTCAGTCACTAAACAAGCCTTAAGAGGAACAGAGAACTGCCGAAGGCTTCATCCATCAGAATACGCAGATATAAAGCCATCTTTACGTAAAAAGCTTTCCTGGGTTTTAATTCTACCACAAAGAACATTTAACAAGAACATTGAAGAGCGTGTGAATGAAGGCAATGAGTGATTGATGGGAGGGCGTAGGTCACAAAAAGAGTTCTTCTGCTGTCATGCTAGTGTTCACAGCCAAACCCAGAGGGAAAAGCAATGAAAGAATCTGTCTTTGGATGTTATGCAACCTGCGCATCCATCCATCCGGACACACCCACCACTCTCATGGGCTCAAATGAACTTCACAGTCCAGATGAACTCCTACCCTGCCAAATAAAATGTGCATTAAACACAATAAATCTCATGCTGTTTATCTCATACAGACTGTATAGCTTGAGAAAGGTGGAATTCTCTTGTTCAATACTATACACATACTAGCTCTTCCTTTATGATTCACTCCATTTGACAAAATAAAGATCTACTTTATGACAAGTGGAAAGATCATCATAATTAAGATCTCCTTACCAACTTATTTTAGGAATCATATCAATCATTTAGTTATATCATATCAATCACAATTAGTTAAAGAATTATCCGAGAGAGAGAGAGAGAGAGAGAGAGAGAATAGTCTTTTCTGTAAGATTAAATCATATCCACCTATTGTTGAACACCGGGGTTTCAGGAAACAACCAGTGCTTAGAGATGGCAGCACATGTTAAAACAAAAAAACAAATAGCTTTTAAACAGACTTAGCTGGAAATCTCTCACAAACTATGTTTAAAACTAGAATGACAATTTCGAATTCCTCCCTGTACATTCAGAAAATATGTACCAGTGATTTGCTCGCAGACACCCATCTAGCCACAAACTACTGTACAAACTAAGTCGATACATTTACACTCGTTCATAACTTCATAATAGCTTATCAGTACAGTAGAGACATAGTGACTGGATATTACTCCAACAAGCTGCTTTCCCATCACACATTAGTTTGTGAATGACAAAAATTTCAGTTCAGGATTACCTGCGTTGATATTTGTTCATAGTGGAACTGGTTAATTGGATTGGTTAAACTTCACATTTGAGCAAATTTGTGCTAGACAGTTGCTTTAGAGCAGTGCATCTCAATATCTTTCTGTCAACAAACCCCCCCCCCCCCCCCCCCCACGAAGAAGAAAACATCTCGCCACCTCAAAAGCTGGTCTTAGAACATCCAGCAGTTAATACATGTATGGTATCAATGAGGGACCCACGGAAAAATACACCTTGAACCACTGGGGAAAGGCGTGGGGAAGATAGCATAGATGGAACTAGCTAGAACAAAAGATTTCAAGAATTAGCCTTTCGGGGAACTGCTTGGCCCTCCCATGCCTGGGGTTATAAAAAATTCAGCCGGTAGTCCCTCATAGAGGACACACATGTGGACAGTATGTAGGAATACTCCGCTTTCTGTTCTATGCCTGTTGGGGCGAGAGGAGCTAAAAAGCTGGAGGGTATCTTCAGGGGCAAAAATAGTGCATATATCACAAAGGAATGGTGCAAGCCAAGCTGTGCACCCCTTCGTACAGTTAAAGGCTCTGTCCTCCTACATTCTCAGTGCTCAGAATGGGCAATTGGGACCAGGGGTTTGTGCGGCCTCCTCTCCAAACAGATCTTGGAGGTTAACAACTTGATTTTTGAAGGGGATGGTAGGAACCTTGGACACATATGCAGACCTGGGCTAATAATAACATGAGTGAAACCAGGCCGAACGGTAAGAATCTTGTTGACGGAGAGTGCCTGCAGATCCCCCACCCTCTAATCGAGGCTAATGGGAGCACTGCTTAGTTGACAGAACTTAAGCTCTACTGATTCAAGAGGCTCGAATGGCTGACCTTACAGGAAACAGAAGGTCTCTGTATGCTGTGTTCAGCAGGCTCAGGGCACAGCCAGGCAGGCCGCTGCTTCAGACGAGTCCTTCTGTGTTGATCTGAAGCCCCTTTGACTGAGGAGACAAGACCCTTTCTCTGTGACAAATCAACATAGACTGGGCCAGTATCAGCACACCAGGACTCGGACACCTTCCTGTATAACTACTAAGCCACCTCAATCACCTTGTGAAGGTGCGAGGCGACAGAGACAAGCCGAAGGGGAGGACACAGTACTGATACGCTTGACCATCGAGGCTAATTGAAGGGGTCTGTGTAGAGAGAGTATACTCGTGTGACGTACGCATCCTTCAGATCAGCTGTAGTGAACCAATTATCTGGACAGATTAATGAATCGTGCGTCTGGAGACATTGTCCTGAAGAAGTCTCAGGAGGTGAGTGTCCAGAAGAAGCAGGTTGAAGATTGGACGCAACCTGCCTGTGTGTCAGGGAACTAGAAAGTATGGGCTGTGACCATCTTTCCATGTCGGCAGGAGGGTCAAGCTCGATTGCACGATGCTCAAGGGGAATCGATCTGATGGCGAAGGGTGGCCTGTCCTCTGGCCTCAGTGCGTTGAGGAAGCGCTTCCGATCGTGTGGGAGCATCTCAGCCTGGGTCAACTAAATATGGCGGCTGTGGACTACTAATGTAGACAATGTGTGGCCAAGCGAGCTAGTTGCTACTTTCGTCGCCTTGGCCGCAAAGTCAGTAGTCGCACACAGGTCCTCCGTAAGACTTGGGCCACAACACTCCCCTACTACATATCTTTCAGGGCCTTAGCCTGGAACACATGAAAGGCTGCCATGGCATGCAATGCAGTGGCAGCTTGGCCTGCAGCAGTGTAAGCCCTCAGGGCCCATAATAAGATTAGCTGATGGTATGGAGGCCTCAGCTGTTCACGACAGGTGACAGGGTTACCCGGGCATAAGGGCAGCGCCTGCCCTATCTGGAGAATCGCTTTGTACCACCAAGCTACCACGTCGTCAATTGGCGCGAGAGAAGGGAGACTGACCAACCTCGCTTTAATAGGTGCCTTCCAAGTTTGGGTCAGTTCTCGATGCACTTCTGTGAAGAAGGGGATCGGAGGCGGCTGTAAGATATTATGCCGGCGCGACCCCACAAACCACGTGTCCAGCCTGGAGATTTCGAGTGCGAGGGAGCCACCTGTAACACCATTTCTCTGGCAGCCCAGGTAAGCAACTCGGTCATCTCCACTGCAGCACAATCTGCCATGAGCCCAAAGGAGGAGATTGATGTGCCATCTCATTCGGGAGATGTGCTGTCTCTCTTCGATGCAGCAGTGGAGATCACATCATCAACCACACAGGCGTCTTCAGAGGGTGCAAGCAGCGCTTAATCTGTTCACTCACTGTGGCAGATAGTGGATGTACCGGGGGAGTGGGAAGTGTGCGGGACCGGAGCTGGCGGCCGGCGATATACATTCGTTGACCTTTACGGGCGGGAGTTATAAGTACGCCAACCTCGTCCTAAGTGCTTTGCCAGACAGAACTATGCAGTCAACACAGCCATCAACTCACCAGATCTCTCCAAAATAGACTCAAGGAAATAATCCTATTAGTTTCTGTGGTTGTCTCTCACTGTGAGTCGCTAGCGTGTCTTCTTCTCGTTGTTCTTCTTTTTCACTTTTTCTTGTTGTGATGTTGATGTGTGTGTGTATCGAGTGCCATCTAGCTGCTTTTTTATGTCCCAGCAGTACTCTGAATATGACACCTAAAGAGCCAACTTTCAATCGTCGACAACACAATTTCGTCCTGCAGAAAAACCATGGCGAAATGACAGAGTAAACCTTTTTTCCTTGATCCAATAGCTTGACTTGAGAAGCATGAAGCTTTAGTCAAATTTGAATCTAGATGTTTGATTGCCTTAATGGCAGACTTTGTAAGCAAAGGGAATTTTACATGGAATGAATACAAAATAGTTATAAATACCATACCATTGTTTTTGTTGTTGGCAAACTAAACATACATACAACAAAGCTTTGTGTTTGCCTAAAAATGTGCCTATTTGTCTTTAAAAAGACAAACAGTGGCTTGTTGAGTCACACAAGTGCTGGCATGGCTCTGCTTCATCTCTTTCAGAACAGGATCTGGTTAGAGATGCATTGGCAGCTAGATAAATGAACTGAAAAGATAATTTAATCAAATTAAGCCATGACCTAAAATAATATAATTGTCTCGAGAATGAGAGGGACTTTCTTTGAAAATGTATTATCTCCATTAAACTGTTTAAATTATTAGTGACTATTTACATTCATAACAGCTTCCAGCAGGCAGTGTGCATGTTTCCAGTTACTGTTTTTATGTCAATCACTAGCACAGTGTTCACCATTCAGCAGGCAGTGTATGAGTTAAACTGCAGCTTTGGGTCAAAGAGCTGAAGTAATGTGATTCAGGATGGGTGGAGTGAGGCGGAGAGTAGGGGCTCCAATAAAACTGCAGCACACTGAAACCCTTGAAAAAAAACTCTACTCCAATGCTTTAAGACTTACGTAATTGTTTCCAGGGGCAGACTGATTTATATTTGACCCTAAAACTAGCAGTTTCTCTTCTTAGTTTGAACGTCATGGAGAAAGTTCATGAAACCACACAACATCCTCAGTGCTTGCTGCTAGCTTCATGAGAGAAAGAGATATTATGAAACACATCACTTCCTATTTAGTTTGTGGTTATGTTTCCTTTCATACAAAACTGTTAATGAACCAATTTACCAGATTTGCATATGAACTTTAATGCTGTCATCAGTCCTTGAAAGAACATAGACAATAATCCTCTATGAAACTGCCAAATGTGGTGAGGAAGATCAAGTGAAGAGAACAGATTCTAATTGGTAGAAGTGAAGCAGAGGATCATGTGCCTGGACAAGCCCTTGTTCACACATTCTTGAAATGTATCTTCAGTGTCTAATAGTTAAGACGCACTGACATGTTAGACTTAACACTGGCACAAAAGAAAAAAAGACTGCAGATTTGAAAGTGAGCGTCTTTTAGCTAACATCAGTGTTGTTTTAGTGCCTTTGTCAACCTTTTGTTCACCTTTTAGTTGAGGAGTTACACATTGAAAAACTAAATTCCAGTTTGAATATATGCCATACAGACAAATTAAAATAATTTATGGTGCTTTAAATTACTTGAAAAAATATATATAAATAGTTCAAAGTCAGTCCTACAGGACCACAGCCCTGCACAGATTAGCTTCCACAAACATGCATGCCTGATTATGCTACCTAAGCCCATTTTTGGTAATCTGAAGACAGATTAGCATACATAATATAAGAGGGGTTGCAGCTAAATTGTGCATGGCTCATTTGGAATAAATTTGGATGCCAATGTAGAAGAATTGTAACAGGGAAAAAAATGACTGGAAACCACAGGTAATTATAAAATGGCTCTGACATTAAAAACTGGCCCAAGCTCGGCATTTGTCTGGCAATACAGTTTGTGAGCCAACTCTGGCAGAGGTTGTGTCATTTTTAGTGTGGCATAGAAGACTCCGGTCAGAAATCTTCTATGCCTATATCTTCAGGGTCAATAGATAAAAAATATATAGGTACATAGGCCAAGCTAATAATGCAGAATATGAGACGCGTTTAAAATACATCTATTTTTTTTTAATCTTTTTTTTTCATTGAGCTACTTCTGTTAACCACCATGTAAAGTGGTTAACAGAAGAATAACATGAAGTGAAAAAGTAGAATTTGATCAATTTAACATTACATCTTCTCCAAGCTAGGGCCAAATAAGGGTGATTAGCTCTTCTGCAGAGTTGAAAGAGAGACATAAAAACTTACATTTATTAAAATTACTAAAATGACCAAACATTCTCATCTATAATTTAAAAAGAGTTTAGCATGGATGAAAGCTTAAGGCAAGCGTCGAGGAGACTGAAAATCAAAAGGATCCTCAACTGCTTTGAGGGAAGAAGAGTAGCCAGAAGAGGAGGGACCAATAATAGTGGGAAAGGACACAAGTACAATATCTTCCATCTACTGGAAGAGAATCTGAAAAGGAAACTGAAATGCAGACTTAAATGTGTCCAGAGTCTAACAAGAGAATAAGTAAATAAAACGGGCAATCAATAATATTCTCAGTTCCCATTCACATTATACTTTTGGTCTTGTTATGTTAGTGAGTAACTAAACAAACCTGTAACCCATCAACAGCAGCAATCAAAATATTGTTATCATGCTATTACTCTAAGTGTTTGTTTTGGGTTTTTAAATGTTAACATTGACTTCCAAAGATCATGCACAGTACTTTATAAATGTTACCATACCTTCTAAAAAGTGCTTGTATGATTTTTTTACACTAGCATATGAGCATGTGCAAGCGTTTAAATTGTGGTGCACTGCAGATGGGTTCATTTGTTTTTTTCAGGGCCCATCGGTCTTCCAGACCCCTCATATGATCTGAGGCCTGCAACCCAGAGATGAAGAGTGAGACTTTCCTTAATGACATCATCCCACATGCTTGTCCTAGTACTGCCTCTTATCACTTCCTTCTGATGTTTCCTAGGGAAAAGATTAACTGAGCCCAGGCCCTGCCTACATTTTTGTAGAGCTAGAATTTTTATTACAATACCTGTCAAACTTTAACAAAAACATTTTAATTGAAAAAAACTTAATCAGTGAATAAATGATACCACTTTTACATAAAATTACTGTAGATTTCTAAATAAACCACAAATTGTGAGAATTAATTCGAAATAAGGTCAACTTAATTAATTTACATATGTTGTAAAATTAGCAACTTTTTATTTGTTAAAAAAAAATCTAAACAAACTGCACCAAAAGGCATTAGTTGTAATTGAACAGGTTGTAACAGGAACATTTTGTCTCCTTTGTTTACTTTATCTGACATTTTGGTCAAATTCTGTGCATTTATTTATATGTGATACCACATCGGTCTATGTTACTACTTTTCTTCTCAAAGGTTTGAGTTTAGTCAAGGAAAAATGATAAACTCCGGTAAAGACAGAAATAAAAGCTTTGCAGAACATTCCTGAATGAAAGATACATTCTACTCACTGGCTTTTTTCATAGAGGAACACCACCTGCCACCATTGCTAGTTTTCAGGTTTACCTAAAGGGGCTACTCTAGGAAGCTCCTGACTGGCTGACAAAGCCGTGTTATTTTGAATAAGAAAAAAAAAATTGAAATCCCAAATGAATACATACTTCTAGGGCTGAAACGATTCCTCGAATAACTCGATTAGTCAAGGCAAAATCCTTTGCCTCAAAGCCTCTATTAATCCCTTTTATGCTGTGGTTTGTCTGAATGGAGCATTCTGATTGACTGGGAGGTGTTATCCGAGGCTTGTTTGTTCATTTCTTGTGTCCTTGCAAGACGTTAATCACAAACAGCCGTTCCCCATCAGTCGGTCACTACGAGTTATATTAGTGCTGACTATGGGCATTCCGCTAAGAGTGCTCTTCTCTTTCGCCATTTCCTATATGTCAATCAGCAGCCGAGCTGATGATCACTTGACCCCACATAAAGCAGGTGCAAACGTGACACTCTTCCTGTCTGCTCATTGGAACCAATACTCACAGACAAAAGCAACTGGTGAAAGAGTTCACATTGATTTTGTATTATAATCCCTTATTGGGGATCAAGAGATCTAGTGTTTATGGCGACCAGCACGTTTCTCCGGCTGTTCACAAAATGACTGAGTTGCTGACAGTTACATTTTGATGTTGTTTTTGCGAATCCTCAAAATAAAACTGCCATCATTAATCTGATTTCTCTATTGCATTTTTTTTTTATTTTATCAAAGCAATGAAACATAATTCATTAATATTGTAATGAAGCTAAACTTGAGGCGGCATAGTACAACAGAGTAGTAACCTGGTGCGTCATTCTCTACAGAAAAAATTAATATTTAATCATGAAGGCTCATTATGTATTTGTAGCCAATGTAGTAATTTTTATAGTATGCTAATATAGATACATACAGCATGTGTTGCCTTCATTATAAGGCTTATAATTTTTTGTTGCTCCAGACACGTTTTTTTTTGGTCCAATATGGCTCTTTCAACATTTTGGGTTGCCGACCCCTGCCCTAGCTAGTTCCATTTATGCTATCTTCCCTCTAAAATACCTTTCCCTATTGCAGGGGCCATGAGATCATGCTGTTTTGTCTGGCTGCTAATTCAAAACATCCCAGTTTAACCAAAATGACTAAAAGACCAAGATCATTTATCGTCATACATCGATATATGCAGCAGAATGCGGAAGGAAATTTCGATGGGGTAAGGAAAACCAACAGACTAGTCCATAATTTTTTACTGAGGCAGGAAAAAAATGCACGGCAAGAAAAATCCGATAAAACGCCGGTTTGTTTACAACAGCCACCTGCCTGGCATCCTGCTCAGCTGATAGAATTGTGTGTCCCAGGCTATGACGCAAATCTTCACCGACAGAAATCTTGAAGTTAACTATGTATTCTACACACTTTTACAGCATTGGAAAACGTTAAGAATGTTTGTCCTCCTATAAAAACCATATTAAAACTGAAAATATGTTTACCTCCCTCATCTTTTTCCATTTTCAAACATTTTTGAAAAAGCTTCAGGGAGCCACTAGGGCAGCGCTAAAGAGCCGCATGTGGCGCCAGGGCTGCGGGTTGCTGACCGCTGTATAGTGGTTCAAGGCACTTTATTCCGTAGGTTCTCTGATTGAAACCATACATGTATTAAACTGCTGGAAGTTCTAAGTCTAGGCTTAGTGGTGCCCATCAGCTCAGGGATTGATGCTCCCTCCTCTGGTACAAGTCAGTATGAGAGATTGTTATAGCCCAATTTCCAATTAAAACAATTAAGGCCAGGGCAGAGGAGGGCCTGCTAGGTGTTTGACTATTGATGTGCCTGACTTGCCTGGGCGTTGGTCGATGTAGGGGGACCTAGGTTGTTGTATTTTGCAGGGTGTTCCCATAGTCGGCACCAACACAAGTCGTAGTAACCGACTGATGGTGAGCGTAATGGTTACTTTCGTAACCCCCATTCCCCGAGTAGGGAAAGGAGACTTATGTCCCCTAGCCACAACCGTAAGGTAGTGAGTAAGTCTGATTGCCTAGGCGGTGAGTATGGCTCTATAAACATAAACTAAAACACCAGCGAGATGTTTATGCATGCCATATCTCAAACACCAAGCATCACTTCTGGCACAGCCGATTTCCTTCTTGATGCATTTACTCTAAAAATCAAGTCTGTTGTAGATGACATCGCACTTATAACTGTCAAGAAGAAATCTGGGAGACAAAAAACACCCTGGAGAAATAAAAAAAAAAGTTCAAAGTATGAAAAGACTTTGCAGGAAGGCTGAAAGAAGGTGGAGAAAATCCAAACTTGTCATCCACTACGACCTTCATAAAGAGAGTCTTCGTGCTTTTAATTCAGAATTAATCACAGCTAGGGAAGAGTTTTTCTCAAACTTAATTAATAACAATCTCAACAATACACAAACTCTCTTTGCAGCGGTAGAGAGGTTAACCAACCCACCAAACCAGACTCCAAATGAGCTTCTGTCTGAGGATAAATGTAATGAGTTTGCTTCAAAGCATGGAGTGTAAAGAAGTTACAGTCTCATTTTCTTTTATATTTTCATAATAAAGAAAACCAGGAGCTTCAAATTGGCATTCGCCCGTTTTTATGAATTTTATTCATACCTAAATGTTACTTTGAAGAGATTGCTTTGAAGTATGACTGTTAACGTTAGCTTACAGTTACAGAGAGAGCCCACTATGGGAAAGGTATCTCCAGATAACGTTAGAACTAACGTTAAATGCTCAGTCTGCATCGCAAATATTATTAATATCTTTAATATGTTAATGTTGGTTGAGGGTAATGGTTTAAATAGCATAATCCACGCTGAACATTAAGACATCACTACATGTAAATGTCTGCTCTACTTTTTTTTGTGTAGTGAAACTAAGATGTAGACTAACTGGAAAAGTCTTTCTGCTGTAATTTTCCACTTGTTAACTGCTCTTTTAAAATATTAATAACAAGCGAGTGTTGGTAAAAAAATAAAAACCATGGCGTAAACGGGCCAGAAAACCTACTTTCATAAAGTGCTGTTCCGAAACAAATGTTAAAGGTAAAGATAGTGCTAATATATATATATATATATATATATATATATATATATATATATATATATATATATATATATATATATATATATATATATATATATATATACTTTTTTATTTTATCACTAAATCACAGCAAGCTATTGATTTAACCTGTGAATCACTCACTAATCACAAATACCAGTCTTTATAAAAAGGCCAGTTATGAAATAGCTTTGACGTTTCAAAGCTTACTCAACGTTGATAGAACATTATTGCAATGTAAAATACATACACTTTATAACATGTCAATTGGTGTGCCTTTGAAACAGATTTAGTAGAGTTGCCCTATTGCAAAATCACTTTACACATAATAGTATGTTATTTGAAAAATCAGGGGGCGCACCAACAAAAGGCTATTGAAATGATGCATCTGCAGTTTTAATTTGACCCTAAGAGTTACTTGCTATCACTTGAGAATGTTTGACACGATCCAAATGTGACTAATGGAAGGGTGGAGAGCACTGCTAACACGGTTTCTCTTGGCTCACGCTTGCAAAAACTTGTCAAAGCCTGAGGCAGAAAAATGAATGAACAGGTCCACTTTATCATCTCTGGATGTCACCCAAGCTCGAATTTGAGCTGATCGACACACCTTTTGTCCTCGAATGCTCACCTGCTAATAAAGGGCCACATTCACAGCATGGATTGACACAAGGCAATGCAACAATGATCCAAACAAAAGAAGAAAAAAAAAACAGATCAAATACGTGCTGTCTTTGAAAGGGAAAAGTTTCGTCTTATTATTCATTCTGCAAACAGCAATAAACAGCAAATTAATCTTAAAACAATGAGGATTCATATATTATACTTTTGTACTCTATCCAGAGATGGACCAAATACACTGGGAATAGAGTTCATTTACACTGAGGATTTTGGTGTGTCTTCTTATTACAAGTTTTAACCCATTGTAAAACATGCTTTGAGTAATTTAGAGGGCAAATTTCTAAATTCTTATTCTCACCTAATTACTATTTTCCTCTCGAAGGGAGCACTCATTTCTGCTACTGTGGTGTAAAATGTCACACTTCACAATGGCCCTTGATGTGCAAACTGAGCAAGACTAAAATCTGAAGATATACCTCATAAAACCTTGACACTTCTCTTCACTCTGTTTACACTTTAAGTACATAAGATAAGTTCATGCACTTTCTTAAGCAATTCACATATAATGCATCGCATATATATAAATGTCAGTGATTTTACAAATACATGTGTTCATGTAGCTCAGTAAATAATGAAGCTATGACACATCATCCTAAAGCATAAAATGCGCTAATAAATTGCAAAAATAAAAGCCAAAATGGGTTTATTCTTGAAAGATTATTTATATAGAGATTAAAGTCATTGATGCAGATTTTGTGTTGTAAACTGTTTGATGTCCCGCTTGCACTGTAAAAGTTCTATCAACTGATAGTTAATCATAAAAGGGCTTTCTTGTTCTCAGATCAGAGCACAGAGTTTAAAGCCGTAACATGGACTCACTACAGTATTCCCTTTTCCTCTCATGTTTTGTTTCCTTGTTTTGTTCCCATGGCAACAACCAGCTTATCTTTGCATGGCTGATTTAGCCAAGAACAGTTTAAATGTTGATTCAAACTAAACAAAAAGGATGACTTGAGATGAATGTATATTTAGAATCAATTGCTGTTTGACTTGATGAAATTCTGAACGCAACACTAAAACGTCAGGCTTCATAAAGTTGTGTACTGTGTGTTCAGATGCTACATTTTTCACAATGATGTATTTGAAAGTGAGCATTGCTTGATGTGCTTATAGTATATCCTCACACAGAAACTGAAGCTTATGATATGGGTGTGTCTCAGTTTTGCTACCCTGAGGTCAGATACTCTCACTATTCTAGTTTTTTATTTGATGCTCTATTTCTCCAGGTTTAAAAGAAATTGGAAGAATTAAAATGCAAGCATTGTGAGGTTTATGATATTCTTGAAGCTCAGACAGACATTTTTTATGATGCACATGTTTATATCGGATGCTTTCAGTATGTTGTGTTGGAAATATGGATTTATTCCAAGTCAAAGTCTAGACAAAGATATGAAACTTGAAAAAGAGTACATTAAATATAGTAAAATAAGAATCCAAAAAGCTGTGAGTGAGATTTTTGCACTATGGCAAATTAAATATTTATGAGCACTGCTGCTTGCCTCAAATGGATGCAAGAATAAGAATCAGAATATCAGTTCAAAATGGCAGAGTTCCAGCTGAACTAAATCAGAATTGGAAGCATTCCAGAGCATGCACTCTGCTGAAAGCATTGTGTGTCCTGTATGTTTGTCTTGGAGAGGCAGTGGTTTTTCACTCCACCTCTTTGGACACTCCAAAACGCCCATCCTGGAGGTTAACTCCCCTGTTTATCCAAATAAAAGGATTATGAGCTAGCCCCCTCTTCACATCTCACACACTCTCCAGCCAGAGAAGAGAACAAGAGCCTCATCTACAATCATGTCTACTTACGCACGTAGTTACATGTCTTCTGGAGGATCCATGGGAGGCTCTCGGCTCTCAATGTCCGGTAGTGGTGGTGGTGCAGGAGGTCGTGTGTCTGGCATGTATGCTGGCAGCGTGCATGGAGGAGCAGGAGGATACGGAACACGCATCTCCAGTGCTTCTGCCTCTCGTTCCTTCTCTGCTGGAGGGGGTGGTGCTGGATTCGGCAGTGCTGTTGGATATGGTGGTGGCTCTGGATTTGGAGGTGGTGCAGGTTTCAACCTCTCAGATGCTGTTGATGTGTCCGTGAATGAGAAAGCCACAATGCAGAACCTCAACGACCGTCTGGCCACCTACCTGGAGAAGGTGCGGTCCCTGGAAAAGGCCAATGCTGAGCTGGAGCTGAAGATCCGTCAGTTCCTTGACAGCAAGACTGCTCCCTCTGCTCGTGACTACAGTGCCTACTACACTACTATCAGTGATCTCCAGGCCAAAGTATGTGATGATGTCATAAGTAAATGAAAATAAAATCCTGAAAATATAGAGAATTAGTATTCCAAGTTTATGTAAACAGATGCTAGTCTAAAGAGTAAACTAAACATTATATTTTGTCTCTTGTAGATCCAGGATGCCACTCGTGTCAATGGAGGAATTTACCTCAGCATCGACAATGCCAAGTTGGCAGCTGATGATTTCAGGGTCAAGTAAGTTCATTCATGATGAGAAGAAAATCATCCTTTGAAATGGACCCAGATTTAAATGGTTTGATGTCTGTGCAGGTATGAGAATGAGCTTGGCATGAGGCAGTCAGTCGAGGCAGACATTGCTGGTTTGAGGAAAGTGCTGGATGAGCTCACAATGGCCAGATCCGACTTAGAGATGCAGATCGAGGGACTTAAAGAAGAACTGATCTTTCTCAAGAAGAACCATGAGGAGGTAAGTTGTTGCTTAGCCCTCTCTTTTTATTATCACTCTGAGAATTTATCAGTGGCTTGTTTTTGCTTTTGCAGGAACTCCTTGCAGCACGTACCCAGATGAGCGGCCAAGTCCATGTAGAGGTCGATGCAGCACCACAGGAAGACCTGACTAAGATCATGGCTGATATTCGTGAACACTATGAGAGTGTTGCAGCCAAGAACCGCAGGGAACTCGAGGGCTGGTTCCAGTCAAAGGTACAAAAAAGTGCAAAACTGAAAAGCTATCCTACTTGATCACAGGTAGTTTTCTCATCTGACATTTTCTTTTATTTAACAGACTGAAGCGCTCAACAAAGAAGTCGCTGTGAGCACCGAAACTCTCCAAACATCTCGCTCTGAAATCACAGAAGTCAAACGTACACTTCAGGGTCTTGAAATCGAACTCCAGTCGCAACTCAGCATGGTAACTTTACTAATTAGTTCAAAGATGAAACTATTTGATTAAAAGCAGCTAAGAAAACATTTCTTTTGTATCATCAGAAAGCATCTCTGGAGGGCACGTTGGCTGACACTCAGGCCCGCTACGCCTCTATGCTTTCCGGCTTCCAGTTCCAGGTGAGCAGCATGGAAGAACAGCTGGTGCAGCTTCGTGCTGACCTGGAGCGTCAAGGCCATGAGTACAAGATGCTTCTGGACATCAAGACCAGACTGGAGATGGAGATTGCAGAGTACAGAAGACTCCTTGATGGAGAGGCTACTGGGTGAGCCACAATAATTAATCTAAAGATTAAACACATTATTTTGTTTTATCACAAATGCAGTGAGCTTTACTTTCCTATTACAGTAGTCATCACAGTGCACCACAATCTCATTCCACAAGCTCGACTTCTCGCAAAGTCGTTACCATTGTAGAGGAGGTGAAGGACGGCAAAGTGATCTCTTCATCCCAGGCAGTCACCGAATCCAAGTGAGATCTCAAACCAGGACAACCAGTGGAAGAGCTCTTGAGATCACCACCCAGTCTAAGAGTGAAAAAAAAACAATAAATTGGTCTGAATGTGCTATATTGTTTAGAGTCTTCTTGTTTTCCTTATAACATTGCACATTTGGCAGATGCAGTGTAAAAAGAAAGATATTAGCTTATACTGTGAATAGAATTCATGACCTTGACATTGTTATTTCAAATTTATACTGAGAAGGAAGATCAAGAGCAAAGTTCAAAAATCTGTGGCTATAGGAATCACTGAATTACCCGATAGAGCAATGGTGTAAAAAAAGATAGATAAATAAAGTAGACCTGTGAATATATACATTCTTGGTTTGGTAAACAGGCAGTTATGTGCATTCAATGATAAAACACCCTTAAATAATGTCTATGATGAAAACTCAACGTTTGGAAACTGTTAAATATGAGTGTGTTCACATCAGTCAAGCGTTGATTTTTAGTGGTTTGAATTCAAGTAATTTTGGTTAAATTTGTAAAACAAACTATCTGATCGAGTCAGAAAAGCAGCAACACTAACAGCTTTCAAAAGGCAACTGAAAACTCTTCAGGGAACACTGGGGAATCTTTTTTTTTTTCTCTTCCCTATTTCGTTTCTTCCGGCTAGGGTTGATTGATCAGTTGATACAACAAGCTGAGATAGACATTGACTGTGTAACAAATTGCATAGTATGTTATATATATAATGTTGCCCCGCACGTTCTGATTTTGCCACGTGGTTGTTGTCCTGAGGTCACCTTTTTAAACGATGTCTCCATGACATTTTCTCCAGCCATTCAGAAACAGTGATGTCATGAGCAAGAGTACACAGAGCAACTTCTAATCAGTGTTGTAAACTTAGTGACTTTGACGCTAGATTTTGCGACTTTTCAGATCGTCTAGCAATTTTTTTTGTATTAAGCGGCTAGCAACAATCTAGCGACTTTTTCTGCTGTTCCTGACAACTTATAGCGAATCAGACAGAGGAACAGTGTTGCAATGTCTGTGCTGTGCCTTTCTGTCACTCACTGTCTTTGCCCCCACCCCCGGCCTGCTCCTCTGTCAATGCTCCGGGTACTGTTGCCAAATCCTCATTAAGAAATGTCACTATTGGCTGCCCCAAAAGTCGCTAGACGGTCTGAAAAGTTGCTAAATCTAGCAACAAAGTTGATAATTTGGCAACACTGGCTACAGGCTGGCCCAAGGTTACTCTTCTTTGTATATTGTTTAATACGGTTTGCAAACCTTTTTATTGGTGCAGTGCCGCCACCAACTGGAAAGAATTAGGAACTATATATGAAGGAGAGAAAATTAACCTTTCCTATTGTTTTCTATTATTGATAATTTATATTCTAAAATTATTCTTAGTCTTTTAAAGAAATATAAGGATCACCTTATACCTTTTTGTTTGCTTTAGGATTTTTTTAGACTCTATTATTTCTCTGTATTTTCTTTTCATTTTATATGTTTTACATTTAAGTATTACATGTTCTATTGTAAGCGTCACGGTGGCGCAGTGGGTAGCACGGTTGCAGCAAGAAGGTCGCTAGTTCGAGCCTTGGCTGGGGCAGGTGGCATTTCTGTGTGGAGTTTGCATGTTCTCCCCGTGATCGCGTGAGTTTTCTTCGGGTGCTCCGGTTTCCCCACTGGTCCAAAGACATGCGTTTTAAGTGAATTGTTTCTGACTAATTGGCCCTTTACATTTGTTTATTTTTTAGCCGGGAAGCACCTGTGTGGTGTGAGTATGACTTCTAAACTAACCTTTCAGTAGACTGATTTAGTGAGTTGTCAACTTATTTGTGTATGTCCTGTTAAAGTTTTTATCGCTGTTGCTTGTATCAATGTGCTTTTGAATTTCATGTGTTTGTATTACTTACGTTTACTTTGATGTTCTATCTGAATGAAATCAATGTTTATTTTGTTTATTGAGCTATTGGGTTTTAATGCCGTGGTCTCTTGGCATTTCACCAATATTTTGAGCCTTAAATTTTATTATTTGACCAAGTTTTTAGTTTATTGTTGATCAAGTTTTTTGGCACCTCACAGATTTTTGGCACCTCACAGACCCTCACAGATCTTGAACTTTGCTAGAGTTTCAAACTTCTGATCCTGCTTTGAGGTGGGATCTATTTCATTTCATTGGACACTACGAATCTGGAACTGAACTTGGATGGTTGCTAACCCAGGAACATACATTAAACAGCCAGTTGATTATACAAGATCTTTGTGATATATATATTCATTCATCTACATGTCGGCTTTATTCCCTTTCGGGGTCGCCACAGCAGAATGAACCGCCAACTCTCTGGCATATGTTTTACGCAGCGGATGCCTTCCCTGCCGCAACCCATTGCTGGGAAACATTCACACACGCATTCACACTTTAACACTATGGGCAATCGTTTTTATTCAATTCACTTATTCCGCATGTCTTTGGACTTGTGGGGAAACCGGAGCACCCAGAGAAAACCCACGCGATCACGGGGAGAACATGCAAACTCCACATGCCACCTGCCCCAGCCGAGCCTAGAACCAGCGACCTTCTTGCTGTGAGACGACCGTGCTACCCACTGCGCCACCGTGACGCCTTGATATATATATTATATATATATATATATATATATATATATATATATATATCTATCTATCTATCTATATCTCTCTCTATCTCTATCTCTCTTCTCTATATCTCTTATATATATACACCTTTTTTTTGTGCAAAGGCATTTAAAAGGTGCACATTGGTACCAGAAGTTATAGATTTTCATGTCATAGATCTCCAGTGTTGGGCAAGTGGCTTTAAAAAAGTAATTAGTTAGAGTCACTTGTAACATTTCACAATGAGTTAGTAACTAAGTTACATCATTATAAAAGTAACTAATTACCAGGGAAAGTAACTATTGTGTTATTTAAATCTGTAAAATACAACATATAAATACAATATATGTACAATATTCTAATTTAATTGAAAAATTATGGGAAAAATAAAACACTCTACTTTTACCAAAACAAAAAAAACATTACCAAAATAAACAAATAACAACAATATATATCAAACAATAAATATTAAACTACTATTTTGTTCTACCGTTTCTCCCATTGAAACTCTCAGACTTGCTATAGCCTTGCCTCTAGGTCTTGATGAGCACGAATGACTGTCGTGTGTTTGTGTGTAAAGGCCCTTCCTACCCTGCCTCTGATTGGGAAAGTATTGACTAAAACTAAAACATATAATTATGTGTCTCGCTCCTGTCCTGAACACGCATGCACACACTCACCACAAACAGGTGCTCTGATTGAAAGGCGCTATGGTTGAGAGACGCCTCTCACATTAAAAGCACTTTAGAAACTGAAATATAGGCTGACGTAGTAATGCACATTTTATGGACAGTAGCAGCAACGGTAATGGGTTGTAATGGGGAAAACAGTATTTGGTATGATTTACACGTTACTGAAAAAAGTAGTGATGTTAGTAATGCTGTTTGTTTATTGTTAAGAAATAATCCTGATGTGCTCTTACCTGTTGTATTACGGTAGTAACCCAATTACGTTGAATCTTATTACGTTATTATTCATGTATGTCTGTGTGACAGATGTACCAGTGTGAGACGGTTTAATTTAGTTAAAAATAAAAGAAGAGTTTCTGATTTGACGAAAGCTTTTTGTTTTTCTCACGCGTGACAGAAGAGAGGCAACTGTTCACCTGACGTCAACATTTATTTATGTTACCATTATTCTCATCACTGTAGACCGGTCTATTCTTTACAGTGTAATTACAATAATTCTTAAGGCCCTGGTATGAATCTCAGAATCCGCTTTATTATAATGTGTATGTGTGTACACACAAGGAAATTTCTGTGTTACAATGGAGCTGTCAGTGCAAGCAACATAAGTAAAATACAAACAACATAAGTACAGAAGAATAAATAAAGTGCAACACGATTAACAAAACAATTAACATAATTCTTTAAGGTAGAATATTGTTATGTTTTTAGCTTCTGAATGGATGTCGAAAAAGGCTTGGTTAATCACACAACAAAAAAAATCCTTCTGAAGATTTACTGAACGACTAACATGCAGAAAAGCTCAAAAAGATAATGGAGTTGCTTCTTATCTTATAACATAATTGTGAAGGACTGAACAAAAGTCTATAAAGTGCGGTGTGTTTAAGTTCAAATTGCAAGGTGATGAAATGTGCAAGAGTCCAGGTGCAGGTAACAGATGGCGGGTGAATTAAGTGAAATATGTGAATTCCTCCATCATCACAATTTTCTTCAATCGTGAGTTAATAATAAACGTTAGGTAATATTAGTTCAGTTCAAACACCTTTTGAATATATTTGATTATAAATTCAAGGTCAAATCAAAAAACAAGGTTGTCTTCAATACAGAGTTAACATTAAACAAATTTAGTGGGTGTCTTGAGCTGGAAGAATGTTAACACCAGCTAGTTTTACACCATGACAATTAAACGTTATGAAGAATTTATGTTAGAACTGTCATAGATATACATATAAAATGTAGCTTTCACAAACTGATGATGAATCAATTTTTTGAAAAGCATTTGTATGAAAGACTTTCATGTTCAAACCATTGAAGATTTTGATGCTACATTTTAAAATATTCAAACATGTAAACATTGTGTCGGTACTTTAGTATTTGATTTGTTTTAGTAAAGTGATGGGCTATCAGACTAAAGATCCACTATTCCAGCATTAGCAAATTATACCAATAGCAGACTATGGCACATTATGAATGGCAAATTGTTTGATGGGGTTTAGGTTGTATAGATTGGAAGCTGTATTAGCTATGGAGCTACCTCAAATGTCACTATGTCAGACTAAATATGATATTTTAATATTTTCTATGAAGTACTAAAGTATTTTTTCATATGAACATTATAAATACTTAATGCTTTTAAGATCAAAAACATAATCCAGTATGATGTATCTTTCCTGATTGAATTTGATTGAATTACTCGTTTCATGGAAACCAATTAGAAAAGCTGTCTGTGGTGGAGGACTAACAGTTTAGTAATTTCTTATTAGGCTTCAGGAGGGAAAGGTGTTGCAGATTCATTTAGGCCTGTTTTGGACTCAGACTGGAATCAGACTTGAGGTGGACTCGAACAGCATTGGACTCGGTTTTGACGGTCCTGGACTTGAAATTGTCTTGAACTCTGCAAAGGCAGACTTTATCTACAGCCCTAGTCTGCCCAGCAACACTTTAACAAGCCTTTATGTCACATCTGTGTGAGCTCCTCTGGTTCATAACTAGATCTATTGAAATCTTGTGATACATTAGTCATCTCAAGTTTCTCTACAAGAAGCTTAACAACATGTCAGCTCTCAGGGTCACTTAATGGTCTGGGGCCTTAAGCAGTTGCCTGCCTTGCACAGAGCATATATGCTTGAATAAATAGAACAGATGAGCAACTGCAACAAGACTGCAATCCTTCAAGAGACAAAAACATATTTGATGTTTGTAAAGTATCGACAAGTCAACATAAAATGCAAATGCTTCATACACTTCTAGCGTAACATTCCATATGTTTTTCTGTAAATAAAGAACTGTTTGAATCACAGAGCTAACCTGAGAACTTTTAAAGGTTGTAACAGCTTGTGAAAATTTGATTTTCTTTTAAGGAGTTTACCACATTATATCAGTTGTTATATAATAGTAAATGACTAGTCTTAACCTCTATTCAGACAGGACTAGTTTCACAGGAGGTCAATAGAGAAAGTTTTGTTTGTCAGAAATAGTATCTGTTTTTTCTCTCATGATCTCTGCAAAAATTTGAATCTAATAGATCACATTTTATTATGTTAACTCCCTTTTTTTTACAAGTTAGGATTTTCTATTAAAATATTTTTAAATAGTGCAAGAAAGTCCTGGCTAGTGTGTAAATGCTTTTCTGCATTACAAACTTAGTGAAAAACATAGCAAATTGTCAAATTTTATTTATACAATAAACAGAACAGTTGTGATGAAAATGTTAAGGAAAATCTCAAAAGTATTTGTCAAGGAAATATGATTTTGGGTACATGCTTTATTAAAATAAATGGAGTAATATTTAGAGTCACAGTTTGGTACAGGAGCTATAGCTCTACTATTCCCAGTCACAGTGTAAAGGTTTTAATAATTGCTGTAAAATAATTGTTCAGTTCGATAAAAAATGTAATGTTTTATAATCAAATCAGACATGACTAGCCTTGAAAGGAGATCGATTAAAGGAGGAAGATACTAGCTTATCAAAACATCTCAGTCCTGATATCTAAAGTTGTTCTGACTTAGTCTGTGTGGGAGATTAATACTTCTTCTCTGCACCAGTAAGTGAACTTCGAGTCATTTTGCAATATTCATTTTGGATTTTCAAGATCTAGATGTCTAATTTTGCCACATTATTTTGGATATTTAAGAACTAGATTTTAATTAAAAAAAAGAATCGGATTTTAAATGTAGAGAAGTACTTTAATTCAAATAAAATCTACTCAAGTAAAAGTACTCAGAAAAAAAAAGATTGCTTATCACATCTGCTCAAAACCATGTCTGGGACAACTGCTACCCTGCACATATATTAGCTCCAAACTTAATTAAAAGAATCAACTGAGTCCTGTGTCTGAGACCTATACTTTTGAAGTTGTTGCAAAAAAATAATGTTAGAAAATAAAGAAGGTATATCTTTTCTTTGGATTTCTTTCTGAATACTTGGGATAAAGGTAGATCACATCATGGAGGAGGTGCTAGCAAAGGAGCTGTACTGCATTACGCAATCATGTCAGAGCTGACTACAATCTTTGAGGAATGTTTCCAGCACCTTCTTACTTGCTTCAAAAGTTATTGCTCTCATAAGTGAAGAACCCAGCCCGAGTCAAGAATGGAAATAAAGCCTTCAGTGTAAACATACATTTGTCTCGTAAAGTTGCATTTGATTTGACCAAGATGCTACATTTTATACAACACATTACATAAAAGAGGAGCTTGAATTTTGAAACATCCAGCAGAGGGCAATTTTTCTGGCTCTTGGTTACTGCTGAAAGTATGCAGTGACTCATTGGGAGCAAACACTTAATTCAATTTTTTTATTTTATTTAGTAATGATCAAAACACAAACAAGGAAGGCATTTTCTACATCATCATCAAGAAAAATTACCATCCAGCACCACATTAAACATTTAAAAGCTTTCCTTGACTTTTACAATTTTGTTCAGTTTAATAGTTTAGGTACATAAAGTTGTTAAAACTCCAAGATAATGAGCACAAGGACAGTCTAACCACAACCCATTTCTTGAACTTTTAGACTGGTAAATAAAGGTCTGTTTAAGATGAACAATCAAGTATAACAAATGTATAACTTGGCTTAAGTTTTCAGATCCAGTTGAATGTGTGGTATGTTTCAAATGTGGCAGCTGTAACCCGATCCCTCCAGCAGTGGCTTAACCCTAAGTTCCCTGAGGCTTGTGTAAGAATTGTTAACTTATTAGAATATTTCCTCTGCTCATATGTAATACTCAAGCTAGATAAAGCTAGACTCTACAACAGTAAAAATAATGTGTAGAAAACCTAAGCTTTTATCAAGCAGTGATTAATCTTTTTGAAATTGCAAAGGTGTTGCTCAAATTACCCAACTATTGTGACAAACTGATGTCTGGAGTACTTACTCCAGACATCGGTTTGTATTATTGTGACAATTATACAATATTATATTGTATTTTCAATTATATCTCCAGTTTGTTTTATTGTGACTAACTGATTTTGCTTCATATCTTTCTAAAGCAAAAATCATATTTGGGATAAAAGTAGATCTCATCATGGAGGAGGTGCAAGCAAATGAGCTGTACTGCATTGTGCAATCATGTCAGAGCTGACTATAATCTTTGAGGAATGTTTCCAGCACCTTCTTATTTGCTTCAAAGGTTATTGCTCTCATGATAAGTGAAGAACCCAGCCCGAGTCAAGAATGGAAATAAAGCCTTCAGTGTAAACATATATTTGTCTCGTAAAGTTGCATTTGATTTTACCAAAATGTTACATTTTATACAACACATTACATAAAAGAGGAGCTTGAATTTTGAAACATCCAGCAGAGGGCAATTTTTATTAAGTTTTCTGGCTCTTGGTTACTGCTGAAAGTATGCAGTGACTCATTGGGAGCAAACACTTAATTCAATTTTTTTTATTTTATTTAGTAATGATCAAAACACAAACAAGGAAGGCATTTTCTACATCATCATCAAGAAAAATTACCATCCAGCACCACATTAAACATTTAAAAGCTTTCCTTGACTTTTACAATTTTGTTCAGTTTAATAGTTTAGGTACATAAAGTTGTTAAAACTCCAAGATAATGAGCACAAGGACAGTCTAACCACAACCCATTTCTTGAACTTTTAGACTGGTAAATAAAGGTCTGTTTAAGATGAACAATCAAGTATAACAAATGTATAACTTGGCTTAAGTTTTCAGATCCAGTTGAATGTGTGGTATGTTTCAAATGTGGCAGCTGTAACCCGATCCCTCCAGCAGTGGCTTAACCCTAAGTTCCCTGAGGCTTGTGTAAGAATTGTTAACTTATTAGAATATTTCCTCTGCTCATATGTAATACTCAAGCTAGATAAAGCTAGACTCTACAACAGTAAAAATAATGTGTAGAAAACCTAAGCTTTTATCAGCTTTTATCAAGCAGTGATTAATCTTTTTGAAATTGCAAAGGTGTTGCTCAAATTACCCAACTATTGTGACAAACTGATGTCTGGAGTAAGTACTCCAGACATCGGTTTGTATTATTGTGACAATTATACAATATTATATTGTATTTTCAATTATATCTCCAGTTTGTTTTATTGTGACTAACTGATTTTGCTTCATATCTTTCTAAAGCAAAAATCATACTTGGGATAAAAGTAGATCTCATCATGGAGGAGGTTCAAGCAAAGGAGCTGTACTGCATTGTGCAATCATGTCAGAGCTGACTATAATCTTTGAGGAATGTTTCCAGCACCTTCTTATTTGCTTCAAAGGTTATTGCTCTCATGATAAGTGAAGAACCCAGCCCGAGTCAAGAATGGAAATAAAGCCTTCAGTGTTAACATATATTTGTCTCGTAAAGTTGCATTTGATTTTACCAAAATGTTACATTTTATACAACACATTACATAAAAGAGGAGCTTGAATTTTGAAACATCCTCCAGCAGAGGGCAATTTTATTAGGTGTTCTGGCTCTTAGTTACTGCTCCATGTATGCAGTGACTCATTGGGATCAAGCTCTTAATTCTATTTATTTTTAATTTAGCAATGATTACAACACAAAAAAGGAATGCATTTTCTACATCAACACACAAGAAAAAATACCTTCCAGCCCCACATTAAACATTTAAAGGCTTTCCCTGACTTTTACACTTTCGTTCAATTTATTAGTTTAGGTACATAAAGTTGTTAAAACTCCAAGATAATGAGCACAAGGACAGTCTAACCACAAACCATTTCTTGAACGTTTAGACTGGCAAATAAAGGTCTGTTTAAGATGAACAATCGAGTATAACAAATTTATAGCTTGGCTTAAGTTTTCAGATCCAGTTGAATGTGTGGTATGTTTCAAATGTGGCAGCTGTAACTCGATCCCTCCAGCAGTGGCTTACCCCTAAGTTCCCTGAGGCTTGTGTAAGAATTGTTAACTTATTAGAATATTTCATCTGCTCAAATGTAATACTCAAGCTAGATCAAGCTCTACGACAGCAAAAATAATGTGTAGAAAACTTAAGATGTTATCGAGCAGTGATACATCTTTTTGCAATTACAAAGGTGTTGTTCAAAATGTCCAATTATTGTGACAAACTGATGTCTGGATCCAATGTTCAGAAGTATTTAACACACTTGATTTATTAAATTGTATAGTATACTTTGACAGCCTATCCAAACCAAGAAATTCGCTGTTGACCCTCTGGTAGTAATAATAGCAAATCTTAGCATTTACAGGTCTGACTTTGAGAGTTTGCCGTTTAAATGTACATCTGTAAAGAAAATGTAAGTAAGAAATAAATATTGTCCTAAGTTTTAAAACTTAAAGCTCTATTTCATATGAAATTACTGCAGCTACACAACCTGTCGGTTCACAAAATCAAACACTTCTTCTGTCAGTTTTTGTCATAAATTAAGCAGATATCTGCCTACTGGGTTTACTGGCTCAAGGGAGAATATTTTTTATTGCTAAACTTTTTTCATTGCAGAAAAAATTAAATGTTAAATCTAAATAGCAAAAGCTGATAGAAACTAAAGAAAGCTTAAATTGCAATCTATCTAAGACAATAGAATTGATCATGTAGAAGCCCATTATTCACCATTTTCGCTACAAAAAAGTCTTCTCATTAGAGTTTTTTTTTTTTTGTTGACTTTTTGACAGCTTTTTCCTAAGCCACAAACAGTAGGATATTAAATAACATTAACTTAAGTAAGTTTGGTTTCTGGTAAGTATGTAAGTAAACAAACAATTACATTTTTTTACATTACATTGTTGATAAATTAAAACCCATTCTGAAAATAATAAACCTTAAAGCTGTTTGTTTGAAATTGTAATTGATGTGCAGTTTTTGGAATACGCTCCCCAGGTTGCAAAACCTATCCTGACTCTGGAACAAACCATGCACAAAGTACTCAAATTACTAACCAAGACAGTCCTTGGTGATAAAAATTGGCTCCAATGAGGTTTGTGCTCAAAATGAAGTCATATCTCAAGAACAAGAGGTTTGGTTGTCTGAATCTGTTCGGTTCACTTAATGAGCTCTCCAACTTGAGTATTTTGTTATTTTTAATTTAATCTAACACAAAAAAAACTTTCTCATCTAATTATAAACAATAACAAACCATGCCTTTATTCTGAAATGTAACAGAACTTCAAGAATTTAAGCAGGGTAATCTTATAATCATTTAACCATGAACACAAGGTGTGGCCAGGTTTGGTCTCTATGGTTTAATGTGAAAACATTCCACAAACAGGTTTAACTTGCCTGAGGTAGATTTTGTGTGTTCTGACAACAACTCTGTTTTGAGCAAACACAAGGTGAAATAGTTTCAAGAGAAAAGTTAACTGCACTGAGCTAAAACTATACCTTCAAAAAAGGTATATTGCATAACAGAGCTGTTATGACACTTTATTGTAAAAATTTGCATCTTCTGAGTTTTTACATACCATCACCAATTCCAACGAGTCAAAACAGATCCTGCACAGATGAACAGAAACTGCCAACCTAAACACAGTGGTCCGATGCTTAGTCCGTATTGACAGCTAAACATCAGCAAAACATCTAATCTGGTTTATATTTATGGTATGGATAAACTGAATAATAACATACCATCCAAGCATCCAGCCACACCTGGTGCCTTGAGTAATCAGGAAATACTTTCACTCTCCACCACCCGAGGCATTCTAACCCCCAAAGATCCTCCCCCACAGGCCTACATAAAAGAAGCAGAGGTCGTCTTCCATTCACTCATCCATTCTCTTCTCCAGCCAGAGCTGACAGCCAACACCAAGACCTCTTTACAATGATGTCGTCATACTCCAGCCGCATGTCCTCAGGAGGATCTTCTCGAGTGTCTCTCTCTGGTGGTGGAGCTGGTCGTGTAGCAGGCATGCGTGCTGGTAGTGTGTATGGAGGAGCAGGAGGATCTGGTGTCAGAATCTCCAGCGCTTCAGCTTCTCGATCCTTCTCTGCTGGGGGTGCAGGATTTGGAGGTGGTGCTGGTGCTGGGTATGGAGGTGGCTTCAACCTCTCTGATGCCGTTGATGTATCTGCAAATGAGAAAGCCACCATGCAGAACCTCAACGATCGTCTGGCCACCTACTTGGTGAAGGTGCGGTCACTGGAGAAGGCCAATGCTGAGCTGGAGCTGAAGATCCGCCAGTTTCTTGACAGTAAGGCCACTCCTGCAGCCCGAGACTACAGTGCCTACTACGTTACCATTAGTGACCTCCAGGCCAAGGTAAGAGACAGATTTTCCCAAAGTTAATCAGTGAGTTGAAATGCTCCAAGCCCAGTCTTTAATCTAAACCAAAAACTATAAACAACGGGAGAAACATCTATTTCTTGTGTTCTCATATTGCAATGTCTAATCATTTTCTTTACTTTTGCATTTTCTGTTTGTCTATAGATCCAGCATGCTACTGCTGTCAATGGAGGAATTTATCTTAGTATTGACAATGCCAAACTGGCTGCTGACGACTTCAGGGTCAAGTGAGTTTGCTACTTTCAGACAATCTCTGTAGTTAATCAAACATCTTGTGTTGATCCACTAATGGATTTCTGTACAGGTATGAGAATGAGCTCACCATGAGGCAGACCGTTGAGGCAGATATTGCTGGTTTGAGGAAGGTGCTGGATGAGCTCACAATGGCCAGATCTGACCTGGAGATGCAGCTTGAAGGCCTTAAAGAAGAACTGATCTTCCTCAAGAGAAACCACGAGGAGGTAAGTTGGTGCTTTGAAATGAATCAGTAGAATCTTTAGAAATCTACATTTGGAAAGAATTTTTTGATGTTTTCTTTAGGAGCTCTTGGCAGTGCGTGCTCAGATGAGTGGACAAGTCAACGTTGAGGTCGATGCGGCACCACAGGAAGATCTCACAAAGATTATGGCTGAAATCCGTGAACACTACGAAGCAGTTGCAGCCAAGAACCGCAAAGAACTCGAGGGCTGGTTCCAGGCTAAGGTAAACTCTGAATAAATGCAAGATTGCAATCACAAAACAAAGAATCCAACTTTATAGCTTTTCTGCCTTCAACAGACTGAAGCACTCAACAAAGAAGTTGCTGTGAGCACAGAAACTCTCCAAACATCTCGCTCTGAAATCACAGAAGTCAAACGTACACTTCAAAGTCTTGAAATCGAACTACAGTCACAACTCAGCATGGTAAGTAACCTGAATCAAATGAGCTCACTTTAAAATAATTTTGTCTCCTAAATAGCATTCTCTATAACAAACGCTCCACCTCAACAGAAAGCATCTCTAGAGGGCACGTTGGCAGACACTCAGGCCCGCTATGCCTCCATGCTGTCCGGCTTCCAATTCCAGGTGAGCAGCCTGGAGGAGCAGCTGGTGCAGCTTCGTGCTGACCTGGAGCGTCAAGGCCATGAGTACAAGATGCTGCTGGACATCAAGACCAGACTGGAGATGGAGATTGCAGAGTACAGAAGACTCCTGGACGGAGAATCCACAACGTAAGTCAAATGAACAGCATAATGTTATTTTGCAAAAACTAACAACAAGAACTAAGAACTATTTCTTCCTTTTGTCTCTAAAGTGTTGCCTCAAGCAAAACCTCAACAACACGCAAGGTGGTCACCATTGTGGAAGAGGTGGTGGATGGCAAAGTGGTCAGCACATCTTCCAAGTCTTCAAGCCAGACTATGTCTTAAAATCACTCATAACATAATATCAAGATAGATGAGTTTGATGAAAAGCTATTAAACTGGTCTACCTGTGAACTTTGTGTGTGTGTTATTTGTTTTGATCTTTATGTATAAAGTATACTTGGGCAAACACATATTGACATAAACTGTTAAATTACAGTAGTGGATATTTAACAGTACCAGACCAACTCAATGAGGCTACCTTCGTGAGCCCACAAATCAACAAACAAAGATATAAGCATAGCTTTTGTAAAAGGTATCTAGGAGAATAGTGTAAAACCCAATTGGATTTGGTTGAGTTTTAGATCGCTAGCATGCCAAAGGTCTATGAGAATGGAATTGCTGCAAAAATAATTGTTTTTAGATATAGACGTTTTTTACAGGTCTTGTATTAAAGCCAATTTTTCTAACTGATTTATCTTTTTCATTAAACATTATACTACACTCAAAATAATGTCTAATCTTCCAAGACTTTTGAATTGTTCGTTGTAAGTTAAATTTCGTTTTCTTGGAGAAAAGTAATACAATTTGAGTGACACCAAAGTCATTCCAAACCAGTACTATCGGTGAAATTTGTTTTTGAAAATTTTAAACACCTGTATTTACCAGCGCTTGTTTTTTGCTCGACGTACAACACTGATTATAGCTTAAACCATACTTCTGCATTTATCATCCAACCGGTTTTTATTAGGGCTCGAAGCATGTAATTCCCTATTGTTTCATTTGAATTATTTATTATTATGTTTGTTCATTATATATATTTTTTCTGACTAACCGGGCACTTTTGGGGGCCTTAACGTGCACAAAAACTCATGAAATTTTGCACATATCTTGGAATTTGTGAACATCAGGACGGGACAGAAGATGGAGTCAGGGGTTCAAGGGGGGCCTATTTTGAAGATCTCTGGAGAACAAACGGTTTCACCTCTCGCCCCCAAACTGAAATCACATGTAGAACTTATCAGGACAACTTTCGTGCTTTAACTTTTCATGTACGTAAAAATGGAAGTGAGATATTTAGGGCGGTTTCAAAAACGCATGCTTGTTATTTTAACATGTTTCTCCTACAATTTCTATCTAACCAACAAAATTGGTTAGAAGCATCTAGAGACATTGATGATAAAAGGTTGCGACCAGATTTGATCTCTTTTTTATTTCTTTGATCTAATTTTTTAGATCAAAGTTTCTCTTAATTTACCAAATATAACCCCAACACAAAGAATAATAAACCCATAATTGGTGCAAACTAACCCTAAACTTCATGGTACAGACCCCAGGTCTTCGGAGTGGGTTTTGGGGCCATGGACTTCAATCAAATGAAATACTCCAAGATTAGCTCCAGAAATTACAATTTTACAACATCATATATGCTCACAATGAGGTCTTTGGTAGATGCAAGAAATATAAATTAATACAATTCCAAATCAAAACTACATGAGAAACAACAAAAAGTAACTAAAAGTATCTTATTTGCAGAGGATTAAACAGGAAAGAAGCATCACGGTGGCACAGTGGGTAGCACGGTCGTCTCACAGCAAGAAGGTTGCTGGTTAAAGCCTCGGCTGGGTCGTTTGGCTTTTCTGTGTGGAGTTTGCATGTTCTGCCCGTGATCACGTGGGTTTTCTCCGGGTGCTCCGGTTTCCCCATAAGTCCAAAGACATGCAGTATAAGTGAATTGAGTAACAATGATTGTCCATAGTATGTGTGGACACATACGGTGGTTGCGGATGGAAGGGCATCCGCCGCATAGAACATGTGCCAGAGGAGTTGGCGGTCCATTCCGCTGGGGCGACCCCAAAAGGGAAGAAAGCCGACATGAAAATTGATGGGATGGATGAATAGGAAAGACCACACTGAGTAGGATGACAGTGTCCAGACTCAAAACCCTAAACACTAGGGGGTGTTTATTTTGAGCATTTCAATGAACATAAGTGACTAGCAAAGAAGCATAAGGATGCCCTCTAATGGCAAGGAAAATAACTACAGAATATGACTCGCTGATAATATTTCAGATTAATGAATTAATTACAATGTCCATTTTTATTCGTTTTCAGCCATCTTTCTTTCAAATTCTAAAGGTATTAACACAAAACGGAAACTTGAAAAAACGCTCTCTGGTGGAAATACATTTTTAAATGTGAATGTTCTCTTTTATCAATCTTTTTAGGAAAACATTAAACATAATTGTGAATGAAAATGTCACTTTATACAAAAGAGCCTATGCACTTTTACTTGTTCATTCTCTACATTCTGCTCTTTAAAGTAAATACAAATTTTTCTACAAAAGTTAAATTGTTTTTAGGTTGTCTTAAGCCTTTTCATCCTGGAAAAAAAATTCGATTCCTGGAACTCAACCTTTTAAAATGTGTAAGAACCGTGTACATGACATCACTTGTTCTAATTAAATCCACAGTAAATATATATTAAAGTTAGGATTGTAATTTCGTAGGAACTCATTTGACTTATTATTTGTTGTCAAGGTTTAGGGGCTCGTCAAAGCTCACAAAGGTGGGATTATGTAGTAGGTTTTTACTTTCTATTAAGTTTCTGTGATCCTTCTCAAACTAAATTAAGTCATTACTGACAAACTCCAGAAGAAATAAATCAAATGTCTGTTGACGAACAAGATAAAGCCCATTCCTTCTGAGTGTAGACATGTCAACTGTCAATACCAGTCCTGATCTGACAAAAGGATGAAGGGTTACCCACTTAAAGGTCATCTGTTGTGTTTCAACTGATTTAATCACACATGGTTCCGGGGTTTTCAGCAACAAAACCAACTTTCAAAGCCCTTTACAGTTAAAAACCTGTTTTAACAACCCCCAACAGAAAGTAATGTTTAATGTGCCTTAAAAACTTGCTTGTCAAGATTCAAAAAGTCTTAACTATGGACTTAATTTTTATTGGGCAATAAATTCTCTCATGCCGACTCATACCAGAGGAAGGAGCATCAATCCCAGAGCTGAAGGGAGACGCACGGAGGCTATACTCGCCACCTTGAAGGCTGGACTTTTTTAATACAATTAGAGGCCTAATTTAGGTTTTAGAGACATAGGTTTTAATGTAAAACATAATGCTCTAGTTGGAAGAATAATACAATTTTTAATCTGTGAGAAAATGATAGATTACATTTTTCAAGAGACTTTCAATTAGAGACCTACAGAAAATGTGCCTTGAACCAATGGGGAAAGGCCTTTTAGAGAGAAGATAGAAGCATAGATGGAAATAGCTAGAGTAATAGATTTTGAGGGATAGCCTTTTGGGGAACTGCTAGGCCCTCTCATGCCCGACGTCATAAAAGATTCAGCCAGTAGTCCCTCATAGAGGGCACACATGTGGACAGAACGTAGGAATACTCTGCTTACTCTACTACGCCTGTTGGGGCGAAAGGAGCCAAGAAGCTGGAGGTATCTCCAGGGGCAAAAATAGAGCACGTATAACTAAGAATAGCAAGCAAAGCTGCACACCCCTTCCTACAGTTCAGACAATGCTACCGCTACCTAGCATTGCTGAAGAGATGGATTCAATCCTCAGGTTATATTACCTGGCGAAAACACCTGCAAGACTGTGTCGACCAACACTTAGTCTTGCAGGTCTCTGCCAGCAGAGTCCCTTTGCCAGCGCCCAGGATGTCACGACATTCCTGAAGGAGTGGAACCGCAAGGGACATCGAATGCTGTGTATGAGGTAGAGATGGGCTCCACTAGCCAGTGGGCCAACCTGCTTGGAGACAGACTTCCCTATCGTCTGCTGTCCTCTTTTGTTGCAAACTCAAAGAAGAGGAGGATAGGCTTGCAGACAAAAATGCAGCTCTGGGTGACAACTGTCAGCCTCCTGGGCGATGAGCACGACAGGTGAGTCCTTTCTCCACAGACAGGTGACGAGAGGAAGAAAATTACAAATGACACACAAGACTATCACAGTATATGAAGGCGCAATTTAATTTAAAAATTAATTGAGAGCAGAACGTAATTAGAACAATTAAAAGTTAATCAAATCATTCAACAACTAAAATTCATTGTGAAACTGCTATTGAACTATGATCAACTATATCACACTTGAATTCGGTGTGTTTTATCATTTAATTCAGTGCATACCCAATATAATATTTAAAAACATTTACCTTTACTTAGCATTTTACGACTATTTATTCATCACTTATAGCCAGCATGGATTTTATGCAATAAGTCCAAAATGTTACAATATTTGAATTTAAATTGAAACTAAAACTAGTTACAAAACATACACCAACTCTGTGACCTTAACCAGGGCTGCGCAGGCAAGAAACAGAAAGTAGGTGGAAACGTTGCACATCAACCTGGTAACACTTTAGTTCCACAACTTCTTTTTCTTATATAAAATTAAAGCTATCCATTTATTAAAAGAAAAAAATGGACCTGAGACATGAAACCTGATACTTACGTAATAAATATCTACATCTACATCTATAAATCTCCCCATACCAGATCAACCAGCTTTTGCTGCTCGTGGTTTAATAAACTAATTTGTGCCAAAAGTAAAAACTAAATTGAACCTTAGAATTATAACTACTGTATTTAACATACTGAACATGCAGTAACTTGATGAAAGAATTCAGTTTGATAAATGCTAAAATACCTTAAAAAATGAAAACACAAAACTAAAATATATTTAGTAAACCCATCAAACTCAGATCTTATTACAGTAAGTGCTTCAACTAAAATCAGTAGATAGACTGAGGATATGTGCACACAGATGGAGACTATTGTGAAAAATGTAAGCTATATAATGTTTGATAAAAAGCTTGGTCAGCTTCATATAAAGGGCGGTCCCATGACTATCTGGGTGAATCATTTCATTTTCCTTATATAACTGATAAAAAATAACTCAATATAATAAGCAGACCATGCAACCTTAGGTCAGAAATATAAAAAGGTTTTAAATAGATTGTGTGCATGGTAAAATATTTTTATAGTCCACATGTTACCTCATGTAGGCAGATCAATTGTTAACCACTTTCAGAAGAATCTCATTGTGTGAAATGTCACCATACCATCCTAACCTGTCTTCGACCACACCTTAAGGGATCTTATCAATAGTTTCATAGTCCACTTCCTCAGAAAACCATTCCCACTCTCTTCTGTCCACATAAATAGAGGTGAGGGTTGTCTTCCCTTCACTCATCCACTCTCTTCTACTCCAGCCAGAGCTTACAGCTACAAAAAGACCTCTTCACAATGATGTCTTCAATCTCCACCCGCATGTCCTCTGGAGGATCTTCTCATGTCTCAGTCTCTAGTGGAGGAGCTGGTCGTGTCACAGCCATGCGTGCCGGTAGTGTGTATGGAGGAGCAGGAGGATCTGGAGTCAGAATCTCCAGCTCTTCATCTTCTCGAACCTTCTCTACTGGAAGTTCTGTATATGGAGGTGCCTTTAACCTGTCTGACGCCATTGATGTGTCAGCAAATGAGAAAGCCACCATGCAGAATCTCAATGATCGTCTGGCCACCTACCTGGAGAAGGTGCGGTCCCTGGAGAAGGCCAATGCTGAGCTGGAGCTGAAGATCCGTCAGTTCCTTGATAGCAAGACTACTCCCTCTGCTCGTGACTACAGTGCCTACTACATTACCATCAGTGATCTTCAGGCCAAGGTACGTCAAGTCAATCATTAAAATTTCTTCAGATAACAATGAATTATTAAACCACTTGTCAATAACAGTTAACCATAAACCACATTCGAAGAACATTTAAAAATTTTAAGCATGAAGGAGATAAAAATCATTAAAAAAATAAATTTATTCTGTGCCCCTGAAGATTCAACATGCGACTGGTATCAATGGTGGAATCTACCTCAGCATTGATAATGCCAAGCTGGCTGCTGATGACTTCAGAATCAAGTAAGCTGTTTGCAATGCAAGTGAAAATTATAAATAGTTCAAAGCATTTATTTTATCATTTTCCCTTTTTGCAGGTATGAGACTGAGCTGAGCATGAGACAGTCAGTAGAGGCAGACATTGCTGGTTTGAGGAAGGTTCTGGATGAGCTCACAATGACCAGATCTGACCTAGAGATGCAGATCGAAGGGCTGAGAGAGGAACTGATCTTCCTCAAGAAGAACCATGAGGAGGTAACATACAGTAATACCAGGAACAGATTGATTTGTTCCTTCAGATACTTTAAGAAGATGTTACATTTATTTTTGCATCTTTAGGAACTCTTGGCAGTGCGTGCCCAGATGAGCGGACAAGTCAACGTCGAGGTCGATGCGGCACCGCAAGAAGACCTGACAAAGATCATGGCTGAAATTCGTGAGCACTACGAATCTGTTACAGCCAAGAACCGCAAAGAACTTGAGGGCTGGTTCCAGTCCAAGGTGTCACTAATTGTCTCTAAAGAAGTAGCTCCATTTCAACTAAATTTAGATTTGTTTAAACTCTATGCTTTGGCTTGCTTTTCCCAGACCGAGATTCTCAACAAAGAAGTCGCTGTGAGCACAGAAACTCTTCAAACGTCTCGCTCTGAAATCACAGAAGTCAAGCGCACTCTTCAGAGTCTTGAAATTGAACTACAGTCACAACTCAGCATGGTAAGGAACCTGAGATGTATATATGTAATTTTGAGTTTCCATTAAGAAAACTAAAGTGTCAAAAATGTCTCAACCTCAGAAAGCATCTCTAGAGGGCACGTTGGCAGACACACAGGCCCGCTACTCCTCAATGCTCTCCAGCTACCAATTCCAGGTGAGCAGCCTGGAGGAACAGCTAGTGCAGCTTCGTGCTGACCTGGAGCGTCAAGGTTATGAGTACAAGATGCTTCTGGACATCAAGACCAGACTGGAGATGGAGATTGCAGAGTACAGAAGACTTCTGGATGGAGAGGCTACGTAAATCTATTTTAAACTAACTGCATGTATAGATTATATGTATTGAGCTGAACACAAAGATAATAATATTTTTTTCCCTGATTGCAGTGTTGCTACCACTAAAAGTACCAGCTCAACTACACGCAAGGTGGTCACCATTGTGGAAGAGGTGGTGGATGGCAAAGTGGTCAGCTCGACCTCACAGTCAACAAGTGAAGTTGTGTCTCAAAAGTCCACCTGAGCAGGAACAATCAATGCCAAGAAGATGAACCAATAAATTGGTTGAACTATTAATAAGTGTGTTTTTTCTTCTTTCTCGTTTGGTTTAAAACATCTTTAATAGCTATTAGCATGTTTTAGTTGTGCATTTGACAAATTCAATTAAATAGCATTCCCTTCTCTCAATGACCTTCACTAAGGAAATGCTGATAAAACTGTACTGTAAAAAATATAACAGAGCATTACAAAATCTTCTTGTCTCTGGAGAAAAGGCTAACAAACCACATTAACTGTTCATTAAGTCTAGAAAGAGTCTGAACATAACAAAGTAATGATTTTACACAAAGCAGTTCCTTGCTTTATTGCACATTGAGGGCCAAACACTGATACAATAAAACTAATTCAATAATTTCAAAGAAAAAACAAGTTCTCATCTGTTCAAGTATAACTTGTCTTTTTTTTTCTCTCAACACCAGCCCTTTTCTCTCAGCACCTTGGCAGGTAATCATAACATCTAAAGAAAAAATTTTTGGCATTTGAGCCTCACATCTCATTAAAAAGACTAGTTTAACAAGTGTTCCTTGTTTCCTTAAAAGTAAAAAAAGACTGATTTAAATTAATACAAAGTGGAAATACAAGAGCAATGACAATGTTATAAAGTATATAATATAATATTTTCCTACTGTGGCAAGATGTAGGTTCGACCCTAATCATGAGGACTACATTTTGGGCACATGGTTTGACTATGCCACCCTCAGTGAGGGAAAATATTAGAAGTTCATTTGACTCACTGAAGAAATTACACAGTAATGAGGAAGAGAGAACGGAGAGGCAGAGCAAAGTACAAATATGCACGCTTTATTGTTAAAGAATTGCTATTTAAAATCATTATCACAGAGCGTATTGGTCATTGTCTCATTTAAATGATTAACCAAAGGGGTTTTCCAAGCTGGTTCTGGAAAGGCCTGTCAGTGGTCCATCTATGGAAGTGGACAAATGTTATAGATAAAATATATATAAATAAATTGTATAAACAAATCTTTAGGAAGGTGTTGAGACATAAATTTGTGCTCTAATGTTGTGTACACAACTGTAGTAGTGTTTGGATCATTTCATTGAATAATTTCTGATAAAATTGTATAAAGCTAAATGGGTGCAAATCATGAGTTGTTCTCAACAGATCACAGTAATGCATCCCAATTAGATTTCCTGACCCCTGAGTATTGAGTCACAGTCGCAAATAAGCTTACCATTCTTCAGTTTCCTGTTTACAGGAAGGTCGTATACTCCATTGTCTGCCCGCATGAGTCGAAGGAGGAGTAGAGTCAGGATGGTCATCGCAGCACTGAAGTCTTCATCATCTCCCCTCAGATGATCAGCTTCTACATATATGCTTGAGTTACTTTCAGCTCCTCTTACTCATCTTTTGACTCCTCTCTATTTAGAGGCATCACATCACAACTATTTTACATGCCCATTCACCCTAAAACAGCATGAATCATTGACCCAACAAAAGTTTTAGGTTTTAATAAGTATAACAAATTGGCATGTTCAGGAGAGCCAGCTGATAAATATCACCTATTATTATAACTCAATGATTTTCCCTTTGTAAAAGCTATAGGTGGCATAACAGAAAGGGCAAAACAAAATGGCTATGAGTTTAATCACAGCAGCAAAGCATGGTTGTGAATGTTTTTAAACATTTTATTTGTGGGGATTGCAGATTAAACACATTCCCAGTTCTCTGATTGTCATTGTGAAGTTATTCATGCTCAAGTGAATATAGTTCATATGATATTATTTATTAAACATAATGCTTCTTTAATGAAAATCCTCTCTAACAATATATACACACACTTAAGGATTAAACATCAGAGATGAATATATGAAGATATCATAAAGGCCTTTACATAATCTGATGCAGGACAGACCCTGCTAAACAAAACAAGTGTGTGGCTGTGTTAGTTTTCAAGAATAGTTGTTTAAAAAAAGTATTTTTCCATGCAGTTAAAAAATTCACTGTGATTGGTTCTCCTGTTCAGGTGACTGAAGTTCCCTGACTCGCCACTTGATTGCGCTAACAGCAAACAAACCCCCTGTGATGAAAATATAAAATTACAGCAGCATCTGTGTCCATTTTTAGTGATTGAACGATAGTTGTAGTGATGGGAAGTTCGGATCATTTTACCGACTCGAATCTTTGAGTCTCGTTCAGCAAAATGAACAAATCTTTTTTCAAGTCATTTCATTCATTTTAGTAAAATATCAATACAAAACTCGAATTACACAAAAAAATAAGACACAACTATAATGGTAGAAGACTGGAAAACATGTGAAAAGAGCTTCCTGTGTATCAAGCTGTGAGTGACCATACACTTTGTGTAGCACAAGGAACTGCTTTGGGTAAGCGTGACCAACCTAATTCCTCCTATTTACTAGATTAGTATTTAACTAATACTTTTTCTTTCCGAAGTGCACTGAATTGCCACTCTCTCTCATCACGTTTAGTGGAGGCGGAAGTGAGACATCCGTCGTGAAAGGAGGACGCGCTGCTGTTTTTTCTACCAACTGTTTTTCCTTAGGACTGTGTTCCTCTCCTGTTTGCTTATTGTATCGGTTACTACTTTTACCGTTCACTGTGCTTATCTTTTGGTTTCCGTTCGCTTCTTATGTGTGAATGCCAACTGGCGGCTCCGGACCACTCTGCCATTTTTAAAGGGATTGTTTACATCTGTGACATCAGTCGTTGCAGGCACCCTGATCCGCGTTTCCACGCTACTGTATGAGGACTTTGACTCCAGGACGTGAACATCTTGAACGGTTGCCTCCACTCCATCTTGTGTCTTGTCTATATTATTGGTTTTGTGATATTTTGTTTTGTATATTTCTTTACAGTGTAAATTTATATTTCAAGTGTCTTCGTATATATATTGTCTACCAAATTCAACGCGTTATTGGATTTAGGTTGTTTTGTTTGTGCACTTTAGGCACTGCCGGCTTGAGGCAGGGAAACTGGCTAGTTAATTTGAAACACGGATGGTGGTGAAATCGTGTGGAGTGCGGTGCTGTCTGGATTCACCTCTCACTGTGTGAGTGTGCGTATGTGCACCTGAGTGTTACACAAATTCACAGAAAAGAGCTTTCCTTTGTCTAGCCTGCCCCGACCGCTGGAAAGCCGGTGCCTCCTTTTGTTATTTTTCTTTTCTTTTTGTGTATTTCTTGTGAGTAGTTTAAATTGACAGCTTTATTTTGTACTTTTTAATAATTATAGTTGTTCAAATAAAACCTTTGATACGTTGTGCACACGTCTCCATCAGATCAATTCAGCAAACTAACTTGTGTCCTTTATCTGGGTTATTTCCCTGTTTTCTGACGGGGTGGCGTAGTCGGATTCTACTTGGGGGCGTTTAAACGTGCTTGTGACACCGACCCCCCTCCCTCAGCTTTGCCAAATTAATATCATGTTTTGAATGCTTACCAAACACATCTTTAAAATCTACTGTGAACGAAGATATGTCATGAACAAATTCCTTCATGAAATAATCATCAGTGTAGCAGTGGTAGGAGAATCCATGTCTGAGGATGATAGGCCCCAGGGTGGTGGAGATGGAGAAGAGAAGGGGCCCAAGGAGTGAACCCTGGGGAATCCCGGTGAGTAGTCTATAAGTGTTGGAGACCTCATCCCTCCATCCGACACTGAAAGATCTGCCAGTGTGATAGGACTCAAGTCAATCGAGTACAGTTCCAGTGATGCCCATTTTAGAGAGAGTGAAGAGAAGTATCTGATGGTTGACTGTGTCAAACGCAAGAGGGAGATCTAGTAGGATGAGGACAGATGATCTGTAGTTAGCCCTGGCACCTCGCAGCGCTTCCGTTACAGACAACAAAGTCGTCTCAGTTGAGTGTCCATTCTTAAAGCCTGATTGGTTGTCATTGAGCTTGTTTTTCTGAGTCAGAAAAGTAGAGAGTTGATTGAAGACTACCCGCTTAATGAGTTTTGCAGTGTAGTGCAGCAAAGAGACAGGTCTGTAATTTTCCATCAGTGATTTGTTGAGTGTAGGTTTCTTGAGAAGCGGGCTGACTCTGGCCACCTTGAAGGTGTTAGGGAAAATGCTGGTAGTGATTGAGGAGTTTATGATGTGAGTGAGGGCAGGTGTGTTTGTAGAAGGTGAGAGGGGATGGGATCGAAGGGGCAGGTGTTTTGATGCGCTGAGTGAAGGAGTTTGGACAGCTGATCTTCTGTGAGTGGAATAAATAATTGATTTGTAATATCCCTATTAGTGAAGGAAAACTAAAGGTGCCCCAAAGATGTGTGTTAACTTGATATCTGCTGTGATTAATTGCTGTCTACACTTTTTATAATTTAGATTTTCTCTGTTTTAATATATCTTACAACTGCAGACATCTATGGACCATTAGCTCATGAGTTCTTGGTTACGTTTCATCTCAGGATTCTTCCAAAGATGCCATCATGGACCACTCATCTACCAAGGAAGCAGGGCGCGCTGTAGAGAGAGGCGTGCTTGCATGTTCAACGAGAGTAGCTCCATACCTAGAAAAGATATTGTCTGGCTAGGGGTTAGACGGCTCTTTTCTGAGTTGATCCGAAGCCCCCGATGGCTGAGGTGGCATAAGACCCTGTCTCTGTGGCAAATCAACTGGGACCACGTTTGGGCCAGTATCAGCCAGTTGTCCAAGTAAGCCAGGATTCAAACCCCTTCCCGTATTAACGGTACTAAAGCCACCTCGATCACCATTGTGAAGGTGCGAGGGGACAGAAACAAGCCAAAGGGGAGGAAGCAGCACTGATACACTCGACCTTCGAGGCCAAACTGAAGAAAGGGTCTTTGCCGAGGGAGTATAGTCATGTGAAAATACGCATCCTTCAGATCTATTGTGGTGACCCAATCCCCCTGGACGGACTAAGTGGACAGTGCATCTGAGAGATATCATTCTGAATCGAAGTCTCAGAAGATGAGCGTTCAGACGACGCAGGTCGAGGATTAGACGCAACCCACCTGTGCGTTTGGAAACTAGAAAGTATGGGCTGTAAAACCCTCTTTCTCTGTTGGCAGGAGGGACCGGTTTAATTGCACCTTTTTTGTAGAAGGGAATCGATCTCCTCGCACAGGATCGGGGCCTCTGTGGCTGAGACAGAGGTTATTTGAACCCAGTTGAACCTGGGCGGCTTGGCAGCAAACCAATAGCCATGCATACGAGCCAAGGGGAAATATTGGGAAGCTCCAAACCAGTCTTCCTTAAATTCCATTAATGGCGTCATACGCACTTCGCCGATAGTTTCCATACCAGGGCTGCGAACTAGTGGACTTAGTGATGGGGTCCGAAGGGAGCCAAAGTGGAAACCTACCTGGGCGTCCAGGCTCGACCTCAGAGCAGCATTTGGTTCCAGCCGAGGAGGTCGGACTCGAGACTGACTCTGACACGGAAGCTGAGAGCCATCCGGACTGCTCTGCATCAGACGCCACGCCCTTGAATGTGCCTCTGAGATGAGAACTGCATTCAGATCTGCAAAGCCTCCTGACTGCGCACATAAACCAGGGAGTTCAAGTGTCGCATATTTAATGAAAATCTGAGATCTGACCTGTGGGTCCGCTGCTTGATGGTGATGGACTCCCGATGGACCCTCTTCCCCTGATGATGTAGAGGGGGCCCCTGGACAGGACTGCTCCTCCGTCAACTCCTTGTAGCCGCTCTTGGTCGACAACTTCGACCTGGTGGACTGAGGAGGTTTTTTCTGGCGTCGAGCAGGCGGTGGGGACGCAGACTTAGAAGGGGACCTGCTACGTCTCTTCCTAGACGGAATCATAAATTCTCCCAAACCCTCCACTTGCTTCCTAATCGTAGAGACCCCGCGATGTAAGGTCATCTACAGTGACGCTGAAGTGGGAATCTGGGACCACAGGAGCGTTAAGGAAATGCCTCCGATCTTGAGGGAGCATGTCAGTCTGGGTCAACCAAAGATGGCGGCTGTGACTATCCCCTAGCTACAGCGCCATCAAGGGGAGCGAGAGAGGGGAGACTGACCAACCTCGCTTCAGAGGTGCCTTCCAAGTTTGGGTCAGGGCCCGATGCACTTCCGGGAACCACGCGTTCAGCCTGGAGATTTTTGGTGCCAGGGGCAGAGCCACCCGCAACCCAATTTCTCTGGCAGCTTGGGTAAGCAACTTGACTCTCTCCTCTGCAGCACAATCTGCCGTCACTCTAGAGGGGGAGAGCTATGTACCTTCTTCTTCGGGATATGCGTCATCTCTCTCCGATTCAGCAGTGGAGGTCGCATCATCAGACGCGCAGGAGTCCTCAGAAGATGCAAGCATCATATCATCCGATAACTGTGGTGGATAGCGGATGAACCGGGGGAGCAGGAAGCGCATACGGCCCTGCATGACTCCACTTGACACCGGAGACATGCACTCGTTGACCCTTGCAGGCGTGAGCTACAAAGCCTCAGGTGGTGGACTGAAAGACTTTCAACCTCGCCTTAAGTGCGCTGCCAGATAGAACTGTGCAAACCAAACATTCTGATCCCTCAACTGCTGCCTCAGCATGTCTACGCCCATACAACCTATGCAATGATCGTGGCAAGCGATCCACCGCATCCAACAGACTTGCATGGTCGCGACATGTTTGGAACACGCTAAATGTTTGGACCGGCAAAACAAGTGCTCTACTAAGAAAAGGAGTCTCACTTGTTGGTGGAAGGCATTGAAAGAGCTGAAGTCTGGGGCGTGGAGCGACCTTCCGACCGGCCGAAAAACCTCGCTGGTTGCCGTTCGAATCACAAAGTCACAGAGTCTTTCACAAAGTTGTTTGCTTGTCAGAGTATGGCTCCAAAGGAAAAACAGGAAGAGTGTCACGCTCGCGTCCGGTTTATGCGGGACATCGGCGCATTCGCTGATTGGCATTTTGAAACAGTATGGAATGAGTAGAGTGTCTGTAGTGGAGCTTCCCATAGTTGTCACCGACATAAGTCGTAGTGACTGACGGATGGGGAACTGAAGGTTTTACTCATGGGTCAATCTTGCTTTTACTATAAAGAAATAATAGTGCTGAAGTTTTATCGTTTGTCGTGGATTATGCTGTTATTACCATTACCTTTGGGCAATATTAACATAGTAAACATATCATTTTTGTTTACTCTGCAGTAAATAACCAAAATGAAACACATTTGCTTTTTCTTTTTTTTTTTTGCTTCTCGCTCCTGACAGAGACAAATAGTTGTGTAAGGTAAAATCAGTCTAGACTGCGCATGATAAAAATGGAATAAAAATAATTCGGTAACAAAAATCAGTGACATTTAAAAGAGATCCGGGACAAACATTAGGCAATAACTGAACGCTTTTCTGATCATATTGTTTTTATCAGAGACACTTCGTTTATCTTTAGCATAACATTAGCGTCACATGGGTGTTTACAGTGGTTACTATCTTCATACACACAAAAAGAACATCAGAGATGATCAGTCACATTTTTTTGAATAACCGTAGTTTATTCATTATCTCTAAATCCACTATGAAAATTAGAAACTTTTTTAACACAAGGAACAATTGTTTTGGCACAAGCAATTCCTTACCCATGATGGACTTCACTTTACTCACCAAATGTGGACATTTATTTGAGTGAAATTAGTGAATACAGTCCCTAAAACAACTCAAGTTGAGCTAATCTGTGAACTGTGGTCTGCCGCACTGACATTAAATAGTCAGCTGTTGTTTGTTACTATAGTTACCAATGTATGTAAAGTAAAACACAAGCTAACATAAAAAGAACATTCTGTGTTAACCCTCTGAAGATAAAAATGTTTAATTTCTTATTAAATCTCTTAAGTCGGCACCATTGCAGTCTGCCATGCATGTTCTTGAGGTCAAGCACGCAATCATCAAAAACAAAGGCGACTAGACATTTATTTGCCTAGTCCATTGGTTGACAAACGTTTGATTGATTACAGAGTAATATAATTTGAAAGATTTTTAGGAACAGTACTTGCAAGCTGCAACAACAAAAATCAATCATCAATCTGATTTTCCCTGAAAGCTGGACTGCCTGGAGCAGGAATTCCACAACCTGCATTTGCTGGGAACAGCACATGCACAAACTTGAAACAACCCTGCACATTACCCTACAATGTGTCAATTATTTAAGTTGCATAAAGGTTGCTGTAGTGGAATCTTCATGTTCCAAGTAAGTTTTATACTTTGTTTGTCTTAACATCATGTAATTAAGAATTTTACAATTTTCCAAATAGTACTTTTCCAGCACAGCAATACTTTCAAATGTTTTAGACGAAAGAGAAGTGTTATAAATGTGAATTTATTCATCATATTTGTTAATTTTTGTAATCAAAATATGGGTTATTTCACAACATTCATCATAATGGCATTCATAAAGTGCCCCAGTGTCCAAATTATGCTAATTAGTGCAGCAAAATTCTTTGGTTCACTCTCATTCATGTTTTATAATGCTTTATTGCCAAGTGTGTGCATGTGTGTGGTAGAAATATCACATTATGGCATTTTGGGTATGTATTTAGACTGCCCTCGACCACCTTCAGGTATGCATCACTTCTGCTGGGAGCCGAATCACCCTATCAAAGCTGTGCCGCTTGCCCTGTTTATACTTGTCTTTTATTAAAGGTGCGCTAGGCTTGGAGGGCGCGATAGTAATATCTGTGGTGCTGGCACTGCGTGTGTGTGTGGGAACCATTTGCAAGAGTGAGGTCGTGGAGTGTACGAGCACTGGGTGAGTGTGATTTATAATAGTGTGTAGTGCTGACCCTCCAGTTTAGGCTACTACTCCTAGTTAGAGGTGAGATAACACAGCCTGTGGCACGGGTTTATTGGGGTAATACAAATTGTTGCAGTCTGCTGCTCCATTGTGACCGCTAGGACTCCTGTCTGTCCTGGCGCATCTACTCTCCTCTATCCCTCATCTAAGCCGGTTGGTGAGCGGCATTAGTATATACAAGATGTGTTGATTTTGTGTGTGTTTTGAAATAAAGAATCGTGTTGTATTTGAGCTTTCTGGTCTCTGCCTCCATTTATCTCTTTATATGAGTGGGCGATCCTGAGTGTTTTTGAATTCTTGTTAATTGAGACATAAGTCTCAGCGGGGGTCTTACACCCTCGGGTCACATAGACATGGCCTAAGTTTGATTGTACTTAAGAGGCAGCTGTTCCATTTCCTGCCTGTATGCAGACTCCTCACCATCTCTGATGAAACAGTGGTGTCTGCAAAGTTGTTTGTGTAGAAGGAGAAGAGAACAAGTGAGGCAACACACTCCATGGGGCCTGATGTGAATTCCCACCTTTTTAACAGCTCTTGTCTGTCTATCATGAAGCTTGAGCTCCAGTGGAATGAAGAGCTTGGAGAGTTTGTTTTGGAGAAGTGATGGGATGGTTACCCTGTTGGTAGCATCATCCACAGAACAGTTGGATTGGTAGGCAAACTGGTTCAGTTGGGGTCCAGTAATGTTCTACGCATGGGTCACTACCAGCCTCTAAAAGGACTTCATTGACCACTTATGCCAAACTAATTGTCTGTAGTCATTGTGTCCTGTGATTTATTGCTTATCTGGGATGGTGATGATTAATTTTGTGTGGATAAACAATTGAAGAAATTTTCCTGTGAATCAGGAGTAAAAAAATCGGGTGCTGGAAGGTCGCAGCTCTGCCAACTTTAACTCACCACTCCTGTTCCCTCCTCGTGGCTTGTTTAAAGCTACTAATTTCTCTCTAGGAACATGCGGCCTTCCACGAATTGAGTTCCATTCAGTAAACAAAGCATGAATGATTACATTAAAACAAGGTAAATTCATTTAAACAATCTACATTGTAACCTCATTTGGGCCCCCTATAATTTGTTGGCAAACATCACGTGAAGTAAATAATTTTTTTAATTAATTAATGAAACAACGATTGTTTGGTATTTACCCATTTTTATATCAGTTCCTTAAGCTTTATCAATTCTGCCATGTTCAATAAATACTATGTAAAAACTGTCTCCGGAAGTTCAAAATTTTACTTAAAAGTTTAAAAAGTGCTGTTATATTTTCTCTGTATACCACACCTAAAAAGTCATTTATTGCATAATCACATAATAGTACTAAAAAATTTTGGCTGCCTTGGGCACCAAACGGACAAAAAATCTTCCATTGGGTCTAACCATATATATTAACACAATATCAAGATTCAATTTTGAAACATTCCAATATGTCCGTGAACTTTAAGAAAACTGTGACTAGACCAATCCGTTCATAAATGAAGGTATATTGAATGCACACCAATTTTGACAAGGTGAAAGAATGTTCGACAGTTTTCATTTTAAACTCTCTGAAACATTTTTCCTCCAGCTTCCAAGATAACACAGTTACTTTCAAGCATTTCTAGCCAATGACTTCAACATTGAATAGAAGTGTGTGTAACCATTTTCATGCCACTCATGAAAATCATCAAGAGCACACACAGGGTAATTTAAGGTTCTCATGCGAGCAGCTAATGTTTGAACATGTACCGAAGGACTCTGAGAAAGGTTTAGGGGGACAATCTTAGCGTCTATCTCAATTACTCCAGGGGATTATCAATCAATCAATTTTACATTTTAGCGTCTTCTTTTGCTTAATGTGATTAAAGCTGACGGATTCCTTATGATCAGCATTTTTTTCTTTTAATATTAACCTAGGGTTGCGTCATTTTTCCTTCAGAAGCATATAAAAAGGCCCAGCTTTTCTCCACTGTACTCACTCTCCATCCAGAGCAGAGCACGACCTCAATCCACTAGCACCTCCAACATGGCCACCACTTTCTCCAGTGGAAGCTTTGCCTCAAGCAGATCCTCTATGGGATCCTCCCGCTTCTCTGCAGCAGGAGGTGGAGGAGGTGGCAGAATTAGTGCAATGAGGGCTGGTAGTGTTTATGGGGGTGCAGGGGGGTCTGGAGTCCGGATCTCCAGTTCATCCCGATCCATGTCTGCAGGTGGTGCAGGGGGAGGCTATGGCTTTGGAGGAGGATTTGGGGCTGGAAGAGGCAAAGGTGGATTTGGGGCTGGGGGAGGATTTGGAGCTGGCGATGGAGGATTCAGCATCTCTGCAGGAGGAGATGGAAGCGTCATTGGCAATGAGAAGTTCACCATGCAGAACCTAAACGACCGTCTGGCTACTTACCTTGAGAAGGTTCGCTCACTTGAAAAAGCCAATGCTGATCTTGAGTTTAAGATCCGTCAGTTTCTTGAGAACCGTATCTCACCTAGCGGTGAGGCACGCAACCTCTCTGGCTTCGAGGGCACTACAACTGACCTCTGGGCTAAAGTGAGTCTCTGAACAGTCTTACTCGAAGTGTAATTTGCATATGTGAACGCAGCTAAATCACTTGCATGTTTTGTTCTCAGATCTTGGCTGCCACAAAGGTTCTTAACACCATCCACTTGAGCATAGACAACGCCAGCTTGGCTGCTGATGACTTTAGAATTAAGTAAGTGTCAATATTTCTATTTATACAGTACAGACAGGAAATCACATCTTAGTCATTGATAAATGCGCACACAGCACAACCAGTTGATTGCCCTGGACGCTGAACAAAGGGAATCATTTTAAAACAGAAATAAACTAAAATGACAAGAAATAGGTCACCTCACACAACCAATTCACCCCCAATTGTTAAATTAAGTAAGTAATCGCAAATGTTTAAAGTCAGTCTCATATGATCAGTCAACAGAAATATTTGTAGATAAATGCCAAGCTAAACCAAATGAAAGAAACAGTATATGATTATGAGCAGCTAGGTGAAGCCAAAAAAGCTAACTGTGCATTTATTTTAGTTTAGGAAAAATGCTATTTAAGATACATCATTACATTAATAATAATAATAATAATGCCTTCAATTTATATAGCGCTTTTCAAGACACTCAAAGACGCTTTACAATTATCAGAGCATTATTCATTCACTCCACATTCACTCTCTGGTGGTGATAAGCTACCATGGTAGCCCTCAGCTGCCCTGGGGCAGTCTGACAGGACGTGGCTGCCATTCTGCGCCTACGGCCTCCTGCCCACCACCAAACACACCCCACCAGTCACACACATCCATACTGGGCAATGTGGGTGAAGTGGCTTGCCCAGGGCCACAACGGCAGAATGGCCCTAGCGGGGATCGAACCACCAACTTTCCAGTTACAGAACAACCAACTCCACCACTGCGCCATCTTTCCACCCCGATTAAATGTGACCATGACGATGAGCAGATAGAAGAAAAAGAATAGCATGGATTTCATCTAATGAGTTCAAAATATTCTACAATATAGTACTGATTGAGTTGTAGAAACTTAAATGTCATTAACTTTAAAGTAAAATGGGTGTTAACTTTGCAGGTACGAGAATGAGCTGGCAATACGTCAGTCAGTCGAAGCTGACATTGCAGGGTTGAAGAATGTTCTCAGCGAGCTCAACATGAGTCATAAAGACCTCAATCTAACCCTGGAAGGGCTCAGAGAAGACCTGGTCTACCTCAAGAAGACACACGAGGAGGTATTGTATGAAGAAATTTTAGGTTAATTCTGAGCCAAACACATGACATTTCAAACTTTATAAAATAAAAAGGCTCTAAAGCATACTAACAAATGATTTTTTTTAATGCTGGTGTGTGGTTTTGAAGTACATGCAGGGGCAAATATTTTAGACTCTGTGCTGCCCCAAACCGCGACAGCACATGCAGAATCTCAACAGATTCTGAAAGCTGAGAAAAGATTCATCCGACTGATATTACATTTTATACGGTAATGACAGTATTGCTTGTGTTCCAGGGGCGAGAATTTTGTGGAGTGAGGGGGGAGGTAACAGATGAGTGATTGATTACATGTGAATGACTTTAGCAATACTTTAGCTAAACTTTAGAGGCGATTTAATTTTAAATATTATATTTTATTGTATATCATAGTATAGGCATTGTTGTAGTTATATATTTATTAGCGTTAGATTGTGCTGTTTTTTATATCATGTTTGCGTATGTGATTCTGCTTTTCTTCATATGTTCCTCGTCTTCTTCCGCCATTTTTTTGGCACACTTGGTGTTAGATTTCAGTGCCAAAAAACTTGTAAATGGTAGAGAAAGATGTCAAGACGACCTTGACATCAAAGTTACTTTTGTTTGTAAGTTTTCATTGAAATATCGTGAGGAGAGCCTATTGGGAGATTTGTGGAAAAGGATGGACAGCAGCAGGCACCATCTCAACCACAGTAAGTGATACAGTTTTTATACACAGGGTTTATTCACAGCTTTATAACAATAATGTTTTCCATCTATACAGTAATTTTTAAATTGACATTAAATAATATAGTTTTTTTTGCTCATGCTCATCAAGTCAACAGCATATTGCTTCATTCATTATTTTTATTTCATCTAAACATTGTTTTTTTATTTTATCTTTTATTAATTTTTGTGTAGAAAAACAAGATTTTTTAAAAATATTATATAATCTTATGTAATGACTTTTTATTTATAGAGATTCGTCTGATGAAGGGAAATCCTGAGGGGTGGAGATTATGTCTGTGGCAGAGATTGAAGCATTAGGGACACACAAAAAACGCCTGTACATATAAAACAATTAAACAACTTGTGAAATGAACACTTAAAGCCATAGTCAAACAAAACTGTTTGAGCTGATGTAAAATAGTTTGAGGTTATGTTTTGTAATCTCAAAAGTATTGTTGCTCTACATTTATAGTTGTTTATAAAGAGAAACTTGATGAAAATTCAAATCAATTTTTTTTACTTTTCTTGTTCCCCATCAGTCGGTCACTCCGACTTATGTCGGTGAAGACTATAGGAACTCCGCTAGGAGAGCTCTACTCTCTCCACACTCTTTTTAAAATGCCAATCAGCAGCCGTGCTGATGGTCACATGACTACAACACACACAAATAGTAGGTCATTGGAGCCATACTCTAAGAGACACATGACTGGTGAAAGATTTCACATCGATGTTGGATTATATTCCCCTCTGTGGATCAAGAGATCTGGTGTTTACGGCAACCAACCACAAACGGCCATTCACAGTAGGCTCGAGTCGTTGACAGCCCCAGACTCTTGTCTTTCACTGCCTTTTTTAGTACAGCACTTGTTGCTGATCGACTATTTATAGTGTGTTTCCAAACAAGTCAACCGTGGAAATGTGTGGATGCAGTGGATCCATTGCATTGACGGATAGCTCGATAGCTGTATTAATTGTTTTGGGCGTAAACATACTGACTGCACTGTTCCATCATAAATCACATCAGAACGAGGCTGCATTCTTTCAGGCCGCCACCAGAGATGTTGTGACTATGAGTACTCATCTTCGGCTTTCAGAGCGTTGAAGCTGGGCTGCATACGCGGTTTCCATCTCGCGTGGTTCCCGCTCCGCTGGTGCGTTTGCTATGTGCCATAGAGCGTTATCAGAACATGCGCTGCAGGCATTTTCTGACAACTCCTGTGTGCTTGATAATGCGATCTCCACTGCAGCATCAGAGAGAGCTGGTGCATCTCCCTAAGGAGAGAGTGCATCGCTCTCCCCCTCTGAGGGACAACTGGTTGTTCTGTGGAGGAGATAGCGGATTTGGTTACATGGGCTGACGGATAGGTTGGGTTACAGGTGGCTCTGTTCCATCCGATATCTCCTGGCTGGACGTGTGGGTTATGGGGTCGCGCTGTGTAGAATGTGCATCGGGAGCTGACCAGAAAGAAACCTCTTACTTAAGAAAGGTTTGTCAGTCTCCCCTCTCTCGCTCCCCTTGATTGTGTAGTAGCTAGGGGGTATAACGTGATTCCCCAGGTAGAGCAGGATCTGGCATTGCATTATGGTCGGGTAACCCTTCCGCTTGGCGAGAAAAGCCGAGGCCCCATTCCTCTTGCTAAGTGGTCGTTGAACCTCACTTCGAGTGCTTACGCTACTGCTGGTCAACCTGCCGTTTCTCTCAATGCCATGGCAACCTTTCGGGTATTCCAAGCCTAGGCCTGAAAGATATGAACTCATGATGCCGCATAGGTGGAGATGTGGCAGGTCCCCTTCTAAGTCAGCTCCCCTTCCATCTGCTCAACGCCGGAGAAACCTCCTCAGTCATTATCGAATCATCAGCCCCGGCCAGAGACAGCGACCTAGAGCGGCTACGAGGAGTTGACGGAGGAGCAGTCCTGTTTGGGGAGCCCCCCCAACATCATCAGGGGAAGATGGTCGATAGTAAGAGGCCTGAGAACAGGCCACCCAGGGAGTCCCTTAGAGGGAGGGGATGCCACTGTCAGGCACTCACAGGTCAGATCTCAGTTTCGTTAAAAATTTAACTTCAGCTTCCATGTCAGAGTCAGCTTCGAGTGAGACCTCCTTGGCTGGAACCGGTTGCTGCTCCAAGGTTGAGCCTGAATGTCCAGGCAGGTCTCCACCTAGGCTCCCTGCAGACCCCAACGCTAAGTCCGCTACTTTCCGGCTTCACTATCTCCCCTCGGCTTGTCTCTGTCACCTCACACATTTTCAAAGGTGTTTGAGGTGGCTTAGTCCCGTTATACGGAAAAGGGTTAGAATCCTGGTGTACTGGATGACTGGCTAAAACGGGCCTAGTCGAGGTCTCAGTTGATTTGTCACAGAAACAAGGTTTTATGTCACCTCAGCCGTTGGTCTTCGGATCAACCGGAAAGGAGCTCTCTGACCCCGACCTGAGCATATCCTTCTGAGTATGAAGCTAAACACGTCAAAGATGTCAGCATGCCTCCCTGATGGTCATGCCCTGAGCCTCCTGAAGGCAGAACACAGAGTCTACACAAACTGGTGGTTCCTCTGACAACTCCAGAGGCTCCTGGGCATATGGGTTCTGAAGTAGCGGTTACTCCCCATATGAGACCACTCCAGCTTGGCTCAAGTTCCGAGTTCCAACACCATCACGGCATTAGGTCAACTGAAGGTGAACGTGGTTCCTCCATGCCAGTGTCCACCTGGAGGACTGCCAGGTGTGTAGTAGTGAACTTGGAACCAGGGCGGAGTGCTGTATGCAGGAAGCACAATCTCAGGGTTGGACGAGAAGTACTCTTCCTAGAGCTTGGCAGGGTTCCTATTGGTAAAGCACTTCAGGAAAATGCTGCAGGAATATCGCACTGCTGATCCAAGAAGAAACGCCTATGTGCGTTTTCCCCAGTGAGCCTCCTTGCACCCCTACTGTGCAAGATTAAGGAGGACAAGTGTCACAAATCTGTCATTTCAAGTATTGCCACCTGATGTCGCCAAACTGTTGTGTTTTCTTTCTGTCTGTCATTTAGTTAGTTTAATTGGAATCACCTGTCCCTCAGTTAGCACTGTGTATTTAAGTAGCTCTTTTAGTTCTGTTCTTTGCTTGGTGATTAATGTGAGAAGCCTGAAGTTTGTGAGTATTCTGTTCGTAAATTCTGGCATTTTGTTTTTCTCCCTTGGAGTGATTTTTAGTAGTACATTTTTGTTATGGAGCTGTGTTTTTGGAGACCAAATAAATCCTCCACTTTTTGTTGGTTGCCTCATTTTGGATCCACTCACACCTGTGGGCTAGTGGTTAAGCATTTGCCTACCATCCACAAGACCCGAGTTCGAGCCCCGGCTCTGACAAACAAGGAAGAGGCCCTAACGGTGGCACCTTATTGGCCTAATCAACCTTTGTTCATAGAACTCTGCTCCTTCATGACAGTCTTTCCCTGGCCAGTTCCCCTGCAGTCGGACCTTCTGCCCCAGGGATGTGGTCACAAGCACCCGCACCCAGATCTCTGGAACTCCATGTCTGGTACCTTAGGTACGAAGAACCCTCGATTATGCCACATCTGTGTTCTTAAAACTGTATCTTGTCAGAGCTTGTATCCCGGCAAGTGGGGTTGGTGTCTTTCTTCCCAAGTAGACCCGAGCCCCGTTGAACTCGTGCTATCCTTCCTCCAAGAGGATCTGGATCGAGGACTGTCTCCAACCACCCTGAAGGTTTACATCACTGCGATTTCTGCCTACCACCTTCCGGTTAAAGGCAACACCTTGGGACGACACGAGTTAACGGTCAGAATCCTCAGAGGGGCCAGAAGGGTTAGACCTTCTAGGCCGTCCTTAGTTCCCTCCTGAGACCTTTTCATCATCCTTAGAAGACTTCAAGGTCCTCCATTCGAGATGCTTGAATCAGCAGAGCTTAAATTTCTGTCAATTAAGACAGCCGTCCTGGTCACGTTAGCTTCGATTAAGAGGGTGGGGGTTCTGCAGCCATTCTCTGTCAATGAGACCTGCTTAAAGCTTGGACCTGGTGATACTCATGTTACTCTTAAGCTCAGGCCTGGATGTGCCCAAGGTTACTACCATCCCCTTCAAAACTCAGGTAGTGAACCTCCAAGCTCTGGCTGGAGAGGAGGCAGCACCAACCCCTGGTCCCAATTGCCCAGTCCAAGCCCTGAGAATCCATGTAGAAGGACCCGGATCTTTAGAAGTCAGTTCTTTGTATGCTTGGAGGACAGCAGATGATAGGGAAGGCTGTCTCCAAACAGAGGTTGGTTCACTGGCTAGTGGAGGTTATCTGTACCGCATGCACATGTCTAATGTCCCTTGCCCCCTGCAGTGGAGAGCCCACTCTATCAGGGTTGTTGCAGCCTCCTTTGTGTTGGCAAGAGTACTCCACTGGCAGGGATCTGCAAGGCTGCAGGTTGGTTGACACCTAACACCTTCACCAGGTACTATACCTGAGCAATGAATCCATCTCTTCAGGGGTGCTAGGTGGTGGAAGTGTGGTCTGAACTGTACAAAGGGGTGTCCAGTTTGGCCTGCGCCAAACTGGACTATTTTTACCCCTGGAGATACCTTACAGTTTTTGGCTCCTCTTGCCCCAACAGAGTAAGTAAAGTATTCCTACAAACTGTGCACGTGTGTGCCCTCTTTGAGGGACTACCAGCTGAATCTTTTATGACCCCGGAAACAGAAGGGCCGAGCAGTTCCACGAAAGGCTAACTCTCGAAAACTATTGCTCTAGCTAGCTTTATCTATGCCATCTTCCCTCTAAAAAGACCTTTCCCCAGTGGTTCATGGCACATTTTTTCCTAGGTCCCTCAGTGATAACATACGTGTATATTAAACTGCCAGTTCTAAGTCCAGCCTACAAAGTGGCGAGTACGCTCACCGCGCGGCTCCCTTTACCTCTGAGATTGATGCTCTCTCCTCTGGTATGAGTCGGTCTGATTTGTTGCCCGACTGCCCATTAAGAATTAAGTCTATACATAAGGCCAGGGCGGAGGAGGGCCCGCTGGGTGCCGAACTACTGATGTGCCCAGCTTTCCTGCCCGTCGGCCAATGCGGAAGGGCCTAGGTTATGGTGCTTAGCAGGGCTTTCCCTTAGTCGCCACCAACATAAGTCGGAGTGACCGACTGATGGGGAACATAATGGTTGCTTTTATAACCCCTTCTCTACGAATAGGGGACAGAGTCTTATGTCCCCCAGTGACAACGGTAAGGCCCTGAGTAAGTTTGGTTGCCTAGGGGGTGAGTATGGACTTCCTTCTGCACCTACTATATGTGTATGTTGACCATCAGCAAGGCCGCTGATTGCCGTTTTAAAAAGAGTATGGAGAGAGTAGAGCGCTCCTAGTGGAGTTCTAACAGTCGTCACTGACTATTCGGGGAACAGGTTTGCTATTACACATTGTTCTGAGTCTTTTCAAAATAATAACAGATATTTGCCAGAGTTTGAAAGTTTTGTTTAATCTGAAAAGGAAAACTGGCAAAAAAAATTGTAAAACCAACCTTTTTCTGACACAATTATTGAAAACAAGACAAGAATACCAGGCGAACTCTTTTATTTAACAGTATCATTATAGGGGTAAAAGGGTTAAAAACATGAATAAATAAAGGTAAACCATAATTGTTTCTCCTAGAATAATGTTTATCCTGTAATTATAAATCAAAAAAATTTTGATAATTTAGATCCCAAGACTATTTATTCATTAGAATTATTAAATATTGTTGTAAGTTAAGTATTTATTATAGCGTTTATTCAACATTTATGACACAAAATAGTAAATAGCCTCTCACAACAGTGATTTAAATACTGTCTGAATAAAAGGTGTTTGATATGCATGTTTGAATATTTAAAGTTGTTAAATCTTTTAAGCTTTATGAAAACGGAGGATTAAAATCAGGAGACTATGTACAAGCTCTAGATATCACTGTTTTACAATATATTCAACTGAAGAACTGCTAGATGTTTAGAACAGAGCAGACAATGATGTGGCCTATCTCTTCAGGACCTCTTGGCCACTCGAGATCAGATGAGTGGACAGGTCAATGTGGAGGTGGATGCGGCTCCTCAAGAGGACCTCACAAAAGTCCTTGCGGAGATGCGTGAACACTATGAGATGCTGGTTGCCAAGAGCAAGAGGGACCTTGAGGGATGGTTCCAGCAGAAAGTTAGTCTACATATTTGTAACAAAATAATTATTGTGCAGACTTGAACATTGAACAGTAAATCAAGAGTACTAAACTAGGCAGAAAAATAAAAGATGATAGTGGCCACAGATAATAGTGTTAATGAACCCATGGCATCTACTGGGGAAAAAAAACTCACAAGCAATAAAAGTAAGCGTAATTGATTTCTTCTTACTTTTTTCTATGCTCATGGTTGCGTCTGTTCTAGTTGCTGCTAGTGATGTTTATAATTAAGTGCCACTGCACTAAAACATCAGGCATTTTTGACAAAGTCACTTGTAACAAAAACTTGTAAAAATGTAAGCTAACTCTAAAGGTAGAAGAAGATGGCTAAATCATTTTATATATAGTCAATCAGGTTTTGATTATTTTATGACGTCTTCTCAACATTTCTTGCTTTTAATGAAGACTTTGTTATGCACACTTGTTTGCAGTCGGAGACCCTGAAACAAGAAGTTGTCACAAATACGGAGACCTTGCAGACTTCAAAAACAGAGGTGACCTCAGTAAAGAGCTCTCTTCAATCCTTGGAGTTTGAGCTTCAGTCTCTCCTCGCCATGGTGAGTGTGTGTACAGGGAATTAACTATCAATTCTAGGCATTTATCTAACCAAAAATACTGAATGTTTGCGGTTAGCTTTTGGAAGATCGGTCGTATTTGACAGGACAACTCTAAACAGAGATACAATGTTACTGCACCGGGTGATCTATTCTTAATGGTGCTTTAGCCTTCTTATCTAAGATCTAATGATCTTGTTTGGATTTTCTCATTCACCTGATAGAAAGGGTCAATGGAAAACTCCCTGAGCGACACTCAGAACCGCTATGCCATGCAGCTCTCAGGCTATCAAGTACAGGTCAGAGAGGCAACAAAAATATCTCATACCTCACCTGATCATTATGAGTGATTGAATTGTGGGGATGAAATGTGTCCTCAACTTGGGTTTTAGGTCACTGGGCTGGAGGGCCAGCTTGTGCAGCTCCGAATGGATCTGGAGAATCAGAGTCAAGACTATCAGATGCTACTGGACATCAAGACCAGGCTGGAGCTGGAGATTGCAGAGTACCGGAGATTACTGGATGCAGAGGCTAGCGGCAGGTAAATATCGCCTATGCATAATGAAAAACAACCAGCTCAAATATAGTGCTCTTAGTTCTTCATGCGTAGACTTAAGATTTCAACCGTATCCTACACAGTAAAATACAGTGTTAAAGTTACAAATATATTTTGTCAGACTATATATAGGGTAAAATTAACACTGCACCCCTCAAATTGAACTAGAAAAAATTATTGTTTTTCAAAAAAATGTTTCTTAAATAGTGAAATACATATATTGCAAAGTGTGCGTTTTCAAAAAATAATTTTAGTTTAGATAAGTTGAGCTTGAGTGTTATTTGTACTCTATTCAGAGTGTCCTACCTTAGATGGAGTTCATTTAAATCTTGGGATTTTACTGTTCTTTTTTTAAACAAGAAATTTCACTTTTATGGCACACTGTTGCATTGGCTTCAGACAATTTAGCTCTGAAGAGTTAAAAACTGATTAAAAGGTCAACCTAAAATAAACCTGACAGACCTCGACACATAAATAATATGCATTATTATGTAATATTCATAGAGAAATGTAGGTCTAAAGGTGCTGTGGAGTATTTGTTTAAGAAGCAAACCTGTCCAACTGAAACAAATATGTAGCCTATCAGCAGAAGCTAACATAATTGGGACAAGGCATTACCAGGCTAGGAGCATTTTTTTAATGATAAAAATCATCACTGGCTCCCATGAACCTTATACCACACTTCATTAGCATTGAGTTCTATGAAAGCTCATGGATTAGCTCGACTCTACTGTCTAGCTGGTGATTCCAGGTTTAACTGGTTGTATTTCCCCACACAGCCTTGCAATCTCTGGGACATCGGGCTCCAGCTCCTCAAGCTCTGTCACCACTACCAAAACCAAAGTGATCACGGTGGTGGAAGAGGTGGTTGATGGGAAGGTGGTTTCATCCACTTCAACAGCCCTTGTGAACTAAAAAAAAACAAAACTCATCTAAGTTGTGATACTTGATTACATTTCAGCATTTACTACAATAAAAGTCACAAACAAGTGTGAGTGTGTATGTGTCATCTAAAGGAATATGATCATTGTGCTTGTTGCTTGAAAAGAAAGAGTGAAGAGGATAAAATGGTATATACCTCTACTCTAATCCTATAATGTAACACATAAAAATGCTGGTGTTTTGAAAGACTGCCTCTCCAATGAACCTTTCCCTGACAACCATAAAGCAGTAAAGAGACAATCAGCAGAAAAACAAGATCATGAATAACAGCATCAGATTCTTCAGTAACAATGAAAAAAATTATCTATGCACATTGCTTGGTTTCAGAACTAATTTAATTAAGCAAAATTGATAGCATAAGCATTTATATTATGCTAATTTTAATAACGTTTAAAGCTATCGTATCATCTTCTTTTAAATTATTGATACTAAATGCTTACCCCCGCTAGATTATCACTGCACCCATTATAACTTTCAGAAGACAGTATTCATCCGAAACAATGTCTTTGAAGCTCCTTGTATGGTTGTACTCCTCAAAATGAGTCATGTACCCCATGTTCCTCCAACTGCCATGCTTTCACCATGCCCCATGCTGAGTTTCACACAGACAGTCCACTCACAAATGCTATTTTGGAGCCAAAAACACTTTTCAATCAAAAATAATCATTATTGACATGGTTCTGCAACAGTATATTCTTTGAGACGTTCTTTCATCTGATTGGTTAGTGGCTACATGCATCGAGACGTTTTGAGCTCCAGAAATAGAAAACAGGATTACATGCTACTGGACATCAAGACCAGGTTGGAGTTGTGTACTGGAGATTGCTGGATGCAGAGGCCAGCGGCAGGTGAATATTGCCTCTATATTATGAAAAACATCTAGCTCAAATATAGTGCTCTCAATTTTGCATGCACAGACTTAAAGATTTCAACCATATTGTACAGAGTAAAATATAGAGTGGTAAAGTTACGAATATTTTTGTCAGACTATATATAGGGTAAAACTATAAACTGCACCCCTCAAATTTAACTATACAAATTAAATCTTTTTCAGAAAACAGTTTTTTAAGTGAAACACAAACATATATTACAATGGATGGAGGTTGTTTAAGTGTAGAAAAGACTCTTTATTTTCATTGTTTATCAACATGGTTCTGCAATGGTTCAATTTCGGGTCAGTCAGCGAGTACATTCTTCATTTAGATGAACTGCATTTACATTACATTTATGCATTTGGCAGACGCATTTGTCCAAAGCGATTTACATTAGGGGAGAGACAATATGCAATTTGTTACACCATCAAAGTCTATCTTAGCTTCTCATATTAGAAATTGTATCAACTGATCAATAAACCAAAGCAGGGAGGAAGTAGAGAAAGAAGATAAAGACAGAGGAGGAAAAAATAAAGTTTTTTTATAGTAGGTGTTCCCTGAAGAGAAGAGTTTTCAGTTGCTTTCTGAAGGCTGTTAGTGTTGCTGCTTTCCTGACTGGATCAGGGAGTTTGTTCCACCTGCCAGGGACGGTGAAAGAGAAGGTTCTGCTGAGAGGTTCTGCCTTGGTGGGACGGAACCATGAGTCGCTGTTCCTTCTCTTAGTGCAGGCTTGTGGAGGTCATATAGGAGTGTATTAGCATTTAGTGCTTCATCTGAATGGTTAATGGCTACATGCATTGTGACGATTTGAGCTCCAGGAATAGAAAACAGGATTACATAAACATGCACGAACCAATATGACTCTAGGCATAATTTTGATGAGGAACAATACTAAAACATAAGAGAACTGTCTGAAAAGTCCAGATTACATGATATGGCATCTTTAAACATTTATTTGTAACATCTGCCATAATGAGTTATTAAGAGATTGCTTTTATCTTGCAAGTGTGTTTTTTTCTTGTTTCATGAAGTTTCATAATAAGAATCTGAAAGTTAAACAAGTTGGGCTAAACTGATAAACAGCAGTGTGTACCGGGTAAGCTTGGCAAGGGGAACACAACACTTGTTTGCCAGGTCTTGATCTATGAAGACGTTATGGGATGTTAAGTGAAAAAAAAAAAAAAAAGTTTTTTTTTACTCTGTTTTTATCTTCTTCCGTTACTTCCTCCCTGCTATGATTTATTGATCAGTTGATACAATTTCTATTATGAGAAGCTGAGATAGACTTTGACGGTGTAACAGATTGCATATTGTCTCTCCCCTAATGAAAGTCGCTTTGGACAAAAGCGTCTGCCAAATGCATAAATGTAAATGTAAATACCACTTATCACTTTATTATGATTATATCGGCCACAGTATTGAGATATGGTGAAGCTGGAGCAAGTGTGAATGAGCAGATTTGTAGTTAGTGTTGCTAAGTACTCGGTAAGAAAAGTCGCCATTGGTTGCTCCAAAAGTCAGTAGATGTCATCGTTGCCTGATTTGCAATGAAACAACAAAGATAGGGCATCAAAAAATCTTGACTGTTACAAGACACTTGAGTTAGAAAATAACGCTTAAGCAAGCAATATATTCCAGTAAATGTGGAGAAAGGCATAACAAAGTAAAACCGCTTTGTAGCCTGTTGTGTACAGTATACAGATTAAAAAGACATCATTTATTTATTTACAATCTTTTTGATTCAGTAAATACAATCTTTGAATGAAACCTTTTTTTAGACAACACAAATTCATTATATACAATTTTATGATATAATTAATTCCACATAAAATTTTTTTTAAAAATTACTCAATAATAAAAACATTGAGGGTAACACATAAAATGAAAAACATAAGTTACTAAAGATCTGTCTTTTTAAGGTACATCTACAACTACTAAATAGCTCCACAACATGAGCCTTCTCTTTGGTTTTCATGCGAGGCAAACACATGGGATGAGTGGGTCACTAGCAGATGAGGTCAAAAGCATGTTGTGACAATGCTATCTTAATCTTTGTTTTAATCCATGTTTTAAATTTCAGTGTTTTTAATCAGTTTGATTTTATATGACTTTTTTATGCTTGATTTTAATAAATGTACTTTCTTTTTACTCTTTATTTCCAATGTAAAGCACTTTGAATTACCCTGTGTATGAAATGTGCTATACAAATAAACTTGCCTTGCCTTGCCTTGACTACTAAACTCTATCAAAAGAAGTTTCAAAAACATTTAGAGTTCTCAAAATTTAAGTTTTATTCAGTTGTTCCATTAGCTTTTTACATCAAAATTTCAGGTACTTTTTGGTTTCTCGGTTTATGACCCCTTGAAGTGTTTGCTCAAAAATCCATGGACACTCAATAGGTACACTGGAATACAAACTTAGACAAAAATCAAAGTAGGCTAGGTTAACAAAAATGTTGTTGATAAATTACCCCTTGTTGTTGAAAAATTACATTTTTGATACATTATTCACTATTTAAAATGTGTCATAGATCATAGAAGAAAATTGTACATTTTATTGAGACTTGGTGTAAGGTCATTATGAGGACTTACTTTTTCAGTGAAAGCTGTTATCATTGCGTTTAATAAATCACTCTTGTTAAAAAAAAACTAAAGTATTCAAAATGTCAAACAACTTAAATATGTTACACTACTTTCATCAAAACAAAACGAACTGGTTACTGTACAGATGAACCTGCTTTGCATAGACCTCACCTTTCCATCATATAGCTACTATTGTTCATGTCAAATGCATAAAGCGCAAACGCCCTGTGGCCTAGCCCTGCCCCTCCCTGCAAAGAAATGTGGTCAGGTCAGGAAGCAGAATTCACTTGTTGTAACACACACGCTTCTGTATAGACGTGTTACATGTTATATGCACTAAAACATACTTTAGTTTGGTCTACATTTTACCTTTATTAAACAGGATTAATTTATGGAGCAATAATACTGATTCGCAGATTAATTCTGTGGCCAAATCTAATCCAAAAAGGTAATCTTTCAGCTCAGACATGTAACTTAACATTGATAAACCACATAAATAAACCACCTGGTGGTCTGGTAGATGAGAAAATCGACTTGTGGTCGGTAGGTCGCCGCTACGATCCCCAGATACACCAAGTTGAAGCTGGTGTGAGTGATGAAACACTTGCTCTCCCATCTTCAACAACCACAGCCGTAGTACTCTTCAGCTTCCTGACTGTTCCCTGGGCGCCGCAGCATGGCTGCCCACTGCTCCAGGTCTGTGTTCTCCGTGTGTTTGTTTACTGCTGTGTGTGTATACTGGAATGGGTTAAATGCAGAGCACAAATTCTGGGATTGGGTCACTCCATATTTGGTCAACTGGTCACCTTCACTAAACATCTCATACAAAAACTTGTACGTTGTAAACCATGCATCTCTTGTGTTTTGACTGCAAAATGTAAAAGTATTTTTAACTGTTTCACACAACTCGATCACATCTCTACTTCTCTATATGTTACCTTATAAGTTCTGAATGGATTAGCATAATGATACCTTGATGAGCTTTCAATGAAATACCCGTCTTCAACACGAGACTGTAGCTGTACCTGCATCCAGATTAACAGGTCATGGTGAGACTTTTCTCTCCCAGAGGCCAGCGAGTCTGAGACAGAGAACAGAGAACATGGGTCAGACGTTAAATGTGTTCTTAACTGGGGTGAGATGTAGTGTGTTGTTCTAACCTGGACTAGTCATGTACCAGTTGTGGAATGTGGGTACTGTCAGGATGTCAGGCATGTCAGGAAGACTGAAAAGTAAAAAAAAGAGAGTTTTTTAGGTGACATCACACAATTCTCTAATTGGTTTAATTTTTTTACTTTAAGCTCCTGCCTTGTTGACCTGGGAACGTGTTAAACTCGACAAAATCAGGGTGAGCATTAAAGCCAGAGCCAAGCCAAATAAAAACCAGCAGTTCTATGCCTCTGGAACAAACTTTCTCACAATTATGTTACTTTTTTGTTTCAATCAAAACCAGCTGTTTTCCAGAGCTTACAGGTCCTATGTTTAATAATTTTATTAGGCTTTTAAAAGAACACACCGCTATTTTGAATATTTGATCTTTCCCAAATATATTTCACTGTGTTTGACCATTTTTGGATCTGTTAAAGTTAATGTATGGATGAGTGTAACTAGTGGGGTGTGTTTGGTGGTGTTCAGGAGGCTGTAGACACGGAAGGGCAGCAACTTCCTTTCAGACTGTCCCAGGGCAGATGAGGGCTACCAAGGTAGCTTATCACTACCAGAGTGTGAATGTGGAATGAATGAATAATGTTGAAAACATTGTAAAGCATCTTTGAGCTCTGGAAAAGTGCTATATAAATTGAATGCATTATTAGGGTCTGAGCATGCCACCGAAGGTGTCTGGCGAAAACCTATTGTAATCATAATGATCATTATTAGAGCTCGAGCACCAGCAGTGCAAGAACCGTATTGTAATATGAAAAATTATTTTTTAATTATAATTCTTTTTTTATAATATTATTACGGAACTTTTGAGTGCCTGAACATTAATGAAAAATCCCCAAATTTCACGCCTCAGACCCGGTGAAAAATTTAGCAAAAATTCGCCCCGAAAACTGATTTAAACAAATGGCTCTATAGCGCCACCTAACACGTTTGTGTAGCTGTTGCGCAAGGAGTTTGTCGTAGGCAAATGAAATTTGGTACACATCTGTAAAGTACCAAGCTGCAACTTTTATTAATACAAACCCTGTTTCCAAAATTGACAGGAAGATGGTTATTTTGCAAAAACCTCTAAAAATTTGAGGAACTCCTCCCACAGATTTTATCTAAACGTCTCCAAACATCTTCAGTATCATCATAAGGCATATTAATTTGTAAAGCTTTTTTGGCTATCATAAAGTATGTGGTCGTAACGGCCGGCCAATGTCCAAATTTAAATTTCAAAAAGGAAGTTGTAACTCGGGCATAGAATATCCCATCCAGCTCAACCTTATCTCATTCTATCATAGTCCAAGCCTGAAAACAGTCATATGGCAATGATCATCAGTCATAGCACCATCTAGTAGCGGGGGATTGAAAGCCAGTTTTTTTTTAGTTTATGCTTGTTTTTCAGGCAGAGTATTGCATACACACTTAAAACTTGTCACATGTTTGTAGGACCTTAAAAAGTCCATTGGGTCGAGGTTCGAAACTGAACAGAAAAATATTTTAGGTTTTATGTAAAAAATATAGACTTCATAGTTTGACGAACTCCACCTAGGCAAAATGTCTGATCCAGCTGAAAATTGGGTGTGGTTACTCGTAAGGCATGAGGGAAGAAAAGTTATCAAAAGCTAAGAAGTTTGTCAAATGGTCTTGGGGTGGCGCTCTTGAATCATGAATTGTTTCGAAGCCTCGAATTATTGCGGCTCAATTGAGTCATCAGCTTCAGTTTCTACTGCTCCCCTGTCAATGTCATCCTTGCAGGCGTGAGATTCTTCTTCTTTGTATGCTGTTTAGAGGCAGTTTGGAAGTCTTCTTAATGGTGCATTACCGCCACCAACTGAAAAGTAGTATGAACTAAATATGAAGGGGGGAAAATGAACCTTTCCTGTTATTATTAGTTTATATTCTAAAATTATTCTCTGTCTTTTTAAGAAGTAAAAGGATTGCCTTACTCGTTTTTGTTTCCTTTAGGATTTTGATAATTGTCATAGGCTCTGCAATTATTTACCTAATCTCTTTCATCATTTCTTTTTTTCCATTTCATATGTTTTACATTTGAGTATTACATGTTCTATTGTTTCCTCTACTACACAATTATCACAATTCCCGGCTTTCGAGATTGTGGGTATTCATTACAATAAATGAGAACTAAATAAGGTTTTCCTCCCTCACCCAACATTCATCATCATTACATATAATACAAAGAACCCAACCTTTTGACACTATAAAAATACTTTTTTAGATATTAAATTCTTGACACAAACTGTGATATCAAAATTGATCTAAAGACATAATAAAAGTTTAAAATCACAGAGCTTACTTTTCCTTTCAAGCAACAGCAAACCATCATTCCATTCTCATTGTATTATTATTTAATTGTATTTATCATTACATGATTGTTTTAGAACGCCATTTGCGTAAAGTTATTGAGATGAAACACATATACCTGCAATACTTTTACGGTTGCATTGATTAAAACCCATTGGGGGGGGTCAAGCACGTTAGGTGGTTTTTATGCAAACTAGGTGATGTCTAGATCTAGCGACTTTTGGCCCAGCCGACTTTTCTTACTGAGGAGTTGGCAACAGTCAGTGCCCCAAATATGCAGCGTTGCAGAGAAAGTCTCTTAGTTTGACAAGTTGGTTATGCAGCATCTTTAATCCCTCACTTCACCTGACGTGTGACCTTTAATGTGGCTGGAAAAGAGCCAGGAACCACAGCAATGGAATGCGAGAAATGTCAGCTATTGTATATTTGCATTTAGATGTTGTCTATAAAAGAACCCAGCTCTTCTCTTTCCTTCATTCACGGACCAGTCTATCCTCAGATTCACCATGTCCTCCAGTTACTCCTCCCGCAGCAACTTCAAGACCTCCACCAGCTCCATCTCCAGCTTGTCTGGCATGAACAGTGGCTTCAGCTCCAGCACTGGCATTGGTGGTGGTATGGGCAGAAGTATGAGCAGCCGGGTCAGCGGTGGCAGTGTGTATGGAGGAGCTGGGGGCTCAGGGGTCCGAATCTCCCAAGCTTCTCACTCCTCTGCAGGATTCAGCCTGTCTGGTACTGCAGACTCCAGTGCTATTGGCAATGAGAAGCTGACCATGCAGAGTCTCAATGACCGTCTGGCCTCTTACCTGGTAAAGGTGCGCTCACTGGAGAAAGCCAATGCTGAGCTGGAGCTGAAGATCCGCCAGTTCTTGGATGGCAAAGCTTCACCAAAGACGCGTGACTTCACCACCTTTTATGTCACCATTCAGGATCTGCAGTCTAAGGTTTGACAATGAAGTACAATGGCACAATCTTTACCATGGTAAATGGTTTTATTTTAGAGAATGAACTGTGCTCCCTTGGTTTCCAGATCCTGGCTGCCATTCACCTGAAAGGTGGAGTTCACCTCAGCATCGACAACACCAGTCTGGCCATGAACGACTTCAAGATGAAGTAAGGTTTCAGACACTTTGACACTTACAAAACACAACCAGCAACATCTATTCATTTACAGCAAAACTTTTTGACAATTAACACACATGTATTTTTGTAGCCCTTTCTTGACAAAAAGTATGTGCCACAGAAAGAATGAATTGATATTATTTTAAGAATAAAACTTACAAACAGATGCAGTTATTGATTGTTAAGGCAAGTAAGCAAGAGTTCTAATGATTAACATTTTTCAATTTGCACTGAAAAATGTGTTACATTTTTACAATGTGAGAAAAAAAGCACTAAACTAACTGATATTTATACCTAAAATAAGCTCATAAAACAACAATTGATAACATTTTTAATTTACAATACATTTTAAGATTACAATTATTTACTGCACTTAATAAATAGAGCATTTTTAATAAATTGCAAAATCTTAGACAATACAAGAAGCATTTTTTCACCATTGATGGCGGACAACTACAAGTGTCCAGAAAAGTAATATATAAATTGTATTAATCAATATTAATTTTACATTAACAATATGTAAACCTAAAACTATGTGACAGTCAACACTTATCGTAAGCTGTTGTATACAGGAACTGTTGTATTAGGAAGTAGTAAATAACTAAATCAATTGATTAAACCTAAATAGTAATGAGTACAATATATAATAATTAGTAGTAATTACAGTGACAAAACACGTGTTTTCTACAGAAATGCTAGGACATCTATCTAAACTGTTATTGCTTTTGTGGGACATACAGTAATAAATTGTGGACACAGCTCTAAAATCCTCTTTAGATGTTTTGAGTCTGTAACTTTGACATGCATTCTACAATATAAATAGAAAAATGGAGTGGTGTTTTGGAGTTTGCAAACATATCATCATGGTCTTTTTTCTCTCTGATTAATTCATTTAAAACATACAGGCCTTAATAAGTCCTTATTACAGCAAGATAGAGTTTATCAATAACCCAACAAAAAATATATATTTTATAACAATGTTCTGGGAAAGTTACTTCTATGTCCAGTTTTTTAACGTTTCGGAATGTTCTGAGAACATTGTTCCCAGAGCATTTTCTTCTAACACTTTGAGAACATTCATCACTCACAGAAATGCTTTAGGAATATTCTGAGAAGGTTTAAGGTTACGTATGTACCCAAGGTTCCCTGAGGGAACAAGTCACTACGTCTAAACGCTATGGGGGAATGTTCGCTGCATTTCCGGCTCTGAACTATGTGTCAAATATCGTCCAACGGACAGGCGTGACGTCACTCGAGCACGATGTCGCACCCGGAAATGAGCAGTATCAAGGAGCTAGCAATGGAGACAGCAACCAGCTTTGAGGCACAGTAAGCGCCGTCAGGACACGGGCAGATTTGCTATGAGACGCAGTGTCTCGTTCCCTCAGGAAACCTTGGTTACATATGTAATTTGAGACGTTCCCTTTCAGGAATTTGAGCTATATCCAAACGCTATGGGGAATGAGAGTCAAAACACGCTAAGCAGCCCTGGACTAATAGTGTCTTAAGTGACAGTGGCCCGAAAAACTGCCGAGCCCAGAGAATAATCAAGTTCCAAACTGTAGGACCGGACTACAGTCAAGGGTGTGGACCATTCCGCAGCGTTACAAATGTCCTGGATAGAAAATACCAGATGACAAGACCTTAGAAGCCACCATAGCTCAGTGGAATGCGCCCTGACAACAAAGAAGGCCAGGAGACCAGAGAATGCATAAGCAGAGGCAATAGCATCCACAATCCATCTGCTCACTGACTGCGTGTTAGCAGGAGAGCCCTTCCTGTGTTGACGGTAGCACACAAAAAGCTGGTCTGAGCTTCGAAACTGAGCCATCCGACAGACATAAAAGTCCAGGGCCAGTACCGGGTAGATGTTATGAAGGAGCTCCTGAGCAGAGGACTCAAATGGAGGAGATAAGACTGCCCACAACCTAATGGGACATGGGGGCGACGGATGACACCTTTGTGACGTAGCCCGGTCTAGGGTGCAGGAATATGCTAGCCATCCCCAGGAAGAACTCAAGGCACGAAGGAGCCAAAGAAAAAGCGTGTGAGTCCCCAATCCATTTAAGGGAAGTAATGGCAAGTAAAAACGCTATGTTTATAGACAGGAAACGTAAGAACACGTTGCCCAGGGGCCCGAAAGGGGGCCTCTTAAAGGCCTCCAAGACGATGGCCAGGTTCCATACAGGCACTTTCGGCCTCAGCCGCCTGGTACCGTGAAGAAAACAAGATATAAGGGGAGATCTGCCCAAGGGAAGCCCATCAATTGGGACGTGGCAGACTGAAATGGCTGATACATACACCTTAATAGTGGACTGCGAAAGCACCTTGGCGAACTGTGCCTGCAGAAACTCCAGCACCAATCCCACTGGGCAGTGAGCTGGATCCAGTGTGTGGGTAACACACTAGGCAGTAAACAGTCGCCATCGTTAAGACCTCCTCGTAGAGGGAACCCTGGAGTGGAGAATGGTCTCAACGACCTCGGCCGAGAGACCGAAAGCTAGGAGCTGCGCCCCCTTAGGGGCCATAGATACAGCCTCCACAACTCCGGACGGGGATGTACCAACGTCCCCCCATGTTGAGAGAGTAGGTCCGACCTGACAGGGATCTCCCATGGCTCGCCATCCAGGAGGGTCAAGAGGTCCGCAATTCATGGCCAGCCTGGCCACCAGGGGCCACCAGGAGAAGGGGAAGGCCCTATTGACATACCCTCACCAGGAGTCCAGGAAGCAGTGCTACTAGAGAAAAGGCATACAGAGGAAGCCTCAGCCACTCCTCTGCCACGGCGTCCAGCCCCAGAGGAATAGGAGGACAGAGAGAGAACCAGAGGGGACAATGTGAGGTGTCCCGGGTCCCAAAATGATCCAATTGGGTGCTGTAATATCTCTCCCAGATCAACTCCACCATTTCCCGGTGGAGACGTCATTCTCCAGGTGTCATTCCCAGGTGCGACAAGGCATCTGCCTCCATGTTCAACCGGCCCGGGATGTAAGATGCTCGAAGGGAGCTTGCCTCGGGCCCACAGGAGGACGCAACTGGCCAATCTGCAAAGACGGCAAGAGCGCAAGCCCCCCTGTCAGTTGATGTAGGCCACCACAGACAAATTGTCTGAATCTACAAGCACATGATAGCCACTGATGTCTATCAGTGAAGAAGTACATAAAACACGGCCAGCAACCCCTAAGCTGTTGATGTGCCACGAGTGATGGGGCCTGTCCCACCTCTCATGGGTAGCGCAGTTCCTGACCACCACCCCTCAGCCCGAGTGGGACGCGTCCGTGGTGATAGTCACCCGATGGCATGTCACCCCTAAATTGGGTCCCTGGGCCAGGAACACATGGTCTCTCCAACGAGAAAAGGCAAGAAGGGCCCGTCCCGCGATTTTAATAAGCCGGAGCGGGTTGCCCCAGGGAGAGAACCCTGCAATCCTAGGCCACCACTGAAGGGGTTTCATATGTAGCAGCCCAAGCAGAAGAATCATCATCGCATTGAAACTGCCTAACTCACAGTGAATGGCCTAGCTCCGCCCTCCTGGCCGTATCTAGGATCGCAGAGATCCTAGTCCTGAGACAGGCACGAACGCATAGTGGTGGAATCCCACACCACACCTAAAAAGGTGGACCTCTGGGTAGGGGGGTTCAGCCAAAACCCAGCACCTTCATGTGGGCGTAGACGACATCGCGATGCCAAAATGCCTCCAGCTTCGAGCGAGCCAACATCAACCAGTCTTTGATGTAATTGAGAACACGAATCCCTTGAAGCCTCAAGGGGGCCAGGCCGCGTCTACACAATTGGTGAAGCCCAGGGTTCAGTCCTTGGCCCCCTTCTCTTCTCCATCTACACCACCTCCCTGCACCTCCGGAACAGCGACTTGTGGTTCCTTCCCACAAGGGCAGAAGATCTCTCAGCAAAGCCTTCTCTTTCACTGTCCCTGGATGGTGGAACAAACTCCCTGATCCAGTCAGGAAAGCAACAACACTAACAGCTTTCAAAAAGCAACTGAAAACTCTTCTCTTCAGAGAACACCTACTATAAAAAAAAAAAACAACCTTATTTTTTCCCTCCTCTTTCTTTATCTTCTTCCTCTACTTCCTCACTGCTTTGGGTTATTGATCAGTTGATACAATTCTATTATGAGAAGCTGAGATAGACTTTGACGGTGTAACAAATTGCATATTGTCTCTCCACTAATGTAAGTCGCTTTGGACAAAAGCGTCTGCCAAATGCATAAATGTAAATGTAAATGTAAGATCCTGGGCGAGAGCCAAAGGCTGAAAGGAAGTACTCTGTACTGATAAACCGTGCCCCCTATGGTGATCCGAAGAAATTTCCTTTGAGAAGGACAAATAGGGACATGAAAGTAGGCGTCTTTGAGGTCGATGGAAACGAACCAGTCGCTGTACTTGATCTGCGTCTGGAGTCAATTTAAGGATAATCCTCTTAAATGGCAACCTCATGGTTCAATAGCTGCAGATCTGGAATGGGGCGCAGGTGCGAACCGGGGGGCTCTAGATTGAAACTGGATCCTTTAACCCTGTTTCCAGATCTGCAAGACCCACTGGGAGGCTGGACCAAGCCCCCACCAAGCGACTCAGGGGCACCAACCTCTCGAGGTCAGCCTCTGGTAACTGGTGGGTGACTGCTCCTGATAAAGGCACGGGATTCAATGAAAGCCCTAAAGCCCCGGCCACTGAGAGCCTGGGTGGGCGCAGGGGCAAAGCACACGCTCCCTGAAGCACCGAGAGTGGCAGGGTTAGCGGAAATATGTGGCGAGGGGTCACCCAGAGACAACAGCCCTGGAGTGCATTGCTCGATGAAGTCGGAGACCCCTCCAGCCCGTCAGGAGCGCCTCGCTGCAGCCCATTTATTGAAAATGATGGTCCTCAGATCCACCGTTTCTCTAGGCTGGGGCTTGTATTGGGCAGCGACACTCTGCTTCTGGGTTCCCTGTACTCAGAAACAGCAGCCTTCGGAGTCTGTTCTCACCCAGCAGAACTCCTAGGGTGTCAGGGGAGGAACCTCTGGAAGGCTGCGGACTGGGTCCGTGCCTCCTGGATTCTGCCAACGACCACCATTAAAGCATCACCAAAGAGGCCCGAGGAAACCACAGAAGCGTCGAGAAGGAATGACCTGTCCTTGTCGTTCAACTCAGACAAGGTCACCCATAGGTGGTGATCCACAGCCACCATGGCAGCCATCGATTTCCACAATGCACACGCTGGCTCCTTGGCAGCGCGAAGGGAGCAATTGGATGCCTTTCTCTCCCAGGTTGCGATCCTTCAAGAGCTCGGCCTGGTAAGCCTGCAAAACCGCCACGGTCCGAGGTGGCTTGGAGCAGTCTGGTGGGGAGCGCCAGGGCCTTCAGTGACAACGCCCTACCAGGGGAGAGATAGCTCGCAAGCGTCTGCTTCACCTTGGGGATCGTCCCATATCTGGGGTTGTGACTGCGAATGCAAATAGCGTTCTATGAGCTTGCTCTCCGAACACGGGCCTGTGTCGCTGGCGGCCAGGAGATATCCAACCTCTCGACAGGCCACACCTGCGAATCACAGGACCGAAGCGGCCTGGCCACCGGAGACGCAGGGGAAAGCATGAGCTCACAATGCTCACAGCCGACTCCCTTGAGAGCCGACTGGGCATGATCCACTCCCAAGCATGCCAAACAGAGCTTGTGTGAGTCCTCGCCCGTGATAAAACACGGATCATTTAAAGGGTCCAATTAAATGTTTTTTATACAAGGTGAAAGTGTGTGGTTGTAGAAAGAGAGAACAAAAGAGGAGAGAGAGACATAGAACAAGACTAAGAGGAGAAAGAGAATGGAAGAGGGGAGAGAGAAAGAAAAAGGGAGAGGGAGAACCAAAGAGGAATAGATCAAATATGAGGTAATAAAGAAAGAGTGAGAGAGAGGTCGGGAGTTGAACTAGCTTAGGATCATTACCATACAAATATCTATTTTGCTTTTGAACATTAAAAAAATGAACTATTTAAAAAAAAAAAAAAAAGGTCACAACTTTTGGCCAGGAGAATTTAACGTCTCTCTGTTGTTGTTTTATTCTTCTGCTGGTGTGTGTGACAGGTATGAAATGGAGCATGCCATGCGTCAGTCTGTGGAAGCTGATATTTCAGGGCTCAGGAGGGTCCTAGATGACCTCAATATCTCCAGAAAGGACCTTACAATGCAGATTGAATGCCTGAAAGAGGAGCTTGTATTCCTGAAGAAGAACCATGAAGAGGTTCAATTTTTTTACACCAATCCTTAGTTTAATGCAAACATTTGACCTATTTTAGATACTAAAAGACTAATCGGTCCACACTTTCAGGATCTTCTTGCAGCACGGGCTCAAATGAGTGGTCAGGTTCATGTTGAAGTTGATGCCGCACCTCAGCAGGATCTCACCAAGGTTCTGGCAGAGCTCCGTGAGCATTACGAAACTGTAACAGCAAAGAACCAGAAAGATCTCGACCACTGGTTCAAGACAAAGGTGCAGATTTGACAAAATATTGACAAGAACACAGGTCTTTCATGAGGAATATAAATGGCTCATTTTTTTTCTGATAAAGTTACATTTTTCACCTCAGACAGAGACACTGAAGCAGGAAGTGGTTACCAGCTCCACGGACCTTAAAACATCCCACACTGAGATTAACACAGTCAAATCTAGACTGCAGGCGCTAGAAATTGAACTCCAGTCGCTCCACTCTATGGTCAGTCACAGAAGTTTTTACTTCTTAAATGCTTCTGTAGTTCAATCTGAATATTTTTCTTCTTCCCAACTCAGAAAACTTCCCTGGAGGCCTCGTTGTCTGAGACGAAGAATCGATATTCTAATAAGCTCTCTGGCTATCAGAATCAGGTTTGTACCTCAACTAAAACAAACTAAATAAAGACTTGAGTTAACACTCTCGAGTAGATTCTCATTCTATATCACAAGCATCATAAAGAATGTTTGATGTTGCCAGGTCACTATGCTGGAGGAACAGATTGTGCAGCTTCGCTCGGATCTGGACCGTCAGCGCCTGGAGTATCAGACCCTCCTGGACATCAAGACTAGATTGGAGCTGGAGATTGCGGAGTACAGAAGACTGCTGGATGGAGAGGCGACGTGAGTCTGAGAGCAGCGCAAAAGTGTTCCCTCATGTTAAGAAACCTCAAGAAAAAATACACTCAAAACCTAAACAGACAATACTGGTAGTTAGAACAAACATTAGTTACGACAATATTGGTAGTTACAACAAAAAAAAATTTTATTCAAACAACAGAAAATTCCAGTAAACATTTGAGCAGCATGTAGACGTTATATGCTTTGGATATTTTAAAGTTGCATAGTGTTATAAATGATTACTGCTCATTTTAATCAAATTTCTGAAAAGTCAAGGTTGATATATGATACAGCAGGAAATATTGAGACTTTGGAATAAATTTGGTCACATATTGTTTTTGTAATGGAAAATAAGCTTTATAATTGTAACACTTTCCTTTTCCAGAGTCAAATCTACCAGCAGCTCCACTTCGAGGACTAAAGTCATCACAGTCGTGGAAGAGGTCGTAGATGGTAAAGTGGTCTCCACCTCTTCTTCCTCGAACATGTCTGACAGTCGTAGGTTCATCTGAAGTGCAACAATGGCTCTATGATTTTATAAGCACACCAAAAGCCAAATAAAAGAAATCCAACACCATATACAAATGAATTATGGCAATTTTTGCAGTATTTTGTTTATGTATTTATTTTTGTTTTAGAACAATAAAATGTGTCAATTAGTATAAAAAGATTTATAAAGATCTGTTGAAACTTTAATTATACTAAATGTATTTTATTTACAAACAATAGTGCACAACAACATTTATTCAACAAGTCTAAAAACAGACAACTTAAATAAAAGAATGCTTACAGCACTTTTTAAACATGTAATGGTTAAAAAAGTTACTTAAAAACAAAAGCAGAATTAACATCTGTTTTAGATTGAAGCCTAAATTTGTTGAATATCCTCAAAAACTATCTCTTGAGAAAGTGGCTGCCTGTGTTTAAAGGGTCAAACAAGCAGCTTTAAAACATGCAATCACAAAATGACATCATCCAATTTATGTTCAGCAACAAAACAGGAGAAAGAAGGAAGAAAAGATAAATACTTGAGGAACTAATAGGCTTATTCCACCTTTAGGCTGGAAAAGAACATCTAAATTGAAGCGACAGAGACCTCTTGTGGTCATGAAAAGAGTAAAGGCTAGATAGACGTTATTCGGTGGTTTTTATTGTCTCAATGACGCTAACCCTGAAAGAGCGTCAGTAAGTGCCAGTAAGACTGGGCCCAAAAAAAGGGCCTGGCATTTTGACCATTGCGGCTCCTCGATGGCACGTACGACGTATTACTGAGGCACATGTTTACTGTCATTCATTTAGTCAATTTTCTTTCATTTTATAGGGTATTGGAGCATTAACGAAATACATTTTAGATAATTGTTTCACATCAGCAATGACGTGTACTTCCTGATTGGCCTATACGTAAAAATATTTCAAACTATACATTTTCTAAAGATCTGATATAAAACTAAAAGACAATGGTGTAAACTTTTTTTCAATTGTACTAATACATATTTATTTTTATTCCTGCACACCACCAAATTGATACGTTTTTTTAAATAATGCATTTATTTAAATTGATTCATAATGAATATAACGTTTTCTCTCTCTTTATGTCAATTGTGGACACGTAAACTCAGGACTCCCTTCAGATTTTCATCTTGGATATTTCATTGTCGAATGTCTATCTGTCGAGTCAACAGACATGTTATTAAAAAACAGAAGCATAAACTTGTGCTGCTAAAGGCATCAATCTTGTTTCAATCTGAATGTCTGGATAAAGTGGGGGTTAAAACGTTACATCCTTCTTCAATCAGGCTGCAGATTTTAGCAACATATTAACTTTGGAGCTAAAGCTTCTGTCAGGACAGGGGCGAAAAGAACAGGACGAGCAAAAAAAATTTTTTTAGCTGCAACTAGACTGGTCAGAAACCACATAAATCATCTCACCAATTTTCAAACTTGAATTGTTTCATTTATTTTTATAACAATGGTATACAGGTATTAATACACAGACATGGTGAAATATTATTTTTTCTGATGTATTTAATGTTACAATAACACTCATGAACAGAATAATTTTCCATGTTAAACACTAAAATAAGCACCTTAGTGGAATCATCATGTGGTGTTACATAGCGCAGCTCGTTTGAGTGTTCATAGTTTTCTATTTAGATTTTTTATGATTGATAGAAAGATAACGGATCACATATACAATTACATCACTATTATATTAATGGCTCTACAGAGTGGAGAAAAAGAGTAAAATATCATTAGTGAGTGGCAAGTTTACTTTAACCTACTTCAAACTACCTGTGTGCCAACAGATACCGCAGGGACTTTAATTAAGAGATAAACATCCATAATAACAGTTCCACACAAAATGGGTTCAGTTATTCTTACAGAAACTAATGCATCATCAGTGCTGTGGATAAAATCATTCTGCACTGACTGTACTTAATATGGTGGCATTCATAGTGCATACTGCACCTTTACATTGATTTGATAAGGTTCTTATACATCATTCCTGGAGGGCCGCACCACCAACTGGTTGTTTCAAGACACACCAGTTTCGAGACAAACCAGTAACTTCAAACTAAGAGGAGCTTCATTTGTGGACTAACGTGTGTTAACTTAAAGTTGTGGCAAAAATGTGCAGATCTGAATTAGAAACTGTTGTGTGATATTTGCAGACTTGGTTAGAAAGTGAATTATCTGAAGCAAATTTAAACCAAGTTGGTATGATAGAACATGTTTCAAACACTGGAGGCAGAAAACTCCAAAAGATGTCCCTTTCCGTCGTTCTACTCGTTGCAAAAAAATGCACTCCCAGTAAATTCATAAAAACTACATTTGCAATATACAATAAGCTCAGCTATACAACCCCTCCCAAGCGATTAAGTGAATAAGCTCATTTTTAGATTCAATTGTTTAATCAGTTCAATTAAAGTGATAGTTCAAAACACTTAAGGCGTGCTCTGCTTGATTAATCTGGTATAGTTTCAAAACTCTGATGAGTATCAAAACAAACTTGTAGCCAATCGAGACGCTAATGGTCTAGAGGTCTGTTTTTGGGATTTGTCCACATTGGATCCAAAAGATTGCAATGGCACCTTTAAACATTTGGAAATTCAAAACGATGTTAAAAAAACAGATAACTTTAGATGTGTTTAACAGTAGTTTTTTTAATAATTCATTCCAGTACATGATTGAGGAATTACATATCAATAAAAGGGTACACAGACTATTTAAGCAACTAGAATGATACTCACTACTACACAAATCAGACAAGATACAAAAAAACCCTGTCAAACTCACTGATCTCAGACACTTTCAAAAGATAAAATCAGTCACAATTGTACCCAAAAAAGATACAAAGAAAAGGACACATAATATGAAAACATATATACTTTATAATATATTTATATATATTGTAGCTTTTATAAAAAATAAAAAGGAAATTAACAAAATAAAGAGTAATACTTTTGAGACGTTATGAGTTTAAAAAAATTGTTTAGATACTATCATTACTGAGACTACTACCGCTGCTGAGATCGGGCCGCTCTCGTTTGTGAATCTGCTCGTGTGCTTTCAGGTGACCTGATTGGCTGAAATTTTTCCCACACTGCTGGCAGGCAAATGGCCGCTCGCCTGTGTGAATCTGCTGGTGTGCTTTAAGATGTCCCAACCGGCCAAAATGCTTGCCGCACTGGGTGCAGCCAAATGGGCGTTCTCCAGAGTGAATCTTCTCATGTGTTTTGAGCACCCCTGAATTGCTGAAAGATTTTCCACACTGGGAGCAGCTGTAGGGCTTCTCACCCGAGTGGATCTGCTGGTGATTGCGATAACTGGTTTCTTTCATGAAACTCTTCCCGCACAGAGAGCAGCAGAAAGGTCGCTCGCCTGTGTGACTCAGCTGGTGCGCTTTGAGTTCCTTGGTTTGACTGAAGCTCTTGCCGCATTCAGTGCAGGTGAACGGCTTTTCACCCGTGTGAAGCCTCTGGTGTGAACGGAGGTCATCTGCTTTGGTGAAACCCTTTGGACAGTGTGCGCAGGTGTAGGGCTTTTGGCCTGTGTGGATGAGCTGGTGCCTTTTTAAGTTTCCAGCCTGGCCGAAGCTCTTCCCGCACTGAGAGCAAGTGTAAGGCCTTTCGCCAGTGTGGATGCGCTTGTGAGTCTTCAGGTTCCCTAGGGTGCTGAAGTTCTTGCCACACTGTGTGCAAGAGAACGGCTTCTCTCCACTTGGATTACGGGGTTTGCGAGGAGTCGCCCCATGACCTTTTGTGCTGGTTGAATTGTGTGCTGTTGGGGATTTATTTGCATGAATGGATGTGAGTTCGTAAAGGTTTCCAGAGGGGAAATCAGAGTCCAACTTGCCCATGTTGTCGATAAGGGTTTCAGGCCTAAGCTTGTTGAGCTCGGTTCGCAGCTCAGCCATGTGGATGGACTCCAAACCATTCATCTCGTTCTTGAAGTGGCTGGCCATGATGAGGTTGGGTTCGTACTCTGCCTTGATGGCACCCAACTCACTGGCGTAGTAGCAGTGCAGGTCCGAGTGATGTTCAGACTTTATGTAATCCAAGTTATCTGAGACGTGGGTGATATAGTCAAACACCAGGCTGGGTTCATAGTGCGATTTGTAGGAGTCCAGCTCCGTGCAGTGAAAAGAATGGAAATCACTGTGATGCTCAGATTTGATGTAGTCGAGGCCGCTGATCTCCATCTTGATCTGCTCTGAGCCAAGCTCAGCGGTGCTCAGTGGCTGAATCACTGACAGGTCAACTGTTTGTATGGGATCAAGGTCAGGTTCTGTTTTGATGCATGGCAACATCACCATAGGCTCCACGATCTCCGAAGCCAGTGAGCTGAGAGTTGGCGTGCTACATTCTGATGACAGCATGGTGAGCGTTGGCGTGACACAGTCTGATTGTAAGGGATCAAGAGGTGGTGTGTCACATTCAGACACCAGATTACTTAGTCCTAAAGTGATGCATTCTGTCTCCAACTCTGCCATCCTGGTGGAAGCAAGTCCACCGTTTGACCAAAACTTCCGTTCTGAGTGTCGTATACCTTTCTTTCACTCAGGGAAAAGAGGGTTCCTGTGTGGGGATCGACACGGCTGCCACAATAACCAGGTTAGGAACAACGGTAAATCCCTTGGCATCTGAAAGGGGAATAAAAAACTTAAATTATTTTTTTAAATAATATTACAAGATTGTAAAATGGTAAACAACACTGCTGTTATGAGCACAACACATTGTGGTTTTTTTTATTTACTTCACAAAGCACAACAGAAATACAGAACTTATACATCTGGCATTACTTCAGGATATATTATGTATTATTTTTTATAAAGCACTGGAATTTCAAGATGAACTAGTGTTACCAATAGATTTGGTCTTTAATCTGTGGATCTAACATCATTATTTGTCTAATAATATTTTTGGTGTTCATAGAAAACTCTTTTGTTCAAAGCACTTTACATTTTGTAGGTTATTATAACATCTTTAATTAATGCAAGGATTTTCAGAAAAAAAATAGTGTAGTAAGTAAAACTGTGTTAAATGTCATTTTGAATCAGAACTTTATTTTCACTTTTTTCAAAATGACTCAATTCTTTTTGGACCAATTACAGTTTACATAATGTTAAATTCCACAGTTACTACAGATTAAATAGCTGTTTCTTGAAACAAATGCACTAAATCGGTTTATTGTTTGCACTTATACTACCAGTCAACACTTTGGAATAACCATGACACACCTCCTGAAAAGTATCTGACCAGAGGGATAATAAGATAGGTTCTGATCACAGTAAAGAGGCCTATATCTGAACTCCACTAAGCTGTTATGGGGACGATCCTGAGGAAGTCTGTCAAGTTGATATTTCTTTTGGGAGATGCTTCAAGAATATGAGGGACATTTCATCTAATTATATTGAGAAATAGGTTGAAAGCATTCGTTCTGATGGGGATAACAGTACAACTCTGTTCCTGCCAAACCCATTCTCAACCCAGACGGGCTGTTATAATATTATCCCGTTTGAAGAATGAGTTCAATAGCAGATTAATTCAAGTGCAGTGAGAAATTAGCTTAATTCAGACTTTGTTTGTGAGTTGGCCAAAATGTACATTTAAAAAAATTAAATCTGCTTAGTAAATTCCACTCTTAAAGAAAAAATATATATTTGTTTCTACAACTTAAATTGGCAACAAAGTGTATTTTTATATATAAAACGATTAGATATGCATAATAGAGAAAGCAACAGAAAACACCGCGGAATACGCATGCCTGACAGATTTTTGAATTGATCAAAGAAGGAACCATCAGTAAATCTTAAATGATCACATTACCATGTATTATCTCGTGGGGACCGTGGGTGAACCTAAACCAAATACAGAAATACAAATATGGATTTAAGAGGTACAAACATCTGAAGTCTTGGCGTGAAAAACTATCGTCGAATGTTAAAAAAACAATCTTAGCCGCTAGTCGCGGTAGCTTCATTAGTTCGCCACGCATCACACTTTTCTGCTGCCTTGCTTGAGTCTGGCGGCGTTTAGAAACCAATAAATCTTTTTCATTTTCTCTAATCACCGTCAACAGTTTAATCCACGCCGGCGAGGAGCGGGGAAGACGTGGCGGTCGAATAGCGGCTTTCTTTACGCGCACAACGCATTTGTCTCGTTCCAGCGGTGGTGATGAAGAGCGTACAAAGGCAAGAGGGTGAAATGCCACCGCTTCAGCGTGCGCGAGCTTCAAGTCAGTGGCCATCTTGTTTGTAGCTAAGCTGAGCTGCATCAGGCAGCAGAACGATCCGCGGAGGGAAAGTTCTGCTCGTTGCAACTTTTCGACACATACATCGACCCTTTTGCCTTTGCGAAACAATGCTAAACACGCAGTACGATCGAATGTTGGCAGTGCGGTCGAGTGCTCGACTTGTGAACCATCCGTGCACCACGACCTATAAGCGAAGGAAAAGAGCAAAAAAACATCCGAAAGATCTTGTTTTATTACCTGTGCATTGCTTTTTACGAGCGTCAACCCTCCGTGAGCGGAACCCGCATCAAACCCCAGCAGGAGCAGCCACGTCCACCTCGGCCCCAGCGTTCAGCAGCCTCCCTGGCGCACTCCTTCTCTCTTTACTCTCCTCCCTCTCATTGACTAATTCCGCTTCGTTTTCTCTACCGTGGTCCCGTTCCAACGGGGTTCTTCCGCGGCACTTCCGTCGTGATGAGGATGTAAATGCGCGCGCAACCTTTTTCATCTATCAATGCGAATATTCCAGTTAAACTAATGATACATCTGGACGGGTTTAATCCGCAGCCAGATGTGCAGAGCTGCGGTGGCCCGTTTATTATCCATCATCTGAAGGAAGACTAGAATGCAACACAGAGCTGTCATTGTTTTCATAAAACACAATTTTGCAAAAAAGAGGAGCGTTTAATACCCGACATGAAGAACATGCAACTGTGCAAACGGAGTGTATACATTGGGGACAAAAGTTGGGGTTTTTAATCAGGGCTGGGGTCAATTTAATAATAAACTTAACAATTCCAACTCAAAGGAAGTGAAACTGGAATTCAACAACAATTACAGGAAACAGAGTTGTAATTGCAAGAACTGGAATTCAAATAATCTAATTAAAATATGTTTATTGCAGTTTCTGAGTTTCTGATTATTTATGATGGCTTAAGAGACATACATCTTAACTTAATTTAGGATGCTTTACAAATAACTGGTAATGTATGAAAGAGAGTTGATCAAATGCAAGTCGATAAAAATTACATTTGTACATTATGGATTAATAATTAAATGCCATGGTAATCAAGGATACCAGATCTGAGCGACAGTTTCCAACTAAACTCTCCACCTGAATAAAAGGCAGCCTAAATCCCCACAGACCAAAATTCCTCTGCTGAGCATAAAAGCATAGACGTATCCCCATAGAAAAGCACAAGATTTTTATCATTTTATAAAATAAACAGAAAATGGGCACAAACAAACTCATCTCCTATATGGAGGAAACATCAATTGAGATATATTTATAAAACTAAAGCATTGATTCAGAAAAGAAGTTTTTCCCTGCTGTTTTTATAGGAGGGACCTAACATTTTCAGAGTTTATTACTCTTTTCTGTAACCGAAGATTGATATAATAACTATGTTGTCCATGAATTAAATTGTCCCAACAATTGCTGGGGATGTTTGAAACAGCTTGATGTCCACCTGGTTCTATATTTAAAATAATCTAAATAATCTCCCCTAATGTAAGTCGCTTTGGAAAAAAGCATCTGCCAAATGCATAAATGTAAATGTAATTCATAATAACAATCTTAAACATAAAAAGTATGCCTACTTTTATATGTCTGTCCAATGCCAATTTTACTAGTCCACATAACCAAAAGCAGAAATCTGCCCAATCGAAAAATACTGGAGAAATGTTTCTGGCTGTACTAATAAAAATCTGATAACCACATAATATAAGCTAAAACTCCCTAAAAGAGTCATCTTAATTTATGTATTTTTTTCAGTTTCTATTGTCTGTGGACATTCTGCTTGGAGAATGTGGTAAAAAAGGTTTTACTGTCCATTTCAAATATAACAAATCATAAAAAAAATTCCCCTTGAGGAGTGGATCTATTTATCTGTGGAAATGTGCAGGAAAAAGTGGAAGGATTTAAGGGACACATTTAAAGCAGAGGAGAAAAGTGGTGGAGAAGAAGAGTGGGTCAGCTGCAGGGTCAGGGAAGAGGTTGAGATATGCTGTGGTCCTGTCCTTCCTCAACACCTTAACTTCTCCTCACCCTGTGGACCAAAGAGATATAAAAGCAGCAAGAGAAACAGTGTGCACCATCCCGAGGACCAGGAAGAGGTAGCAGAAGCAAGAGCAGCGGTGTGCACCACCCGAGGACGAGTGAGAGGTAGAACCAGCAAGAGCAGCAGTGTGCACAACTCTGAGGACCAGGGAGCGGTATCAGCAGCAAGAGCAGCAGTGTGCCAGTCAGAGACAGGCTGGTGGAGAACAGTCAGGTTTTTTTTTTTTTACCATAAAGTAATGTCTGTAATATTTAAAACAAAAATGTAATTCTACATGGTAGAGATAAATGCTTTGGATCTCAGTGAGTCATGGTCCCCTTTGAACTGGTTCCTGCTCCTCCCTGGCTCTTCCACAACTTCTGTTGTACCCGGAGGTGTGTTCAAATCAATTACTTTGGTGAAATGCATAATAATTTTACAGTATGAAAACAAAACACATTAATAAGTGATATTGAACAACTTTTTAAATAAAAAATCTGATGTAGTGTAAAAAATTCCGGGGTGGCCTTTGAATGCAGAATTATTTGTATATTGAGGCAAATTTTACACAAAAAATGCCTATTATAACATGGAAAACCTAATAAATAATAATAAAAAAAGCCATAAAAATATAAAACACTCATAAAAACACTCATGCGACAAGTTTTAAGTGTTTATGCAATGCAATGCCTGAAATAGAAGCGTAAAACTAAAAAAAACATACTTTCAATGCTTGCCACTTGGTGGCGCTATGACTGATGATGTTCTTTGTCATATGACTGTTTGCAGGCTTGGACTATGATGAGAATGAGACAAGTTTTATTTTGACAGTATTTAAGCATTCCTGGGTTTCAATGAACTGCCAATTTATAAAGGGACAATTTCTGTTTGTGCGATGAACTTTAAGTTATGACTTTTTGAACTTTGTGTTGATGTAATGAATGACGATGGATACTTTATGTTAGGTTTGGAATTGTTATTGTAAAACGAGGAACTTTAAAAAAAATGAAGTTTGAACTGATTTAAAGAAAAAAGATTGTGTTTTGTGGGTCAAACTGGAATTTATGAGCAACTTTATTTTTTTTTCTTATTATTATGTAAAGGTGGTGGGGAGTCATATTTGTCAGTTTTTTTACACTCTCTGGCACCCGAAGAAGAAAAACATTTGGGTATGCCCCTGTCACAGGAGTAGCTCAAGCATAAATGTATGTAACAACTATGCAGACATGTCTTCTCTTGGCACGTTACAGAGAACACCCAGCTGTATGGTCTTCATTGTATCAGAATATTAAACCTCTGTTATTTGATTCTCAAACTGAAGTACTGATCATTTGAACACGCAACGATTGCAAACGGTATCTTATCCATCAACAATTAGATTAAATGAGGAGAAGAATGTTCCAAGGACATTGAGACCTGCAAAAACAAGGAAAACATTGTACAGAAATGTGGCATTTTAATGACAAAATGACACTGATAAACATTTCACTGAATTTAAATTGTTTTTATTACAGACGGCGGGAGCAGTATGTATTAAATCAATACCTGACTTGTTTTGTATTTGTTTTATAATGATTTTCAGGTAACATAGACATGGGGGAGACTGTACTCCAAATGTTTAATATTGAACGTTGGTGTATGTTGTTACTTGTTATTGTGGTTGGTTTCTTTGTGCCTGATGTTTTACAGATTATAGAAGAAAATGAAGATCCATGAGTAATGTCGTATTTGAGTTTAACTACTATCATGAAATTGAAACTAATGCTGTTTTCTGTTATTTTTTTGTTTGGGGGGGTTATTTTAAAAATAAATAAAACATTTTTTTTTCTTTTGTGTCAGTGACTAATACTGAGAATTAGTTTGGATTTGTGCTCATACTGTTTGCTTTTGTAGAAATTTGAATGGTGAGAAAGGTGAAAATGGAACTGACCAAGTGTGGCAGACTGAGGGGTGAAGCGGTGAAATGTTCCATCTATCCACTGGAAAGGGTCCAGTTCAATGTCTCCTAACGACCCAGATGTCGTTTACGCTGATTTGGATGTCTGCTTGCAGACTTGCTGGCAATTTCAGGAGAGCTCTAAAACCAGGCTAGAAGGAAGGCTTGGAGAAAGATCTTAAAGTCGTGTTTTCTGTGCTACCGAGAGGAGGTAATGGGAAATCTAATGGGTATATTGTCCTTTTCCTTTCTTTTGGAAAGAGGATGTTTTTTAAGCAATGTTTTTTAAGCAAATGGGGAGCTTCATCAAAGTTATTCTGGCTGAGGAGTACGCTAGAAAGTTCTGATGGGCAAAGGAGCAGACGCGTTAGATTCACTTGAACAATGTTGTCCAGCCAATTGGGTAATTACCTAATGATTGTTGCTGTTTCAATATCAAATGAGTAAAATATAAAAAGAAAATGTCTATAGTTATAAATTATAGATTCATTAATTATATAGATGTAATTGAGATGACTAAAGCAGATAATTTGGTTTCATGGCATATAAACCTGGGGGAAGGTTAGGAATACTGGTTGGTAATATAGATTATGGGAGTTCAAATCATCATCATCCATCATAATCTGGAAGACCTTCACATGCTTGTCTTGTCTTTTGCGAATGCATCACACAATTTGTTGCAAAGGGCAAAATCACTTTGCTTACCAAAAAGGAAAATACCGTGGATTACCTGTTAGAGAAAATCGGTATGAGGAAAAAATATTTTTACAGGAACCTGTTTCGCAGGAACTTTGGGATTTGTTTTCAATTTCCCATGTTCTTATTTTATTTCTTTAATGTTCTTTTGAAACTTTGAAAAAAAATTATAAGAAAGGGCTAGTTAAAGGTCTCTACATATAACCTCATATTAGAATTAGGAGGTTCTATAAATGGCAGTATTGATATATTTTCTCACTAGTGTACTGGATTAAGAAATTTAGCTTGCTGTCAAACGTTTGATTTTCTGGTGTTGTTCTGAGAAAAGATAGAGAGATTCAGGAATATCTAGTTATTGTGTTGGTTATGAATGTGTATTAGTAATTTGATGGTTATCATATTTATGCACGTTTTCTTTAATGATGGGAAGAAGTTATGTAAGATAATTGATAGACCGATTACTAAGTATTTACTTTAAATATTTTCTAAGGTGATTATTCAATGATCATGTAGCACAAGTGTAAAATGTATACTTTTTTAACTTGAATTATCAATACTTTTAGTACTTTCAGTATTTACATTTTTTTGTATCGTTTATTTATGATATTCATTTTACAAACCTTTTTAAACCCTTTTAAGTATTGTCATGTCAGATTTGTTGCCTTAGCAAAATTATGATTTAAATGTGTGTTGCAATAGATGTACTAATAATTTTTAGGGCATTGGCTGGAAACACCCATTTTAATTCCATTTTGATTCACTGAGAAAAAAGCCAAACACTGTTCTGACCCATCTGGTTGCTGTGAAGTGTTCAGCGGAATTTAAGTTATCCCTTGAAACTGATTTGGTGAGTTTTGTCAAGTTATTTATGTATTTTTGGTTGAAGCTTCTGTTGAGTATTCGTGTTTGAGTTTATTAGTTTGGCAATTGTTTGTACAATTGACTTTGCTGTTTTGTATCAATGTGTGTTTGTGTTTCATATGTTTGATATTTAGGTTTATTGTTATGTTTGAATTGAAGAAATACATGTATTGATTTTGTTTAAAACTCCTTAAGTTAAAGTACTGTAAGTTTTTTACTGTAAGTTAAAGGTAGCGAGGTTGTTTACTAAATAGGTGTTATTTTAAGTGTTGTTTTGGCTAGCTGTACACTGTAACAGTGAGGTAAAACAACTTAACTGAAGAAAAATGTTGTTAAATCCACGTAATAGCAAAATAATTTATCTCTGAGAGTGGTAACTAGCAGGAAACAGCCCTTATCCGCCAGCTTCTGGAGGAGTTGGTGAATCTCTGCAAGCTGAGAATGTCTCAGGTAGATCAATACTGACCACCTAATTACTGTTTTCAAATTTCTAAAGTAACATAAATAAAGAACAGAAACCTCTCGTACCTTTTCAGCTCTGCAGGAAGCTCCTCCCCCACACAGTTATAATTTCTGTTTCTGACGAGTGAGTTGAGATGGTCAAGCAACCATCCAGGCGCAAGTAGAGCAACTTTGTTGGATAGCTCTATTTACATTGTTTCTACAAAATGTGGGCGTTAGCAGGACGTCAATCCTTATTGATTGACTGATTATGCACAGAACTGACATGTGGCAGTTAGACATTGTAGTTCCCCATCAGTCAGTCACTACGGCTTATGTCGGTGACTACTATGGGAACTCCGCTAGGAGTGCTTTACTCTATCCACACTCTTTTTAAAATGACAATCTGCGGCCACGCTGATGGTCACGTGACCACACCCCGCGATAAAGTGGATAAAAGCATGATCTCTCTTCCTGTCTGCTTATTGGAACAGAGACTCAGACACAAGTAACGGTTGAAATTATATTTTCCCTTTTGTGGATGAAGAGATCTGTTTTTTACGGCAACCAGCTTGATTCTCCAGCTGTTCACAATATGCCTGAGACAATGAAAGTCCCAGACTCTTATCTTTCACTGCCTCTTCATCTGTCACTAAGACTCCTCTTTGTTAGTAGACCACTTGTAGAGCGTGAAGCTGCGTTCTTTCAGGCTGCCACCAGAGATGTTGTTGCTCTGCCTGTGTGTTTACAATGCGCCCAGTGAGTTAAAGGAACATGTGCTACTGGCATCTTCTGAGACCTCCTGTATGCCTGATAATGCGATTTCCACTAATGCATTGGAGAGAACTGGTGCATCTCCCGAAGGACATGGCAGTGCATTATGCCTGGTTAACCCTGCATTTGGCGTGATCAGCCAAGGCTCCCATCTCGCTAGCTAAGCTGTCTTTGGACCTAACTTTGAGAGCTTATGTTGCTCTGGGTCAAGCTGCCACCGCCCTGCATAACATAGCCACCTTTCAGGTTTTCCAAGCCTAGGCCTGAAAAATATGCACAAGGGGAGGTGTCGACTAGGTCTTATGGATGACAGACTTTTGATCTTAGTGCTGTTAAACTTGAGACAAGCTCAATGGCCACACTATGTCGACATTGGTAGTCCACAGCCGCCATCTTGGTTAGCCCAGATTGAAGGGTCTCTATGATCAGGAAGCATGTGGAAGGTCTGTGAGAACTCATTCATGACACAGCGTAGGTGGAGATGTGGAAGATCCCCCTTCTAAGTTGGCTGCCCCAGCACCTACTCAACGCCAGAGAAATCTCTTCAGTCCTCCCAGGATCATCAGCCCTGTGCCAGAGACAGGAACCTAGAGCAGCTACAAGGGGAAGAGGTCCATCGCAAACGGCCCTAAGACAGGCCACCTAGGCATCGCCACCAGCAGGCAGTGGACCCACAAGTCAGATCTCAGTTTCATTAAAAATTTAACTTCCTGGGTTATGTGGCATGCATTGCCAATCTGAAAGCGTTTCTCATTTCAGAGATACATTCCAGTGTGTGGCGTCTGATGCAGTGCAGCTTATATGGCCCCCCAGTTAAGCCTCGAGTGAGACTTCCTTGGCTGGAACTAGATGCTGATCCAAGGTCGAGCCTGAACGTCCAGGTAGGTGTCCACCTAGGCTCCCTTGGGAACGAATCGCGAAGTGATTCCAGCAGTGACGTTCAGAGGCTTGGTGGGAGCTTCCCATTATGTTCCCTTGGCTCATACACACTATCCGGCATGACTATCAACTGCAGTTCACTGTCAAGCCACGCAGGTTCAACGGGGGTCTAATGACCTCTGTCTCACATACAGAGACCCCGGGCTTGTGCAAGGAGAGTGATTACCTTACGCTAGGTGCAATCGAGCCGGTTCTTCCAGCCGGCATGGAAAGAGAGTTTACAGCCCATAGATGTGCTGGCTCATTGGTGGCCAAGGAAGAACTCCATATATGCATTTTCTCCAGTGAGCCTCCTTGCATCCCTCCTGTGCAAGATAAGGGAAGATGAGGCAGATGTCTTTCCATGACACCTTATTTGCCTGATCAACTCTGCTCCCTCGTGACAGTCCCCCCTGGCCAGTTCCCCTGCGAAACCCATTCTGACACAGGGATGTGGGCTCAAGCACCCATGCCCAGACATCTAGAACTCCATGTCTGGTACCTGAAGGCGTGAAGGACCCCCGGTTATGCCACGTCCGTGGTCCACAACACTTGTCTTGTCAGAGCTTATTATGCCGACAAGTAGGGTTAGTTAATTGACTGGCATCACTCTCGACAAGCAGACCCGGGCAGCTGCCCAGTTGAACTTGTGCTAACCTCCTCCACGAGGGTTGAGTTGAAGACTTTCTCTGTCTATCCTGAAGGTTGCATCGTCGCAATTCTGCATGTCACTTCCAGTTGAAGGCAACACACTAAAACAACATGAGTTAATGGTCAGATTCCTCAGAGGGGTTAGACCCTCTAGGCCAGGAGTGTCAAACTCAAATTCACAGAGGGCCAAAATTAAAAAAAGAACATTGTCGAGGGCCAGACCAATTTTTTAAATTAATTTATTTATGTTTTTATTATCTTTAAGATACAGGAAACTACTGTATTAGCCATCCTCGTATATTACAACTGAATTTTTGAAAAAAATATCAGGCTTCTATATCTTTAACTTTATTCATTGTAATTGTAACTTAAATCTTTTCATCACAGACCATCAAGGCCAACACCTAAAAAAATATCTCTTTCAACTTTGAACAGACCATGCCATCATAAAATAAAATAATATTTATCCATTTTAGTTTTTTTCACTGTTCATTTACTCTGATGATGCTCATGGGTCCAAGCCAGATACTTGGCATCGCTTTTTACATGCAAGTGCATCAATTTCTGGAGTCAGGCTCTGCGCAGAGGAAATCCTCAGGACTGAATGAAGGTGTTTATCGTGGAGTCGACGCCTATGTGGTGTTTTGTTCATCTTCATTAACGAAAACAGTTGCTCGCACAGATATGTGCTCCCGAACATAGAGAGCATTTTCACAGCTTGGGCACGGAGTTCGGGCAGCGTGTGGAAATTGGAAATAAGGTGGAAATTGCGCATCACCGACAGAGTCATATTTTGACTTGAGCGTGTCATGACACTGCAGCTCAATAAGCTCCATTTGGAGATTGCTTGGTGCGTTATTCACCTAGAGAAGCTGTTTTTAGGTCGGGCGGAGTTCCCGATGCGGAGCACTAAGTAAGCCCCTTCTAAGCTAAGCTAGACGATAGAGGAGAGTTTTCTCCGTGGTGTCCCTTTAAAAAAGTTTAATATGTAGTGCGTAAATTGTTAAAACTGGCAAGAAAGACTGCTATAATACTGGTGAAATAATAATCATAATTAAATAATAAAAATTAAAAACGCTGATCAGAACTTCTGTCTCCAAACAGAGTTGGTCCACTGGCCAGTGGAGGCCATCTCTACTGCATACACAGCGTCCGACGTCCCCTGCCCCCTGCAGTTAAGAGCCCGCTCTATCAGGGGTGTCACAGCCTCCTGGGTTTGAGTCGGTATGAGGCAATTTAAGTGACGGACTGGCGAGTAAAAGATTGTCTATACTTAAGAATGATGCCGCCAGCTTCGCTGAACTGGAACATATACTCAACCTTCATCAGGTAAGAATGTTTAAGTTATGATTAATGATGAAGCAAAAGAGGGTTGTGTACTGGATAAATATGAACAGTCGGACATAAGTATAAATGAAATTAAGCCGGTTAGCTGTGTGAGTGTGTGCACCCACTCTGAACGCGGATTCACAGGGGGAAATGCATCTAATTGGTGTGTGCGGGTGTGTCTGCATGTGACCAGCGTCATTCAGCCCACAGAGGCAGGTCTCCTCTCCAGACACTATTTGGTTATTTATTTGTGTAGTATTTATTGGTCTAGTATTCAGATAATGTGTGTGTAGAACTCACCATTAAGAGAAAAGACTTTAATCTCAATGGAGATTTATCAGGCTAAATAAATGTCAATAAATAAAGGAATAATTTTCATAAGGATGCAAAATTAATTTTGCAGATTCATCTGTAGAAAATGTGGAAAAGTATAGTTTAAAAAATTCCTGTTTTGGTTTAAAAACAACACAAATGTAACAGATGTTCTTTTTATTGCCATGAACTTTATATACAAAACCATCCAGTCACATTAAGACATTTCAGTGAAAATGGAGTTTGGGGTTACAAATTAAATGAAAATTCAATTCAATACAAATTCATGAAGCAAAACAAACATTTAAAAAAAAATTTAATCTAGTGACTCATAATTACCCTTTCCCTGCACAAATGTTTCTCAGATTGACAATTCTCATAGTATCCTCAGTGCTGTTTTTACTTCAAGTGTTCACACACAGCTACTAAATGTAAACCCAAGTGCTTTGTTTTAAACCACACTATTTAAAAAGAGCTCTCAAAGTTGTTTTCTTCAGCTATGATGAAATGTTTCTCTTATATCAAAATGTCCTGAGGTATTAAACTTAAAGTAAAAAAAAAAATCAGGTTTCAATGTAATGCTTTAAAACTATCAACAAAACAAACTGAGGTATATATGCAATATGTACAAAGTTTTACAAAAATGTAAAAAAACAAAGAAAAAAAAGCTGATGAACTAGCATCTGTTACGACTCAAAAATACTGTAATAATAAATCTACAAAGCACAAATGTAACATAAATCTACAAAACACAATCCATGGAAAGAGTGGATCCCCTTGGCCTGATAAGAGAAGTGATTTAATTAAACACACAACTGCACAGACTCATATAAAAATGTTATGTATAAACTTCTTTAGTAGCTGTTAGGAGATGCAGTTATCTGGGTGATCGAACGACTGAATCACAGTTCTTTTCAGACACACAAGCACACAGCTTCCCTTTGTTTCACAACACGAACAAACATCTATGTTATTCATTAGCGATGGCATTTTAACCAGCTTTAAAGAAACTCATTTTAGGCACAACATACCACACAAAGCTGCTAGGTTGATATTACACACCACTCAAATATTCACTGTTTCCACAAGGCAGAAATCTTCAATGTTAATCCAGACCCAAAATATGTATGATAACATTCCGTTACCCCCCCCTACAAAAAAGTTTTTGATTATGTATGAGTCATAGATTTTGGTTTGACCCAAATATGAAATTGTCTTGCTGTAGAAGAGCTATCCCCTGAAGATGATCCAAAAACACAAACTGGATCTGATCAGAATAGAACAGGCAAATTTATGATGAAACGCATCTATAGAGGATATATCAAACATTTACTGTAATCAACATTTTCAGAGAAAAGCAAACTAGAAGTCCTTTTGTATCATTACGTTACTAATTCAATATTTAAATGTGAATCGATGATGGTAAAAAATGCCCAGTTTTGTATAGTGTAACATTTTTATTTTATAACATTTCCTTCTTTTAACCCTTCTACTTCATTTTTTACAAGTTGCTTAATAATAGAAGAAATGATCTTGTGAAAATGAAAAATCTTTTTGTTTCATCATACAACACCAAAAGTAGCCTCAATTAAAAAAAAAATTTGTAAAAATACAGGACTGACACTTGGTTAATTTGAGCACAGTCTTTTTCAGTAATTTAGAGGGTTTCATCAGTGTTTTGAAACTGAAAAGATGCCATCATCTGGCAGACACCTGCCAGCTATCGTCATGTTTTTTTTTTTCAAATCTGTGAAGAAAAGTTACACTTCTCTAATAAGATAAGCGGTTAAATAACATGTTTCTATCAGTGATAAGAAGTTTTGTTTGTTTAGTTAACTCTGTTCTTTTGACTCTCGTTCACTAAACAGAACAATTCTTTGAACGATTCATTCTTTTAATTTGCCCGTAAATAATGGTTTCCTTAATTACCTAACAAGATTACTTACACACAGTTATGACAAAGACCCCAAAACTGAGTGAAATACAATTTAAGAAAAATTAAACAAGCTTACCTGTGTCTTTTGATAGTCAATGTACTAATAGAAACACCTCTACTGATACTTCTAAAATATTGAGGTTTATGAAAATCCATAATGTGCTTGCCATGTCCAGTGAAAAATGAGCTTTAGTATTAATTTCGGCAAAACACAAGAAATTTCACTACAGCACCATGTGAAAAACCATTACATGTAAACAGAATGATGAACTTCTCTAACAAGTGTTCTGCATCCATTGAATTTGCATTGAGATCGAAAAGAATGAAGGAAATTAATCGCTCTTTTCTCTATCCCACGCTGGGTCCATTGGGAAGCAATGATGGGATTGAACGAGATTGAGAGAAAAAAATCATCCACTAGAAAGAGTAGTTCCTCATGACTCACTATAAGGATTTGTTCTTTTTTAACAAATTGTTCATGAATGGCACATTGTTAGTTTCTGTCTAAATAGTATCTGTGTTGAACTAGTAAATTTGTTTGTTTGATGTGTTCAAAAACCTCACTTCATTATACAATTTGCTCAGATCACGGGTACACTAAATTATGTAAAATCAAATACTGTAGTTTACTAGATTTTACTCAAATGTTGAGTTTATGTAAACTGAGAGTACTAAAAAAACTTAAGTTTACTCAGTCATTGAGCATGTATATAAAACTTAATATTTAGCAGTAAATTTACTGAAATATAATAAATGAAATTTACGTGTAGATAACTATTGAACTTAAATTTTCTCCCTAAATTGAACTAATGGATTTAAAGATGGGTCACAGGGAAGGCCTGGAGAATCAGACAAAGCTTCTCCTGGTAAAAAAGAGCATCAGAAAGAAACCAGCAGTTCTCAGCTTTCCTTATTTCTAAAACAATTTAAAAGCAACAGTCGAAACAACCTGCTGTTCGATAATACAAAATACAACTTTGGAAAAAGGCATAGCTACAAAAAAGTATTTAAAACAAGATGAGATTAAACAAAACATTTAAAACCAGAAATGTAAAGGTAGTTAGTCCCGAATGAAAAACATTGGTTTTAAAGAGCAGATTTGTAAACAGGGAAGAAAGCTGCATGTTGGATGTGTAAAAGGACAGAATTCTACCAACAAAGATTGTCATTAGCTTAAATCAGGCATGATGTATTTGTAAAACTACTATTTGAGAGAGTACATCATTTACATAACATTTCTCTGTGACACTTTTTCTACTCGACAGGCAGTTCACTGGAAACATGGAGACAGAACAAAATCATTGATTACTAAAAGCATCAATACACATCTGAACAACCAATAGTCCAACCAAGAGTCAATAAATGATCAAAATGAGAAACCATGAACGAGTGACGCATGAATGTATTCTGGAAGCACTAAGGTTTCCATGCTCTCACCCGCTCAAACCCAACCCAAGTCAGTTTTCTCGCTATAGAAATACAATAAAGATATTTTGTGCATTACTTTTGTCACAAACAGAGATTATTTAAATTAATTCCCATCCTGGATGTGAAATATTCTACATGAAAAAATACTGCAACTAAGAGTAAAATCTCTCAAAATGGAACTTTGAGATTCTTCAATATTGACTCCTAAGGCTGAGTGAATAAAACTGCTCAGGGATTGCTTCTCTTGAAAATGTACATATCAAAGGAGCTTTCACTCACTTTGCTTTATGGTAATTCCTAAATCTAATCACCCAGGTCTAAAAACACAACTGTAGCCTCTGTTAAAGAAGCAGCTTTAGATTTTCTTCTAAATTATTATTGAAAATTTGATTTTAGTGTGCTGAAATAGGGAAGGTGTAGATATCCCTTTTGCTTTCTTCTCAAACAAAATCTGAAAACACCTCGATACAAAACAAGCACACATATTTGGCCAAGCATGGGTGCAATGTGACAAAAAGTGTGGTCACCCTTGCCAAATCAACTTTTGTGTTTTTTTCAAGAGCCTAAATCTCATGGTCAGTGAATGAAATCAGCTTTTTTGTTTACTCATCACTGACTACTGCTGTGACATATATTCACAGCTGGATGCACCTCATTATACATTTTCATTGTGATTTCACAAAGCAAAACCAAAGAAGAGAAGCAGGAAGAAGACGAAGAACAGAAGGTGGCAAACATGAAGAAAAAAACAATGGGCAGCTTACACAGGTGCTGGTTGAACAGCACTCTAGTTTAAACCTAGTTGTTATTTGCAGCTAGACCGTTTATATTGTAGTTGAACAAAAACGGAACAACTTAGGCATCACTAACACACTGAGAAAATGTGAGCATTAATGCCAGAGTGGTCATCAAAAAAAGGTGCAGTTAGAAGATGCTTGTATTCCTGATGCCAACAATTGAGTTATAATATAAGGGAGCTATACTAATATCTGATAACTATTGTAGATTTCCTGCAAACTGCACCATAAAGCCAACCCTCGAGTATTTGAATGGAAGAAAGTATGTAGATTGTCCATCCTCGTTTACTGAAAGGCAATCTCAGATGCAGCACACCCTTCATTCCAGGTGTGGAGTGTGAACACAATCGGCCTTTCAAAACCAAAATTAAATCTCTGCCACATTCTTTTTACTCCCTCTAGAAGTTCATCCTGTCAGCAGAAGCTAACCATCTATTTGCAAAGCCTTGCTCATGACTCTAGATTCATTATCGTTCTACATTGGATCTACTCACTCCATCATTTCTAATGTCTAATGCTGTTTTTAAGGCTAAAGATAAACATAAAAGGATTAACTTAATCCAAACAACAGCATTTCTCAGCAGCAGATTAAGATTATTTAAAGGGTCAGAGTTAAAAAAATTAGTATTCTTGCTTACGTTGTTTTGGGTCAAAATTTTACCTTTTACAAAAAGTTTTTAAAATAAAGATCCTAGCAAATCAAGTACAATGCAAATAAATTATACGAAAAGATGGATATTCCTCTTTTCAATTTAAATACATGCGACATAAGTGGCAATGTTCATGAAAAATTAAGATTCAGAAGACAATTTGGAGCAACAACAAAGATGATGATTTTGGGTACATTCTTTATTAAACAAAAAAGGAATGAAGCATTTGCCATTTGGTGCAGGAGCTGAAGCTCTATAGAATGTTCACGGGTCAGTTTCAGGAGCCGTTGCTGCTGCCGGCACCTTGTCTGAAAAGCGGAGGTGCTTCAGAGACCCAACTAACACAGAACACATCTGGCTGTGTGCCTGAGAGGTTCAGTTCTTTCATTCACGCTAGCCTACAACATGCAGATATATGCGAAAGGAATGTATATCTAGGACGATACATTGGTCTAGATATACTGCAAAACCAAGAGGGCGCACTTGGTTCTTCCAAGTTTGGATCGTGATTTTTTTTCCATGGACTCAAACTTGTATTGTTTGACTGGCATTTGATCTGGTTAGAGCTCGAAAATGCAAGTTCCTGCTTCAAATAAGACATTGATGAGGAGTTTTGTTCAGGAAAGGGTTAATCTTAAACTCCTGATTGGTAAGTTTCCCCTGACATGCAGTCAATGCCCCTGAAACGTTCAGACACGAGCATCAAACAGCAGCATTGTAAAATTTAGTTTTATTCAGCGATAACCCATGTGTTCTCTCAACGAGATCATGATCATTTATTTCAAACCTGTCAAGTACCCTGTTTTGGCATCTATATGGGTATTATATCCATCTGTCAAAAGATGTCCTGTGTATTTGTATTTTACCATAAATGCCTTGTATTTTATAATTACAGTGGTATAATTTCAGTGCCAAAGATCCTGAGATCCTGAAACAACACCTCAATATCCAGAAAAATTTGGAAGCTCATATTTTGCAGTGTAACAGCAGCGTTTAGCAAAAAAAAATGCGCTTTTGCCAGCAAACATAAGCTTTTTCTGCTCAAATATCTACAAACGTCAGTGAGATCTGCTGTAATAATCCAGATCAACTAAAAAACGTAAGCAGATAAGCACAGGATTGTTATATATATATATATACTATGCTTCATATTTTTTCTTTGTTGTTCTATAGATGCGTTTGCCTCAAACACGACTCATTTCATCTGTAATTTACTCGTTAAAGTACAAAACTGTTATTTAATCATTAGATTTATTTTTCCCTCTGGTGCTGTCAGAGATTTCCGAGTAAATTTGCAGCCACATGGGTTAAATATAAAAAAAAAACTTTCATTAAACAGGAAATAAAATGAGATACCTTATAATTAACTATTAATATTTATTCATATCATAATACTTGAAAAAGAAAAGTTTTTTGCTGACAATTTATGGTTAACTATTGTTGTTGGTATTTTTAGTGAAATAATCTTTAAATGAGTATTCTTTTATTTTGGGAAATACATTATATATTATATTGATATATTATGTAGGTCACATAAATTCCCGGATTTGGTAGCGGCCAACTTGATGTATATAGTTATCAGTCCCCTTGTTTTTTTTTTTTATAAGACTAGAAAATAATACTTTTATGAAATAATAATCAAAGGTAAACTCTGAGGTAATTATATGTATTTTTTAAATAAACCATGTTAAATGGAAAGGTGAATGCTGTCGAGATGTTGCTCATATGGTCCAAAAGGTCGCTCAAAGAGTTTGTGTTTTGGCTCAGATGCTTGAAAATTTAGAGGAAACATTGGTGGTGGGTTTAATTTTCACATTAAAATTTATGTTTTCTTTTCATGTTGATATCACACCTAAAAGGCTAGATCTGGGCCTCAAACATGTGACAAAATTATGACGCACCCTACTCCAGCTGAAAACCACATCTTTCTACAAGCTGACATCCTCTTTAAACTGAAGGAGTTTCAAAGGATATTATATTTTTGTCAAAATGATGAATGCAAGAATTTTGTTTTAGGTCAAAACTTCTTTTTTTTTTTTTTTTTACCAAACTCTTAAAATTAAAGAAGTTGAAGGTATTACTTTCAACATTGCTATGTTAGTGACTCTTCTTAAATAACCAAAAGAATAAAAATCCAAAATTCTAGAAGACCACCACCATCAAATTCCAGATGATGTCAACAAATGTTCCAAACCTGTGTACATTATTAAAAAAATTAAACCCATTCTTTGGTGAACTATTCAAGCAAGAATAACTAGTTATGAGAAAATACATTTGGAACAGAATTTTCATGGTGTAAAAAAACCTCTAGGATTGCTTATAGCTCAAGGTAAGCACACAAAGCATAGCCTTAACTAATAATTGTTGAATTGATTAGAGCACTAAATCTAGGCACTACCAAACAATGTCACTTCATTATACACTAGTAATGAAGCCCCTCAGTAAATCGTAAAACAGCTTTAGGCTTTGTAATGAAATCTAATCAGCACTGACATTAAAAACAATACAAAATTTTAGACATGAAAAGCTTCCCTACATCATTATCTCAACTTCTTTACATCACAAAAGATTTAGGCCAGCTGATGTTCCCTTTCCTTTTGTAAACTCGATTTGAGAAAGATTTTCAAATATTGCCCAAATAATTACATATTGCCCCAACAATGAGACATTGTTCCATGATGTCAAACAGAACCTCCAAACGGGATTTTGTGAAAACCCAAAACAGGAATGTTTGTAACAGACTCCTTTTAGCATTCCCATAGTTACGACATATGATATCCATCTGCGTCCACCTACTTCCACAAGGAAGACTGCTTCTCAAATCATCCCACCAACTGGAAAGATAAGATCTTGCAAGTCACCAAGATCAATGTGTGGAGCAAAACCTTCATGCAATCAGTAAAGGAAGACACTACTCTAGGCGAGTATACCAGAAAGGAGACTTCCTTGTTTAAGGGAACAGGTATGAATGGGAATTTCCTAGAATTGTTCCAATTAATTTGTCAGTCAACCTAAGTCTCCTCGAAGATCAATCATGGGTTGTGAACATCAAGCACTGATGACAATTGTACAAATCGATTGAAGATGATCCGGCCGTATAAAAATCTAGTATGATGTATTGCACAAGTCAGGACAGGAAAGATGGCTGCTTTGTTTGTGGAGATGCTTTCCAAAAGTTGTGTTTGTCGAACATTCAAAATGTTTGCCATAAGAAATACAAGACCAGCATGCTACAAAAGATGCAACAACAACTCTCCTTTTTTGACAGCTTCATAGCGCGTCAAAAATATTTACAGGGTCTTTAATAATTAAATTCACACATTGACGATCAGTCTGAACCACTTGATATTTACACAGTGTACACAGCTTGTTGCTACTGCTTTGTGACTTTTGATAACCCCTCATCAGAAAATTATCCCTCAGATGATACAGACTTCCTTCAAGCTAGGAAACTGGTATTCCTTCAGAACTGGTTTTGATGTCAGACGTCACTTTGGATTGGTTTCATTGGAAATCTTTTTTGTTGTTTTGCCCGTGTGAGTTAGTAAGTGAGCATGAAGTTTTGAGGACTGCGAGAAGCTCTTTCCACACTGAGGGCAGCGGTTTGGAGTCTCCTTGTGCATCTGCCGGTGAGCTCTCAGTAGATGAGCTTTGCTAAACTTTTTCCCGCACTCTCGGCAAGTATGGGATTTCCGCCTCCCTTTGTGTTTGGAGGACTCTCGACTGTCTAATGCTTCATTCTCATCATTTTCTTCATCCTTCTTATTTTCATCATCCTCCTTATCTTCTTCCTCCTCCTCTTCCCTTTTCAAAACGGTCAGTTTGCTATTTGAGGGTTTGCTACCCTGTGAATCAGCGGGGTCCACAGGGACTTCTGTACTGGGAACAGCATCCTTTGAGTCTTCATCATCCTCAAGAAGCTGGGAAGGGAGTGTCAAGAGTCGTTGTAGCATTGAGGGCGATCTGATTTGTGAGTCATCACCTATTCACAAAAAAAAGATCATATTAAATGGGTAAACTCAACTAGAGCTTTTTACCATGTTATAGACATGATCCCACATCAGAGAGATGCCTGAAGATGTATTCAGAGTCGTTTGTGCAGGTTTTCTAATACTATTTTAATTTTTGGGGATTTCAGAACAGCTAAAAGAAACTGACTGCATCGTTAATTTCCTCCCCGCCCACTAATCAACTGCAAATGCAAATGCTTCTCATTTCCATATAGAACAAATGTGCTGTATGAGTGTCTGAATTAAAGAATTACAGAACAATGACCTAAAAGAGTGGTCATTTGATTGATGTTGAGTGAAGAGGAAATCTTTTGCCTTCAAAACAATAAGTTTACGCAATATATAGCGCAGTAAGCAAAAAACTAACATCTTAAATACCAAAATAGAAATGTTATGAAAGCAATTTTGTGTTTGGGGTTAGTCTATGAAATCTAAATCAGTCAGACTCTGGCTCATACATATAAGGTGGTACTACATCAAGTATAGATATATTTTTTAATCCAGTTGACTGCATTAATACAGCAATAATGTGAAGTGGTTTCACTGAGTTCTGACTGCCAAGCTGAGGCTCCTCAGCAGGCTGTGGGGAAGCAGTGGGCTGAACAGGGGTAAACAGTAGTAAAACTCATTATCAAACTATTGTCCAGCCCTATTTATAATTAATGACTATGAATAATATATTTTTAATTATTAAAATAAATTCTCCATTGAAGGACTTCTGATGGATTGCATAATCAACCTGTCTATACGCAACACAAAGAGATCAGATTTGGATTTAATTTCAGACTAAAGACACCAATATTGATTGGCACATCCCCCATTTTTTACAATAGAAGTTTGTTAACATGGTTTGTTCTACCTGTAGAGCTGACAACAGGAACACCCTGGTTCTCAGAGGACAGAGAGATGACCTCCATATCGTCTACCTGCAACCAGGGAGGTTGCCCCACCTCTAGCTCCAGCTTCCTTTGAGTGGCCAGACAGGACGGCATGAGTGTCTCTCGTATCAGGCTGTCCATATCAGTCATCATCCCAGAGCTGAGCCCAGAGTGCTCCTCTTTACTGGTGGTAACCTCTTTGATTTGCCACACATCACTGCACCACTTCTGCCCAAAGACCTTGTCCAGGATAGGCACCCAGTCCTGAGCCACAGCAATGACTGTTTGCTTGTCTTGTTCTGTGAGGCAAAAATAAATTATAGATAGATAATTATAAAAATGAACAACATTCGTAATTTTACATTAAAACATTTGACTTTCAATTGAAACAACAGGATAGAAAAAATACATAAACAATTCAGTTTTTTTTTGAGTTTCACTCAAAACTCAAAAATAAGTTCCTAACTTTGACACCCACAAATTTGATTTGAAAATAAATATAGTGACAGGGGTGTGTGTGTGTGTGTGTGTGTGTGTGTGTGTGAGAGCGTATTAGAAACAATTTTTGCTAAAGATTTCATTTGTTAATTATGAAGTCTTTAGATCTTGAGTTATTGCTTCTGAAATAGCCTTCTAGACCTTTTCTAGAGATTAGCAGACTTAAACAAAAAATACACTAATATTATTGTTTTTTATTAAAACACTATTAAATGGAATGCTTCCCTGGATGCATGTTTGGGTGCAGCAACAGTTTCAGACTTAACATTCCCTAAAAACAGACACTAAAATCCTGACAAATAAAATGCAAAATTTTTTTTTTGTTTTCTTGATGTTGAAAATACAACAAAACATTGAAAACACTTTTTTCTGCCTCATATTCCTCATTTAACCACTTGTAGATGGTTGTACTTCAAAAACCATCATTAACTTCAAATGCAGCATGCTCACTTTTTTTCTCAAATAAAACCCTAGGAAAAACTTCCCGAGCCTTCAAGAGTTGTAATATGATGAACAATAAAGTGCTGTGCTCTTAATCCAAAAACAGGAACATAACCAGCTTATATGGTTACTGATACCAGCTAGCCTCAGATACATTTTCAACTAGTAATAACGTGTGGGATAACACAAGAGCATGTTTAAACGGTGTGCACCAAATGAGCTCAGTTCCAATACCAAGCTTCTTCTCAAGTCAGCAGGCAGTAGTTGCCATGGCACAACAATTTCTTGTTTTATTGCTTTTTAATCTGTGCATCAAGCTAATGAGCTTCTGGATTTTAATGACAGAACACGGTCCAATTCTTGCTTGATCATTTTCCAGATGATCATTTATTTAAAAATGCACCAACATGTTCTGAATAGGCAAAAGACTGGGAATGAAGGCTGAAAAACAGTGTGAAAATAGGACTTTCAGGACTTATAGACCACACAAAGTTGTAAGCTCAATGTATGTGTCGTGGTAAGTAAGCATAGGTATATTAGCCATAGAGATGCTCAGCAAATAAATAAATAAATAAATAAATAAATAAATATATATATATATATATATATATATATATATATATATATATATATATATATATAGATACACACACAAATATATATATATATATATATATATATATATATATAATACATTGTATATTTACATATACATATATATATATACATACATACATATATGCATATATATATATAAAATAATATACATTGTATATACAGTGGTGTGAAAAACTATTTGCCCCCTTCCTGACTTTTTATTCTTTTGCATGTTTGTCACACAAAATGTTTCTGATCATCGAACACATTTTAATATTAGTCAAAGATAGCACAAGTAAACACAAAATGCAGTTTTAAAATGAATGTGTTTATTATTTAGGGAGAAAAAAAATCCAAACCCATATAGCCCTGTGTGAAAAAGTGATTGCCCCCCTTGTTAAAAAATAAATTAACTGTGGTTTAACACACCTGAGTTCAATTTCTGTAGCCACCCTCAGGCCTGATTACTGACACACCTGTTTCAATCAAGAAATCACTTAAACAGAAGCTACCTGACACAGAGAAGTAGACCAAAAGCACCTCAAAAGCTAGACATCATGCCAAGATCCAAAGAAATTAAGGAAGAAATGAGAGAAAAAGTAATTGAGATCTATCAGTCTGGTAAAGGTTATAAAGCCATTTCTAAAGCTTTGGGACTCCAGCGAACCACAGTGAGAGCCATTATCCACAAATGGCAAAAACATGGAACAGTGGTGAACCTTCCCAGGAGTGGCCGGCCGCCCAAAATTACCCCAAGAGCGCAGAGACAACTCATCCGAGAGGTCACAAAAGATCCCAGGGCAACATCCAAAGAACTGCAGGCCTCACTTACCTCAATTAAGGTCAGTGTTCACGACTCCACCATAAGAAAGAGACTGGGCAAAAACGGCCTGCATGGCAGAGTTCCAAGACGCAAACCACTTTTAAGCAAAAAGAACATTAAAGGCTCGTCTTAATTTTGCTAAAAAACATCTCGAAGACTGCCAAGACTTTTGGGAAAATATCTTGTGGACTGACGAGACAAAAGTTGAACTTTTTGGAAGGTGCGTGTCCCGTTACATCTGGCGTAAAAGTAACACAGTGTTTCACAAAAAGAACATCATACCAACAGTAAAATATGGTGGTGGTAATGTGATGGTCTGGGGTTGTTTTGCTGCTTCAGGACCTGGAAGGCTTGCTGTGATAGATGGAAGCATGAATTCTACTGTCTACCAAAAAATGCTGAAGGAGAATGTCCGGCCATCTGTTCGTCAACTTGAGCTAAAGCGATCTTGGTTGCTGCAGCAGGACAATGACCCAAAACACACCAGCAAATCCACCTCTGAATGGCTGAAAAAAAACACAATGAAGACTTTGGAGTGGCCTAGTCAAAGTCCTGACCTTAATCCCATTGAGATGCTGTGGCATGACCTTAAGAAGGCGGTTCATGCTAGAAAACCCTCAAATAAAGCAGAATTACAGCGCTGTAAAAGACTTGTTGCAAGTTATCGCAAACGTTTGATTGCAGTTATTGCTGCTAAGGGTGGCCCAACCAGTTATTAGGTGCAGGGGCAATTCCTTTTTCACACAGGGCTATGTGGGTTTGGATTTTTTTTCTCCCTAAATAATAAAAACATTCATTTAAAAACTGCATGTTTGATGATCAGAAACATTTTGTGTGACAAACATGCAAAAGAATAAAAAGTCAGGAAGGGGGCAAATAGTTTTTCACACCACTGTATATATATATATATATATATATATATATATATATATATATATATATATATATATATATATGTATATGTATATAATTTATTTAAATCATCTTTGAAATCTGAGTTTGGAATTATTTGACATGCCTCATTCAATGAACCAATCTGAATTCAAGGCATGATTTTGATGGAACACGTCTACATGAGTTTACACAATACAACCCCTTTACGTTTTTTTTCAGCTTGTGATATAAATTTTAATAAATTACATTTGATAATAGTAATAATGAGTATTCTTATTAGTATTTCATGAATCATATTGAATGTCTATTTAAAATCCTTGCCTACCTGTGAGGGAGGCATTGGTGAAGAAGTCGGAGTTTTCAAGCAGGGACCTCTTTGTGAGGGCATAAAGTAATTTGCACTGAAAGGTTTACCCTCTTTTTCCAGCTTCGTTATTTCACTATGCACTTGTAGAGCTTTTAGCCTTAGCAGAGTTTGATTTCAGTGTTTAAATGAGAAACGCAGATAAAGTTGCCATTGTTGTTCTGCAACCCTGCCTCCGGAGTGATTTCTACAATGAGAGTTATATTTTTCTATTATAATTTTGGTAATGACAGTTAACTGGCTCTGACCAGTTGGATCTACACATGGTAGCATGAGGCTAGTACTCAGCTCTCTCCTTTTAAGTTGAGGAGAGCTCTGTTCAGTGAATGATTTCTGCAATCCGGCATGGGATTTTTGACATGAAAAATCAGGCGAGTGAGCATTACTGTTTGTGTGGGATATACAATTATTTTTTTATGCACTGCACGGTTACGAGCGCTTTGGTCATGTTGCTCTTGAGGGATCCAGAAATTCTGGACAAGAAGACTTTCTTCTTGTAAAATTTAAAAATATTACAAATAATGTTCACCGTCAGATTGATGTAAATATTTGGCTTTTTCTCTTATATCGAATTTTGGCATTTTTCCTCTGAGTTATGGGTGCAGAACACAGCAAAGTGACACACTCAAAAAGTGCTTGCTAAATATCTTGGTAATCTAAACGTGAAATACACTGTGTGCAGAATTATTAGGCAAATGAGTATTTTGACCTATCATCCTCATTATGCATGTTGTCTTACTCCAAGCTGTATAGGCTCGAAAGCCTACTACCACTTTAGCATATTAGGTGATGCGCATCTCTGTAATGAGAAGGGGTGTGGTCTAATGACATCAACACCCTATATCAGGTGTACATATTTATTAGGCAACTTCCTTTCCTTTGGCAAAATGGGTCAAAAGAAGGACTTGACAGGTTTCGAAAAGTCAAAAATAGTGAGATATCTTGTAGAGGGATGAAGCACTCTTAAAATTGCCAAGCTTCTGAAGCGTGATCATTGAACAATCAAGTGTTTCATTAAAAATAGTCAACAGGGTTGCAAGAAGCATGTGGAAAAACCAAGGTGCAAAATCACTGCCCATGAACTGAGAAAAGTCAAGCGTGCAGCTGCCAAGATGCCACTTGCCACCAGTTTTGCCATATTTCAGAGCTGCAACATCACTGGAGTGCCCAAAAGCAGAAGGTGTGAAATACTCACACCTGTGAACTGTAAATCTTTTTTCAGATGACCTGGAGACATGTTCTGGACAGAGTTCTACTCTTTGTTCTCTAAGCCATGTGCTCGGACATTTGGGGCAAGGTGGAGAAAAAGACATCTGAAGAACAGAGGACTCATCCACCGCCTTATTCTAAGAAACCTGATCCTGGACTTTACTCGGATCTGACCCAAGGTCTTCAAAGATTTGAAATAAACCCCTAATCCCCCATAAGCCAACAGACAAGATGCAAGATGGCATTTGCTCTCCCTCCTACTCCCACATACCTTTCCACCTCTACTCTAGCACTCCTCTACCCCCAAACATCCCAAGAGTTCAAGAGAGTGGGCTTCCTCTTGCAAAAAGATCTGAACGTTTCAATGTTCTTTTACCTGAAACTCCTAGAAGTTCTCTAACCCCGCAGAATTCAATCAGTGTTGGAAACTCCACCTCAGACTTTCAGCTGCCAATGGAGGAGTTTGCTGGTTCGGAGGGCCTTCCCATCTTGGTTTGTAAGCCATGGACTTGCGCTGATATCAAGGAGGTGGCGATGCAGCTCTACAATCCAGCTGAATCAGGAGGTGGGAAGTTCAATCACATGTTTGAAAAGTTGAGCAGAGTTCAGGCCAACCTCAAGTGAGATAAGGCACCTCCTAGGGGTGAAGCTGGGACTTGACACTTCAAAGCTGTGACTTCTGTGACCAGAGATGGTTTTAAAGGTACATTACACTGACTGGTCACATAGAGACAATCAGGAATACGTCCAGCTTGTCAGTCAAGTGAGAGATTCATGCAGGCCTGCATTCCCAACAAAGATGGCCATGACCAAGATTGCTATGTGCACAAAAAACAATGATGAGACTATCACCCATTATTTAAATAGGTTGAATCAAAGTCCATGATTTATATAGTGGACTGGATAAACCTGATGACCTGAATGCTGCTGGAATCACATCTGAGAAACAGTTTCATCAATGGTCTGCAGGAACCAATCTCAAAGAGAGAATATCTGCATAGAGTGGGACACAGGGAAGTTACATCTGGTGGAGAAACATGCCTTGCATGCAGAGAAACTTCTTGATGTGGGGGAGAAGCAGCGACTCAAGAAAAGAGATCTTGACACCACTCAAAAGCAGTTCTTCAAATGGTGGTACAAGGACAGCCTCGACATCTAATAAATGGTGACAAACGGGGAAGAAAGGTAGACTCAAGAGGGAGCTGCTACTTCTGCAAACAAGACAAATAAAAGTGGCAATCGAGGACATCAATGGAGGGATTGCAAGAATCCTAAACCGTATTTGGGTGCCCAGGAGCATGGTGGATTGTGAGAGCAAGAGGAGAACAAAACGGCACATGTTGACAGGGAAGTGGCCACGGGTGAGAAATGTTTTTGTACTAAAACACTAACAACAGATGAAGTCATTTTAATCTTGAACAGACTGATTGAATTTGTTTAGATGAAAGAAAATAAAGAAGCAAGTCAATGAAACTTATGAAAAATACTTTGCTGAGCCATGTACACATGTGCCTACCCATACAATTAGGTTAATAATAAGCCCAATGAATTCTTCTTTTATTCTGGTGTATCTAGATCAGTGATTAGGGCTTCTGAAATGCAACCATTGCCAAAACTGAGTGGGAGGTTTTTAACATCAATTGGAGCAGTGGGAGTCAAAATGAGAGCATTGAAATGTAAAATTGATTACAACAAACCAATCAAATTTCAAATTGTTGCCCTCCACATTTAATGGTTAGAGATTTAATGTGCCAACTTGGAATAATTGTGGTAAGTTCTCCTAGTGGCCTGTCAGTGCAATTACCAGAGATACAGAGTCTAAAACACTAACTCATTACAATACGTTTGTGGATTGTGATTTAATAATCATGATGGATTGGCAACAAGCCGAACACTCATGAAAAAGGCAACAAAGCTGACTAATCAAACTAACACAAATACCAGGAAGTCATGGGACTTATTTTGTGTAGCACATATTTATGAAGGATATGATGACAATTTTGACAATTAGTGAATGAGTGATTTTAAAAAACCAGAACAAATAGTTTTGAAACAAATGTTTTGGAATGAAAGTTGAACCTTTAAATGCAGGAGTTTTAAGTAACAAAACACATCCTTTCAAGTTAGAGAAATCTGTCCTATATGTCTCATTGATAAAACTTTCAAATTGTTAATTTTTCCAGTTGCTTTTTTTTAGATTCATGAAGTAAATGATGAAGTTGTTTCAAGAGTTCCAAATGTACCTAACCCATATACCTTGCTCACACAGGTTCCACGGGAATGTGAATGGTTCTCAGTGGTGGATCTGGCTAATGAATTTCAGTAAATTTTGGTTCGCATTTCTCTTTTAGGGCAAACCTTACACTTTTACATGCTTGTGCCAGGGTACTGTGAATCTCCAACCATTATTAATGAGGCTCTTAGAAATAGCTTAGAGAGTTTAAAATTAGGTTCTGGATCAGTTTTACTGCAATACATTGATGACTGTTTGCTTGCAAGTCCAAGTAAGGAACAATGTAAAGAAGACACCATTAAACATCTAGCACAAGATTGGCATAAGAAAAGTATGTCTAAGATACAGTTTGTTCAACAGGAAGTGAAATTTGTGGGTCATCTAATTTCAAAACAGGGTAAAAGATTGGAGGTAATTCCGAAAAACAGCTGCTGTCTTTTCTTGCAATGTCTACATAATGCATCATTAATTATTCTTGTTTGGAGGCTCCCCCGAGTGAAATTGCTCATGGCACCCTCTCATGGATATCAGAAGCAGGACAAGCCTTTGAGGGGCTAAAGAGAGCCTTGCAGACCATGGCAACACTTGGAATTCCTGATGCAACTAGACCATTTCTCCAAACAGTGGATGAAAAGTACGGATGCATGACATCCGTAATGTTGCAAGACCATGGAAGTAAGCTGCCGGCAGTGGTAAATTTTCAGCAAAATTCGATCTGGTTGGAAGTAAGCAGGTTGTAAACAGGTGGAGGACATCTGGGTTAAACCTTGTTTATCAAAAAAGTGTTTTTCTTTCTATGCTAAATTAGTACCCGGTAAAGATCATGTGTCTAAGATGGGAAAGATAAACAGCATAAACCAACACTGGTTCACTAAATGTTTTGTTAGCTAATCGCAGATCTTTTGTGAGCGATGTATTTATTTGTACAACAAATAATGTTGGTAGGGGAATCAAGATGGTGCATGCTACTTATCCATTTCATTGAGCTAACGCCATGTATGCTAGTAAATGATAATTGTATATGGGATCATTGATTTAGTAGGTGGGGGTTTAAGGGTTTTACATTAGTATGCAAGTAATGATAATTATATTGTATTATAAATAATAGGTGTTTTGATGTCTGTATTAGAATAGTAAGGAGAAGTTAGATATAAAGTCTTCCCAGTGAAACTGCCTGTGTGCAGAACTCACTGTTTGTGTTCAAGGAAATTCTGATATGATTGCGCAAACCCAGGTGTGAAACAGTATGTGAGAAGGAAAGGCTGGAAAGTCCCTGATATGAGTTCTGTTCAGGCTAAGGGTGGAGGCCTCTCGAGCCATCTCCCTTCTCAGAAACAGCGTAACTGAAACAGGAAGAACGGACTACACTGCCCACGTGGTCCTCGCCGCTCTCTCAAGGAAGGATCAGAAGAGGAAGAAGGAGCTCAAGTATAAATGTTTGTGAACACTATGTAGAAATTGTCTTCTCTTGGCATGTTGCAGAGAACACCCAGCTGTATGATCTCCTTGTATCAGAATATTATACCTTATTTGATTCTAAAACTTAAGTCCTGATCATTTGAACACGCAAGGTTTGTCCAAGGTCCACAGTTGAAGCATTTCCAAAAGCTAAACAGAATTCCAGTGCCGTGGTAAAGGCTTTGCTCACTGAGTGCTGTGATGAAACTGGGCTAAATTGGGTAAAAGCCAGTAAGGGGGACAGCACAATTGAGTCCTTTAAAATATTGATGAGACCAGCTAACACTGGTATTGGACCACCAGGTCTCTCTAGAAAATTGACAAGTGACTGTGAAGATACCATGCTGTCATATTGCTAAAGCCTTTCTTATGCTCCATGTGTTCTTCATAGACAGGTGAAAGATGTGTTAACAGAGCCAACCCAGGATAAAAAGTGGCAGACCAAATGCTGGCAGGGTCCATTCCAAGTTTTAGGGTCCATTCCTCACTACACAGACAGAAGTTAAAGTCCCCTTAAAGATCCATGCAAGCCACTGCAAAATAGTTCCACAGCCCGTTGAAGGAGTACCAGAAAGTGCACAGCAGGCATAATCGTCAGCAGAGGATTTTTCCTGTGGTTTGCAACGGGGGTGTTTCTACTTGATTTTCAACTTCAGGGGCGAGCTGAAGGAAAAGTGGCAATGTATGGTCCTGGGTACATTACCTCTGAAAACACCCCTGCGAATCAAAAGCATAGAGCTCTGTTTGGTGAAGCACATCTTCCTCGCTGTCTGGCCATAGGTGAGGGGGTTGTTCTTGGAGCAAAAATGGAAACTCTGTCACAGAAATTAATAGACCTAGCAACAAATCCTGACCAAATCATTAGTGATTCTGACATAGAGACTGCAAAACTACCAGACCATGTGAAACAAGTTAATATAGCAAAAATTAGACGTGAAGGAAATCATGCATGTGCCTTAGCATTATTACAACATGATTGTTTGAAAATTAACCAAAGTTGATGGATATGTTAACAAATTAATCAGGATTGGCACACTGAACTATTGACCTTGTTTCCCATATTCAATGCAAAATTCCTTGAGCTATGGCTATTATTCCTTTAATGGCATAAGCAATGAAAAAATATTTAATTCCAGAGAAAATACAAACAAATTCCTCTACTGAAAAACCTATGTACTCAAAGCTAAGTTCTGAAGTAACAACAACAAAAGCATTCGTTTTTGTTTGGAAGAAGGCAAGTATGATGTGGGATTTTTACAATGCGATACTAAAATAACTGTGAGGAACAATACAATAAAATGTGCAATTTTGAAGAATATTTGAATAATTGTTAACTTCTATTGTCCACTCTCATTGTTAGACACAGAGCTCCCGCTGCTGTGTGGGTGTGTGGGACGCGAGCATTTCATCAGCTTTCCCAGAAATGACGATGATGTTATGCTGCTTTATTATCTACAGGAACATCAGTTCTACTACAGGAGGATCCCACCAGTAGTGCCTGGGTTAAACGAGATGTAAATGGAGTGAATAAGTACAATGGGTATGTTTCGTCAGATCCGTGGACTTTACCAGGGGCGATTGTGGAGTGGTTGCTGGGTTTCATGCATGGTATCGTTTTGTGTTTTCTGAATGTTCTGAGATCATCAAACATCAGAAATACAGCACACAGAAAAAAAAAAGCAGGAAGAATGTTTGGCCTTTATGTTAACCCAAGGTAAAACCGGAAGGAAAAAATTTCAACAGTATTTGAGATATTGCCTTAACTAGCATAAACTGAGAATTTAATTCTTAGACAGTTGAAAGGCTTCCCTTCTGGTACTGATCTGGGAAAGAGAGGTTTTTCTGGTAGGAATTTTTTGCATTTTAGCTTAGAAATGTGTTTACTCTTGTAGAAATGTTTAGTTACTATAACCTTCGTAGAAATGTTAAGTTATTCTAGTTTATAGTCTGTGTTTTTCATATGTGTTCAGTAGATAGTATTTTTATAGACATGTTTAGTACATTATAGTTTTTTATTATAGATGTGTTTTCTGGTTATGCCTTATATATGCATGGGTTTCTTATTAGTAGAATATTTATTTATATTTAGGCATGTTCATGATGGGATTTATATTGTGTAGAGGAAAATGTTAAGTAAGGTAATTAATTAAGATATTGTTAAAAGCATATGAGGGAAAACACTGGAGTAACAGATACATCGTTAATTATATTTTTATTACAATGTAAACCTAAATTTATATCTACCTCATATTACCTATTTTTGTGATTAAAATTTTCTTTAAAAGTAATTGTCATGTGACAAACAGTAGGAAATAGTGATACAAATTTTAAATCATTATATTTGATATTAGTAATAAAGAGTATCCTTATTATTATTTCATATCGAATGTGCATTTAGAGTCCTTGCCTGCCTGTGTGGGAGGTGGGTGGTGGAGCAGGCAGGGTTTCTGAGCAGGGATGGGACCTCTCTTTGTGAGGGCATTGCATGGAAAGGTTCCACATCTTTTTCCAGCTTTCCTTTCTTCACTACGCACGTGTAGAGCTTTCAGTCTTAGTGGAGTTTGATTTCAACATTTGTTTAAATTAAAAGTTATGGTGCCAGCACTACGAATTTTCCATGAGGAAGCAGGGCACATTACAGTTGTGAAAGCCCTTTAATTGAGGATCTATTTTATTGATTAGAAGATGAAACCATCATTCAGAGAACCTTCCTAAATATCTCAATTTTTCCAAACATTATGCCTGTATTTTGTAGAGGAAACACTGTCTAAAGAAAATTTGAGTTCTAAATAGGAAAAAAATGTTTTAAGTATGGAAACATAGAATACCCGTAATGAAATGCTACTGGTCTAATCAGAGGTAACAATCTGTGCTGAGCTGAGCTAAGCTAGGCTTAAAATAGCTGATTCCAAATTCTGAACTAATTATAGTATGTTGAATGAGTCTTTCCAATGAGAGTGTTTTTCAGCAAATAAATTTAAAAATTTGTTCTTAAGCGTCCAGAGACTCTTGTGTATCTTTTGTTTAAAACAGCCCAGTATCTTTTGACACTAGCAGGACAGAATCATTGTGAACTGATCACGAGTCCACTCAGGTGGCTGATGAAGAAAAGTACAGTGAAAAAGAGACACATCTTAGAGAACAAAGATCTGCATATATCTGAAATCAATCTTTCTGCAGGGTTTGGGACTGCACTAAACAAATTGTTTTGACACACTCAACTTGATTTCGGTAATTCTCTAATGTGGCCGATAGCAAATAATGAACATTAAATGCTCCCTATTGCGAACCTTTTCTGACATTTTAGCAAGTTTTAATGTTGTTCGTTCATCAAAGACATGCTCCAAGTTTTATTGAGAATTATTCATGCTTGTTTGTGTAATTAGGGGTCGAGCACCAACGTTGAAAGAACCCTATTTTTTTTCCTCAGATTATTAGGGGTCGAGCACCAAAGGTGCAAGAACCCTATTGTAGTTGCTAGAAAACTTTATTAGGGTTCGAGCATTGAAGGTGCAAGACCCCTTTTATTTTTCCTTGGATTGTTTTTTTTTATTTATTAGGGGACGAGCACCGAAGGTGCAAGAACCCTATTGTTTTTCTAAAAATTCTTTTTTCCTCTGATTGTTTTTTTTATTTATTTATTTTTATTATTATTATTCTTTTCTGTCTATCCTGGGGACTTTTGAGGGCCTGAACATTAACGAAAAGTCCCTGATTTTTGGTCTGGTGACTCTTAAGGCATTTGGGACCAAAAGTTATCAAAAACTTAGTAGTTTGTCACACAGTCTTGCTATGGCACCTTAACGAACTTGACCTTTTTTAAATGTGTAGGGCTAAATGGTTTTGTTACTGTGGCACTGGCATACTTTATCGAGCCTACCCTTTTGACCAAGTTGCTATGCTTAAGTGATGATACGCTTATAGCGCTACCTACTGCCTGTGTATATTTGTGGCTGTATCTCCCACATACTTCATCCAACGTACGTCAAAAAATTGAAGCGTGAAAATCTTGATATTCTGAACAGACTGATATGCTAATCTTATGACACTGACTCTTGTTTTTTTACGTCTTGTTTGTGTAACAATAAGGATCGTCTTCACGTTTAAAGATTTGTAACGTTGGATACTCTGTAAAGTGCCTTTTCATCTTGTTTCGAGCTCTCCACGACGATGAGTGAAAAAACTCGAAAAAGGCCGGGAGGCGGTGCCTTCGCTCCGGAGGACGCATCGTGCGAGAACCCTCCCCTCGTTGCTTGCAGCTTTAATTCAGTGTTTTCTTCTTCTGGGACCCTTAAAAAGCTCGATGATCATAGAGCCACCCACTGACTAATCAGATGAAAAAAATAACGCTGAGTGGATGTACTGTCTGACCCAGAAGTTTAAGAGTGACAGACCCATGCTGTACCACCTTGCAGAAAAAGTGAGCAGGGTAGGTGTGAGTGGCACATTTTGGCAGGATCATGAGTTAATTCAAAGACAGAGAACTTTTTATTTCATAACTTAAAAAAGTGTGCAGCCATATTTTAGAGGAATGTTGTAGATATCAAACACAACAAATTTTTATACTGCTTAAAATTATCACTGGGTAGCACTAGAGCATCCAGACCTCTCCAAGTGCAAACACTTTTTTCAGATATATGCAAGTTTTTTTTTAATTGTTATGTTTCCATTAGGTACATTTATTATCACAAATCAAATTAGCACAATATTATTATTAATATGATTTGAAGGTAGTGGTTATCAGAGTTTCCACTCATTAGCTTTTTTTATCAAAAAACAATTCAATGTCGGATTTACTAATGTACTGTTGTACAAAGATTGATGAGATTTCCATTAACCTCAAGAATTATGTTTTACACATTCTGTCCTTAAAACATCTTCCGTTGTGTGTTGAAAATGTTACTTGTTGTTTGCCAAGCCAATTATTTCAGGAACTATTTAGCTTGTTTGAGAGATCTCATTCACTTTCTAACTAGTCCAATTTGATTTGTGTTTTACATCTCTAAATCATCACTTGTCAGAATAACTGGTTTCCCCATATTTAAATATTTTTATGATTAGTCAGGGTACATATTTAAATGTTTAGACGATAAGCCATATACTGTACATTTTTATACTCATCTTGGTTCCTGCTGTGTCTGGAATAGCATTAAAGGCGATTCATTCATTAACTTTTAACAAGTAATTATAAAAGATTTGAAATGTTTGTTCAACTGAAAAGGAATAATAGGTGATCCTTAAAAATAATGGCTCAATTTGACATTTCTGATCAACCTGGAAAAAGCTTGAAAAGTTTTCAGCAAAGTAGAGTCAGTACACATTATATTTACAAGTGTAGTAATAGATTTATTGGTGACCAAACCTAATTTTCCCTGAGACCAGGAAGACCTTGTAGATGTAGTTCATTTTGGTAATAAAAAATTAAAATCACATACTGCACCTATACTATCTGTGGGAGAACAAGAGAGAGCATACCATTGTTGTCTTCAGTGTGATCCCTTTCCAAAACCTTTTTGGGTGATTGGTCCAACAAGACTTTCAACTTTCCGACTTTCGAGCTGCTCGGAGATGAGGAATCATTTTCTAGCTCCTCCGTTTCCACAGCAACCTCATCATTGTCCACTACATTTCCACCTAGAATCCGCTCTTTCAGCTTCTGATTTTCCCGCTCTTTCTTGGTGAACTCAACTAGAAGGTCATCAAAGCTGTCTTCCACCACTTTGGTCAACTCGTGAAGAGCGAATTCCAGCACATGTTCCATCACAGACTTCAACTGACCTTAAAATAGAGAGAAAATGGGAGACATCACGATAAGCATGCAGCTGTGCTGCTAATAACAAAGACAGGTGTATAAAGCCAGCAGGTTCGCTGTTCTCTCTTTCAGAAACTTCTACGCACTGCAGTGCTGCCAAAAACTGACAGTTGGTTGATTTATGTGAAACTCACCAAACTATGTCACAAGATGTGACGGAATTCTAAGAAAAATACCACCAGATTGCTTTCTCTTGAGTGAGAGAAAGATCAGACAGGGGTTTAACCACCCATATAAAAACTTAGTTTAAAATGGTCATAAATAAACAACTTCATTAAGATCTCACTGGATCAGGTCCCACATGATGAAAATCACTTAAAAAATCTACCTAATCAAATACAGGATGAATCTTTCAGAAAATGTTTTTGCAAACTTAACAGTTTCTCTTCAACAACCACAGCTGGGGTGCTATTGATCAAGCAATGAGAACGGAATGATGTTTTGCTGTTGCTTGAAAATGAAAGGTAAGCTCTGTAATTTTAAATGAACGTTAATCACATCTTTAGATTAATTTTGATTTTACAGTTTGTGCCAAGAAATTAATATCTATCTATATTAATATATTTTTATAGTGTCAAAAGGTTGGGTTACGTTGTATTATATGTGATGATGATGGATGTTATATGAAGAAGGAAAACCTCACACAGGCATAGGCTACTATTTTTGTGCAAATATGTAAACAAAACATTTTATGGTACTAATTTTTTGTAATAAAGACCCTCAAAACTTTGTGCTAGGAAAACTAGGAATTGTGATAATTGTGGAGTACAGGAAAAAACATGCAATGGAAACAAAAGAAATGATGAAAGAGATTAGGGAAATAATAATAGAGCCTATATCAATTATCAAAATCCCTAAGGAAATTAATTTTAGAATATAAATTAATAATAATAGGAGAGGTTAATTTTCCCTCCTTCATATATAGTTAATATTACTTTCCATTTGGTGGTGGTAACGCACCATTAAGAACACTTGCAAACTGCCTTTAAACAGCAGACAAAGAAGAAGAACCTGGCGCCGACCGGGAGCATCGATTGTTATATAAAGTGAATGGCAATGATGGGGGAACAGGCTCAGGGTTGGGGACAGTGAGTGACAGAATGGCTCAACTCAGACATTGCAATGCTTTTTATTAGCATACGCTAAAGCTGTAGGCCAATCTTTAGTTCACATTTTCTGTATTTCAAGATGGTGCTTCAAACCATTCCAGAAGATCTTTCTGTAATTACCTCAGCACTCTGAATAGTGAGTGAAGCAGACTCACTGCATTTAAATGAACTTGGAAGCAAGTGCTGCAGGTCAGATTTTAGATTTATTCACTCTCTTGTAAAACATTCACCTTCCTGCCCAGTTAAAGACTAAAAACACAGCATACCATAGTCTACTTCTGTCTTTATAAAGCACTAGACACTGAATAAAACTGCTTTTTTTTACCAAACACCTCAAATCACTTTATAAGGATGTCTTAAATTATTCAGATGATGCAAAGAATATTAGATTATTGTCATCAAAAATCATTACATTGATGCACTGCAGAATGACTAGTGATATTTCAAAAACGAAAAGTGTGTCATACTTTGAATTCTAGAACAAATCAGGAATAACGTTATTGGGAACAGGATCTTCAAATTCCTTCCAAAGACATTATATCTATGTAGTTACCTGAATTTAACCCATAGAAAATATAATCCCCGGTCTTATCACATGTTCACACCAACAACAGAATTTGCACAAGTACTAAATAGTTTTATAGTAGTTTAAGTCAAAATCGTATTATGCAATGCAATCTGTTGGTGTCAGTACATGTTAAATTTATCCCGTCACACGTAGTATTATTGACTCTTATTTTGGATTCTTGTTATAAACTAACATATACTTATTTTACATTATATATAACATTATTTTAATTCAATTGTCAGAGACAAATATAAATCAATCTTAAATACAACAATTTCACACATTTATCTTAACAAAATAAGTTAATTTTCAGAAATAACTTAAATAACAAATTAAGTTTTAAAAAATTATAAATAAATAAGATACATTAACAAACATTAAGATCCAATAAGAACTTGTATAGACATGATATAGTCTTCAAAATGATGCAAGGAGTTTTCAATTTCCTGCACAACAGAGTTCACGTGGTGCAGGGAAGCCGTGACATTTGTGACTGCATAAATGGCTGCGCAAAAATGTACAGATTGTGTACTAACACAAAGTTTAACTAAATGTTTCATCAGATTATGTACCCATTTTTTTTACTTTACAAAAGACCAGAAGCGAGTATTTGATGACGTTCCTCAACCGTCTTGCTTTCACTTAGCATTCAGACTGAACACGGGATTTACGTGTGAAGTCTATGTGAAGAGGGAATCTGATGTGATCTGGAACCCTGTGATGTGAATGATGAGAACCGTGACGCAAAGGGCGAGAATGGTGCAGTGGTAACAGCACAAGTTTGGAGTGCTCACCAAAGATGAAAAAATTTCCAAGATCAAGTCCATCAAATCTTTTGCATAAAGTCTGCCATTTTTTTACATTTCCATCTCTGTTAGAAGCTCCAATATGCGAGTGGAATTTCAGTTTTGATTGAATCTTAGATGGTCAATCGCCATCCTGCCGCACATAGAGCTATTTATTGACTTTGTTCCATCTGAACACTAGGTTTGGGGGTTTCCCTTTCTGTAGACCTCCACTTTCAACTCTACCCTTTAAAGCTCTCTAAGAGCTAAGTTCTGTTAATACAGTGAATAGCTGTAGCTGAATAATAACTGAAAAAGACCAGACAAAACAGGGGTGCTTAAATAGCAGAGATTCCCGCAACGAGAGGCAGCTGAGGCTGATGAACGGAATTGTCAGGAACGATGCAGACAGGTGACAGGGAAAGTGTGAGACAAGCGTAACAAGCAGATGAGACAGTGAGAAACCCTGACACACTGTCTCTAAACTGATCAATATCACATGGCATGATAAGCTTGCTATCTTCTAGCTAGCTAAAACTCAGCACAGATAACAAAAGAAGGCAGTTTACTTTATTCAATCAAGTTTTTATATAGCGCTACTTTAGCAATTGCTTTCAAAGCAGCTTCACAAAGTCCTCATGAGGATCAGGTAGAGTAAAAGGAGTTCCCTCTGTGAGGGGACTCTCGCTGACGGAGGCAGGTGGTAGTCTCCTCCCCAGCACAAAGAACATACAAACTTAAGAACCATCAACGAACAGTTGACAGCACCTGAAAAAAACTAAACAAACAAAGACAAACCAGAAACTAACAAATGGAGAAACAACGATTAGAAAACTGTAACACAGACAACAAACAGGGGATCAGCATCAGCTGCAGGATGAGAGATAAATGATGAGGATAGGTTAGAGAGGAACATTGAACCACATTGTTTTTTCAACAGTTTGTATGAATATAGTGCTCAGACACCAGATCTGTTTAGACAAATACCAATAGCCAATTATTCGAATGCTAGATTGAACAGATATGTCTGTAATTTAGTTTTGAACTTTGTGATCGTAGCTGAGCTCTGGACAACATCCGGGAGTTTTTTCGAGCGCTTCGGAGCTCTATGCGAGAATGCTCTTCGGAGCTCTATGCGAGAATGCTCTTCCACCTCTTGTGGATTTACTAACCTTTGGTATAATCTATAGTCCTGCTTCTTGTTATAGGAGAGAGCGAGCTGAAATATATTATGATAGGAGACTGCTCAGGTAGGCCGGAGCCAAGCCATTCAGCGCCTTAAAGGCAAGGAGCAGTATCTTGTTTTCAATGCGATATTGTACAAGAAGCCAATGAAGAGAGCACAAAACCGGTGTAATGTGGTCATATTTCTTTGTTCTTGTGAGAACTCTAGCTGCTGCGTTCTGGATTAACTGTAATTTTTGTAGGGTGGCGGCCGAACAGCTGGCTAACAGAGCGTTACAAAAATCCATTCTGGAGGTCATGAAAGCATGCATTAATTTTTTTGCATCTACGATAGACAGCATGTTCCGCACTTTAGCAATATTCCTGAGGTGAAAGAAGGCAGTCTTAGTAACATAAGAGATATGGTTCTTTAACATCAGTTCACTATCTAAAATAAAACCAAGATTTTTAATTGTAGTGAAAAAATGAACAGTGTGTCCCCCCAAATCCATATTTAAAACTGAGAGATTCTGTAATTGCTTTTTAGAGCCAATAAGTAATATTTCTGTTTTATCGGGATTTAGCATTAGAAAATTTTCATTCATCCAATCATTGATATTAGTGAGACATTCTGAGATCTTATTAGCTTTAAAGGGTCGCTGAGCTGGGTGTTGTCTGGATAGCAATGGAAACTATCCCCATGTCTTCTAATAATTTTGCCAAGGGGCAGCATGTAAATTGAAAAAAGGATGGGTCCCAAAACGGATCCTTGAGGAACTCCATACTCTACTGCTGTTGTGTCCGATGAGTCTCCATTTACATGAACAAACTGACTCCGGTCAGAGAGGTAAAAGTTAAACCATCTTAGAGCCTGCATCGTTCTCTAGTCCCTTGAGGAGAATCCTGTGATCTATTGTATCGAAGGCTGCACTGAGATCTAGCAGAACTGGAAGAGAGATATTCCCTTGATCCCAATCAAGTAACAGATCGTTTGAAATTTTAACCAGCGCAGTCTCTGTGCTGTGATGCGCTCTGAATCCAGATTGAAGATCTTCATAACAGTTGCTCTTTTGTAAGAAGGAGCTGAGCTGTGCTATAACAACTTTCTCTAATATTTTTGACAAAAACGGAAGGTTAGAGATTGGCCCATCGTTGGATAACTCAGTAGGATCCAGGTGCGTTTTCTTGATTAGTGGTTTAATTACTGCACTTTTTAGCTGTTTAGGAACGTAACCTAGCGAGAGAGATGAGTTTATAATATCTAGAAGCGGTTCTTGAGCTATTTGTAGCAATCCTTTCAGTAATTTTGTTGGTACAGGATCAAGAGGGCATGTTGTTGATTTAGATGGCATGATTATTTTTAGCAGTTCTTTCAGGTCAATATTTGAAAAATTTTGCAGCGAGTGAGTCAAAGGCATAGAATTTGAGTTAAGCTGCTTAGATTTAATATGAGTTTTAGTGATTTTGCATCAAATAGATGTAATTTTATTTGAGAAATTATTCATAAAATCATTGCTGCTAAATTTTATAGCTGCATTTGAATTGTCGATGTTTGCCTGTTTAGAAGATTAGCCATTGTTTCAAATAAGAGGCGTGGGTTATTTTGATTCTATTAATTTGTAATAGTAGTTACTTCTTGCAGTTTTTAGTGCTAGTCTATATTTAGACATGCTCTTTTTCCAGGCAATTTTGAATACTTCCAATCTAGTTTTTTCCATTTATGCTCATAGTTTCTGGTTTGTCTTTTTAGCACCTTTGTATTATCATTAAACAGAGTGGCCTGTCTACCTCTAATTTAAGCGGGGCTACAGTGTCTAGGGTGCTAGCGAGAACATTATTCATACTGTAGGTGATTGCTTCAAGTTTATTTTCATCTGCAGGTGAGTAATATCTGGTAGGTTTCTTATAAATGCTTCTTTAGTATTTTGGTTTATATTTCTCCCTAGTTGGTAGCGTTAATGCTACTGCTAATATTTACAGTATGCATAGCACAAGTTACAAGATAGTGGTCTGAGATGTCCTCACTTTGAGGCGATATAACAATGTCACTGAGGTCAATGCCATGAGATAGAACCAAAACTAGAGTGTGGTTTAGAAGGTTTGTTTGTACCGACAGTCGCTTGGACGTATCGAACGATGAAACTGCCAATCCCCAGAGTGTTCATCTCAGGTTCGCTGAGAACGGTGAACCGGTTCTGGGTGTGGATCTCAAAACTTGGTTGCGCAGGAGGATTGAAGGCCCCCTGGGGATGGGATCGCCTTCTCCTCTTCTGTTTACAAAACAAGAAAGCGGGACTGTGATTGTTCAGTGCTGGTGTGCAGTTTACTGCAGCAGGATGTGTCCTTCTGGGCACAGACGGTGAAGTACTATTAGAATTTTTATGAGCGGAGATTGCCACATCTTTTGGCCTGTAAGAGGCTGATCTGAAACTCAATATCTGCTAATTCGGATTTGATGACGCTGAGATCGAATGACTCCTGATCTTCGCAATTTGGTGCGGAACATTGTGGTGAGGCCATTTTATGTAGAGTAATAGCTATATAACTTATTTGTTCAGCCTATTTTTCAGTTTAGCCTCTATGGATAGATCGGCCTTGAAACAGAACCGTCACCCACAAGGGAAGCTGAACCGAAAGAGCCAAATTTGACATACAGACCTTGTAGAGGGTAATTTGTTGAGTTGACACAACTATCAGGCTTCAGGCAAAAGTCAATTTAAAAACTAAGCAAACAGAGAGAATCAGTGAGGCAGTGCAATTAGGTAAGTCTGTTAACAATCTCCAGATCAGCCGCTCTTTACCTCCATGAGCTCATACACTCCTATAGGCCCTCCAGAAGCCTGTGCTCAGAGAAGGAACAGCGACTTGTGGTTCCATCTCACAAGGGCAGAAGATCTCTCAGCAAAACCTTCTCTTTCACTGTCCCTGGATGGTGGAACAAACTCCCTGATCCAGTCAGGAAAGCAGCAACACGAACAGCTTTCAAAAAGCAACTGAAAACTCTTCTCTTCAGGGATCTTCTCTTCTTTCTTTATTCCCTCCTGTCTTTTTCTTCTTCCTCTACTTCCTCACTGCTTTGGTTTATTGATCAGTTGATACAATTTCTATTATGAGAAGCTGAGACAGACTTTGACAGTGTAACAAATTGCATATTGTCTCTCCCCGAATGTAAGTCGCTTTGGACAAAAGCGTCTGCCAAATGTGTAAATGTAAAATGTATCTGGACATTTCAGTACCTAAAAAGGATCTTATTCCGAAGTATCGGTTTACTTCAGTTTCAAACCAGATAATGATACTCAAACTATACACTGCAAGGAATGTTTCTGCACCAATGGGGAAGACCACAAATGTATTTAATCACCTGAAACATAACCATATACAACAGTATGAAATTGTATGGAAAAAAATCCACCTGCAGCCATTCAATGAAACACTGTACCCAAAGAAATAATGGAAATAGATGCAATCGAATTTCACCTGGCTAAAGACATAGCTCCTGTGAACACTGTTGCAAAAGACAGTTTAAAAAAACGAATTCAAACGCTTGATAAGTGTTATTGCGTGCTCTCTCAATTATTTTTCACACATCAAAATCCCTGCTCTGTACAACAACTGTACACAATTTTGCAGCAATTTCAGATTTATGCACTAGCAGAGCGATGAAACTGTACATGATAGGCTAGTGTTTCTAGCTGATAATATTGAATTCACTTTACTTCAACATAAAACTTTGGTATGTTTACTTGTATCATTTTTATTCATTCATTCATTCATTCATTCATCATGTCGGCTTTCTTCCCTTTCGGGGTCACCACAGCGGAATGAACCGCCAACTCTCTGGCATATGTTTTACGCAGCGGATGCCCTTCCAGCCACAACCCATCGCTGGTAAACATTCACACACACATTCACTCTTTAACACTATGGGCAATCGTTCTTACTCAATTCACTTATATCGCATGTCTTTGGACTTGTGGGGAAACCGGAGCACCCGGAGAAAACCCACGCGACCACGGGGAGAACATGCAAACTCCACACAGAAATGCCACCTGCCCCAGCCGAGCCTAGAACCAGCAACCTTCTTGCTGTGAAACGACCGTGCTACCCACTGCGCCACAGTGACGCATTGTATTATGTTTAATGGTTATTTATTTTTTCCTTTACAGCATTACATTACTTTTCATTACATTTATTTAAATTTAAAGCAAAGAGTAGTAGGTCTTATTTTACTGCAATTTTATAAACGAATGTGCATGGATTAATCTTATACATACACATATGTTAAAATAAACATACAAAATTTAAAGAATTGTGATCTTTATTCTAAGTGTAAACAAATCGTGATTCTCATTTTATCCAGAATCATGCATACACCAGTATTGAGGTATATAACAAAAAAATTAATTCAGTTTTTTTTTGTATGAAAAGGTATACTGTCGGACCCTTGTTGTTGCTGTTTAGTCAACGTGTTTGCTAATTTAGAGGGGGGGGTTTACAAGAAACAAAAACTTATACCTCGACTTAGGGTAGACTGTGTAGACACTCTTATTTACACACAAATCTCAAATGTGGAATTAACGTTTATCCAAGTTTAACCTTAATTTCTTTTTTAGGTAATTTAACAAAAAAATATAAGTGCTTAAACAACCATCTAAACTGTATAAGATTAAAAAATTAACAGACAGTAGTTTCTAATAGGTCCACACTTGTCGGAAGACCATTTTGAAGGAATAAAATACACGAAATCCTACCAAACCGTTTCTAAGGCAATACAAAGAGCCACCAATGCAGACGCCGAAACGCATGGTTCAAATGTACAGCACTTCCTCCTTCCGTCCAAAATGGTGTTTACGTTCCCTTGTTTTCGCAGAGCTCTTCACTGCGCACTAACATCGAGCACGCTAAGCAAAATTCGAGCGCTTCAGCCGCGTGGTTTTATGAATAAACAGCGAAGAAACCCTACCAACAGCTCGCTCCTTCTGCTCACGCCTGAGCGTTTCGGACTGACCGCCACACTCGGGGCTCTGGCTGGGGGCGTGTTGCTTTGTTCCATCACTCGCGTCGATTCTCCCTCTAGACGCGTTGCTCTGCCCCCGTTCCCGCGCCTGGAGGCTCGCCCTCAGACGGTGATTATCCTGCTCTTTGGTGGCTGTTTCCAGGAGCATCGAGTTGAGCGTGGCCCCGACAGTCTTAGTAATTTCCTGCACGGCGAGCTGCACGACCTGCTCCAGTGCGGACTCTAGCTGACCTTGGAAAAACGAAATGTACAGCGCCCCGTTCATCTTTACGAGCGCTGCACTGGAAGACCTTTCTCATACTTCCTCCTCCCGCCTCACGGAGCTGGGATAAACGTAAAGAAATGCCTCCGATTTAGCAGCATCGAGCCCAGGAACCAGCAGCTACTCACGCCAAACACATCGTGGATGCCTCCACCCCTCGGTCTGCTGTACCGTAAAACCGTGCGCAGAGGCGCTTCAACCGCGCAATCTTTATGGGGTTATGTAAGTAACAATGTTGTATGTACATTAGTGTGGAGATTTGTGCAGCTGCAGCAATGGCACCTCACACATTGTACATAACCCCGCTAAAGCACCCCTAAAAAACTTTTATTATCTGGAAAATGTTAATATGTATTTATCAATAAGTTTCACTAAGGATATGTTATGTTTTTATAAGGAGCTGATCAAACCTGAAGCTTGGATCACCCCTAAGTGAACGTATATCTGTTATATACTCACCCGTTTGAATGCAGGGAATTAGGATTTACCGGAGCCAGTTGAGGCTATCTCGCCTAGTACACAGAGCTGTCCACCACGAGATGATACCACCGTGGCTTTCTTTCTTTGTTGCATTTTATGTTCCAACAACCCTTTTTAAATGTTCACGTCACAAACCATGCAAAGAAAAGTGTGCAGAATCGGCATGTCTGATACATTGATTGACAGGGATTGCAGTTCCAAGAAGTGAAAATAACACCTCATCTCACCTAGTTTGGTTTTCTATTTAATCCGGTTTGAGCTGAAACTAATTGCAATGTCAACACAGTGCCACGGAGTAATTGTGGTTGTTGTTTTGAAGGTATGAGAGGCATGGTCCATCTTCTCTTCACATTGTTTAAACATTATTATTCTCCGCAATTCAAGGATTGTTCCAACAGCCAGACATGCACCCTCCCACTGGCACCATGTCTAGCAAATTGCGATGTCGTCATGCTGCTGACTACAACATGCTACTGCATTACTCCAAAAACCTTCAGCGGATGCTAAAACTAAGAATTGCTACGCTGTTGCATATGCAACTTGTATTTGTGAAACTTTATTACATTTTGTAAATAAAAAAAAACACCAAATTCAGTTATCCAACTTGGTCACATTGTATTCATGAAAATACCAATTGTCAACCAAGTAAAGGGCCAATAGGATTAAAACACAACTTGTGGAAGGTGTTAGGACATAACAGTACAGTGGTACATTATTTACCATTCATAAGTTATAGGGGCATCTTGTTTTCCATTATTTTCTGCTGTACGCGTCGAATGAGGAGTAGAGGAAATGTCCCCAAAAAAACAGCCCCCTTGCTCTATATGAGGATGCACATCTCAGCACCTCTGCACATCCCAGTCCTCATCATTAACCCTCAGATTAGCAGCAGAGCTTCTACATGTATACTTGAGTTACATTCTTCTCCTCTTACTCATGTTTAGACCATTATATCACCTACAGACTCGGTGACAGCAAGAGATGTGACATTTACACATCTCAGAGAATTTACATCTTCAGCAACTAAAAGTTAGCTGTTTGTTTTAACTAAAAGTTAGCTTGGTATGTACAGGAGAGCTAGAAGATCAATATTCCCTCTTATAATATTACAATATTATTGGTCATTTAAGCTGATGTGTCTTTATAGAGCTGGATGGGTCATGGGACCATCAAGTGCAAATGATATGACTGACTGAAAAGCCAAAAGATTAAGATTCACTATGGCAAAGAAACAAGCATTTCATATGACAGTCATTAATCAAGTTTAAATTGTTAAATTCTCCTTAAGCAACCTCTTGATATTGATTCGTTGTCTTGCATGCAATTTGTAGGTTTCAAAATGGCCGTCTATCTACTAATTGGCTAACTGTTACCTCTGAGGTAAATGTGAGTAACTATAACTTGATTTACTGTGGAGCTGTTTTTCTGGAGATAGAACACAAACACAGTTTTTTCACACACAAAAAAATATGTTAAATCATAATGCAGAGAAGAGTTTCTATCACTGAAATTTAAAAGTAAACTAAAATAATTTTCTGTTCTCTTAGAAAAATCAAGCACATGGATTCATCAAACAAAAACCCAAAATGGTAAAGGTGAGCTGTGTGTTTGAGAGATTATTCTGTCTGAGTAATCGATAGATTCACTCAAAAACACTGACACACTTCTTGTCTTTTTTCTTTTCTTTGTTTTCATCTCAAGTGAGCATTGTGTGCCATTAGCACCATTAAGTGGCGAGTCAGGCAGCTTCAGTTTGATAGTGTGAAAAAAAACGTCTTGCTGCATTTCTTGAAAACTGATGCACTGTGTTTTTTCCGGATGTGAAGTATGGTTATCATGTTAGCGCTCATGATTTTAAAATGAGATATTCACTGCCAGAGGTGTATAAGGACCTGCTTTTTCAGATATGTTCTTTTTTGTCTGAATGAAGGCTTAGTCCTTCATTTTGACATTAAAAAAAAACATAAAAAAAACCTCAGAAGAATTAGCCTCGCCGCCAAGTGCACAAATAATAATGCTACTAAATAACCCCATATATTTTGGCCAAAATGTTAAACTTGTGTTGAAAAGCTGGATGAAAATTTCAGGGGAATTGTTATAGACTTTTAAATCTATGGACCAGCGCTTGCAAAAATGTAAAATTCATCACCCAATTTTAAAAAGAACAAAAGCACACATTCCAAGGTGTTTGAAAGTGTCCCATAAATCTTTGGAACACCTTTCACACCTTTTATTATCAATATATATTTTTCTGGTTCACCAAATCACATACTATTTCATGACGTTTTTCTGCACCCTCTTCTACGCATATTACGGTAAAAAAAAAAGCTGGCGTGCTGAGATAGAAGAAGGAGGAGTGCGTCTCTTTTTTGATAACTGATTCAAATCTGCTCCGCACTTGTAGCGCGTTGATTCTGTGCTGTATTACTATTCTCAGTAATCCTTTCGCTTACTGAAAAGTGTAAGAACAGAAGCGTCAGGTCACGGTGCTAGGGGTATGGAGAGATTTGCAGCGACAATATGAAACTGAGTTTACAATGTGATTTAGAAAATATGCAAGAAGTAATCTCTCAAAAAGGTGAGTGAGCAAAATATGTGTATGCGCGGGCCTGTGTATAGAAAACTTGTTTTATCTTACAAGTTTATGCACTCGTAAACTTGATATAAAGTAACTTAATATAAAGTAACTGGCATTTCACAGCAGTTACTTTAAACACAGTTTCAGTGTTAAAAATAAGGATAGGGTTTAAATTAAAGACTTAACACAAGTATGGCAGTGAAGGAAATTATCAAAGTCAATTGTTTTAGCAAAAGTGAGGAAAGTATTCAAAAAGCTTCAAAAATATTTAATCCTGGGGGAAGGCAGAAACAATTTAAAAAAAAAAAAACTTGCAAACTGTATGGATTTAATAACGCACCCTTGAATATATAACACAGAAGTAGTGTTACCCATAGGTTTTATCTGAAAGTAAATGGGAATTTTGTAAATCATCCACTTCCTCCTTGACAAACCATGTGAAAAGACAAAATTTGATGGATCAGAAATGACAAGAATAAGACTTCTGTGCTGGTATCTTTGTCTCACTCAATTATGCAAAAACACATTTTAACACAATATAAATATAATACCTATTTTAATATAACTTTGACAAAACAAAACTCATCCTCTCAAAATTGTCAAGAAGTTCAAAGTTAGCAATTAAAGAACATACTCTTGGGGCCGGGCATTAGATGTGATTAAATCAGTTGTAGGAATAGGAATTTTTACCACGTGTGTCAATTTGAATATGCTCACTTTTGGGACCAGCTTCATGAGGTTAGTTGAGGGATTAAATTTCTGTTGTGGTTATTTTGGCAATTGAGTGATTTAACTCAACATTTGTTTAATTTATAACTTGGCCTTAATTCTATGAAAATATCATTCTGGCTCCCAAGAACAGTTTTTATCTAAAGAAAGTTTTGTTCCTGGCCTTCAAGATCGCCAGCGTATGACTTGCATCACCTACTGCATGACAATCGCACAAACGTGGTCTGACTCTGCATGATTTGCCTATCCTACATCATGTACACTGATATAACTCCTGTATAACTGCTCTCAGTTGACACAAGCTGTATTGTTCTTATGCTCTTTAAGGTCCATGAGTAAAAGAAGTGAGATTGAACGTTTTTGTCTAGTCTTTCTTTCTGAGTTTCTTCTGAAAATGCGGGGTCATTTACACTGTCACTTTCTTTTAGACACCCAGAGTGAATGAGATTTGTAGATGAAGTGTGCAAGAAAATTTTTAAAATACTAAGGTTGAATTATTTGACTGGGAGAAGAATGGAGACTGATAATAAGGTCACTACATGGACACGGATTCCATATTTGGACAGTTTGCCTAATATGCGTGTTATTGCTTTTTTCATCCCTTATGACACTACACTAAGCATTTGTAAGGAAAAGAGAACTAGTAAACAAGAAAATAACAATCCATATTTTTTACTTGATCTATGTGTTCCACACGGCTATCTCTCAAATTCATGCTAGAGAGGCTTGAGTGTACCTGAAGCTTGTTTTCTTGTAGAAAGAAAACGTAAAGGTTATTTTTGTAACCCTGTTCCCCTAATAGGGAACTCCGCTCTACTCCCTCCACACTCTTTTTAAAATGCCAAGCAGCAGCCGTGCTGATTGTCACGTGACCACGCCCCACGCATAAAGTGGGTGCAAGTGTGACATTTCGCTTAAAAGCGAAGGGTCCTTAAAATGCATCCTCCTTTTCCCGGAATTTCAAGTATGTATCACTACCATCCTTCGTAGCCTCACATACCCCAAGATGGTTTGTCAATCCGCCCTCCGAATGTGCTCCCTAGTCCCATTTACCAATGACTGATGGTAACCTTTGGATGATCCTCGAAAGCTGTAGCCTCCAGAGACTGGTAAGGCTGTGTCCTCGGAAAGATGTAGAAACTGAAATGGGACATCGCTAATGTGGGAGCTCCACTTAAGGTTCTGTGACCTGGTGGTTCCCAGGAACCTGAATGACTCAAATGGTGCCATAGTGCTCCTCATGGGGGTGAGCGGTACCTCCTGAGGTCCCCTACCATCTCAACTGTTTTGAGCATGTTAAGCTCCAGGTTGTTCTTGCCACCCCTGAGTCATGTTGGTGAGACACCATCAGGACCTGGTGCTTTCCTTCTGCTTTCTGAAAAGTCGATCCACATCAACCTCGCTGATTTGAATTGCTGGCGTCGGAGGGGCCTCAATTGTTGATGTTTGCTCTGGTTCAAAAGTCATAGAGCTTGTACACCATAGTTTAAGTGCCTATAGAGGGGGGGGGGGGTCTTGTAGTTGGTGATTGTCTTCCAAACTGTTGCAGGGTTATTAGCTAGTAAGTTCAGTACCTACATTGAGCTGGTTCCAAAACTTAACTCTAAAACCTTAACCTACCCCATTCTCGCTAATTGGCCAGAGCAATTGGCAGCACCCTCCGAGACCACAGATTAGGCGCAGAAAATATTTCAAACTGCCTCATGAACATGCGCCATTGGACCCTTCCACCCACTGCAAAAGGTTAGTATGGCTCTGACAAGCGAATGAGATGGCAATGAGAAATTTAATAAACATCTCATGTTATTTGAAACTGATCGCAAGAGTATGAGATGTTCAATGAACCACAAAAGATTGTTTTCATTTTCTGGAGTCGTTGCTGCAGTTATTTGTTCTAGAGTAATAATTAAAACATTTACTCACAATACATGACTGCTGGAAAACCACCACAAAGCTCCATATGTGACTGTGAGCTCCACAATGAGCTACCCACATGTAACCCTTCTGTATGTTTTATATTTTTTATGAAAGAAGAATTTAGCAAGATCAGTTTTTCCTCTACTGGAATAGAAACCAGCTGAAGACATGTATTAGAAGAACTATTTTGTGTATTCTCTAATATTATTTATTAATAAAAAAAATCTTGAATTGTGTGTTTTTGTTGGTGAAATCTTAACATGTCATTAATCGTTTCAATTATAACCTAATGCCTTTATTATAACCACTTGTTTACACAAAAAACCACAGTAATGTAGCATGATACAATCCAAACAACAGCTTTAAATGGGTAATTTAATGTTTGAAGGCTGTTTAAAGCTAGTTATTCACTGAGTGGGAAGTGTTTCATGTAATGTATTATCCACAATTTGGCAGTTTAGAAAACTTTAAGCATCATCTAACGTACAGCCAGATTACCACAGTTTCTAAGTATTTAAGTGTGGAAAGTGAATAAAAAAAGATTTGAAGACAAAAATTAATAAAGAAGCATAGTTGACACAAAAACCTTCATGATTTATTTGAGCAGCAAATGACATTACACAAGTTTGGTCTCTGTCTATGAACGATGATTTCATCTTCAGAAATGGCCTGTAACACAAATATAACTGTGTTTACTGTCTAATAAGAACAGGTAAGTTTATAATGAGGCAGATATTATGTTTGAAAGAGTTAAAGACGCATGTTAGGTGAAATCAGCTGATGACTTCATCTGTCCAACTCCATGTTTTTGTTTGTTTTTAGCACTGATTTATTTTGCCACCGTCAACCTATTTTAGGATAAAATCAGATATTAAACTGTTAAAATTAATTACAATCTAAAGACAGTCTTTTTTTAACTGTTGTTTGTGTTGCCCCCGTCTTCTGTTCACGTCCGTAAATACATCTACACATGAACAGACGCCGTTAACACAATCTCTACTCCTAAAGGCATCTCCTTTGGCCTGGCGAAGCTGTCTGAGTTTTCCAGAGAACCATGGTCTATCATAATTGAATGTTAAATAAGTTCAGATGGGAATGCACATGTCCTCACTGAAACTGACTTATGATAAGACAGAGTCAGTGAGCTTGTCCAGAGGTCTGTACCATGAACGTGGCTTAACAAACTCAGTATTACCGGATAGGTTGTGATTTGACAAATCTTAACCGTTTGAGTCAGGCGTAATCAGTACAATAAAGCAGCTCATCAACTTTATTTGTTGAGTCAGGCTTTGATCCTGAAGCTAAGATTAGTTCACGGGCGTGTGCATATAAAAGACTGACGTTGGCACTGAATAACCAATCACGATGAACATGATAGAGCTCAGTTTTCCCTGAATAAAAATAATAAAATAACAGTTTTTTTTTCACTGTAAAGAGGAGCAAAATCAAAGTTAGAAATATGATGCCTATTTTATATTTTACATATATTTTTGTGTCGTGGTAATGCTGTGGCTGCTGCCAAAGCCAGACGAGATTGCTGGCAGAAAATTGCTAATTTCGTGAAAATGATGTCAAAGAAGCACATTCTGTTTAATAATTTTTTTATAAAACGTAACTTCAACACAAAACAATCATAGCAGCAGATAAAAATTAAAGTCTGGAGCAAGTTAGTCGTATAACACACCGTCTGCGGAACAGTGAGGCCAAGATTTTCTGCCTTCCACTTTTGTATGTGTGACGAAGCTCGCAAATGTAAGATATCCTTTCATCGGGTAATCTGTATTTTTCATGCAAATAAGTGTCAGGAAATACTAAGGGATTTTGTCCATCCCGAAATACTCGCCTCAAATTAAGTGAACATTGAATAATTTGCGCACAAATATGCACAGGATTGGGAAGAAAATGTGGAGTTATTGCTACAGATGCTAGTATTACATCACTTAAAAGTTCCTTTTTTTTAACCACTGATTGGAACAACATAAGGTTGCGATCTCTGATCCTGAACAATAACCTGCTCCGGAGTAGGTAAGCTCTGTGGTGTAAGTAACCAGGATGACAAAGATCGATAATATCCTAGATTGTTTCATAGTACCCATAATTCAGGATTGGTGCAAACTAATCCTAAACTTAGCTGGCTAACCAGTTAATCTGGCTTTATGGTACAGGCCCCAGGTTTGAGGCAGCAGATAAAAAAACACTCCAGTTCATGCAGTCGAAGCAGGCTTTGTTTTAAGGTGTTCAATTAATCTTTTAATCTTCTACACCTTCAACCTTTTTATTTGTTATTCTCGGGTTAGTTTAAGTAAGCAGAATCTTCCCTAAATTCTAAGCTTTAAATGCTTAGAGCGTGGTCAGAAGACTCCTTTGTGGTCAGTTTTTTCTCTTAAGCTTTTACATTAAAAATAACTTCATCAAAGGTTAAAAATAATTTTAAAATAGAAGACTCGATAATCAGTAATTGCAATCCATTAAATTTCTTTTAATTAATCGCTTTTTAAATATTTTACAAAACATAATAATCGTCATAAAGTAAAATAGTACTCATCCAATGTGTACAAAAGTTTGCTGGTTTTCAAATTAAGTTTTCTCGCCCTCTGCCTTCTTGGTCTTCCATCAGCTGTCTTTCTCTGGCTCCTGAAACGACCGCCGTTTTCTGCCATGTCTGTCTACTCAGTTTATATCTTCATCTTTTACACCCGTTACGACACATTCCAAACTAAACAGTTCATTGGTTCCTCATCCCCACTCTCTGTTCATCTCAACAGCACGCATCCAGCTTGTGACAATGGCACTACCTATCTTGTCCATCAGGCAGTCTCACAAATGTCCATAGCTAACATTTGCTTTATTTATTTCACCTTTCCCCTAGATCTGCTCTTTTGGATGCAGAATGCAGCTCAAGAATACCTCTCTTGCAAGACAACTCCAGCACAACCTCATTTAGTACCATAATTCATGTAACGTCTTTAAAATAGGTATGAGAATGAAGTTATAAATGGAAGGAGAATTGCAAATTCTTGAAGTTACACAACAGCTTGTAGAACCCACTCTGCTTCAACGGCCCATCTTTGAACAGTTCTTACTACAGGTTTAGCTGCTATGAGCTGTTGCTTATATGATGGAATAAGGTGGATCAGGCAGTGGTAAGAGAGTGCTAAAGCTGTGCAGGGGACAGTGTGGTAAGCCCCCTTAATGGACGTGTAACAGGTATCCAAAATATTCCTGGTGGGGCACTTGATAAATTGCTTAAATTTAGGCAGTTTGTGGTTCAGATGTGCTTTATTGAAGTCTCAGAGAATAATAAAAACAGAATTCAAGTGTTGCTGCTCTGTGTTTGTAATTACTTCATCCAGCTGATGCAGCTCGCGTACGGTGGAATGTAAACAACGCTGTTGCCAACTCCCCAGTAAGAAAAGTCACTATATGCTCGCCTAATAGTCGTTAGTTTGCATAAATACCATGCAACATACAACCCTGCTGCCCAATGGGTTTTGTATCAATGCAAACGTAAAAGTATTGCAGGTATACGTGTTTCATGTCATTAAATTAACTCATAAAATTAACTATAAAACAAACATGTAATGCTAAATATAATTTAATTGAAGAAGAAACAGGAAGAGATTTATATAATATACAAAAAAAGTAAGACAAAAAATACTGAGTGGCAAAAATAGAAGAGATGAAGTAATAATAACTAGACAAAGAATAGGACATACCAGATTGATCTCAAATTAATATAACATAGGAAACCACCAAACCGGAATTGTGATAATTGTGGAGTAGAGGAAACGATCAAACATGCAATATTTAAATGTAAATCATATGAAAAGATAACAAAAGACATGATGAAAAAAATTTGGAAAATAATAAGAGCCTTTAACAATGATCAAAATCCTAAAGGAATCAAAAACGTATAAGGCAATACTTTTATTTCATAAAAAGACAGAGAATATTTATAGACTATAATTTATTAATAATAAGAAAGGTTAATTTTCCCTCCTTCATATATAGTTCATGCCACTTTCCAGTTGGTGACAGTATTGCACCATTAAGAAGACTTGAAAACTGCCTTTAAACAGCAGATGAAGAAGAAGAACCTGGCGCTGGCTGAGAGCATCGATTGTTATATAAAGTGAATGGCATTGACAGAGGAGCAAGCTCACCATGGGAGTGAAGACAGGGAGTGACAGGCAGGCACAGCACAGACAATTGCATCCGCATTCCTCTATCCAAAAAGCCTGTCAGCCAGGATGATAAAAGTCGCTAAAAGTCACCAGGGACAGGAGGAAGAGTCGGTAAATTTGCCCTCAGTTGCTAGGATACAAATAAAAAGTCTCTCGTTATGGAGCTAGTGTTGAGGGACCAGGTGAGGTTCTCCGCCAGGTGAACGCCGAGGTATTCGGTGCTCTCCACGATCTCCACCAAGAAGTCGTTGATGTACTTTATATCTAGTGAGACCCTTCCCAGAAGACACTCACTGTAATACGAAAGCTAACAGAGTCATAATTTTACTTCACAACATTCTTTTCATTTTAACGTTCATTTTAATGGAATTATAACAGGTCAGTGCCAATGAAAATTAGTCCATGCTCTGTGTTTTCTCAATAACTCCTCCGCCTTCTTCAGGATTGAATGTTTCTTAGTTTCAGTCCAGTGGAGCTCCACAGAAGGTGGTTGGTGTAAAAACTAGCTGTACAAGTTAAATAATACAGCCATTAAAAGAATCCTAGTTGAGGCATCTGTAAATGATTCTGTGATCTTTTTTCCCATTTCATTTAATGGAGGTGTCAATCCCTGCTATGCCAAGCCACACAACTCCCTGCATGTTAACTAAATTGAATTGACTGTTGTGTTTTTCAAAGTGCTGTAAAACACATTGCTCATGCCCTTTGAAGGCTTCTCTGTTATTGAGATGGCAGTGACTGAATTTGTCCTACACCTTTCCTTGGCACCAAGATTTACATTTCTTAAGTTTTAAAGCTAACCAGCGCCATTACACCAGCTGTTCAAATCCCTGCTGCCTGGTACAGATTTTGTTGGTCTGTCAGGTCATCAATTACAACTCTGTTGAGCAAAATGAGCTCTTGAGGAGGTCAGCGTTATGTCCCCCTGCAACCCCAACATAATTGCAATGCATTTTGGGATTAGGGCAATGGAGCTACAGGGGGTGTTCACCCAGGGCACTCACAAGGGAAAACAAGGCAAGTTTATTTGTATAGCACATTTCAAACACAGGTTAATTCAAAGTGCTTTACATTGGAAACAAAGAATAAGAACTGTAGAGACTTAAGAACTGGTGAAATGTGTTCTGACTTACTAGTTTTGGTTAGAATTTGAGCCACTGCATTCCGAACGAGTTTTAGCTGTTTAATGTTTTTTATTTTTTTAGGGGGCATCCAGCGCCATTGCACCAGCTGTTAAAGTCCCTTTAAGATCCATCTGCTGCCTGGGACAGATTCTGTTGGGTCTGTCAAGTCATCAAATACAACCCTGATGAGCAAAATGGGCTCTTGAGCAGGTCAGCATTATGTCCCCCCTGCAATCCCAACATAATGGCAGTGCATTTAGGGATTAGGGCAATGGAGCCACACCCAGGGCACTCGCAAGGCAAGTTTATTTGTATAGCACATTTCAAACACAGGGTAATTCAAAGTGCTTTACATTGGAAACAAAGAATAAAAAAGAAAGTAAATTTAATAAAATCAAGCATTAAAAATATTAATTAAAAAAGCTTTCATCTAGCTAGGTTTCAGTTAGCAACATGAAGTGAAAAAGTTGTGAAAAAGTGTTAAAATAAAATAAGTTTATTTTAATTACGTTTATAAGTGCTATTTTCACCCCTGTTTTCTGTGGGCCCAGCTAAGGCGCTCTGGCTTTCAATTTATTTTAGTCAGGTTTGCACTGCAAGATTTCTAACAGACCTTTTATCCCACTTTTTTTTCTATTTCTAGCAGGCCTTATCTGTATCGCTGATACAGTAAGAGCTAAAGGGGCTGAGGACATCTGCTTGATCTGAAAACATTTCTTAAGGTCGCTGTCCTGACGGCTTTGCATGTTATCCAAATGTTGATCCTCCTCATGTCTAGCAGTGGTCAGATAAACTTCATTTAGTGGTTACATCTGCAGGGTGGGTGACGAAGGCCTTGGTGGTGTGTTACCGCAGTTAAATTTATGGCTTTTGTGTCTTTCAGACTGATAGCGGAGGGAGAAAAAGTACACTCACCTAAAAGATTATTGGGAACAGCTGTCCAATTTCTTATTAATGCAATCATCTAATGAACCAATCACATGGCAGTTGCTTCAATGCATTAAGAGGTGTGGTCCTGGTCAAAACAATCTCCTGAACTCCAAACTGAATGTCAGAATAGGAAAGAAAGATAATTTAAGCAATTTTGAGCATGGCATGGTTGTTAGTGCCAGACGGGCCGGTCTGAGTATTTCACAATCTGCTCAGTTACTGGGATTTTCACACACAGCCATTTCTAGGGTTTAGAAAGAATGGTGTGGAAAGGTAAAAACATCCAGTATGCGGCAGTCCTGTGGGCGAAAATGCCTTGTTGAAGCTAGAGGTCAGAGGAGAATGGGCCAACTGATTTATGCTGAAAGAAAAACAACTTTGACTGAAATAACCACTCGTTACAACCAAGGTATGCATCAAAGCATTGTAAAGCCACAACACGCACAAATAGAAAAAAGAGGCTACAATTTGCACAAGCTCACCAAAATTGGACAGTTGAAGACTGAACAAAAATGTTGCCTGGTCTGATGAGTCTCTGATGTTGCCTGGTCTGATGAGAACATGGATCCATCATGCCTTGTTACCACTGTGCAGGCCGGTTGGTGGTTGTGGTGTAATAGTGTGGGGGATGTTTTCTTGGCACATGTCTATCCCTTTATGACCATCATGTACCCATTCTCTGACGGCTACTTCCAGCAGGATAATACACCAAGTCACAAAGCTCAAATCATTTCAAATTGGTTTCGTGAACATGACAATGAGTTCACTGTACTAAAATGGCCACCACAGTCACCAGATCTCAACCCAATAGAGCATCTTTGGGATATGGTGGAAAAGGAGCTTCGTGCCCTGGATGTGCATCCCACAAATCTCTGTCAACTGCAAGATGCTATCCTATCAATATGGGGCAACATTTTTAAAGGATGCTACAGCATTCTGATGCTTTCAGAATCAATGCCACATAGAATTAAGGCAGTTCTGAAGGTGAAAGGGGGTCAAACATCGTAGTAGTATGGTGTTCCTAATAGTCCTTTAGGTGAGTGTATATTGTCCATGAGCATTCTTGTTCCAGATCTGTTCAGCTGCCATCTGGTGTGATAAAGCCTGGCTGATTCCAGAACACATTAAAATGATCAATAAACTGGAAGCCTTTTGACAAACTTTTCTGCTCATGTATTGATTAGCAGACCACTTATGAAACCACTGCATTTTGAGACTTTTCAAGTGTATCCATATAATCTTTCTTAAGCAGCTCTGATTGTCCTTTCTTTGCATCATTTTTTCCTACATGAATGATTTGTTTTGTCTTGTGCTTGCTTAGGATAACTCATCCCTTTGTTGACGTCTGAAACTGTAGCATGAGGGAGACAGTATGTCGTCATTGTTATGCTCCATAGATGCTGGATTACATAACCCCCAATAAACAGTCTTCGGCTCCACTGAGACATGAGCTGGAATTTGCTTATTTCTTGACCCCTGTAAGGTACCGGTGCTTGGGCCAAAAACGGATACCAGTAAGGACTGAAGACTCAAGTGTTCTGTTTTGAAACAGTGCTAAAGGATTTTTAATAATTCACATAAATTCATATATCTGACTCCATCATAGATTTATAAAGCTTTTATCTTTACCATTATTCTTGGTCACAGCCAAATAGTTTATAATGTTAACTATTCATTATAATATTATGTTTTATCCCACTTAACGACTTTTAATTTTACTCCCACTTGGTGTTAATATTCTTATTAATCCTTAAAAATGTTTCAGTGAATGAAGAATGACTGAAAAAGGTTCAAACATTTATTATCATTAATGTGTATAAACAATTTATTAGATTATACAACTATATAAGAATAAGGAGTTATTGTCAACACTTAATTTAGAATTGATCATTCTGAAAAAGGCATTTCATCTTAACTCCAAGGTTACTACATGATAAGGTCGCTCTAGAGCTCTTCCTTCAATTTCAGAGATGAAAAAGGCCAGGATTTGTGTCTGCTATCTGCCTTTGAAAGCTTCATTAGACCAATATTCTCCCAGAGAGGTGTGACTTAATTATGAATGTGAATCAGGAGAGCGTTAGCCAAAGCTGTTGAGAGTGTTAAAGATTTTAGTTTTGGGATATACAATCATTGCATTAAACCCTGTAATATATTTCAAACAATATTAAACATAAACTGGTTAACCAAACATTCTTATATAAACATGTTTAATCCAGCAAGACATGTGGGGGCCAGTAGGCCCCTTGATGTTGGAGATAAGGGGTTAGGAGAAGGCAGCCTGTTGTTTTTTTATGTGAATGCTAAAATCAACACCCCAGACTTTCCCCTGCTTTCTGAAATGTGAGTGTGCTCTGATTGTTGACTGACAGGCTGAGATCAATCGTTATCCACAGTGATTAATAGTTCAAATCTGTTTCACAGCTGCACTTCTTGAAGAATTGGTGTAGATGGGCCCAGTGCAAATAGAGAGTATTTACGTCTATTTCCCTGAATTTGCCAGTTTTCAGTCCGATCAGGACTTTCTCCTCACTGATCTGGGTTTAGAATAGCATGCTGAGAAATTGTAGCGAGCACACTAGCTTGTCGTTCTTTTTGTTGGTTCTTGTCCAGGTCCAGTTCTTTAGAATCCACTGTCCTTTGAGAACGAAGCGCATGTAGCTGTGTCTCCAGAATTGCAGTTCTTTGAAGAAGTGATATACTGTATTCACAGCATTTTTCACAGTAGTGGTATAGAGGCACTCGTATGTGTCTCCAAATCAATCAGTCTGTTTGTCTACCAAGGAATGCGAGCCTGATAGAATCCTGTTTCTGTTCATCCAAACTGTTCAGGTTTTGCTTTTAGAGCATTAGAAATAGCATTGTCAAAATAGTGTAGACATTTAAAACCAGAAAAACAGGAAAAATTGCAAAGCTGATTCACTATTTTTATTGCAAATATTGTTCTTTAAACCTTTTGTCATAATTAATATATTTATATGTCCAAAATTGTAATACTTTAGATTACAGCCCACTAATTACAAAGTTATTACTTATAAAATGTAAAATAGTTTAGGCATAACATTAATTTACTAGAGCAAAGAATTGCCAAGGTAATGTGGGATTTATATTTTACCTTTTATATATTTTTTAAAGTACTTATTTTATTAACCAACTTTCAAAATTCTGATTAAGAAAACTGAAGAGTTAAAAGTTTGTGTGTAAAGGCAAGGCCATAGCACATCCTGTTTTTAAGTAGATAAGAGGAAAGCCCTGTACCAGTCACGGAGACGAGAAATAACACCTGGTTTCGTTTCGCCAGAAAGAGCTTGTGAGCAGATAAAAAGCTAAAGCTTTTCAGAGTGGAGTCAGAAGATGTGAGATCTTCTCCAGCGCGCTGTGACTGCTGTTGATTTCTCTCTGCTGAAGTCTTCATTAAAACTCGATCAGTTGGCAATCTGTCTCTTGGTCATTTTGAACATGCATTGGACGCCATGAAGTCCAACAAACTGGTGACACCCGACGTGATGACTCTAAGAGACTCCTAAGAGATTCCTAAATTCAACACACAGAGGTGGCCACCCTTTCTAAAAGGTAAGCAGAGACCTTTTAATTAAATTCTGCAATTGACTATACAAAATCAAGTGTTGAATTGGGGTTTTTCTATAGAACCGTCGATTATTTTATACAGATTTTGAAGTTTAAAGAAAAAGTGATCTTTTCCGTGTTTCCAAATTCTTGACTGCAGAGAGAAATCAGCAGTGGAGGTAGGAGAGAAAATACTTCGTGATAAGTAAAAATACTTTGTGAAAAGTATAAAGAAAAACTTTGTGATAAGTAAAATACTTGGAAAAAACTTCGTGATAAGTGAAAAGTATAAAGAAAAACTTTGTGATAAGTAAAATACTTGGAAAAAATGTTGTGATCAGGAATTTAAAAGAAATAAATTCTAAATTGTATTGACTTTAAAACAAATCACTTTTAGACTGAAAATAATCTGATCCATTGAAAGGAGAATTAAACCAACTGATGTTGATTTTGGAAGAGAATATAACATAAACGTGTTGAAATTTGTAATTCCTAACTAAAAAGAGTTGTAATCTAATTATACTGGGTGTAGATTGATGTCATCTAGACTAATGTAATGAGTTCTACCAGAAAAGCAGAGTTTTTTTATTTTATAATACTCTGACTGATTATAATGCGTCTAGGTGTGACAAATTGATATTAAGATGGGCTGACAGTAACCAAACCACTCTTGTTTATGAAGAATTGAAATACTAATAAACTAAAATGACTAATGTGAAGTCCGAAGACTTCTGTTGCTTATGACTGTCACGGATCACAGAAGGTAGAGGCAAAAGGTGTGATTCACACAGTGTTTATTAAACACAATAGTCTTCGTACCGAAGTACTAGCAACAGTTCAGTGTAGAGTCAAGGTGGTTAGTAGCATTACTTCCCTCGAGCAGAGCAAGCCGGTAACAGGGGTTAGTCTCTGGGTGCAACGAGTAGCAGAAGCTCTTGGCAGAAGATCGGGATGAGAAGACGGAGAGAGATGCATTCCTGTGAAGATGATACCTGACGATGAGTGAACGGCGTGGGTGAGTCTTTATAGTGTGGTGTTGATGACTGGAACAGATGAAGGTGATGAGTGCCCAGGTGTGTCTGATTAGTAAACGGGTGATTGAGTGCGTCGTGTATTGGCTGGAGAATGTGACTGGTGATCGGGGCTGATAGAACGTGCAGAGGGTGTGACAGTACCCCCCCCTCCACGGGTGACTCCTGGCACCCTGGACCGGCGGCGTGGACGGCCGCGACCTCGAGGAGCTGGACGGTTGGGATGTTGCTGGTGGAATGTTTCGAGGAGAGAGGGATCTAAGATGTCCTCCTGGGGTGTCCATGACCGTTCCTCGGGACCGAATCCTTCCCAGTCGACTAAGTATTGGAGTCGGCCGCCCTGCCGCCGGGAGTCGAGGATTTCCTTGACCTGGTAGATGTTCTCACCCACGACTTCGGGTTGTGCTGGAGGGGGAGGCAGCTCTGGGTCTGTGGAAGGAGGAGAGACAGGATCAGTGAAGGGTTTAAGGAGTGAAACATGGAAGGCAGAAGGAATACGGGAATGAGGTGGCAGATTGAGGCGGTAGGTGACAGGGTTTATCTGGGAGTGGATAGTGTATGGCCCTATGTAGCGGGGACTCAGCTTCCTACAGGGCAGTCGGAGACGGATGTTCTGGGTTGACAGCCACACTTTGTCCCCGGGTTGGTATACTGGGTTGGGTAACCTGCGGCGGTTAGCTGCATCGGTATGTCTCCGTACTGCCCGTTGGAGGTGGACGTGAGCTGAGCCCCATACCCTCTCGCTCTCCTGGAACCAATGGTTTACCGCGGGCACCTCCGAGACTTCGCCGGTCCACGGAAACAGTGACGGTTGGTACCCTAAAACACATTGAAAGGGGGTTAGTCCCGTGGAGGCCTGGCGAAGGGAATTCTGGGCATACTCTGCCCACGGTAAGTACTGGCTCCAGGTGTTCTGGTGATGGGCACAGTAGGTCCGGAGGTAGCGAGAGATTTCTTGAATCTTACGTTCGGTCTGGCCGTTCGTCTGTGGATGGTAGCCGGACGAAAGACTGATGGATGTACCTAGTAACTGAAAGAAGGCCCGCCAGACCCTGGAAATAAACTGAGGTCCTCGGTCGAGACGATATTCTCGGGGAGACCATAGTTGCGAAAGACGTGATGAAATAATGCTTCAGCGGTTTCTAAGGCAGTAGGTAAGTCTTTGAGCGGGATGAGCTTGCACTGCTTGGAGAATCTGTCGACGACCACCAATATGGTGGTGTGACCCCGTGATGGAGGCAGGTCTGTAGCGAAGTCGATACCAATGTGGGTCCAGGGTCGGCGGGGAATAGGTAATGGCTGGAGTTTGCCTTCAGGCAGACGGTGAGGAGTGGTGGTTACGGCGCAGACCGAACATCCCCGGACATACTGGGCAACGTCCTTGGCCATACCTGGCCACCAGTATTTCCCACGTAGGAGCGAGAGGGTTCGCCTGCTGCCCGGATGTCCTGAACCGAGGGAGGTGTGCGTACTTTCGAGGAGGGTGAGACGGTGACTGGACGGAACGTAAGTTGAACCGGGTGGTAGACCCGGAGGGGCTGGCTCCGCGAGAGTGGCGGTTCGGATTTCCTCGTCAATCTTCCACAGGATGGGAGCGATGGAGATGGAGGGTGGTAGTATGGGTTCGGGAGCATCTAGAACGGGATCTGGCGAGTAAAGGCGGGAAAGGGCGTCCGCTTTGCAGTTTTTGCTCCCCGGCTGGTATGTGATAGAGAAATTAAACCTCGCGAAGAATAGTGACCACCGAGCTTGGCGGGCGTTCAGGCGTTGGGCATTCCGTAGATACTGGAGATTTTTATGATCCGTGATGACGGTAAAAGGGAATCTTGCTCCTTCCAGCCAGTGTCGCCATTCCTCGAGGGCCAGCTTGATGGCTAGTAACTCACGGTCCCCTATGCCATAGTTCTGCTCAGCAGAAGTGAGTTTACGGGAATAGTACGCACACGGATGGAGAGCTTTGGGTTTGTTAGACCATTGGGAGAGTACGGCCCCCACTCCTACGTCTGCCGCATCGACTTCGACTACGAAGGGTAATGTAGGATCAGGATGTCTGAGGATGGGTGCTGCGGTAAATTTGCTCTTGAGGAGTCGGAAGGCGCGATCCGCCTCGGAGCTCCAGGCGATGGTTCTCCGACCCCCCTTGAGGAGTGATGACAAGGGTGAGGATATGGTACTGTAGTTCTTTATGAAGCGTCGATAGAAGTTGGGAAATCCGAGGAAGCGCTGGAGCTCCTTGACGGTTTGGGGTACCTTCCAGTTGTTTACGGCGTCCATCTTGGCGTTCTCCATCTGGACCCCCGCAGCGGAGATCACGTAGCCAAGAAAGGAGATGGTGGATCGGTGGAATTCGCATTTTCCGGCTTTCAGATAGAGTCGATGCTCACGGAGACGTTGCAATACTTGGCTGACCTGGTCACGGTGGTCTTCCAGATTACGGGAATAGATGAGGATGTCGTCAATGTATACAATTACGCATTTGTGTAGGAGGTCTCTGAAGATTTCGTTCATATAGTTTTGGAAAACGGATGGGCTGTTTGCTAACCCATAGGGCATCACCAAGTATTCATAGTGACCTGTAGGGGTTATGAAGGCGGTCTTCCACTCATCTCCTTCTCGAATACGGATCAGGTTGTACGCGCTGCGGAGATCCAGCTTGCTAAACACTCGCGCCTCCCGAAGTTCCTCAAGAGCTGCGGGTACAAGTGGTAAAGGGTAAGCGAATTTTACCGTAGCCTCATTCAACCCTCGATAATCAATACAGGGCCTAAGTCCTCCGTCCTTCTTGGTCACGAAAAAGAAGCTCGATGCGGCAGGGGACTTGGATGGTCGGATGAAACCTTGGCTGATGGCTTCATCGATGTAGCTCTCCATCGCCTCGTGTTCAGGACGGGAGAGAGGGTAGATACGACCGTGCGGTAGCTTGGCATTGGGCAGCAGGTCGATGCTACAGTCGTAGGGCCGGTGAGGAGGAAATTGTGCGGCACGTTCCTTACTGAAGACATCTAGGAAGGCGTGGTAGGTGGAAGGAACGTGCCGAGTGAGGTCCGTTGAAGAGTGATCTAAGGCGGTTGAGTGAAGGGGAAGAGATGATTGGTGGTTCGATGAGTGGTGAGTGTGATCCTTGCAGGTCTTGCTCCAGCCGAGAATCTGTCCAGTGCCCCAATCGATGGTGGGTTGGTGTTGGACCAACCAAGGTCGACCCAACACAATATCGACATTGGCCCTGGGCAGCACTAAGAGGTGGAGTTTCTCCCGGTGGTCTGGGGTAATCGTTAGAACGACCTGACGGGTCCGACGGGTGATCTGGCCTTCGCCCAATGGTGAGTTTTGAATAGTGTAAATGCGATACCGGGTTTCGTTGAGTACTGTCGGGAGGCGATGTTTACTGATGAAGTTTGTGGAGATGAAGTTCCCAGCGGCTCCGGAGTCCACCAGGACATTAACAGGAAAATCACAAGAGTTCATGGTTAGAGTGGCTTGCAGATGAGGAATTTTACACATTGATGGAGTAATGGAACAGGCACTCACCATTGGACGAGGAGGGCGAACTGGACAGCAGGAGAGTAGATGGGAAGCTTCTCCGCAGTACAAGCAGAGTTGAAGACTGAGTCGTCGGTGGCGTTCCGCGGAGGTAAGGTGGTAGGCATCCATGATCATAGGCTCCTCCGAGTCGGATGGTGAGGAAGCAGAGTGAAGACGAGGGGTTCCAATGGTGGTGAGTGCTGGTGAAGGGTGAGGATGAAATGGTGCTCTATGGGGAATGGTAGGGAGGGAACAAGCGTTGAGGTGCTGGGAGATGCTGATGGCTTTTCGGAGGAGCACCTCAAGGTCCACGTTATCGTCGTAAATGACAAGATGTTGGCGAACGTTGGGGGTCAATCCGTGCCGGTATGCGGCTAACAACGCTACTTGGTTCCACCCACTACTGGCGGCGAGAGTGCGGAACTGAAGAGTGTGTTCGTGGATGGTTAGCTTTCCTTGGGTGAGTGAGATGAGTTCGTCGTGGACTGATAGTGATGTGAGTGCTGTGCCGAATACCTCCTTAAGGTGCTCGGTGAAGGAGTGATAAGAGTGAAGGACTGGGTTGTTGGCGTTCCAGAGTGCGTTTGCCCATTGCAGTGCTCGACCGGTGAGGAGAGAGATTACAAAGGCAACCTTGGAGAGTTTGTTGGGGAAGGATGTGGAGTTAGTCTCAATATACAGCGAGCATTGCAGTGTAAATCCAGCACAGGCTTGAGGATCGCCAGCATAACTGGCGGGACGGGAAAGAGCTGAGCTCGACATCGCGAGCGGATTCGCGGGCTGCTGGCTCAGCGCCGCTGCACCCGGGTATGAGTCAGCGGGGCTCCCGGAAGTATTAGCGAGACCGTCCATGTTCCGGGAATCTTTTATTCGGTCAGGTATCCTGTCACGGATCACAGAAGGTAGAGGCAAAAGGTGTGATTCACACAGTGTTTATTAAACACAATAGTCTTCGTACCGAAGTACTAGCAACAGTTCAGTGTAGAGTCAAGGTGGTTAGCAGCATTACTTCCCTCGAGCAGAGCAAGCCGGTAACAGGGGTTAGTCTCTGGGTGCAACGAGTAGCAGAAGCTCTTGGCAAAAGATCGGGATGAGAAGATGGAGAGAGATGCAATCCTGTGAAGATGATACCTGACGATGAGTGAACGGCGTGGGTGAGTCTTTATAGTGTGGTGTTGATGACTGGAACAGATGAAGGTGATGAGTGCCCAGGTGAGTCTGATTAGTAAACGGGTGATTGAGTGCGTCGTGTATTGGCTGGAGAATGTGACTGGTGATCGGGGCTGATAGAACGTGCAGGGGGTGTGACAATGACATGCCTATATTTATGGTGATGATTTTTTTGGGGGAAATGAAAACAGGGAATTGTTTTAAACGAATACAACTCATTCAGAGACAAATAATTGAAGTGACTTGGGGGTTATATAAATGAGAATTATCAACTATGAGAGTTTTTTTTTTATAATGAAAAGGGGAAATCATTTGAATTTTGAAACCCAACTACAACCTTTCATGTTAGAGGAATCTATTTTGTGATTTTTATTGACTAAACATTAAAACATTCATGATATTTACTGGTATTTTTTGATTGGTTAACGGTAACCGAGGAGCACGTAGTGTGCCATTTTATGTGAATGTTTATTCAATGAGAGATCTTGAATGGATATCTGAATTAAGACTGAATAATAAACAATGAAGAACAAGTGTTGCTTGTGGACGGACTGAAACTTGACGGTCTTGTGATGAGGTTTATTGAAAATAGAGACTAATGTGGACTTGAAAAATGACTATACAGTGAAGACATTTCCTAAAACAATATAGAGAAATTGTTATTCAACTTGCAGTGACAAATTGACAATTATAAGAGAATAAAAGGGTAAACAATGGCAATATCTAAAAGTAGAGGCTTTTAAAACACCTAATAGAAAGAAAGTGTAACACTTAGCAAAATCTGGGGAGATGATTGATTGTGATGAATGAGACTGAATAAAGTGTCTCCGATCTAACCAATGTACATTGCTTCTGCAGGGAATGATTTTTTTGTAGCATTTTTGTGGATAATCTGGCCATTGACTTTTAAATTTTTTTTCCTCCATCTTTTTCGGAGTGTGTCGACGAGGCATACTGTGTGTGTTTTATTATTATTTTCTTTTATTATTTATTTTTTTTTATTTATTTTTTACTCAGAGATGAATCCTACGCTTTTACACATCAGGTGTCGAGGTTGTTGTGAATCTTTTTTTAGGACTGATGGGGTTAGCGATAGTTTAGAATAGTTTAGTTAGAAGTTGGTTGTGTTCTGTTGCAGAACAAATCTGATAATTGATGAGGGAAAAATGTAAATGACGTGTCATGAATCTTGACAAGATTAAAAAATTCAGTTTCACTTTGAGAAGAGAAAACATGGGTCTATGACGTCTTATGAAGTTCTTGGATGAGCTGTAAATGGTAGCTTTTCAATCAACTATTAGATTCCATAATAAACAAAGATTATAGAGTGAGGAGAAGGAAATGTTTCAAGGACTGAAATCTGTGATAACTTTGTTACAGATCCTGGAAACATGGGAAAAGGTGGTGTTTTACTGGCAAAATTACACTGATAAACATTTCACTGACAATTAAGTTTTGTTTTTATTGCAGATGGCAGGAGCGGTGTGTGTTGAATCGTTGCCTGATTTGTGTTGTGATTGTTTGATGAAGATTTTTCAGATTGGAGGAGAAAACGAAGATTCAGGAGTGAGATCGTATTGAGTTTAAATCACTATTATGATATTATCTATGTAGATGATCTACTTCTAGCAGCACCGATCCCAGAAACCTGTATGGAAGCGACAGAAAGCATTTTGAGGAGGCTATGGGAAGTAGGATTGAAAGAAAGGGTGATACCTGATATCACCTAAGCCATCACGATCATTGGAAGACACAAGTGTGGACCTTACTTCTAAGGTCCAAGAGAGGGAGAATAGAGGATCATCTTAGAATTCAACAGGTAATACACAAACACATACACAAGAAGAAGAGGCACCCGAAGAGGACCAGGAAACAACAGGACACGTGAGTGACGAAAATTTTTACTAAAAATTTCCCTCAACAGGCTTTACAGATTGTTCACAGAGTGGGAGATCTCTTTACTGTTCCTAGTGGAGAACCATTGGCACACTGTGTAAGCGCAGACTGTGCCTTCAGAGCAGGAATTGCAAAAAGATTTAAAGAAAAATACGGAGTTGAGAAAGTAGAAGTCCAAAAGAAAAGAAAAGGTGAATGTGCTGTAACACATGAAGGAGACAGGCTTGTTTTTCACCTAGTAACTAAAACATCTGGACGAGATCTCCCAACATATCAAGATTTTGAAAGCAGTCTAAACTGCATGCTGAAAAAGCCAAAGACAGAAAGCAGGAGAAAGTTGTTGTGTCGACATGTGTGCTGTGTTTGTGCAGATAGAAGAAACAGAGGCTGAATTGATAGAAAATGTTTGAGAAAAAAAAATGATGAAGATGAGTAACTAGAATGTTTGAATGTGTGAGAAAGCCTAGTCAAAATAATGGCAGAGACTGATAAGTTCACCCCGCCTTTATACGCTCTCTTGGAAGAGAAACTCAAACACACAAAGTAAAGCACAGATAGACTATAGAACTTAGATGAAAAATTAAGCACGGCAAAGTGAAATTGATTATTGAGATATTTTTTCTAAATGTAGAATCTGAAAAATAAATTTTAATGATGATAATTTAAGTTAAATTACTTAAAAGTTAAACCTGAAATTACAATACAAATTGTAACTGAATAAACAATTGTAGTGTGTGGTTTTGGAAACTCTAGAATGAGTTTTGTTAAATTGGTAGAATTCTTTAAATGTGTTAAATCAACAGACGGTAAACATAAAAGTAAAAATGTTCAGAACTGATAAAATAACAAGATTAATTATAGATATAGAAATAAATGTGGACTGTAAAATAATTAACACATTTCTAAATGATAAAATTAAATGGAAAATGTTAGGGTTTTTAGGAACAACAGGCTGCTGCATTGAATACATCACATATGTATGCAGAAAAATGTTAACTAATGAGACAACTAATGAGAGATGCAGGAATCAAACAACTAAATGCACCTTTAAAAAGGGACTGAAGAAGCTTTAAAAGAATTTGACCAACTTAAAAAAGAAGTAATAATTGCAGTAGTAGAAGAACAACAGCAAAGATGCAGGTCGAGAGGAGAAATTGTGGGAAAATTGGAAATAAATGATTCTCATTGGAATAATTGCAGTGCTAATAGTAGGGGGTATAACACTGTAGGAAAAACTCATGATCTAGAAACCAACAGAAACATCACAGTTGTGAAGCACAGATCTAATCAGACCCAAACGAGAAGTGAAGAAACCAAATGTGACTAAAGGATTGAGCAAATGGAGGAGGAGGAGATGTAAAAAGGAAAACATTTCAATTAAAATCCAAATTTTGATTTTCGATTTCTTCTCTTAAATTTTTACCCTATTTTTTACTAAGTTGATTAATTTTCTTATGACTCATTCATTTTCTTATGACTCATTTATTAATTTTTATGTTGTTTAAAATACTTTTACTTATTGCTTTGGTTACTGTATGAGTAAATGTCATTTATTTTCTCAAGACAAGAAAAAAACTGTATTTTGTGTTTGTTTCTTTCTGCTATCCTTTCCATTAATTCTGCTTTATTTCAGATCCTGGATCTAAACGATTGTGTAATTGATTTGATAGTAATGTTAAAATCTAAGGTGAAATCATGTGTGATGTTTAGATTAGCTGAACTTGGGGGAATTTCCCCACAAGGGTTTTCGCCCCAACCCTCTCCGGGCACTCTGGTAGTAAGGATGCTTTAGCAGATAGGTTTTAGCGCAGTCTTTTGTTTCTATTTTTGCTGTGTATTAGATCTGGTGTGGACGAGAGAGCCTAAGAGTGATCGCCCACAAGCCAACTTGGGGGTCGCTCTGGTGTCTTTTTTCCTCACAGAGGTTTTTCGACCCGAGCACTCACGGACGCACCAGCAAATGTGTCAGGCTTAAGGTAGTATGAAGATAGTTTAGGATGCATTTTACTCTGTCTATGTTTTGAATTGTGGCCTCTTTTAGAGGCCAATAGAGGGATTTGTGGGATTTACTCAAGTTAATTTCTCATTTTATATTTTAATTACATTTTAATCAAGCTAAAATACATAAAAGGCCTAACAGAAACGAGTCAGCTAAGATCATATATTAGAGTGTGCTTCAGAGTGTGTTATCAGCCTTGCGTGAGAAGAACATCCTGTTCGCGTGGAGGAAGAACCATCCTGTACCAGTCGAGAAGGGGAGGAAAGAACACCTGGTTTTGTTTCACTAGAAAGAGAAACATTGTCTTGTGAGCAGATAAAAGCTAGATGCTTTTCAGAAGAGAGTCAGAAGATCATAGATCTTCTCCAGCGCGCTGAAACTGCTGTTGATTTCTCTCTGCAGAAGTCTTCATTAAAACTCGATCAGTTGGCAATCTGTCTCTTGGTCATTTTGAACATGCATTGGACGCCATAAAGTCCAACACTATGCAACACGACCCAAAAGCAGGTTTAACTGAGGCAGAACAATGACGGCGCGATAGCGTTGAAGACAGACGCAGAGTTGGTCTCGCGAGCCGAAAGAGTCGCGAACGGCAATGAACACAATTGCTTTTAGTTAAACGATGGTACACCCGTCCCGTATATCACTTGATTAACGAACAACATCGATTGACGTTTAATTCACTGACGTCGCTATTAAAACTGATTTCACATGTAAACCATTAACCACTCGTCATGGCCTAAATGAATCGGTTGTTTTCGCTAAAGTTAGACTCCTGAAGGATTTCCCATTTCGCTAAATTGTAAGACAATACTGCAAGTATCATTACATACATCACAAAACATTAAAAAAATGTACACGACGAATTGACGTGCAAATATAAGTCAAATCCAGATCAGAAAATTGCCTTTCTTAGCATTAGCTAGACACCACACGAGGCGTCGTCAGCCATGCGGTACAAACGGCGTTCAATTTACGAGTCAAAAACAGATTAATACCACTTTAAAACGAAAAAAAAAAAGCTAAATTAGACAATCGATTGTGTTTAAAATGTTATTGTAAAGCTTTGTGACACAGAGCATCTCTTAATGCCATTTAATGCAGAATTTTGCTACAAAAGCAACACACGGAGTCACACTCTGTGGATCTAGCAACATTAGGACTTTGCTTTTAACCAAAACTTTTGAGCTTACCTGGCGATCGGTTGGCAGCACGAGAAAATGGCGACGTGACAACTCGTGCGTTCACAGGGGGTAAAAAGAGGGGCGGAGCTTAACAGAGTAAAGTTAATTTAACACTGACAATTTACACCAACACTTGGACCAGTCTTACACTATGCATTGTTGTGTTAACTCCAAAAGAGTAAATTTGTTTTAACATTGCAATTTATAAATGGCAGATTTTACTGTGTACGAACCAAGGTCGGTTGGGCCAATAAGGTGCCACCAGTAGGACCTCTGCCTAGCCTCCCTGATCTTGCACAGGAGAGTTGCAAGGAGGCTCACTAGGGGAAACGCATATAGGCATTTCTTCCTGGGCCAGCAATGCACCAGCGCATCTATCCCGATAGGAGCCTGGGACAGAGAGCGTAGAGCAGCCTTCATTGAGCCTTCTCTGGGGCAGCAAACAGGTCTACCTCCACTATACCAAAGCTTTCCCAGATCTGCTGAACTGCCAGGGGATGGAGTCGTCATTCTCCTCACTGGGGTTTCCACCGAGACAGTGCATCCACTGACTTATTCAACCTGCCAGGGATATGGACTGCAACTACGGACAGTCTGCAGGTGAGAGCCGACAAATGGGGTGAGTATTATCCTTCCTTGTCGATTGATATACACCACCACCGTGTTGTCCGTCCTGACCAACACGTGATTTCCTTGCAGCATTCTCCTGAAGTGCTTTATTGCTAGAAACACTGCACATAGCTCTAGGCAATTTATGCTCAAGGAAATGTGTTTCTCGGTCCAAAACCCTGAGATTTTGTACTTCCGACATACAGCACCCCACCCAGTCTTTGAAGCATCAGTAGGACACCGGCATGGAGGAACTGAACATCTTTCCAAAGATGCAGGTTGAGGCGGCAACGCGGAGTCACGTTCACTTTCAGTTACCCTGGACGCCATGCTTGTGACAGAACTCGGAACTTGAGCCAAGCTGGAGTGGTCTCATATGTAATAAGTCGAGCGGAATAACTTCTGCTCTGGAAGCCATATGCCCCAGGAGCCTCTGGAAGTTCTTCAGAGGGATCACTAATCTTGTGCAGTGGTCTAAACTAGTGGTGGGGTCCGAAGGGCGCCTAGGTGAAGACCTACCTGGGCATGGAGACCTACCAGGCTCGACCTCGGAGCAGCATCCAGTTCCATTCGAGGAGGTCCCACTCGAGGCAGTCTCCGACACGGAAGCTGAGATCCATCTCCGGCATCAGACGCCACGCCCTTGAATGTGCCTCTGAGATGAGAACTGCAATGCAAGCCACTTGGCTGCGCACACAACCCAGGGAGTTCAAGTTTTGTATATTTAATGAAAAAATTAGATGCGGGGCTGGTGAGAGGCGGGCTGGTGGCGTGGCATGCGCAGCAGCTGGACTCCCTGGGCGGCCTGTCCTAGAGCTGCTTACGATGGACCCTCTTCCCCTGACGATGTTGGGGGGGCCCCTAGACAGGACTTGCTCCTCCGAGGCTCCTTATAGCCACTCTTGGTCGACCTCTTCGACATGGGGGCTGACAATCAGGGAAGGACTGAGGAGGTTTTCTCTGGCATCGAGCAGGCGGTGGGGGCATCGACTTAGAAGGGGAATCTGCCACGTCTCTTCCTACGCGGCGTCACCTGCAACCGGGAAGGGACTCTTCTTGACTCCTCTAGGCGGTAGAGACAGGTGCTCGTCGACCCTTCTGGATGGGAGCTACAAAGCCTCCGGTGGGGGACTGAAAGAACTCCAACCTTGTCTTAAATGCGCTGCTAGACAGAACTGTGCAATCTATACAGTCTGATCCCTCAACCGCTGCCTCAGCATGTCTACGCCCAAGACAACCGAGGCAATGATCGTGACTAAACATCAATGAAATCGATTCATCGCGACATGTTTGCAACACGCTACAAACAGTCAACCGGCAAAACAAGTGCTCTACTAAGAAAAAGCAGTCTTACTTGTTGGTGGAAGACAGTGAAAGAACTGAAGTCTGGGGCGTGTATCGGTTTCAGCCTGCCAAGTTCGGCTGAAAATCCTCGCTGGTTGCCGTTCGACTCACCAGATCTCCAAAATGCACACATAGTAATCCAACTGTTTGTGAGGTGTCTTTCACAAAGTCGCTTGTGGTCGAGAGTATGGCTCCAGTGGAAAAACAGGAAGAGTGTCACGCTCGCGTCCTATTTATGCAGGACGGTGTGATCACGTGACCGACCATCAGCGCGTTGAATAACTTTATTTGGAAAAATAAATCCAATTTTATTAGAAAATCTGTAATTATAAATTCAGTTAAAGAAGGTGGATTAGTTTATTTAGATTTCAGCAATAATAATATTTTTTAAATAAATTGGAAAAAAGAATTCTCTGAACAGCCCTTGTTAACTCTGGAATGCAATTCCTAATCTAATATTTTCCAAAGTTGGAGGCCTAGATTTTCTCTTGAGATGTAATTACAAAAGTTAGTAAAATCCCCATCAAACTTTCATAGGCTTTTCACAGGCTCTTAGCCTGGTCACTTATATTCAAACATAACTTCTCTCCTCACAAACATTACTCATGGAGTAACAGTGATATTCTTTACAAGAAAAAGTCTCTATTTTTTCAGAACTGAGATAACAACAACATTATATTAGTCACTCAGCTGGTGAATTCAGAAGGGTCTGTTCATTAATACTCAGAATTTAGAAATACTCACACATCTATATCCCCTATGGAACGCTTTCCCCTCTGGAACATAGTTGTTATTATTAAGAGTCTTATTATTTCAGTCTTAAAGTCAGCAGATCCCAATAACAGAAAAAAGTAGTATTATTTTTTCCAACTCTCACACTGGAAATAACATCAAAATTAGAGCGTTATTCCATCAGAACATCAAAACAAAACCGTACGTGATTGTTTATTGGAACATTATTGTAGATCTCATTCCTTGGAATATAGTCTGCGTTTTACCCCATAAATATCTTATTAATAATAAAATCAATGAAATATCTTTTAAGCTGATTCACAGGTGTTACCCTGGTAAGACCCTCTTTAGGAAATATAAAGCAGATATTCATGTGAAATGTAGTTTTTGTGAGTCCTGCGAGGACGATGTAACTCATCTATTTTGGCAGTGTTCATACTCTGAAAGATTCTGGTCAGATGTTCTTCTGTATATTCAATCTCATTTTCTGAGTGACTTCTCTTTTTTTTTTCAAAGATGTGTTTTTTGGCATGTTTGATCATCCCTATAAACATGAATACCACTGTTATTTAATTAATCTAATACTTATTCTGGTGAAATTTCATATCCACAAGCAGAAGTATATTGGATGTAAACCACTATTTGTAAAGTGGACTTGGACTCATATTTTAGTGATATTCAAACGTCAACAAACTCAATAGCCATGAAAACTTGAAGAATATTCTCTTCACTTCTGTCCTTTTAATCTGGGCTCTCTAATGGTCTTTCCATCTATTGTTTACTCTATGCAAAACATATTATTGTACTCATATTGTTGTATTATTGTGGCAGTTTTTGTTCTTTTAAGTTTTGTTATGTTGTTTTTATTTTTCATTAAAAAAAATCATAAATGTGAAAAAAACTACATGTGCATCAGCGATGCACTAGCCATACCAAACACAACATAAATGGTGTCCCAACATGTGTCCCCCAAACTACCCAAGCTTCTTTCCCCACAGAAGTTATGCACAAAACACTTGATTATACATCAGGGAACAACAGAGTTATTTGGGTTTAAAGGTGCTCAAAGAGTTCCTCTATGACGTCGCTCATTTTATGCCACTCTCTCGGAGCCAAAGATGCATGCGCAATAATTAATAATTATATTATTATAATTATATTAATAATAATAATTATATAGCTGAATTTAGTCAATTTTTTCTTGAATTGTTTACTTTTTGCTGCGATTTGATTAGATGGCGAACACTGAGTAAATATTACTTAGGATATTGTATCTAAATATACAAATATAGTTTAATAACAATAAATAACAAAGAAATTGTCAGTAATGTACTGAATTAACCATGGCATTTTTAAGTAAAAACACAAAAAAGTATTTATTTGTAAAAACATTCTTAAAAATAGCATTCTTTATTTACAAGGACAAGAAAATCCCCTTTTATAGTGAAGATGCTCAATTTTTATATTTTGATAACAATATAGCTGCAATAACCCTGGAGCATGCATTATCAATATGGAAACAAACTCATGGCTTTTGCTGTTGCATGACATCATGTAGACAGTGCGTGTATAAAATAATCCAACTGTTAATTTTCTTTTAGCGGACTAGTTCAGCTAAGGACACAGATCATCCGATGTATAGTAAGTGATGGAGACATTCACTTACAGCATTTGTGCATTATTCCTATGATATTGGTTTCCCCTCAAATTAAATTCAGGAAGACCTACTTTTGGCTTCAAACCAACAGCCTTTTATAGATATTTAACAGTGCTGTGGATTGTGCCATCACAAGCAGTCTTTCAGTGTAAACTCTGGAACATAGACCCATAAAAGCTGATATCCCCATTGCTTAATTAGCATAATAATATTGTATGTTGTAATTTGATTATTAATAATGCATGTCTATTGATCTCTGAAATGCTCTCCCATCTTCAACAACCACAGGTGTGGTGCACTGAGCAAGGCACCAGTTTCCCAACTGCTCCCTGGGAGCTGCCCACTGCTCTGGGTGTGTATTCATGGTGTGTTTGTTCACTACTGTGAGTGTACACTCATATGGGTTAAATGCTGAACACAAATTCCAGATTTTTGTCACTCCATATCTGGCCAATTGTTCACTTTCACTTCACCTCACTTTCATATAACACAGAACACTGTACACGAGGTTCCTTCTTTCACTTGCATGTATGACAAAAAAGCCAGAAAAAGTAAGTTCTTGCCATTTCATCCTCCATGGCAGTTAATGCTCTCCATTCTCCCTTGAAGTTCGCCAAGTCTCTCTGCTACAATACATAAAAGGAAAGAAAGCGTGTTTTTCATTTGATTGTAATTACCTGAAATGTGCTGCTCAGCTGCCCGGTTAATCTAGTAAAAAAAACTACAGTTCCCAGATCTCCAAGTGAGAACGCGGGGCAGTTACACGCTGCAGAGATGCGCGGCAGAGCAGAGCGATGGGGCTGGGGGAGGGGCGGCAGGTGAAGCGGCGGCGCATGCGCAAAACTCCTCCAGCCCTCTGCATCGCTCCCCTCCCCCCACTTTTTTTTTGCAGCATCAGTACCGCGTTTGGATTCGCATTCGTGTGCTGGAGTCAGAGTGCGCTGCGGGGCATCACTGCACCGCCACCATCAGAGGTAGGGACAGGAGGGAGAAGCCTTGAACAGAGCAGAGGGACGAACACGGCGATCTTTCTTCCGAATCACCTCCATCTGTGGAAAATTACTCCGGAGACTCTTAAAGGCACGAAGGCGGAAGACATCTCAAGCGATATTTCAGGCCAGCGCGGCGGGGAAAAATGAAGGATCGCACGCAGGAACTACGAAGTGTAAGTGATTCTCTCTCGCTCCTCTCCTCCCCAATTCCTGGCTGTCTCTTTCTCCCTCTCTCTCTCTCTCTCTCTCTCACCGCTGCGACTGCTGCTGTTCGGGGGGCAATCGCGGTGTGCTCGGAGGACATTTTCCGCTATCTTCTCCCCATCTCTATCTTCCCCCTCGATGCAGAGACAGCCAAACCCATCAGACTGCGCCTCAGCTGCGCGCTCCGCTCCATGTGCGATAGCTCAGATTATATGGCGTAATTTGCGAAATAATCCTTACATTAGCATGCGCACTGCCCGCCTGGCTCTGGTAGCTGTCGCCCGGGCGGTGGTCTTGCGGAGAGCTTGCCAGCCCCCGACACGGTCTCTCTCAATATCTGATAAGAGCAGATCATTTATTAATAAACGACTGCTTATTCTGCTTCCATTTTAGCTGTCACCTCTCTGCAGTTCGCGGTGCAAGGCGTTTCTAGGCGTCTGGTGAATGCGGGACTCATTGTTCCGTTCGGGGATGCTGTAGTGTGTGGACCTCTGAGCGAACAACATGGCTGCCTGCCAATGCCGTCTATAGTCGCGAGAGTAAATCGATTTATTTCTCTCAAATATCGCAGACGGGCCTGTTATACGTCGCCCAGCCTCCAGTAGCTCTCCGTCGGAGATTAATGAAAGATCGTAAAGGAAACGCCTGAACTCAGTGCACCGCACTCTCCACAAGGTGCGCGCGCCTACTGCCCCATAGGGTCGGGGCTGGGGTGGTGGCGAAGGGGGTGTTAGAAAAGGAAAGAAAGAGGATGGAGGGGAGATTTGTACATTAGCATGGTTGTAAAAAAGATTGCGGTCACTCACACCCTGTCCATCTTATGGGGGTTTTTGTGTAGCTTTACTATTAGTAGAAGTGTTTGGAGATTGCTCTGGGATTCATCATTGTATGTTATAACATTAAAACATTGTATTCTTCAATTTATGCTTCAATCTGAATATTTGTATTTCGATCCAGATGTTAACATCTCCAGTTTTTTAATCTTTCAATATGATAAATGATACTTTTTAATAATGAAAAGATTCTACAATGCAAGCTTTTAAAATGATAGGATGTCTGACATGAAGCAAATCATTCACACCAACAAACTCGTCTGAAATAGATACAATATCATGCTCATCATAGGGTAAATAGAAAGCTACAGAGAGTATGTTGAGGGAAAGTTAACCAGAAGAACAGAGAATTACATTACCAAGAAGTACAGTAAAGGTATATATATATATATATGACTTGTAATTTTAAACGGTTAAATAAGAGTGTATAAGTAATTTATAAGTTGATAAAAACAAGTAATTGGAGTTCATTTAAAGACAAAGATGTGAATTGTAACTATATGATGATGGTGCCGGAAGTGACTTCATGCACAGGACCTAACATTTGCGAATAGACGAGACTCTCCTCATCCTCAAAATTCAGAAACAAAAAGTAATTTTGACCCCAAATCTCTTTATAAAAAAGAGGACAGAGCTTGGGGTCGAGTCGTTGAGGCTGTCTTTGCTGAAGGAATCTAGTTGTGCTTTTATCTGTTAATGAGAGCTCGAGGATACTCCAAGTCAACTTTACATCACAGATGTTGCTTTTTAATATGTGGATATAGACAAATTTACAGTTCATTTGAGTGTTTTTATTTATATCCATACTCTGTTGGGAACATCTACATTTTTATATGCAGATTTGTTTGAACAAAGTAATGTTAGAAATTGTATCTTAATTTTTTATGGACAAAAATATTTTATTTCATGTTTCCTATCAGGGTTTTTACAACCAAGTCCAGTTAATAGCTAATGTTAAGTGTGTATCTTTTAGCTCTAATTTACCACAAAAACGATCTTTATAAATCTAACACAAAAACTATGACATGCAAAGAAAACTAAACATTCTTACCATACTGGAACAGTAAAGTTTTAATGTTGAAAGAACATAGATGCTTTGTAAAGTTATTTTTAGCCTCACATTCCTAGCTCTCCCGCTAAGTTTCGAATTCCTCAGAATGAATCAAAGAATTGCTAAACAAATGAATGAGTCAAACATGTCACGAAGAGAGAGAGAAAGAGCTGGCTCGTCCGTTCAATCCAGCTCAAAGGAACTGCATATATCACGGACAGAGTATTTGTGACGTCACCCACAGATTTCTGCCAAAGTCAAATGAAGTTCAAAATGGGCATAGCCAGCACTTGAAAACGCATCCTCTGAGGCCTACATGGCCGTAGTGAAGCCATCTGTATGATTGATGGTTTGAATTTAATATATATTAAACATGCAAATGTAAAAATAATTCACTGCCCTCAGATTATTCATAATGAAGATCAAAACTAGCGAACTGAATCAAGAAAACTAATGAATTCAGGGGTGTTTTTTTCAGCTCCAAAGTTAAGTCAGTTTTAACATCAGAGTGAATGAGAACTTGCTCCCTTTTGGAGTCAGCTTCAAGGGTCCGCTCTGGGAACTGCAGTTCAGTCACTTCCCATCAGGCTTCATGAGGGAAAGGAGGAGGTTGCCCCTTGGCATGAACACTGTAGCACTATATCTATGTAAGATATAAAGGAGATAGGTCCAAAAGGAGTCCTGGAGGGCCATAGCTCACACATTTTAGTTGGCATTTTGGTCTTAATCATGTGTTGTGGTGAGCTAATCTGTGCAGGGCTGTTGCCTGTGACCCTGGACACCTGTATTTAAGACTGAATACAGTTTTTAATAAGGAACATTAATAAGGAATACTAAAACATGAGAAAAACATCCAGGTTTACATGATACTTTGGAAACTGTTTTAACTGTTTTATATTCATGATATAATTCATTCATTCATCTTCATGTCGGCTTTATTCCCTTTTGGGGTCGCCACAGCGGAATGAACCGCCAACTCTTTGGCTGTTTTATGCAGCGGATGCCCTTCCCTCCCGCAGCCCATTGCTGGGAAACATTCACACACACATGCACACTTTAACACTATGGGCAATCGTTCTTATTCAATTCACTTATTCCGCATGTCTTTGGACTTGTGGGGAAACCGGAGCACCCGGAGAAAACCCACACGATCACGGGGAGAACATGCAAACTCCACACAGAAATGCCACCAGCCGAGCCTAGAACCAGCGACCTTCTTGCTGTGAGACGACTGTGCTACCCACTGCGCCACCGTGACGCCTCATGATATAATGTGTATTAATAATTTGGTATTGGTTTTTCAAATGTGTGCTTTTAGGTACCTTTATATAAAGAAACATAGGATCAGACCCAGCATAGGTTCAGAAAAATATGACTGAATCAAAAAGCATATTGTGAAAAGTAAAAAAAAACAACAAGGAAACTATGATCATATGTAAAAAGTGAAAAAACCCTATATATTAAGCACATTAAAGTTCAAGAGGATGAAAGTTATGTGCTTTTTGAGTGTAAACGCTCCAGGTACGCTGCTGATGATTACCAAAATCTCCATTCAAGTCTTTTAGGAATGTTGCTACACAATACCCCGATTCCCACATGTCCTTCCTTTGCTCCTCCACTGTTCTTCCTTTGCACCTGCACTGTTCATTGGGCTCCTACTTTGTTCCTTCTCTGTTCTTCCTCTGTGCCTCTTCTGATCCTCCTCTGTTCTACTGTTCCTTCTCTGCTCCTCCACTGTTTCTTCTGCTCCTCTGTTCTTCCTGTGTTCTTCCTTTTTTCCCCCTCTCTTCTTTCTCTGCTCCTCCTTTATTCTTCTTTTTTCCATTGTTCCTTCTGCTCAGCCTATGCTCCTCATAAGTTCTCCCTGTGTTCTTCATCAATCCTCCTCTGTTATTCTCTTGTTTTCCCTCTGTTCTTCCTCTGTTCCTCCGCTGTTCTTCTACTGTTCCTTCTCTGCTCCTCCCCTGTCCCTTCTGCTCCTTCTCTGTTCTTCCTGTGTTCTTACTTTTTTCCTCCTCTGTTCTTTCTCTGCTCCTCCTTTGTTCTTCTTCTATTTTCCACTGTTCCTTCTGCTCTGGCTTTGCCGCTCATATGTTCTTCTCTGTTATTCCTTTGTTCTCCCTCTGTTCCTCCTCTTTTCTTCCTTTGTTCATCATCAATCTTCATCTGTTCAACATCTGCTCTTCCTCTGTTTTTCATAAATTTTCCTCTGTCACTCCTCTTTTTCCTCCTCTGCTCCTCATGTGTTCCTCCACTGTTCCTCCAGAGCACCTGAGACTAGCCTCCACCCATCAACTACTATTCACGATGAACACGAGTCTAAACATCTCTCTCTTTTTGAATGCATGGAATAACGTGGCTGTGATGCGGCATAATTGAGTAATAATCAGGTTTTATGTAAGCATACAAATCTCAGTGATGTAGTGGTTGTGTGGTGAGGGAAGCGGCACGCTGGATCAGTGCAGATAGTGGGCGTGCGCGGTGCAAGGCGAGCGTGTCTGTGCTGGACAGAGACAAGCGGGGATAAACTAGAGCGCGTCACTGACCTTCCTCCTCTTAATATCAAGTTTCGCTCGGAGGAGAGAGAGGTCTGACAGGAGCTGAACGAGTTGGATTGAATGGATCAGTGGAGACTTGAGTGTTTGCTATGAAAGAGATGGAGAATGTTGTTATGCATGCAGGGGAAAACGATGAACACTGCTCACTGATTGAATTACTATACTCCGTTTTTGTAAAAAATATTAGAGAAAGTTTTAAAAGCACAGCTCAGCTCCTTCTTACAGAAGAGCAACTGTTATGAAGATCTTCAATCTGGATTCAGAGTGCATCAGAGCACAGAGACTGCGCTAGTTAAAATTTCAAACAATCTATTACTTGATTGGCATCAAGGGAATATCTCTCTTCTAGTTCTGCTAGATCTCAGTGCAGCGTTCGATACGATAGATCACAGGATTCTCCTCGAGAGAGACTAGAGAACGATGCAGGCAAATGGAGACTCATCGGACACAATAGCAGTAGAGTATGGAGTTCCTCTATGATCTGTTTTGGGACCCATCCTATTCTCAATATACATGCTGCCCCTTGGCAAAATTATTAGAAGACATGGGGTTAGTTTCCATTGCTATGCAGACGACACCCAGCTATATATCTCAGCAAAACCTAACGACCCTTTAAAGTTAAATAAGATCTCAGAATGTGTCGCTGAAATCAATGATTGAATGAATGAAAATTTCTAATGCTAAATCCCAATAAAACAGAAATATTACTTGTTGGCTCTAAAAAGCAATTACAGATTCTCTCAGTTTTTCGTATGGAACTGGGGGGACACACTGTTAATTTTTCCACTACAGTTACAAATCTTGGCGTTATTATAGAGAGTGAACTAACTTTAAGAACCATATCTCTTATGTTACTAAGACTGCCTTCTTTCACCTCAGGAATATTGCTAAAGTGCGGAACATGTTGTCTATCGTAAATGCAGAAAAATTTGTGCATGCTTTCATGACCTTCAGAATGGATTATTGTAAAGCTCTGTTAGCTGGCTGCCCGGCCGCCACGTTACAAAAATTACAGTTAGTCCAGAACGCAGCAGCCAGAGTTCTCACAAGAACAAAGAAATATGACCACATTACCCCGGTTTTGTGCTCTCTTCATTGGCTACCTGAGCAGTCTCCTATCACGATATATTCCAGCTCGCTCTCTCCTATCAAAAGAAGCAGGACTATTGATTATACAGAAGGTTAGTAAATCCACATGAAGTGGAAGAGCGTTCTCATATAGAGCCCCGAAGCTCTGGAATAAACTCCCGGATGTTGTCCGTAGCTCAGTTACGCTCACAGATTTCAAAACTAAATTAAAAACATATCTGTTTAATCTAGCATTCGAACAATTATCTCTTGGTATTTGTCTAAACAGATCTGGTGTCTGAGCACTATATACATACAAACTGTTTGAAAAACAATGTGGTTCAATGTTCCTCTCTAACCAATCCTCATCATTTATCACTCATCCTGCAGCTGATGCTGATCACCTTTTTGTTGTCTGTGTTACAGTTTTCAAACCATTGTTTCTCCATTTGTTAGTTTCTGTTTTGTCTTTGTTTGTTTAGTTTTTTCAGGTTCTGTCCGGCGAACCGTTCGTCGATGGATAATAAGTTTGTATATTCTTTATGCTGGGGAGGAGACTAGCACCTGCCTCAGTCAACGAGAGTCCCCTCACAGAGGGAACTCCTATTTACTCTACCTGATCCTCATGAGGATTTTGTGAAGCTGCTTTGAAAGCAGTTGCTAAAGAAACGCTATATAAAAACTGATTGATTGATTGATTGAATTGATATAGTACAGTCCGTGTTGGCAAGCCACTAGCAAAAAGTAGTAAGCTAAGCTAATACTTACTATTTATTAAATTTAGCTTCATTACACTAAAGCTACTACCCTGCGAACGGTAGCGAGCTAAGTTACAGAAGCATTGTACAGAAAAGGAGTTTACTACATATAAGCTACTTTTATATTTAACAAATTTCAGATCAATGCTGTTTCAGTAATAAAAAAATCAGATAAGCAGACATAAGTGTGCAATCAACTTCTGTAGAGTAAAATTATCTTATTAAAATATCTTTTTTAGTAATTTTGGGGTGTTATACATGTTAAAGCAACTCCAAATCACAGCGAGTGCAGATATCCAGCAGCATTTATTGCTATACATTTATTTAATCAAACAAAAATCATTGCCTATATAAATTAAACATTACATTTCAGCATGAAGTGACCGCTTGAGTACTAACTGTTGTATTATTGTTAGCTGTTGACAAACAAACTTGTGTTTGTAGAATGTACTGAATAGTGATTATATTGGGATTCACCTGAATGTGTTTGATGATTTTGAAGTCGACAGCGTCTTCTTCTTTGTGTTGCAGAGTAAGCATCTGAAGACATTTTTTTTTCTCTGCAGTCTCAGTTAATAGCGTGTATTACGACCCCGGTGAGTCAACATGAGCCAATTTATCGTGTGTCTGCCCCATGATGCAGCAGGTGGCGCTAACACACCAAAAAGCTCAGTGCCAACTGCAGTATGAAAAAGTCTGTTGATGTTTACTGCTCTAGGATCAGTGATCTGTAGCATTTATCTTTAGCTTCATAAATCCTTGGGGAAATGTAACGTTAGCATTGTATAGACACTACCGCACTACTTGATCAATAAAATAGCTTTGCTAAAGAAAAACTATTTGATTTAAAAAGCAGCGACGCTACCATCATGCTACTGAGAATTGTAGTCCCTACAAGCAGCAACGCTACTGCCCAACACTGAGTACAACTGATGAGAATAGTGATGGAAGAACAGTGCACACCATTAGAAAGGCCAGAAACTAGTTATCCACATAAATGTGCTTTCATCTGTTTATAACATGAAGAGTTCAGATGTAAAGCTCTAAGCGCAGTCTGCATTGTTATAAAAGGTACAGTGATACCTCATCATATGAAATTCATTCATTTTGGGGTGGCCTTTCGTATCTTAAGTTTTCCATAACGTGAAGCATTCGTATCTCTAGTTACCACTGTATTTCACTACATGTCCTCAGCCATCTCATTTATTTCATTTCAGTCATTTAACAGTAGATGAATGCTGATGATCAGTTTGCATGTATTTGGAAACTTTATTTATGGTTTTATTGATTTTTCCTTAGACTGGTTTATGTCTCAAAATAGCTTAGTAAATCCAACAAGCTGACAAGTCACAGCAGTTATATCTTTTTTAGCAAACAATAAGCATTGTTTTGCAGACATACATGTTGCTGCATACAAAAACAATGACCTTCTTTCATTCATTCTGTCCTTTTATAAATACATGAGGGTTTTTGCTGGGTCTTAAAAGTCTAACTTTTAAAAGGCTAAATTTTAGGCCTTAAAAAGTCTTAAACTCACTGTTCTAGGTCTTAATTAGAATTATTTTTCTGATTACCATGTAAAGATCATCTGATGTTTTTTGTTGTTGTTGTTTGGGATTGACAGAGATATTCAGCTCAAGCAAGCGGTCTCATTAGAAAATCAGCGGTGCCATTGCTTTCATTGCATCTGTGATTAAAACTGAGGTGGTAGAAGAGTTGTAGCACATTTTTCTTGATCAACATTACAAATTGTCTATGCAGGAGCTGTTTACAATCAATATCCAATTCAAGTCATTCCCCGGTAGAGGAGTGAAAAAATGTACATGATGAGATCTTTCTCCCTTCACAATTACAGCAAAGACGTCATAGTCCAGCCAACACACTACAGGCGGAGACAGAGTTCCTTTCAGCGCAAGCGCAAATGGTTCGATAAGAGTGGAAAAACCTGCAGTCACATGCTGTTTTGCAATAAAGGTTTTCATTTATCCCATCTCTTTACTTGCACAAGGCTGCCCTGGCACATAGTAAAGCACATTTTTGGAGTGGGTGATACTTACTATTGGGTGAGGCTTAAAACAGTATGTTTCTGTGTTCAACATGGCTTTTCTAATGAACAGATTTCCATGCTTGTCAATAGCCCATTTAGCCAAGCATAGACTAGTATCTGATGCAATAGCATTGGCATTTTTCATAGCAGAGTGACTTCGATATTAATAACATTCTGCACCTACGGCCTCCTGACCACCACTAAACACACCCCACCAGTTACACTGATCCATACAGGGCAATGTGGGTGAAGAAGCTTACCCAAGGCCACAATGGCTGTGTGAATGAAGATGAGAAGAGTGACATTTTATTTGTAACAAGCTTTTAAATAATAAAAAATACGTCAAAATGCATTGGTAATCGTGTTACTGTCACTTGTGCTAAAATGCTACTGATCTCATCCAATTCTAATCTCTATGCTAAGCTATGCTAAAAGTACTATCAGTAGATTTAGAGAATGGCTGGATAGAATCAAAATGGATTCTCAGGAGGCCGGAGAATGAGAGTAAAACTAATAAAAGTTGAGTCTATCTTAAAGCTCAAGCTTTTCTGATGCATGCACTTTTTAAAGTTAATTATGAAAAGCAAACACTTTGGATTCTTAATCTTCCAGTTTGGAGTTGTCAAAAGCTTGATCCCAGTTTACTTTCTCAGTTCACAAACTCTTTAAAATGTTTAGCAGATACAAACCTCTTCAATCCAAATATGCTGGAAAACTTTCTATGAGATATGGATTCATGCTGGCTTGTATCCTTCTTATGATTATTTATTAAGGAAATATAATAACCCTTTAAATATAAGCAGAATGGTACAGAGTCACTTAAGGGATTAAAATGGCAGTAGAGTTTACACTTACATGCTGCTAGCCTCAGTGTTGGGGCGCTCTTTGCTGAGGGTCTGCCGCTGTGAAAGGATTGCTGTGGAGTAATCCTTTCATGAAGTGCATTTTAGGCTGGCTCTGTTAAGGAGGACTGACGTCTCTGATAATGGTTTAGGTTTTGCTGGTTCGATAAGTTTCCTACGATTCACGATTGGATGTAACAGATAACAGATCATAAGTTGGTTCTTTTTATTAAAAATGGTGTCAACTATTTAAATAATATTAATCGTGTGAACAGTTTTGCAATTACTTGACAACTCTCAGAGTAATAAGAATCTCAAATGTAATAGTGATTACTCATATATTATTTTTAACAGTCATGTGCCTAGTTTAAAATATGTTGTACTATCAAGTTCAGTCTACTAAATGAACCACATGATGTTTTTACTGATATTATCACCTGTATTTACACTAAAGGCTAGGACACAACAAGCCGACACCAAACTACTAGCACCGACTCTAGCATCGACTCAAGCCAACCATGCCGTCGCCTTTTAACAGCTGCGTCTGAACCTCTGGGCAAAAAACCCAAACTAGAAGCTGCTTTCTGTGCATGCATGGAGACATTTCCTTCATGTACCAGAACAAAATGAAGAAATATTGCTGCTCATGAAAACAGATCTGCATTTCCAAACCATGTATTTCGCTGCTTGCCACGGAGAGATTTGTTTCTGAAGATGTCTGACAATTTGCAAATGGCTCTGGTGCTGTCAGCTCTTGGTTTTGCAGTTACAGAAAAAAGAAACGAATTGATGGCGAATGTGTTCATTCTTGTCTCTGTTGTTTGACCTCACCTCATGTCCTATACATGCTGTGATTTGATGTCCGATTAGCCAGTTAGAGCACTCTTTTTCACTGGGACGACAACAAACCCGATGCCAATTCTCTATGTCAAAAACTGGAAGAAACTCTCTGCTGCTGTGTGTTAATGCAGGACAATATATTTATTTGAGCGTACACCTTAAAAAATGGCTGGGTTAAAATAACCCATTTTGGGTTATTTTGGTAGCGTCATGATGGCGCAGTGGGTAGCACGGTCGTCTCACAGCAAGAAGGTTGCTAGTTCGAGCCTCGGCTGGGGCGGTTGGCATTTCTGTGTGGAGTTTGCATGTTCTCCCCGTGATCGCGTGGTATAACTCCGAGTGCTCCGGTTTCCCCCTGGTTTCCAAAGACATGTGGTACAAGTGAATTGAGTAAGAACGATTGTCCATAGTGTTAAAGTGTGTGTGAATGTTTCCCAGCGATGGGTTGCGGCTGGAAGGGCATCCGTCGCATAAAACATATGCCAGAAGAGTTAGCGGTTTATTCCGCTGTGGCGACCCCGAAAGGGAAGAAAGCCAACATGAAAATGGATGGTTGGATTATTTTGGTAACCCAGCGCTGGGTCAAATATAGAGCTGTTGTATAAATAGTTTAATAATAACAATAATGTTCATATCATTTTAACAAAAACTATACACAATTGGCCAAAATGGGAGTATTTATTGTATGTAAAAAAACAATATAACATTTATACATTTTGATACAATGCAATAAAATTTCATTTTCTTAGCAATTATTTAGATTATTTCATCAAAAGTAACTAATTTGCATAGAGGATACAATTTTTTTATGGATGCATTCAATCAATCAGTTTTTATATAGCGCTTTTTTAGCAATTGCTTTCAAAGCAGCTTCACAAAGTCCTCGTGAGGATCAGGTAGAGTAAATAGGATTTCCATTTGTGAGGGAACTCTCGCTGACTGAGGCAGGTGCTAGTCACCTCCCCAGCATAAAGAATATACAAACTTAATATCCATCGACGAACGGTTCGCCGGACAGAACCTGAAAAACAAAACAAACAAAGAGAAACAACGGTTAGAAAACTGTAACACAGACAACAAACAGGTGATCAGCATCAGCTGCAGGATGAGTGATAAATGATGAGGATTGGTTAGAGAGGAACATTGAACCACATTGTTTTTCAAACAGTTTGTATGTATATAGTGCTCAGACACCAGATCTGTTTAGACAAATACCAAGAGATAATTGTTCGAATGCTAGATTAAACAGATACGTTTTTAATGTAGTTTTGAAATCTGTGAGCATAGCTGAGCTGCGGACAACATCCGGGAGTTTATTCCAGAGCTTCAGGGCTCTATATGAGAACGCTCTTCCACTTCATGTGGATTTACTAACCTTCGGTATAATCAATAGTCCTGCTTCTTGTGATCGGAGAGAGCGAGCTGGAATATCTCATGATAGGAGACTGCTCAGGTAGGCCAGAGCCAAGCCATTCAGCTTGGAGCAGTATCTTGTAGTCAATGCGATATTGTACAGGAAACCAAAGAAAAGAGCGCAAAACCGGTGTAATGTGGTCATATTTCTTTGTTCTTGTGAGAACTCTAGCTGCTGTGTTCTAGACTAACTGTAATTTTTGTAGCGTGGCGGCTGAACAGCCGGCTAACAGAGCATTACAATAATCCATTCTGGAGGTCATGAAAGCATGCACTAATTTTTCTTTATTTAGATATTCCCTTGATCCCAATCAAGTAATAGATCGTTTGAAATTTTAACCAGCGCAGTCTCTGTGCTGTGATGCGCTTTGAATCCATATTGAAGATCTTCGTTACAGTTAATCTTTTGTGCGTTTTCTTGAAAAGTGGTTTACTTACTGCATGTTTTAGCTGTTAAGGAACGTAAGGCAGCAATAGAGATGAGTTTATAATATTTAGAAACGGTTCTTGAACTATTTGTAGCAATTCTTTCGGTAATTTTGTTGGTACAGGATCTAGAGAGCATGTTGTTGATTTAGATGCTGTGAATATTTTTAGCAGTTCTTTCAGGTCAATAGTTGAAAAATTTTGCAGCGAGTGAGTCAAAGGCATAGAATTTGAGTTAAGCTGCTTAGATTGAATATGAGTTTTAGTAATTTTGCATCTAATAGATGTAATTTTATTTGAGAAATAATTTATAAAATCATTGCTGCAAAATTTTATAGCTGCATTTGAATATGTCGATGTTTGACTGTTTAGTAGATTAGCCATTGTTTCAAATAAGAGGCGGGAGTTACTTTGATTTGTTGCTATTAATTTGTGATAGTAGTTAGCTCTTGCAGTTTTTAGTGCTTGTCTATATTTAGACATGCTCTCTTTCCAGGCAATGTTGAATACTTTCAATCTAGTTTTTTTTTCATTTACGCTCATAGTTTCTGGTTTGTCTTTTTAACACCTTTGTATTATCATCAGACCATATGACAACAGTGAGATGTGCTGCAGGTCAGACGGAGGAGTTCAAGGTGGAGGTGGGGCTACATCAAGGATCGGCTTTGAGTCCCTTCTTGTTTGCTATGGTGATGGACAGGTTGACAGATGAGGTCAGACAGGAATCTCCATGGATAATGATGTTTGCAGATGACATTGTAATCTGTAGTGAGAGTAGAGAGCAGCAGGAGGGACAGCTGGAAAGTTGGAGGTCTGCTCTAGAAAGAAGAGGAATGAAAGTCAGTCGTAGTAAGACAGAATACATGTGTTTGAACGAGAGGGAGGGAAGTAGAACAGTGAGGTTACAGGGGGCTGAGGTCAAGAAGGTGGAGGAGTTTAGGTATTTGGGGTCAACAGTCCAGTGCGACGGGGAGTGTGGGAAAAGAGGTGAAGAGGCGAGTGCAGGCAGGTTGGAGTGGGTGGAGAAAAGTGTCAGGGGTGTTGTGTGACAGAAGAGTGTCAGCAAGAATCAAAGGAAAGGTGTACAGAACAGTAGTGAGACCAGCTATGATGTATGGGTTAGAGACTGTAGCAGTGAGGAAGAGACACGAGGCAGAGATGGAAGTAGCAGAGATGAGGATGTTGAGGTTCAGTTTAGGAGTGACAAGGATGGACAAGATTAGAACGAGCACATCAGAGGAACAGCTCAGGTTGGTTGTTTTGGAGACAAAGTCAGAGAAGCCAGATTGAGATGGTTTGGACATGTGCAGAGAAGGGATAGTAGTTATATTGGTAGAAGGATGTTGGAGATGGAGCTGCCAGGCAAGAGGGCAAGAGGAAGGGCAAAGACAAGTTATATGGGTGTGCTGAAGGAGGACATGAAGGTAATTGGTGCAAGAGTAGAGGATACTGAGGCCAAGTGGAAACAGATGATTTCCTGTGGTGACCCCTAAACTGGGAACAGCCGGAAGAAGAAGAAGATGGATGTTAAAGTCTCCAAAAATCACTATTTTATCTGCTTCAACCAAAAGATGTGCGACAAAATCAGCGAATTCTTGAAGAGAGTTAGAATATTGTTTTGGTGGCCTGTAGACAACAGCTAATGTTACAGAGAATGCACATCTTTTTTTTTTTATTCTGCCGGTGTAATATGGAGCACAAGTACTTAGAAGGATTTAAATTTATGTTCTGTCTTTTTGGTTGTGTTTAAGGTATTTCTATATATTGTGGCAACATCCCTACCACGACCAGTTGACCGTGGTTCATGATTGTGTCGGTAGTTTTCGTCAGGACGGACGAGATAAGGGCGCTCCCAGAAGAGATTCCAGTTGTCAACAAACAATAACTGCTGTTCTCGACAGAAGGTGATGAGCCACTCTCTGAGAGCAAAAAGTCTGCTGGATTTATCGGTTTATCAGTTTACTGTAATCCGCTTTTAGCACCTCTGACTGACGATGAGACGTATCATTAGAGCCGACGTGCAGGACCACAGCCTTGATGTTGCCATCAGGCTTCAGGATTGCAGGTAAACGTGCGGCTAAGTCAAGAACCCTAGCACCGGGGAAGCAGTGCGTACATGCTTCGTTAGTACCGACAGTCGCTTTGACGTGTCAAACGATGGAACTGCCAATCACCAGAGTGTTCTTAGGTTCGCTGAGAACTGTGAACCGGTTCTGGGTGCGGATCTCAAAACTTGGTTGCGCGGGAGGAGTGAAGGCCCCTAGGGGACGGGTTCGCCTTCTCCTCTTCTGTTCTCAAAACAAGAAAGCTTGACTGTGATGGTCCACTGGTGGCGTGCAGTTTACTGCAGCAGCATGTGTCCTTCTGGGCACAAACGGTGAAGTAATATTAGAATTTTTATGAGCGGAGATTGCCACACATTGTTCCTTGAGCTTGGATCTTTTGGCCTGTAAGAGGCTGATCAGAAGCTCAATATCTGCTAATACGGATTTGATGACATTTTGGTGAGGAACAGTGTGGTGAGGCCATATTATGTAGAGTAATATCTATCTGCTTTATCAATATTGTTTAGGTTATTATTATTTATTTAATTAAACAGGAGTTAAACTTTTTTTGCTGCACTAAACTATAGACTAAAATAAACTAATTGTTTAATGGGGCACATTAAAAAATAAATTAAAGCAAGCTTTGTAGCCAAATTAGCTTGGTGTTTAACTAGGTTGTAGGTTTAAGGAAACAAGTTATTTGTTTATTTATTTTACTTAATATTGATTATTTTATTTATAGAGTTTCAAGATTCATAACAAATGTTTTTTTTCTCTAAAATTTGTTATAACTTATTTGTTCAGCTTATTTTTCAGTTTAGCCTTCTATGAATTGATCAGCCTTGAGCAGGTCAGGCATTCACAGAGACAGCTGAAACTGAAGCTAAAACTATTTTTCAGTTTAGCCTTCTATGGGTAGATCGGCCTTGAACAGAACCGTCAGTCTCAAGGGAAGCTGAACCGGAAGAGCCAAATTTGTGTACAAGTTGTAGTAATGAGTATTTCGTCTAATTAATTATTTGAAAACGATGGGTTGCACTCCTCCAAGCAGAACTAGGTTGTTATTAATTGTATTACTAATTGAATTTTTTATTTTATGAAGTGAATATTTTTTATTTTATTTATTTATTTATTTTTTTATTACTTTTCTAACAGTTAGACAAGACAAATCAAAGAGTTGTTTTGGTTAGACTTGTTGTGCGATTGCAATCTTAAAAGAGCTAAGTCAGAGGAGTTAGTTTTATGTGATTAAAGTAGGTTTAGCAAAAGTTAAAGGGGGTTAAAATGGCTAGGAGCAACAGAGATCCAACTGAATTTTCCAACGGCTAATGTGTCAGTGTGTTAATTTGTAACAAAGTCGATTTGTTTAAAAACCTGTATAAAGAATAGAGAGTGCAAAAATCACAAGAGCTGCGTGTGTTTGTTAGCTTTTAGCCTGTCAAAGAAAGAACCGTTTGGGTTGAAAGCTCTTTCAGTTGTTTATAATGGTTTACGTTACGTTAGCGGAGCAAAGATGTCGACTGACTTACGTTTTCGTGGTTTCAGCTTGACAATATGCAGCAGGAGTATACCGAGGGTGATTCCATCTCTGAAAGTCCATACACCAGTTTGCAAAAGTTCCTGACTGGAGCACACAGTTAGGGATAATGAATGTCTAAAACAAAAGAAGAAGATGGACAGCTGTCAACATCTGAACTTAAACAATCAGAAAATGAGGGAGGAACTTCTAATTACTGTTCTCAAGATCTTTTAGCAGCAGTAAATACCAAGTGCAGGTTTATGCGATGAATTAAACTTTTAAGTAAGAGACTCAACCAATAGGTTGTTTTCAGTCACGTTATTTATAAGAGGCGTGAACCCGTGTAGTGGCCAAGAAGTAATAGAATGATGTAACCTAAGCCATGTAGTCAAAATGGTTAAAAACTCACAAACTGTAAGGATTTATGATTGTAATGTAATTACAGGGCCCTGTCCTCACATACCTTTTTTTAAGTCTTACACTGTTTACAAAAAAATCGCGTCCACATGAGCACTGGTAGAAAAAAAAACTGTAAACAAAAACACTAAACCGGGTAAAATGCTCTAAAATGTTGTAGAGAGTTTGTCTCCCCAGTAGAGGGCAGCAGATTCTTCCCCATTGAGGTTAAATCAACCAATCAGATGGTACTTTCAGCTCCGCGCTGAGACTTCATATAACTTAAATATTATAATTACTTTAACCAAGCATATTGGGTTGCATTTTGACTGAGTTATTAGAGTTTTTACATTTCTGATTCAGATCTGTTATATCAGTTAGACAATAGTTTCAATAATAACAATAATGATCATACTCAAAATCATATGAACAATAAATAGACACAAATGGTCAAAAGGTAAAGATTTATTATTAACAAAATATAACAGAGTAATAAATCATTCCATTACAATAAAAACAATTATACACACAATGCAATTTCATTTTCACAACAATTATTTCATTTATTTCATCAAAAGATACTAAATTGCATACAAGATCCCATTTTATGGGATGCATTCAGCTTGACAATACCCACGCAGTTGGCAAATGCAGGGTGATTATATCCTTGGAAGTTCTTACACTACAGTCTGCAGAAAATTCCAGACTGGGGCTCACAGTTTGGGATAATGAATGTCTAAAACACAAGAAGTAGATGGTCAGCGGTCAACATGTAATCTAAACCAAGAAGCAGGATCCTCGTTACTGTTGATCAAGTTTATTGGTGTGTTAGCACCAGTAAATGCCAATTACTGGTTTACAAGTGATATTCAAGTTCTAAGTAAGAGACTCAAACAGCTGGTTGTTTTCAGTCACATGGTTTACACTTGCAAACTCAACACTTCACGACCTTTCTGCCACCTTGCCATGCCACATTAGTAATGTTAGACGTAACGTGAATTGTTAACAATTTAACTCAGATGAAACACCTATATTATGAAGACGTGTACCAAAGAACATTTGCGTTAACGTCAATGTTATGCCTGGTAACGTTACACAAATAGCGTTTTGCTACAGATTACAGAACAATAAATACATAAATAAAAATGTAAATAACAAAACAATATTACATACCTTTTTTCCTTCCAAACACGGTTTCAGGTGAAGATGTCCAGGTGGAAATTGAGAGACGAGAGGGAATTGAGAGAGGGTGTTGTAACCCTGCAGGTGGCGTAGTACTCGAATTAGACAGAAGTACGTACGAAATGCGAAACAAAAGTACGTACACATCGATGTACTTCATTGACAAGAAATGCTGACGGATCATCTGCAAGGTTCTCCTGACACCTGGAGGAATGATCCCAACGAAGCACTGAGTCATGGAGTTGCTTACGAACAAAAAGATGATTAGGAGGGCATCCTGAAGGAATGTAGTTGACCCTTCCCCTAAAGGCTTCTTGAACCGAACGTTCAATTCCCCAGGAGAGAGCACTAATCACCCTCTCCTCCGGAATCACGTGCGAGTTAGAATCAGTAGTGGGTGTGGAGAAAAACAGACGTGGCAAAGCATCAGGGTTAGTGTTCCAAAAACCTGGTTAATAACTGAAGCTGAAATTAAAACGTGTAAAAAGTAAAGAGCAACGAGCTTGTCTCTCATTTAAAGTTTTAGTCGAGTGGAGAAACTAAGTTTCGATGGTCCGTCCACACAATGCAGGGAATGGAAACACCGTCTAGACAGTGTCACCTCTCCCCCAGCGTGAGTGTAATAGCAAGGAGTTCACGGTCTCCTATCATGAAGCGCTGCTCCGTGGGATTAAGACGATGAGAGTAGTGCACGCAAGGTGTACCTTACCATCAGACTCAAGACGTTGGGACTGTACGGCCCCAACCCCTGTGTTGGAAGCATCGACCTCAACAATAAACTGTGTCTGAGGTGTACACACTTTTGAGATGATCAAAAGCCTCCTGTGCAGAGAGAGACCACACAAACAGCACCTTTAAAGAGGTGATAGCAGTGAGGGGAGCAGCAATTTGACTGTAATTGCATATAAACTGCCTATAAAAATGGGAAAATCTCAAAAAAGTAGGAACGGCGCACACTTTGGCAGGGTCCATTTGGAAATGCTTTGACCCAACAATGTACCCCAAGAACTGCACAGATTCCTTGTGAAAGGCACACTTCTCGGCTTAACATATAGGCGATTATCCAGTAGAGACCATTGCGCACATGAACAGTGTGTGACTGAAGGTCTTGAGAAAAAAAATCAGCACGTCGTCAAGATAGGCATATACATTAATCATGTCTCGAAGGACATCATTAATGAATGTCTGGAAAACGGCAGGGCCTTCACTAGACCTTTCACTAGAAAGGTAGAACACAATATTCATAGTGCCCGAGCAGTGTGTTAAACGCTGTCTTCAACTCATCCCCCTCTTTGATACGAACAAGATGGTAAGCGAAGCAAATTCATTGTACATGAGCGGAAGTGGGTAATTGTTCCTGACAGTTACCTTTTTGAGCCCCCGATAATCAATGCAGTCAACTTGACCAAGGTCGTGATAGCAGCTGGGCACGATAGATAAATCAGTAGCCCCCTCCAGGGGAGCACACGAAAGGGTAGTACGGGTTTAGCAGAGAGAAGACAGGAAGAGTGAAATGAAAGCTTCCAAGATAAAATTTTCCCTCCAGCCAATCAATCTGTTTGTTGCGATCAACCTCAGGTGCGACTGATGACTGAAAAATAAAGAAACTCTCTCTTGGTGATTACCAGACACTTGCAGATGTACAGGTTCTGTGGAGTGAGTAACTGTCACGATCGGGGGTGCGCGTGAAATGAAAGATCTCAATCGCAGAGACAGCTTGACCTGAGACACTCCTTTATTATCAAATAAAGCAAAGAAAAACGAGATGGCTTAAACAAAAGACCCACGAGGGGGCAAACTTGATCAATAACATAAATAACAGAGATCACAGGTAATTTAAGCAACTTGACAAAATAACTAAACAGACATCACAACGTAGCACATCGGTAACTCACATAGCGACAATTAATGCACCCGTGACGATGAACACAAACACAGGGGTATAAAAAGGGAGACTAATCAGTGACGATGCACGGGAAGACAGCTGAAGGGACTAACGACAAATTAGACACGGGACGAACATTGACGCAACAAGCCACGAGGTGAAGGGAAAACCCGGAACCGGCACAAGGGAACAGAGACGCACGATAACAGACAAAAACCCTGACAGTACCCCCCCTCTAAGGAACGCCTCCAGGCGTTCCAACCGAAACACCACAAGAACACAGATAGAACATACACAATAAAAAAAACAACACAATTAAACAGCGAGCATGTAACATAATTCCTAACTATAAAATAAAAATCGCCCAAAATGGGAAAAAACGCTTGACCGGAGCTTCGTGAAAATATAAACAGCAGGTGACAAAAAAACCCAAACTAAACCTTAGTCCCGGGGTGCCAGGCCGACGCGGAGACAAGAAAGCCTAGAGTTCAAGACCTGACACCAGTCATCCCTGAAGAGGTGGACAAGAAATCTCCAGGGAAGCACCAATCACTGGTTCCCCCATGGAGGAGCTGGAGGAAGCAGCCAGGGAACCTGCAGCAGAGACCCAGACGAGGCCAGCCATTCGAGCAGGACCCCAAATTGCCAGCCAAGCACCAGACGAGGACTGCCGGTACTTGGGAACCCCGGAAGTGCTTGGCACAGCAGAGGACCCGGCGGGCTGCAACGGAGAGCAAGAGCCGGCAGAGCTGGGCAGCGGCGCTCGGGTGGCGCCGGAAGGTACGGCGAAGAGCAGGCGCCGGCAGAGCTGGGCAGCGGCGCTCGGGAGGCGCCGGCAGGCACGGGCGAAGAGCAGGACATCGGCGCTCGGGAGGCGCCGGCAGGCACGGGCGAAGAGCAGGACAGCGGCGCTCGGGAGGCGCCGGCAGGCACGGGCGAAGAGCAGGACAGCGGCGCTCGGGAGGCGCCGGCAGGCACGGGCGAAGAGCAGGACAGCGGCGCTCGGGAGGCGCCGGCAGGCACGGGCGAAGAGCAGGACAGCGGCGCGCGGGAGGCGCCGGCAGGCACGGGCGAAGAGCAGGACAGCGGCGCGCGGGAGGCGCCGGCAGGCACGGGCGAAGAGCAGAACAGTGGCAGCGCTGGGCCGCGGCGCTCGGGGGGCGCCGGCAGGCACAGGCGAAGGGGTGGCGCCGGCAGGCACAGGCGAAGGGGCGGCGCCGGCAGGCACAGGCGCCGGGGCGGCGCCGGCAGACTCAGGCGCCGGGGCGGCGCAGGCAGACTCAGGCGCCGGGGCGGCGCAGGCAGACTCAGGCGCCGGGGCGGCGCAGGCAGACTCAGGCGCCGGGGCGGCGCAGGCAGACTCAGGCGCCGGGGCGGCGCAGGCAGACTCAGGCGCCGGGGGCGGCGCCGGCAAACTCAGCTGGAGAATGCGTGGAGAAGGTCTCTCTACGGTCGCCATTCTGCTCTGGGTCTGGGAACCCAACAGTGAGGCGCTCAGAGGAAGCTGGGGATAAGCCTCACCGCATCCGGACTCACCAGAGTGAGGGACCATATCGAGTACTTCATCCAAGACCAAAGAATTAACGTTGGTCCCACCTCTGGCTGTGTGACTGGTCTCCCTTGACTTCTTCCTCTTCTGCCTTTTCTTCTGACTCCTAGTGAGTCTGTTGGGTTGCTCAGGTTCAGGAAACAGTGTCTCATTCGACCCCAGTGACTCACTGTAAGTAGGCCAGGGAGAGGGTGCGCGAGAAGAAAAAAAGTCATAATATAGCGCTACCTCTCCTCCTGGATATTGACACTGCTCCTGCTGACGAATGTAGTCTACCAGCCTCCAATAGCTCCAGTTCCTCAAGTGATACAGCTCATCTTGGTCTACTGGAACATCCAATCCTTCCATGAAGAAGGTGGAGATGGCTGACTCCGTTAACCCAAACCCCTGTAGGGATCTCCAAAGGTCCACCGCAAACTCTGCGACAGGACGGCCTCGTTGTTGAGCCCCTTGGAGGATCCGCATCAACCGGAGAGTTGGGTGAGTCTCTGGCTGACCATATTCAGGCTCCTCGGTCAAGCTGCTCGCTGAGATCTGTAGGGACGGGTGCATTCTGTCACGATCGGGGGTGTGCGTGAAATGAAAGATCTCAATCGCAGAGACAGCTTGACCTGAGACACTCCTTTATTATCAAATAAAGCAAAGAAAAACGAGATGGCTTAAACAAAAGACCCACGAGGGGGCAAACTTGATCAATAACATAAATAACAGAGATCACAGGTAATTTAAGCAACTTGACAAAATAACTAAACAGACATCACAACGTAGCACATCGGTAACTCACATAGCGACAATTAATGCACCCGTGACGATGAACACAAACACAGGGGTATAAAAAGGGAGACTAATCAGTGACGACGCACGGGAAGACAGCTGAAGGGACTAACGACAAATTAGACACGGGACGAACATTGACGCAACAAGCCACGAGGTGAAGGGAAAACCCGGAACCGGCACAAGGGAACAGAGACGCACGATAACAGACAAAAACCCTGACAGTAACATTAGCAATGACACATCCCTCTAAAGATAGTATAAAGCAGGGCTTCTCTTAACTCCTAAAAGGGATGTTACTAGAGTGTGCAAAAGACTCATCAATAAAACTGCCTTCAGCTCCAGAGTTCAGCAAGGCCTTTAAACTTAGAGTAGACAGACCAAGAGAAATAGTCACAGGTAACAAAGTCTAAGAAGGAGTGGGAAGAGGAGAGACTTACAAAGTGCTCATCTGGGATCTGTTTCATAGCGGACACTGAGAGAGGCAGTGGCGGAGTAAATGCAAAGTTGGAGATCAATCCTCCGCTGTCTCTTGGCAGAAGATGCGAAATCCCCCCAGCTGTATTGGTTCAGCCCAAGGGGCTTCAGTGTGAGAGTTGGGATGGGCCGAGTTACCGGAAAAGGGCGAAGACCACTGAAGATATCCGGGAATACACCTCTGAGGGTTGCGTTAGTGAAGGTGGGAATCAACTTGCAGAGCCAGCTCGGCCAGACCATCGAAGGAGCGTGGGAGATCTTGAATGAGCTGCTCCTCCTTGAACTGTAGCTGCTTGGTTGGAGGGAGAAGAGAATCTTACACTGTGTGGCTTTACAACGGTCAGGTGCACCAGAGTATATGGCAGGGTTGTTCACTCGAGGCTCAGGAGAGTTGCTGGAGCTGGCATGGGTGACTTGAAGGTTGTGGAGAGGGGATCTAAGGTCATCAACCGTGGCCACAAGTGAGTTGATCACCTTACGGGAATCCGAGATTTCGAATTCATGATGGCCAAGCATGGTGCCCTGATGTTGTAAGGCGTTCTGGACAGTCAAAACTACTGCTGAGTCCATGGTGACTGGTGAATCCTGTTAGGCAGTAACAGACACGGACCCAAACGCAGTGAGTGCAGACTTCTTTATTTAAGTAGAACTACAACAGTCACAGTCTTCAGAGTGAAGAAGCGTAGAAGCAGAACGCTTAAGCTCACAAACAAGACAACCAAAGATTCACCAGTAATGTGAAAGGTAAAGAAAGTTGATAAATAAGGTGACCAATGATGAATTAGGCATACGTGAGCATAATAAGGAGCGAGTGCAACAAAGATGCCGAGGTGGGGGTGGTTTTAATCCTCACTGTTACGCCCCTAAGGGTCAGATGTCATGTGACTCAAAGTGGAGTACATTGAGGTGCCAAGTTGCTGGTTGGAGTTTGGAATAATGAAAGAAATACAAGGTGAACAGTGAAAGTACGATTTATTATTCAGCCCACAGTAGTAGAATATTTACAGAACTTAAGTACTATTCAGACCAAACTGGTCAATTCCAAAGGGGGGGGGGGCATAACAAATTGATGACTTAAATAGAATCACAAAAAAAAAACAAAAGGAAACCTAGTCAAGCTAATTAATACAATCCAACCACCTACCTAATGACTAAACAGTTTTGCTACTGTGAGTGAAGAGATGTGCTCTAACTAAATTTCACATGCCACACACGCACGCACGCGCACACAAGCACACGCTGCAAACGCACGAATCTGGCTCCCGCTCTCACAACCAAAGACTTTTGGTCTTTCAAAACACGCGCGCAAACACACTTGATCGCTGCACTTGCTTCAGTACGCCTTTCACCCATTCACGTAAACACCCACACGCGCACACAGCACGTGAACACAAACACTCTACCTCCCCACTAAGCACGTGACATGGCACTGGGCAAAGGCTACTCAACTTTCGTTGCCAAGGAGGAGTTTTAGAGGGATGATGAAGAAGGTAGAGAGTTCAGATGTGCTGAGCAGCGATGAGATGTGATGTGATGGGATGGGATGGGATGTGATGTGATCCGCCAACATGAAGGTCTTTTGACAGCTGCTCGAGAGCTTGACTGCAGAGACGTCTTTGTAGTACCCGGGACTGCTGTGATTGGGCAGCGGTGACGTCCATCCTCGACTTTAACCAATCAGAACACTTGAACAGAAACAAACACATTAACACGGGAAGAAAACAATTGGGAAAATGAAAGCTAATAATAACGATTCCACGGGGATCGTAACACTCACTTTTACTGTAACCCAGCGGGTGGGTTAAAAATATAACCCAGTGGGTTGGGTTACATAAAATGACCCAACATACTAAATCTAGCGGCTGGGTTAAAAAACAACCCAGCATTTTTAAGAGTAGGAGAAACTATTTAAACCAGTTTATGTCTTTAAGCAAGGCTTACCTCTATATCTGTCCAGTAAAAGTTGTTGTCAATTTGATGTATCCTTGATCTGCACAGGGCCTACATTTCCAAGCAAGCTCAGCATCAGTGATTGAAAAGCTGAAACGATGTGATGAAAACTGTATTATAAAATTATTTTCTATACATTATACCTATCACAGCTCAGCTATATCCAGTTATAGCAATGTTAACCATGGGTCCGCTGCCTGATTTAAAGTAACCATGTGTGGACAGCGCTTCAGTGTGGCTGATAATGTTTGAATGCGCTCCACAGCTCCTGTCTTCAGCGTTCTTCTCTTGGTTCTTGTGCATTCTGTGTTCCCTCTGGCAGTGTAGTTCCATTGTGTTAGTGTTAAAGAGATTCTTATTTATTTGAATTCTTGTCTCCTGCTTTTTTGCCCTCCCTGACTTTGTCATTCTGCCTATAGTTACCTTTCAGAAAGGGCTATCAATTATTACTCTGTTAAACTGTAGAGACTAAAACTGTAAATCTCACATACAGATTATAATCAAAAACATGAGTAATTTTTATAACGTTTGTTATTTCTAACACAAGATTTGCTAAGTCTTTGAATGTTGAAAAAAATTTAATGAGTCTTGGCATGTGAAAACTCTATTGAAGGAAGGCATTCATGCCAACAGCAGGCAGATTATGTTTTTTTTAAAGAGAGTTTTTAAAATCCTGATTGTAAGCATGCATAATGCACTGCTGAGCTTCTCTCTGCTCGGTTATGTCCTTGAGAGGGGCAAGGTTGAATGTCTGAATCTCTGCTGTCTTTTTCTGCCTCTTGGCTAACAGACACCAGGGCTGGCATAATATTTGAGGACACAGTGCTACGACCCCTAAATGGTGATGGTGTATAGGGTCGGGGTGTAACAAAAAGGATGGAGGAGCAGAAATGAAAACAGGACACAAAGGATAACTTTTGACAAACCAAATGTGCTTTAATTAATCAAATAGTGTGAACAATGTGTTAAACCAATCAAAAATACACACACTCCAGGGCCAGAGACTAAGGGACGCCAGGTAAAACCAAACATAAACTAACTAGAAAGGGAAGACAACTATAAGCTAACTAAATAACACACACAAAGCTAGAACTAATGTACACTAACTAGAAAGTTATACAATAAACAATAAAACAATAAAACCCATTAATCAATGACTATAAATTATAAGCATGTGCTAATTGTGTTCTCAATTTTTTTGCATTTGTTGAATACTATTGGTTTAAAACATGATGAAAAGCCATGTTCCTTTTCAACTCCAGCTGCCGCCGCTGATTCGCAGACGAGCTAAAGTGTTAATGTTGATCGGTGTCCAAACTAGCGAATCAGGGGACAGCTGGAGTCACCTGGCAAATAACCAGAAGCGTGCATAGGGGTGCGCACAAGCAGGGGACATAAACATAACAGGAAACTCTGCATAACGGCCTGGGCAGTAACACACAGCATCTAACATTATTAAGTGTGAAGTTCAATTACTGTGGAATAAGACCAAACTATTGTGAATTCAATGAAATATACTACAATATTTCATGTTGATTATTCACACGTTTGTAAACGTCTCTGCGCACTTAGATGAATTTTTTTCTCTAGATTTCTTTCTGAAGCTGACCACTAAAATCCTTATTTAAAAACAGTTTGATTGATTGATGTTGGTGGATGACTCAAGACACAACAGGCCATTTTATAATGTCTGAGGACTTTGTTGAATAACCATTGATCACCAAAAAGGTGAGTGTGAGAGATGACTTTTACTGGTTGACCACAAGAAACATAACCAATCACGATGAACATGATAGAGCCAAATATTTTTTTCTCTGTGGGAGGAGAAGCAAAAGCTTAAAGTAAAAAAATATGATGAGTATTTTATATTTTACATATATTTTTGTGTTCTAGTAATACTGTGGCTGCTGCCAAAGCAAAACGAGATTGTTGGCAGTGAATTGCTGATTTCGTGAAAACAATGTCAAAGAAAGATTTAGTTTAATGTAAAATTGAGTATCATGCGTATTATGCGTTTGTTAACGATTGCATTTTTTTTTTTTTGCCGTGTTAATTCCAATATGTTTACATTTTTAATGTCATGTTAATGTGTTTATGGTTGTATTACTATATGAATTAAATGCTTCTTTCTCTACAAATGTATGTTTACATTTAAAAGGTCTATGCAGATGTTTTTCTATTTTTTGGAAGATGTAACCCCAATGCAAAATGATCATGGCAGCAGATAAAATTAAGGTCTAGAGCAGGTTAGCCGTATAACACTCTATCTGCAGTACAGTAAGGGTGGGACTTCTACATGTCAAATTTTGTATGTGCGAAGAAGCTCGGAAAGGTAAGCTGTTCCTTCTGAGGAGAAGCTTTATCTTTCTTGTGCAAATATGTGCCAGGAAATGCTTAGGGATTTTGCCTGTCTTTAAATACTCATCTCAAATTAAGTGGTCGTTTAACAATTTGCGCACAAATATGGGCAGGATTGCAAAGAAAATGTGATCCCATTGTTATGGACACTAGTGTTATGTCACTTAAAAGTTCCTTTTACAACCACTGATGGGACGAATACAAGCTTGCGATCTCTAATTCAGAACATAGCCTGCTAAGGAGCAGGTTAGCTGTGTGGCATAAGTAACCAGGGTGACAAAGACTGATTAAATCCTAAATCCTTTCATGGTACCCAAAACCCAGGATTGGTGCAAACTAATCCTAAACTTAGCTAGCTAACCAGCTCATCCGGCTTCATGGTACAGGCCCCAGCTGTCTGCTCTGATTTGTGTACAAGCTGATTGTGATTCGCCTCCATGAAGTTAATTAGCATCCAGACAGGCGAATCAAGGAAAAGCTTTAGTCACCTCTGAAAGCAGGAGCGTGCATAGGACACTAGAAGCAGATGACAAAAACAGGAAAAGAAGTACATTACTGCAGAAATGGCTGGGACCATAACACTCAAGTATCATGAAAAGCAGATTCGTCAGCATTTTGAATGTATAACCATCTCTCCATCAACATTTTCGTCCACTCTCGTCTCCTCAGCAAAAAATCTTACGTCTTGCTGGGTGGGCAGGGTTTCAAAATTGCGTTCAAAATATTAATATCTTATTTTTTTCTGTGATTAAATAATCAAATTAACGCGTACTATTCCACAGCCAATAGTTTATGTGCTCCCCGAATTTACCTATACCAATTTACCGACTGCTCCGATGAAACTCAAACTGCTGCTTTAACTCTGCTGCTACTGCTCAAGCTACTTAAACTGCTTCTTCTTGAACTACTTCCTACAAACTCTGCTTAACTGCAAACTTCATTAAACTGTTTTACTGACTAAACTGCTTTGATCACTCTGCTTCAACAGCTCTGCTTATGCTGTTTGGATAAAAACTACAGTGCAAATTTTATTGTTCTGCTAAATGGTGAAACTTTGAGTTGCTGGTTGAATTCCTGTGCACTATTGAAAAAATCTCGTTTCAGTATTGAGATTTCTGTGATATATTATAACACTTAATTGCTCAAGCATGTATGAGCCACCAGTCAGGGTACAGTGCACACTCTGTTTTGAATTGTTTGGTTGCTCTTGGTGGAATCTAGGGTGCACAAATGCAGTTCAGTGTCAGTTCAACAACAGTGTTTTTGAGAGCACCCGTGCATTAATAAATAATGGAAGAAACTACCGACTATCGATTGCCACAACACCTGTGGCCTTCCCGCAGTCTATGGGAATTAATCGTACATTTTTCATTAAGCTTGTCATAATTTAAGATCAATTTTGCAATGATATATGCTTTAGGCTTAACTGTCAAAAGTATTTTCACATATTTTTCAAACAAGACAGTATTCAGAAATATGATAACGAAATAAAATATCCATAATAAAAAATAGTACTTTGAATACTTAAGTACATTTTAAGGCAAATACTATTGCACTTTAACTCAAGTACAATTCTGAAGGGAGCACTTTTACTATTACTTGGGTACCATTTTACCTTGTGTATCTCTACTTTTACTAAAGTACTCAGATTATGTACTTTGTTCACCACTGCTAGATAGGAACATTGAACCACATTGGGGGTTGTTTTTTTTTCAACAATTTGTATGTTTATATGCATTTGAGCTCAAGACACCATCTGGGAGTTTGTTCCAGAGCTTTGGGGTTCTATGACAACACTCTTACCACTCTGGTGGATTTACTAATCTTCTGAATAATCAGTAGTCCTGCTTCTTGTGATCAGAGAAATCAGAGCGCGAACTGGAATATATTGTGATAGGAGACTGCTCAGTTAGGCCAGAGCCAAGCCATTCGGCACCTTAAAGGCAAGAAGCAGTTTCTTATAGTCGATGTGATATTTAACAGGAAGCCAATGACGAGATCACAGAACCGGTGTAATATTGATCATATTTATTTGTTCTTGTGAGAACTCTAGCTGCTGCGTTCTGGACTTACTTATGTTGTGCAGCGGCTGTACTTTAGCAATGTTCTTGAGGTGAAAAGTAGGTGGTCTTAGTAACATAACAGATATGATTCTTAAACATCAGTTTATTATCTATAATAACACTATGACTTTTAATTTTAGGGGAGATATTAACAGTGTATCCCCCAAGCTCCATATTTAAAACTGAGCGATTCTGTAATTGCTTTTTTTAGAGCCAATAAGTAATATTTGTGTTTTATCAGGATTTATTGTAAGGAAATTTTCATTCATCCAATCATTATATCAGCGACTTATTCTAAGATCTTAATTAGCTTTGAAAGGTCGCTTCTGATATATAGAGCTGGGTGTTGTCTGCATAGTAATGGAAACTAAGCCCATGTCTTCTAATAATTTTTCTAGGGGCTGTATGTATATTGAGAGTAGTATGGGTCCCAGAACAGATCCTTGACGATCTCCATAGTCTACTGCTATTGTGTCTTATGAGTCTTCATTTACATGAACAAACTGATTAAGGTCAGAGAGGTAAGAGTTAAACCATCTTAGAGCCTGCCCCTGGATGCCTGCATCGTTCTTTAGTTTCTCTGGGAGAATCCTGTGATCTATTGTATCGAAGGATGCACTGAGATCTAGTAGAACTAAAAGAGAGATATTACCTTGATCCCATTCAAGTAGCAGACCGTTTGAAATTTTAACCAGCGCAGTCTCTGTGCTGTGATGCAGTCTAAATCCAGATTGAAGATCTTCATAAAACTCGCTCTTATGTAAGAAAGAGCTGAGCTGTGTTATTACAACTTTCTCTTATATTTTTGACAAAAACGGAAGGTTAGAAATTTGCCTATATAGTTGGAAAACTTGGTAGAATCAAGGTGCATTTTCTTGATTAGTGGTTTAATTACTGCATTTTTAGGTGTTTAGGAACATAACCTAGTGGACCTACCCTCTAATTGAAGTTAATGCAATCAGGAGCACTGCTTAGATGACAGAAATTAAGCTCTACTGAGGTAAACGGCTAAAAAGGATGACCTTGACGTCTTCTTAGGACAACAGAATGTCCAAGGAGGGAACTAAGGAGGGTCTACCCCTTCTGGCCCCTCTGAGGAATCCAACCCTTAACTCGTGTCGTCTCACGGTGTTGCCTTCAACTGGAAATGACATGTAAATCTTGACGATTTAACCTTTAGGGAAGATGGAGACAGTCCTCAATCCAGACCCTCTTGGAGAAGGTTTAACATGAGTTCAACAAGACAGCTGCTCATGTCTACTTGGTGAGAGTGACACCAGTCAACGAACCAACCCCACTTGCCGGCACAACAAGCTTTGACCAGACAGAGTTTTTGGGCTGCAGACATGGCAACACTGGGGGTTCTCCGCACCTAAGGTACCAGACATGGAGTTCCAGAGGTCTAGGCGTGGGTGCTTGTGCCCTCATCCCTGGGACAGAAGGTCCGACTGGGACAGCAGGCTCACTGGGGAAAATGCATTTTAACATTTTTTCAAGGGCCAGCAATCCGCCAACAAGGGCCAGCAATCCGCCAATCCATCTATCCCAGCCGAGGAGGCTGGGACAGAGTGTAGAACAGCCAGCACTAAGCATTCTCTGGGGTGGCAAACAGGTCTACCTCCACTATACAAAGCACTCCCAGATCTGCTGGACTGCCAAGGAATGGGGTGCCATTCTTCTGACTGGGGTATCCACTGAAATCAATCAATCGGTCAAGTTTTTATTTAGCGCTTTTTTAGCAGTTGCTTTCAAAGCACCTTCACAAAGTCCTAGTGTGGATCAAGTACAGTAAATAGGAGTTCTCTCTCTTAGGTCCCTGGGAGCCTCACTGACTGAGGCAGGTGCTAGTCACCTCCCCAGCAAAAAAAGAACAAACTCAAGATTCAACGACGAAAAGTTTGGCGAAGCCCACACTGTAGCTGGAATACCTGGGTGGCCTGTCCTCAGGCCGCTTGCGATGAACTTTTTCCCCGATGATGTTTTGGGGGCCCCCAGACAGGACTGCTCCTTCGTCAACTCCTCATAGCTGCTCTAGGTTGCTGTCTCTGGCGCGGGGAGATGATCCAAGAAGGACTGAGGAGGTTTCTCCGGTGTTGATCAGGTGGTAGGGTAGCCGATTTAGAAGGGGACCTGCCACATCTCCACCTACACGGCATCATGAGTTTCACAGACCCTCCACTTGCTTCCTGATCATAGAGACCCGCAACATGAGGTCCTCTATGGCAAGGCCATCTGGGACCACAGGTACGTTGAGGACATGTTTCTGATCATGTGACAACCTGGGTCAACCAAGATGGCGGCTGTGGACTAACAATGTAGACATTGTGTGGCCAACGAGCTTGACTCAACTTTTACAGTTGAGCTAAAGTCCGTATAGATCGCATTCTCAAGCATCCAGGAGTTGCCAGCAGAGCATGTTCCTATAACTCTCTGTGGCGGATAGCAAACGCACCGGCGGAGCGGAAATCATGCGGGACTGGAATCACGCATGCAGCCCAGATTCGTTGCTCTGAACGCCAGAGATGCCTACTGGTAGTCACAACATCTCCAGTGGCGACCTGAAAGAGTGCCAGCCTCGTTGAAATGTATTATGTGACAGAACAGTGAACTTATCTACAAATTCTGTACCTATGACTGCTACGTTGGTATGTTTACACCCAAAACAACTGATACAGTTATTAAGCAATGCAATCGATCCACCTCATCCACAGATTTGCACGGTCAACATTTTTGGAAACACTCTAGAAATAGTCGACAGCAACAAATGCTGTAACGTTACTGCAAAGAGGAGTTTTACTTATTTTGATGAAAGACAGTGAAAGAAGAGAGCCTGGGACTGTCAGCGACTCAAGCCTACTGTAAACAGCCAGAGAATTGCTGTAATTGTTGTAAACACCAGATCTGTTTATTCACAAAAATTAAATATAATCCAACATGGTTGTGAACTCTTTCAGCAGTTGCTTGTGTTCTGAGAGGTATGGCTGCAATGAGCAGACAGGTAGAGTGTCATGCTTGCACCCCCTTTATGGGTGGGGTGTGGTTTCATGACCATCAGCATGGCAGCTGATTCGCATTTAAAAAGAGTGTGGAGAGAGTAGAGCACTTCTAGAGGAGTTCCGATAGTCTGCACCAACACAAGTCGTAGTGACCGACTGGTGGGGAACAAGTAGTTTGTTTGTTTATTCATATAAATCTTAATATTGATACATTTATTCAAAGATTCAAAATTATTGCTAGAAAATGTTCTTGTAATTTGTTATTTATTTGTTAAGCCTATTGTTTAGTTTAACCTTCTGTAGATTGGTCAGCCTTAAAAAAGGACCATCAGTCACAAGGAAAGCTGAACTGAAAGAGCCAAATTTGTGTTGTAATAATGAGTAGAAAGTATTTAGTCTAATTAATAATTTGTAAACGATGGGTTGCACTCCTCAAAGCTAACTAGATTGTTATTATTTGTATTACTATTTGAATTTTTAAATGTCTAACCATTAGACAAATCACTACAGCTATCATCTAGCCATCTTTAAGTTAGCAACATAAAATCTAAGTTATGTGTTAAAATAAAATAATTTACAAGTTGTGCCTTGTTTCTAAGTGACCTAACGTTTAGAAGTGCTATTTTCACCCTGTTTACTGTTGGTTCAGCTATGGCATTCTCTGGCTTGCAGTTTATTTTAGTCTGGTTTTGCCTGCACGATTTTTTTATATCTAGTAGACCTTTTCTCCCACTTGTTTTTTCTATTTCTAGCAGGCCTTATCTGTATCACTGATGAAGTAAGAGCAAAAGAGGCTGAGGATATCTGCCTGTTCTGAAAACATTCCTCAAGGTCGATGTCTTGAGGCAGAATTTCCTATTTACCTCACTGCTGGTTTGGGGGAGTGAGGGGGAGGGGGGATTTTGCCCCAGGCAGTTTGATCCCAGAAATCATTCTGCTGTAGGAGGCGGAGGATCCTGCCTTTTTTGGGGCGATGGTCAGGGGCTTGGTATGAACAAGTGGGACAGCTTGGTTCCTGCAGAGATTAATTTTTCAAGCTGCACTGGGAAACCAAGATGGGGGGATCCTGAAGATGTAGATAGTGTTGATGTATTCTCCCGGGTGTTGTTCTGTTGACTCCGGTTGCTGTCCAGGGGGTTATCCTCGTCCTTATACGGTGGTGGTGGAGACTTTGAGATAGTGTGGCTATCCTCATTTGGTGGTGGTGTGGCCACTGAGATGTCCTGGAAGCCTTTTGACAAATAGGCTTGTTCTAGCCATGTGTTGAGCCCAAGCATCCAAGAGAACATATTTGTGCCATTTGCCGGATGCGGACCACTTATGAAACACTACATTTTGAGACTTTCAAGTGTGTCAAATAGTTCCATAAAGTCTTAAGCAGCTCTGACTGTCTTTACATAATTCTTTCCCACATGAATGATGATTTGTTTTGTCTTGTGCTTGCTCAGGATATCTCTTACCATTTTGTTTATATCTGACACTGTAGCATGAGGGAGGCAGTATGTTGCCATCGTTTTGCTCCGTAGATGCTGGATTACATAATAATCGGCCCCACTGAGACATGAGCTGGACGTTGCTTATTTCTTGACCCCCTCTTTCTGAAATGTGTGTATGCTCTGATTGTTGACTGACAGGCTGAGATTGATCGGTATCCACAGTCATCAATGGTTCAAATCTGTTTTGCAGCTGAACTTTCTAATGAATTGGTTTAGATGAGCCCAGTGTAAACAGAGAGCCTTTACATCTATTTCCCTGAATTTGCCCGTTTTCAGCCTTATCAGGACTTTCTCCTTGCTGATCTGGGTTCAGATTAGCATGCTGACAAATTATAATGAGTTCACCAGCTTGTGGTTCTTGCTGTTTGTTCTTGTCCAGGTCTCCACTGTCCTTTGAGAACGAAGCGCATGTAGCTGTGTCTCCAGAACTGCAGTCCTTTGAAGAAGTGATTGAATAAGTGATAAAGCATTAGAAGTAGTGTTGTCAAAATAGTGTAGACATTTAAAAACAGAAAAAAGTAAAAAAATAGCAAAGCTGATGTGTGAAGTGCGAAGTGAGGAGCACATGCAGAGTACATTCGAACGGCAGCAGAGCAGGAAGTAGCTAAATAGTTACAGAAATCTCTGACATATGTACATGAACATTTTTGTTCACACTTCTACAATAAGGAAAACATTAAACAAGAATGGAGTATATAGGAGAACACCACAGAGGAAGCCATTGCTTTCCAAAAAGCATGTTTTAAGTTAGCTAAAAAGCAGTTGGATGTTTCTCAGCTTTACTGGTAAAATATTCTGTGGACAGATGAAACTAAAGTTGTTTGGTAATAAGAACAATACTGTGTGTGGAGAAAAAAAGCACAGCACACCAACATCAAAACCTCATACCCACTGCTAAAAATGGTGGAGGGAGCATCATGGTTTGGGACTGCTTTGCTTCGTCTGGATCTGGGCGGATTGCTGTCATTGAGGGAAAAGTGATTTCCATAGTTTATCAAGACATTTTGCTGGAAAACATATGCCCATCTCTGCGCCACCTAAAGCTTCACAGAGGATGGCTGTTGCAACAGGTCAGTGACTTAAAGTAAACAAGTAAATCAACAAAAGGATGGCTTCAACTAAACAAAATATGCCTTCTGATGTGGCCCAGTCAGAGTTCTGACCATGCCCATGGTCCCAAAACTGTGTCTTGTCAGAGCATTGTGGGGTTGGTGCATCAACTGGTGTCACTCTCACCAAGTAGACCCGAGAGGCTGCTCCAGTTAACTTGTGTTAAACCTTCTCCAAGATTGTCTGGATCGAGGATTGTCTCCATCCACCCTGAACGTTACATCGCTGAGATTCTGCCTGTAACTTCAGTTGAAGGCAACACACTGAGATGACACAAGTTTATGTCAGATTCTTCCTCTACGCTGTTCTTAGTTCCCTCCTGAGATTTTCTGAGAGGACATCAAGGTCAACCATTCAAGAATTTATGTAGAAGGACCCGGAACATTTGATGTTATGGTCAGCTCTTTGTATGCTTGGAGAACAGCAGATGATAGGGAAGCCTGTATCCAGAGAGAGGTTGGCTTACTGGCTACACTGCAAAAAATGCACTCTTGGAACAAGAAAAAAAACCTCAAATAAAGTTAAACTCTTCTTATATCAAGCAAAAAAATCTGCCAATGGTGGTAAGCAAATTTGACTTGAGAAAGAGAAAACATTCTAGTTTTAAGACAGATTTTCTAGTTTTAAGACCACTAGAGCCGAGACACAAATTGGAATATTCTAGTTTCAATGCATTTCTACGGTTTGGAAAGACTTGTTTTGTCAGTTTTTGTCTATTTTTAAGATCCAACAGCGTTTATCAGCTAGAATTTTTTGCTAATTTTAAGAAATTTTGCCAATTCAAATTTGCTTGCCCAATTAGCAGATTTTTTTGCTTGATCTAGAAAGAGTTTATCTATATTTGAGTTTTTTTTTCTTGTTTCAAGAATACTTTTTTGAGTACGGATCTCTTCCATCAAAGTTAGTACAGAACTGGATGGGGTATTGATTATTTATTTATGGTGTAGATTATTTTTCTTCTTTTCTTTTCACAAACATTTGAGTCTTATTTCAAGAATTCAAATGTTCTTACCCCATTGTCAGATATTTTAAGAAGACTGGAACTAGGTTTAAGATTTCTTTTCTTGTTCCAAGATGCATGTTTTTACCAGTGTTTAATGCTGTTTTCTTAAAATAAGATATCAAAAGCATTCTTAAAATAAGAATATGTTGAGTCAAAAATTCTTGTTTTAAGATTCTTGTTTTAAGATCAGTGACAAAATCGGCAACTTGTTTCACATAGTTTCTTAATTTAAGAAAATGAATGACCAGAGTAATTATTTTTTTCTCCTCAGGAAAACACAAGTGTTATTTTCTCAAAATAAGCTAAGTAAACTATACCCAAAAGGTTTCAATTAGAATATACTTTCTAAAATAAGAAAATCAAGATTTTCAATCTAATTTTATGCATTTTCAGCTTTGCTTAGAATAATTTTTTTCAGTGTAGTGGAGGCCATCTCTACCGCATACACAGCATCTGATGTCCCTTGCCCCCTGCAGTTGAGAGCCTACTCTTCAGGGTTGTTGCAGCCTCCTAGGCATTGGCAAGAGGACTCTGCTAGCAGAGAACTACAAGGCTGTGGGTTGGTTGACACCCAACACCTTCACCAGGTACTATACCTGAGCGTTGAATCCGTCTCTTCAGCAGTGCTAGGTAGTGGCAGCACGGTCTGAACTGTACGAAGGGGTGTCCAGCTTGGCCTGTGCCATTCCTTGGTAATACAAGCGGTATTTTGGCCCTTGGCGATGCTCTCCAGCTTTTTGGCTCCTCTCGCCCCAACCGGCGTAGAATAAGCAGAGTATTCCTACGTGCTGTCCAAGTGTGTGCCCTCTATGAAGGACTACTGGCTGAGTTTTTTATGACCCCGGGCACGGGGTAGCCGAGCAGTTCCCCTAAAGGTTAACTCTCGAAAACTTTTGCTCTAGCTAGTTCCATCTGTGCTATCTTCCCTGTAAAAAGACCTTTCCCTAATGGTTCAAGGTGCATTTTTCCATAGGCCCCTCAATGAAACCATATGTGTTTTAAACTGCCGGAAGTACTAAGCCCAGCCTTCGAGGTGGCGAGTACGGCCTCTGCGCGTCTCCCTTCAGCTCTGGTATTGATGCTCCCTTCTCTGGTATGAGTCGGTATGAGAGAATTTATTGTCCGATTGCCCATTAAAAATTAAGTCTATACTTAAGGTCAGGGCAGAGGAGAGCCCGCTCGGTGGCGGACTACTGATGTGCCCGGCTTGCCTGGCCGTTGGCTGATGCAGATGGACCTAGGTTGTGGCGTTTTGCAGGGTGTTCTTATTGTCATCATTGACATAAGTGAAAGTGACTGACTGATGGGGAATGTCATGGTTACTTTCGTAACCTGCCTTCCCCGAATAGGGAACAGAGACTTATGTCCGCCAGCAACAACTGTAAGGTCGTGAGTAAGTCTGGTTGCCTAGGGGGTGAGTATGGCTCCAGTTTCACAAACAGAAAGAGTGCTGGGCCTACACCTATTTTATGTGTGAGATGTGGTCATGTGACCATCAACACGGCCGCTGCTTGGCATTTTAAAAAGAGTATGGAGAGAGTAGAGCACTCATAGCACAGTTCCCATAGCCTTTCCTCTATTGCACATTCGGGGGAACGGTGTTACGAAAGTAACCATTACATTTTTCTCCACCTTAATGTTTACCTGTTACTGGAACTTTTTTGTAGCTGTAGAGATGAACTATCTTGCACATACACAGATAATTATGGACTTATTATAAAGAGACGCTGTTTCAGTGCGACGTTTAACCCTCGTTAGTACTTGTGAAAATATAATTTCGATTTTCACAGCCAGAGATCTGTTTTATAATAGCAACTGTTTTTAGAATAAATGTTCATTTTTAAATGCAATGCAGAAAACTTTTATTTAAATACAAACAAAAGCTACATGCTTTATCCAAATATGTTTAATGGTAACATCAATTTTTCCTCCTTAATGTTAACCTTATTCAATTACACAAAGCACACAACGTTCTGAAAACGGTTTCAGTTCTTTGACAAAGCCCTGTCTTCTGGCTGTTTAGTTGCTTGTTATTAGCTTCGGTTTATAGCACAATTGAACTGGGGATAACCCCGTCCCAGGGGAGGAGAGAGAGGACAAGCATGCTCCGCTAAATGACAACACAAAGCATGGCCTATTATGCACCTTTCTCATCTCTTCTACAGCAATATTGACTAACAACCACATATTTTGCTGTTGATGTGGTAAGTATTTAAATTAAGCTGGGTTATTGACACAATATTTAATTATCCAGGGGCCTTGTTTAGGGAAAAGAGGTTTGTGGACAATTAATGTGGGGCCCATTTAATTGACCAAATGTAATTTATTATGCCAATTATTCTTACATTTAGAAAAAGCATTTTTCAAAGGCTGCCTTTAGATCTCCCATCTCCACTCATCACTTTGTTGGATACATCTTGTTTAATGAGGCATTTTCCCTTTCAGAAGTGCAGGACAAAACCCAAGTAGTGATGTAATGACTTTTTTTTTTTACATTTTTACTCTGAAACATCACAACAGCACCCCTAAAAATGAGAGCTTCGATTATATATTACTTACTATCAGTTGTCCCATTGAAGTCGAGGTCACATAACTTTGCTGCTGTAATAAAATAATGAAAATGGAAATAAAATACTAGGAGACAAGATTACTGACACAACTGCTGCGTTTACTAAGTAAGCTTAGTGGGTTATACATACAATTACATTATACATGTGATTCCAGTCACATGCTCTTGCATGCACGCTGCCCCAGAGAGAGAGGAGACAAAAAAGGGCACTTCTCCTTTAGGGTCACTAGGTTATCCTTAACGAAATAGGGCAGGCCTATTAGATTAGTTCCGTGGGCATTATGTCTCCCTCTCTCCCACATAAACATCAATGCATCAACTCGAAGCAGCAATCCCTAACCCCTGGGATCTATTAAGTAGAATTTTTTTTTTTTAATTTTCCACAATCTCAGAATCTCCATGCCTATTCTAGGAATATTCTATATAAACATAAGATTGGTAAAAAAAATGATTGGTTTATACTTATGAATTTGACAGTACTATAAATCTTGTTTCAGTTTTTCTGTGTCAGTGTCCATCTCATGAAGGTTTGTAGACAGACAGTCGTTTAACGCTGTCTATCCCAGAATGCACTGATACATTGACAGAATCTCTATGGCTTAGAGCGGGAATGTGATTTTCTTCCACTTTGAAAGCATAATCACGTTTTTCGCTACTTATCGGTGTTCCTAATGTTTGTACACTGAAACTAATTTTTCATTATGAGGCTAAGATAGGTTACAATGGGATGCTGTAAGGATGTGATGCCCGGGGCCAGGGCCCATCCTCAGCACAGATGGGCCGACGGCAGGGATGCAGGATTAGGATTTCTGTTCTCTGAACCTGATTCTAGGTGAAGCCAAATCTGCCGATAAAAGTCCCACTCACCTAACTGGTATTACATTTTATGTGGTGACAACTAATAGAAAAATAACATAAACATTTTTATTTTTCATTTTTTTACAGACCACTGAGTTAGTTTAAACTCGTTTAAACAACATGCACACAGGTTTTACAACCAGCTAATACATGTCTCACGTACCATCAATTCTTCAGTGTCTGTTTGATTCTCTACAACTGTCATGGATATTGCAGGAGCCAGGTAGAGTCTTTTAAACATTTATTGCAGACAGCAAAAAATGAAGTAAGAGGGCATAAACCAGGAAGATCACAGCAGGGGACAAACAGGGTAATACAACTCTAAATGCACAGCAGTGGGAACCTAAATATAAATTGAGGAAAACCATGATAGGCTAACAATGAAATGAGATAAAAATCAACAGGGATGGAGGGGGAATCTAAGATACGTGAACACAATGACACAATCCGGCAGTACATGGAAACAAAAACAATATGGAGGACACATGCATGGACTTGTCAGTGGTGGAAAGGTGGCGGAGTAAATCATGCTATAACCGGAAGGTTGTCGGTTCGATCCTTGCCGAAGATGTGCGGCGAAGTCCTATTGTAATTGTAATAATAATTTTTATTATTAGGGCACGAGCAACAGCAGTGCGAGAACCCTATTGTAGTTAGGGTAGTAAAATCTTTTTTATTTATTTATTTTTTATAATTATTCTTTAACGTATTTTGAGGGCCTGAACATTAATGAAAAGTCCAAGATTTTTGCACACAGTGAAAAATTTAGTAAAAGTTTGGTCCGAAAACAGATTTTTAAAAAATGACTCTATAGTGCCACCTAAGTCGTTTTTCGAGCTGTTGCGCAACCAGTTTGACAGGAAGTCAGTTATTTCGCAAAAACCTTTAAAATTGGGCGTTTTGCTTGTTCTACACTTTGATGAACTCCTCCCACAGATTTTATCTAAGCATCTCTAACATCTAGTATCATCATAAGGCATACAGCACTTTAAAATTGGAATTTTTTTAGCTATCATGAAGTATGTGGTTGTGGTCACGGCCAATGTCCAATATACAATCCGGCTCAAACTTGTGTCATTCTCATCATAGTCCATGCCTGAAAACATCACAAGTCAAAGCGCCACTTAGTGGCACTTAGTTTTTTTAGTGTAACGATTCTATTTCAGGCATTGTATTGCATACACACTAAAAACTGATATTTTAGGTTATGTGTAAAAAAAATAGACTCCATACTTTTACGAACTCCTCCTAGGCGAAATGTTCGATCCAGCTGACAATTGGTGAGGTTAGTCATAAGATATGAGGAAAAAAAGTTATCAAAGCTACGAAGTACGTCAAATGGTCTATAGAGTGTCACATAAAGCAGTTTTGTTGCTGTAGCGCAAACAGTTTGTCGTGGGCTAATGAAATTTGGTACACATATGTAAATTACCAAGCTGCAACTTTTACTAATATAAACCCTTTTCCATAATCGACAGAAAGATTTCCCAAAAAACTCTAAAAATGGCAGTTTTTGCTCGTTTTATATTTTGACAAACTCCTCCTAGGCAAAATGTACAATCCAGCTAAAAATTGGTGTGGTTACTCATAAGGCATGAGGGGTAAAAAAATGTCAAAAGCTAAACAGTATGTCCAATAGTCTTTGGGTGGTGCCCCAGCAAAGTTCACCCTTCAAAAAAAAATTTTTTTTGAACTGTATCTCCATTCAAGTTAATTAAATTTCAACAAAAACAGCCTTACATGATTATCCTTGTCATGCTGAACAAAAGTATATGCATCTCTGTGATTGCGATGTAAAAATTAAATGTGAGCAAAATTAAAAGCTGTTTTGACCCATTGAACATGTTAGAAACCCCACCAAAATATGTTCGCAGGTCATGTTCAATAAGTACAATAATCTAACTCTCTCACTGAAATTGTACCTTTGACGACAGTTCTGCAGCATTTAACAAACTCCTCCTAGGAAAATTTCCAGATCTAGCTAAATTTTGGTCTGGTAACTCTTAAAGTATTAGGGACCAAAAGTTATCAAAAACGTAGAAGTTCGTCACACAGTCTTGCTCTGGCACCATAACGAATTTTACCTTTTTAAACGTATAAGGCTAAATGGATTACTTACTATAACACTCACATTCTTTATTCAAAAAGCATGAAAATTTTATGGAAGGATGAGCTTACCATTCTGACCTAATTGCTATGCTTAAGTGACGATACACTTTTAGCACCACCTAGTGCCTGTATGTATTTTTATATATCTCCCACATAGTTCATCCAATGTACAAGAAAAAAATGAAGCATTGATATGCTAATGTTATGCTAATGTTATTACACTCTTGGTTTTATATGAGTTGTTTGTGTAACAATATAGATAATCTTTACATTTAAAGCATTGTATACTTCAGTACTTTGTAAAGTGCCTTTTCACCTTGTGAGGGCCAGTACTGTACTGGCTCCTATGAGCAAGCAGCTGAGAATGCAGTGGATATGCAAAGAGCCAACCCCAAAAACACTCCTTCATAAAACCATCAACAACTCCACTCAAAAACAATCCACTGAACCCATAATCAGCATCTCTTTTCTGTTGTTTTCCTGCTAGTTCTCCTAAAAAAACAAATTCAGAGAGAATTAGGAAAAATATTTAGTTTACTTATTTTTATTATCTAAAACAAGGTAAATTGTACTTTGGCTTGTGGATTTTGCAAATGTGTTTTATTCATTTTTAGATGTTAAAATGTAATTGTTCACATAATTCCATGACCAAATGTAAAAAGACAGGAGAGGATGTCAGAGCTAATCATTCTTTTATCTAAGCATATGTGAATCAAACATTGTATTCCATTCCCACAGGATCCATGCTCAAAATAAAGTCCTGACCCTATCTCATTATATTAGTGATGCACCATTATTAACATGTACACATCCAGGGTCTACTATGATGACGTGGCTTCCCCTCTTGTGCATTGTGCATAACTTTCTTTTCTTTTAATTTGGGATCTCTGTCTTATCTGCACACAAAGAAACTGAACACAACATATCCTCTTTATTCAATACAGCAGGAAGAAGTGACTCATACAACCCAAAACTCACCCAGGTGATCTAATAATATAAAAATACCCAGCTCTTTAAAGAAAATAACTAGGATGTAATGAACAAATTCAATGTTGGTATAACTAAATTTAAACTATATAAACACTAAATGATTGTCTACGGGGCGTCACAGTGGCGCAGTAGGTAGCACGGTCATTCTCACAACAAGTTCGAGCCTCGGCTAGGTTAATTGGCATTTCTGTGTGGAGTTTGCATGTTTTCCCTGTGATTGCGTGGGTTTACACCGGGTGCTCCGGTTTCCAAAGTCATAAGACATGCAGTACAGGTGATTTGGGATGTTGTGTGTGGATGTTTCCCAGTGATAGGTTGTGGTTGGAAGGGCATTCGCTGCATAAAACATATGCCAGATGAGTTGGTTGTTCATTCTGCTGTGGTGACCCCGAAAGGGACAAAGCCGAGAAGAAGATGGATGAATGGATGATTGACTTTGATAAATAGCTAAATGAACCCAACATTCTCTTTGTTGAAACACATTGGAGTGAATGTAATTGTGAATCTTCGCTGCACAAGCACAAACATTCACTCCTCCTTTCCAAATAGTAAACGCAGCCAGTTCTAGGCAAAAAGTGAAGCTGCCATATGACACTGGTTTTTCCTAGAGATTTTTTTTTATTTGTGAGGGGGTGCTGATCTTACATCAATGCAAAGATACAGATGAATAGTATTTATCCCCAATGTGGCCTTACCTTTAATTAAGTAGTCTACTGCTTTGGAATCTGTTCAGCCAATATCAAATATCAGTTTTAACAAAGCATAGCATATATCTGATTAGACCAGATGCAGTTTGATTCAAAAGGATGTTTGGAATTTCATTGTTCCTGTTTAAAACACGATTCTTCTTTAGATAAATCATGAATGTAGACACACAGAAACAGTGTCTGTTTATACAAGATTAGTTTTTTCTTGACCAAAATAAATATGAACTTTGAAAACAATACTGCCAGAGTTTGCAGAGTCAGAGAATCAGATCAGTGACTGCAAAATTACCATCAGAGGGCCAAAGAGCAAAAATGCCTATGAGTGACAATGTAAATACAGCTGTGACGCTAACATCCGGGTAGGCCTAAAACATGACATCATTCCGGAACCTCTCTGCTTGGCATGATCTAGGCCTTCCCTTCCCCCAGCACCCCTCCTTCCCTGTGGAGATCTGCCTCCCTTCCCCCACCTATCGAGCTTTCTCAACCCTCCACCACTGCTGCACACTGATTCTGCCTCCACACACACCCGTACACATGCATGCTTGAGTATCCTCAGCACACTCACTACTGTTCCATCTCTGCCATGGGGTTTTTTTTTTTTCAATATCAGTCTGGGTAAATAAATCAGAGCATGAAAAACTGACATACATTCATTCTGAGGAAAGCACCAATTGAGCATTTCATTGAGAACTAAGAGCTACATGGGAATTTATGTGTACATTTTTAAATCATCAAACGATAGGAATAAAAAACACATTATAAGATTAGCTTTTATAGTTATAATGTTTTTTTTATTATATCCATCCATTTTCATGTCGGCTTTCTTCCCTTTCGGGGTCGCCTCAGCGGAATGAACCGCTAACTCTCTGGCATATGTTTTATGCGACGGATGCCCTTCCAGCCGCAATTTTTATTATAGAACTGTTCAATTCTCTAGTTCCCTCCACCGTACAATTGCTTGACATTGTAAGTGATGACCAATAGAGAGGCTTACTAGAGGTCTGAATAAGGGATCTGGGAAGAGGAAGTGGCCTGAACCCCGAATATCTCCCCAGAAGAGTGGCAGAGAGGTGAAAGATGGTGCAAACATTGATAAATTGCTTATTTAACATGTGCTTATAATGGCAAGCTAAAGAGGAAGCACATGATTATTGGCCAATTACTAGACAAGTTCCAAACTTATATTAATCAGTTAATTAGCCGAATTAGCTATTAATATTCACACTACACTGCAAAAAAAATGAATTTTAAGCAAAGCTGAAAATGCTTAAAATTAGATTGAAAGTCTTGATTTTCTTATTTTTGGAACAATTTTCTAATTTAAACCTTTTGGGTATAGATTACTTTGCTTATTTTGAGAAAATAACACTTATATTTTCTTGAGGAGAAAAAAATCTTATTCTGGTCATTTATGTTCTTGAATTAAGAAACTATGTGAAACAAGTTGCTGATTTTGCCACTGATCTTAAACAAAAATCTTAAAATAAGAATTTTTTACTCAACATATTCTTATATCAAGAATGTTACTTATATTTTATTTTAAGAAATCAATATTAAATGCTGGTTACAAGCATGCATCTTGGAACAAGAAAAAAAATCTTAAATCTAGTTCTTGTCTAGATCAAGTAAAGGTAAGGACATTTGATTTCTTGAAATAAGATTAAAATGTTTGTGAAAAAAAATAAGAAAAAGGATCTACACCGTAAATAAATCATCAATACCCCAAACCTTAACATCCCATCCAGTTGTGAACTAACTTTGATGGAAGAGATCTGTACTTCAAAAAAGCACTCTTGAAACAAGAAAAAAAAATCTCAAATATAGATAAACTCTTCCTAGATCAAGCAAAAGATTCTGCTAATGGGGTAAGCAAATTTGAGTTGGCAAGAATTCTTAAAATTAGCAAAAACTTCTAGCTGGTAACATAAGCTGTTGGATCTTTAAAAAAAATACAAAAACTCTCAAAACAAGTCTTTCCAAGCTGTAAAAATGCATTGAAACTAGAATAATCCAACTTGTTTGTAGTCACTAGTGGTCTTAAAACAAGACATATAGCTTATATAGCTTATCAGAACCAAAATAACTTGTCAGCAAGGGTAGCGTAGCGGTCAGAGCGTTAACATGTGAAGCTGAAACCTCTGGTGACTTGGGTTCGAATCCAGCTCTGGTCCTTCGCTGATCTTCTCCCCTGAGCTCTACTAAGTGTTCTTCCGCTCTCCTATCAGAACTGTACTATCTGAAAATGCATCAATAAGCCTAAATAACATATAATAAAATTATTTAAAATTAAAATTGTAAGCTAGAATTTCTAGTTTTAAGAATCCATATTCTACTTTAAGAACTAAAATTAAGCTCAAACTTTCTTAATTTAAGGTCGTATATACTTATTTAAATACAAAATTTTCTAAGTTAGTCTTAAATAAAAGAGAAAACGTCCTAGTTTTAAGACCCCTAGAGACTAGATACAAGTTGAAATATTCTAGTTTCAGTGGAGTTTTACAATTTGTAAAGTCTTGTTTTGAGAGTTTTTGTCTATTTATCAGCTAGAATTTTTTTCCCAAATTTGCATACCCCATTGGCAGATTTTTTTTGCTTGCTATAGGAAGAGTTTAACTTTATTTGAGGGTTTTTTTTTCTTGTTCCAAGAGTGCATTTTTTGCAGTGTAAGTATGTTTAAAAAAAGACATTTCCACATTTTACTTTCTCTTGTTAAAGTGTGCTCTAACATTTTCACAACTAACCAAAACTAAAACCTTAGGTATATAATTACATGACAAAATAATACTGATTAGGTATTTTATGACGAAACTTATCATGCTGTGCTGTCATCACTGTCATTTTGTTCATGTACATATAGTAGAATCATTACCAGCTAAAAAAGGAAGTGCTGCTACAGCTTGCTACATGTGTTTTAATAGACTAACTATACAATATACAAAAATATACAAAAACCTTCTTTTAATGAACTAGAATTAACTAAGACATTTTTCTTTATCATACAGCAAAATATTTTTGGTGAGATATTTAGAGCATGCATTAAGTATATAGTTTTTTTTTTTTAAAGGTTGAGTCTTTGGTTACTAAAGTAAGGCACACCACATCTCCAGCTTCATGCAAAACGGGCACTGGATGTTTGTATTCTACGCCTGCAGTGTGCTAGGGCAGTTTTATTGCAGGGAACAATGTCACATCCTCTCTGGTGCAGAACACACCTCGTTCGTTAATAGCACCAGTACAGCGAATATAACAACATATCTTGCAGTCCTGTTATGTTAAAGCTGGTTCATTGACAATGTACTATATTAAACAGCAAACAGAAAAGTATTGATCTATTTTTAGTAGTTGTTCTCCAGGTATGATCTGCAATCATTTCAATGTTGATCACATCCAAAATACACCTTTCATGTCCGCATTCACTCCACCCACAGAAGATCAGGTGTCCAAACTCCTTCACTCAGCGCATCCAACCACCTGCCCCCTCGATCCCATCCCCTCTCACCTTCTACAAACCATGTCACCTACCATCACACCTGCCCTCACTCACATCATCAAATCCTCGGTCACTACCGGCATTTTCCCCAACACCTTCAAGGTGGCTAGAGCCACCCTGCTTCTCAAGCAACCTACATTCAACACATCACTGGTGGAAAATTACAGACCTGTCTCTTTGCTGCCCTTCACTGCAAAACTCATTGAGCGGGTCGTCTTCAATCAACTCTCTACCTTCCTGACTCAGAACAACAAGCTTGATGACAATCAATCAGGCTTCAAGAATGGACACTAAACTGAAACAGCTTTGTTGTCTGTAATGGAAGTACTGCGAGGGGTCAGGGCTAACCACAGATCATCTGCCCTCATTCTACTAGACCTCTCTGTAGCGTTTGACACAGTCAACCATCAGAGCCTTCTCTCCACTCTTTCTGCGATGGGCATCACTGGAACTGTACTCGATTGGCTTAAATCCTATCTCACTGGTAGATCTTTCAGTGTCGGGTGGAGAGGTGAGGTCTCAAACACTCAAACTACTCACCGGGGTTCAGTCCTTGGCCCCCTTCTCTTCATCTACGCCACCTCCCTGGGCCCTATCCTCCTCAGACACGGATTCTCCTACCACTGCTATGCTGACGACACTCAACTATATCTGTCGTTCCCCCCTGATGACCTGTCAGTAACTATCCGCATAACTGACTGTCTAAACGACATCTCTACTTGGATGAAGAACCATCACCTACAGCTCAACACGGCCAAGACAGAACTTCTGGTAATCCCAGCTCATCCCTCTGTGCATCACGACCTCACCATCCAGCTGCAATCCTCTACAGTCACCCCTTCTCCTTCAGTCAGGAATCTTGGAGTGATTTTGGATGAACAGCTGTGCTTCAAAGACCACATCACAAAGACAACTCGAGGGTGTAGATTCGAAAAGATCAAGCCCTTCTTAACTGAACATGCAACTCAACTCCTGGTTCAGGCTCCGGTCCTCTCACGTCTGAACTACTGCAACGCTCTCCTAGCAGGACTTCCATCAAATGCGCTTAAACCTCTGCAGATGATCCAGAACTATGCGGCTCGTCTTATCTTAAAGGAATTGAAACAAGCTCATGTTACTCCCAACTTCATTACTCTTCATTGGCTCCCCATTGCAGCTCAGGTTAAATTCAAATCGCTAACGCTAGCATACAAAACTATCTCCAGATCAGCCCCTTTTTACCTCTATTAGCTCATACACTCCTACATGCCCTCCAGAAGCCTGCGCTCAGAGAAGGAACAGTGACTTGTGGTTCCATCTCACAAGGGCAGAAGATCTCTCAGCAGAACCATCTCTTTCACTGTCCCTGGTTGGTGGAACAAACTCCCTGATACAGTCAGTAAAGCAGCAACACTAACAGCTTTCAAAAAGCAACTGAAAACTCTTCTCTTCAGGGAACACCTACTATAAAAAAAACTTCTTTCTTTTTTTCCTCTGTCTTTATCTTCTTCTTATATTTCCTCACTGCTTTGGCTTATTGATCAGTTGATACAATTTCTATTATGAGAAGCTGCGATAGACTTTGACATTGTAACAGATAACATATTGTCTCTCCCCTAATGTAAGTCGCTTTGGACAAAAGCGTCTGCCAAATGCATAAATGTAAATGTAATCCAGTGAGTTGCTAAGATTACATACATTTTTATAAGATATGGGGGAATGTAAAAACTATCTAGATTTCATCTGACTAATTTTATCTGTCATGGATGTGAATTTACAGAATGGCATGAATCGCCAAGCTGGTGTATGCCGCATTCCAAATATTATCTGTATAATATAGAAACGTAAATTCTCAGAGTCTCTATGTAGGTGAGTCATTTACCTGAGCTAACAACATCCTGAGATTTCCTCCTGGTGAAATTGGGCAAACTAAAGCCTCTGGTATTAGATCTGAATCAGGGTTCATTATAGTCCAAGCCCTACAAATCAACAAACTTCTGAAGGTGTTTTTTGAAACAGCTTCCTTTCATATGTTAGCATGACTATCAATCAATCAATCAGTCAAGTTTTTATATAGCGTTTCTTTAGCAGTTGCTTTCAAAGCAGCTTCACAAAGTCCTAGTGAGGATCAGGTAGAGTAAATAGGAGTTCCCTCTGTGAGGTCTTTGGGAACCTTGCTGACTGAGGCAGGTGCTAGTCACCTCCCCAGCAAAAGTAAACATACAAACTCAAAATCCATCGACGAAAAGTTCACCGGACAGCAAAAACAAAACAAAGACAAAACAGAAACTAACAAATGAAAAACAATGGTTAGAAAACTGTAACACAGACAACAGACAGGTGATCAGCATCAGCTGCATATTTTCAGACATATACTTTCAGACTGGCATCATATGTTTTTAATCCGGGAAAAATATGTTTTACCGGGAAAGGTAGAGAGCTGGCGGACATGATGGAGAGAAGGAAGGTAGATATTCTGTGTGTGCAGGAGACCAGGTGGAAGGGTAGCAATGCGCGTAGTATTGGAGGGGGATACAAACTGTTTTACTATGGTGAGGATAGGAAGAGAAATGGGGTAGGAGTGATCCTGAAGGAGGAGTTTGTGAGGAATGTTTTAGAGGTGAAAAGAGTGTCTGATAGGGTGATCAGTTTGAAGTTAGAGATTGAAGGGGTGTTGTTGAATGTAGTGAGTGGTTATGCTCCACAAGTAGGCTGTAAGCTGGAAGAAAAGGAGAGATTCTGGAGTGAGTTAGATGAGGTGATGGAGAGTATTCCCAGAGGGGAGAGAGTAGTGGTGGGAGCAGACTTCAACGGTCATATTGGCGAGGGCAACAGAGGTGATGAGGAAGTGATGGGCAGGTTTGGTGTTAAGGAAAGGAACCCAGAAGGACAGATGGTGGTGGACTTTGCCAAGAGGATGGAAATGGCTGTAGTTAACACTTATTTCCAGAAGAGGGAGGAACATAGAGTTACCTACAAGAGTGGTGGTAGGAGTACGCAGGTGGACTACATCCTAAGTAGACAAGCCAATCTGAGTGAAATCACTGACTGCAAAGTAGTGGTAAGAGAGAGTGTAGCCAGACAGCATCGGATGGTGATGTGTAGGATGTTTCTGGTGGTCAGGAAGAAGAGGGGAGGAGAGATGGAAAAGAAGACCAAGTGGTGGAAGTTGAAAAAGGAAGCTGGTTGTGAGGAATTCAGACAGAAGCTGAGACACGCTTTGGGTGGTCAGGAAGAGCTTCCAGAGAACTGGGAAACTACAGCAGAAGTGATCAGTGAGACAGGTAGGAAGGTGCTAGGTGTGTCAGCAGGAAGAAAGAAAGAAGATAAGGAAACATGGTGGTGGAATGAGGAAGTACAGGACATCATCCAGAGGAAGAGGCTAGCTAAAAAGAAGCGGAACATCAAGAGGACTTAAAAAAGTAGGCAGGACTACAAGGAATCACAGTGCAGGGTGAAGAGGGAGGTGGCAAAGGCCAAACAGAAGGCATATGATGAGTTGTATGCCAGGTTAGACACGAGGGAAGGTGAGAAGGAATTGTACAGATTAGTGAGACAGAGAGACAGAGATGGGAAGGATGTGCAACAGATAAGGGTGATTAAAGATAGAGACGGAAGGGTTCTAACGAGTGAGGAGAGTGTGCAGAGAAGATGGAAGGAGTATTTTGAGGAGTTGATGAATGAGGAGAATATGAGGGAAAGAAGGGGGGAAGAGGTGAACATTGTAGAGAAGGAAGTTGAAAAGATTAGAAAGGATGAGGTGAGGAATGCTTAGAGGAGAATGAAGAGTGGAAAGGCTGTTGGTCCAGATGACATCCCTGTGGAGGTGTGGAAATGCCTAGGAGAGACAGCAGTGGAGTTCTTATCTAGGTTATTCAACAGTATTCTAGAGAGTGAGAAGATGCCTGAGGAATGGAGGAGAAGTGTCCTAGTGCCAATCTTTAAGAACAAGGGTAATGTGCAGAGTTGTAACAACTACAGAGGTATAAAGTTGATGAGCCACACAATGAAACTCTGGGAAAGAGTAGTGGAAGCTAGGTTAAGAACAGAAGTGGATATTTGCGAGCAGCAGTATGGCTTCATGCCCAGGAAGAGCACTACTGATGCAATTTTTGCTCTGAGACTGCTAATGGAGAAGTACAGAGATGGTCAGAAGGAGCTGCACTGCGTCTTTGTGGATTTAGAGAAAGCGTATGACAGGGTGCCGAGAGAGGAGCCATGGTCCTGTATGAGGATGTCAGGAGTGGCAGAGAGGTACGTCAGAGTAGTTCAGGATATGTATGAGAGACAGTATGACAACAGTGAGATGTGCTGTAGGTCAGTCAGAGGAGTTCAAGGTGGAGGTGGGGCTACATCAAGGATCGGCTTTGAGTCCCTTCTTGTTTGCTATGGTGATGGACAGGTTGACAGATGAGGTCAGACAGGAATCTCCATGGACAATGATGTTTTCAGATGACATTGTAATCTGTAGTGAGAGTAGAGAGCAGGTGGAGGGACTCCTGGAAAGTTGGAGGTCTGCTCTAGAAAGAAGAGGAATGAAAGTCAGTCGTAGTAAGACAGAATACATGTGTTTGAACGAGAGGAGGGAAGTAGAACAGTGAGGTTACAGGGGGCTGAGGTCAAGAAGGTGGAGGAGTTTAGGTATTTGGGGTCAACAGTCCAGTGCGACGGGGAGTGTGGAAAAGAGGTGAAGAGGCGAATGCAGGCAGGTTGGAGTGGGTGGAGAAAAGTGTCAGGGGTGTTGTGTGACAGAAGAGTCAGCAAGAATCAAAGGAAAGGTGTACAGAACAGTAGTGAGACCAGCTATGACGTATGGGTTAGAGACTGTAGCAGTGAGGAAGAGACACGAGGCAGAGATGGAAGTAGCAGAGATGAGGATGTTGAGGTTCAGTTTAGGAGTGACAAGGATGGACAAGATTAGGAACGAGCACAGCAGAGGAACAGCTCAGGTTGGTTGTTTTGGAGACAAAGTCAGAGAAGCCAGCTTGAGATGGTTTGGACATGTGCAGAGAAGGGATAGTAGTTATATTGGTAGAAGGATGTTGGAGATGGAGCTGCCAGGCAAGAGGGCAAGAGGAAGGCCAAAGACGAGTTATATGGGTGTGCTGAAGGAGGACATGAAGGTAATTGGTGCAAGAGGAGAGGATACTGAGGCCAGAGTTAGGTGGAAACAGATGATTTGCTGTGGCGACCCCTAAACTGGGAACAGCCGAAAGAAGAAGAAGAAGAAGATTCAAGTGAGGTGTTTTTCCTACTCCACATACTGATTTATTGCAGTGATAGGGATTTATTTTCAAAATGTATAATTATAGTTAAAGGTTTATTTTTTAAAATTAAAGTCATTTTTATGTGCTATTACAATTTCATAAATTGTTTTAAGACTCTTCTTTACCAAAGACATTTTGAGTAATGTAATCTTAAAAAAAATGTCCAAGTATATGCCAAAAAAATTTTTAGTGTAGAGGGAAAGTCCATTTTATTGAAATTTTTTGCCTCAAAAAGTACATCACACAAAAACCATCATTTCAAGTCTTTATTTGTTTCATTTTAATGATTACGTATTAACAAGAGTCACGGTGGCGCAGTGAGTAGCACGGTCATCTCACAGCAAGAAGGTCGCTGGTTCGAGTTTGCATGTTCTCCCCGTGATTGTGTGGGTTTTCTCTGGCTGCTCCAATTTCCCCACAAGTCCATAGACATGCAGTATAAGTGAATTGAGTAAGAACGATTGTCCATAGTGTTAAAGTGTGATTGTGTGTGAATGTTTCCCAGCGATGGGTTGTGGCTGGAAGGGCATCCTCCGCATAAAACATGTACCAGAGGAGTTGGTGGTTCATTCCGCTGTGGCGACCCCGAAAGGGAAAAAGCCGACATGAGAATGGATGTATTATCAAGAATATCATATCCAATATGACAAAGTTTATGATTGTAGACTCCCTGTGCCATGATCTAGTCAGCTAATTAACCCAAAACCTGTAAATACCTATAAAGTGAACACAGGATGTAGGGCAGAAAGTAAATAGCATTATATATATATATATATATATATATGTAAAATGTTAAATATGTTGGAAATGATCTGATATTATGAAGATAATTGAACTTTGTGCTGAATTGAAATATGTGGCGATAGACATTAAGCGTGTTCTTCAGACATCCCACAAATCCGTAAATAAAATGAAAGAGTACAAAAGTCTGGATTGTTTTGCATTTTCTCGCTCAGTTGTCCTTGGTGCAGATTCTCTCAATTCTAGCAGCTAATATCGTAGCAGACAAAGCTAAGAGAGTTATTACATTCGTACTAAGTAGAAAACTTAAAACTACCAGATTCATCACAAGAAAGAACACTGCAAGCCACAGAAGATCAATATCTCACCATTATTCTGCTTGACCCGCATGATCGCGCTTTTCTGTTTGCTGATATATACACACCTTTTAGGCTTAGTTGCTTAGAGGCAATTAGATAAAACAATAATTGACTCACAAATATGTCACTGCTCTTTCTGTTACTTTCAATATTCACAATTCAGGCTTCTCATTATTGCATGCAAGCACTTGGATGGGTGAAATGCAGAGTGAAATTCCCTATATGGGTCACACTACAGGTATACTGCAGGTATACAAACAACTTTTTTCAGCACATTTCTTAAACTTTCTCTTTTGAGCCTTGTTTTGTGGCATTCTCCATTTTAACATTTCATGCATCTGTAAAGTATAGCGATTAAATTTTCAATTTATAGTAGAAATTCTAAAGCTCTGTACACACCAATATGCTGAAACGCAAGAATGGCAGATGTTTTACATATCTATTAAGTAAAAGGCAGAGTAGTGTAGCAGATTTTCATTTTCTGCTGCAATGTGTGCTTTCTTCTGGTGCCTAATAAAGCACTGGTGGTCAGAGGAAAGAGAAATCAGAAAGTAAAAATCTGAACTTTTGGCAGACATCTGCTTCCCTCAAGCAATAAGCTTGCTCTAGACTAGTGACATGTTGTCCAGAGGGAAGATTTATAGATTAAGATTTATAGAGTTAAGAAAACCTACAGTTCACGCTCTTGCTTATAATTGCCTTGTATTGCTAGCGTGATTTGCGAAAACAGAGAAGCATACTTGGGGAGCTGTCCGAGTGGGGAGTCCGGGACCAGGAGAGGATCCTGGGTCTGGAGGATGGCCCCCTAGAATTCCAATTACTACCGCAGTTTGAACGAGATGTGGACCATTTAACGTAAGACAGAAGAGGTGAAACATGCCTGGTGAGTGGCAAAGGGGTGGAATGAGGGATAATTTGCACAATGTTGGTGTTAGCTCTTTGGTCATGTTTTATAGACTGGAGATGATATGGGTAGATGGCACCAAATGATTGGAGGATGATTAGTCAGTTATCAGCCAAGCTCCTCCCAAACTTGTGTTTATTAGATGATTAACCTCATTTCACGAGTTCGCTTTGCTAATAATTGCCTAGTATCGCAAGCGTGATTGGTGAGAATAGAGAAGTGTAGTTGGCAAGCTGTGGGGAGTCTGGGACCAGGAAGGGATCCTGAGCCTGAAAGATGCCCCCCAAATATGCTGGAGGATAGTCACTAGATATGAGGTGCTGCAAAAAGTTGGCGATCTAGCAAATGGGGAAAGTTGGGAAGTTTGGCGTATTGTAGTGAAGAGTCAGCAGAGAAGAGGGATGTCTTAAAGGTGGTTGTGCAAGTAAAAAAGATAAGACGTGTAACTCTCCGGTTCCTCCAACATTGGCCTGCTAATCAAAATGCTGCTCCAATGCCAAACCAGGCATTTGGGTAGAAGTGATAGAAGTGAGGGCTCTGCAGGGTTTCTAACCTGGTGACTGGCTCTGCTCAGTATCTAAAAACCCGGTGGGGTTTCTGTATGACCTAGTAACTGACACTACTGAGTTGCTGAAATTTTGCAAGGTTTCTATATGACCTAATAACTGGCGTAGCTCAGTCGCTGAAAATCTGCAGTGTGTCAACCATGTGACTGGAGCACTTACCTGCTAAAACTCTGTGGGGTTTCTAACCTGGTGACTAGCACTGCTTAGTAGCTAAAAACCCTGTTTTATGTGCTTTCCAGCTATAGTGAATGTTTGTGGGTGGCCTGCGGTGCCCTGGTAACCCTTGCCTTGCTTGGATCGGTTGATCTAAATGGAAAGAAGATTCCATCGTAACCAAGCAAGGGGGTTTGAGCTAGAGCGGCTGTAAAAAACCAAGGGCCTTTTAGCCGGTTTAGGCTGCTGTGCAGTCTTCCCCACCTTCCCCGTGTGTCTAACTTGTTTGGCTCGCTATTTGAGGAGGACTCTCTTTATGGCGAAACCTTGCTAGTTAGAAAGGAACCTTCCCTGAGCAAGGTGACTCTTCAAGCGGAAATTAATTAGATAAGAGCTGTGAGTCATTATCTCTAGGCTCTGACTCAAAATTCTTTTATTGAATTTGAGCCAGCGATCAAGTTGGATTATTTGATAGGGGGCCCAAACAGCAGAACCAATGGAAAGAAGGTTAGTGAAAGAACCACTTTGGCAAGCCCCTTTCTGTAAACTATTGAGGTAGGGGGGGGGTTGATTATTGTTTTTTGAGGGAGGGGGGGTAGCTTAGCAGAACTAATTGGGCTGCTTGATGTGGGTGTGGATGTAACTCTGCAAAGCTTCGGAATATCTGTCTTGTTCTTTTGATTATGAATGAGATGTATTCTATTTCAAGTATTTTGTTTTCGTTTACCGTGGGGTTGACTGATGGGTTGAAGCGAAAGAAGATTGTAATTTCAAGTATCTAAAGAAACCAAAGAAGGCGAGAACATGTAGCCTGATCTGAGGGCTTGGATGCATTGTGTAAGGATCTCTAGTGTTATTGGTAGCCTAGAATCGGTCTGGGAGGTTGTGAACGTTGGTACCCTGTAAAGAGGTCTGAGGGTTAGTGAAAGTGGAAGATGGGGGACCGAAATCGAGTTTATGGAATGACGTTTAATTATCCTTTAATGGATCTGATCTTTTTTTGTGTGGTGTAGAGAGAAATGATGTCATTGACAGTAAGGAAAACCAGGAACGAGATTGTGAGATATTTGGAAGGTTTAATTGCTTCCAAGCTGTTATGTATAGCTGCAGGGTTCTGGCAGATAGTGGAGGGTGGCTGGTGGGTGGCGGATAAGCCTGGAAGGATGACGTGAAGCAAATGTCAGGGGAGAGTAAGCGCTCCACCTATCTTGAAGTATTTCTTGGTGGAGGAAGATTAGCTTAGCAAGTCTAGATATGCTGCTTTCTTGTCAGTGTGGCTTGTGAGTATGTAGCTCTTGGCAGCTTCAGAGGACCGTCTGACCAGTGTTTTAATTATTGCACGGGGAAGTCTTTGACGCATTGGTAGAAATGCACTTACAGATCTGTTCAAAAAGTCATTCCGGAGGGGAGGTTGCATGGAATGACCTTGAGCATGCAGTGTGATGCTGATGACAGGGCAGGGAAAAGGATAGTATTGAGGTTTTAACATGCCTATCCTCATTTGATTGGTCTTACTCTTGTTTTTGGGTGTGGGTGTTAAATGCTGGTTAGAGGATCTTCATATACAGAGTAGACGGGAGCCATGTCTGGAATCCCTTTGATGTCATGGGAGTTGTTAGTAGGTGATAGTAGGTAATGCATACTGGATCGAATAAAGGGATGCAGCTTGGATGATTGCTGCACAGCATATTATGTCAGAAAACAAGGCACTGGTCCCAGGTCCGAATCATCTTTAGTGCCACAATCCTGATTCTGCCAACTCTATACTTTAATGTACCAAGAGACTTGGGGAGGCTCAGTGATGTTGGTGTTTTGGAGGAACCGACATCTCAGACACTGAGTGATGTAGGATAGTTGCTTGCAAGCTATATCTGATAGGAGCTTGGTGTGGCAATGAAAAGTGATCGCGGCATTCTAGAGGTTACTGTTGAGGTAATTCTGACTTGGGGATTTGAGCGTATTTAGGATGTTGAGTCTGAATCCCCTTCTGGTGAAGACATCCTAAATGTAGTAGCTGGCATATTCTTTCAAGTGTATGCTTTATGGATTCCTGCCTGAACCTGGTGTTTTGACACTTGACTTGGGTTAGGTCAGCAGTACTGGCATGAGTGAGTGGTCGGTATTGCTACACATATGTGTCTATGCACCGTCTGGCTATCTCCTATCGACCAGGTTAAATAACTTCCCGGGAGTAAGCTGCACAGGGTTGCCATGAAATAGTAGAGGGGGGCCAACCTGCTGATGGGGATGTACCCGTTTGAGAGGTAGGGTCAATGGGAAGTTATATTGGCATGGGGCCTTCAGTTGGTGGCTAGACTCCTGAGTCCTGCATAAAAGAGCCCCTGAGTTTTAACTGCCATGAGGGGAAGGGTAGAATGGAAGAGGGCTCCCCGCTGGTTGAATATGTAGTTGGTGAGGAGGGAATACTGAAAGGTTAGAAAGTACGGACCAGTCGTTTGTTGATGCCGTGTAGGAGCTTAGACTATTGAACTTCCTGTTGAATAAGGCTAGGCGATATAGATGACTGACGTACTTATTTACTGATACGATTAATATTAACGAATATTTATATTAAAGCATATAAATAATAAATACATTGATTTTAACAATATGTAGCTTCTACGTGTTTCACGGGAGTGATCAATGTTGTATAGATGCAATGTGGGAATTAATATATATATGTATGTATATACATTCTCATCTTGGGTACTAAGCATTGAGTTTAAGCTTGTCATGTAGATGTCTCACTATAGATGACTTGCTACTACGATCAGCAATAATTAAAACACCTGTGCATCTCTCAGCCTCTCTGCTGCTTAAGGACAGAGATAAAATGCATAGGCTGTTGAAGTACCTGTGTCAGAGAATGCTGGGTTCCATCCATCCATCCATTTTCATGTCGGCTTTTTCCCTTTCAGGGTCGCCACAAAGGAATAGACCGCCAACTCCTCTGGCACATGTTTTACGCGGTGGATACCCTTCCAGCCGCAACCCATCGCTGGGAAACATTCACAAACACACACTCTATGGACAATTGTTTTTCTCCCAATTCACTTATACCGCATGTCTTTGGACTTGTGGGGAAACCGGAGCACCTGGTTAAACCCACGCGATCACGGGGAGAACATGCAAACTCCACACAGAAATGCCAACTGACTCTAGCTGAGGCTCGAACCAGTGACCTTCTTGCTGTGAGACGACTGTGCTACCCACTGCGCCACCGTAATGCCCATGCTGGATTCGAGTAAATCTATTACATGTTTGTTATTTTGCCATTTCTGGCGGAAGTTTAGCAAAGCGCAGAAAAATGACTCTACCATACAAAGGAGACTCTCGCGTTGTTAATGGCACTGCAGTATTTTGAAGTTTATTTGGGGTCACGTAGTTTACCAGCCACAGTGTTTACTGACCACAATCCGTTAGTGTTCCTGGGGAGGATGCGAAATCAGAACCAGCGCCTGATTAGGTGGTCTCTGATTATAGAAGACTATAACCTGCAAGTAAGGCACAAAAAAGGGGTGGATAATGTTCTAGCGGATGCATTATCTAGAGTGGACATTGATTAGGGTTGAACAAAACGTTAAGTACGTTTGTTCTTTTAAGGGGGGGGGGTGTGTCTGCGAAGGTCAACGTGCGTCTCTCAAGCCTGATTTTTACTTCTATGTCAACTCGACGAATAAACCTTTGAGTCATCTGCGAACTGACTTAGACCTTGGGCTGACCCTTCTATGAAGCTCAACACGCATCTCTCAAAAATTGTAATTTCACATTAAAGCATCGCAGACCTGTAGTGACCACGAGCTCTTTGATTGGGCAAAACGGAGTATTCCTCTCTCTTTCTGAGCTTGCTCTCCATGTTAAATGCTGGACTATATAATAAAAGTTTGGTGATGAAGTAAATAACCTTCCTTTGCTATCTGTGCTGAGTTTTAGCTAGCTAGAAGTTAGCATGGTCATCACGCCACATTGTGATATTGATTTAGCTCAGTTTAGAAATAGAGCTTCCATAGCAGCACCAGATGTTATATTGAAACAATTTATGTTAAGTGAAATAAAACCTGTCTTTCATTTGTATCTGTGTTGCATTTTGTTTGCTAGCAGTTGAAATTCTTATCAAACCAGGGGTCTGAACCATGAACGTAGCTTAAAAAACTTAACTTGACAAAACCCGATCATTTCAATCAGGATTAATCGGTACCATGAAGAGCTCATCAACTTTCTTTGTCGAGTCAGGCTCTGAACCTAAAGCTAAGATTAGTTCACTGGCGCGTGCACATAAAAGACTGACGTTGCCACTGTATAACTAATCACGATGAACATGATAGAGCCAAATGTTTTTTTTCTCTGCGGGAGGAGGAGCAAGAGTTTAAAGTTAGAAAATACGATGAGTATTTTATATTTTACATATATTTTTGTGTCGTAGTAATACTGTGGCTGTTGCCAAAGCCAGATTAGATTGTTGGCAGTAAATTGCTGATTTCATGAAAACAATGTCAAAGAAGCTCACTCTGATTAAAGTATCATGTGTGATAACAATAGCATATTTGTTCCTGAGTTAATTATAATACATTTTAATTTGTTTTGTTATATTAACATGTTTATGGTTGTATTACAATATAATTTAAAGCTGCAAGCAGCATTGGGTGATTGAGCCAAAAGCACCACCTCCTGACCTTTCAAGTTTTTTCACTTGTTGTTGTCAAGAGTTCGAAACAAGGTGAAAAGGCACTTTACAAAGTACTGAACAATACAAAGCTTTAAATGTAAAGATAATCTTTATTGTTACACAAAAAAACTCATATAAAACCAAAAAAAGTTATAAGATTAGCATAACATTAGCATATCAATCTGTTCAGAATCACAAGATTATCATGTTTCATTTTCATGTTCATTGGAGGAAGTATACAGCCACAAATATACACAGGCAGTAGGTGGCGCTATAAGTGTATCATAACTTAAGCATAGCAATTAGGTCAGAATAGGAGTCTCATCATTCCATAAGTTTTTCATGTTTTTTAGGTAAAGTATGAGTGCTACAGTAAGAAATTCATTTAGTTTAAAAAAGGTGAAATTCATTAAGGTGCCACAGCAAGACTGTGTGACGAACTTCAAAATTGTTGATAACTTTTGGTCCCTAAAACTTTAAAAGTCACCAGACCAAAATTCAGCTTGATCTGGATCTTTTCCTAGGAGTTAAGTTTTTTTTTCACTGCAGAGCTGTCGTCCAAGGTGCAATTTCAGTGACAGCATTAGATTAATATACTTATTGAACATGACCTTCAAACTAATTTTGGTAGGCTTTCTAACATGTTCAATGGGTCAAAACAAGCTAAAACGAAGAATTTGATCACATCTAATTTTTAGAGCAGTCACAGTAATGCCTATCCTTTTGTTAAGCCTGACAAGGCTAATCATGCCAGGCTTTTTTTGTTGATTAACTTTAAGGAAGATACATTCCAAAATATGTAAATTTTTCCAAGGGTGAAATTTGCTTGGGTGCCACCCCAAGACAATTAAATGTACATTAAATATTTTTCCCTCATGCCTTACAAGTAACCCCACCAATTTTCAGCTGGATGGGACATGACCTAGGAGGAGTTTGTCAAAACGGCCCCTTTTAGAAGTTTTTACGAAATAATTGTCTGCCTGTCGATTTTGGAAACAGGGTTTATATTAATAAAAGTTGCAGCTTCCTAACGTACAACTGTGTACCAGATTTAATTTGCCTATGACAAACTGGTTACCGCGTTAGGTGGCGCTATAAAGCGACACCCCAAGGCCTAGAGAAAGCGCATTACAGGGTGCCTAGAGAGGAGCTATGGTCCTGTATGAGGATGTCAGGAGTGGCAGAGAAGTACGTCAGAGTAGTTCAGGATATGTATGAGAGGAGTATGACAACAGTGAGATGTGCTGTAGGTCAGACGGAGGAGTTCAAGGTGGAGGTGGGGCTACATCAAGGATCGGCTTTGAGTCCCTTCTTGTTTGCTATGGTGATGGACAGGTTGACAGATGAGGTCAGACAGGAATCTCCATGGACAATGATGTTTGCAGATGACATTGTAATCTGTAGTGAGAATAGAGAGCAGGTGGAGGGACACCTGGAAAGTTGGAGGTCTGCTCTAGAAAGAAGAGGAATGAAAGTCAGTCGTAGTAAGACAGAATACATGTGTTTGAACGAGAGGGAAGGAAGTAGAACAGTGAGGTTACAGGGGGCTGAGGTCAAGGAGGTGGAGGAGTTTAGGTATTTGGGGTCAACAGTCCAGTGCGACGGGGAGTGTGGGAAAAGAGGTGAAGAGGCGAGTGCAGGCAGGTTGGAGTGGGTGGAGAAAAGTGTCAGGGGTGTTGTGTGACAGAAGAGTGTCAGCAAGAATCAAAGGAAAGGTGTACAGAACAGTAGTGAGAGCAGCTGTGATGTATGGGTTAGAGACTGTAGCAGTGAGGAAGAGACACGAGGCAGAAATGGAAGTAGCAGAGATGAGGTTGAGGTTCAGTTTATGAGTGACTAGGATGGACAAGATTAGGAACGAGCACATCAGAGGAACAGCTCAGGTTGGTTGTTTTGGAGACAAAGTCAGAGAAGCCAGCTTGAGATGGTTTGGACATGTGCAGAGAAGGGATAGTAGTTATATTGGTAGACGGATGTTGGAGATTGCCAGGCAAGAGGGCAAGAGTAAGGCCAAAGACAAGTTATATGGGTGTGCTGAAGGAGGACATGAAGGTAATTGGTGCAAGAGTAGAGGATACTGAGGCCAGAGTTAGGTGGAAACAGATGATTTGCTGTGCCAACCGCTAAACTGGGAACAGCCGAAAGAAGAAGAAGAAGAAGATGCTAAGCAATGCTAAAAGTCCTAATGGACAAATAGCTAAACTATGTTGAAAACTATGTAATATCTCTGTGGTATTTGGAGAAAGAGATGGTATTTGTGGTATTTGGAGAGAACATGCAAACTCCACACAGTAATGCCACCTGCACACACCAAGCACAAAGACTGTTTAATCACTTGCATAATCATATCTAAATCAGGGCTGCAGCTATCAATTATTTTGATAACATATCAACGTAATCCATCAATTACTTGGATAAGTTATTTATATCCTGATGTTTTACAGAGATACCTTATACAGACAAGCAAAAATTGTATTTTATAGTCCAACTTTATAGATTGATGTTCTGAATTTATAAGACTTAGTAGTCAGTACACAGTACACAGTAGGTATTTCACAAAAAGTAGAAAAAAATAAACATTAAAAAATACAATAGGAAATATGATGCGAAGGTTAAAGCATTTTGGGGTATTACAAAGTGGCTGGGTTTCAGCTCTATACGCAAAATGATTCTATTATATTTTGCTTCAAAAGAAGACTCCATCTCACATATTTAACCTAAAATATTCAAAATTACATTAAATATGTTTTTAACAGAAGATAGCTTTTAGCATGATCCTGCTTTACTGTACAAACAATAACCAAATTCACGATAAAAAAACAATGTGCATATCTGAAATGCTATTTTCTAACAATAAAGTTGCAGTCGACTGTAATGTTAGGGTTTAGCATCAACACTCAACAGATCACAGAAGAATAAAACTAGAACTACTCTAAGTTCCCTGCGCTCTCTTCAGAAAAGCACATGGAGCAAACACCAGCTCAGCTTAAGTGTCTGAATGCTCTTTCCATGTTAAAGTTTGAAATTATCTAAACTTGGGGATAGTTTACCCTTGGGTGGGTTATGTCACCTAGGGTAACACCAATCCATATATAACAGTCTGGGATGTATCTCTAGACAGGGAGAGAGATGTATTTAAATAGGCTTTGTGCATGAAAAATCCCCCCTGCATGGCCTCTTTAATTTTAGAGGAAACTAAACCTCTGCTGTTTAATTACAAACATAAATCTCAGTTTTTTCCAGACATTTCCAGATTAACATGAAATTAGTTTGTTAGTAGAAGTAAATATATCTCTGCATCAGCCTCCTCGTGTTTTCACAGAGAAGCCTGTTTTAGCACTCAAAAAAAACTGACGAAAGATGATATGAATAGTTTATGGGTGTTCTGTCATGACCCTTGACTATCATGGTAGGAGATTTACTGTCTCCAAAAACTCTTCCACCAAACCTTATCTGCACTCTCCAGCTCTGTAGAGACAGAATGGGTGGTAGGAAACAAGGGCCTCCACATCCTACCACCATCACCCACACACAAATCATGGTCTCGGAAGGCTTTAAAGGAAGTGTTCAGCATGAAAACGTTAACCAAAAAAGGTTCAACCAAAAACAAAAATGCTTCCTAACCTTAATATTTGAAGCTAGGGCTGTACCTATCGAATATTTTAGTAATCAGGTAATCTACTGAAATTCGATTAACTGAGTAATCTGAGAAAACATATGTGATGTCACGCAACGCTTCTGGTGCCTGACACTCCACTCACCCATAGACATTCAATGGTAGAAAGTTATAAATCTGTTTAAAATCAAATGGAACATTATGTGTAGTTTACCAATAACATGCCATGATAAAGATTAGAGTCAAAGTTTCCTAAAAAAAATAAGTTTACAAAGTGGAATGTGCTGTTCTAGAGCACAAAGAGAAACCTCCTGTGTGGAACATTGGTGTCTCTTTACCTTTCGTTTCTGAACAGCAGTTTCTACTTTATAAGCATAGTTCTTTTTATCACTGTAATACGAAAACAAACAAAGTCATACTTCACAACAATCTTTTCAATGTAACATTAAGATATTAAATTGAACGAAAACAGGCGAAAGCCAATTAGAAGCACTTGGTTTCATTTGAATGTGAAAATAAAGATTGAGGTATAAATGAGACTGTAACTCCCTGCTCTGCATTGTCTGAATGACCAAACCACCATCATCTCTCTTCAGGATTGAATGTTTCTCAGTTTCAGTTCAGCTGAGCTCCACAAAAAACATTTGGTGTAAAAAAAAAAAATAGCCATGCCACTTAAACAATACCATCGTTAAAACTGTTCAAGTTGAGTGAATCTGTGAACGATTACTGAACTGTAGTCACGCATTGAGTGAACCTGCAGCCACAACCGATCCCCAGGTCCATTAACATATACAATTATTACCATTCCGCTAAAACTCTCTCCATACAAACAGAGTTACTTTCACTTCTTAAATTTATAGTTGAGCATCAAGCCTATGAATTGCCCTCTGCAAATGTGCACACTTACAGAACCCCTTTGGGAAGCTTGACACACTTCTCTGAAAGATTGGAACTTTGCATTAAAGTCTCGCAGAGAGGTGCTAAGCAAACTCTTCTACTCTGTTTCTAGGCTTAGACCACATGTTGAACATTGGATAAAAGAGTTAAACTTCAATGATAAAGTAAATAAACCCTTTGTTATCTGCGTTGTGTTTTGGCTAGCTAGCATTTAGTATCATCACACCATGGAATGTAGACTATTAAAAGAGGATGCTTCTTAGGAGCTTCTACAGTGATAAAAAATGTTTGCTCAAGACAAAGTGCTGAACTAAAGATGCTTGTGATGATAAAGGAGTATGTTCAGAGCCTTTGTAACAGAAATTCACGATCAACTAAACCAGGTTCAGTCTTTAGACAGAATAAGCTGCACTTTTGATGGCTTTTTCCTGATAAAAAAGATAAATTGGCGCATTGACACTCTGCTGTTTTGAGCGCAACTGCAATAATGAGATGATCATGGCTTGTTTTTGTGAAGTTTTTTTTAACAAGTATTCTTAAAGCTGTAGGGAAGAGTGGGGTAAGTAGTGCCAGTTTTTACGCAAGGGGATTATAGGAATGCCTCCAACTAAAATATGTAGTTTAGGATAAATATAGTTTAGGATGTTTTACATACCTGGAAGCAATCACTTAGAGTCTTAAATAAACTGTTTGAGAAATATAGCTTAAGAAAAAAAAAGTGATTTTGTGGCACAACTTGCCCCCAGTGTGGGGTAGGTTGTACCATTAGTCAGAATACACTGGGGTAAATTGTGCCATTTATAACTGAAGTAAATAAGATCATTGTATTCTCACAAACGATAATGCTATGCAAAACACCACAACTTTATTACAAAAGTACTTGTTTAATTTAAAGTTTTAACATCTTCAAAGGCCAATTACCTTCAATCAGGCCTAACGCCACATGAACACAGCCTCAGAACCAAGCAGAGAACTGCATCTGCATCTGAATATCTTCACAGATTCAGCCTACTACTGAACATTCCACATGAGGTTATACAGGTTGGTGGCATTGCAGAGAGGAACACTTGCTTCACAAGTTCTGTGACCTCGTATATTGATACGGTTCGCCATGGATGTGATGACATCCATCGCTTGGTTATAGTAGGTTTTGAGTGGTCCAAAGACCATTTTTTGCTAATGGTTGCAAGCGGTGTGACGTGTGTGGTGACATGGTGAGCATAATGACTCCATTGCCACTGGCAACTTAACCGAGGTCCTTTGGCACAAATTACCCCAAGCCCACCATTTGGGAAAAAATGCATCACCAAACTGTTTTGCCTAGCATAATGCTAACTGTTGTGTTGTAGCTTACAAAAGCACTAAAAAATGTGTGAACTGGTTTCAACATTTTATATAATTGTTCAATCGTAGAAAAAAAACATAATAGAATTTTTACTTTGAAGGGCTAAACAATATTTTTTTTACTTAAATGTGCTTAGCGCCATGTGTCTCCCTTTACTGGATGAGTGAAGTTGATGCCTCTTCAAAATGATGTGGTTACATGACCATCTTCTTCTATGGTTTTCTAATTAACAGGAATGGCATTACTTGCCCCTTGGCACAAATTACCCCACTCTCCCATGTATTTTGTGATTCTGCTACAAACTTGTCCTACATTGGCTCCAAACATAAATATTAAAAACTAAAAAAATAATTTTTTTTTATTAAAGACATCAACGGCAGTACTCAAGACTAATGAGCAGAGGTATTTATTTTAACACACTGTTACAACCTAGAGATGGAATGTCTAGGGAGGACAGCCATAACATAATAATTTGAATAATCGACCTGGAATGAGTGCGCAGAAAGAAGAATGATCCGCGTTAGCACACAATAACAATTTATTATTACAACGAAGTTCACAATAGCACAAACTTAATGAAGACAGCAATGAACTAAAACTTAGCAGGTCGGCTATTTAAACAATTAAATAAAAACTCGCAGGAACCTCCTGCTTCAGGGCAGTTGCTCTGAGCCCTTAGTAACCCAAATCAATGAGAACAGCATGAAACAAAAAAATTAATAAAACCCAAAGGAGAGTAACTGAGCCCCAGCCACTTACCTAGTTTAAAGAAAAGAAAATAACCAACAACTGAAATCTTCAGTGTGTACTACGCCCTGCGTTCCCTACACTTGCTGAAAATATAAATACAAAAGAACGCTGTCTCCGAAACCTGTCATGTGTGTTTAACAAAAGAATCACTGTGTATGGTGCGAGAGAAAAAAGAACTAACACATAACACGACACACAGACACCACACTACGATCTCAATGATCTAACACTCAATGAACGGGAATACACAACTGGAGAGACACACTCTCACGGCCTGAATGCCCAAACTGTGAGAGGGGCTTACGTCACTGTACTGATTGACATCCAGTTCAGTCAATCAGATGGACAGACACTCCCGCAACACAGAACATAACGAGGGGGAAAGAAAAAGAAACAGATATTAACAATTAGACACTTAGACGATCCCCTCGTTCATTAACACACACAATATACATTTATATATTCCTTTATTTATTTATTAAGGTTTCAGTAAATTAATTAAATATATTTTATCAGCTCATTGTTATTTTTCAGAGTGTATTTGCACTGTAGTTTGCATGGTTTACACATAAATAAGTTCAGGAATGGTGAAGCTGTGATAACAGAATGTATATTTTAGATTTCAGATTAGGAAATGCTACAGGCTTCTCCTGAATGTGTTGAGTTTTTAGTGAAGGTCATAGAAAGCAGGTGCTGAGGGGGTGGCGGAGAGGGGAGGGGGCAAGGCCTGGCCAAGGAGCGGCCTGATAAGAACAGGGGCAGACCAGTAAACATTAGCATGGCTTGTCCGACAGCTCTGAAGCAGCTCTTGTCTTCTTTTTCCTTGTACTTCGATCTGCAGTTCTCTTCTCAATGAGAAATACACCAAATCTGCTGCCTAAACCCTGAATTGTGTGACTGACCTATCCAATCAATTAACAATCGTCAGTGAATCTGTACCAGACATGAGACACTTTGCTCGCAGTGGAAGGCTATTATTGCTATTATCTGATGCAGGGAAGGTGAAAATGGCTTCTGAATGAATGAATTGAGGCTGCTTGCAGATAGGCAGGCGCACACATACTTCACTTGACTGACAAACAGTTCCGTCTAGCACATCACTGCACTGCATGTAGAAATATCTACGATTAAAAAGTATTACATGGGCCATGTACGTTTAATCCATCGTTGAAAAGTTAATTTCTCTTTAGATTAAAATGAATTCTATTTTTAATTAAGTTAATAAATATAAATTTTTAATTGCTGATAAAATTCAAGCACATTTTTGTTACATTTCTTGTTTAAAAAAGTTTTTGTCTACTAACTTCATAATCACTACCAAGCAATAAATAGTACCCTGGAAAAAGGATCTAAGCGTCTTTGCGATACACATTTGCTTGCACATAATTATGGATGCTGTTTTTGTAAATATCTGAAAAGCATTTAATTTTTTGTTAAAATCTTTCATATTTGAGACTAGCACTAAATTGAATACAAACACACGAAAATAATATTTTTGCACTGAAATCAATTTTACGACACAATTTGAATAAAGTTTTCTCCACTAAGCCAAAAAGTATAAAAACAAAAACATGTTTACATAATTTGAATGTATTTAGGCATTTAAATTAATGTAAAAATAGAGCCTGTTCATGTTTTGCAACCATGTTAAAAATGTTTCCACAACATCATCTCTGAGTTATGCGGGGTAAAGGTCTGTTTTATTAATGATTTATTTTGTTATATGTATACTTGCCAATAGAAGAGCTGGGCGTGATGTTTACTTTTTGATGCGCAAGCTTGGCACAATACTGTGTAATGTTAGAAACATCCCTGTCAGGATCGTGATGAAGGATAGGACCCAGATGCGAGGTGAGTTGCTCAGCTGACTTTATTGTACAGGATATAGAGATCAGGCAGAACTTGACACGAGACAAGCAATCGGTAGAGAGCAACATGCACAAACAATAACTCGCACTGAGCAGAGGCAGAGTGAGCCTTTTAAAAGGCCAGCGCTAATTGAGTTCAGAACGAGGAGAAGGGAGGGCATAATACGAAACACCTGACGATAATGAGTGAGAGCATAGAAACACACCAGAATATGTGGAAAACGAGAGAGCAATCAAGATAGACACTGAGACAATAACCTGACGCATCCTGTAGTAGGGTGCATTCCACGCGATTGTTTAATTATGTAAGTTAGTGTGTGTATGTATCGAATTTGAGAGGACATAAAATGCATGTTTTAGGAGTCTCCATGTATGTTCTAAAACAAGATTTCCTTAAATTATTATAAAAGTCATGTACTTTGCATTTGGCATGATGCATGAAGCGTTAAAACTGCATATTTCATTAATGTATTTTATCCAACTGTTCTTTGTTGATGAACCAGGTTAATGTGAAGTGCTGCTCACAAGCAAAGCTGATCTTTTCAAGTTTTCTCTGAAGGGAAGTTATGAAATCGAACCATTATTGATGAACCAATTTTTTTTGGCAATCCAAACAAAAGATTAGGCTCCAGACATCAGAAAATGCACTTCTTTGGCATTGCTTCTCCAGCGCGGATCTCCTGCTCTCACACTTCCGGGTTAAACTGTGGTTCCCACTCGTCGTAGAGAGGCAGTACTAGCAATTAATATGATTGACAAGTGGGCGGGGATGGGGATAAGGATAAAGGGCAGGGATAATGAAAATTAGCACTTTTCAAAAAGGAATAAGGGATTACTCAAACATCTGTGAACTAATCTGAATACTACTCTACGCATGCTTTTGATGAAAGAACAACACTTCAAGATGCCAATGTCAGAAAATGTATGTTACCATCACATGGCACCTTTAAAAGGCAGGATCAACCCTTCAATCAGCAAGCTCCTCCCAACACTAAATCACATCTTACTAATCAATCCCTTCAGGTTCTCTCTCCTCTGAGAAGCCCTTTCTCTGTGAAACATATCATGATGAGGCTGAATATGAAAAAGAGCCCATGGAATACTCAATAAATCCTGATACTCTCTCTCTCTGAAGATAGAGAAGGGTGGGGGGGTCGTTCAGTTAATCTGAGGGTATCAGGCTGTCCCCTATCCTCACATTATTATCAGAACACAGTCCCGCAGGCTTTTAAATATGGCTCCATGTGCTCGAGCGAAAACATGTCCTTTACATTATTCCATTAGCCTGGCCTAATTTCTCTTATATTAGTAGGAAAACAGACCTGATTCTTTTGAGAGCTTATTGATGAGACTTTCCGTATTGATCTCTATTGAGGTTGTTATCAAAGTGTTTGATGGCCGCTGAGCATTTTTCATAGACTTCTTGATTGAACACAAAGCATCTATAACATCTTCTGTGTTCGATTTGCATGCAGACACTATCATTAATAATAAAGGTATTATACTCTTCTAATCATTTTACTGGTTATACCCATTATCATTTATATCATTCCCTAGATACATATAAATACATGATGTCAACCGTTTCACTCAAGAAATGAAGACCGTGTTTCCTCAGGAAATTATCTTTGTTCATGTCCTTACACAATGTTTTTGTTCTTGTCGCAGGCTAAGGATAGCGACGATGATGAGGAAGTCGTCCATGTCGACCGAGACCACTTTATGGATGAATTTTTTGAACAGGTAAAAAATATTTTGGAATACAGAGTTGTTTTTAGCGTGCATGCTAATACCTTTGAACTTTCACTGTGCACTGTAAAAGAATGTAAATGTAAAAAAAACAAAAAAACATTCTGTCTGAACCCAACTTTGTTTACTAGTTTTCGCAAATCCAAGGACGCATCAGCGCATCAAAATTAAAGTCTGAATTCATATTAAACTGCAAAAATAGTAACATTTTAAACATCCATTTTGCTTTGGATTAATACCAATAGTAAAATCATAAAAATTCTTTCTTTTTGGTATATGAGAATGCAATCCTATTTTAGAGTGCAATACTTGCTGAAAAACAAAACAGAAAATGAGCTCAATTACACCCTTTGTGATAAAAATTCCATGTTACAGCTGTTACAAGTGGGTGGGGCTTGGGCAGGGATAAGGAAAAAGGGCGGGGATAAGTAAAAAAATATTTTCATGTCACTTCCGCCCATCTAAGGTTATGTTCAGACTGCAGCTCAAAGGGACCCAAATCCGGTTTATTTGTTCATATATATGACTTGTATGTTGTTTTTTTAGGACTGACTGGACAGCTCAACTCTGATTTCTTCAAATCTGACCCTGTTTGGAAATGAGCAAAAAAGACCTGCAGTCTGATTGTATTGTAGCCTAATAGTGCGGTGAAACGCAAGACCAATCCTGGGCTGGGGTTTTTGTAAAACTAAAGAAATGTATTACCAAGTTAATCTGCCCAATGTGCTCAATTTTCAACTCTGGGACAAATGCTAGAATAAATGTACAGAATTGTAGAATTTCACGATCTACAGATTTATATGCATAAATTAAGATTCATAGTGCATTTATAGAGCATCTCTCAGAGGAGACACCGTAATTTTCCCAACATCAGTCATTTATAATATTACACCTAAAGCTTATACTCCTTTACTAAAATACATATAAATAGCATCTGTATTTTATCCGTAATTGTGCCCCTTTTAATGGGGGTCTGATATGTTGTATTCAAGAACTTGTTCTTATAGAAGCAAATTAATGCATAGAAGAACATGCAACAAGTTTCAAATAAAGATCTAAATCTGTAAATCATAAATTACCATTTCTATAAATCTGCATTTTTATGTATTTATTTGAGAAATGGCATGTTTATATAGATTTCAGTGAACCTGAGACTAACAGCACAAACTTCAGAAGCTGTACTGAGCAACTATTTCTTTACAGAAAAAGCAAATCCAACCATTTATTTTGTTTACATTATTCATCAACTTTGTGAATCAGAGATAATGGTTTATAAAAATACATTACATTAGATTACACTATAACATTATCTAAAGCATGTTCTCCGGGCAGGTGGAGGAGATCCGTGGCTGTATTGAAAAGCTGTCAGAGGATGTAGAACAGGTCAAGAAGCAGCACAGTGCCATCCTGGCAGCACCCAACCCTGACGAAAGTAAGTTCCAACTATCACAAAGCTCTGGTGTTACTTTCAGTGCGATTTAAAAACAAAACCTAGCAGCTCTGCTTCTAGAAGACAATTTCATACTTCACCTACCAGCTCATCCGTTAGGCATGCATTAAAACAGTGTGAATTTGACATGTTTTACCACCCACAGATCTCCCTCCAGGATTGATGACATAAATAAGCACCAAAGAAACACATATCTGAGTGCAAATCTATATCTCAGGAAAACATTACTAAACACGACATCAATTATTATCCATGCCCACACACAGATAATAATGTCTTTGATGAAGAAAATTCTCTTGTCAGTCTTTACCAACAACTATTTCCCTCTCAAAGCTCTAACATTATTCTGAGGCTGAATCGCTTCTTGTTCATAACTGGCACTTTATGTTTGAGTGAGAAGATAAGGAATTTTCACTTTAGAATATGTTTCTAACAAATTCAGTTTAATCCATGTTTGTCAATGAATTAATACATTTCTTCTTTAGACTGTCTCTGTAAACAAAACCACTCGATTACATTAAACTATGTTTACTGTTTTATTCCGTTTGAGTTGAAACCAACCCAACCCTGGTGGGATGTCACAAGGAAAGCTAAACAGTACTTCCTTACAGCCACATTTTTGACTAAATAATTTGTTCAGTTGTCTCTGCCATAGACCACATAAATCAAGACCTCCATTAGTACAACTATCTTATAATGCGATGCACAAAACCTCTTACTGATTGTGTTGTGTTGATTTAACAGCGACCGATAACGTTATATCACTTAGCGGACAAAAAAAATTATCTCCTCGTACAAAACATTCATACTAAAATAGGAAGTGCAACATTGGTCTGCAAAATAAGATGTTTCCAAAATATGGTAAATGGTTCATCTTTGAGAATTTAGCAACATAGTTGTTAATATGTCGTGAAGTTCATCTGGTGTTTTTTGACCCTTTCAAGTCTTAAAAACTTTGCACAATTAAAGACACCCTTTACTGACAGCTACAAAGTTGCTAAATCAGTCTGTGCTTACTAGATCTCAATTCAGAAATAAAAATAGCATGCCAATTCAATCAAACAGGTATGGAAGCACCCCCTTGCTGTATGGTAAGATACATGAGCTCATCAGCGAGCCTATTCAAGTTCTCTGATACCTTGCTTTTGAGCCACTCACTCTCTAGAAGAGTCCCTGCCACTGCCTCACTCTGAGTGTTTAATGGGGCCGACCCACACACTTCATAATGCCAGGGCCCACACTGCATCTAGCTCTCAGCCAAGGGTCCTGCTGAAATCATAATCACCTCACCTTTTCCAGCCGCAATCATCAGCTTTGGCTAATATCTTTGAGTGTCCGACTCATTCTTGAACGCCTGTGACAATCCCTCACAGATAAAAGATAGGTGTAAAGATTGCTGTTTTTTTTTGTGTTTGTTGATTTTGTGGAAGAACCAGATTTCTAAAAGAAACTGGCTTGTTATTTTATTAGAGAAGCTAGCAATACCCCTGAATGAATTAGTGTTATTGACTGTATATATCCAGTGAGTCACTCATAAAGAAGGTCACTTCCAGTCGTCTTTGAGCCAGCTGAATCAGTGTTTTAGGGGAAACCCTCTGAGTGAACCGTTGCTGTATATGCTGACTTCTGGTTCATTCCTGAATCCACCACCACTACTCGATTCAAGTGTTTTAAAGGTAAACGATGCACAGGCTGATACACTCAAAGAGGCATAAATGTTTCATTCGGAAGAGAAATCTTACTCTGCCTAAAAACTAAACTGCCGGAGCATTTCTGGCTCGAGTTCAAGAAAGCCAGACTGTAAATGACTAAACTGTTATAGATAAATCGTTTACGGCTTGTTTTTGTCACTGCATGTTTTCCACTTTGCTTTCAATGCATGACTTTCTGTTTGTGCTTAAGATGCATGCAGTCATCAGAATGTTATTTTATGTTTTCTCTTTTTCTGTTCTTTCTTTACATCCCCTCTGTCCTTACCATGCAGCTTGAAGGATGAAGGGATGCTGTGGAGGTTGATTGTCTTGATGTCTGTGGCAATGTGAAGCAGAAATCAGAGGAGGAGTGGACAGCTTATATTAGTACCATAAAGTACTTACATTAGTACTATAAAGTACCTTTATAGAGGTTTCCCTGAAATGAAAATATCAATGTTTACTCACTCTCATGTTATTACAAGCTCATTTTCATTAAAGTAAGATATTTAAATAATGATAACAATATAAGTGATTGTTTGTAACTTAGTTCAAGTGTGTTCATGTATATCCATAGCAATTTGTTTAAAAATGTCCAAATGGCAAAAAAATTGGGCATCATCCATATATTTTACAGTCTGTGATATGTGATTCATGAAATTGACAGTGAAGCACAGACCATAAAAGTGTTTTACGAAGAACGTTTATTTTTTGCGTTTCAGTGAATCATTAAGTGCCCTGTAACATCGGAGTGAGTGAATAAAATTATATTTTCATTCATTGTTTAATCTGTCTAGCTCCAGTTGTTCTTATGTTATTCCCCCTAGTGCTGTTGTGTGTTGTGTTGTGAGTTTTGTTGCTAATGAGCTTCTATACATATTTGGATTGTCCAAGGTTTACTACCACCAGTGCTTTCTTTTTTACGATTTCATCTCTCATTTATCCAGTGCCCTTGTCTGAAATAAACGCTGATACACTTACAGCAGTGAGATCATGTTGAGCGATTACATCATCTTGGGAGCAGACTAACTTATGTGCTAGCTGCTTAGCCCCTTCTCAGAGATCCCTTCCCCCTCAGCCCTTGAGTGATACAGCATTATTCTGATCTTAGTAACATTTCTGGGTCAGCTCTTTCAGATGCCAGTATAGATCTTCCATGTTAAATATCTTTCGTTATAATGTCACCCTCTCAAAAACAAAGCATTAATAAATTCTGTTGGATCATGTAGCTGTTATTACACCAGCTAGAAAAATTCTCAACCTTAAAAAAGGGACAATCGCTGACCTTCAGCCGTAACCTCTATTGTCTCTATGGGTGAGTAATGATTAGGGATTTGCTGTAGTATATTATTGCATCTCCCCCACACAGCCTAAATGATTAAATCAGCCATTAAACTAAACTCATGGCCTGCATATGCCCTGTACTTGAGTGATCATTAACCACCGGGCTATCTGGGTGATATGCATAATATCAATCAATCAATCAGTTTTTATATAGCGCTTCTTTAGCAATTGCTTTCAAAGCAGCATCACAAAGTCCTCGTGAGGATTAGGTAGAGTAAATAGGAGTTCCCTCTGTGAGGGGACTCTTGCTGACTGCGGCAGGTGCTAGTCACCTCTTGGCTGTCGTCACATCCGCTGTCGTCACATCCTGTCCTCTGCTGTATGCTCTCTAAAGTGGAAGCAAGCGCCTACTTCAAGCATCACCTACGACTATTCAGCTAAAACAGGCTCACATTTCTTTAATATTCATAATACATTGAACCACTTGTTTTTTCTGCACAGTCGCTACCGATTTCCACTACTCTAGGTGCCGCTGAAACGCGCTTAGCCCGCGGGGCTAAAGCTAACTTCCGCGGTAGCAGCACCTGCTCGCGGCCAACTTTAAACCCCGAAAATGAAAGTCAGTCGTTGTCTTTGCTCCGCTAAACATACCGTAAACCATTATATAACAATAGAAAGTTAACGTAAACTTATATAAACAACTGAAAGAACATCTCAACCCAAACGGTTCTTTCCTTGACAGGCTAAAAGCTAAAACACATGCAGCTCTTGAGCTTTTTTGCGCACTCTATTCTTTATACAGGTTTTTAAACAAATCGACTACGTTACAAACTAACACACTAGCCGTTGGATAATTCAGTTGGATCTCTGTTGCTCCTAGCATTTTTTGGCCACTTTAACTTTTGCTAAACCTACTTTAAATCAAATAAAACTAATTCCTCGGACTTAGCTCTTTTAAGATTGCAATCGCACAACTAGTCTAACCAAAACAACTCATTGATTAGTCTTGTCTAACAGTTAGACATAAAATTAAATAAATAAATAAAAAATACAAAAATATTCAATTCATAAAATAAAAAAATTCAATTAGTAATACAATTAATAACAACCTAGTTCTGCTTGGAGGAGTGCAACCCATTATTCTCAAATAATTAATTAGACGAAATACTCATTAATACAACTAGTACACAAATTTGGCTCTTTCGGTTCAGCTTCCCTTGTGACTGACGGTTCTGTTAAAGGCAGATCTATCCATAGAAGGCTAAACTGAAAAAATAGTTTTAGCTACGGTTTCAGCTGTCTTTGTGAATGACTGACCTGCACAAGGCTGTTCAATCCATAGTAGGCTAAACTGAAAAATAAGCTCAACAATAAGTTATAACAAACTCTAGAAGAAAAAAAATATATATATTTATTTTTTGTTAGTTATCTTGAAACTCTATAAATAAAATAATCAATATTAAGATTTATATAAAGAAATAAACAAATAAATTGATTCCTTAAACCTATAACCTAGTTAAACACCAAGCAAATTTGGCTGCGAAGCTCGCTTTTATTTATTTTTACCGTGCCCCATTAAACAACAGTGTTAGTGTAGTTTATAGTTTAGTGCAGCTAAAAACTTTTTAACTACAGTCTAATTAAATAAATAATAACCTAAACAATATTGATAAAGCAGATAGATATTACTCTACATAATATGGCCTCACCACACTGTTCCTCACCAAATTGCAAAGATCAGGAATCATTCGATCTCAGCGTCATCAAATCCGAATTAGCAGATATTGAGCTTCAGATCAGCCTCTTACAGGCCAAAAGATCCAAGCTCAAGGAACAATGTGTGGCAATCTCCGCTCATAAAAATTCTAACATTAATTCAGCGTCTGTGCACAGAAGGACAGATGCTGCTGCAGTAAACTGCACGCCAGCACTGGACCATCACAGTCCCACTTTCTTGTTTTGTGATCAGAAGAGGAGAAGGCGAACCCGTCCCCGGGGGGCCTTCACTCCTCCCGCGCAACCAAGTTTTCAGATCCGCACCCAGAACCGGTTCACAGTTCTCAGCGAACCTGAGATGAACACTCTGGTGTTTGGCAGTTCCATCGTCCGACACGTCCAAGTGACTGTCGGTACGAACAAAGCACGTACGCACTGCTTCCCCGGTGCTAGGGTTCTTGATTTAGCCGCACGTTTACCTGCAATTCTGAAGCCTGATGGCAACATCAAGGCTGTGGTCCTGCGTGTCGGCTCTAATGATACGTTTCGTCGTCAGTCAGAGGTGCTAAATGCGGATTACAGTAAACTGATCCGCACTGCTCGCCGCCTGTCACCCGCGACCCAAATTATCGTCTCTGGCCCTCTGCCAACATATCGAAGGGGAACCGATAAATTCAGCAGACTTTTTGCCCTCAGAGAATGGCTCACCACCTTCTGTCGAGAAGAGCAGTTATTGTTTGTTGACAACTGGAATCTCTTCTGGGAGCGCCCTAATCTCTTCCGTCCTGACGGCCTCCATCAAAGCAAACTAGGCTCTAAACTTCTGTCAGATAACATCACTAGGGCCCTTATTAGCATCTGACTAAATAATGCCAAATATAACACCTTTGAACACTGCCCCAGAAACCGACCTAAAACCTGTCAAAACCTAACATTTGCTATCGAAACAGTGTCCATACCACAAAAACAGAAAATAACTATAAACAAAAAATTACTTAACACCAATAATCTGATCAATATAAAATTGGACTACAAATTATACAACTCGCAAACGTACTCTCTAAAATTTGGTCTCCTAAACATTAGATCTCTTACACCAAAAGCTGTAATCATAAATGAATTAATCTCAGAACTGAACCTTGACATACTGTGCCTAACTGAAACATGGCTCACTCCAAACGATTATTTTGGATTGAATGAAGCAACACCCAAAAATTACCGTTACAATCATGAACCGCGCTCAACTGGTCGTGGTGGAGGTGTTGCCACAATATATAGAAATACCCTAAACACAACAAAAAAGACAGAACATAAATTTAAATCCTTCGAAGTACTTGTGCTCCATGTTACACCGGCAAAATCAAAACAAAGATGTGCATTCTCTGTAACATTAGCTGTTGTCTACAGGCCACCAAAACACAATTCTAGCTTTCTTCAAGAATTTGCTGATTTTGTCGCACATCTTTTGGTCGAAGCAGATAAAATACTTATTTTTGGAGACTTTAACATCCATATCGATGACAAAAAAGACTCGTTGGGTATTGCCTTTACAGACCTCCTAAATTCATGTGGGTTGAAGCAAAATGTGGTCGGCGCAACTCACCGTCTAAACCACACTCTAGATTTGGTTCTATCTCATGACATTGACCTAAGTGACATTGTTATATAGCCTCAAAGTGAGGACATCTCAGACCACTATCTTGTATCTTGTGCTATGCAGACTATAAACATTAGCAGTAGCATTCAACGCTACCAACTAGGGAGAAATATAAACCAAAATACTAAAGAAGCATTTATAAGAAACCTACCAGATATTACTCAACTTTCTAGTGTACCTGCAGATGAAAATGAACTTGAAACGATCACCTACAGTTTGAATAATATTCTCGCTAACACCCTAGACACTGTAGCCCCGCTTAAATTAAAACAAGTCAGAGATAGACAGGCCACTCTGTGGTCTGATGATAATACAAAGGTGCTAAAAAGACAAACCAGAAACTATGAGCGTAAATGGAAAAAAACTAGATTAGAAGTATTCAAAATTGTCTGGAAAGAGAGCATGTCTAAATATAGACTAGCACTAAAAACTGCAAGAACTAACTACTATAACAAGTTAATAGAAACAAATCAAAATAACCCACGATGGCTAATTTACTAAACAGTCAAACATCGACAGATTCAAATGCAGCTATAAAATTTAGCAGCAATGATTTTATGAATTATTTCTCAAATAAAATTACCTCTATCAGATGCAAAATTACTAAAACTCATATTCAATCAAAGCAGTTTAACTCAAACTCTATACCTTTGACTCACTCACTGCAGAATTTTTCAAATATTGACCTGAAAGAACTGCTAAAAATAATCACAGCATCTAAATCATCAACATGCTCTCTAGATCCTGTACCAACAAAATTACTGAAAGAATTGCTACAAATAGCTCAAGAACCATTTCTAAATATTATAAACTCATCTCTAACGCTAGGTTACGTTCTCAAACAGCTAAAACATGCAGTAATTAAACCACTAATCAAGAAAACGCACCTGGATCCTACTGAGTTATCCAGCTATAGGCCAATCTCTAACCTTCCGTTCTTGTCAAAAATATTAGAGAAAGTTGTTATAGCACAGCTCAGCTCCTTCTTACAAAAGAGCAACTGTTATGAAGAACTTCAATCTGGATTCAGAGCGCATCACAGCACAGAGACTGCGCTGGTTAAAATTTCAAATGATCTATTACTTGATTGGGATCAAGGAAATATCTCTCTTCTAGTTCTGCTAGATCTCAGTGCCGCCTTCGATACGATAGATCACAGGATTCTCCTCGAGAGACTAGAAAACGATGCAGGCATCCAGGGCCAGGCTCTAAGATGGTTTAACTCTTACCTCTCTGACCGGAGCCAGTTTGTTCATGTAAATGGAGACTCATCGGACACAATAGCAGTAGAGTATGGAGTTCTTCAAGGATCCGTTTTGGGACCCATCCTATTCTCAATATACATGCTGCCCCTTGGCAAAATTATTAGAAGAAATGGTGTTAGTTTCCATTGCTATGCAGACGACACCCAGCTCTATATATCAGCAAAACCTAACGACCCTTTAAAGCTAAATAAGATCTCAGAATGTGTCGCTGATATCAATGATTGGATGAATGAAAATTTTCTTATGCTAAATCCAGATAAAACAGAAATATTACTTATTGGCTCTAAAAAGCAATTACAGAATCTCTCTGCTTTACAAATGGAACTGGGGGGACACACTGTTAATTTTTCCACTACAGTTAAAAATCTTGGCGTTATTATAGATAGTGAACTGATGTTTAAGAATCATATCTCTTATGTTACTAAGACTGCTTTCTTTCACCTCAGGAATATTGCTAAAGTGCGGAACATGCTGTCTATCGTAGATGCAGAAAAATTAGTGCATGCTTTCATGACCTCCAGAATGGATTATTGTAATGCTCTGTTAGCCGGCTGCCCAGCCACCACGCTACAAAAATTACAGTTAGTCCAAAACGCAGCAGCTAGAGTTCTCACAAGAACAAAGAAATATGATCACATTACACCGGTTTTGTGCTCTCTTCATTGGCTTCCTGTACAATATCACATTGACTACAAGATTCTGCTCCTTGCCTTTAAGGCACTGAATGGCTTGGCTCCGGCCTACCTGAGCAGTCTCCTATCACGATATATTTCAGCTCGCTCTCTCCGATCAAAAGAAGCAGGACTATTGATTATACCAAAGGTTAGTAAATCCACAAGAGGTGGAAGAGCGTTCTCATATAGAGCCCCGAAGCTCTGGAATAAACTACCGGATGTTGTCCGCAGCTCAACTACGCTCACAGATTTCAAAACTAAATTAAAAACATATCTGTTTAAACTGGCATTCCAATAATTATCTCTTGGTATTTGTCTAAACAGATATGGTGCCTGAGTACCATATACATACAAACTGTTTGAAAAAAACAATGTGGTTCAATGTTCCTCTCTAACCTATCCTCATTATTTATCTCTCTTCCTGCAGCTGATGCTGATCACTTGTTTGTTTTCTTTGTTACAGTTTACTAACCGTTTTCTCCATTTCTTAGTTCCTGTTTTGTCTTTGTTTGTTTTTTGTTTTTCAGGTCCTGTCCGGCAAACCGTTCATCGATGGATTTTTAGTTTGTATGTTCTTTATGCCGGGGAGGTGATTAGCGCCTGCCTCAGTCAGCGGGAGTCCCCTCTTAGAGGGAACTCCTGTCTGCTCTGCCTGATCCTCATGGGGACTTTGTGAAGCTGCTTTGAAAGCAATTGCTAAAGAAGCGCTATATAAAAACTGATTGATTGATTGATTGACCTCCCCAGTATAAAGAATATACAAACTTAACATCCATCGACGAACGGTTCACTGGACAGCACCTGAAAAAACAAAACAAACAAAGACAAAACAGAAACTAACAAATGGAGAAGCAACGGTTAGAAAACTGTAACACAGACAACAAACAAGTGATCAGCATCAGCTACAGGATGAGAGGTAAATTATGATAGGTTAGAGAGGAACATTGAACCACATTGTTTTTATTTAACAGTTTGTATGTATATAGTGCTCAGACACCAGATCTGTTTAGACAAATACCAAGAGATAATTATTCGAATGCTAGATTAAACAGATATGTTTTTAATTTAGTTTTGAACTCTGTGAGCGTAGCTGATTTCCGGACAATATCCGGGAGTTTATTCCAGAGCTTCAGGGCTCTATATGAGAATTCATAATAGTTCAAGATGTTTGCAAAGACAGTTGTGTTATACTTTTAGCATGGGTGGGGAGTGGAGATGAGCAATAGAACGTCCCATATAAAATTAATGGATGCTAAATTTGCCTGCCCAGTTTTAAGACTAACACCATGCCTCTATCAGTCTATAGTGGCCGAGACGTGCAAAAAAATTCACATTTAAGAAGTAAGAAAACAAGTTAACAAAAGCAAAAACAAAACCACAAAATACAGAAAACACAAAAACAAATTCCACCACCCAAGGCTTTGTAGCTCGTGCCCGAAAGGGTCAACGAGTTCATGTCTCCAGCGCCCAGTTGAGTGCATGTCTCCCGCTCCCCCGGTGTGTCCGCTATCCGCCACAGTGAGTTATCAGATGATACGCTTGTTGCATCTTCTGAGGACTCCTGTGCTGTCCTCTCTCCTCCTCTGGGGTGACGGCAGATTGTGCTGCGGAGGAGATGTCAGAGTTGCCCGGGCTGCCAGAGAAATTGGGTTGCAGGTGGCTCCGCCCCTGGCACCCAAGCTCTCCAGGCTGGATGCATGGTTTGTGGGATCCCGCCGGGATGATACCCGCAGCCCCCTCCTATCCCGTTGTTCCCGGAAGTGCATCGGGAACTGACCCAAACTTGGAAGGCACCTCTGAAAGCGAGGTTGGTCAGTCTCCCCTTGACGGTGCGGTAGCTAGGGGTTACGAAGCGATTCCTCAGGTAGAGCAGGCGCTGGCGTGCTATTATCCCCGGGTAACCCTGCCCCCTGGCGTGAACAGCCAAGGCCTCCTTCCCGCCAGCTTGTCCGCCAGCCTGTCGTTGGCCCTGACTTCGAGGGCTTATGCTGCGGCGGATCAAGCTGCCGCTGTCCTGCATGCCATGGCAGCCTTTCAGGGGTTCCAAGCCATGGCCCTGAAAGAGATGCAGGAGGGGACTTGTGGCCCAGGTCTTACAGAGGATCTGAGGGCGGCTACCAACTTTGCGCTCAAGGCGACAAAAGTTGCAGCTAGCTTGCTCGGCCACAGCCGCTATCTTTGGTTAACCCAGACTGACCTGCTCACTCAAGAACGCAGGCATTTCCACAATGCACCTGTGGTCCCAGATGGCCTCTTTCTTTTTGGCATTGCCGTAGATGACCTTACCTCACGGGTCTCTATGATCAGGAAGCAGGCGGAGGGTCTGGGAGAATTCATGACGCCGCATAGGAACAGACGCTGCAGCTCCCCTTCTAAATTGGCGCCCCCACCACCTGCTTGACGCTGGAGAAAACCTCCTCAGTCCTTCCCTGATCGAGAGCCTACAGGTCGAAGACATCGACGAAGAGCAACTACAAGGAGTAGACAGAGGAGCAGTCCTGTCCAGGGGCCCCCCCAACATCATCAGGGAAGAGGGTCCATCGGAAGAGGGTCCATCGGAAGCGGCCCTAGGACAGGCGGCTCAGGGAGTCCAGCTGCTGCACGGCCCTCGCCACCAGCCCGCCCCTCCTTGGAGGGAGGGGGTGCCACCACCATTAAGCAGCGGACCCAAAGGTCAGATCTCAGTTTTTCATTAAACATGTGAAACTTGAACTCCCTGGGTTATGTGCGCAGCCAGGAAGCTTGCATTGCAATGCATTGCGTGTCGGAGTCAGCCTCGAGTGGGACAACCTCGGCTGGAACCTGATTCTTCTCCGAGGTTGAGCCTGGATTCGCAGGTAGGTCTCCACCTGGGCTCCCTTCGGACCCTACCGCTAAGTCCGCTAGTTCGTGGCTCCGCTATGGAAACTATCAGCTAAGAGCGTATGACGCCATTAGTGGAGTTTCAGGAAGCCTGGTGGGAGCTTCCAAATATTTCCCTATGGCTCGTACGCACTATCTGGCACTATCAACTGCAGTGTGCTGCCAAGCCACCCAGGTTCAACGGAGTTCTAATGACCTCTGTCTCAGCCATGGAGGCCAGGTTCTGCGCAAGGAGATCGATTCCCTTCTACGCAAAGGTGCAATCGAGGCGGTCCCTCCTGCCGACAGAGAAAGAGGGTTTTACAGTCCGTACTATCTAGTTTCAAAGTCCTTGACCTGCATCGCCTGAACGCTCATCTTCTAAGACTTCCGTTCAGGATGATATCCCTCAAACGCATGGTCCACTCAGTCCGTCCAGGGGATTGATTCGTCATATTAGATCTGAAGGATGCGTATTTTCACGTGAGTATACTCCCTCTGCACAGACCCTTGGCCTCGAAGGTCGAGGACATCAGTACTGCGTCCTCCCCTTCAGCTTGTTTCTGTCCCCTCGCACCTTCACAAAGGTGATCGAGGCGGCTTTAATACCGTTAATATGGGAAGGGGTTCGAATCCTGGCTTACTTGGATGGCTGGCTGATACTGGCCCAGACGCGGTCCCAGTTGATTCAGAGACAGGGTCTTATGCCACCTCAGCCGTCTAGCCGTCCAACCGCTGGCCAGAGCATGTCTTTTATGGGTATGGAGCTAGACTCGTTAAACATGCAAGCACGCCTCTCTCTAGAGTGCACCCTGAGCCTGCTGAAGGCAGCACGTGGAGTCTGCACGAGATTAGTGGTCCTTCTGAAGAACTTCCAGAGGCTCCTTGGGCATATGGCTTCGGCAGCAGCGGTTGATCCGCTCGGCTTATTACATATGAGACCCCTCCAGCTTTGGCTCAAGTTCCGAGTTCCGTCGCGAGTATGGCGTCCAGGGCAACAGAGGGTGAACATGACACCGCGTTGTCGCCTCCACTTGCGTCTTTGGAAAGAATTTTGTTTCCTCCATGCCAGTGTCCCCCTGGGGTGCTGTATGCTGGAAGCACAAAGTCTTAGGGTTTTGGACCAAGAAACATGTTTCCTGTAGCAAAAATCGCCTAGAACTATGTGCATTGTTCCTAGCAGTAAAGAACTTAAGGAGAATGTTACAGGAACATCACGTGTTGGTCAGGATAGACAACACGGCTGCGGTGGTGTATATCTATCGACAAGGAGGGATATGCTCACCCCATTTGTCAGCTCTCGCCCGCAGACTGCTCCTCTGGAGTCAGCATTGGGGTCTGTCCCTAGTTGCAGTCCATATCCCTGGCAGGTTGAATCAGACAGCGACTGCACTGTCTCGGTGGAAACCCAGATCAGGAGAATGGCGACTCCATCCCCTGAATGGATTCCTTTCCCTTGATTGTGCACTGCAAAAAATGCACTCTTGGAACAAGAAAAAAACCCTCAAATAAAGTTAAACTCTTCCTATATAAAGCAAAAAAAATCTGCCAATGGGGTAACCAAATTTGACTTGGCAAGATTTCTTAAAATTAGAAAAAAAGTCTAGCTGATAAATAGACAAAAACTCTCAAAACAAGACTTTACAAGTTGTAAAACTGCACTGAAACTAGAATATTTCAACTTTTATCTAGTCTCTAGTGGTCTTAAAACTAGATAATCTGTCTTAAAACTAGGATGTTTTCTCTTTTATTTAAGACTAACTTAGAATTAAAATAAGTATATACGACCTTAAATTAAGAACGTTTGTGCTTAATTTTAGTTCTTAAAGTAGAATACGGGTTCTTAAAACTAGAAATTCTATCTTACAATTAAAATTTTAAATAATTTTATTATATATTATTTAGGCCTATTGATGCATTTTTAGATAGTACAGTTCGGATAGGAGAGCAGAAGAACTCTTAGTAGAGCTCTGGGGAGAACATCAGTGAAGGACCAGAGCTGGATTCAAACCCCCGTCACCAGAGGTTTGCTCTGACCGCTGTGCTATCAGTGCTGACAACTTATTTTGTTTCTAATAAGCTATATAAAACTAAAAGAGAAAACATTCTTGTTTTAAGACAGATTGTCTAGTTTTAAGACCACTAGTGACTAGATACAAGTTGGAATATTCTAGTTTCAATGCATTTTTACAGCTTGGAAAGACTTGTTTTGAGAGTTTTTGTATTTTTCAAAGATCCAACAGCCTATGTTACCAGCTAGAAGTTTTTGCTAATTTTAAGAATTCTCACCAACTGAAATTTGCTCACCCCATTAGCAGAATCTTTTGTTTGATCTAGGAAGAGTTCATCTATATTTGAGTTTTTTTTTCTTGTTTCAAGAGTGAATTTTGGAAGTACAGCTCTCTTCCATCAAAGTTAGATCACAACTGGATGGGTATTAATGTTTGGGGTATTGATGATTTATTTACGATGTAGATCCTTTTTCTTATTTTTTTTCACAAACATTTGAATCTTATTTCAAGAAATCAAATGCTCTTACCTTTACTTGATCTAGACTAGAACTAGATTTAAGATTTTTTTTCTTGTTCCAAGATGCATGCTTGTAACCAGCATTTAATATTGATTTCTTAAAATAAAACATCAATAACATTCTTGATATAAGAATATGTTGAGTCAAAAATTCTTGTTTTAAGATTCTTGTTTTAAGATCAGTGGCAAAATCGGCAACTTGTTTCACATAGTTTCTTAATTCAAGTAAATAAAGGACCAGAATAAGATTTTTTTTCTCCTTAAGTAAATATAAGTGTTATTTTCTCAAAATAAGCAAAGTAATCTATACCCAAAAGGTTTAAATTAGAAAAGTCTTCCAAAAACAAGAAAATCAAGAATTTCTATCTAATTTTAAGCATTTTCAGCTTTGCTTAAAATTCATTTTTTGCATTGTGGACATGCCATCAACCCTCCACAAAATTACTATCAGTCTGCACACTGTTAAAACACGCTTGAAGGAAGTAGACTTGTTCCGAGGGGAGCGCAATAAGAGCTGAACTTAGATGACCAGGGCATAAGCACAAGTTGCTTGTTAAATGTGTCGATGTTATGCGGTTGCTTAAAGAACACATCAATTTAACCAGCAACCAATGAAAAGATATACGTCTCAGCCTCAGAAAATCATAGATAACAGGATAAGGGATTATATCACTCATAGTGACAAGATAAATACAAAACAACACCACTGACAACTACATTTACATTTATGCATTTGGCAGACACTTTTGTCCAAAGCGACTTACATTAGGGGAGAGACAATATGCAATTTGTTACACCATCAAAGTCTATCTCAGCTTCTCATAATAGAATTGTATCAACTGATCAATAAACCTAAGCAGTGAGGAAGTAGAGGAAGAAAATAAAGACAGAGGAGGGAAAAAAGAACGTAGTATTTTTTTTTATTTTTTATAGTAGGTGTTCTCTGAAGAGAAGAGTTTTCAGTTGCTTTTTGAAAGCTGTTAGTGTTGTTGCTTTCCTGACTGGATCAGGGAGTTTGTTCCACCATCCAGGGACAGTGAAAGAGAAGGTTCTGCTGAGAGATCTTCTGCCCTTGTGGGATGGAACCACAAGTCGCTGTTCCTTCTCTGAGCGCAGGCTTCTGGAAGGCATGCAGGAGCGTATGAGCTAATAGAGGTAGCCAGGGGCTGATCTGGAGAGTTTTGTACGCCAGCGTTAGCGATTTGAATTTAACCCGAGCTGCAATGGGGAGCCAATGAAGAGTGATGAAGAGGGGAGTAACATGAGCTTGTTTCGGTTCCTTGAAGATAAGATGAGCTGCAGAGTTCTGGACCTAATGAGTTTGCAAGTAACCCAAAAGGAGTAGGATACAGAATTACAGACATAACAAATGTATAAACAGGGCGGAATAAAGATGAGGTTTAAAAGGGTCAATGTTATTAGAATATAATTAGATATTGATCTTCTGGCTCTCCTGACCATGACAAACAATTTTTTTGTTTTAAAATGGATCCAGATTCAATATATTTGAGTTACAAACTAGCAATCTGATGGCGTCACTAATTCATGCTGTTTTAGCTGTGTGCTACTGATGATGAAAAATCACTGTGATGTCACATGTCATGTCGCTGTCTACTCTGTTGCTGATATAGAAATAGAGAGGGTTCAAAACATGAGCGAGAGTAGTAGAACATAACTCAAGCATACATGTAGAAGCTCTGCTGCTAATTTGAGGGGAGATGATGAAGACTTCGGGCTGAGATGATCATCCTAACACAGAACGAGAGCTACTTCTTTGGGGACTTTGCTTCTACTCTTTATTCGACTCGTGCGGGCAGATAATTATTAGAACAAGATGTTTCTGAAAACAGCAAACTGATTAATGTTATGCTATTGTGCGACTGTCTGTCACGGCCGGTATGCAGACAGAAAACCCAAAAGCAGATGAAGCAAAACAGTTTATTTACAGCCGGCCAAAATCAAACAAGTCAGGTTCCAGGCAACAAAAAATACCCCTCCGCTCCAAGGGGAAACACAAAATTTCTTAGTTCATAAAAAATCACAAACAGACTTGCAGACTCAGAAGGTAAGAGCCAGGAACCACAAAATGACTCAGTCAGTAGACAGGAGCAGTTGGACCGGTTAAGACTAGGTCAGTGTCCAGAACCTGAGACAGCATATTGTGACAGATCATATTGTGATGCATTAATGTGATCTGTTGAAAACAGCTTGTGATTTATTTTTATTTAGCTTTTTACAAGTTTAGCAGAAAAGACTCTAATACAGAACCACTCTAATACAGTTGTTATCTCTAATACAGATCTCTAATATAGGCTACAGTAGCTACTAAAGTGCATTTTGAGCTTGGTGTTAGAGAGAGAACAGCAAGTGTGACATGAAACTCCTCCGTGGCAGAAAGGATCTCCTGACCACATGAGCAGAAAACTAAAATAAGCTGACATGAGTCGAAGGTTTGTTTTCCTTGCCCTGGGAGCCTGTTTAGCTGTCTGTGTCAGTACAATAGTGTAGCGCTGTTCAAATATTAGCATGCAGGAAATACATTACGCTTTTGTTCAATTGATGGACAAGGTAACTGGCCACACCCTGATTACAGCACTTTACCATGCAGTTAGAGACTGAACAGATGGTTTGTTCTATAGGACAGCAATGCTACTTTAGTATGCCCCGGGTGTTCTTCAAGCACTTTTCTGCTGGTGAGAACAGTCTGGAGAATTAACGTTACATGATTCTTATTTTTTAGTGAGTTTATTATTATTGGAATAGATGATAATAAAATAAAAATAATATAAGATGAAATGCATCATTAATTAGGGCTCTGAAACAGTTCAAATCTACTTTAAGCATGTCTTAAGCACTTTAAAAATGTTCCTTTTTTGAATTCATATAAAATAAATTATTTTTATTAATATAAAAGGGTAAAGTAAAAAATGACAAATATACCATAATATTAAATAAACGAATATAAATAAAATTACATAAAATAAATTTAAAAACTTCAATTACTAAACTGAAAGAAGTAAACAATGCAATGTATTTAAATCTGTGAGAATGCATCTATTAATATAATAGTAAGCATGAAAAAAACGTTAATTAGAAAAAATGCAATGTATACAATTTAAGTTATAATAATATTAGAAAGAACTTTTTAAATATTTTGTTTATCCCTGTAAATCTGTACAGCTATAATAACCCAGAAATTCACAATTTCAATGAAATTTACAGAATAATTACAGCAAGTTCATGCTACGCTCTACTAATATAATACCATCTGTGGATCTGAAGAAACCAAACATCTGAAATGAATATCTGAAGGTCAGAGTTCATATAAACACAGCCTCACATTCATCATCTCTAATAACAATATTAAAACTCTTGAAAGATCTAATGATTATATTGAGAGCAACTGAAAGCAGAGTTAATACAAAAATGTAAAACAAATATTGTAATGTTTACATGTTGTGCCTAATTTACAGATAGAGAGAGAGAAAGGGGAGGTAGAAACAAAGTGGGAGAGAGAGAGAGAGAGAGAAGTAAAAATGCCATCAAACGTTTACTTTTAAATGTTTTGCCAATATTTTGTATCAAACTAGATACTTCTGAAATATTTAATATTTACACTCTATGTTCAGGCTGTATACTGCTACTAAAATGAATAAATATTTTATTAACAATAATATTCCCTCATTTGAACTATACTTATACTATACTGTAGTTGAATAGGAAGGCCTACACCATGTGGCTATACTGTACTCGTTTATATTAATGTTGCTCATTATGGTGGTACTTGGAGTGCCACATTTTTTCTGAGGTGGTACTTGGTGAAAAAAGTTTGAGAACCACTGTTTTCTAATGTAATTTCAATTGTATTATTGCTCTGTTATTCAACCTGTTACTTCCACTGATTCAAAAGAACCAACAAAAGCTGCAAATGTACTTGATGCTTGTACTTAAGGTACTTAGAGCTCATTTCACTGAACATTTAAGGGAATTGTGAATATTTAACATTAAGTTTGTACACTAGTTTGATCTATCCTTTAAACAAGATCAGGGATGGAGAAGTTCCTGTAATTAGAGAAAGGCCCACTTATACTGAACGACAATCTAAGTGATACCTGCCGTCCATCACTGTAAACAACCAAAATGCTAATGACCTGCACTACTGTTGAAAAATCTTTTTTTTGTGTGTGGGTGATCCTATTTAAACTTTATCATTCAAACTAAAACTGCTCAGATGCATGTTCTAATCTGTTGAAGACATTATTTCAGAACATTTGGTATAAATGGCACAGAGAAATATGTTACGGTAATCAAACTCAGGGATGAAGAAGAAGGAGAGAGAGAGAAGCAAGGGATTGGGATTGGATTAGTCAGAGGAGGTGAGAGTGTGTAGGTGGGAGTTGAAAAGGCTGAGGTGGTGTCCAGGGAGTGAATGGCACTGCAGTAACTATCAATCAACATATGACTGCAGCCTGCAGTCCCTACGCATCCAGCACCTACAGACGCAGTTTCTTCTCTCTCTTCAAGAGAACTGTAGCATCTCAGAGGGTTTCAAAAGTTACAATTCTCTGAAACTCTTTGATCCACATCAAGAGTGCACCACAGTATTTTGCAATGTATTTTCCTCAACTATAATTTTTTTTTATTTTAAATGACAATATTTACATTCAAACTAAAGAACAGAACATTAACAAAATAGTAATGTGCAACAGGTTTCATAACAATATATCATCTTAAGTTTGCAACATTTTCATTTGTGGTGTAAGACATGATGTTCTTTAAATAATCAATAAGAAAATTACCCAAAATGTCGATAAGTTCCAAGACCCACAATGTTTCCTTTAAAACCCTACCAAACAAAGGGCCCCGCTCGTCACATGAAATACGTATTCATCAAATAATAGATTTTGCACATGGGTTTGTCTTGTCTTTGTCCCCTCTGGACTCTGTCCACACCTGACTAACATTTTTAGTTTTATAAAGCCAAACACACAGTAAAAACAATCTATAGATACAGAAAAACTACTGTATTTTGTTGTAAAAACTAGCCCTGTGTCAGAAATCACAGAACAAGAGGTATCAGTGATGTGTAACCTTTCCTTAAAACGTAAAGATTATGTTGGTACCGACTATGGGAATCTCTAGTAGGAGCACTATACTTTCTCCACACTCTTTTCAAGTCACTCTTCCTGTTGTGAAGCTGGAGTCGTACTCACCCCCTGGGCAACCAGACTTACTCACGAGGGACATAAGTGTCCGTTCTCTATTAGGGTAATAATTAACCATTACATTTCCTCATCGGTCGGTCACTCCGACTTATGTCGGTACCAACTATGGGAACACCCTGCAAAACACCACAACCTTGGTCCTTCCGCATTGTTCAACGGCTAGACAAACCGTGCACATCAATAGTATGGCACCAAGCGAGCCATCATCCAGCCTGCCTTTAAGAATATACTTCATTTTTAATGGCCAGTCGGTCAAAACACTCTCTAATACCGACTCGTACCAGAGGGAGCATAAATCCCTGAGTTTTAGGGAGCTGAGCGGAGGCTGTACTCGTTACCTCGAAGGCTAGACCATGGGGGAAAAGTCTTGTAGAAGGAAGATAGCATAGTTGGAACTAGCTAGAGCAAAAGTTTTCCTTTCAGAGTTAGCCTTTCAGGGAACTGCTCGGCCCTCCCATGCCAGGGTCATAAAAGATTCAGCTGGTAGTCCTTCATAGAGGGTACACACGTGGGTAGTACGTAGGAATACTCTTTCTTACTCTACTATGATGGTAAGAGAAGCTAAGAAGCTGGAGGTATCTCCAGGGGCAAAAATATTGCGAGCCAAGCTGGACACGCCTTCGAACTGTTCAGACAGTGCTACCACCACCTAGCACGACTGAAGAGACAGATTCAATGCTCAGATTATACACCGTGTGCAGAGTTATTAGGCAAATAAGTATTTTGACCACATCATCCTTTATATGCATGTTCTCCTACTCCAAGCTGTATAGGCTTGAAAGCCTGCAACCAATTAAGTATATCAGCTCATGTGCATCTGTGTAATGAGAAGGGGTGTGGTCTATTGACATCAACGCCCTATATCAGGTGTGCATAATTATTAGGCATTTTCATGCATGACAATGCTCCATCTCATGCCTCCAAATACTCCACAGCGTGGCTGGCCAGTAAAGGTCTAAAAGATGAAAATTAATGACATGGCCCCCTTTTTCACCTGATCTGAACCCCATAGAGAACCTGTAGTCCTTCATGAAACGTGAGATCTACAAGTAGGAAAAATAGTACATCTCTCGGAACAGTGTCTGGGAGGCTATGGTTGCTGCTGCACGCGATGTTGATGGCAGAGCTTGAAGGTTAACTACCTAAGTTTTTTGTAAGGGGATGGTAGGAACCTTGGGTACATCTCAGGCTTAGGAGTAACATGAGTATCACCAGGCCCGAACTTTAAGCAGGTCTCGTCGACAGAGAGTGCCTGCACACCCCCCAACCTCTGGTTGAGGTTAACAAAATCAGGAGCGCTTCTTAGTTGACAGAACTTAAGCTCTACTGAGTCAAGTTGCTCGAATGACTACCTTGACGTTCTTTCAGGTCCCAGGAGAAAACTAAGGAAGGCAAGAGGGTCTACCCCTTCTGAGAAATCTGACCATTACCTTGTGTCATCTCAGCATGTTGCCTTCAACTGGAAGTGACAGGCAGAATCACGGCGATGTAACCTTCAGGATGAATGGACACAGTTCTCGATCCCACCCTCTTGGAGGAAGGTTAGCACGAGTTCAACGGGGCAGCTGCTCAGGTCTACTTGGCAAGAGTGACACTAGTCGACGAACCAACCCCACTTACCAGCTTAAACAGCTCTGACAAGACACAGTGTTTGGACTACAGATCAGGGATTCTCAGCACCTAAGGTGCCAGACATGGAGTTCCAGAGGTCTGGGCGCGGGTGCTTATACACACATCCCTGGAACAATGGGTCCGACTGCAGGGAAACTGGCCAGAAGGCAGTCATGAGAGAGCAGATTTCTATGAACCACGGTCGACTTGGCCAATAAGGTGCCACCGTTAGGACCTTTGCCTCGTTCTCCCTGATCTTGCACAGAATGGGTGCAAGGAGGTTCACTGGGGGAAACACATATAGGTGTTTCTTCCTAGGCCAACAATGCGCCAGTGCAGCTATCCCAAGTGGTGCATAGAACTGAGTATTCTCTGGGGTGGCAAACAGGTCTACCACCGCTATAATAAGGGCTCACAGATCTGCTGGACTGCCAGGGGATGACGTTGCAAGTCTTCTGACCGGAGTTTTCACAGAGACAGTGTATCTTCTGAATGGTTCAACTAGAGACAGGTCCCAGTGCTGACTCCAGAAGAGTGGTCTGTGAGTGAGAACTGACAAAGGGGTGAGCCTATCCTTCCTTATCGATTGACATACGCCACCACCGCTGCATTGTCCGTCCTGACCAACATTTGATATCCCTGCATTATTTTCCTGTAGTGCTTTACCATTAGGTACACTGCACACTTGTTGGCGTTTTATACTCCAGGAAGCATACTTCTCGGTTCATTCCTGACACAGTGCTTCTGGCAAACAGCACTCCAACTGCTCTTTGAAGCATCGGTAGTTTCTAGGCATCTGGCAGGTTCTCTAGGGGGACACCAGCACGGAGGAGCCGAATGTCCTTCCAAAGAAGGAGAAGTAGGCGGCAATGGGGTATCACGTTCACCTTTAGTTGCCCTAACGTCATTCTTGCAACAGAACTCGGAACTTGAGCCAGGCTGGTGTGGTCTCTTATGTGGAATAACGGCTAATGCATAACCCATATGCCCAGGAGTCTCTGTAAGTTCTTCAGAGGGACCACCATTTTGCACAGACTCTGCATGCTGCCTTCAGCAGGCACAGGGTATAGCCTCCAGGGAAACCTGCTCACATGTTCAACAAGTTTAGCCCCATACCCAGAAGGATATGCTCAGGCCAGGGTTCAAACCTTTGGGTTGATCCAAACCCCGTACGGCTGAGGTGAAATAAGACCCTGTCTCTGTTATGAATCAACCGAGAACTCGGCTGGGCCAGTATCAGCCAGTCATGCAGGACACTTCCTGTATAACGGGACTAACTTAACTCCATCACTTTGTGAAGATGTGAGGGAACAGAGACAAGCTGAAGGGGAGGACGCAGTACTGATACACTTGACCTTCAAACCAATCTTCTAGACAGATTAATGGACCATGCGTCTAGAAGAAGTCTCAGAAGACGAGTGTTCAGAAGACGTAGGTTGAGGATTGGTCGCAACCCACATGTGCGATAGGGAACTAGAAAGTGTGGGCTGTAACCCTCTTTCCATGTCAGCAGGAGGGACCAGCTTGATTGCACCCTGCGCAAGGGAATTGATCTCCTCGCACAGGCCAATCTCTGTGGGTGAGAGATTTTAAGACTCCGTTGACACTGGACTGCTCCTCTGTTGACTCCTCAAAGCAGCTCTCGGTCGATGTCTCCAATGTGGGGGCTGATGATCAGGAAAGGACTGCAGTGGGGGGGGCAACTTAGAAGGGGAGCTGCCACATCTCTTCCTACGCTGCGTGATGAATTCTCCCAGACCCCCCCACCTGCTTCCTGATAGTAGAGACCCGCGACATATGGTCATCTACGGCGACACCAAAAAGGCCATCTGGGACCACAGATGCGTTGACGAAACGCTTCCGATCATGTGAGAGCATCTCATCCTGGGTCAGCCAAAGATGGCGGCTGTGGACTACTAACACGTAGACATCGTGTGGCCAAGCGAGCTATCACAACTTTCATCACCTTGAGCCGGTAGTCGCTTTCAGGTCCTCCGTAAGACCTGGGCCACAACTCCTCTCCAGCACATCTTTCAGGGCCTTGGCCTGGACGACGAGCTTAGCTGACAGGATGGAGGCCTTGGCTGTTCACGCCAGGCGGCAGGGTTACCCTGGCATAAGTGCACCGCCAGCCCCTGCTCTACCTGGGGAATCGCTTCGTACACCCTTGCTACTGTGCCGTCAAAGGGAGCGAGAGAGGGGAGACTGATCAACCTCGCTTTAATAGGTGTCTTCCAAGTTTGGGTCAGTTCCTGATGCATTTCCGGGAGCCTGGAGATTTTTAGTGCGAGGGTCGGAGCCACCTGCAACACAATTTTTCTGGCAGCCCGGGTAAGCAACTCCGCCCTTAGATGAACCGTCTCTCATCGACCCAGCAGTGGAGATCACAACATCAGGTGCACAGGAGTCTACAGAATATGCAAGCAGTGCTTCATCTGTTTACGCAATGCGATGGATATTGGGAGGCACCGGGGATGGAGTTTTGTGCAAACTTGGCCCATGGTAAGTACTCAGACCACTGGTTCTAATTCTGGTGGCAGTATAACCAGAGAAATCATGTGATTTCTTGTATTCTCTATTCTGTCTGCCCATTGGTTTGCAGATAACAGATGACAGACTCGCACAAAAACCCAGTTTATGGAAAAATGCTTTCCAAGTTGGGGAAATGAATTGCAGTCCTCTGTCCGAAACTATTACTCCTGGAATACAGAAATTGAGTAAGATCGACTGGAAAAGTTTCATAGCTGTTTCAAATTCTGTGGGTAGTTTTGGTAATGGAATGAATTTGCAACCTTTGGAAAATCTATCTACTGTAACTAGAATGGTGGTGTAATTATGGGTGATGGGAGGTCAGTGGCAAATTAATTCAATTCCAATATGAGACTAGGGTTGGTGGGTATTGGGAGTGGAGAGATTTTACCAGATGTGAGGGGTCGTGGAGTCTTCGAAATAGCAGCGGTAAAACGGCCCTGGATGTGTTTGGCTACCTCCTGTTTCATGTTTGGCCTCCATAAGTTTTCTTCAGCCAGCGAGAGGGTACGCCTGTGAAGCATTGATGTCCTCCAGTATACGTCGCCTAAGATTGTTGAGGCACGAACATTCTACCTTCTGGACACCCAGGCCGAAAAGGGAAATTTTGAGTGGCGTCACAGTTTTCTGACATGTTATTCATTCAATGGACTTAGAATAACTTCTTCTGAAAGGTTCATTGGTAGGTGGAGTATTTGGATCGTAGAGACATAAGAGAGCATCCGCAGGGGTATTTTTTTGTATTGGGATGGTAGGTGAATTGGAATCAGGTAAAGAACAGAAGTTTCCAATTTTCTAGTTCTGTTCTGCCGGAGTGAGCCACAATATAATTCACAAGGATGGAGGATAATTTGCTCTCCAGACGGCTGGGACAGCACCTCCCCAATACCAGCAATGGAAAAATCAACTACAACAGTGAATGGCAATTCAGGGTTTGAGCTCCTTGAACGCTGTCTTGAGGTCTTAGAATGCCTGTGTAGCCTCGGGAGTCATTTAGGGTGCAGGGTTGTCCTCGAAGGAGGTTAGAGGCCCATCTAAAAGTTCCTGATGAAAAGGTGATAAAAGTTGAAGGTTTGAAAGTTTTCTAATGGAATTGGCCAGTTATGGATGACATCCAGTTTGGAATTAACTATGGTGAGTAATTGTGTACTCTACTCATCCCTAGTAGTTGATTGTCAATTTAATAAGCCTTTAAATCAGTGACACGTCAATACATGTAAATATATTTTACTATCTAAATATAGTGACTTAAATCAAAATAAAAGTAAAAAAGCTATTCTATGGGGTAATGATGCTGTATCTTCATTAGTGAAAAGCTTTTACAGCCTTAGGATGCTGGGTTCAGACAATTGCCAATATATAACATGTTCAATGCTCAGATCCTGGGTTTCTGACCAAAAAGACACGGTTTCAGGAGTTGCGCATTACGAAAACCTAGTAAATTGCGCCAACGCTTCGGTCACATGACTCAAGTGTTTCGAAACGTCTGAAGCTTCTTTAGGTCAAAATCATGTGACTTGACGGTTGCTAATGAAGCTTCGGATCAATGTTCTAAATCGTTTGAGATTCGAGATCTCGGCACAGTGTTGAAACATTCATCTCTCGGCAGCCATCACTACTTACAGGTTATTGGCGATTCCTAAGTCTGATTTTGAGTAGATCTTAGCTTCATGAATTTGTTCTAGCATGGATGGGATGAGTGGAAGAGGACAGGGATCAAACCTCCATCCTTCTTGGAAACAGAAAAAAACTGAAAGCCGCTGAAGAGGCTTATTGTCAGATGAATTCTTGTTTGAGGGCCTCTTGGATTATTCTTTCATGGCATCATCATCGGGATGGCCAAGGAGTAGATTTTTTTCATGAGGTACCAGCGCTCTGACCGCTACGCTATCAATATCAAATCAAACAACATTCTAGTTTTAAGACAGATTGTCTAGTTTTAAGACCACTAGTGACTAGATACAAGTTGGAATATTCTAGTTTCAATGCATTTTTCACAGCTTGGAAAGACTTGTTTTGAAAGTTTTTGTATTTTTTTTAAGATCCAACAGCATATGTTTCCAGCTAGAAGTTTTTGCTAATTTTAAGAATCCTTGCCAACTCAAATTTGCTTACCCCATTAGCAGAATCTTCTGCTTGATCTAGGAAGAGTTCATCTATATTTGAGGTTTTTTTCTTGTTTCACGAGTGCTTCTTTTGAAGCACAGATCTCTTCCATCAAAGTTAGATCACAACTGGACAGGTATTAATGTTTGCGGTATTGATTATTTATTTACGGTGTAGATCCTTTTTATTCTTTTCTTTTCACAAACATTTGAGTCTTATTTCAAGAAATTAAATGTTCTTACTCCATTGTCAGATATTTTACTTGATCTAGACTACAACTAGATTTAAGATTTTTTTCTTGTTCCAAGATGCATGTTTTTACCAGTATTTAAAATTGATTTCTTAAAATAAAATATCGATAACATTCTTGAAATAAGAATATGTTGAGTAAAAAATTCTTGTTTTAAGATTCTTGTTTTAAGATCAGTGGCGAAATCGGCAACTTGTTTCTCCTAGTTTCTTAATTCAAGAAAATAAATGACCAGAATAAGATTTTTGAAGAAAATGTAAGTGTTATTTTCTCAAAATAAGCAAAGTAATCTATACCCAAAAGGTTTAAATTACAAAATTCTTCCTAAAATAAGAAAATCAAGATTTTCAATCTAGTTTTAAGCATTTTCAGCTTTGCTTAAAATATTTTTTTTGCAGTGTAGCGAGGCAAAGAGTCTCGATAAAAACTTTATTTCTTAACAAACTAATCAATGAAGGATTTGCTTTGAAGAAAGCAGGCAAGCATTCAGGTGAGTTTACAGTTTTCTACCTATCTCGAACTCTATATAAAACAAGCCTATTGTCGTTAGCATTTAGCCTGCAAACTAACGCTGTTTTCGGGCTTATAAATGGTTGTAATTGCATTGTTTTACTATATTTTTAATGATGCATATGTTCTGTAGATGTTACATTTTTATTCGCTTTCGCGGTGTACAAATGTCTCGTCATTTTATTCAACGCGACAACCGTGGCTGTCCCCAAAGTGCAAAACTGAGCAGGGGCGGGAGCTCTCTGCTGCCCGGCGCCCCGTCATACTTCCTGGCGAGCCAAGAGGCTCGAGTCGGTCCCTGCTCTGCTAAGGGTGTCACCTGATGACAGGAATTAGGAACTTCTCCGTTGCACATCATTCTTCAAAGCAATATCCTTCATGTATCTTAACGTTTTACATGCATGTACATTTAACCTGGTTTGCATTTTTAAATAAATTGTTAAATAAATGGTCTCTTGCTTTACAATTTCTATGTGATAATTTCTATACATGTAATGTAACAGTATTACATTATCACGGCAAATATTTAAAATGATTTGTATTATGCTTTGTTGTAAAAATCAATAGATCTTAAAGGTTAAGTTATTAGGAAAGACGTTAATGTTGCAGAAAGCATTGGTTTAAATGATTTTTGTTTCCTTTTTAAGCTGGGGTATTAAAATTAAGTTTAACGAAATAAGTATTCAATGGTTCTTGTCTATAAGACTGCATATGTACTTTAAACAGTATTTAATCTTTGCAACAAAGCATTTAAACAAGCTGTACTTTTCACTAAATTTCAAAATGTGGTGTAAATACAAACTGTACAATAAACATAAGGTGTTAAACACATGTGTCTGAGGAACAATATCTATTAATCTTCTCCTTTTCAACAAACTGTTCCAGATTGACAAAGGTCTTCACAACGAACTAAAGGTGGTAAATGCAGAACTGTGCTGTACTCAACGATTTTACATGACAACAAAAACATCTCAATGTGAACTAATAGTAATAGAATCTATTAGAAACCACGCTGATCAGCTAAAAGTATACAGATAGGAAAACACCTAGGTTGACACTGTGGTCCATGATGGCATCTTTGGAAGAATCCTGGGAAGAAACCTAACCAAGACCCTGCAGTAAGTGTTCTTGTGTTTGCAGGTCTTAAAACATTATGAAAGACATCTTCAAAGTAAACTCATAAGTTAATGCTCCGTAGATGTCTACAGTTGTAAGATACCTTAAAAACAGAGAAACTAATCACAATTAATCACAGCACATATCAAGTTAACACACATCTTTGTGACATCTTTAATTTTTGCTTCACTAATTGGGAAATTACAAATAAAGTATTTAAATATTCACTATTAATGTACCATTCATAACTGTTACATAAAAAAGTTGCAGCAGTTACATCGAGTATTGTACAAATATCTGCATAATACACTACTAAAACCACCGGTTTTATTGAACTTCAATTAACCTGTACAATAACTAATACAAGGTTACATTTTGGCAAAATAACGTTATACAACATTATATTATATGTGAAGCACTGTATTTACACCAATATATGCTCCTTGTTTTAATATAGCTTTTGTTGATGACAATTCCTTTACATTTTATAAAACTACAATAAAATAGTAACCCATGACATGGGGGTATATGGAGAAACGGACATTAAACACCTTTTAATTCAACGTGATATTAAAATATCCACTCACCGGGAAGATTGATGGACGCTGCTGGTAAAATAGAAGCCTGTAGTTAGTAAACAGTCGGCATATTCTCCGTATTTCTGCCTTAAGAAAATATAAATAGCAGCTTTCCTCTTGACTTCGACAATTGATCCAAGCAAGAAGCCTGCTGGAAGCTCCTCCCCGGCACTCACGTCACCAATATCACGCGTCACGAGCGTTTTCCCCCTTATTTTAGCCCGCGTTTGAAATCAGATTTAATAGCGTTGATTTAGCAACGATTCGCGCGTTTACCAATTCCCGGTGTTAACATAGCATCACTCAGTGGAGCAGAGTTTTACTGGAACAGGAAGATAATTTTTTTTTAATTATTGGATATTGTGAGAGATGGAGACTTTTATAGTGAAAATGCGGGGATTAATATTAAGATAAGTAGCTGTGCATGGGATACCTGATGAGCTCTTGAATTTATTCAGGTGGGATGTCCACTGGTCAGGTTTCACAAGTTTTATCCAGATTCTGTAAAAAACTGCAGATTGAATATGTGCCAGAATATCCCAAACGCCTGCCTGCTGTCCTTATCTTCTTTTCAGTAGGTCAGTAGAGAAGGTAAATCTTGCACCTCTTTACTAAAATACCTTGTTAAATATGTGTGTCTAAATAGTGTCTGTACTGCATCAGTAAACTTGCTCATGCGAGTCTGATGGATTATAATCACATGGCAAGACAAGGCAAATTTATTTGTATAGCACATTTTGTATACAGGGTAATTCAAAGTGCTTCACATTGGAAACAAAGAAGAAAAAAGTAATTACAGAAGAAGAAAAAAATCAAGCATGTTGAATTCAATTGAGAAAAGCTGTCGAAAGACATGTTCTTTTGATGTAGTGGGCTGGAAAGCAGGGCCAGAAACCCTAGGTGCTTTAAGTTCAGAAATCAAATCCCATACATGACATAAAATACAGAAAAAAGTTATTCTGTAAAATAACATATATTATACATGGAAATGGTTGTAAAATAGAAATAAAAAAGAGCAAAAGTCTCAGCATTTTTCTGCCAGTACCTTCTCAGGTTCTTTTACAGTGTGGTGTGATGGTGAGATAGAACACACACGCCACTGCAGCGATGCAGACAGAGCTAGAGGATGTGTAGCAATGTACATATTAACAAGTGCAGGGAAATCCCCAAAAGAGAATAAGAATAACCCTTACTTGCATCTTATAGTGGCATGATGGAATAAGTGAAAAGATGCCTGAAAATAAAACATAGCAGCTGAAATGAGTAACAAGGATTCATTCGGTGGTTGAAGGATCACTAGACCTTTTGAATTTTTTTTGCAATCCAACCAATGCACTGTAGGTGGTTAAAACTCTTAGATATTAGAAATCGTAAAGATATCACTATGCTGCAATGTTATTGTTGGGGTGTTTATGGTAACATTAGGCATGATGACAGAATATATTAGTCCCTCGGCACTGCAAACTCTACTTTCTCAAAGTCTAGTTTGTGGATTAAAAAATACATGCTCATTGACGCTGACACTGATCACCTCCTCACTTTTGTATCACTTTGTTTTTGCAGAGACCAAACAGGAGTTGGAGGACCTCACAGCTGACATTAAGAAGACAGCTAATAAAGTGCGCTCTAAATTAAAAGGTATGACAACTCTAGCCTTTTTTTACTGGTTAATATGCATTATTATACAATGTTTATTTGTCATGCTCTGAAAAGTGAGTATTCGGCTGCTCTTTAATGTATCTCTGGAAATGATTAAAGTATTGTTAAAAGTTTCAAGAAGGACTAGTTGTGGCCAATCAGCCGGAGCTTATTCCCCATTAAAATTGGGATGATGTACTATTGGTCAAGAAGCATGTTTGTTTTGATGATTTCACATATCAGTATTGGCTTGGAGAAATGACAAATCGAGTAGAAAAGCTCATCTGTTTAGTGTGACTTTCTACTATGTTACATGAAAGGAGAACATTTCACTCCATTTCAACAACAAGAAATACTTTTCAGTAAAAATTAAACAATTTAAAAAAGTATACTTACTACATTATTCATTCATTCATCTTCATGTCGGCTTTATTCCCTTTCGGGGTCGCCACAGCGGAATGAACCGCCAACTCACTGGCATATGTTTTACGCAGCGGATGCCCTTCCCTGCCGCAACCCATTGCTGGGAAACTTACTACATTAAATATATATATATGTCGGCTTTTTCCCTTTCGGGGTCACCACAGCACAATGAACCACCAACTCCTCTGGCACATGTTTTATGCAGCAGATGCCCTTCCAGCCACAACCCATCACTGGGAAACATTCACATACACACTCATTCACACTTTAACACTATGGACAATCGGTCTTTTACTCAATTCACTTATACCGCATCTTTGGACTTGTGGGGAAACCCACACGATCACATGCAAACTCCACACAGAAATGCCAACCGACCCAGCCGAGGCTCGAACCAGCGACCTTCTTGCTGTGAGACGACCGTGCTACCCACTGCGCCACCGTGACGCTACTGGAAAGATTCATTCAAAACCAAAATGTTTAAAGAAAAAGCTTAATCACTTTAAGAGTTAATCACTAAATATCCTAAGCTCTTAATGCTCTATTTTTTCATTAAATCTTATTACTTTGTGTGCTCATTCACATTACTCACAAAATGTGACTTGTATTCGTCCAGTGTATGAACTCAATCCAGCTGTCTGTGAGGAGTGCAGGCGCAGTAAACATTTTTAACCAAAACTAAATTAAGCATGGACGAGAATAAGATTTTTGTCCTCTTTCACGCAATGTTGTTTAGATTTTGATAAGTCGTTCGATTTTTAAACTAGAAGACTAAAACCATGAAGAAAGTCAGTAAATCTCTCAATAACTGCCATTGTAAGCTTTACAGGATTTCTTGAGAAAAACACAAACAAGGTCTATTTTTATCTAGTTAGGAATCGGTAAATTTTTTTGCCTACCTTTATAAATTTGACGTATTTTGATTGCTGAATCAATTGTTGAAGCCATCTTGTTCTGATAGCGAAAGAATTATTTCGGTAGCTCCTTTAGATTGTCTGCAATTGTACTTTACTTGAGCCGATATGCCTCACATGCTTGAATTGCAATAGTAATAACTGTCAGTCTGGTCTCCATAGCAACAGCTCTCACAGGTCCAAGGAAGATTTGATTGACAGCCTCAGCACTCATACACACGCACAGACACGCACACACACAAGGGCCATATAAATATACCTTTATAGAAAAGCTGATGGAGATTTATGCTGCGGGTTTGTTTTGTAAGGAATACTTAGAATTTTCCAAGTCATTGAGGTTTATTTGCTATCATGAACTGGCCAGAAAACCCAAATTTGATCTATAATAAAATTGTAACTGATTTACAATGGTAATTGAAAATTAATGCATTTTTAATCATTTAGGAGTTCAATTGCAAAAGACCTCTTACAACTGGTTTGCAATATAGTCATGCAGTTTTTATAGTAGGCTCAAATGAAATTCACCAGCCTATCAATGTTTTTGAATTAACATATTTATTTTAAGCCATGCCAACTTTCCCACAGAAACGTCAAAGTAAAAAATCTCTGAAACTAAGCAACCTGCAGATGTGGGGTTTGTTTTATATATTGTTTTATGTCTAATTTGCCTAAAGAACTAGGCAACACCCACTTTTCTACAGAAACTTCAAAGCCAAATATCTCAGAAACTAACCGAACTACAGGTGTGGAGGTTGTTTTATCTTGACCCTTATCATTGAACAAGTCATTCAGTTGCATAAATTAGCCAAGCCACGCCCACATTTCTATGTACAATTTAAAATAAAATATCTTGGAAACGAAGCAACATACACCATGCAGGAGTTTCTTTTTTTTTTTAACATAACCAAAAGGGATTTTTATATAGCCTACAATGAAAATGTAAGGATTACTTTCGTAACCCACGTTCCCGAATAGGGAACAGAGACTTATGTCGGTGATGATTATGGGAAGCTCCGCTAGGGGCACACTACTCATTCCACACTGTTTCAAAATAACAATCAGCAAACGTGCTGATGGTCACGTGATCACTACGTTCCGCATAAACTGGACACGAGGGTGATACTCTTCCTCTTGTGATGCTGGAGCAGTACTCACCCCCTAGGCAACCAGACTTACTCACGACCTTATGGTTGTGGCTGGGGGACATAAGTCTCCATTCCCTATTCGGGGAATGAGGTTATGAAAGTAACCATTACATTCCCCATCAGTTGGTCACTACGACTTATGTGGGTGACGACTATGGGAACATCCTGCAAAACGCCACAACCTAGGTACTTCCGCATCGGCTGACGGACAGGCAAGCCGGGCACATCAGTAGTCCAGCACCGAACGGGCCCTCCTCCGCCCTGGCCTTAAGTATAGACTTAATTTTTAATGGGCAGTCAGCAATTTTCTCTCATAACGACTCATACCAGAGGAGGGAGCATCAATCCCAGAGCTGAAGGGAGACGTGCGGAGGCCGTACTCGCCACCTCGAAGGCCGGACTTAGATCTTCCGGCAGTTTAATACACGCAAGGTTTCATTGAGGGACCTACGGAAATACGCCTTGAACCACTGGTGAAAGGTCTTTCAGAGGAAAGAGAGTTAGCCTTTCGGGGAACTGCTCGGCCCCCCCGTTCTGGGGTCATAAAAGATTCAACCGGTAGTCCCCCATAGAAGGCACACACATGGACAGAACATAGGAATACTCCGCTTACTCTACTACGCCTGTTGGGGGGAGAGGAGCCAAAAAGCTGGAGGTTATCTCCAGGGGCAAAATAGCGCATGTATCACTAAGAATGGCGCAACCCAAGCTGGACACCCCTTCATACATCTCAGACAATGCTACCACCACTTAGCACGGCTGAAGAGACGGATTCAACGCTCAGAATATACTACCTGGTGAAGGTGTTGAGTGACGACCAACCCACAGCCTTGCAGATCTCTACCAGCAGAGTCCCCCTTGCCAACACCTAGGAGGCCGCGACACCCCTGATAGAGTGGGCTCTCAACTGCAGGGAGCAAGGAACATCAGACGTTGTGTATGCGGTAGAGATAGCCTCCACTAAGCAGTGGGCCAACCTCTGTTTGAAGACAGCCTTCCCTGTTGTCTGCTGTCCTCCAAACCATACAAAGAGCTGATCAGAACTTCTAAGGTTCCGGGTCTTTTCTACATAGATCTTCAATGCTCGAACTGGGCAATTGGGACCAGGGGCTGATGCTGCCTCCTCTCTGGGCAGAGCTTGGAGGTTCAATACCTGAGTTTTAAAGGCGATGGTAGGAACCTTGGGCACATATCCAGGCCTGGGCTTCAGAATAACATGAGTATCACCAGGTACGAACTTTAAGCAGGTCTCATTGACAGAGAGTGCCTGCAGATCCCCCAACCTCTTGATCGAGGCTAACGTGACCAGGAGCGCTGTCTTAATTGACAGAAATTTAAGCTCTACTGATACAAGCAGCTCGAATGGGGGACCTTGATGTCCTCTAAGGACAATGGGAAAGTCCCAGGAGGGAACTAAGGATGGCCTAGATGGTCTAACCCTTCTGGCCCCTCTGTGGAATCTGACAGTTAACTTGTGTCGTCCCAACGTGTTGCCTTCAACCGGAAGATGATAGGCAGAAATCGCGGTGATGTAAACTTTCAGGGTGGACGGAGACAGTCCTCGATCCAGACCCTCTTGCAGGAAGGTAAGCACGAGTGCAATGGGGCAGCTACTTGGGTCTACTTGGCGAGAGTGACACAAGTCGACGAACTGACCCCACTTGCCGGCATAACATGCCCTAGTAGAGAGAGCTCAGCCAAGACACAGAGTTTAAACCACAGACTGTGGCATTACCCGGGGGTCCTTCGCGGCATAATGTGCCAGACATGGAGATTCCAGAGGTCTGGACGTGGGTGCTTATGCCCACATGCCTGGGTCAGAAGGTCTGACCGCAGGGGAACTGGCCAGGGAAGAACTGTCACAAGGTAGCAGAGTTCTACGAACCAAGGTCGGTTGGGCCAATAAGGTCCCACCACTAGGACCTCTGTCTTGTCCTCCCTGATCTTGCACGGGAGGGTTGCAAGGAGGCTCACTGGGGGAAACGCATATAGGCATTTCTTCCTAGGCGAGCAATGCGCCAGCACATCTATCCCGAGAGGAGCCTAGGACAGAGCATTCTTTGGGGCGGCGAACAGGTCTATCTCCGCTATACCAAAGCTTTCCCAAATCTGCTGGACTCCTAGGAGATGATCGGGAGTCTACCCGGGCATCAGTTCACCGCCAGTGCCTGCTCTACCTGGGGAATCGCTTCGTATCCCCTAGCTGTCGCGGTCAAGAAGAGCGAGAGAGGGGACACTGACCAACCTCACTTTCAGAAGTGCCTTCCAAGTTTGTGTCAGTTCCTAATGCATTTCCGGCAAGAACGGGATAGGAGGGGGCAGCGGGGTATCATCCCGGCGCGACTCCACAAACCATGTGTCCAGCCTGGAAATCTCGGGTGCCAGGGGCGGAGCCACCTGCAACCCAATTTCTCTGGCAGCCCGGGTAAGCAACTCAGCCATCTCCTTGCAGCACAATCTGCCGTTACCCCAGAGGGGGAAAGTGATGTACCATCTCCTTCGGGAGATACGCCGTCTCTCTCCGATGCAGCAGTGCAGATCACATAATCAGGCGCACAGGATAGCTGACGAACCGGGGGAGCAAGAAGCTTGTGCGCCCCTGCTCGACACTGGGTGCCAGAGATTCTGATCCCTCAACCGCTGCCTCAGCATGTCTACGCCCAAGACAACTGAGGCAATGATTGTAGTTATCAGTCAATGCAATCGATCCACCGCATCCAACAGACTTACACGGTCGCGACATGTTTGGAACACGCTACAAACAGTCGACCGGCAAAACAAGTGCTCTACTATGAAAAAGGAGTCTTACTTGTTGGTGGAAGGCGGTGAAAGTACTGGAGTCTGTGGCGTTGTAGCGGTTTCAACCTTCTGGCTGGCCGACAAACCTCGTTGGTTGCCATTAATCACCAGATCCCCAAAATCCACACAAGGTAATCCAAGTGTTTTGTGGTGACTTTTTTTTATGCGGGACGGCGTGATCAAGTGACCATCAGCGCATTCGCTGATTGGCATTTTGAAACAGTGTGGAATGAGTAGTGCGCCCCTAGCGGAGCTTCCTATAGTCGTCACCGATATAAGTCGTAGTAACCGACTGATGGGGAACTTACCAGCTTTTTCAAAATATTGTTTCTCTTAACTTGCTCAAGCCAACATCAAAGTTTGGGTACCAAATCTTAAAATGTAGTTGCTCTTTTTATGTTGGCTTGCGTAATCAAGTCAATATACTGTTATTGCTCTTAAACTACTACTACTTCTTCTTCCACTTGCCATTTCTTAAAACATTAATGCAGCTAAAACCACTAAATCTACAGACACCTAACTTTCCAGAAACCTCTCAACTGGCCCACTTGAGTTACTTTGTCTTTTTAGACAAAAAAAAAGTACTTAGTTAAAAAAAATACTCAAATCACAAACTCAAAAAATATGTTTTTTGTTTCAACTAGAGTGGATGTTCTCTTAGATTTTAACCAAAAAAAATTATTTCAATCCTGTTCTATTTAGTTAAATTTTTAGCTTTAGAGACCAAAATATATCAACGTGCTAGAGATTTTTATCCTCTTTATTTGATAGGACTTAAAGGACAGTTTTAAACTAGAAGACTAAAACCACTCGGCTGAGAAAACCACTGAATCTCTCATTCACTGCCATTATACGTCTTTCAGCATTTCTTAAGAAAAATACAAACAAAGCCTATTTCTATCTCGTCGGAAATCTGTCATTTTTTTGCCTACCTGTAAACAATTAACATATTTTGATTGTTAAAGCCTTCTGGTTCTGATGGTGAAAGAATAGTTTCGACAGCTTTTATTGCTTGTTTGTAGTCCTTCTGTTTGAGACATTGTATCTTGTCAAAGTCCTGCCTCTGCCCAAATTCAAAATTTAACTGTCAGCCTGTGTTTCAGGTCACTAATCCTGAACTGTTGCTATGGAGACTAGTCTCCTGCTCTCTCTCTCTCACGCACAGGGTCTTAATAACCCCATTTTTATAGGCTAGAGGAATTGAGGCAGTTGGAAGGTTATGCAATGCTTGCTCATATTATGGTTATTTAGTAACTCTCATGAGCTCCCCAGAAAACCCAAATTTGGTTTATAATGAAATATATAATTTATAAATAAGATGTATGAGGAAGTTTCACTGATCATTTATAATTAGTAATCCCATTTCAAAGACCTTGTGCAATTGGTTTCCATAGAGAGATATGTCGATGTTATAGAAAGCTTAAGCAAACTCACCAGCCTATCAATTCTCATGGATTGCGTAGTCATGTTAATCCATGCGCACTTTTTTTCCAGCATGAACTTCAAAGTTAACCCTTGTGGAGAGTGGAATGTTACAAGATATCAAAATTACATTAATTAAGTAGGCCATGCCAACTTTCCCCACAGTAACTTCAAAGTTAAGTATGTTGGAAACAAAGGAACATACAGGTGTGGTCATTGTTTTACTATAGCGCTAGTAAAGAGGGGACTGTAACCTGATACCCAAATATGCCACGCCCACTTTCCACATAAATGCAATGTCTAATATCTCTGAAACTAAGCAACCTACAGGTGTGTCTGTTCTTTTATTTTGATCGCAGAATGTTACATACAGGGAGTGCAGAATTATTAGGCAAGTTGTATTTCTGAGGATTAATTTTATTATGGAACAACAACCATGTTCTCAATGAACCCAAAAAATTCATTAATATCAAAGCTGAATATTTTTGGAAGTATTTTTTTAGTTTGTTTTTAGTTTTAGCTATGTTAGGAGGATATCTGTGTGTGCAGGGGGCTATTACTGTGCATAATTATTAGGCAACTTAACAATAAACAAATATATACCCATTGCAATTATTTATTTTCACCAGTGAAACCAATATAACATCTCAACATTCACAAATATACATTTCTGACATTCAAAAACAAAACACAAACCAATCAGTGACCAATATAGCCACCTTTGTTTGCAAGGACACTCAAAAGCCTGCCATCCATGGATTCTGTCATTTTTTGATCTGTTCACCATCAACATTGCGTGCAGCAGCAACCACAGCCTTCCAGACACTGTTCAGAGTGGTGTACTGTTTTCCCTCCTTGTAAATCTTACATTTGATGATGGACCACAGGTTCTCTATGGGGTTCAGATCAGGTGAACAAGGAGGCCATGTCATTAGTTTTTCTTCTTTTAGACCCTTTCTGGCCAGCCACGCTGTGGAGTACTTGGACGCGTGTGATGGAGCATTGTCCTGCATGAAAATCATGTTTTTCTTGAAGAATGCAGACTTCTTCCTGTACCACTACTTGAAGAAAGTGTCTTCCAGAAACTGGCAGTAGGACTGGGAGTTGAGCTTGACTGCAACTCGAAAAGGCCACACAAGCTCATCTTTGATGATACCAGCCCAAATCAGTATTCCACCTCCACCTTGCTGGCATCTGAGTCGGACTGGAGCTCTCTGCCCTTTACCAATCCAGCCACGAGCCCATCCATCTGGCCCATGAAGACTCACTCTCATTTCATCAGTCCATAAAACCTTAGAAAAATCTGTCTTCAGATATTTCTTGGACAACAATCTTGACGTTTCAGCTTGTGTGTCTTGTTCAGTGGTGGTCATTTTTCAGCCTATCTTACCTTGGTCATGTCTCTGAGTATTGCACACCTTGTGCTTTTGGGCACTCCAGTGATGTTGCAGCTCTTAAATATGGCAAAACTGGTGGCAAGTGGCATCTTGGCAGCTGCACGCTTGAGTTTTCTCAGTTCATGGGCAGTGATTTTGCGCCTTGGTTTTTCCACATGCTTCTTGCAACCCTGTTAACTATTTTGAATGAAACGCTTGATTGTTCGATGATCACGCTTCAGAAGCTTGGCAAGTGCTGCATCCCTCTGCAAGATATCCCACTATTTTTGACTTTTCGAAAACTGTCAAGTCCTTCTTTTGACCCATTTTGCCAAAGAAAAGGAAGTTGCCTAATATTTATGCACACCTGATATAGGGTGTTGATGTCATTAGACCACACCCCTTCTCATTACAGAGATGCACATCACCTAATTTGCTTAATTGGTAGTAGGTTTTCGAGCCTATACAGCTTGGAGTAAGACAACAGGCATAATGAGGATGATGTGGTCAAAATACTCATTTGCCTAATAATTCTGCACACAGTGTAATTGCAAATTAGTAGAAATCAATTTGGCCACGCCTAGTTTTCTCACAAAAACTTCAATAATGTTGTGCAGTTGCATAAATTAGTTAGGCCATGCCCATTTTTATATGTAAACTTCAAAGTCAAATTTCTTGAAACAAAATTTCTTGAAATTTCTGGACTTGCTTTGGACAAGCTTCTTCCAAATTGCTCCTGAGGAATTCTTTCTTCATGTAAGCATGTGAGATGATTACGACCACATGTCCCACACCACATGTCCCACATTCGTGTTTCCTTCTACAGTTTTTAACCATATGTCCCTTTTTTAGACAGCCAAAACAGAGACCATTTTCCTGAATAAACTTTTTTTTTGTTCGTGATGGATTCCCTTATGAACTCAAAACACTGGTCAATGCTATGATTTTCATCTGCACAGACAAGACATGGCAGATTTTGTCTAAGGTTGTTTGTACCGACCCTTTCAGAGTTGGAATTTTTAATGATAACTTTAATACTGAAAGTCTTCACTCGCCTTGGAGGTCTTTCATCTGGACTCATTAGAAGTGAAGAGGTGATGGAATGACAGATTACTCTGGTTTCCATTTGCATGAATTCAGTAAAACATTTGAAACTTGAATAATCACCAGATGCATCCAAGTCTTCCACAACAATACGATTCCATCTATGAACTATCCATTCCGGTAGCTTCTTCAGTAACTTGTGGTTCTCTTCACAGTCATTAAGAATTGAAAGACCTTTCACATAAGGAATAGCGTCCAAACATCCTTTCAGGAAATCCGTGAAATTCCTTAAAGCGGTTGGATCGCTTCCCGATATTCGAGGCCACTTCATTAATTTGTCCCGAAATGCCTTCTGATTTATAAAGGGATTATATCTATCCTGTAAGACATTCCAGGCACCTTGGTATGCGTCATCAGAATATATAATTTTTCAGATAGAACATCCTTTCGCCCGCGGAAAGAGGTTTCTGATCAATAAGAGACATGAAGGTCATTTTCCAGTCTAAGAACTTCAGAGGATCACCAAAAAAATGGAAGGTTCTGGAACTGGAAGACGATGAGTACTCAATGAATCAGCAATTGCTTGAGCCAAGGCAACATTATCATGAGATGGCTGAGTTACATGATGGTCAACAAGGGTCTGCTGAGGTAGAAGCAGATCGGTGTTTGGATTTAATCGAAATGAGAGTTTTTCTCTAGAATGCAGAATGTCGTTATCAATTTCATCATTCTGGATAGAGCCTTCAAGTTCCTTATACACCTTAACACGAGCCGCGGCTACCTTTATTTCCTTGTTTAACTGCAATCGATTCAATAACTTCCTTTCTTCTTCAACCTTCAATTGCATCTCCGTCTCCCTTTGCTTCAATTCAGTAAGCATCTTGAATTCTGAAAGTTTCCACTCACTTTCCATTTTACAAAGTTTTGCTTGCTGATCATGAATTTCTTGCATAGCCTTAGCTTGTTCACATTTTGCTGCAAGCTCCGCCTCTGCGTCAGCTCTTTTAATTGAGATCATCGAAGAAGCCTTTGACTGACAACAAGATTCGTTTGATGAATCATGTTCTGATAGAATGGTGTTTGTTGCCGTATTTTTAAAAATAGATCTGTAATCATCCTTGTTGAGTACTTGTCTCACTCTTTCTTTCTCAAGTTTTTCATTACAGTCTTCATCAACTGTTTGCAACCGGTTATTCACAAGTTTGCCAATTTCAACTGTTAAAACGGCACATGCGTCCATTCGTTTGACAATGTCTGGTGAAGTAGCATGATTACGTAGAATTGTATTGTAACTTTGGAAAACAGAATCATGTTTCTTTTGAATAATTTGTAGTGCTTTCTCAAGATCTTCACGTGAACAAAGTGTCTTTAAAATTAATCTAATTTCCTTTGCAGCAATCTTCCAGCCATCGTAAGCATCGTTAAATGCTTTCTCTTGATTGTTGGCTTCCTTGCTCATCTCTAGACCCTTTTCTGTAAAATTCTTTTCACGTGAACTTACTCTTATTTGTGGCACGAGTGCATCACTTACTCCTTCTAAAGGAAGTTTCCCATCTTCCTGATTTACTGAGTGTACCTCTGTATCTTCATTAACTTCCATGATTTAGGGGAGTTTAATGATACCTCTCAAACAACCTACACACCGAATCACTTCTTTCAGATCTTAAAATGACAAGTATTTTAAAACACTTAAAGTTCTAGTTTGATTAAATAACCTGATTCATTTCAAAATACCTTTTCGATTGCATCTAAATAAATTAATCAATTTCTTTACCCATAAAACATTATCATAGTTCTTTTTTTCTTAGTCATCAATCGATGACCAATCCTTCACTTAGCTTCCGGCATGAGAACACGGCACTCCACCGCTCCGCTTCCGTGCCGAAGACGAATGATGAAGCAAACGCAATCCTATAAGCGCCGATCTCCAAGTCCAGCGACGAGATTCAAACGAGCGTCAAGTTCCATCCCAACAATTATTTCATTCACGCTGAGCCTCGCTGTAGCGTCGAGTTTCACTGTAGCTGCCCTTCAGCTTTTCCATAGAACGAGACACAGAGTGTTTCCAACGGGTGCTTTTTATTTTTTTGTTCGTGCATCACACAGGTGATTTACTCAGTTCATCGTCATGCACAGTGCTCCTATGCACCGCAAAACTAAACAAAACAATAACACAGAATAAATACAAACTTATACATACAACATATAAATCAATCCATAAATGATACAAACACATAAGCTTAACATATACATAAAGGAAATAAACAATTACAAACAACTCAATAAATCAACATACCTCGCTCCGCTTTACTGAAGGGTACTAAAGTACCGAAGTCGACAGGTTAAGGTTCTAACACAGCAAGCTAATTGCATGCCTTTTAAACAGTAGAAACTTCACCCATAGAAAAAAAACCCACAAAGAAGAAAACAACCCAGTTGAGTCCACAGCACCTCTAGTGGTCACTTACATATAGAGTGGAATGTAATTTGATACCAAATTTGCATTAATTAATTAGGCCATGCCCACTTTCCACTGAACCATTAATCTATCTTGTAAATGAAGCGATTTACAGGTGTGGCAGTTGTTGTGTCTTAACCTTTTTTCATAAAATTCATAGGCCATGCCTACTTTTCACTGACAAAGTGAAATATCTTGAAATTGAAGTGACCTAGAGGCAGGGGTGCAAAGTAAAGAATTAGAAATACTCACGTTACTGTAATTGAGTAGTTTTGTTTTTCAGAAATTGTAATTTAGTGAGTAGTTTTAAAATGTTCTACTTTTACTTTCACTTGAGTACATTTTTAGCGCAGCAATGGTACTTTTTACTTCACTGTTTTTCTTCAACCTGCCGTCGTTACTTTTGTATTTGATTATATTTATCTATAATGATAGATAAATTGCTTAATCATGGAGAAAGACGTGGGAGTTGAGAAATAACAGAAAAATAACAGAAGTTCAACATCCATGGACGTACCTGAAAGAGATTATGCATATTGTCTCTCCCCCACAGTAAGTCGTTTTGGACAAAAGCGTCTGCCAAATGCATCAATGTAAATGTAATGTAAATGTAAAAGTATAAATAAAGACATTTTTTCCCTCAACAGTTTTATTGCCAGTAGAAGGCACCGAATAATTAACTTGTAATCAGTTAACATCTGTACAGAATTCTTTTTAAAATGTAACAAAACTAAAATTTTACTTAAAATAAGGTTGCAAAGCTTTGTAAATTATTTCTAAATCTGGTAGTACAAATAAGAAAATGAAACTGAAATGAATAGTCCAGACAAGTCTGACAAGAAATAATATGAAGCAACAGCAGTTTGACGTAGGCATCAAAAATACAAAGCTAAAGTTTGAGAGTTTGGTTAAATGTAACAATAAGCTTGTTCTCAAAGTTTGTGCTATGCAGCCTTGCAAGTTTTGGGGTGAACAGGTGCCCAGCACCTAAAAAGATGCTCGTGTGTGGGTGAATCAATCCCATCTCTTCAAGCGAAATAAAAAAGAGAAATAAAAAAACAGAGGAGGGCTACCCCTCAACTGTATATAATATGCATATTACTTATATTATATCTGAACGAATAATACGCTGAAATAGAAGGTTGATGCCCCACGCAAAATCTATGTACCCATGGGATAAAAATCTAGCTGTTGTGATTGATTAAAAACATTAAACTTTTACTTAAGTTGGCACCTAAACTTTCACTTAAGCTAGTGCTTAAACTCGTGCAGCAGTAACGCTAATAGGCCCTAAATAAAAAGTGTGTGCAATGTGCAAATAATTTAAAACGTCTATGCGTTCATACGTGCAATAACAACAGTTAGTATTTTTTATTTCAGTCATACAGAAGTCCTACTACTTGACTGACTTTATAAACTGTGTTTAGGTCGTAATTGCCTGTAATGATTTTGACCACATAGACGTTAACTTACACATTTGCTGCATTTATCCATGACACATATTACATGGGGGAGGTTTGTATTTATTACAGATTTAACATACAAAACTTACGGGTACATCGTTTCTTCAAATTATATGTTGAATTCTTGAAGGCTGATATGTCGAATCGCCTGGACAGGCAAAGTTTGCATGCCATGATAACATAGTTGCCCTTCTTTTCCTTCAGTTGAAAAATCTCTTTCAGATTGGATTCTGAATTTCTGAATTTTTGATGAGGCATGGTATCTCTTCCTCGATTCTCACGTCCTTCTAAATGATTAAGCAAACACTAGTAATTTTGACTGAACGGTGTAGGTGCCAATCATATACATAAATATAAACAAATACAAAAGTAACAGCGCCAGGTTGAAGACAAATAGCGCAGTAAAAGTAGCATTACTTCCCTGAAAATTTACTCAAATAAAAGTAAAGGTAGAAAATAAAAAAAATGCTCAATTACAATTTGTGGGAAAAAAACTGCTCAATTACAGTAATGTGAGTTTTGTAATTCATTACTTTACACCCCTGGTGACTACCTTAGGCTCCTAACATTCAGGGCATGTTTTCCAACACATTTAATAAACACACTTTGATTGTAGCTGATCTGTCAGCCTATTACTTCTGTGTCACTGGACATTTGAACAGTGTTTGTCTCACCGCAGTAACTGCTGTCACAAGGTAACCAGTTTGAGACTGCAGCTATGTGAAATAGTATTATTAGAACTCTTCATCATTTTAAATCTTTTTTTTCTGTTGTGCAGCAATCGAACAAAGCATCGAGCAAGAGGAGGGAATGAACAGATCATCTGCAGATTTGCGAATTCGGAAGACACAGGTATGAAGACCCAAGTTTATCATCTCATATACTGACATAGCTGTACAGCAGCGGCCTAGTGACTAAACGCTACAGTTATTGTTGGATTTGATTCTTAGTTTGTAGCTTTTTTGCCAAAGTTTACACCAAGGTATTTGTCACACTCAGAATGAACTAGTAAATGAACTAGTCTTCTTTTGTGTCTACACAATCCCTAGCAAAATATTTCTCAAAAGTCCCACTGACAGTACAAATTTGTTCATCTGAATATCTTTAAAGGTTTGTTTATACATATTTACTTTAGAATGTCCAATGAGCTCAGAGATAGACGCACTTCCTATGACCCTCGCTTTCTCACAGAAACCCTTCTCAGCACTATTTGCTGTTCCGAACAAGCATGTTCATTTCTCAGATTGCTGCTGCAAAAGCAGGACCTAACATACCAATGGTCACACATCATCCCCAGTAGATGCTAGACTTTGCAGGGTATTTTCATGTTCCTAAAGGCCCTTCATCTCCACCTTTAACCCACAGCACTCCACGCTGTCACGCAAGTTTGTGGAGGTGATGACAGAGTACAACACCACGCAGTCCAAATACAGGGACCGCTGCAAGGACCGTATTCAAAGACAGCTGGAAATCAGTAAGTTCTGCTTTCACAAACATGCACAGTCACAGTAATACACAAGCTGTCCCTTAACTAAGCTAGGCACTCAACATACTTTCAATATAATTTTCTTGTCAACCTAGAACTATTCAAAAAAGTCAGGTGTCCACATGCTAACCCAGTGATGTCTTTCTATGTTTAATTAGCTGGCAGAACAACCACCAATGAGGAGCTGGAAGACATGTTGGAGAGTGGGAAGCTTGCGATCTTTACTGATGATGTAAGTTTAGCCATCATTAATGATTTACAAACTGAAGGAAACAACTTTAATCTGTCCACACATTTATTTTTGAAAATTCTAGCACTGTTTTTTGTAACATTAAAATGTTCTGTTTCTTATCACATTTCTTTGTGAAGAGATTGTTTTAACTTACCTACTTATGGGGGTACTTATGAGTACTGTTCAGACCAAAGAGTGTTAAACATATGGACGACGCAACGCCTTCGTCGGATTTGGCTGCCACCATGAAAGGCAGAAAGATCTTGCTGATGCTCAGGTGTTGTCATATTCTCCCAGCTCCACCTGAAATCCTCATACTCATTATTTTCATTTAAAAGAGCTAACTTTATTAAAACGCAACTTGACAGATTAATGAAATTTGACTTCCCAAAGAAAACTCAGTGTTCCCGCCTCTTCCCAGAACTCTTAGGTGGGTTAGGACAGTTTAAAGCAGAATAGCTCTTTTTCAAAGCATAAGCATTTGAAAAGGATTTGAAATATATATCAATACATATTCAGGAAGATGTATTGAATACGATCAATGACAGCATGAGGACAGCAGACAGCCAATGCAGTACTACGGTGGCAGAGAGGTGCAAAACAATTCACAATTAAGAAGTAAGAAAACAAGTTAATAAAGGTGAAAACACAACAACAAATCAGAAAACACAACCGCAAAATCATAAAACACAACAACATTCTCGCCAAAAGGGAAAGGGGTTGCACCGTTCGAGAACTGATTGGACAAGACTTCTGTCATGACAAGCGCGTTTAGTCTTATACAAGCCTGTGTCTTGAGTTTCAATATTTTCTTTACCAACTAGTTTCAATGACAGAAATAGAATTAATTTAATACTCTTTTGAGGAAGGCCATTCCTGTCCCGTGATTGTGGACATGCTATCAACCCTCCATGAAATTGCTATCAGTCTGCAGACTGTTAAAACACGCTTGAATGAAGTAGGCTTGTTCCGAAGGAGCTCGATAAGAGCTGAACTTAGTGGACCAGGGCTATGTGACGATGTTATGCGCTTGCTTAAAGAACTTAACCCACAAGCAACTGAACAAGTGTGTCCTGTTATGTGTTCCTTTCAAAATCTTCAGACTTTTCCTGCCTGAACTGCAGAACTTGGGGAACTCGTCATATTGTATCCCTCAAAAGGGACACATTTTTCACAGGCAACATTAACCGCTAACTGAGTGTAACGTCATTTCCTATCTATGATTGATTGACAGTGCCAATCAGCGCCAAGTTGTCGGTTCTCAAACGGTGCAACCCCTTTCCCTTTTGGCTGGAATGTCGTTGTGTTTTCTGAATTTGTTGTTGTGTTTTTTTTTATTTGTTGTGTTTTCTGAACTGTAAATTTGTTTTCTTTTTGTTGTTATGTTTTTTTATTTTTTTCATTTGTTTTCTTAATTGTGAATTGTTTTGCACCTCTCGGGAAACATACAGTACAGTGATTGGTTCAGTGTAGCTGTTAATCACATAACCACTCCTTGATTTTCTTTAGTAGAAATGAGCCATACATAAAATAAACTTTAAAGTAAAAAAAACTGTCTAACTTTGTTTACTGTATAGATATATCGTAAATAATCAACACCGTTATTTTAATCTTTACTTATAAGAAGAAGTTTATAGTGCTGTTGAATCAACTCGCTTCAGATTCAAAGTTATGGATTAGCGTTAGGCAAGGAATATCCAGATGAACAAATACTATTGAAGAGAACAATGTGTGTGAGCAAGCTACACTTCTAGATGCCAGGGCACAAGGCAGTGGAAGTTTTAAATGGGAGGGATGAGATCCAACTAATGAAGGCTGGTCACATGATGTTAATATGTTGGACATAGTGCAAAATTAGTGCGTACCAAATACTAGGTAATTTATTAATTGTTGTGTGGTACCATATTGTCACACATTTTTTCTCACACTTTATAGGATGTATATGATACGGAAGGTCATTGCATTCACCAAATTTTTTTTTTAGACAGCATATCTCATAATTATGAATTATGTATCTCACAATTATGACTTACTAAGTCTAATTATGAGATACTAAGTCTTAATTAAGAGATAGTAAGTCATAACTATGGCTTAATTAAACTCATATTTTTTGCTTCGCCGGTTTACCGCAGTAAAGTTAGTTTCAGATTTAATATTCGTCACACATTTGCTTAAAATAAATGCTCCCGCGCCAATAAAACACCATTATACAGGTAACAAGACAACCAATATCCTTTCACAGCCTAAAAGAATGCACCTGCTGCGAGAAACCAGTGTTTAATTACCCAAAACGTTTATAAGAAGTCATTTTTATCTGGGAAGTGCCTCGACTCCCCATTGCAGCGCGCATGATGCATTAGGAAGTGTCTTAAAAAGGCATGCTGAAGAGAAAACATGTAACTTTTAAAAAGCACTTGAACTATGCGAATGGTTTTCTAACAATAAAAAAATATTTTAAAAGTATGTTGCTTTTCTCCTAAAACAATGCCACTGATATATATTGACAGAATTGAACAAAAAGGCCTCATTAAATGCTTAGTGGTGATAGTAACCGGCCCAGTAAAAAATATTCCAAATGTGTGTTTGGTGTTGCAAAAGGAGCCTGCTATAAAGTAAAAAAGAGCTCATGCTAAAGACGTTTGGGTGAACTTCTGAAGAGAAACGTGAAGTGAGCTTCTGTGCTACAATGATGGGTGGACCAACTGAGGTTAAAACTACTGTTACCAACTCTTCAGTAAGAAAAGTCGCCATAGGCTGGCCCAAAAGTCACTAAAAATCGCTAGATAACATCACCTAATTTGCATGTGACGTGCGTGCGTGACATACATTTTTTGTAATAAAGACCCACAATCTCGAAACCTTGCGCCGGAAATACCGGGAATAGCAGGGGAATAGAGGAAACAATAGAACATGTCACACTTAAACGTAAAAAATATGAAATGGAAAGAAAAGAAATGATGAAAGAGATTAGGGAAATAATAACAGAACCTATAATCATTATCAAAATCCTAAAAGAAAAAAAAACATGTAAGGCAAACCTTTTATTTCCTAAATAGACTAAGAATCCTTAAAGAATATAAATTAATAACAATAGGAAAGGTTAATTTTTTCTTCTTTATATATAGTTCATACTATTTTCCAGTTGGTCTTTAAACAGCAGACGAAGAAGAATAACCTTGTGCCAGCAGGGAGCATTGATTGTCATATACAGTGAATGGAATTGACAGATGAGCAGGCCCGGGCTGGGGGCGAAGACAGTGAATGACAGAAAGGCACAGCCCAGTCATTGCAGCTCCAAAAATTCGCTAAAAGTCACCAGTAACCACAGAAAAAGTCGCTGGATTTGTCGGTAGTAGCTAGGATACAAAAAAAGTCACTAGACCGTCTGAAAAGTCGCTAAGTTGGCAACACTAGTAAGTCATAATAAGACTTAGTATACCATAATTATGAGATACATATGTCATAATTATGAGATACGCTGTCTAAAAAATATATTTGGTGAATGTAATGAGCTTCCATAATATGAGGATGCGGCTCATTTGTATTTCTTCCTGGCTAACAACCACCTGGGGTGCTCATTTTCAAAAACCGTGAGAGCCACAATTGCAAAACTTGTAATTTTTAACAGTCATTCAGCACACCAAGCACATAGCATCATAATAGAGAAAACATAGGAATTCATATGATGCCGCTTTTAAAATAAAATAATTGTACCCCATCAATCGGTCACTACGACTTATGTCGGTAACGACTATGGGAAGCTCCGCTAGGGGTGCACTACTCATTCCACACTGTTTCAAAATGCCAATCAGCAAACGCACTGATCTGGTGATTCAAACGGGAACCAGTGAGGTTTTTCGGCCGGCCGGAAGGTTGAAACCACTGCAACGCCCCAGACTCCAGTTCTTTCACCGCCTTCGACCAACAAGTAAGACTCCTTTTTCATAGTAGAGCACTTGTTTTGCCGGTCGACTGTTTGTAGTGCAAGTCTGATGGATGCGGTGGATCGATTGCATTGACGGATAGCCACAATAATTGCCTCGGTTGTAGACATGCTGAGGCAGCTGTTGATGGATCAGAATGTGTGGATTGCACACTTCTGTCCGGCAGCGCACTTAAGCCGAGGTTGGAATACTTTCAGTCCACCACCAGAGGCTTTGTAGCTCACGCCCTTACGGGTCAACGAGTGCATGTCTCCGGCGCCCAGTGGAGTCGAGCAGGGTCTCGCGCGTTTCCTGTTCCCCCGGTGCGTCCGCTATCCGCCACAGTGAGTAATCGGATGATGCGCTGCTTGCATCTTCTGAGGACTCCTGTGCGCCTGATGATGCGATCTCCGCTGCCGCATCGGAGAGAGACGGCGCATCTCCTGAAGGAGACGGTATATTGCCCTTCCCCTCTGGGGTGACAGCAGATTGTGCAGTGGAGGAGATGGCCGAGTTGCTTACCCGGGCTGCCAGAGAAATTGGGTTGCAGGTGGCTCCACCCCGGCACCCGAGATCTCCAGGCTGGACACATGGTTTGTGGGGTTGCGTCAGGATGATACCCCGCAGCCCCCTCCTATCCCGTTCTTCCCAAAAGTGCATCGGGAACTGACCCAAACTTGGAAGGCACCTCTGAAAATGAGGTTGGTCAGTCTCCCCTCTCTCGCTCCCCTTGACGGCGCAATAGCTAGGGGGTATGATGCGACACTTATGCCCGGGTAACCCTGCCGCCTGGCTTGAACAGCCGAGGCCTTCATCTCGCCAGCCAAACCTGTCGTTGGACCTGACTTCGAGGGCTTATGCTGCGGCGGGTCATGCTGCCGCTGCCCTGCATGCCATGGCCGCCTTTCAGGTGTTCCAAGCCAAGGCTCTGAAAGAGATGCAGGAGGGGAGTTGTGGCCCAGGTCTTACAGAGGATCAGAGGGGGGCTACCAATTTTACGCTCAAGGCGACAAAAGTTGCAGCTAGCTCGCTCGGCCACATGATGTCTACGTTAGTAGTCCACAGCCGGCATCTTTGGTTGACCCAGGCTGACATGCTCCCTCAAGACCGGAGGCATTTCCTCAACTCACCTGTGATCCCAGATGGCCTCTACGGCCTTACGTCGCGGGTCTCTACGATCAGGAAGCAGACGGAGGGTCTGGGAGAATTCATGATGCCGCGTAGGAAGAGACGTGGCGGGTCCCCTTCTAAATCGGCGCCCCAACCGCCTGCTCAATGCCGGAGAAAACCTCCTCAGTCCTCCCCAAAGCATGAGCCTCCTCGTTGAAGACATCGACCAAGATCGGCTACAAGGAGTCGATGGAGGAGCATTCCTGTCCAGGGGCCCCTCCAAACATCATCAGGGGAAGAGGTTCCTTTGGAAGCGGCCCTAGGACAGGCCGCACAGGGAGTCCAGCTGCTGCACGAGCCTCGCCACCAGCCCACCCAACCCTTGGAGGGAGGGGGTGCCACCACCATCAAGCAGCGGACTCACAGGTCAGATCTCAGTTTTTCATTAATGATGCGAAACCTGAACTCACTGGGTTATGTGCGCAGTCAGGAGGCTTGCATTGCAAATCCGAATGCAGTTCTCATCTCAGAGGCACATTCAAGGGCGTGGCTTCTAATGCAGTGCAGTCCGGATGGCTCTCAGCTTCCATGTCGGTGTCAGCCTCGAGTGGGACTTCCTTGGCTGGAACTGGATGCTGCTCCGAGGTCGAGCCTGGACGCCCAGGTAGGTCTCCACCTTGGTTCCCTTCGGACTCCACCGCTAAGTCTGCTAGTTTGCAGCTGTGCTATGGAAATCATCGGCGAAGTTCATATGACGCCATTAGTGGAGTTTCAGAAAGCTTGGTTGGAGCTTCCCAAAATTTCCACTTGGTTCATACGCATTATCTGACACGGTTATCGACTTCAGTTTGCTGCCAAGCCGCCCAGGTTCAACGGGGTTCTAATGACCTCTGTCTCAGCCACAGAGGCCCCATACCTGCGCGAGGAGATCGAGGCAAAGGTGCAATCGAGCAGGTCCTTCCTGCCGACAGAGAAAGAGGGTTTTACAGCCCATACTTTCTAGTTTCCAAGCGCACAGGCGGGTTGCGTCCAATCCTCGATCTGCATCTTCTGAACACTCATCTTCTGAGACTTCCGTTCAGGATGATATCCCTCAGACGCATAGTCTACTCAGTCCGTCCAGGGGATTGGTTCGCCACAAAAGATCTGAAGGATGCGTATTGTCACATGAGTATACTCCCTCGGCACATACCCCTTCTTCGGTTTGGCCTTCCTCTGGTATGAGTCGGTATGAGAGAGAATTGACGATTGCCCATTAAAAATTAAGTCTATACTTAAGGCCAGGGCGGAGGAGGGCCCGTTTGGTGCCAGACTACTGATGTGTCCAGCTTGCCTGGCTGTTGGCCGATGCGGAAGGACCTAGGTTGTGGCGTTTTGCAGGGTGTTCCCATAGTCGTCACTGACATAAGTCGTAGTGACCGACTGATGGGAAACATAATGGTTACTTTCGTAACCCCCGTTCCCCGAATAGGGAACGGAGACTTATGTCCCCCAGCCACAACCGTAAGGTCATGAGTAAGTCTGGTTGCCTAGGGGGTGAGTACGGCTCCAGCATCACAACAGGAAGAGTGACACGCTCATGTCCGTTTTATGCGGAATGGCGTGATGACGTGACCATCAGCGCAATCGCTGATTGGCAATTTGAAACTAGCGGAGCTTCCAATAAGTCACCGACATAAGTCTCCGTTCCCTATTCGGGGAACAGGGGTTACGAAAGTAACCATTACATTCTGGCTGTCAACAAGGAAATGGAGTGTCAACAAAAGGTGGGTTTTTGAGTAATCTTCCTGCTCTCTGTGGGTGTTCAGTGGTCATTTAGGGCACACTGCTGCGATAACAACTACATTTATCTTTCATTCGTCGATTTATCTACAATTCTCCAACCATTGTAAATGCTCCTTTTATTAAGGAGGGGGAATATGAAGACAGTGGTCAATGACTTCTCTGGTAGAAGACAGAGCTATATTCTTTTTTTGGCTAGGCTATTACTACCATGTTATAAAAATGCATTTCTGAGGAAGTTTCTTAAGTCAAGCGGCTAATAGACATGTGTGGCCTATAGAATATATAATTATTAACAGGGGTATTATAATTCTATATTGCAGAATATTTTTACAATTGTTGCAGAATATAAGTTGATTAGAATGGTTCTTACCTAAAGGTGACATATAATGAAGATTTGATAGCAAACTAAGAGGTCTCCCTCTGAGAGAACAGCAATAAATTTTCCTCACATTCCTGATAGGAGACACTCTGTGTCCCCTCAGAGTTACTGCACAAGGCGGAAGACAGCACTTCCGTATTGTATACTACATCTTCAATGTAAACAATTTGTTTTTATTAAATGAAACACAAAAACATGGGAAAAAGAGAAAATTGAGTAGTTTGTTTGAAAGGTTCTGTGCTCTCAATGAATGGCTCAATTGCTTCGCTTATACACTCATACTCTTCTCTCTGTTTTAATCTCACGAGTATATTGTCATTACTGCCATCGAGTGGTGAGTCGGGTAACTGCAGTCACGTGATCAAAGAAATCAAAGACAGCCGTTTCACCCACTGCATGAAAAAAAAAACACAACATGCCACAACTCTTGATACCTAGAGCTTGAAGCTCTAGTTCTTAAAAAGAAAGTTCTGTAAAAGGCCATTTCACTTCCGGGTCAGACAGCATGTCTACTCCACATAGAGATCAGCTGCATTCAAAGTTCATCTGATGGGTGACTGGGTTATGCTCTGACTATGGGTGGCGCTATGCTCATCGAGGTATTTTGAGCCTCCCAAAATGATGAGAGGACAACAATAAAACATGCAAGAAAATGTTTTATTAATGTGGAATGAGCCAAGTAAAATCTGTTCTTTCTTCTACTCATAGGCAGACATGGGTGCCGAACATGTGCCTTAACTCCAGTTTGTTTGTTTCTTCTTCTTTATCTTCATGGCAAACACATATTTGTCATTCTACATTAAAAATACACTGAAGAAATTACTTTTATCTATTTAAATTTTCTTTGTTTGAAGATTGTATTTCATCATTAACTGAAGAGAATTTAAAATACATTTTGACATCTGTTTCCATAGCACAATAAATGAGAATTGCAATCCTATTGTCCATCCACAAAATGGTGTGCGTAACAGAGAACACGTTGCATCATGGACATGGATAACACATCAGGAAGGCAAAAGATTGATGATGACGTTATCTCTTACTAAAACTGTCTATTTTTTGCTAAACCTATTATCTTTTTTGATGTAACTATCACAATCCCAGATTCACTTGGGAAAAAACAGTTGCCATGGAGTGAATTTCCCCTTTACATGCCAGCTGGAAAGAGCTCTTGTTCAGTTAACTAAAGATGTATTTTTATTTAGCATAAATTAAATGATGAATGTATTGTTTTTATAAATATATGTCTAAATATTTCATGATTTTCATTTTCTCTTGTGTGTAACAGATCAAGATGGACTCCCAGATGACCAAGCAAGCCCTAAATGAGATTGAGACCCGGCACACTGAGATCATTAAGCTGGAGAACAGTATCCGTGAGCTGCACGACATGTTTGTGGACATGGCCATGCTAGTGGAGAGCCAGGTATGTACACTAGAATACTACAAAAAAATATCAATTGAATAACACTTAATACTTTGCATGTTACACCAGCATGCCAGAACGGGACATAACTTATTAGTGTCTGATTGAATAATTATAAATAAAATGACTTAAAAAATGAAATCCAAACAAAAGCGTTATTTACCAAAATAAAATAAATGTTAAAAAAATCAGCAAAAAAATAAAGTAAAATGTATTTTAATCTGCGAAAAAAATCTAAATAAATGTTATTTATCTATTAATACAATTAAATACATTTAAATACTTAATGCTTAATTTAAATTGTATATAAAATGTGAAATAATTGTATCATTTCAATTTTAAGTATACTAGCTATCCCAAAGAGAATAAAGAGCACAAAGCAATCTTGAGTTTTAACATTGTTATTAATACTAGGTAATAATGTTATTATTTGGTAAAACATTAAAAACAATTCTCAAAACATTTTAAAAAGTTTGTTACATTCATTTATCTAATATCTTATTTAAAGAGCCACAAAACATGTTATAATAAATCAGTCACAGACATTACCTTTAAACTTAAAATAGGGTTTTGCGTTGATGTTTGTTGATTTCAGGCTGTTTCGATAAGGCATGTCCTTCACAGACGTGTCCTTCACATTGTGTGTCTTTGGAATTATGAGCAATCAAATAGCAATACTTACTCTGTTGAGTTAATATTTTTTAGAGATGGTTGGATTACTTGACAGGAGTCTTCTTTACGAATATGGCAATAAGTACATTGCAACCTTTTGTCATTTTAAAAACTCTGGAACCTGTGCTGATTCAAGCAGTATTTGCTAAATTGTTAATACAAAACATCTGCATTGCTATGTACTGTATGGAAAAGGTTTATTTCTAAATATCTTTCTAAAGGCTAAACCTTAGCTCACCTTATTTCAGCTCTAGCCTCAGGCACATGATGATGTAAAAGCAGTTATTTCGATGGATCTCAGAGCTGGATGTGCATGTCCTAACAGAAAGTAAATTGAGTATTTCTGAAGATAAAAGGACAGAGATCTGCTAGCTATTATCTGTGGCGACAGATTCTGAGAAACCGACAAGGTGATTAATATTTTGAATAAAATTAAAAAGTGCTTGACATAAACATGTTATTCTTCTGAAACGGTGATATGTTTTATCATTTTTTTTTCAATCAAATGTAAGGGCTCGGTGGTTTACAAAATCTCTTGAAAAATGAAAAGAGCTGAAACATGAGAAATATAAGTAAATTGTAGTTTTTTTTTTATTTTGAATTGGTACTTTAATTATTATTAAATATAATACAAATTGTATTAGTAGTTGAAGATCACAGCACACAAAACTCAAACATTCTGTGAAAATCACTTAAGAGTTGAATTATTGTGATAATTAATTTACTTTTTAATTAAATTAATTTAAGCCTCTAAATTTGGCTCGAATGGAAGCGAAACACTGTTGTTAACTGAGGATTGAATAAACCAGAAACATTCCTCCTAGTACTTTGTGATATTGAGTGATGATAGAAATGTCTGTACTGCCATCAGTGAGAAACACATCTGAGGATGAAGGAAATTGCTTCTGTAATATGACTGTTGAACGGTATTGTGAAAAATGCCAAGCCAGCACATGGATCCGCCAGGGCTTAGGGTTATGTCTCAAGGGCAGACTGCTTCATTGAAGCATCACAGCTTATAGGGTTCAATGTTGCTCAAAACATTTTCACTATTGCCATTTTAGATGCAGATAAATAATTTGAGTGTTGTAAATGGTTCCTTTGTCATTCACAGGGAGAGATGATTGACAGAATTGAGTACAACGTGGAACACTCTGTGGACTATGTAGAGAGAGCCGTTTCTGACACCAAGAAGGCTGTCAAATACCAGAGTCAGGCTCGCAAGGTAAAACACCGTCAGCAACCTTTTGTTTCAAATGATGCACTGTTATTCACAATATATAGCATTTCAAAAACTTCCTCAGCCACTCTAACTGTTCAGAGAGAATTGGTTTGCTTGACACTAACTCCCAGGCACTAACTGCCACTGCAACAGATGCTCTTATCTGTCTGACTCATTTCGGCTTCAGCATTGATGGCAGAATGCCATTGAAATGATGGTATAAGAGTGAAGGCTGCAGATCGGAAAGAGAGTTTTTGCACATTTCCTCCTTAACAAGAGCTTAGCTATCTTTGCCCATGATTGTCAACAAATAGTTGGTCTCTATGCTTATTTCACATCGTGGCCATTTTGAGTAGGAAGTAGTTTGAAGAAAAGGAGATTACATTATTTAGCTAGATGTAAGCATTGTAACATGTTTTTAACATTGCTTTCACTATTGGAGATATATTTTATATAATTTAAGAAAATAACCAGTGGGATAGCTCATATATTTTCTTATTTTAACATCAATGACGAAAAACCCTGCCAACATATCCAAATTGGTTGTCCACGCCATAGTTGTTTACTGCTTTTAATTCTTAATGGCTACATTGAAGGATTTAACAAGCAGGAAAGCTACAATGTTACATTTGTGCGGAAGCATCGAGATGAATGTTGTACTATAAATGACCTTCTAACCTGTCTTTCTTATTTTCCCTCTGCAGAAGAAGATCATGATCATCATCTGCTGTGTAATTTTGGGAGTGGTTTTGGCGTCCAGTATCGGAGGAACCTTGGGCTTCTAGAAGAAAGGCAAACACTTGGAAACCTGAGTGTTTTATCCACTTAAACGCAAGATAAGGAAACTGTTATAACATGGGCGTTGGGTAGGGTCCAAAATCAGATACTCAAAAATCAATCAATCAAAATAAAAAAGAATCATTAAAGGAAATGTTACATTCTAGCTGATTCAAACCTATACCAAGAGTTGGTTCAAATAAACATATTTACAAACTGTACATGTAATAGTATTGAACATAAAAGCAGCACATGGGTTACTACCTGTAAAGTAAATACTCTTTGTTTTGTTTGTTTATTATTTTTTGGGGGGGTCTCCAGGACAGTGCCAGCAACTGCTAAAATCTACATTCAAGCAAAAAGTGGTGTTAACAAACCATTAAAACATTGCAAATAAACCAACTGAATATCGATTATAGATTGTAGAACTATTACAAATTGATTAGTTACATGTGTTCAAATGAGATTGCTATTTTTTGCTCCTTTCTGATAGTGCGCTGTACTTAAAAAGCACTGTCAACCCCATTTCTTTCATTGGTGTTTGTAAACAAATGAGAAAAATAGAAGTAAGATTTTGAGAGGACGTAATGTCATCAAGATGCTTTGCATTTACTTGAATGGACCTTTCATTTATACATGCTTAGAAAGCTACACTGCGATCAATAGAGTGGCATTGTGCAAACTGTTGAACTATGCAGCTTTGATAGAGATTTGCCCCTGCTTATTTTATTTATTTTACTGTATTATTTATTTATTGAAAACTACCGAAGGATTCCGAAAAAGAGAGACTAGCGTCTACATGGAAATGTTTTTGATCAATACTTGAAGCAACACCTCGCCTAAATAACTTTGAATTTAAATTCTAGGGTTGAATAGGTCAACTGTAAAGACGATGACATAATTTAGTTTCGTTTTGCACTTTTCATTTGCCTTATTTCATATTTTTGATTATAAAGTTGAAAGGACATAGAGAATTGTTTTCATTTTTAAAAATAAAGACGTTTGTGTAAATTTGTGGTGCTAGTTAACGAAGAGAGATAATATAAAACAATATAAAAATATTATATGTCCTTAGAGAATTATACATATCTTAAAAAGTGGGGGTCAGTACATTGAGGAGCTGACTAAACATTAAGTTTTCTTAAGGAAAGTTGTGTGTCAGAACACTTATTATGCAGTGATTAAATAAACCCAGAGAGACATACGTTGTCAAGTTAGCCGCTAGCGTAGAGTTAAACGCTTCCACTTCATCCAAAGACGTTTTCAGACAGCTGTATCATTTGTTGCATTAGTTTCTTTTGAGGACAGTTATACCGTATGGCTTGTTTTAAATTCAAGGGCTAAAATTTGAAGCTCTGTATTGCTTTAATTAACACGAAACCCTCTTTGAGTGATTAAGATAAAAAAAAAGCCCTAATCCATTTTTTACCAGCTCTCCTTTTATCAGTTTCGTTTTCATGGAACCATTGAATAAATAACAGGAGCCCCCCCCACCCTGTCCTGCCACCGGTTTACCTACCCAAAGTGACGTAGTAGGGAACAGAAATGATTTTGGGGATAAATACTGTACACTTTTTACAAAGCCAGGCAGAGGGCCGGGACTATTTTGCTTTATTCATTCCAGTAATGTTTAGCATGTTTTCTTTCAAACTTCTATGTAATTAGTGTCAAATCACTTACATGTATGGTAAAATGAGGTAAATATGTATGTCGGTGTTGTTTTAGTAGAAGATATAGCTGGAAGGCCCTTATTCGTTAACGCATGCAACTTTCGCTTTGTTAGTTTGCATGGCTCTCGATCATGTGTGCACTTTACAATCAAAGAAATCAATGTCCTATCCCGCCACATTTTGAGTTGTACTGTTTCTTTTTCCAATGATTCTTATTTTTATTATTATATGTTCAATTAGGGTTATTTATTATGACTTTCTAAGGGTTGGATCGGGGGATTGACTTGATTTACTTGTTCTGATGACGCTGGAGTTAAGCGTGATCCCCATGAACGTGTTCCCTGTGGATGTATACATAAATATGAATTCCCGAAACATGTAAGATCACGTATCTCCCCCTCCTCGCCCCCTGGAAACACTCTGGGTACAAATAATTTTTGTTCATCTTGTTCATCCCCACCTTCCCCTGATGTTCTCCCGAACTTGATTGTTGTGCATAACTGGTGATGATATGTGAATTATTTTGTAAGACTATTCTTTACTGTGAGTCGTGTGCTGCGATGTCGAATTGTGCAACTCAAAAGGCCATGTATGCGTGCCCTGTCCCTGCATTTTTTTCCTTTTTTAATGTACACGTTGCTGTTTATGTGAGCATGAGCATTTGTGTGTATGTGTGGTTGTGCGTGTGTGCTCATCTGCTGTTGGAGTCCTTGATCGCACCGAATCAAGAAGCGAAAGGCTCCTCTGGTCTACAGTGTACAGCTCTAGCTCTCCAGTTTTGTGCCGATATCTTTCAAATGTTAAGAGAAGTAATAAGACTAAAAAGCCAAAGCTTTAAGAGAGTACAGAGCACAATGTTACAGTCAACTGTATTGTGTAGTCCTCCCACCTTTATGTATTCATTTACGTTTTACAAGGAAGTTCTCATTCTCAAGATTATTCAACAATATGTTTACTACACAAACTTGTCCTTTGAAAGCACTTTCTTCAAAAAATAGCTATGTACAAAATCAAGTATCCCCCAACGATGTTGTGTGATGTGTGTTACGTTTTATCTCTTGTTGGCGTTACATTGCCCGCCTCATTGCTCCCTTGTGCTGCCAATACGTTAGACGTAGACATTAGATCAGCTCTGGTTAAAAGAAATTATGTAATAAAAAATAACAATAACATGGGCACAGATCTGGATGAAAGTTGTCTCAGTTGTCTTATTTATATTTGTCAGTTTTGTTTTTCGCCACAGAGACACTGATATGACTAGACTAGCATTACACAGCACATTGAGAAGGCATCTTGTAAATGAGTGAACAACTACTTCCTGTTGGCTAATTAGACCCCTGGACGTGATTTCCCCAGCAGACGTAATACAAATGTTAGATGAGGTATTACTTGCTCAGTGGGATCTCAAAAGCCCCAGCAAGCACCCCTCTTAATTTTACCCCCTTTTCTGTCATTCCTTTGATGTATGTTCCCAATAAAATTCAAACCAGTATTAGATTTAGAAGAAGAAATGGTTTGTAGAGACATTACTCAAACTGTTATTTGGGCAAAACGATCATCTGTTGCAGAGCAAGGCCTGTTATGACATGATCAAAAGCTATTGTATTGTATAGTTATGATGGGAAGATGGCTAGATAAGGATGACAGAACTGAATTAAACCATATTCCAATGTGAGGAATTATATATTGACAATGATTTAAAGAATCCCAAGTTGTGTTATATTAATAGTAATATTGAATGCTCGCCATTTTGTCAAAATGAACTGAATCTTTGTCTTGTAATTATTGTAAATATTTCAGACATACAAAAATGACTTGCATGTCCATGTATAAAACTCCTAAATTGTTCCTGTCAAAGTTGGGAGGTTGATTCACTTTCTTGTTACTCGTCCTGGTCACAATGCTTGGCTGTCTTATAGAAATACCCCTTTTCTTTAGAATTAGGCTCAATCTCCAGCTCACCGCGAGATGTTGAGGATCAAAACTTCTAGCTTATTACGCCAAACCGTGAGTAGAGATTCTACCCATATGGAGGCCGGACTATATAAACTTATTTTCCTTGTTCACCCTGAGTTCACACTGAATTGCATTTTAAAAAATGCCATTTTGTAATTCAGCCATTCTTCTACTGGTAAGAAAATGCAAAAATCTATGCTAAGCTGTGTTATCACAGAGCATGAAAACAACTGAACAGACCCAAAGTTATCTGGAGAGGAAATCAGAGAATGAGCCTACCTCTAAAAACAGTGTTGCTTTAAAGTGTTATGTGTGCTTGCAAAAAAAGTTAAGATAACATGCATCATATTCAATACAATGTTCTGTTGCCTCAGAGCATTGTCAATGGTTCAGCTCTGGCGGTAAAAGTGCTTCCCTCCATGTACACCACTGACAGATCTACCTTGTCAGATGCACAGCATTCGTAGCTTCCAGACACCTTGAACAGTTCTGCTGCTAATGTCAAAAAAGCATCTGTTATTATGACTTGCATAGACTGTAGCAAAGCTGTTAGATTCGTTTGGTATGAAGTGAAAGCGGACAATAATATTAAAAGCATACAGAGAAAGACCTGTGCAATAAAAGAAAAGGGCTTTCTAACACACATCTGAAAGCACTGAAGAAAGCTAACGTGGATGTGACATCCTGCCATCATTGTGTGTGTCTTCTCACCCCGCGAGGTTCTAAGTAGAAGGGGCATTCAGGGCAAAAGCCACAATAAGACGGGCACTGCGGATGAGAAGGGTGAAATGCGATCGATTTCTGAAACTTTGACTGGAATTGAACGTCTTTTATTTTCTGTGTGTGTATGTGTGTAATGTATTGTAAAAAAAAAAAGGAAAAAGATACAACTTCTCTGTCCCTCTCTTCCCTCTTTCTCTCGTAAAACTGTTTGCTGTTCTGTTTGGCTAGTGTGGCGTACCAGTATCCCTCTACTTGCTAAAATCCTTTCCTCTCTTCTTTCACAATCTCTCTCCCTCTTTTCTCCATGGATCTTTAAGATGAGAACTCTATGCAGATGCTGTCTTTTATAAGTGTGTCGAAACTTTAAGTTGAAATTTAAAAAAGAAAACCCCAACAAAAAGATATTATGAACTGAAACAAAAAAATAAAGAAAACTGATTGTCCAGTGTACAACTGCTGTAGCTGTCTTCCCTATTTGTACTGTTCTCTCAAATTCAGGCAAAGAGTGGGGACATCAGTATTTTAGGTTTTGGTACATAACCGCTGCATGAAGATAATTGTCAACAATGCATGGTTTGGTTTTTTAAGGATAAGAATATGCATCTCCAGGCTGAGCATTCGAGAAAAAATGTTTGCAGTACTGCCTGTTGGCATCAGCTGTAAATACTTGGAAAGTGATTAAAACGCCTGCAGTAGAAGAAGAATTCATCATCCTTATTTTAAATCATGTTTGTTCCAGTTTAGCGTGATCTGGTTTCAGAAGTATTCCTCAGATGATTAGCAGAGTAAGAATTTCCTCAGGAGTGAATTATAGATGACAATGGGTCTATGTAGACCTGCACTTCAGCCAAGGGTCTATGTGTTCCCTGCACTTCAGCCAATGAAAGCTGCAGCGCTAACCCGGAGGTAAGCAGGTATAGAAAATGGATGGATTAAAATGCAAGAATAGCTCATTTAGTTTTAAAATACTGCTCAAGTTGTTTCCATCGCGCACTCTGTGAACTATTAACATTACATTGTAAATTATTGTACTAATAAGATGACGTTTAGAAAGGTAAAGGGGTTCTGCTCAATTTGCAGTGATTGCGCCAAAAGATGCCCTGGGAATTGTGCAAGAGCAGACTTTGCTATTATTACTTTAAATTAATTATTTTAGTCTGTTCTGAAAAAACTTGCTGAGCTTGGCAGGTATTGAGGGCTGGTTGTCTAGTGGCTAAGCAACTTATTAGTGGCTTATTTTTGTCTAAAAATAAGGCGACCACTGTACTCTAATTGAACCTGGAGCATTGTATGTTATTCTTTCATGCTGAAATCTCTATTCTGTTTCAATTACTCCACATATTGAATCGCAATGCTTGCTAAAGTATAGAATTTGTTCATCACACAGTATTTTAACTAGGGTTAACAGGTATTGGGCATACAAAAGCATTTTTTGTAAAGAACAGGAATAAGGGGAAGAAATGTATCTTTATCCTACTTTACTTTAGATACAAAAAGAGAGATGTTAATAAGGTTTATTCAGTATCTTAATCATGGTTGGGATTCTACCCTCGTCAGTGAAGCACCTGAGCTTCTTCGAGCACGTCCTGATTTTGCCAAGCGGTTGTTGTCCTGAGGTCACCATTTTGAACGATATCCTAAGGACAACATTTTCTCCAGCCAATCAGAGACGTGCAAGTTAAAACTGAGCCAGTCAAATGGCCCTGCAGAAGAAACGGCCGTTTTAAGGTGAGTAACAAGTGGGTTTAAAAGTATTAATATCTGATTTTTTAACATTACCATACAAAGTGTTTAGCAGTACACAACACTGATCCGTATGCAGACTACACCTTGGTGAACTTGCATTTAATCTAACGTTACTTTTGTTCTTTACGATCATCTGAGAGACATTATTCCTCTAATATATTGTTTAAACAATTGTTTAGGTTCACTCGCACTTATATAAGGTAACTGTTAAGTTAGTTTAGTGTTCACTGTAGAAACATGATGGGACAATGTGAAGATAACATTTAATTAGCTAACCTATTAAAAAAATTAATTTAAAAAAGCCATATCTTCTCCATCTCCTGTACAAGATATAGTTCCGTGGGGAAATACAAAATATCTCAATCTCTCTCTCTTTATAAATATATCACGATGATGCCCTCAGATCATAATAAAAAGAATTAGAATATTATTAATATCACATGTTGCCCTCAGGTTATTATATATATATGGTAACAACCATTCACCTTCAGTACTGCCTTAATTCTACATGGCATTGATTCAACAAGGTGCTGAAAGCATTCTTAAGAAATGTTGGCCCATGTTGATAGGATAGCATCTTGCAGTTGATGGAGATTTGTGGGTTGCACATCCAGGGCATTAAACTCCCGTTCCACCACATCCCAAAGATTTATTGGGTTGAGATCTGGTGACTGTGGAGATCATTTTAGTACAGTGAACTCATTGTCATGTTCAAGAAACCAATTTGAAATCATTTGAGCTTTGTGGCATAGTGAATTATCCTGCTGGAAGTAGCTCTCAGAGGATGGGTACATGGTGGTCATAAAGGGATGGGCATGGTCAGAAACAATGCTCAGGAAGGCCGTGGGATTGAAATGATGCCCAATTGGCACTAAGGGGCCTAAAGTGTGCCAAGAAAACACCATTACACCACCACCACCACCACCAGTCTGCATAGTGGTTACAAGGCATGAATGATCCATATTCTCATTCTGTTTACTCCAAATTCTGACTCTACCATTTGAATGTTTCAACAGAAATCGAGACTCATCAGACAAGGAAACATTTTTCCAGTCTTCAACTGTACAATTTTGGTGAGCTTGTGCAAATTGTTGCCCCTTTTTCCTATTTGTAGTGGAGATGAGTGGTACCCGGTGGGGTCTTCTGCTGTTGTAGACCATCCGCCTCAAGGTTGTGCGTGTTGTGTCTTCACAAATGCTTTGCTGCATACCTTGGTTGTAACGAGTGGTTATTTCAGTCAAAGTTGCTCTTGGTTGTGGCGTTTTGCAGGGTATTTCCATTGTCGGCATCGACATAAGTTGTAGAAACTGATGGGGATCGTAATGGTTACTTTCGTAACCCACGTTCCTCAAACAGACTTATGTCCGCCAGCCACAACTGTAAGGTTGTGAGTAAGTCTGGTTGCCTAAGGAGTGAGTATGGCTCCATCTTCATCAACAGGAGGAGTGTCATGGTTGCACCCACTTTAACGCTGATTGTCGTATTAAAAACAGTGTGGAGAGAGTAGAACACTGCTTTTGAAGTTCCCTAAGTCTCCATTCCCTATTCAAGGAACTGGGATGACAAAAGTAACCACTACATTTGTGGAATGAGAAGTTACAACAGGTACATGTCAAAATATACTGGGTTTTGATTATGCTCTGCCACATGCACGTTCAACTTGACAAATAGAGTAAAGAGCATTTTCAGATGGATCACAGAAATTAAATGTCTCTTTTGACACAACAGTTGTCATTTTTTCCCAGCCATTGTTTATCATTTTTTGAGCATATTTCTTAATTTTGCTAGGTATTGCAATCCAGAGGGTTTTGGAGTCTCCCAAGACTGAAAACTGTATAATATATTAAAGAGGCAGTCACCCTTGGTCAGTAGAACCTCAATTAATTGACCACATTTTCCATTTCGGATTCCACAAAGAGAACCCATTTCAGAAAACCTTATATGCTATGATAATCAAAATAGCTTTGAAAAGCAATCTGAAACTTTCTGTAAACAAAGTGTCTACAATAAACACCTAAATTTCAAGATACATCAACACGACCAACTGGACTGTCATCTTGGGAAATGTTTAACACTGTACCAGAATAAGGTATAGCTGAAGACAGTAGTTTCTTTTTTTTTTTTTACATTATGGTAAACATTTCCTGAGGGCAACATTAAAATGATGGTCTGAGGCCATCATCATGTAATATTAATATGATTTAATTATTATTTATAATGACCCAAGGTAGGGGTGGCAAAATTTCAGGTGGGTTAAAATTCACATAACAATATTTTCCACTGTCCAGACAGTTTCGGTATTATATCGCGATATGATGGGGAAAAAATGGACATTACATTTTAGTAGACCTTAATAACATTAGAGGCAATTTGCATTTTAACCTTATTTAAAGTGCGAGATTAGACTTGAATTGAACTGTTGAATTGAAAACTGTTTTGGCACTGTTAAATATGACAAATATTTTCGTTAATTTTACCAGGGTTACTTGCTGAAGTTTCATCCAAACTGAACTCTGTGTTTAATTCTGAGGTGTTCTCATTTAGATTAGTTGTGAAGTCTGTTACCTAGAGCCTGCTAGAATATTTTCATGATGAACTCTGAGTTAGTGGTCATACTTAACTGCAATTGTGACTGCTTGACACTTTTTTCCCCCTTGTTATAAAGAAGTTTCCCTCCAGTGGTTTTTATTAACTAGTTCAGGCTGTTTTGTACTGAATTTTATTTTGCTTTTTCTCATTTCTTCATTTCACAGTGGACTCGTGCTTGTTATGTCATGGTCTCTGATTGGCTGGAGAAAATGTTGTCCTGTGGACGTCGTTTAAAATGATGATATCAGGACAACAACCACAAAATCAGGACATGCGAGTTTCGAAATCCAGAGCACCACCTGCTTATCCACATGGGAGTTTACTTACTTAACACAGACACTAACGTTATTAAGACAGAAACATGTTCTTGTTCATAAGAAAATAAGTGTAAACCTTACCTTCTCCACTGAATAACTGACAGAAAACAAAGACAGACAGTTATGGCACATGGCCAATAAGCAGACTATCCCAGAAGGCAACTTGTTTCAATATATGAATAAAGCCCTGAAAATCACACAAAATAAAATACATTCTGAAAAATTAAACCAGGTTTATATATATATATATATATATATATATATATATATATATATATATATATATATATATATATATATATATATATAAACTCAAAATTTGTTTTTTATATTTTTTCCCCACTGGAAATCTTTAAAGCAAATATAAAATGGTGAATAGCTGAATATCAATAGATATTCAATAATCAATACATTAATAATTTAAATAGAAAACTGCCAGAATAAGTGTACATGAAGAGAATAAGTGGTGACAAATATCTAATGGTGTGGTGACAAAATATATACACAATTATTTTAAGCCATATCATCAAAATAATAGAGCTAGTAATAAGTGAATTTTCCATAGCAACTATTTCATACGTTTAACACAAAGATAACTTCTTTATGGAGAAGATCATCTTCTTTATGGCAGGAGAGAGTGTAGCCAGACAGCATCGGATGGTGATGTGTAGGATGTTTCTGGTGGTCAGGAAGAAGAGGGGAGGAAAGATGGAAAAGAAGACCAAGTGGTGTAAGTTGAAAAAGGAAGACGGTTGTGAGGAATTCAGACAGAAGCTGAGACAGGCTTTGGGTGGTCAGGAAGAGCTTCCAGAGGACTGGGAAACTACAGCAGAAGTGATCAGGGAGACAGGTAGGAAGGTGCTAGGTGTGTCAGCAGGAAGAAGGAAAGAAGATAAGGAAACATGGTGGTGGAATGAGGAAGTACAGGACATCATCCAGAGGAAGAGGCTAGCTAAAAAGTAGACAGGACTACAAGGAATCACAGTGCAGGGTGAAGCGGGAGGTGGCAAAGGCCAAACAGAAGGCATATGAGGAGTTGTATGCCAGGTTAGACACGAGGGAAGGTGAGAAGGAATTGTACAGATTAGCGAGACAGAGAGACAGAGATGGGAAGGATGTGCAACAGATAAGGGTCATTAAAGATAGAGACAAAAGGGTTCTAACGAGTGAGGAGAGTGTGCAGAGAAGATGGAAGGAGTATTTTGAGGAGTTGATGAATGAGGAGAATGAGAGGGAAAGAAGGGGGGAAGAGGTGAACATTGTAGAGCAGGAAGTTGAAAAGATTAGAAAGGATGAGGTGAGGAAGGCTCTGAGGAGAATGAAGAGTGGAAAGGCTGTTGGTCCAGATGACATCCCTGTGGATGTGTGGAAGTGTCTAGGAGAGACAGCAGTGGAGTTCCTATCTAGGTTATTCAACAGGATTCTAGAGAGTGAGAAGATGCCTGAGGAATGGAGGAGAAGTGTCCTAGTGCCAATCTTTAAGAACAAGGGTGATGTGCAGAGTTGTAACAACTACAGAGGTATAAAGTTGATGAGCCACACAATGAAACTCTGGGAAAGAGTAGTGGAAGCTAGGCTAAGAAGGGAAGTGGATATTTGCGAGCAGCAGTGTGGCTTCATGCCCAGGAAGAGCACTACTGATGCAATTTTTGCTCTGAGAATGCTAATGGAGAAGTACAGAGATGGTCAGAAGGAGCTGCACTGCGTCTTTGTGGACTTAGAGAAAGCGTATGACAGGGTGCCGAGAGAGGAGCTATGGTCCTGTATGAGGATGTCAGGAGTGGCAGAGAAGTACGTCAGAGTAGTTCAGGATATGTATGAGAGGAGTATGACAACAGTGAGATCTGCTGCAGGTCAGACGGAGGAGTTCAAGGTGGAGGTGGGGCTACATCAAGAAGTCCCTTCTTGTTTGCTATGGTGATGGACAGGTTGACAGATGAGGTCAGACAGGAATCTCCATGGACAATGATGTTTGCAGATGACATTGTAATCTGTAGTGAGAGTAGAGAGCAGGTGGAGGGACACCTGGAAAGTTGGAGGTCTGCTCTAGAAAGAAGAGGAATGAAAGTCAGTCGTAGTAAGACAGAATACATGTGTTTGAACGAGAGGGAGGGAAGTAGAACAGTGAGGTTACAGGGGGCTGAGGTCAATAAGGTGGAGGAGTTTAGGTATTTGGGGTCAACAGTCCAGTGCAACGGGGAGTGTGGAAAAGAGGTGAAGAGGCGAGTGCAGGCAGGTTGGAGTGGGTGGAGAAAAGTGTCAGGGGTGTTGTGTGACAGAAGAGTGTCAGCAAGAATCAAAGGAAAGGTGTACAGAACAGTTGTGAGACCAGGTATGATGTATGGGTTAGAGACTGTAGCAGTGAGGAAGAGACACGAGGCAGAGATGGAAGTAGCAGAGATGAGGATGTTGAGGTTCAGTTTAGGAGTGACAAGGATGGACAAGATTAGGAACGAGCACATCAGAGGAACAGCTCAGGTTGGTTGTTTTGGAGACAAAGTCAGAGAAGCCAGCTTGAGATGGTTTGGACATGTGCAGAGAAGGGATAGTAGTTATATTGGTAGAAGGATGTTGGAGATGGAGCTGCCAGGCAAGAGGGCAAGAGGAAGGCCAAAGACAAGTTATATGGGTGTGCTGAAGGAGGACATGAAGGTAATTGGTGCAAGAGTAGAGGATACTGAGGCCAGAGTTAGGTGGAAACAGATGATTTGCTGTGGCGACCCCTAAACTGGGAACAGCCGAAAGAAGAAGAAGAAGAACACAAAGATAACTTCTGTCATACTGCCTATATATATTACTGGTTCAAACGACAGCAAGTTTCCAGTGTTGAGGGTACAGATACCCTCGAAATTTTATTCACACAAACTTTTTGTCATGCTAAAGTGCTTGCACATAAAACTAACGACTAATATACTATCTACAATATGTACCTTTTTATATGTTGTTTTACTATAGGCTAGGTATGATTGAATGATATGTTTTAATGTTGTTTAGATTGTATAATTGGATACAAACCCTGGTAAAGCGCTATTAAACCCCAGTAGTCATTGAATTCAAATATTTTTCAAGCATCATTATATGATATAAAACAACATGTTTTAAGTCTTGTAAATGTCGTTTAACAGTTAATTTAGATCAAATGTACAGGCCACGTCAAATGAATTATTCCAGCAAATGTGACAAAATTATGACAGTATATATATTCATTCGGTCTTAATGACGTGTTATGCACAACAAATTGAAACAGAATCTTTGTGAAAAGGATGAATTGAAATTATTGTACATACTTAAGGAACACCATGACATTGAACAATGATGAGTATTTAGGGACAAACAAAGAATATCACATGTTCATTTCAAATTGCATTTAAATTTGTGCCTATATATTTATACATTGCCCAACTTCTTTGTATTTGTAATTAAAATTAGCAAGTGCCTGGGAAAAAGTTTTTTTAATAATTCAATAGTGTAAACTCGGCCAGAAAGCAAATACATAAATATAAAACCATCCCAAATAAATATCCGTTTCAGTGAAAATGTACTGAAAAAACATTTAAAGAGTAAATAAAAAGATGCATGGTATAATAAGGTAAAACGAAAAGATACATGTCTAATCACAAAAGACTTTTAAGCTCATGATAGAGGCGTAATCACTTGAGAAATTAATGAAGGGATAATACAATAGAAATAACATTGATATGTTAACACTTAATGTACTGTGATCACAAACACATTATTACAGGTTCTTGTTTATTTCACAAGGGAGAAAATGTTTCTCTAAGAGCGTAACAAATAATGGCAACGCAATATGAGATTTAAGTCACTATAACAAGTGTTCCTTTAGGAGCTATTCTTAAATCCATACATATACACCTATGGAGAATGGCAGAATCAAAATTGTAAAAAATATTCTAAAACTATCGCTTTTAGTTATAAGTGTTACTATAAATAAAATGCATCCAACAGTGATCTTTTATAGAAATTTTCCTGTAAATAATACAGTCAGAGGTACAATACAATACAAGGTAAAACCAAATGCTATTACACACATATCAATGTACAATTCCTCTTTTCTTTTTTTCTGCCATATATCTGCCATTATTGCAGAATCCTTTCTATACACGAACACGTTCTACGTCCTGTTGTAAAAGACAGGGTTTTAGCAACATCCTAAAATTAAAGGGGGAATGAACCCACTGACAAGGGAGCCCAATGCTGACAATTTTTGATCAACTCCTTGGAAAAATTAGTCCACAAAAATAAGAGGGGGTACAGAGAGATACAAAAGAAAAAAAAAGTCCTGTACAATAAAGAAAAATGTCTTGTATAAATTAAGACATTTCTATTACACTCAATATACACTGTTAAACATAATTACGTCTATGTTTAAAACATCTTAGTTGTTTGACACATCTTAGAGATCAGACAACAAACATGTTTTCTTTGTATCCGTAAAAATAGTGACTGCTTTCAGGGTACAAAAAGTAACCAAAGGCCTTCTTTTCACTACTACTCTGAACATGAGCTACTTGTTGGTTGTGCATTGAAAGTCACTATGAAGGTAGCCAGCTCATTGTGAGATCACACAAACATTATCAATCAAACAGTACCATGGCGAAAAGGTAAATTTGCTATTGAATACAGAACATACACAGCAATGATTCACCAAAACTAGTTTGTTTTCAAAAATTAAAACAAGACGCCAACTGGTTTGCAATTACTCTAAAGGCTGGTATCAATTTTGAAGGCACAAGCCCTCAATGTCCCCAACCCCAAAGTGAACGACCCAATGAAAGTAAGGTCACCTGTGGTGTTGAAGATGAGGTAAAAGGAGTACTCCCATTTTCTTGAAAATGAGCTCAGTAGCATTTTACCAGTTTCTAATCTTTTCAGTGGTTCTCAGATTCAGACGATAGCACTGTTAGCATAGATAATTGTATCTGTGTAAGCTAGTAACATTTCAGACAGCTTTGAAAACTATTTCCAGCAAGGAAGCATCCTGTGACAGGCAATTAGTTGAGTAGTTCCAGGGTTGTGGGACAATTTTTATATAGTTGGAAATTTCTTTTAAATAATTTATCAAAATTTTCTCTACTATTGCAAGGAACACTTTGTTGTAGCCAGTTATTGTATGCTAGTACTATGCTACAACAACAACATTGCTTGACTAAGTACATAATGCAACTATAGAAAAGTGAATATTTCATTTTTAAAGATCTGAAAATGTAATCTATTATGATGATCTATACTAAGCTATGCTTAAAAAAAAGAAGTGCTAATCGCCAACACTGGAGATTGGCTAAATAGATTCCAAAAAAGTAAAACATTACTTTTCAACTCAAAAGAGTTAAAGATAGTTTAAAAAAAATAACAAAACAAAAATAACAAAAAACTACTGGAGCTCCTTTATGTGCTGGGTTGCCTAAAACGAACAGTCCAAAAGTCATGTAATGACTCCACTCTTTCAGAGTGCATGCAATCACTGTACAGAAATTGGAGGGCAAGGAATTGTGAGGGAGTTTGGCACCTCCAAAAGCCTTGATGTGAAGCTCTGTTACAAACCACATTTCTGTTTTCTCCACAATTACACAAAGGGGCCAGAGGGCATGCCCAAAAAGCCAGATGCACCCAAGTTCACCCCAGATGAAGGGGTGGAACCATTCCAGTGCACTTTTTGGTGGTGTCTCAAGTTGGACCTGCTGGAAAAGCACTTGTCACAATGCTGACATGAGAAGGGCTTCTCTTTAGTGTGGATGCGTCGGTGGCAGATGAGTTGTGTAGACACACGGAAAGCCTTTCCACAGTCTGGGCACTGGTATCGCTTTGGCTCCGAATGGATGCGTTGGTGATTCTTGAGGGCCATCAGATTGGAAAACTCCTTCTGACAGTAGTTGCAGAAGTAGGTGCCCATCTTGTGGCTGTTCTTGTGATTCAGAAGCGAGCTAGCGTGCCTGTAACTACGGCCGCACTGGTCACAGACATGTGACTTGGAAGGTGCATCTCCAAGTCCCTGCTGATGTTGTGATACATTGGAGCAATGGTTCAGCTTTTGCAGCCCATGAGAATCCAGTCCACGCATCAGCATGTTGTCAAGACCTGACTCCCAAGTAAAAGTCAACCCACTAGATGAGCCCCTAAAATGCGTTGAGGATTTTGGGGGATGGCCATGTTGCATTTGCAAGTGGAGACGGAAGCTAGCTTTAGTAGGGAAGCTTCGTGGGCACATAGTGCAGGTAATCTCACTCTCCTTTTGATGTACGCGCCGGTGGGTTTGCAATTGGGAGGAGACACGGAAAGCTTTGCTGCATTGGGTACAGCGGTAGCGGCGAGTTTCTGAATGGATGCGACGATGGTTTTTGAGAGCGAGCAGGTTGGAGTAGGTCTTGAGGCACACTGCACAGTGGTAGATACCAATTGTGTGGGTGTTTTTGTGATTGAGGAGTGAGCTTGCATGCCGGTAGGAGCGACCACACTGATCACATCTGTGAAGACCAAGAGAGAGAGGAAAGGGAAAGTAAAGATAACCTGCTCGCTGTCTTTGTTCCCGGTTAAGCTAAGAAACAGTATTAGTCTAAGTTTACACAAGCAGCAGCTATATTATTTTCAGGCCTTTCATTTGGATACACAGACACAGGTATATGATCTTGAATCCAGCTGCCACAGCAGTATAATACCCTGATAATTTATAGTCATTAGCAAGTAAGATGGCGAATAAAGTGAATATGGAATCAAACTTTGTATCAAATAAGAGGGAGGGCTCCCATACCCTTCAAAAGATTAAACTCAAAAACCTTTCAAGTTCCATATTTTAGCTTTTTCTGCAACTTTACATTTATTTATTTTTGTTGCTATTCCAGTTTGGCCACAAACGCACATACTGCAACTTTAAAATATTATACAAACAGCAAAAATATTTTTTTATATTACTATGATAAAATGAGTGGCCATTACCCTAATTTTTAATTCATGGCTTACACATGAAAGGGCGCAAATTATATTGTCTGGGTATGAGTTCTAATAGCTGAGTCTAATGCGACTCCATGCGCAAACAGAAGAACCGAACTACTGACGTGCTTTAACGGTCAATGTTTCCCAGTGTGCGATTCTCTTGAGAACCTTCTGCAAAATTACACTAATTTAGCACAGAACCTATCTAGCACAGTTTATGTCCATATCTTATTAATTAGCTCAAACTGCTTAGTATAACCTTGAGGTACATTTTCCCCCATGCTTAAAAATGTTGTTGTTTCAAAAGCATTACTATTTTAAAACGATGGATGCAAACATATGTACTCAGCTGTAAGCTCCACTTGGGAGTATAATTTAAATCAATCAAAATTATTTGAAAAAGAAAACTTTTGTCATGTCAATGCAAGAAACTATGTATCTAAACCCCACCGCCCAATCTAAATATGTATATTTATAAATAGCAATATAGTATTTAGAACTAGCAAAATAGCCAAACCTAAAAAAAGCAATATTTAACACGCCCAAAGAACTTATTCCTGGAGTATTCTTCATAAAATAACAAAAATAACATATGAGAAACAATGGCGACTGATTGTTTAGATAACAGCTGGCCAAACAATACATTCCAAAAATATTAAACAGATCCATCTGTGCAAAACACACATCTACCGTCCCGTTAAATAAATCTAGTTTTACCTTGATCAAAAATAAATAAATTTAAATTATTATTTTTTTTTTAAAGACAATGCAACATCTAGTGCATATTGCTAACTGAAAACAAAAGGGGGTAACTTATCTGGTCTCCACTAATCAAACTGTCCAAACTTCAGAAAAATCCAAATTCCGGCACGCGTATGGTCCCGAGGAAGCTGGATTGGAGATCATATACCTGTAATAGACATGTAGAAACCTGTGATCTTCACTATTCACTTCAAAAATCACGAACAACAGACATAAACTCACGTGAACCGGTAATCCTCTCTTGTGCTTGGAGTCTCCTTCGTCATGCCCTCCGTGCCTACCTGGTTGTCACCACAGCGATGTCTGGCCAGTCCGGAACGGCCCTGGAAGCTTTTCCCACAGGTGGGGCAGCCAAAACGGGTGTGGCCTTCCTCATGTACTCTTTGGTGATTTCGGAGGAAGCGGGCAAGCCGAAAAGCCTTGCCACAGGTTGTGCAGATATGCCGCTTCTTTTGTGTGTGAATGCGCATGTGGTTGCGCAGAGCCATGTAGTTGGTATACGGCTTGTCGCAATACGAGCAGTTGAAGTTGCCAATTTTGTGTGTATTTTTGTGGTTAAGCAAACTGCTGGCATGTTTGTAAGAGCACCCACAAAGGTCACAGGTGAAGGGACGTTCTTCGCGCTCGGGAGATCCCAAATCACTTGCATCCATGCTCATGTTAGTGCTGTTAAGTGAGGCAGAAGAGGAAGGAAGATGGGCACTACAATTATGTGTGGCTAGGTCGGTGGTTGTGTGAAAGATTTGAGTGCAATCGTCACATTCATATTCCGGTTGAGGGGCGCTATGAATGCTGGGACCAGGAATCGGATTAGACATTGGACCAGAAATGGAGCCAGGCATTGGACCAGAAATAGGAGCTGTAATGGGAGTCGGAATGGAGCCAGCAATAGGACCAGGTAGATCTTTACAGAGCTGGTTACTAGTGTGCGTTTCAAGCTGCCTCTGGTTCCTGAAGCCTCTCCCACAGTCTGAACATGTATATTTCTTAAGTGCGAAATGCATTCGAAGATGGTTCTTCATTGCCAAACGATTTGGATAAGTGGAGTTGCAGACATTGCAATGATACTCACCAATTTTGTGTAAGTTCTTATGATTGGCCAGACTGCCAGCATGGCGGTAAGTCCGTCCACATTGATCACAGACGAATGGGCGGCGACCACTGCCATCATCGACTTGCTGAGCTCTTGCACCCGCATATGGTTTTTTAAAATCTTGATGTTGATCATAATTGGTGTTCATTGCAGTATTCTGCATTTTGGGATCGCCCATTCTCATGGGTTGAAGGTGGGATAGGCCTCCCTGATAGTGGGCACCATTGGGTTGAGACATGCTTATCACTCCTTGACTTCGTTCTCCAGACTTTGTTCTGTGCTCTTTGTGTAGCCGTAGATGATTGATTAGCTGCTTCTGGATCTTAAATGCTTTACCACACTCTTCACACTTGTGTCTGCGAACATATAAAACAGACAAAAACAAAAGGTTAGGAAGCAGCGCTGTAAGATACAATCAAAAACAACAGAACGATATTCCCATAATGACATGTGATTTTTTTAAACAGGTATGATCAATATTGCCAGAAGCTATGAAAATACTGATATTGTGCTATTGGTTTAAAGGTGTGTTTGTTTTGCTCATTTAAACCTCAAACTTTCCCCCAGAAATCACAAATGGCTCTATAAAATCAAGATGTTTCGTGTTCAAGGTGACAATATGTCCATTCACAAAAAAACTTCAAGGCAGCAAAATGTAATTTAAAAATAAAAACTTGTCTAACTTTTTCCCTTACACCATATATAATTTTTTGTTTACATGCTTGAATTTTAAGAAGGCAAACCTTGATGGTGCTGAAAGAAAAACTTATCTATAAGCTCTACTCCCAAGAAAACAATACAACAATACTAGGTAGATAGATAGCTGCTTATCTCTTTGGCTTCATCACATAGCTTTCTGACATCAGAACACCACAATCAGACTAAAAACGACAGTGGGTTATTTTTGATTTGATGGGTCCCCAAGTGTCATCTAGCATCAAGAAGTGGTTCAACAACAAAAATAAAGTGATGCTTAAAAATGCAAAGCTATAACACAAGCAGAGCAGGCCAAAGATACTTATAGACACAAGATGGCTACACAATGCTCAAATGGGGTACAGATGTTATGAAAATCAGACTCCACTGTCTGTATTCACTTGTTTACATCAGCCACTATAATTACATAAAAGATCACCAGAACAAACTGCCTCGAAACTCAATTTAAAAATCAATTTATTCAGTGACGACCTGGGTTGGAAACTCATTCATGGGAATGCATAAACATTGACAGTATGCAAAGAGAACTAAACAGATAATAGTATAATAGGGCACATGCAATGCTGGCTAACCTCTTTAAGTCAAAATGAGTCCTCTGGTGGTTCTTGAGAGCCAGTAGGTTGTAGTAGCGTTTTTGGCAGACAAGGCAGCGGAAGACCCCAGTCTTGTGAGATTTCTTATGGTTGAGCAGGGAACATGGGTGCCTATATCCCCTTCCACACTGGTCGCACCTGTGAGGTCGATCATCAGAAGTTGACACCTGCCGAGGGTTTACAGTGTCCCCACTGCTCCCAGAACCCCCAGGCATCCCTTTAGCTCCATTCAATCCCTTATTTAAAGCCCCTGCTCTCGACTTGCCTGGACACAGGTGAGTTATCAAATGATGGCGATCTGCAAAGAACACGCCACAGTCAACGCAAATGTGGTTCCTTCCATCCACTTTGCTACTAGAATTAGAGTTACGGCCAACCACGCCCTGCGCCGATCCATCTGAGCGATTATCTCCATGAATGAGCTGATGATTTAGCAAGTCCTGCTTTCTGCTGAAACTCTGGCCACAAGTGCTACAGGCCAAAAGGCCGGTTGTACTTCCATCTTGCTGCCTTCTCCACTCTTGTGCAACAACTGGAGTTAGAGGAGAGGAAGGGCCTGGCTCCTGGTTAACTTCGTGACTTCGAAAGTGACTACGAAGAGCCCGCAAACTGGCATAATGGTTTCCACAGACTGTGCACTGATAAATCTCACCATCATCCTCATCTTTGTTTTCCATTCTCTTACTGTTACCTTGAGAGTTGCCTTGTGCACCTGCAAAAGACATCTGCTCATGATCTTGCCTCTGACGAGAACTTTCTTTGAGATTCTCACTGCCAGATGAAAGGGAGGTACCACCTGAATTATGGAAGCTCATGTTACTCAAGTAACCATTTGTCAAATTGCCTTGATTGGCCCTAACTGTCTGGCGATTGTTCTGTGGTGAATGACCAGAGTTGCTTTGAGAGAGAGCCCCATCAAATCGGTCATGGAATTCTAACGAATCCAGGCCACTGTTATGGGAGCCATCTGTAAAGTGTGTTGTATCTCCCAGATTCCCAGGTAGTGAAATTGGGTTTGTTGTACTACTCTCATCTGCAAAAACTTGTTGGGAATCTATCCCTGTGAGGGGCTCAGAGGAAAGCCAATCTCCCTCTGAACCCATCGACTGAGAGTTTGTCCGCGTTTTGTGACTACGAAGGTGACTGTTGAGGGCTGCCAGGTGAGGATACTGCTTACAGCAAACAGTGCACTGATAGAGACCAGTTTGATGAGAGCGCTTATGGTTAACTAGACTCCCGGCATGCCTATAGCTTTTCCCACATTCCTGACACTTAAATCTGCGTTCTTCTTCATCAATTGGAGAAGCCTGCCCCTGAGACCTTCTCTGATCACTGGATAATGATACTGGTGAGTGAGAGTTTGAAGCTACTTCATCTGAGTTTAATATAACAGGGGGGTCTTGAGTATGTGTTGTGCGAGGGTCGTGTGTGAGGTAATGCAATTTTAGACTCTCTACATCAGGATGTCCTGATCCACAGTATGCACAGGTGAAAATGGAGCTATTAACAGGAGGACCTAAAATTGGGTCATAACGCTTGTCTGGTAATGCTGGAAGGGGCAGAGGGTCACCTAGAGTCGGTGTATAAGAATTCACTGCTGCTGATCGAACAGCACTAAGGTTATGAGGCATTATGCCTGGGAAACTACGCGCTAGTCCTAATGAGGAAGACGCAGCATTGTGTAACAAAAGGTGTTCTTGAAAGTCATTTTTGTTTGAAAAAGCAACTTGACAAAGATGGCAATAGCTGGGCGCAATGTCATCATTCAGAGAACCGAGGGGGCGATGGTCTGATGGTTCTCCATGCACAAGAGACAATCCAGGGGCCTTAAATTTTGAATGAGTGCGCTCATGTCCATTAAGAGCAGCTAGGTTAGTGAAGTTTTTGTAACAGACATTGCACTTATATGTTCCTTCTTGATGAGACTTCTTGTGGTTTACCAAGCTGCCATGGTGACGATATGTGCGGTCACACTGATCACACTTAAAAGGTCTGTCCCAGGCATCTTCAGATGTTGGAGATTTATGTTTGTCATGGTCGTGTCCAGAAACTATTCCGCTGCTGTTTATATGACTCCTGAAAGCTGCTTCAGAGAGATCTTGTGCTAGATTATAATCCCGGTCCTCTTCACCATTTTCCTCTTGCTCCTCTTCAATTTGGGCATTTGGAGACAGTGTGTGGATGCGGAGGTGATTTTTTAATGCCAACGCATTAGGCAATGTTCTTGTGCAGACTGGGCACTGGAAAGAGCCCATCTCATGAGTTTTTTTATGAGAAGCAAAGCTACTGGCATGCTTAAAAAAGCGTCCACATTGATCACATTCAAATCTGCCATTCTCCTCTTGATGATAATGTGCTTTCATGTGCTCCAGAAGACTAGGTGTACTTGGACAAATGTGGTCACATTCTTTGCAAGGAAAAACCTTGGCTCGATTCATATCATGCATAGCCATGATGAGAAATTTGAAATGGATGGGGAAAATGTCCACACAAAATGATCCTCGAACAAAGAAGAAAAGGGAGCAATGTGTGTTCAGCTCTCTGCTTCTGTAGCATCAGCCATTTTACCTTGGTGACAGATATTCTCTCCAATCGACCTTTCAATTCCACAGGTTCGCTGCAGTTCAGAGGGTCTGGGCAGCTGAGGGACATCAGAGGACAGCTGAAAAGGTACAGAAGGGAACAACAAAACTTAATACAACAATATTCTTCAATTTCTTTATTTCAACAATTTTTAATGTCATGTTGGCTTATGTTGCCATTTTCTTTAGGACAAAATACAACAACAGCACCCATAGGAGGACTGTGTTTACATGTATACTTTGCGATGTGTTTACATTTACTCAAAGATTCAAGCGTTGAGCAAATCTTCCAGACAATAATTACTAAGTAACTAAATATTCATATACACATATTCACATTTGAACTCTTTGATTACCTTAATTAACTAGTTACATCCACTAATACCTCTTGAACTTTTCTCAGCATAACAGATAGCTTATGTTATGTCAATTCCTTTGTAAATCCATACATGGGTCACTTTCGGTTAGTTTGTTTCCAATTTACAGCTTGTGTGGTGACATATTGGCCTAATTGAACATTCATTGAAGACGGTTTCCAAAGAATAATAACTAATTTCATAACTTATAACAATGCTAAAAGAAATGGCCAGTCCACTCATCTAAATCTACATTTTGACTGGCAGTGAAATAAAAAAAAGGTTTGCTTCGTGCCAACTGTGAATCCATACAAGCTATTTGTGAGGTTTAAATTAAACTTGAGACCATCAATAGAATACAAACATTGATGTAGCTACTACAACCTCACAGAATCCGTCAGCATAAGAGAGGTATAAGGCAAAAATATGAACACATTTAATGATATGCATTTTTCTAAATATATAATATCTATATAATAAAAACAATACAGAAATCTCTAGCAAAAGTTCCAGGGTGTTGCTTTAAAACAGAGTTCTACTGCAGGCACATACTTGGCCTTTATCCGGTTCAAAACAGACTACAAGGAGGAAAAACAAAAGCCTTGTATTTGAAACTTTTAACCAGCAGTGTTGATTTGAAACTGGCATAGACAATGACCAATTGAATAGCAATAAAGGTTTGCTTTAAAGACTTTGCCAGTAAAAACTGTCTGGTAGAGCAGTGAAATAATGTGCTGTGAACTGAAACAGGATCTTCTCTTTCTATCTGTATCACTCATCAGTATTAGTATCAGTTAGAGCAGGGGTCGGCAACCCGTGGCTCAAGAGCCACATGTGGCTCTTTAGCGCACCCCTAGTGGCTCCCTGGAGCTTTTTCAAAAATGGGAAAAGATGGGGGAGGTAAATATATTTTTTGTTTTAATATGGTTTCTATAGGATGACAAACATTCTTTACACTTTCCAATGCTGTAAAAGAGTGTAGAATAAATATTTAATTTAGAAATTTCTGTCAGCGAAGATTTGTGTCAGCCTGCGACACACGTTTCTATCAGCGGGGCAGGATGCCAGGCAGGTGGCTGTCGTAAACAAACCGGCGGCTGTGTGATGGGTCCTGGATCCCAAAGGGAAGAATAACTGAGGAGAACAGAGGATTCAACACTTCTTAAACTGAATCATTTGCTTTCATTGCCAATGCGGAAGGATTGGCTTAATGTTTGCTCTGTAGTGAGAAGTTGTCAAATAACAAGAAGAGTAACGTTGAAAGACATTTCCAGCGAAGACATGCACAAATTCAGTAACAAAGTGGATGTTTTTATAAACTGATTTCTTATTTTTGTCAGTATATATTTGGAATGACATTTATCAAATCAAACTTAAACTATATTCATTTCATTTTATATACTTTCAAATGGCTGCAATTTTGTTTTCATAAATGCAGGCTGTGTTTTATTGCACTGTTTGTTGCTCAGATAAGGGGCGCATTATGCACGTTCCTGTTTGATGTTTAATGGAATCCATTAATCCATATATGAATAAAAATGACATCAAAAATCTTATTTCTTTAATTTCATCATTAAACACTGCAATCCTTATGATTAAATCATGTGGCTGAAAAACCAATCCCTCTAAAATTGAGGACAAAATCAACTGTAGTGTTAACTATAGTGTTTATTTCATCACACAAGATGCAATGCAAACCTCATGAAGTATGTATGATGCAATCATCATTCATGCATAGAGTTCTACCATGTCTAGAATGAATTTAGACATGGATCTCAACGCATCTGCGAACCGAGTTTGGATCATGTACCCTCAGGGTATAAACCCTGACCAGTGGTCTGACTCAAGACCATCTGGATGCTTTTGCTCCATCATCACAACAAAATCTATTCAGCAAAACACCAGATGGGCCCAACTTTACCTAATAAAAAATAACAGTAAACTACAAACAGTATTGTGAACAGGTCAGGAATCTCAGAACTACAAGTATGGAAGATATTTAATTTGATTGTTCATAATGGAGTTGTACATAACTGCAACATGATTTTTTAATAGGCACTGTGTGAGATCCTAATTGTTCTACTTATCCATCTTTTACTCAATTATGAGGGTATGAACATGCAAAAAAAAAGCATCAAAAGTGGTACCAAATGTAGCCTAGTTGAGGTTTATAGCGTATGTGTGCCAAAATAACTACCCAAATGCTACCCATAAGATTGATCAGCTTTTATGCTTATTCAGTTATACACAAGACAGCAAAATTTGAAACATACAATTAGAGCAAATAATATAAAAAAAATTAAATTTGGACCGATCATGAAACCAGGTTAAAGACGAAAAAAATTATGATTCAAACTCTCTCGTAAGGAAAGTGTGACGTTACATTTAGAAGATTTTGAGACTTCATTAAATGTATTGGCATATAAATGTTATGTTGTTCTAACAATATTTAATAAAATACAAAAACATTGTATCTGCAAATCTGATTACAAAACTCAGTCTCATCTACAGGCACATAATTAAGTTGGTGAAAAACTTATAATAAAGGAATAAAGGTTTTTTTAATGCCTCTGATCAGCCGAACTTCTCTGTCCGAAAATTCTAAAAAAATTAAAATGTTATTTGAGTACAACTACAAGAAGTTTCCGTTTACTTCTAGAAAACTCCAATTAAAAAATAAAAAACACACAAAAAAAATGCAAGTTTATTATAGATAACATACAATGTAGACTCACAGTGTTCCAGACATCATGGTATTTTAGAGATTCAACCTTTAACATAATTTCTATAAATAAATCTAATAAAATCAAACAAATCAATCATGTGTGCAGTTTTTCATTTGTCTTCTTTCATTCCTGACCATCACAAGAGACAGGGGTGGGGAATACCAGAGTTTGCAAAATGCAGACTTCAATCACCATTTAATAAAAAGCAACTTTAGTACAATGTAGAAGATATACATTACTGGTTAAAGATGATCTGTCAAATAATTTGGATTTTTTTTTCTTCCAAATGGTTGGCCCAAAACACATTAATTAATTATGTTTAAGTTCATAAGACCATCCAAGTTTATCTGAAGTGCAAACATGCTTTATGTGCAATGAATGAACTGCTGCCAGTGTCTGGAATACAGTTAATTTATTTTAGAAATACATCAATTCCTGCACCTTGGTGACACTGTCCCCATTTGGTTTAGTTCACTCGTCTCTCTGGAGGGAACATTGGTAAGCTAATCTTTTTTATATTAAAAAAAAGTCATATAGGTGCCTTGTCATGAACCTTGAATGTTTTTGCTTAAAATGTGCTGTGCCGTTAATCACAATTTTTGCATTTTTATCAAAATAAAACATTATAAATGGATAGCAAATAGGAGCATAAAGGTTTAACGCCGCCTGCACATTTCAGGAAAACTCCTATTATTGTGAGGAATTAACTTAGATTTGCTCATTATGTTTAAAAGTGTAACCCATCAAATACCGTTGCTACACAGTAAAAAACGTAACTGAAATGTTGTAACAAATGTTCCTTTATTTAAATGTTTAACTGAGATTTGTTAAATTACGTTTCTAATGGTGCAGTTGACAGAGAGAGGAGAGTGCCCAGTACGCTTATCATCCCTAATAAAGCAACAACAACAGAAGAAGACTTACTTCTCACAGATGTTATTTGAGACTTTTGGTACCAAACCAATACATTGGTCTGACATTAAATTGGCTTTCAGTCAAATCGACCCATCCAAGATTCAGCAGATCTGTTGCTGAAATGGCCAATACATACTAGAAATATTTACACCAACAACGAAAGTTTTGTTAAGCAAACAATTAAAACGTGCATCTTTACACACGAGGCCAAATGTGATGCGATACGTCGAGTTGTCGCCGCAGGCTGCAAGTCGCGGTGACAAAACATTAGCCGGTAGTCTGTATTTCAGGGAAATAACGTTAAACGGTTTCATTTTCGATGCGTTAACCACTTTTAGACAAATACTTACCATCGTAATTTGAGTACCGTTAATGGTTGTGAGGGTTATTTGAACGTGTTTATCGTGATTGTGACAAACCCCCCAACAGCTAATACGCTAGCCTCCCTTTACGACACAACGTTAGAGCAAGCAAAATGACTAATTTAGATTCGATTAACAAATCATTTAAACAAACAATTGCTTTCAAAACGCCAATTTAGCCAATAAAGCGTACACACGCGATCTAATTCGCTTGTCACAGTAAAACGGTTTCTTTTAAGCGCTAAGGTCAATGCTAAACGGTTAGCTTGCCTAGCGACACAAAGATCTGGAGCCTCGCGAGCTCAGCTCCAATGAATGTGGTCATTGTGTGACACTATACAAACACCTTCAAGCTGCAATCACTTACCCGACATACAGACAGACATAATGGTTTGGTATGGAGGTTGAGTTGTTTGCGGTTTGCTGGTTTTTAGTGCCATTTTCAGTCGCCCGCCATTGTTATTTTTTGGTTGTTTTTCTTCAGCGGGCGGCTCCACCGTCTTTTTTTCCCTCTGTGAATTCAGCACACTTCCTGCTGCGGGAAGAACGGGGATGGGGATCTGCGGCTGTGCATCTCCGCGTCACTGCGAGCTTATTATCGGGTGTTTGCATTGAAAATGCATTTATACGATGCGTATAGAAGCTAAGAATTCGGTTGAGGCTAGAAGCCTATTTAAGGCATATATTGGTTCTTATGTATGGATGTTATAATTAGGACTCGAGCACCATCGTTGCGAGAACCCCATAGTAAATCGAAAAGTATTATTTATTTATTATTTTCCGTCATTGCACTGACTTTTGAGGGCCTGAACATAAACGAAAAGTCTCAGGTTTCTTTTTTCACACGAATCAGACCCGGTGAAAAATTTCATAAAATGTAGGTTCTTAAAACGTAGTGCACATATAGTGCAATATGTTGCGTAACCAGTTTGTCGTAGGGAAATTAAATTCGGTATGCATATGTAAAGTACCAAGATGCCCTATTTACTTATTTAAACCCTTTTTCCAAAATTGCCAGGAAGTCAGTTATTTCACAAAAACCTCTAAAATGGGAATTTTTACTTGTGCTGTACTTTGACAAACTTTTCCCACAGATTTTATCCAAACTTCTTCAGTATCGACATAAGGCATACCGCATTTTAAATTGCGAAGCTTTTTTGCTTTTCGTAAAGGATGTTCTCGTGGCGGTAGATAAATCTCATGGGGTCACTCCATATCTGGCCGACTGGTCACTTTCACTTTACTTTATGTACAACAACACTCTTACCAGGTATCCTCTGCATAGATCAGGGGTCTCAAACTGCATTCCTGGAAGGCCACAGCCATGCATATCTTTGGGCCGGAACAGACTTGATTCCTCTTGGCTTGATTAAAAGCTATTTGGGTGTCTCTTGAAACAGGGTTGAAACCATAAACAGCTGAGGTGCGGACTTCCAGGAATTGAGTTTGACATCCTTGATTCAGATGTTATTAGATCGGCCAAAACAATGATATGATGGTTGTATTTACGCTTATGGTTCCAGGTACCATGGCATCATTAACGAGACCTCCTGTGTAGTTCAACACCTAATGTTCCTAAATGTTCTAAAATCACTAAAGCACCCTGAGATGAGATCTTGTGTGGACACGACAAAGATTTTCAGATGTCTTCATGCTACATCCTTTCTCTGTGGGAAAAGTTTAAAATCAGCAGAGGGTCAAATACGTTCAATCAATCAATCAGTGAAGTTTTGATATAGCGCTTCTTTAGTAGTTGCTTTCAAAGCAGCTTCACAAAGTCCTAGTGAGGATCAGGTAGAGTAAATAGGAGTTCCCTCTGTGAGGTCCTTGGGAGCCTCGCTGACTGAGGCAGGTGCTAGTCACCTCCCCAGCAAAAAGAAACATACAAAATCAAGATCCTTAGCCGGACAGCACCTGAAAAAATAAAACAGACAAAGACAAAACAGAAACTAACAAACGAAAAACCGTGGTTTGAAAACTGTAATACAGACAACAAACAGGTAATCAGCATCAGCTGCAGGATGAGGATAAGTTAGAGAGGCACATTGAACCACATTGTTTTTTACACACAGTGTATATAGTGCTCAGACACCATATCCATTTAAACAAATACCAAGAGCCAATTATTCGAATGCTAGATTAATTAGATATGTTTTTAATTTACTTTTGAACTCTGTGAGTGTAGCTGAGCTCTGGACAACATCCGGGAGTTTGTTCCAGAGCTTCTGGGCTCTATATGAGAACACTCTTCCCCCTCTGGTGGATTTACTAATCTGCGGAATAATAAATAGTCCTGCTTCTTGTGTTCGAAGAGAGTGAGCTAGAATATATCATGATAAAACACACTCAAACCTCTGCAGATGATGCAGAACTCTACAGCTTGTCTTATCTTCACTGGCTCCCCATTGCAGCTTGTGTTAAATTCAAATCACTGATGCTGGGGTACAAAACTATCTCCAAATCAGTCCCTGTTTACTTCCACAAGCTCATACACCCCTACATGCCTTCCAGAAGCTCACGACTGAAGCAGAAACAGCGACTCATGGTTCTGTCACACAAAGGAAGAAAATCTCTTAGCAGAACCTTCTCTCTCACTGTCCCTGGCTGGTGGAACTTTTTTTTTCTCCTCTCTCTTCATTTTCTTCCTGCCATGGTTTAGTTTCAGCCAAGGAGAGCTCAACAAAGCCAGCGAATGGTATGTTGTTGATAACTCTTTCAGATCTCTATCGTCGAGTTGCCTGCAGTTAAGCAGCTTGTCAGCGTGATAAAATGTCCTTGTGGAACATGGCAAATGGGACATATGACTTTCTCAAAATACTTGGATAACAAATATTTTAAAATAGAAAATGAGCTAAAGATGACACTAGGGGCTAGAGGACAAAAAGCTTTAGTTTTTTATGTTCTGAATATATTAATCAATCTGTTTTGTGTTTTTTCTTGTGTGTGAATATTTTCAGTTTCTGCTGGTCTGCATTAAATGCATTAACATTCACAATTATATCATGTATTTGTCAGTTGATATTGACCATATTTTTTATCCTAAAATGTGAAATAAATAATTAAACAGATAACGAAACTTTTTAGGTGGATCAATAACATCTTTATTTTCCACAAAGTAGTGAAATGAAATAATAAGGGCATTAATGGGGCAACTAAAAATGTCCTTTAAAAATAACTAATGAGTTATTGTTAAAGTAACTCATTACTTTTTAAGTGTAAGTAATAAGTAAAGTAACTGAGATGGCTTTGTTGTCTGTGACTGAAGCGCTGCGAGATGCCAGGCTTAACTCCAGATCATCAGTCCTCATTCTACTAGACCTCTCTGTTGTATTTGACAGTCACCACCAGATCCTTCTTCGCACTCGACTGGCTTGAGTCCTAACTCAGTGTTAGATCATTCAGTGTCGGGTGGAGGGGTGAGGTCTTCAACACTCATTGACTGCTCACAGGGGTTCCACAAGGACACTGTTGGGTAAGTTACTTTTAAAATCAATGAATTACTAATTACATGATTACATTTGTATTTAAAATACTTTTCTAAATACTGTGTCTGAAATGTAACTTAATTTCTTTAGGCAAGGTTACTGTAGCCAGAGGAGATTCTTTTTTGTCCATCATTGAGGAAAAGCATTTCATAATTGCATAAGGGACAAAATTACATCAGACACTTCTTGCTGTAGGATTTCTTTTATTTTAGCCGAGTTGCTAGTGGATACCCGCAGCCCTTGGGAAGCTTTGAATGAATAAGTCAACTGCTGTGAGTATGAGTTTAATCAGACAAAGACAGTTGCAGAAATAAAATACAGGTTATTCTAGTCACACTCACGCACACAGAGACTCTCACAAGGACACATAGTATAATATGAGAATTTCTTATTATTCTCATAATCCCCTTTTTTAGGCTTAAAACGCCTAAGAAACCCTTCGCTTCAGAGGAATCCTTTCATTTCTTCTCTCCGTCATACTTTCGATAGTCGCGTACACACGGTTCATCAAGCATTGCATAAGAGGAGGACCACAGCAGCAAAACAGTAAGAGAATGATTGCTATGGGAACAAGTGTCGATAATAAGGGTAAGAGCCACCCAGACAAACTAGGAAACCACCATCCCCATCCCTGGTCACTCTTCCAATCCTTAGTCATAGCTTGCCTCAGGGCTACCGATGTATCAAGGGCTTTTTTCATTTTGTCTTATCTGGGATAAACGTACAACACGATGTATTTAACAGAGATTTTCAATTTCCTTATTCTGGTTCTGATCAATATCAATTGTTGCATTTAAACACAAAACAAATCTGTAGGCCAGGGTCTCTAGTTGGTGCATAATTTTTCCTACTCCCATGTGTGGTACCAGTGCCAGGGTAACCTTGCCTCCTGTAGTCCAGATTTTAAATTCTTCAGGAACATTTGACCCCCAGATTGGGTCGTGTGGCTCAAAAGAGATTACACTCCTACTGCTTCGCACCCGCTTAGGGTGACCAACTTTGAGGTTGGGTTTGCCATCGTCCCCAGCCGTAGCTGTGACAATAAAAGTATGATCTGTTACATGGATGGGGGCGCATCTACCTGTCCAGTTAGCAGGCAGAGCAAGGTAAGCCATGTATCCACACAGCCACCAACCACTCTCCACCATATATGTGCCGTTGGAGAGGCCGGATGATGTAGGGTCAGAAAGGCTCTCCACACTGGTAATAGCACAATTTTTCTCATCAATTTCCCCATGAAAATACTTTTGCTCAAATGTTCGTGTGGGAAGAAGTGGAAGAAACTCATCGGCATACCCCAAGGAGGCTATGCTAGCAAAACAAGCGACCTGTTGGGCTGAGTGGGGCATAACAGAACGGACATAGCAATTAGAAACATTATATGACTTAGCCAAAACCTTTGCATATTTATACCACAAATTTTCTTCTATAGGGTTCGTGCTTTGCTCCTTGTTCCAATCGAAATGTCCATGTTCACTCCAGCATCGATATCTGGTCAAAAGTTTGTTAGGTGGTGGATTTCCACAGACTATTTGGTGCTTGAGGTCCATCAGGAAATGTCCCAGGACCAGTTCGCAGAGGAAGAATTTCCAGATCATTGTAAGGTTGACCGCTCTTTTAATAATGTTCAGAATGGAGCTTAAGCGGTTGTTGGCTTGGCCAGCAGAGTTCTCTGATGGGGGTTCCCTAGGAACAGAGAAACCTCAAGACAGATTATGGGAACTCTTTTCCTTGTTCATACTTTAATGACCTATAATAAATCACATTGTTTCAGGGGCTTCTTTTACTCTAGAAGCATGGATCCATTGTGAAAAGGAGGACGTTAATACAGCTGTTCTATAAAGGCAACAATCTCAGTAGGAATACTATATTTGGGTTCAGAGAAATTTTCTCCTAATTTTTTAAATTGCTTTATCAAAACTTTATCTCCAACTTTAAACAGGTGTGTACTGTCTTCAGACATTGGTGCCGCCTCTGAATGTATCTTTTGCCAATAATGGTTCAGAACCTCAATTAGTTGATGTATATATTCTCTTAGATGGATGTCACCTGAGCCATCTCCAACAGCAAAGCTGCCCTTTCTCCAAGGGTCCGGAAAAGGTCTACCCATCACTGTTTCATTAGGTGACAACCCATGGAGTCCTTTGTGTGGGGACATTCTCATGTCAGCCAGCACCATTGGTAACAATGCGATCCAGTTTGAGGTCTCCTGTTCTTGCATAGCTTTTCTCAATTTGTCTTTTATGGTGCAAAAGACACATAAATATCAAAGCTGAATATTTTTGGAAGTTGGAAAGGGGCTTTTTTTAGTTATGGCTATCTTAGGAAGATATCTGTGTGTGCAGGTAACTATTGCTGTGCAGAATTATAAGCAAATAATAAAAAACATATATATACCCATTTAACTTATTTATTTTTGCCTGGCAAACCAATATAACATCTCAACATTTACAAATACACATTCAAAAACAAAACAAACAAATCAGTGACCAATTTCGCCACATTTCTTTACAAGGACACTCAAAAGCCTTCCATCCATGGATTCTGTAAGCTTCTTGGTCTGTTCACCATCAACATCCCGTGCAGCAGCAACCACAGCCTCCCAGACACTGTTCCGAGAGGTGTACTATTTTCCCTCCTTCTAGATCTCACGTTTCACGAGGGATCACAGGTTCTCTATGGGGTTCAGATCAAGTGAACAATGGGGCCATGTCATTATTTTTTCATATTTTAGACCTTTACTGGCCAGCCACGCTGTGGAGTATTTGGAGGCATGTGATGGAGCATTGTCATGCATGAAAATCATGTTTTTCTTGAAAGATGCCGACTTCGTCTTGTACCACTGCTTGAAGAAGTTGTCTTCCAGGAACTGGCATTAGGACTGGGAGTTGAACTTGACCCGAAAAGCTCCACCTTGCTGCTGCCAGAATTGGAGTGGAGCTTTCTGCCCTTTACCACGGGCCCATCCATCTGGCCCTCAAGACTCACTCTCATTTCATCATACCATAAAACCTTAGAAAAATCACTCTTGAGATATTTCTTGGCCCAGTCTTGACATTTTATCTTGTGTCTCTTGTTCAGTGGTGGTCGTTTTTCAGACTTCCTTACCTTGGCCATGTCACTCATTATAGCACACCTTGTACTTGTTGACACTCCAGTAATGTTGGAGCTCTGAAATATGGCTGAACTGGTGGTAAAGTTCATCTTGGCAGCATCACGCTTGATTTTCGTTAGTTCTTGGGAAGTTACTGTGCGCCTTCTTTTTTCACGCTTCAAAAGCTTGGCAATTTCAAGGCTGCTGCATCCCTCTGCAAGATATCTAACAATTTTAGACTTTTCAGAGTCCGTCAAATCTCTCTTTCCATATTGCCAAAGGAAAGGAAGTTGCCTAATAATTATGCACACCTGATATAGGGCGTTGATGTCATTAGACCACACCCCTTCTCATTACACAGATGCACATAAGCTGATATACTTAATTGGTAGCAGGCTTTCAAGTCTATACAGCTTGGAGTAAGACAACATGCATATAAAGGATGATGTGGTCAAAAAACTTATTTGCCTAATAACTCTGCACACGGTGTATCTAAGTAAGTTGAAAATACGTTTCGATAGGGCAGTGGTGCTTTTTTGCCTTGCAAAGGTATTTTGTTTGTTATGCACTGAAATGATGGAGCTGCGATGGTACCAGGGGTCGCAATCATTTTTTTAAACTCATCTTCCAACACTCTGGACTGGTAATCCCAGCCAATCCCTATGTGCATCATGATCTCACCATTTTACTGCAATGCCCAGGAAGCAGTTAGGAAACTGGTGTCTTGCTCAAGGGCACCAGAGTTGTGGTTGTTGAAGATGGTAGAGCAAATTTTTCATCACTCAGACCACCTTCAACTCGGTGGATCTGGGATTTGAACCTACGATCACAATTCAAACTTTTCATCAGACCACAACTGCCCTGAAAAGTCGCTTTCGACAAAAGCACTTGCTAAATTCATTAATGTAAATGTAATGCTCAGCCATAACAGAACATGGGTGCTGGTTCTTTGGGGCTTCTTCTCCTCCTTCACCTCGCGCAGACAGATAATAAATATATATTTAGGGGCGAGGAAATCTCATTGTGACGCAATACTGCAATCAGTTAAAAACGGCTCATTATTTACTCTCATTTAGCTTTTTGCAGAAAAATAAGTTTTGCAGAAAAGACATTAAATGAAACCACTCTAATATAGTTTTGTACATGGCATTAGTGATCATTTATCAACTTATTCTCACCTTTTTGATGAAACTAGATGATGCCATGCCAGTGATGTCTATTTTCGATGCCAGTGACCCTTTTGTGAAGTGGTAATAATCTATGAAATCAGTTCACTTTTTCTATGAGATTATTTTCCTAATTTTAGAAATAAAGCCTTTAAAATGAAAATATATTCCTTGGCTGTGTATGTGGCCTAACATACTTATTTCCCTCACTGTAATTCACTCCCCAATTCTCTGCTGTCTCCCTTTACTTCACTTATTGATCCTCCCGCGTACTTAATAGTTATTCCACTGCTGCACATCTCAAGGTGTTCGCCATACTGAAAACCTAAAGCTTGATTGATTTCCAATGTAAGGTGGAAGGCCATGGTCAAAACTTCTATCAGTAATAAAAATGACATGATAATACATTGTTGTATAGTAATATACACTGGAATAATTTTTATTTAGTTACACAATTAATAAGTCAATATATCCCATAACAAAAACTTTTTTATCAAAGCAAATGAACATGAAGAAATATCATTCACTGTTTAACAAAGAATTTTGTGTAAAAGCACATTTTTAATTAAAAAAAATCATAAGAGAACAGTTTCTCAGTTCTCCACCAGAGGTCTCTCCATTCATTCATTCATCTTCATGTCGGCTTTCATCCCTTCGCCACAGCGGAATGAACCGCCAACTCTCTGGCAAATGTTTTACGCAGCGGATGCCCTTCCCAGCCGCAACCCATCGCATGGAGGTCTCTCCATTCATTAGTTGCATTTTGTTTGCAGATCAAGCTAGTCTTTTCAGCAATTAAATAATTTATCATATGTATGAATAAGGCAGCGAATGGTATCAGTAAATTACTCATTACTGAATTAGCTTAAAACCCCCTAAATCTGAAGCACTTCTGACTCCTGAGACAGCCTGCTTTAGTGGAACAGTCATCACTGCCTTTGTGGCTGGTGTGATCCAGGAAAATGAATGTTGGCAGTTTAAATCCCAAAGGACTGTCTGCATGAGCTGTAAGGGGGAAAGTGAACTCTGTTTCTATCATCCAAGCATGTTTAGTTTACTGACACATTGAGTTCATGACTTTTAGCAAATTAGCGTTAGATCAAGAAGCACAGGAAGGTCACTGACTAAGCTGCTAAGACTTCTCAGATGGCCTCAATCAGGTTACGGTTACACTAACAGGGCCATTTACATCATTCAGTCAACTGTATTCTCTGAGCAAGGTTCAATCAAAAGATTTCTAAAAATTTTGAATTCATGAGGAGCCTGCTTCATCCATTAACTTGGAATTTTCCTGGAGTGAGGTGTATATACAATCCCTTAAACCTAAAATAGATTTTCATTTTAAAAAATGTATTAATCTAAATTTTTGTGCTTTCAAGTGATTAATAGAGCTACTATCACACATAAGGTAGAATACTTTTTTACCATTTATTATTGAATGAGTTTTCAAAAATGTACTGATTAATGTATTGAATTATTATTATTATTATTGGGATAATAATACAGATACAAAAGTATGAATCACATGCATCCAACTTGCCTTTTAAGCACTAGATTAATTACAAATGTACTGTAATAAATAGCAATGTAACTGAATAATTTCACGCAGTTATAAGATATCTTGCATGTTATACAATTTTGTCCTCTTGAGAATCCTCCCAAAACATGAATATGAGATTATGGTGCTGTTTTCTATTTTACTAAAATAAAATAATGAAGAGAATGTGATCTTGTGCCAGCTGGAGCTTACCTTCACTGGGTAAAATTGTTACAAGATAGTGTTCTGTAATAATTTTTCGAAATGAATCCAGATTAAAACTTTTTTAAATCTATAAATGTAAATAATTCATGTAAATTGAAGATATTGAGGCTATTTAAATTCAAAATATGACTGTTTATTTAATTTTTTGTTTAACTTGTAACAACATGTCATGTCATGTAAAAAGCATAGCTGCAATAAATCATCAATATCCTCCAAATTAACTTTAAGCTTCTCTTCTTTGGTGACTGTTAGTTTGTGGTCTCTTTAGACTCTTGTTTTCCAGGACTCTCTGCCATTAACCGCCTTATTCCTTTCATCTTTGGGAAGAAACTTTGGGTCTTTAAACCTTGAAACAATTGCCGTAGTGATTTTCATCTGTGTGATATTAGTGCTGTCCTTCTTTTTAGATAGTCTGAGGTAAAATCATGTTTGAATTTAACTATAGGCCGATCATCCTCTGTTGACTCCATAATTTCTGGCAATGCCACTGAGCAGGAGAAATGTTATTTTATTTATATTACATTATTCAAGACCATAATTATTACTTCAACTATTAATTTTTTTACACTACACTGAATGTATTTTTATTTTATGCAGCATACATTTACAGTGGACATGCATGCACGCACACACACACACACACACGCACGCACGAAAACAAACAAGAGAAGAAACGGAGCCGTTACATTAGTTCGTGAGTGTTGCATGAACTATGGTTTAGGTGCCCAACAACCTTGCGACATATAGCCAGCGCACTTTCAAAATCGCTGCCGTGAAAGGAAACCTGACAGTTTGGCCCAGCATGATGACCGTGCAGGACAGGTGTTCACATGAAAGTTAAATTAATCTTGTTGCAGCAAACATATTACGAGCACCGTAAGAGTGCTTTATTTATCCTCGCTTTTTCCATTCTTTCTTCACTTCGAGACAGTGATCTAGACTGGACTGCGTGTTCTGCCGTTGCTCAGACTGAATGAATGCAATTTTAACAAAGTGCGCTGTGATTTTAAGAGGCTGTCATTGCTCACAGAAGCCCAGTGGTCTCCAGCCCAGTGAGCGCAATGTGTTTCGCGTGCTGTAACTTATCCACAGTTTGTGCCTGCTCATGTCATACAAACTGCATCATACATCATTTAAAGCTTGTCTGCCACACAGGAAACGGGAAAAACTGAAACCGTTGCATTAATTTTCAAATTAATAGCATGCTTTAACGTTTTAATTTTGACAGTATTGTATTATTAATTTATTTTCTTCCTGCTATGGTTTATTGATCAGTTGATACAACTTCTATTATTCAGATTCAGATTCAGATTTTATTTGTCACATACATATACATACAGAGTACGACGTGCAGTGAAATGTATTGTACGACTGTCCAACCTGTAACCATTAGGAAATAGATAAAAAGATAAAAATAAAACATAAATTATAAGAAAACAAAGTAGATATGAATTTAAATAAGTACTAAATACAATATAATACAGATGAAATAAAGTACAATGGAATACAATATAATACAAATGAAAATGAAATAAAGTACAAAATGAAATAAGTACAAATGGAATAGAGATGTGACGTGCAAGAATGGCAAGTGATTTGTGTGTGACAGAAGGTCACTAAAGTGCAGTGTGGATGTTTTTAAAGTGACTTGCGCTGTTTCAAGTCCACGATTGTGCAAACTGTGCGGAGTGTGAGGTGAATGTGTGGAGTGAGAGAGGTGATGAGTGAAAGTTAGAAAGTCTGTCTTTATGTGCCCGGTGTGTCCCCGTTTAGAGTCCGAATGGCATGCGGGAAGAAGCTCCTCCTCATTCTCTCTGTGTTTGCCTTCAAGGAGCGGAAACGCTTTCCTGAACGCAACAGTGAGAAGAGTCCAATGTTAGGATGGCTGGAGTCCTTCACAATCTTCCTGGCTCTGGCTCTGCACCGCTTGTTATAGATGTCTTGCAGGTCTGGGAGCTCGGTGTGGATGGTACGCTCAGCTGAATGTACCACCCTCTGTAGGGCTCGCTGGTCCTGCATGGTGCTGTTCCCGAACCAGGAAGTGATGCTGCCCGTCAAGACGCTCTCAATGATGCTGTTGTAAAAAGTCTTTAGCACCTGAGAGAGTAGTTTAAAGTCCCTTAAGCGTCTCAGGTGGTATAGACGCTGCCGGGCCTTCTTCACCAGGGAGTTGGCATGGCAGGACCAAGACAAGTCCTGCGTGATGTGTACGCCGAGGTACCGGAAGCTGTCCACTCTCTCCACTGGAGTCCCGTTGATGGAAGCAGGGCCGTACGTTCGCTCCCGCTTAGTACTGAAGTCCACTATTAGCTCCTTAGTCTTGCTGACGTTCAGGAGGAGATTATTCTCCTGGCACCATCTCTCCAGGTTTATGATCTCCTGTAGGTAGGCCGTCTCATCGTTGTTGGAGATCAGGCCCACCACGACAGTGTCGTCAGCAAACTTAATTATGGTGGTGGAGTCAAAAGTGGCCACACAGTCATATGTGTACAGCGAGTACAGCAGGGGGCTCAGAACACAGCCCTGGGGGGCTCCAGTGCTGAGAGTGATGGAGGATGAGGTGTGTTTCCCCATCCTTACTGCTTGTGGTCTGTCTGTTAGGAAGTTGGAGATCCACTGACACAGGAGTGGGCTGAGACCCAGGACCTCCAACTTCAATGTGAGTGTAGAGGGAATTATGGTATTGAATGCCGAACTGTAGTCAACAAACAGCATTCTTGCATAATTCCCTTTTCTGCAGTCCAAGTGGCTCGTTGTTGTGTGGAGGAGGTGTGAAATGCCATCCTCCGTAGACCGGTTTTGTCTGTAAGCAAACTGGAGTGGATCTAGTGTGTCTGGCAGTGTTGTAGTGATGAAATCTCTGACAAGTCTTTCAAAGCACTTCATCACCACTGATGTCAGGGCTACAGGGCGGTAGTCGTTGAGGCTCGCGGGCTGCGGTTTCTTTGGAACAGGAACAATGGTCGACTGCTTGAAGCATGATGGGACTGTAGATTGTTCCAGGGAGAGATTGAATATCTCTGTGAACACCGGTGCCAGCTGGTCAGCGCAGGCTTTCAGAACTCGACCTGTGATGCCATCCGGTCCTGCTGCCTTCCTGGTATTCACTCTCCTGAATGCCCTCCTCACTTCATGCTCTGAGATGGTGAATATGTTAACCTCTCCGGCTCTCTCGGCGTGCATGCTGCTAGCACCACTAGCGTGATTAGCTGCAGCCTCGAAGCGAGCATAGAAGGTATTTAGCTCGTTTGCCAGAGAAGCGTCCGCATTCCCCATTCTGGAGGATGGTGCTTTATAGTCTGTCATTGTTCTTAGTCCATGCCAAAGGCTCCTCGAGCCACCATGTTGGAGTTGCGACTCGAGTTTTTTGGCGTAGCGCCGCTTCGCCTCCTTCACCGCTCTGCGCACGCCGTAAGACGCAGCCTTATAGTCATCCATATTCTCGCTGGCGAGCCCCGCATTGTAGGCGGCGGAGCGGGATCTCAGAGCATCGCGGATAGTTTTATCCACCCACGGCTTCTGGTTGGGAAACGTCTTGATGACTGTTTTTCCAACTGTATCATCCGTTAGTTTCCCGATAAATCCCACAACCGCTTCCGCATACGTGCTGACATCATCAGAGCTGCGCCTGAACATGTCCCAGTCTGCGTCATCAAGTGCGTCCTGCAGAGCGGCTTCTGATTGGTCCGTCCAGCGTGAGATCTCCCTCTGTGCCGGGGCTTCCTGCTTTAGCCTTTGTTTATATGCCGGGATGAGGAAGATGGCGGCATGGTCTGATTTTCCAAACGCTGGACGTGATTGTGCTTTGTAGCCTTCCTTGAATGGAGTGTAACAGTGATCCAGTATCCGTTCGCCCCTGGTCGGGCAGGTGATGTGCTGGTGGAAGTTCGGCAGTGCGCGCTTGAGTTTGGCACTGTTAAAATCCCCCAGCACAATGAATGCGGCGTCCCGGTTCTGTGTTTGTTGTGAATTTAGTGACTCGTGCAAGTCCCATATAGCAGTGTCCGTGTCCGCTTGAGGTGGAATATAAACGGCACTAATTATGACCGAGCTGAATTCCCGAGGTAGATAGAAAGGCCGACATTTGATGGTCAGAAGTTCTAGATTCGGTGTGCAGGAGCGTGCGAGAGGAACAATGCTCGCGCTGTCGCACCAGTGGTTGTTCACCATCAGACACACTCCACCTCCCCTTGACTTTCCCGACTCCATAGTTCTGTCCATGCGGTGTACCGAGAAAGACTCGGCCGGTTGGATGGCATGGTCCGGTACCGCTGGGTTAAGCCATGTCTCGGTGAAGCAGAGAAGGTTGCAGTCCCGAATGTCCCTCTGGAAGCTGACCCTTGCCCTGAGGTCGTCGAGCTTGTTTTCCAGAGACTGGACGTTGGCTAACAGTATGCTAGGTAAGGGAGCGCGGTGAGCGCGCGCTCTCAGCCTGTTCCTGACGCCGGCTCGTTTCCCTCGTGGACGCCGGTACGGGTCGCGTCCTTTGTTGTTCCTCAGGATGTCACTCGGCCAACATGGGTCTGGGGTTAAAAACGGCGAAAGATGAGTGCATTGTGCACCAATGGAAACAAGAGTGGCTCTATCATATGTAATGATGGCCATCTTGCAAAAAGAAACCGGTATAACGGTCTAAGAGCACGAGAAATAAACAAAAGTAAGATAGGTTTGGTCGGAGCAGTCGTGACGGCAGCCGACCTCACCGGCGCCATCTTATGTCTTACTACAAGCTGAGATAGACTTTGACTGTGTAACAAACTGCATATTGTCTCTCCCTTTCTGTATGCTGCAGGATGTAGTGCAGCCCCTTGATGACTGCATCCTCCACAAACCGGTTAGGTTGGTAAGCAAACTGCAGGGGGTCCAGTAGGAGCCCACTGATGTTCTTCAGGTGGCCCAGCACCAGTCTTTCAAAGGACTTCATGAAAACAGATGTCAGGGCCACTGGTCTGTAGTCATTGAGACCTGTAATTTTAGACTTCATGAGACTGGGATGATGGTGGAGCGTTTGAGGCATGTAGGGACTTCACACAGCTCCAGCGATCTGTTGCAGATCAAAGAGAAGATGGGAGCCAGTTGGTCAGCACAGGTTCTGAGGCATGTTAGTAAGATCCATCAGGACCTGGTGATTTCCTCCTCTTCTGCTTCCTGAAGAGCTGACAAACATCACCATCGCTGATCTGTAGACCAGGAATGAGAGATATGTGTTAAAGGTGCTCATGGATGTGTGTGCTGAAGATTACTACTTGGGGCTCCTTGGGGAAGGTTTCTGCAGTAAAACTCGTTCAGCTCATTCCCCAAGTTTTGATTTTCCATTAATGAAGATGCTGGAGTTATGTAGATGGCGATGGTCTTTAGGCCTTACTATACTAGGCCAGGATTGTTGCTAGTAAACTGTTTTGCGTTTTTTAGAGTACGTTCTCTTGGCAGCTCTGGGGCCTCATGTATAAAACTTTGCGTAGATGTAATCCTTAAAGGCAGAATTTGCGTACACACAAAAGTTTTCTGATTCATAAAACCGTACATACGCCAGAACCAGTGCAAGGTTCGCTTTATAAATCAAAATTATCTGAATATTGTGCGCAGATGCACGTGCGTATTGCTTACCCCAATCTCCTCCCGAAATAACCATATTTGGAGGTTAAGACCACCCATTTTGAATATGTATGATCTCCCTGCATAATAATACCACCAAAAATTTGGTTAACAAAAGCAAATTAATTCTCAGATGGTGCCTTTATTGCAACATGAGTGCCATCAACAGCACCGATTACATTGGGAAAACCGGCGATTGCTGCAAATTACATTTTGATGTTGGGCTGTTCAGCTTGCGTGTAAGGAAAACGGATGTATCGGAGTGCCATCCCCACTATGGCATCCCATACATATGGCATGACACGGCTCAGGGATGACTGCGACATACCCGATCGGTCTGCCAACTCTTGCTGGAAAGTACCAGTGGCCAAGTGGACTAATGTGGTCAATACTTGCACAGGAACACACAGCGCATGGTTTCTCTGCGAGGGTCTTTCCAATACTGGCCGTAATTCAGAACGCAATTCCAAGAGGATGGCTATTGGAAATCGAAATCGGCTCATGAGCCAATCATCAAGGAAATCTTCACAGTCTCTGAAAACACGCTCCCTCCGTAGAGCGTCATTAGCAAGGTCTTCTAACAGCGCTAGAGCATCCATTATGATGATATGTTTTATACGCACATACCTTTTTATAGCCCATTCATTAAAACAAATGAGTAAATTCGAAGTATTTGCACCTGGTTAAGAATGCTAATAATGATAATTCAGGTTGATACAATTTGATTTATTGGGTGATGTAATAGGATAATTTAGAAGTTTTTCATTTTAAATAGCTATTGCTATTTAGGACAGTTGGTGTCACAAAAACACATACTCTTCTAAAAGAGTGCGTACGCACGGTCAAGAGCATCCGTACGCTGTGCACTTATTTGCGCCAAGTTTATTTTTTATAAATCCCGATATGTGCGTGGAAAAATGCGTACGCATATTTCTATGCCCATTTTGTGCGTACGCAACGTTTATACATCAGGCCCCTGGTCTCTTTGTTCAATGTATTTCTGGCATGTTTGTACAAAGCATGGTCTCCACCCTTGGCTTGACAAAGCTGTTTGAGTTTTCCAGAGAACCATGGTTTGTCATTGTTGTATGTGACATAAGTCCGGATGGGGATGAACATCTCTTCACAGAACCGGATGTCAGATGTAACAGAGTCTGTGAGATCATCCAGATCTGTGACATTTAGTTGCATCAAATTAAGGATTGCCCAGTCATATTGAAATAAACACAAAAGCCCTTGAGATGATTGCCCATCAATGCCCATGGTGCGTGCCAGCAGTCAGAACTTCGCGTGGAAGTGAAGTAGTGATCTAGGCTACCATATTAACTAACCCTTAACTCTACCATGGAACTATACTTTAAATAATATTCCTGGCACCCACAGTACCATATGGTGCAGAGCATGGGTGGTTTTAGGTCATCTTTAGGGGTGCTATAAGGCATTGGTGAGAAGACACAAATACGCACACGCCTACCTTACCAAGAGTGGACTGTCATTCTACACTTACCAATAGGGGACTCATTTCTTTCTCCTCATTCATAATCTGACTTCAAAAAAAGAAAACCTTTTTTTTTTACTGCCAACAGGGGACCTGAGCTTCCAAGCAACGGCTAGCTAGCCAATAGGGGACCTGTTTTTCATATTTCAAGAAACCCTATTTCTCTGCGCCAATTTAAGTGTTGTACATTTAAATTTTTTGTAAGAAAACTTTATCATCACTTTGGGAAGCGGTTGTCAGAGACACCTTTCCAAAATGAGACATTGACATGAACACAACAATTATTGTTTTACAAAGGGATATATTAACATTTACATTTATGCATTTGGCAGATACTTTTGTCCAAAGCGACTTTCATTACACCGTCTAAGTCTATCTCAGCTTCTCATAAAAGAAATTGTATCAACTGATAAATAAACCATAGCAGGGAGAAAATAAAGGAAGAAGTTAAAGATAGACATTTTTTTAAATAGTAGGTGTTCCCTGAAGAGAAGAATTTAGATGCTTTTTCAAAGCTGTTAGTGTTGGTGCTTTCCTGACTGGATCAGTGAGTTTGTTCCACCAGCCAGGGACAGTGAAAAAGAAGGTTCTGCTGAGAGATCTTCTGCCTTTGTGGGACGGAACCACGGGTTGCTGTTCCTTCTGGAGGGCATGTAAGAGTGTATGAGCTTGTGGAGGTAAATAGGGGCTGATTTGGAGATAGTTTTGTACGCCAGCATCAGACGTGAGAGGACCAGAGCCTGAACCAGGAGTTGAGTTGCATGCTCAGTTAAGAAGGACCTGATAATTCGAATGTTGTGCAGTGCAAATCTACACGCTTGAGTTGTCTTTGTGATGTGGTCTTTGAAGGACAGCTGTTCCTCCGAAATCACTCCAAGATTCCTGACTGAAGGAAAAGAGGTGATTCCAGAGGATTCCAACTGGATGGTGAGGTCGTGATGCACAGACGGATTGGCCGGGATTACCAGAAGTTCTGTCTTGGCCATGTTGAGCTGTAGGTTCTTCATCCAAGTAGAGATGTCGTTCAGGCAGTCAGTTATGCGGGTAGTTACTGATAGGTCATCGGGGGGAACGACAGACGTAAAAACCGTGTCTGAGGATGATAGGGTCCAGGGAGGTGGTGTAGATGGAGAAGAGAAGGGGCCCAAGGACTGAACCCAAGGGAACCCCGTTGAGTAGTCTATGAGTGTTGGAAACCACACCCCTCCACCCGACAGTTAGTACAGTTCCCGTGATGTCCATCGCAGAGAGAGTGGAGAGTAGGATTTTATGGTAGACTGTAGTTAGCCCTGCCACCTCGCAGCGCTTCCGTTACAGACAATAAAGCTGTCTCAGTTGAGTGTCCATTCTTGAAGCCTGATTGGTTGTCCTTGAGCTTGTTGTTCTGAGTCAGGAAAGTAAAGAGTTGATAAAAGATGACACGGTCAAAGAGTTTTGCAGTGTAGGGCAGCAAAGAGACTGGTCTGTAATTTTCCACCAGTGATGTGTTGAGTGTAGGTTTCTTGAGAAGCAGGGTGACTCTGGCCACCTTGAAGGTGTTAGGGAAAATGCCGGTAGTGAAGGAGTTTGGACACCTGATCTTTTGTGAGTGGAGTGAATGACGACATGCAAGATGTCGAGGATTGTGGATGAATTTGGGTGCAAGATGTTGCAAACTGTTGGCTGTCGGATATATAAAAATACTCATCTCAGTTCTTCTGAGTAATTGAAAAAAATATTTGTTTCATACAAGTTATATAATCTTTGTTAACTCTTTGTTTAATATGTGAATTTAAAACTGACACACTCAAGGAATCCTTACTATCCAAGAGGGGACTCTAATATTAACCAACCAGTTACTTGTGACACAAAAATAATTCAGCCTTAAAGATTTTTTTCCCAAGGCAAAAATATAGAGCTATTGTATATAAATAATCTCCCATTTCTTGTTATTGGATGCTATAGTGATGAAGAGTTATTAAGTTTCTAAGTGAAAGCTAGCTAACCAACAGGGGTCTTCAACAAAATGCAACCTAGCTGTGTTTCAAAAAACCCAAGAGACTGACGCTGGTTCTTTATCCAAATCTAAGTGTTGAACAGTTCCATTTTAGGTAAGAAACGATTATCCTCACTTTAGAAACCATATGTCAGAGACAACCTTCCACGGTGGGACAATAACATGAACACAATTAGTTTTGTTTACAGGGAAGCTTTTTAGCCACCTGATGCTGTGCTCTCAGCAAAAGATGTGCATGGATAACAAATATGCTTGCATTGAGCTGTACAAATTGATTTTTCTTACACAAAAACAAAAACAGAAGTAAGAAAATCCCTTTAAAAAAGTATGCCAACTAGGCCCAGAATGGCCAATCAATAGAACTTTTCCGACTGGCCATTTAGTGTAACAAGTTTAGAAAATGTTCAAAGCTTCAAGCAGAATTTATGTAAAATGTATTTTAAAAGTTGAAACTTGAGTAACACACAAAATATCTGTCATGGTCTATTAGGTTGTATTTGTTTGAATGTCTTATGTGTAATTGGTTGCTTGTGAGCTGTGGCTTTCCTGAGTGTGGCTGATTACAAATGACTGCTGGAAGTGGAATCACCTGCAAGTAATCGAGCCTGTGGATTATTTAAGCCTATGAACCTCTTCCAGTCACTGCTAGTCCGTCAACGTGAAACGGTAGATCACGACTTTGTCCGCAAGGAGTTTGCTACCTTCTCCAATTACTGGTCCTAGTTGAATCTTCACAGTTTGTTTTTATGTTCCCAGACTCTGCGCACCCTGACTGTCTGCCTGCCACTCCTGGTCCTGATTGCCTGCCTCCCATCTACAGTTTAGTCTTCCTTCTAGCTTTGCATTACATCCTCAGTTGAGAGTGGATTTTTGTTGTACTTATTTTAAATGCTATCTCCTCTTTTGAGTGAGCAGATTTACATTTGCCAAATAAATATTTTTGTTTACTTCCTGTCCCTCGGCTGACTCCTGCATTTGGGTTCAGCTCTTGGATTCTGACAGAACGGACTAGCCATACTATGGACCCAGCAGAATCAGATCTCTTCCATGCGGCGCTATCTGGTCAAGGAGTCCTTCTTGGACAACATGAGCTACAGTTACAAAAATTGGTGGATGAAAATCAAATGATGGCATCCCAACTCTCTCAAATGGTGTCCAAGCTGAATGAAATATCCTCTTTTATTCAATGGACACCACCAATCAGTGCACTGCCAATCCTGGGAGAACCTTTCAGATTGACTCCTCAGACTGCTTCAATCTCACTCTCAGAAGCACATGCTGCTGACCCTGAACTTTACTTTGGGGACTTGGGTAAATGTAAGTCCTTTTTACTTCAATGCTCCCTTGTTTTTGGTCCGCGACCAGTCAAGTATGCAACAGATTCTGCAAAAATTTCCTAAATTTAGGGTCTGTTGCGAGGCAAGCCTTTGGCCTGGGCTACAGCCAATTTGGGAGAGCAAAAGGGATGTTCTCTTTTCCTATATTGATTTCACTGCTGAGTTGAGGAATGTTTTTGATAATCCTGTTGAAAGAAACCCCACTTCAAAGCGGCTGTTGTACCTGCACCAGGGATCGGGAAGTGTATCTGAATATTCTGTGGAATTCAGGATTCTTGCTGCCGACTCTGGGAGGAAGGAACTATCCCTTCAAGCGGTCTTTGTGAATGGATTGAATGAACAGTTAAAGGATGAGTTGGCAATACAAGACCCGTGTAAATCCCGTGTAAATAATATTCTTTAATCTCTTTATCCATTACCCTTGACAACCGCCTTCATGAACGTCAACGGGAAAGAGATCACTTCTCCTCCTCTAGTGCTTGCTCCAAATTTTACCCCCAAATGAAGGATATGTTGCCATTTTCTTTCAACCAGCCCACTTCAGCCAATACTCCTACAACGGAGGAACCCATGCAACTGGGCAGTACTCCACAGTCTCCAACTGAGCGTTTACGGAGAATGCAATCAGGAACCTGCATTTATTGTGGAACCATTGGCCATGTCATTGCTACCTGTCCGATTCGGCCAAAAGACAGAGCTCACCAGTAAGTGAGGACTTCCTGGTGAGCTAAACTGCTACTACCTCTACCACTCAATCGACTTTTCAGTGCAAAATTTGTGTTAACCAACTAAACCTTCCCTTACCTGCTCTGGTAGATTCAGGGGCAGATGATAACTTCCTGGATGCTAGTTTTGTCTCCCAAGCAAAGATCCCCACCGAACCTCTGGAAACTGCCATGTCAGTCACTGACCTAGATGGAAGACTCCTTGCTCGAGTCGCTCATCGCACCATTCCTGTGCTCCTAATTTTTTCGGGCAATCATTGGGAATATATTGCATTTTATATAATTTCTTCACCTCCATCACCTTTAGTACTGGGCTGCCCTTGGCTGAAGCTACATAATCCTCAGATTGATTGGACTTCCTGTAGGATAACAAGCTGGAGCCTGTCATGCCATTCCACCTGCCTATGTTCTTCCACCTACAGAAGAATTAGTCAACACTACTAAAAGTGAGCTGGACATGACTCTCATACCTCCCCAATATCATAATCTCAAGGCAGTCTTCTGCAAGATGATTGTTGCATTGATCTATTATCTGGAGCTCCCTTGCCCACCAGTAGGTTGTACAGTCATTCCCGACCAGAAAGAGAGGCAATGAAGAAATATATACATGATTATCTTGATGCAGGTCCTATTCGCTCCTCTTCCTCTCCTCTTGGTGCAGGGTTGTTCTTTGTCACCAAAAACGACAAAACCTTACGTCCCTGCATTGATTTTTGTGGTCTCTAAAATATCACTCAGAAGAACAAATACCCCCTGCCTCTCATCAGTTCAGCTTTTGATATTCTCCAAGGAGCCACTGTTTTTTCTAAACTTGATCTAAGGAATGCATACCTTCTGGTCAGGATAAAAGAAGGAGACGAATGGAAGACTGCATTTAACACTCCTATTGGGCACTTTGAATACCTGTTTATGCCCTTTGGCCTTTCAAACACCCCAGCAGTCTTTCAATCACTGGTAAATGATGTCCATAGGGATTTTCTAAATCAATTTCTGTTTGTGTATCTCGATGATATTTTAATTCTCAAGCAATATTTCGGAGCATGTGCACCACGTTCAAGTCCTCCAACGACTTTTTGAGAACAAGTTATTTGGTAAAGCAGAGACGTGGGAGTTCCATGTTCCCTCTCAAGTTTTTGGGGTACAAGTGAAAGCAGACCCTGAAAAGATTCAGGCAGTCACACAATGGCCTCAACTTACCACTGTGAAACAACTCTGGTTTCTGGGGTTTGCGAATTTTTATAAAAGATTCATTCAGAATTACATTTGGGTGTCAGCACCTCTAATTAAGCTTACTTCACCAGCAATTCCTTTTAAATGGACAGAGGAAGCAAATCAGGCCTTTTCAAAACTTAAGGAACTTTTCACACACAACCAGACCCTTTCAGCAAATTATTGTGGAAGTAGATGCTTCAAATTCTGGAGTTGGGGCTATTCTCTCCCAGCGTTCTATGTATGATCAAAAGCTGAATCCCTGTGGGGCTTTTTCACGCAGGCTGTCCAAGGCTGAAATGAACTAAGATGTGGGAAATAGAGAATTATTGGCTGTTAAATTGGCTCTTGAGGAGCGGAGGCACTTGTTGGAAGGAAGTGAAAAACCTTTCTTAGTGTAGACAGATTACAAGAATCTTGCCTACCTTCAGACCGCAAAACGACTAAATGCAAGACAGGCTAGATGGGCATTGTACTTCAGTCGTTTCAATTTAACACTAACACTTATTTTCTACGTGTAGCTCAAGCTCCATTTGTATACAAATCTTGGGGTAAGGGGTCTAAAGGCAGGTAATACCTCAAACTCCCCACCCACACAAGGTTGAATGTTCTGAACAGACTTCTGTAATGCACTGGGAAAGGTTGCATTTCTAAATCAAAATTTCTACATTCATTTGTTACAATTGTGATGTACAGCAGAAAGAACAATCCTGTTTCAAAATATTGAAGTAAATTTGTCTGGACAATAATTTATTAAGCTGTTGTGTTTTAGAATAACTGCTCTAAAACAAGCCTTCATTTACTCTTTTTTTTTCTTCTGAAACAAAGCTTATATCTTTCAACAATTTCAAACTTTTTTTGTTCTTTTAATAGATCACCAATTGAGATTCTCATTTTGAGAGAACTGAACCACAGACATCTCTGTGATAAAACCCATTTCTGTTGCTTGAATGCATTCCAGAAACAAAGAAAAAGATAAGAACATCTTAATAATGTGCATATGTATGTTCTTTTAATATGTAATATAACATGAATTAAGGGGTTGTATAAAACACTTTTAGTATTTTGGTCATTAAAAAGATGACCAAAATAATAACATTAACATACATAATTAGATGTGTTTCAGAACACTACAATGAATAATTTTCAATTATTTCATTTTTAAAATAAAAGTGAAAAGTAAAAAAACATTTACAATATTGCCTAAAACAGTAAAATGTGCCCTTTTGTGTTGCACTGTGCTTCTAAATGTAACTCAACCGTTTTAATATAAAAAGATGTTCAAATGATTTGCTATTCCATCTATAGATTTACAAAAAAAACAAGCGATACTAGAAAAAGCACATTCACATTTAACGCTTACAATGGATAGCAGAAACAGGCAATGAAAAGAGATTCTTATTCATGTGTATGTTTACGTTATTTTCAATACTCAATATAACAACAAGGAAATGATTATGTTCAAGCTTTTCAGTATTATGCTTACTAAAAAACACAGAATAAATACTAAAGTAAACATGCATGTTAGCTGTGTTTTAGTGGACTATGCTGAAAAAATCAACACTCTGAATGCACATTCTGCCAATCCAAGATTTTATTCTATGAAATTGTAAAATGTTACAGCACTAAAACATGCTTTCATCAAGGTTGTTGTGGCTCTAAACTCTTACCATTTTCAAATTATTGTTTATTCTGTTTATAGATCTTGGAATTCTTTTAAACCAAGGGAATGTCTCCTGTTTGAGTGAAATGACTCACTAAATAACTTTTCATATTTGTCATTGTTTGAAAAATTCTAACGTATTTCCCGATTATTTTAATTCAATTTAAATATATATTTAAAATGGTTTTGTTTTAATGTTGAATATGCTGCAAGCTAATTAAATGTAAATGTGTTTTGTTAGCAGGATTCTCATCTCTTCTGAAAGTCACTGAACTTTCTGAAGCCAATAATTTATACAATGTGGTATACAGTGAGGAATTGGATAACATTAAAAATATTTTACATCAGATAACCTAAACTTCTCTTCAGTTAAACTTATTAAGTGAGAAACTGAACCAGACAATGTCACTGTCACGGATTGGCCAGGCTCTTACTGCACTCAATCACAGCGAGCACCATCACCTGAGTTTTAATCACACACAGCTGCATCCAATCCCCTGGCTCACTATAAAAGCACACACCTCACTTCACTCAGAGTCCGTTTCGTATAAACGAGCCTGGACACTGAGTGTACACGCTCCTGGATAACACTCACGAACTTTCATTCTCGTACTTACCGTGTCTCTTTTTACCTCTAGTTGTTCCTATCTCCCGTGTGTCCAGTCAGTGGGGTGTGCGATTCGTCTTCCCCGTTGTGTCTCCTCCATTCTGCCAAGGAAACGGACTGTTAACCATCCAGCTCATGCATCCTCCCGTTCTGCTCACCTGTTTGTGTTCAACGTTGTCTAAATAAACTATTACATAGTTTACTTACCCAGTCTGTCCGTCTCCTTCATAACAGTCACGGTCTCATTAAGCAGAAAGATGAACAATGTGACTTGACACATGTAGTGGTGTTCTTTATTCAGAAATATTGTACATTAAAACGTGAGTAGACTTGATAATGTATTTTAACCATTTAGTAAAATTAGTACACAGCTGTTATTATTATGGTTTATTTTGATGATACTTTAAATATCAATACATTTTAAAAATAAAAAAATACATTTTATCTTATGAAACAATAAAAATACGGGTATATTCTAATCTAATTACATATTATACATGTGTGTATACGTTTGTTTTTTTTTTTTATTATGATCATTTAATTATGCATTACATTTATTGATAAATATAAATAAATTATTCATCCAATTATCTTTTCTGAGTGATCCTCTGAGCTTCCTCTGACCAAATAATCTCCTTTGAGCACCCCAGCACCTTCTACAGCCATCCATTCAAACAACAGAGCAGTCTACAGGAATGTGAACGACGTGTGTGTGAAAAATCCCTGAAATTCTTGCTCCAGCCTACAGAGGCAGCACTAAGATGACCCTAAACACACACTTAGACGAGGGGTGTCAAAAGTCGGTCCTGGAGGGCCAGAGCCCTGCACATTTTTGGTTCAACCATCATGAAACACACCTGTGGTACTAATATAGGTCCTCTGATTGGCTGAAGTAGAGTAGTATGCATACTACAGCAGGGTTGCAACTAAAATGTTCAGGACAGTTGCCCTCCAGGACCGACTTTGGACACCTCTGATTTAGACTCTTACAAAGAAAGGACCTGATAAATGTCCCCGTCTTGGTGGGTTTGTAATGACACCAAAGTTCACTCTTGGATAGGTAGGAGAGTACTCACATGCGTACACAAACACACACACACACACACATATATACATATATATATATATCTTCTTCTTCTTCTTCTTTCGGCTGTTCCCAGTTTAGGGGTCGCCACAGCAAATCATCTGTTTCCACCTAACTCTGGCCTCAGTATCCTCTACTCTTGCACCAATTACCTTTATGTCCTCCTTCAGCACACCCATATAACTTGTCTTTGGCCTTCCTCTTGCCTGGCAGCTCCATCTTCAACATCCTTCTACCAATATAACTACTATCCCTTCTCTGCACATGTCCAAACCATCTCAATCTGGCTTCTCTGACTTTGTCTCCAAAACAACCAACCTGAGCTGTTCCTCTGATGTGCTCGTTCCTAATCTTCACATATATTTATATATATATATATATATATATATATATATATATATGTGTGTGTGTATACATATATATATATATATATGTGCCGACAACACTGCGTATCAACTGCCATTTGTTTTTGCAAATTAGATTTAGATTGTTTCAGTTTGTCTCTTTAAGCTCTATCTGACCCGTCAAGTTCTCCTTTACAAAATACATTGTATTTGTGTCATGCTGTGCATTCTTTTGGGAACCGGGAACTTCTTGCAATCCGCTTAGCACTCGAAGAATGGTGTCGTTGGCTTGAAGGGGCCATTATTCCCTTCATAGTCTGGACCGACCATCGGAACCTTGAATATATTCGATCAGCCAAGCGTCTCGATGCACGTCAAGCACGATGGTCTCTATTTTTTGGGAGATTTAATTATTCAATCTCATATCTACCTGGGTCCAAGAACACCAAGCCGGACGCGCTATCTAGGCAATTTTTTTAAAGTGGTCCGTGTTTTAAACCTGAACCCATTGTGCCTGAGGGGGTCGTTGTAGGTCATGTCACTTGGGGAATTGAATGCTTGGTTCGGGAATGCTATGTGTGCCCAGTCCCGCCAATTGTCCCACTAATCACTTTTCTGTTGTCGAGTTCCTACGCCCTGCCGTGATGCGCTGGGCTATGGGATTTTTATTATTGTTTAATTTATGCTTATTAATGTTCTGTCATATAATCAACTGCTAACAGAACTTCTTTACAGCTTAATCAAAAGAAACTTTTTTCTTCAGTCTTTCTCCACTCATTATGGGATTGGTGATTTGATGGGTGAGGGTTTATGGGATTCTTGTTAGTATGCTAGTAAATGATAATTGTATATGGGATCACTGATTTTGTGGGTGGGGGTTTAAGGGTTTTTACATTAGTAGGCCAGTAACGATACTTATATTGTATTAGAAATAATAGGTGTGTTAATGTGTCTATTATAATAGTCAGGAGAAGTTAGAGAGGATCAAGCCAAAAACTAAAGGCCTCGGTGAAAACGGACTGCCTGCGTGCTGATCTCACTGCTAGTCTTCAAGGACAGTCATTCAGATAACATTCATTTTGTATCAAGGTGAGGGTAATCGCTCGTTAGAAGAGAGCTGGAAAGTCCCGGTTATGAATAGATCTGAAAGTTCTGTTGAAGGTCAGAGTGGGGTGTCTAAAGCCGCATTTCTCTGAAAACAGCACAACTGGAACAGGAAGAATGGACTGCACTGCCCAAAATTGCACTGTCCACGTGATTCTCTCTCTCTCTCGCTCTCTCTAGGAAGGAAAATCAGATGAGAAAGAAGGAGCTATCAAGAATAAATGTTTGTGATAATTATGCAAAAGACTGTCTTCTCTTTGCTTACGGCAGAGAACACCCAGCTGTATTATGATCTTATTGTGTCAGAATATTAAACATCTGTCATTTGATTATCAAACTGATATCCTGATCATTTGAACATGCAAGGATCTCCCAGATCTCGGCACATCCTGGGGTCAGGAGAATTCAAGCAGTAATCAGCAAGAGGTTTTGGTGGCCTCGATTGGATCGGGACGTCCGGGGTTTTGTAGGATGTTGTCCAGTTTGCGCTCAGAATAAATCCTCAAACTCTCCTTCGACTGGTTTGCTTCACCCGCTGCCGAAGCCCTCTTGTCCCTGGTCTCATATAGCCCTTGATTTTGTTACAGGGCTACCTGAGACCAAGGGAAAGACGGTAATCCTCACTGTAGTAGACCATTTTTCGGATACCACTCACTTAATTCTGCTCAGGGGCCTTCCATCCGCTCGTGAAATGGCCCAAGCTTTGGTTGAACACGTTTTAAAATTGCACGGGATGCTCTGTGATATTGTTTCTGACAGAGGTCCGCAATTCACCTCCCAGTTTTGGCGTGAGTTCTGTCAGTTGATTGGATCCTCTGTCAGTCTCTCATCCAGGTTTCATCCACAAACTAATGAACAAGCAGAGAGCGCTAACCAGGAGTTGGGAAAATTATTACGCATTTTAACCAGTAAGAATCCCTCTGCTTGGTGTGACCAATAACCTTGGGCTGAGTTTGCCCATAATTCGCAACTTTCTTCCTTTACTGGTGTCACCCATTTTGAAGCTTGTTTAGGGTATCAACCACCTTTATTCCCCTTTTTAGAGAAGGAGGTAGCAGTGCCCTCTGTGCATGAATTCATGAAATGTGGGCAGCACACTTGAGAGAGAGTTAAGGCCGCACTGTCCAAGGCATGGGATCGCAGCAGTCGGTCTACTAATAAGCGTAGGAGGTCAGCACCACGATACATTTGTGGGCAAAAGGTCTGGCTATCCACTCTAAATCTCCCTATTAAGTATCCTGCGCGCAAGTCAGCCACCCCGTTTTATCGGGCCATTTACTATTACTAAGGTTGTTAATCCTGTTACAGTGTGACTACGTCTTCCTAACTACCAGTTTCGTGTCCACCTCATCTTTCATGCTCCTTACCTCTGTCTCGACACCCAGCTATCCGCCTCCTCTTATCATTGATGGGACCCCTTGTTACAGAGTTAAGAAATTACTGGATGTCAGAAACAGAGGTAGGGGCAAACAATTTTTGGCAGATTGGGAGGGGTATGGTTCTGAGGAGAGGAGTTGGATTCCTGCCCGTGATTTTTTGGACCAGTCCCTGATTGATGTTATTTCAGCTCCAGAAGAAACAGCATTAATTCAGTGCCTTAAGGCACTACTTAGAGGGGGGGCTCTGTCATGCTGTGCATTGGGGTTTTTTTTATTGTATTTTGTGTTTTCTTGTTAACTGTTTTGGAAAATTTTCTTTCTCTTCTGTAGGACTTTCAGGTGTCCAATGCGTGTTCAAAATGACTAAGAGACAGATTGCCAACTGATCGAGTTTTAATGAAGACTTCCGCAGGAGAAATCAACAGCAATTGTTACAGCGCTGGAGAGGATAAAAAATCGTCTGACTCTTTTCTGAAAAAACCCTAGTTTTTATCTGCTCACAAACCAGGTGTTTTTCCTCCCTCCGTTGAAGCAGGATGCTCCCCTTGTCGACTGGTACAGGATGGTTCTTCCTGCACACAAACAGGATGTTTTCCTCTTTCACAGAAGAAACAGATGCACCTTAATATCAGAGCTTACAACTTCATTCTCTCTGGGCCTTTATATTGTTTAGAATCAAATGAATAAAGATAAATGATTATCTCTTTGAGTAAATATAACTAATACTACACTTCCCACCTAAGTCTGTGTCCTGTCATTGAGTTCAGCTGCTGCTCGTAACTGCCGCTTTGATTGCTCCCTATATAATGAGTGCTCTGGCAACACTCTGTGTGAGGTGTGCAGACGTGCTTCTTGTCTTCCCAATACTGCAGTCTGGTCTGGTCTGGTCTGGTCTGGTCTGGTCTGGTCTGGTCTTGCCCTCAGTCTGCCTGGAGTTTCTGGTTTCTGGCACTTGAGCTGAGTTTTTTTAGTTTGCTTCAGAAAGAGTGAGCGCTTGGGGGCTGCACGGTGCTGTTTGGACAAGCGCATCTGTTTATGTTTTTTGACTTGTTCAAAGAAAATAAACTAACAATTCTCTCGCATCTGGATCGGCAGTCTGGTTCTTGTGACAATTTGTTAGAAAAATGTTTGTTTGTGAAACTGACAAATGATTCACACCATACTTCTATGGTTTCCAGGTACTGTAAGTATGATATGCAACGGTTAAGCGTTTTAAACAAACAACGTGGAGGCAAAGAACTCACCGGCATAAAGCAGAGAGAGTTTATATCGGAATAATGCATGCTTAACTGTTGTAACATATGTAATGCATTGCCGCATAGCGTAAAATATATTTAGAGTGTGTCTACTCATGAAAAGACAGCTAGGTGATATATTCTGAGACATTTAAAAGAAATCTGAGATAACGAAACACTATTGTACACGATTGTAGTTGTTGATTTGATGGGTGGGGTTTATGGGATTCTTGTTAGTATGCTAGTAATGATAATTGTATATGGGATCATTGATTTTGTGGGTGGGGGTTTAAGGGTTTTTACATTAGTAGGCCAGTAATGATAATTATGTTTTATTAGAAAGAATAGGTGTTTTAATGTATGTATTATAATAGTCAGGAGGAGTTAGATAGAACTGGCCAAAGAAACTAAAGTCTTTTCAGTGAAACAGACGGCCTGCGCGCTGATCTCACTGTCTTCAAGGACAGATAACATTGATGCAGATCCAGGTGCTCATTAGAAGAAAGCTGGAGAGGCCCTGTTATGAATAGATAGAAGAGGATCTGAAACTTCTGTTGAAGGTCAGAGTGGGGACGTCTAAAGCCGCATTTTGCAACTGAAACAGGAAGAAACTGCCTAAAATTGGACTGTCCACGTGATTCTCTCTCTCTCTCTCCCTCGCTTCCTCCCTCTCCTGGAAGGACGAATGGATGAGGAAGGAGGAGAATAAGAGATTATGATTATGTTAATCTCTGCAGAATAGTAAATCTCTGTTAAATTGATTCTCGAACTGAATTCCTGATCATTTAAACACGCAAGGACCTCCCTGATCCACAGCGTGATGATGACGAATTACATTTCAAAAAATGTACGTCTTAACTAAGACATCGCCTAACCCAGGGATCGGCAACCTGCAGCTCTAGAGCGGCATGCGGCTCTTTAGTGCTTCCCTAGTGGTTCCCTGGAGCTTTTTCAAAAATGTTTGAAAATGGAAAAAGAGGCAGGTAAATATATTTTTTATTTTGATATGATTTCTATAGGAGGATAAACATTCTTAACGTTTTCTAATGCTGTTAAAGAGTGTAGAATAAATATTTATTTTTGACATTTCTGTCAGCGAAGATTTGCGTCATAGCCTGCGACACACATTTCTATCAGCAGCACGGGATGCCAGGCAGGTGGCTGTCGTAAAAAAAACCGGCGGCTGTGTGATGGGTCCTGGATCGCAAATGGAAAAATAACTGAGGAGAACAGAGGATTCAACGCTTCTTGGACCGAATCATTTGCATTCATTGCCAATGCAAAAGGATTGCCTGAATGTTTGCTCTGTAGTGAGAAGTTGTCAAATAACAAGAAGAATAACATGGAAAGACATTTAGTAACAAAGTGGATGTTTTTGTAATGTGATTTCTTATTTTTGTCAGTATATATTTGGAATGACACAGGGATATTATCAACTCAAATTTAAACTGTATTAATTTAATTTTACATTTACATTTATGCATTTTGGCAGACGCTTTTGTCCAAAGCGACTTAGATTAGGGGAGAGACAATATGCAATTTGTTACATCGTCAAAGTCTATCTCAGCTTCTCATAATAGAAATTGTATCAATTGATCAATAAACCAAAGCAGTGAGGAAGTAGAGGAAGAAGATAAAGACGATGAAGGTGTTGGGGGAAAATGCCGGTAGTGATCGAGGAGTTGATGATGTGAGTGAGGCCAGGTGTGATGGTTTGTAGAAGGTGAGAGGGGATGGGATCGAGGGGGCAGATGGTTGGATGCGCTGAGAGAAGGAGTTTGGACACTTGATCTTCTGTGAGTGGAGTGAATGCGGACATGAAAGGTGTCGAGGATTGTGGCCGAATTTGGGTGCAAGGTGGTGCAAACTGCTGGCTTATGGTAAGGGTTTTGTCTATAAAGTGATCAGCGAAGTCCTCTGCAGTGAGAGAGGTCGCTGGGGGAGGTTGGTGTGGACAGAGGAGTGATTTGAAAGTCCTGAAGAGCTTTCGGCTGTCCTTGGCATGTTCAATCTTGTCGTGGTAGTATGTTGTCTTCGCGTCTTGTACCTTGCTTGAGAAGGTTGAGAGTGCAGTTTGCTACGCTTCGAGATCTGCCATGCTCTTTGATTTTTTCCATTTGCGCTCTGCCGATCTGAGGGTGGACCTCTGTTCCCGGAGAGCGTGTGATAGCCAAGGGTTTGATGGTGTTATTCTGGCTGGCCTGGAAGAGAGAGGGCATAGTTGATCGAGGCATGTAGCAAGTGTGGAGCAGAAACGGTTAGTTGCATCGTGAGTGTTTAAAGAGGAAAAGTTTCCAAGTGTTAAAAGAGAAGAGGACACAGCTGAAGAAAAGAGAGAGGAATCAAGGGATTTAAGGTTACGTCGGAAGGTGACAGGGGGTGGTGTTGAGTGTGGGCTTGTAGGCAGTGTGAGTTTGAATGTGATAAAGAAGTGATCAGATGTGTGCAGAGGAGTAACTGTGAGATGATCAGGAGAGCAGCTTGTTTTTATAAATGCAGGCTGTGTTTTATTGCACTGTTTGTTGCCCACATAAGGGGCTTGTTATGCACGTTCCATTTTGATGTTGTTTTATGGAATCCTCAAAATAAAAAGGACATCAAATATCTGATTTCTTTATTGCATTTCTTTAATTTCATCAAAGCAATGAAACATAATTCATTAATATTGTAATAAAGTTAAAGTTGAGGTGTCATCGTACAACAGAGTAGTCATTTGGTGCGTCATTCTCCACAGAATCCACTGCAGGGAAAATAAACATGTAATCATGAAGGCTCATTTTGTATTTGTAGCCAACTTAAGTCATTTTTATAGTAGGCTAACATAGACACATACACCATGTGTTGCCTTAATTAAAAGGCTTATACAAGGCTTTTAATTTTTTGCGGCTCCAGACATTAAAAAAAAAAAAATTTAATCCGATATGGCTCTTTCAACATTTTGGGTTGCCGACCCCTGGCCTAACCTGACGCCTGATAAGCACGTCGTCCTCAGGGGTAAAATAATGCTGTTAAAATTCAATTGCTAATTGCTAGAGTGTTACTTATTTAGGCATTAACTTAGCAAATTAATGATCAACAAAGACTTTTTAAAATTGTAATGAAATCGTGTTTCTAAAACTAAAAAGACATTTAACCACTGGCTTCTTTGTAAGAAAGAATTCAAAGGCTTAGAGCATTTTTAGGTTATTTTGATTTTGAAAATTGTAAATAAATCTAACTTTTATGTTTTTACTTAATTTGTTGTAGAAAACTGACTAATTATGTTTAAAAATGGGTGAATTCTGTTGGCATGGTATTTAAAACTTATTAAACTTATAATTTAAACTTAGTTTCATACCTTATAGATGTCAACTGTTCAACAAAAACGGACATCTTTTTAGTTATTCTCAATATATACAACTTTTTAAATGTCTTTAATTTTAATTGTCTCTTCAGGGCTTAAAAATCTTCTCAAAGGCTTTAATGAGATTGACTTTACGCACAATGTCACATCCACAAAGTAAGCATATTTTCCCATTTAAAAAAAACACCTTTAATATAAATGGACATTTTAATATATTAATATAATGTAATTTTTTTTAAGCTGTCACATCCAAAAAGCTTAGATAAAAGCTAAAACATCCATTTAGAATTTTGAGGTAATTCTTCGGAATCATGTGTTTATGGCATCGACGTACATGTGGCAACGTGCTTTTCTACGGCGTCATGATCACACGCCTGTTAAGACGAGGTAACCTTCTCACACGTAAAAATAGATGTCTTTTGCCTTCTCCTGGTTATCCGCGGCACCATCCACCTCTCATATGCTGCCACGAGATTAATGTAACTTTCATGTAAACACCCGTAATGCTGCACCGATCTGTCAGGTTTCCTTTCACAGCAGTGATTTTGAAAGTGCGCTGGTTGTATGTCGCGAGGTTGTTGGGCACCTAAACCATTATCCATCCAACACTCACAAACTAATGTAACGGCTCCGTTTCTTCTCCTGTCTGTTTTGTGCACTCATGCGCTTGCGTGAGTGCGTGTCCACTGTCAAGGTATGCTGCCTAAAATAAAAATAAGTTCAGAGTAGGGTAAAAAAAAGGTTGATGTATTAATTACGGTGTTGAATAATGTAATGTAAATAAAATAAATTTTCTCCTGCTCAGTGGTATTACCAGAAATTATGGAGTCAACAGAGGATGATCAGCCTATAGTTAAATTCAAACAGGATTTTAAAAGACAAACAGGGTTTAAAAGACAAAAAGAAGGACAGGATTAATATCACACGGATGAAGAGCGCTACTGCAATTGTTCCAAGGTATATACATATACACTCACCTAAAGGATTACTAGGAACAAGTGTCCAATTTCTCATTAATGCAGTTAATCAACCAATGACATGGCAGTTGCTTCAATGCATTTAGAGCTGTGGTCCTGGTCAAAACAATCTCCTGAACTCCAAACTGAATGTCAGAATGGGAAAGAATGGCGATGTAAGGTCTGAGTATTTCACAATCTGCTCAGTTACTGGGATTTTCACGCACAGCCATTTCTAGGGTTTACAAAGAATGGTGTGAAAAGGGAAAAATGTCCACTATGCCGCAGTCCTGTGGGCGAAATTGCCTTGTTGATGCTACAGGTCGACAGGTCGAGGAGAATGGGTCGACTGATTCAAGCTAATAGAAGACTGTTTTGTGTTATTTTGTTGCTTTGGGTTTTTAAAAAATATTTTTTATTTATTTATTTTTTCTTTAACTTTGACTGAAATAACCATTCGTTACAACCGAGGTACGCAGCAAAGCATTTGTGAAGCCACAACACACAACCTTGAGGCGTATGGGCTACAACAGCAAAGGACCCCACCGGTTACCACTCATCTCCACTACAAATAGGAAAAAGAGTTTACAATTTGCACAAGCTCACCAAAATTAGACAGTTGAAGACTGGAAAAATGTTGCCTGGTCTGATGAGTCTCAATTTCTGTTGAGACATTCAAACGATAGAGTCAGAATTTGGCATAAACAGAATGAGAACATGGATCCATCATGCTTTGTTACCACTGTGCAGGCTGGTGGTGGTGGTGTAATGGGGTGGGGGATGTTTTCTTGGCACACTTTTGGCCTCTTAGTGCCAATTGGCATCATTTCAATGCCACGGCCTACCTGAGCATTGTTTCTGACCTTGTTCACCCCTTTATGACCACCATGTACCCTTCCTCTGATGGCTACTTTCAGCAGGATAATGCACCATGTCACACAGCTCAAATCATTTCAAATTGGTTTCTTGAACATGACAATGAGTTCACTGAACTAAAATGACCCCCACAGTTATCAGATCTGTACCCAATAGAGCATCTTTGGGATGTGGTGGAATGGAAGCTTCGTGCCCTGGATGTGCATCCCACAAATCTCCAACAACTGCAAGATGCTATCCTATCAATATGGGCCAACATTTCTAAAGAATGCTTTCAGCAAATCAAACACCATATTTGTATGGTCAAACACCATATTAGTATGGTGTTCCTAATAATCCTTTAGGTGAGTGTATATATAGTATATTATTATATATTATAATTTTTTTTCAATATTTGCTTGTTTGGAGACCTAAATAACGCTACATTAATAATGTTCAGCATTTTTAATCATCCTAGAAAGTACAGAAGTATTTATATTAAAGTGCATTATACATATTTCTTAACTGGATCTGGAATGTTTTTTAAATGATTAAAATGCCAGTTTGAACATGTATCTTTTGATGATGATCACTTTTCTGTAACTATGTTGACAGAAACAATATTTTTTTGTAATCTAATCACAAATACATTTATTTCCAAATTGCTTGATTTGATAAAAATAATGTCTGCTCAACAATTGTTTATTTTTCAAATTGATGTTTTCTTGTTATATAATAATAATAAAAAACAATGATATAGATTTACAATGAATAAAATAAATGAATACTGCTTATGCAAATAATAAAAAACAAATTCAGCTTATTTTTTTTTTAATAAAATGCCTTAAACAAATTCTTATTATTAAAAAAATTACAACATTTACTTAGAAAATTCAGAAACCTCTCTAAATAGGTCCTGTGCCACTGAACACACCATTAAACTAAAGTAAGCATTAAACTTATAATAGAATTATTCAATCTATACTTTGCTTTATGGCACAGTCGTCTCACAGCAAGAAGGTCGCTGGTTTGAGCCTCGGCTGGGTCGGTTGGCATTTCTGTGTGGAGTTTGCATGTTCTCCCTGTGATCGCATGGGTTTACTCTGGGTGTTCCGGTTTTCCCACAAGTCCAAAGACATGCAGTATAAGTCAATTGAGAAAAAACAGTTGTCCATAGAGTGTGTGTGAATGTTTCCCAGCGATGGGTTGTGGCTGGAAGGGCATCTGCCACATAAAACAAATGCCAGAGGAGTTGGAGGTTCATTCCGCTGTGGTGAACCCAAAAAGGAAGAAAGCCAACATGAAGATGGATGGATGATTTATGACCTTACAATTCTAAAAATCTTGAGGATAGGAATCTTCAAGACCCATACTTTTTACCTTTAAAATCATTCAAATTTAAGAACTCTGCTCTCTCATTTTATATCACTCCAATATAAAGCATTAAATCAAAAACATCCAAAGCCCTCCTAAAACCACGGTGCAAACAGCAAATTTCTCTAACAGTTTAAACATTTCTCTAACAGTGTACATTCATCATCTGTTTAACAAAGTATTTTTATAGTCAGTAGGGGCTGAGCAGCACCCTAAAGCTTGGAATCTAGAATCAGCCTTGTGCTGAAGAGTGCTGCAAATAGTTTATAGAATTAGAGCTTAACTTAATAAAGTAATGCATAATGCAAGGGCATTAGAGAGAAGATCAGGGGTATTTGTATGAAATTCAAAGAGAAATTGATATGAAAATACGAAAATACATATATTTCGACAACATTTACTTACATTTGCCTTTACAAATCTTGTTCAGTTTGTTTGGAAATTTAATTCTCCTTTACAAAGCAGATTATTGTTGGAAAAATAATGTTTTTTATTTATGAAATTACCCCAACCATAACCCATATTTCCAGCTGAATAACAGAACTTAAGATTTCAACTGAAACACAACTCTGTTTGGTCTCTAAACGAGAAAATAGTGATCAGATGCAGTAGAGTTTGTTACTCAGGAGAGCGAATCATCTGTTCAGATCTGTGGGGACATGCGCAGTATTTGCTGTCATATTGGGAGACTTAGATGTCTGTCATCCGCAGTCTCATAAGCCTGCTCCTCTTACAGGACACCGAAAAGTATATGACATGGTTTAGTTTTAAAGGCGCTATAGCACCCATAAAAAGGGCTGATTTGTGTAACTTTTGCCTGCGGTAGCCCCTGCTGATAATGAATATTTATAATATATATCATAATGACTTTGTGAAAAGTGAAAAGATGTGTTTTTCCATGCCCCTAACAACAAGTTCTACACATCAGAGGGCTCATTAACATCAGGGTTGTTTTCTGGGGGGTAGAGTATCTCAATCTAACCTTTCCAAGTAGGCAGTCTGTGTCCTCTAAAGATTATGGCCTTGATAAACAAGGACTTGTTCCCTGTCTATCACACACTCACTCTGTCAGAAGTCACCAATCAACATGACATTCATTCTTTTCAATGGTGGAGTCCTTAGGAAGCCAATTCACTCTGTAAAACAGAAATACCTCCTCTTGTTATGAAGGCGAATGCAGAGACAGTGTAAATGTGAACTCAGATTTGTCAACTCACGCTCTACAATCTATAGTACGTTAAGGTAATAACTTTCCCTACTTTCCTCCCTTGTTTCCACTGAGTTGCTCTTGGTGTCAATGCTGACGTCTGCTCCACGGATTCACCTGCTCTAATTCTTTAACGGGATTGGCAATTCCCCGGATATCCACTTAGTAGCTGATTAACTGAGCTCAACTCATTAGCTCTGACAAACCAAACCCCAGAGCCAAAGAACAGCCCCAACCCCCCAACCCCCCCCCCCATCTCCGGCTAGTAAGCATGCATCAAATGTCGCCCTACTGACAAACTTTGCAAATGTGGAAAGAGCACATGCGTATTTTGTAAAGTGATGAATAACAGGAACACGATACAATTGTTTATCTATTGTTGTCACTTTGCTCATTTTTGTCTTCCGACCCTATAACCTGATTTTCCAATCCAATCGGTTTAGCTGTCCCCTGCCCTCCCCTTTCTCTCTTTTCCTCTCTCTCTTACGCTTTCTCTGCCCATCCTTGGGCTTATCCTTTCATCCCTGATCTCCTTCATCCCTTCCAATCCTCATCTGTTCCTCTCACAGAGAAGTGGAAGAGTAGAGAGAGTTTTACTACAGGTAAGTTGCATCCACTCTGCTTGGGGAACCTGTGGGAAGCACTGAGACAGAGCGAGCTGTTTTGTGGACTAAGCAAAATATAGACCGAAAGACAGAGAGAGAACTTGCTAGAGAGCAGCGAGGTGAGTTTGTTGTGGTTTGGCTATTCATTGGTTGAAGAAGATGCAGTGACAACTTTGGCTTTAAATCCTATCGTGTAGTTTTGATTTTCTTGATTTTCATGCACAGAGACTGCAGGGAAATGAGCAAATTGTTGAACCAAAATTGTAAGGATGGTTAGAAACTTTCAAGAACAGGAAGTTTAGAAAAATATATGGAGATGACCATCATGGTCTCAGTATTTGCACCTTCTTTTACAAGAGCTTAAAAGGAGCTTTCATCTTTATTTTCAATCTTCTTCCTGTTGTTTTTTTAATAGCTAGCAAGGGTTCATCTCAATGTTAGATTTAGCTGCTTACAAGTGTTGAACATGCCAGCTTGAGTAACTTTGAATGAATGAAGGCACTAATTAAGTCATAGTATTTATTTCCAAACAAAGGATCTTTTTTTCTTTCCCTGTGATTTGTTTTTGATCTCCCACCCTGAGGTCCCATCTGATCCAGTAGTAAAGAGCAGTTGGTAATCGGATGACAAGAGATTTGATAAGCTAGCAAGAGCTCCAGCAGGGGCTTAGATCTTTCTTCAAGCCCTGTTCTCAATCAATAAAGAACAGCTCTCAAAATTGTCTTGTGAATATTAAATATTTTGATAATTGTCAGCACCATGACTTCAGATTAGTTTCAGTCTGATTGGAAATGAACCTTCAGATCAGATCATTAGGGTTTCGGTAGCGTGACAAGGGGGATAATTCCTCATTATCTGTCCTGGACGTTCAGATCTCTTGCAGCCACTTTGTACAGTAACAACATTTGTTTTAGAAACCCTTAGTTGCCTGTTTTTTTACATACTGTGAAGGTCTTTTTTTATTCAAGTGACTAGTTGCACAGTGGTTACAAACACTCATCTTTGTCAGTTGTATTGCTGATCTAAGTATATATTATTTGTTCACTTGATGTGAACAAATGTTGAAAGGCATTGTTCTTATAGCAATATTTTGTCACTCAATGGACACTCAATATTGACACTAAATTATTAGACTCAACAGTTGACTGCATTGATGGTTTTTCAGTATTGTCTCAAGATGTTATGCAAAATTAGAAAGGGTTGAAATGTCCCCTGAAATAGTTTTGTTCAATGTGTTTCTAAATGTGAACTGAAATGTAAAATAATTGTCCAATCAACAGTTGCTGAAAACGTTTGTCATTATACTATGATATACTGAATGTTTAATGTTGCATAAAAGAGAAGTCTTGACTTCAAAGAAATGTACTCAACAAAGACCATTTCTAAATGATCCAGTAGTTTATGGTGATGGTTTAGTTGTGAATTGCCCTTGTAATTGTTAATATCATTTTACTACAATTAAAGCCTGGTCACGACTTATTTATTCCTCCACTGCATTGTCCAAGATCTGATCTGTATCAATCCTTTTGCCATGTTTGTTGAATAACTAGATTTGATCATTTGCTTTTATTTGTTTAAGTTGGTAACCTCTCCAATCAGCAGCAGCCATGGGTGAAATGGAACAGATGAAAAAGGAGGCAGAGGGCCTGAAGACACAGATTGAGGTATAACTGTGGTCAAACTCTTGTCTTTATGGCGACATTTACCAACAATGCAATCCTCGGTGCCGTATTTTCTTTAAAGAATTCCAGAAATATTACTATACAAATCTGGATGAAATTAAAACGTATTTCAGTAAAATGAAATTAATGAATTAACATGTACTGTGAATGTTTCAAAGGGGTTTAAATGTAAACTAAATGTAAACTTTTGTTTTCTTTTTTAAAACATGTTTAGAATAACATATAACAAAATGTACATTTTACAGAAATTAAGCAAGCGATGTAAAGCAAGTTAAGCTGTTTGAAAACATTGTATTCTTTTACAGTTTTGCTTCTTTTAAAGGTCTTGTTTTCTCCAACTTGTATAGAAGTATACAGGGTAACCTTTTTAATGATTTCTTTCAGAAAATGCCAAATAACTGTAACTGCTGGGTAACTACTGTTAACATTTTTTTATTAAGTTAACATCACGATGCATAGCCAAATTAAGCGATCCCCTTGGTATATTGATGACCTCATTGCCACTGTACGTGCTCACAAAATCTTATTACTATCACCAATGCGAAAATCTAGATAATAACTATTTGTAACCTTTCTAGGCTGCTCGCAAGGCAGTCCATGACACAGACATGGCAGCTGCTGCAGCTGGGGTGGCTCCAGCCCCTCGAGTCCAGCTCAAGACCAGAAAGACCCTCAAAGGTCATCTGGCCAAAATCTACGCCATGCACTGGAATACAGACAACAGGTGAGAACATCCTTGAACTGCAAAAGAACATAAGATTTAAACAAAGAATAGTTAAATACATCCTGCTCTTTGGTGTCACATGATCTCCTCAAACAGGTTAATAGCTCTCACACAGAAGTCAGCTGAAGCTAGTGGTCACCTTGATTTAGCTAATTCGTAGTTAGATCAATTATCAGGGTCAGAGGCCTGAAACAGACTTAAGGCTCATTGTGCTTAAGAAGGTGCTTGAGCTTGTCTGGGATGCGCTAAGACTAAAGCAATATCATATCCGCTGTCCTCAATAACATCCTTTCTTCCTGTTTTCTCACTCATGTGGTTGCTAGGCTAATGGTCAGTGCATCGCAGGATGGTAAACTTCTCATCTGGGATGCTCACTCTGGAAATAAGGTGATTCAAACACACTCTTCAGTCAATTCAGGAGGCATCTGTTCTCTAGTGTTTTTATCAGATACATGTCTTGTGAAAAAAATGATGAATGATGTCATTTTGAACTAATCTTTTTCTGTTGCTTTTTTCGGTTCAGCACTTTGGGCAGCTTACTGTAAAAATGTGCTATATAAATAAACAATTCATTGAACCATTCATTCAAGTTCTTCTCATTAACATCAGGATTTTTATGAGGTAAAACTGAATACGGCATACTGTATTACATAAGTGAACAATGTTAAAGAAAAAGTTTGCTTTGCTGCTTCAAAATTCACCTAATTTATTCATAGGGTTTTTCTACTTAAATATACAAAATCTCCCTTAAAGAATATAAATTAGTTTACATCAAATTAAAGTTCAACTTGTTCCTCTTTTTTATTTTATTTGTAACCATTCTATATTTTTATTAGATCTAAAGTAAGAAGTATTTTTTTATAAAAAATTGTAATAACTATTTTTGATTAGTTTACTTTTATTTTGTTATATATTTTAATTTTGTTTCATATTGATGACATCATAGTACATTTTGACAGCAAGCATTTGATTCACACAAAATCGCTGATGGTTGAAATGATTGTTACTATAAATTATGTTTAAAACATCAATTAATTTGACCACTTTTGGATATGCTTTTTAGTTTTACATACAGTTTCATTCACTTTGGCAAACATTTAACTATCACTACATAATTGTTTGCTTTATTTTCATTTGACCCACATTAAAATTATTGTTTCACATAAAGCCAAACTAAATGTAGTTTTTCTTTTAACTCCCATTTGCATCAACAAAATTTGAATTTGATATTTTTAAAAATAATATATAATATTAAATATTAAAGTTATTTTACCTTATTAAGGTACCATTAAATTTAAACATAGATGCATCAACAAGATACATCAACAATTTATAAATGTAATTGGCATCAGAGCACACATAAAAAGAAATGTGTATTTTTGTGTAAAATTACTTAAATAAGTGGCTTTTTCAGCTTTAGAATTTAAGTTATTATTTTTTTAAACACAAAGCTATCTGTATTTATAGGAACATTGCCACATCGAGCTCACCTTCAACTTGTTGAAATAAGTTTTAACCATATACAACAATTTATCTGTATGGTTTAAAAAGCTACTTTCACATCTGTCAATCTAGCCCTTGTAAGAGTTCTATCGCAGCTCACTTCAGATGGTAATTCTTTGGTTCACCTGAAGCATGAGTTTGGTTTAAAGAGAAGAAGCTCCATTTATATTTGATATATTTGATTATATTACTTTTTAATCATAAAAGCCTAAAAAGGCACGATTATTCAGTTTTGGCATTTTCACCTGCTTCTTTAGGTAAATGCTGTTCCCCTCAAGTCGTCATGGGTGATGTCCTGTGCATATGCTCCATCTGGAAACCTGGTTGCCAGCGGCGGTCTTGACAACATGTGCACTGTTTACAATCTGAAAACCCCAGTGGTCAAGACCGTGAAAGAGCTGGATGCTCACACAGGTAGAATCCAAGTCTAAGAGTGCTCAAGAGAAGATATTTATTAAACAATTATAAGAAAGAATACTCTTCCTTGGTTAATGCATAACCAAGAGGGTGTTAACTATATTAACGCTGTAGTTATGGTTACCTATAGGGAGATAACATAAACTCTCCAGTATGTCATCCAACGCCATGGAAAATACTGCAGTAACTACCATTAGTAACTATCAAATTTTGTGACATTAGTCATCTTGTCTTAATACCATTAACAAATAAGCAACTATTCAATTTAGTGTTTATTCCTAATGAAATATTCGTGATATTTTAGTATAGCCATAACTCACTTCCAGGATCTATCTACCTGTTCAGCTTCAGGAAAATTAGCTGCAAATTGCTAATGATCACTGGATATGAGTGGAGTGTGTGTGCAACAACTGCAATTGCCTCATATTTTACAGGGACCTACTTAGGGTTAGTATTCTACAGTATTCATAATGTTCATGATTGTATGTCTGTGTTTTACAGGATACTTGTCCAGCTGTCGTTTCCTTAGTGACAATGAGATTCTCACAGCTTCCGGTGATACCACATGGTATGTTAATTTATCATTTACTTTAAACATTTATGACATGGGTTTTGTATTCAATTCAACCCAATAATGCAATATGGATTTAATGCATAAAAGGCCCTGAATTTAAAACATTTAGAAACATTTTTGAAAGACATTGTTGTAGGCTCCACACGTCAGCAACTCAATTGAAGTTTTAACCTATTTCACCTTTTTTCACAGTGAACAGGTAGATAGCAATATTGGTCTTTACTAGAGTTCCATTCAGTTTAGACAAAAATCGAGCTCCAGATGGAGGTATTAGGGATCTTCAAAATGTTGCCTATTCTTCATATGCTACTTAACATGGACTCAACCTGCATCTCCTGTAATTCCAAACCACAATATCAATGTTAAGGTATAATTAAGTTGTGACAACACAGCATTGTTTGGACATATTAAACCTACTGCTGCTGCCAGGAGGTGGAGAGGCTTACTATGGCTCACTTTAATGGTTTGACAACATCCAAAACATGTGCGAAACTGTCAGTTGAGCCCAATTGTAAACAAAGCGCTATTCAGATTAGACAATGCTTACAGTGTTATACGCAACACTCTTCTGAATACTTTCTGAATTCCTGCACTTGCTAATGCAATCATGTAGCCAATCAGTAAAGTGAATCAAAATAAGAAAGCAGTGATATATATTATTGGATTTAAAGTACCACCTTGGAAAAATGTGCCACTCCATGTACCACCATAATGAGCAACATTAAAATACATGACTCCAGTGTGGTCAAAGCGTATAGGCCCTCCTGTTCAGCTATAGTTAACTAGAGTTCAAATAATAGATGACATTATTGTTAATGAAAAAATTTATTCATTTTAGCAGCAGTGTTGAACCTGAACATTTGGAAAGTAATGACTTAAAGTATCAAGTTTAATGGTTTTTTATTTTCTCTCTCTCCCTTAAACCTCTTTCTCTCTCTCTCTTTTCTATCTCTCTCTTTCTGTTTGTCTCTCCCTCTCTAACCCTCTCCCTCTTTTTTCTCTCACATCCTACTCTTTCTGTCTCCCTCCTATTTTTCTCTCGTAAATTAGACATATGTAAACATTTGATTTATATTTTTGTATTAGCTCTGCTTTCTGGTGCTCTCAATATAATCATGAGATCTTTCAAGAGTTTATATAAAATATTGGTATGAGAGATGATGTGTTTATATGAACTCTGACCTACTTTCAGATACTTGTCTCGGATGATTGGTTTCTTCATATCAAAAGTACAGTTTTACTGTATATTAGCAGAGTGTAGCATAAAATTGTGCTGTAATCATTGCTTGAACATCATTTAAATTGTGAATTTTTGGGTTAAAACCAGAATATTTTAGGATAAAACATCTTTCTTCGTTCCAGCTGCAGACATTACTGATAAATTAAGTTTTAAGGTTTTGATTTACTTTAAAGGGAATGTCTTTCTGCTGTGATAACAGGCGTGCAGCAGCATTGTTCTGTTATCAAACACAATCAAACTCATTATTGCTACTCCTAGGGTCAAAAGGCAGACTAGAGTTCGGAGGGAGGGACCTGTGATTTCATTGGACTAACCCAGTGTCCTTCAAAAAAGTCAACCAATAGGCTACGATTAATTTATTCGATGCCCACAGCCAATAATTTATTGTTTGACATCCACTCCCACAGTATACAGCAGCTTCCTTCAAGTACCACCAAGACGTGTTGAAGTACCACCAGTCAGCAGGGGTGGCCAACGTCGGTCCTGGAGAGCCGGAGCCCTGCACATTTTTGGTTCAACCATCATGAAACACACCTGTGGCACTAATTATGGTCCTCTGATTGGCTAAAGTAGAGTAGTATGCATACTACAGCAGGGTTGCAACTAAAATGTGCAGGGCTCCGGCTCTCCAGGACCGACATTGGACACCCTGCACCGGTGCTACACATAACAGTTTAAGAAACACTGCTATAAATGGATCTTTAGATAGCAATTTAAATCAGGATTTTTCTTTATGTTTGTAAATATACTGCATTATTGTTCATTTATATGTAGTTTTCCAGAGATATTTCCAAGTATTTAAAAAAATTACTGATTGAACTGAAATAACATGACCTAATGTGCACTTTAGATGGAGAGAGACGCCTCTGGCTCAATAAACAAAACACAAAAGGAAAAAAGATAATGGGCTTTTCAAGTGAAAACAATTTTTTAATAAGTGGTCATTTAATTGTAATAAATTAAAAACATAGACACCTATAAACACATAGAAGGGCGTCACGGTGGCGCAGTGGACAGCACAGTCGTCTCACAGCAAGAAGATAGCTCGTTCGAGCCTAGGCTGGGTCAGTTGACATTTCTGTGAGTTTGCATGTTCTCCCCGTGATCGTGCGGGTTTACCCTAGGTGCTCTGGTTTCCCCCACAAGTCTAAAGACATGCGGTATAAGTGAATTGAGAAACAACAATTTTCCTTAGAGTATAAATGTGAATGAGTGTGTGTGTGAATGTTGGCTGGAAGGGCATCCACCTTGTAAAACATATGCCAGTAAGTGGGAGGTTCTTTCTGGCGGGTAAAAGGTGACAAGATAATGGATGGATAAACACCTAGGATAAACAAGAAACTTGTTTCAAACCAAGATTATTCATGAAGACTTATATTTTTTACTTGACTTATTGCCATTATTATTTTTTCTCACAAATGTATAGTGCGCTATTTTGCTCAGCAATTTTATAACTGAACAATGGGTGTTCTAGATGCACTAATCTGCTGCTGCAGTGAATAGCATTGGTGAAAATCCCAAAATTTTGTACTATCGCAACATGTGTCAAATGGGAATTAGTGGTCCATTAATGTGCAGAAATGAAATACATATTAAACACAACATCAGCATCACTCCCATACTGTAAGTTGCTTTGGACAAAAGTGTCTCCTAAATGCATAAATGTAAATCAAATGTAAACAGGAAACCTCTAAGACTTGTAATAGACCAACATAACAATTCTTGGGGATAAAGAGAAGTGTTATTAAAAGTATAAAAACAAATACAACCCCCCCCCCCTCCAAAAAAACAAAACAGAAAGCAAATCTAGGAAATTATTGACTAAGCTTGATTGTTTCCTCACTTCTCTTCTAGTGCACTGTGGGATGTGGAGACCGGAAAGCAGAAGACTGTTTTCCTGAACCATGTTGGTGACTGCATGTGTCTGTCACTGTCCCCGGATAGCAACATGTTTGTTTCTGGGGCCTGCGACTCTCTGGCCAAGCTGTGGGACATCAGAGATGGCCAATGCAAGCAAACCTTCCAAGGTCACACCAGCGACATCAATGCCATTTCTGTGAGTTTAACATCTCATCAGATATCTACAAGGGCTCGATTAGATCAGGCTTTTCATTCATCTACAACTTTTTCTTCAGTTCTTCCCAACTGGAAATGCATTCATCACTGGTTCGGATGACTGCACATGTAAGATGTATGATATCCGCGCTGACCAAGAAGTGATTGGCTACCAGGATGCTTCTCTGAACAGTGGTGTCACATCTGTGGCGCTGTCTGTGTCTGGACGTCTCATCTTCGCTGGTTACGATGACTTCAACTGCAACATTTGGGATTCGCTAAAGGGCGAGAAAGTTGGTAAGTTGTCAATAAAAGTAGTCAATAAAAATGGATGCTGAGAATCAACCATGCTGTTTGAGAAAATAGAAACCATTTTAGCAAATCTGTTTTTTTGAAAAAGTAAAAAAAGGCCAATGGCAGGAGATCAGAATCAACAAAATCAGAATCAGGTGTGGAAACATGTTTGCTTTTTTTCAGCTTCAAAGTTTTTAACATGATCAGCTTTAACATTAGCATGAATGAGAACCTAACTCACTTCTGGAATCAGCCTCTAGACTAATGGCCCAGATTCAGTGTAATCCGGTCATGTAACTAGTTGTTTGGGCCAAATCTAAATGACTAACTGGGAAGACTATACTGACTGGACATCTAACAGTGTTTCTGTCACTAGGTGTGTTGTCTGGCCATGACAACAGGGTGAGCTGCACTGGTGTACCTTCAGATGGCATGTGTGTCTGCACTGGCTCATGGGACAGCTTCTTGAAGATCTGGAACTGAGCCAGATCTGGAGACAAACTTTGAAGATGGAGAGAATGAGAAAAGCTTGAAAGAGAAACGGTTACAGCAAGAACCATGCAAAGTTGCGGGAGAGCCATGTTAGTAGAACATATAAAATTGAATAATTATTGTAAAAATAAAATTTTTACAGGAAGTTTAATTTGAATCAAAACTCACATGACAAACTGATAGTGCTTTTGGCGGAGGAATCTAAAAAAAGCATTTGTGGATTATCAACATAGTGTTATTTTTTCTGTTAAAGATTAGAGAACAGCTTGTATATTTCTATTTATTAGAAATGATGATAGAATGCAGAAGAAATGTGACTTCTCCCCACTGTTGGAGTGTCGGAAGTCTGTCATTGATACCTTTAAAATGGCTCAAAATATTGACATGAAGCCCTGAAAATTAAACGTGGTAAAATGTAATGTCTGTATTTTTCTTTCCTATTTTTGTAGGACTTTAACATACAAGACAGTTCCTCTTATATTGCAACGGTAACTTGAATACCTTTCAAATAAACATAGTGTTCTGCATTATACAATATTTGAGTGTGTTCTGTGTCTTACTGTGAAGCTTGTCTTAAAGGGAATCTGCGTCTCAAAATGTGGGCTAAATCACGAGGAAAAAAATAATTAAACTTATTGGAAATAACCACTTTGTTCTATATAGAGACAAATAAAATATTACTGAAAAGGTGGTTAATTTTTTAAACTAGTCACAACGGTTTTTAGTTTATTAAATACATTTGTGGAGTATACATTTATTAAATAAAATAAACTAAATTAAATAAAATTGTATTGTATATCATAGACTTCATATCATTGTGTAAAACCCTTGTTGAAATCTAATGATATAAATCTATGATATGTTGTCCTCAATCCAGACAGTTTTAGATCTAAAGTGAATCTAAATTTAATTCCTTAAAGTACATTAACACCAACTGCAATCTCAGTCACCTTGAGCAAGTAGATAAGGCAGTTGTTTTTCTTTCACTTAAGAGGGAGTACGTAAGACTTACTCTAATCCACTTTCAATAGAGCTTTTCCCAGAGAGGCAATGGCATAAAGACAAAGATGAAAAGACTAGCATCTGCCAGGTATTGGACCAATTAACCTGACAAAAAATCAAAATAAAAAAAATATTATTTAATAGCAAGAAAGCTTCTACCTGATGTTTTTTGTTTCAGTTTTTGTTTCAGTTTGGTGAAACTTCATCAGTTAACTGATATAACGCCTGAAGGTATAGATTTCTAAAAGACTTAAATTATTGTGAAAGGGTTAACTTTAAAAAAACAAAGTATATAAATTGATGAACATCAAATATTACAGGTTGTGCAACACTAAATAAGATGCATGACGAATACCCAGCAACAAATGGTCTCGACGTTGACGTTGAGAGGACGGCTAAATCCGGTCAATGATGGATCGGTCCACTCGAGGGATCAGCGGTCCAAAAGTGGTCCAAACACAATGTGCAGTCAACGTTCAAAAACATTCCCGGTTGGACGATACACAAGCAAACGCTTGGCAAATTAAACATTTTGACATTACATATCGAGTTTCTAGGAATGGCAATATAGTTCATTTTGACTACTGTGATTAGCATACTAAGTTTATAAGTCTCATTATGAAAATGTGACACATGTAATTAATCTGTGCTTTTAGAAATAGGCACTTCTTTTATTAAACTGGCGATGTACATACTTTAATTCATTTCGTTAAAGCTTTCATTTATATACTGTTGAATAGTTAAACACTAGGTGGTGGTAATGCACCAGATCTCGCAATTCGCTAATGAGACTTCTCATCATGTTAAGTTTTTCATATATGTTTTTCACCCAGTACGCGCCGACAGTGTTGCCAACTTAGCTACTTTGTCGCTAGATGTAGCCACCTTTCAGACAGATCTTAGTGACTAGCGACTAATCTAGCAACTTTTCCTGCATTTCCTGGTGACTTTTAGCGACTTTTTTCGTTCTGACTGAGGGGGTCTTTGGACGAAGGAACGCAGCTTCAATGACTGAACTAAGCCTTCTGTCACTCACTGTCTTTTTGTTAAGCGTTGTATCCAGTAACCTTGTGTGGTTGTAGTCATATGCTCTGTAAATTTGCTTAACTTATAATTATAGTTGAGAATCATGTTATAATTATTAACTAAAAACTAGAATTTGATTTATGATTATATTTCAAGTAATCTTTTTATGTTTATGCTTTAAGCTAATTTAATAAAGAAATTATAATCAACAAAGTTTTCTTTTGTTTCATAATGATCTGTGAATTTAAAGTAGATGTTGTTAATCTGGGCAACATAACAATTAATCCATTTAATTTGTTAGGGTAGATTGAGCTGTGCTTTAATCTGAAGGACTATAATCTCCTTAAAAATCAGCATATTCATTTAATAATGTTTGATTGCAGTCATATACTCTAAGTATTATACTCATATGAATTATTTAGAAGTAGTACTCATGTATTAATCAATAGAGATGATTGGGAGTTTTCATTTACATTAAGGCTCTGCGCTGCTGAACTTTGTATGTGCCCCTGTCAGCAAAGGCTGCTTCCAATTTACAGAAGAAGGGGAGGTGGGTTGCATGTTTTGTGTTTGTCTCTTAGGGCTCGGAGGCCTTGAATCACACAAGAGAGGAGATAGCGAGACATGAAAATGGGTATCATTGGGTATGAGCCAAAACATTTTCTGAAATTGTGAGATACTCCTTCTTTTTCTCTATGGGAAAGGAACGTTGACAAATAGGGAGTAGCTGAATCTCTTGTAAGTTGAAGAAAAAACAAAGAAGGCAATGTACAAGAAGGCCCCTAAAAAATGAATCATGCACTGCAAAAAATTAATTTTAAGCAAAGCTGAAAATGCTTAAAAGTAGATTGAAAATCTTGATTTTCTTATTTTTGGAAGAATTTTCTAATTTAAACCTTTTGGATATAGATTACTTTGTTTATTTTGAGAAAATAACACTTATATTTTCTTGAGGAGAAAAAAAACGTATTCTGGTCATTTATGTTCTTGAATTAAGAAACTATGTGAAACAAGTTGCCGATTTTGCCACTGATCTTAAAACAAAAATCTTAAAACAAGAATTTTTGACTCAACATATTCTTATATCAAGAATGTTACTTATATTTTATTTTAAGAAATCAATATTAAATACTGGTTAAAAGCATGCATCTTGGAACAAGAAAAAAAATCTAGTTCTACTCTAGATCAAGTAAAGGTAAGAACATTTGATTTCTTGAAATAAGATTCAAATGTTTGTGAAAAAAATAAGAAAAAGGATCTACACCATAAATAAATCAGCAATACCCCAAATTTTAATATCCATCCAGTTGTGAACTAACTTTGATGGAAGAGATCTGTACTTCAAAAAAGCACTCTTGAAACAAGAAAAAAAAACTCAAATATAGATGAACTCTTCCTAGATCAAGCAGAAGATTCTGCTAATGGGGTGAGCAAATTTCAGCTGGTCAGAATTCTTAAAATTAGCAAAAACTTCTAGCTGGTAACATAAGCTGTTGGATCTTAAGAAAATACAGAAACTCTCAAAACAAGTCTTTCCAAGCTGTAAAAACGTATTGAAACTAGAATATTCCAACTTGTATCTAGTCACTAGATAAATTATTTTGGACTTTTAGTCATGTTGTTTGAAGTGGGATGTTTTGATTTAACAGGCGGACAAAACAGCACGATTTCTTGGTCATTTAAAAATGCTGTTTGTGTTATTTTCAATAAACAATAGACAGTGATACTGATCAAACACTCAATAAGATGGAAAATGATGCGGTTCATGTTATGCACATGCGCACAATGATGCAGCAGTTGAAAATTACGGGTAGAGGAAACTGATAGAACCCAGGGAAAAAGAGAAAAATAACTGAGGAGAACAGAGGATTCAACTTTTCTTGAACCGAATCATTTGCGTTCATTACCAATGTTTGCTCTGTAGTGAGAAGCTATCAAATAACAAGAAGAGTAATGTGGAAAGACAATATATACTAACAAAGTGGCTGTTTTTATAAAGTGATTTCTTATTTTTGTCAGTATATATTTGGAATGACACTTAGGGATATTATCAAATCAAACTTAAACTGTAATAATTTTATATACTTTATCTTTTCAAAATGCTACCATTTTATTTTTATAAATGCAGGCTCATTTTATTGCTCTGTTTGTTGCTCAGATAAGGGGCGCATTTCTTTGGCTTGTTCTATGACTATTATGATACACACATTAAAACACCTATTCTTTCTAATACAACATAATTGTCATTACTGGCCTACTAATGTAAAAACCCTTAAACCCTCACCCACTAAATCAACAATTTCATAATGAGTGGAGAAAGACTGAAGAGGAATCCCACAATTGTGGCAACACCCCCACCATGGTGTTGCCAACTTAGCGACTTTGTCACAATATTTATCAACTTTTCAGAAAGTCTAGCCACTTTTTATTAAGTTAGCAACTAGCGACAAATCTAGCAACTTTTCCTGCGGTTTCTGGTGACGTATAGCAACTTTTTATTTTTCTGGCTGATGGGTTCTTTGGAGGAACGCAGCTGCAATGATTGAGCTGTACCTTTCTGTCCATCGCTATCTTCGCCCCCACCCTAGACCTGCTCCCCTGTCAATGCCATTCAATTTAGATAACAATCAATGCTCCCGCTGGCGCCAGGCTCTTCTTCGGCTGCTGTTTAAAGGCAGTTTGCAAGTTTTCTTAATGGTTTGTTACACCCCCAACTGGAAAGCAGTATGAACTATATATGAAGAAGTGAAAATTAACCTTTCCTGTTATTATTGATTTATATTCTAAAATGATTCTTAGTTTTTTTAGGAAATAAAAGGATTGCTTTGTAAGTTTTTGTTAAAAAAACTGATTTGGATAATTGTTTAAGGGTCTGTTATTATTTCCCTAATATTTTTCATAATATATTTCCTTTCCATTTCATATCTTTTACATGTAAGTATTATTACATGTTCTATTGTTTCCTCAACTCCACAAATATCAAAATTTCCTGGTGCAAGGTTTCAAGATTGTGGGTCTTTATTACAAAATATGAGTACTATAAAATATTTTGTTTACATATTTGCACAAGAATAGTTGCCTATGCCTGTGTGAGGTTTTCCTCCCTCACACAACATTCAACATCATTACATACAGACAAAAACACTATTGACACACAAACTATAACAATATATAATAAAGACACACACGCACGCACGCACGCACACACACACACACGCACGCACACACACATACATACTGGTTTTTGTGGTTTAGAGAGACATTGATCCCCAAACCAGTAGAATGGTGGTTTTAAGGGACACCCCTTTACCAATGAGCTACAGTGATGAAAAACCATTCAAAAAAATTTAATTTCACCTGCAGATGGCATTTCTCACTTTAGATTTCCAATACACACATTTCAATAAATAAAACCATAGTATGATATTTTGGTGGTAGACAGGGACAACCACACCCCTAATGAAATCCCCTATGACATAATTAGGAATTACTGGGCCTGCCCCGTTTATGAAGCCACTGTTTTTACATTACACAAACATGAGTTTTTAGTGTTCTACAAGGACCGATATGATTTACTGGTACACAACTATACACAACACACAAATGAGACACAATGCTACTTTATCGAGACTAAGGTGGTTAATGAGTATCAAATTAAAACACAACTAAGAACAGCATGGTCACATGTGATTTTTCAGCACCTGAACACATGGAACAATTACAAATGACGGAATTCAGCACTACAATAACTGAGGTGACTACGAGAGCCCAATAATGACAGTAGATGCAAGATAACAGTAATTTGCTTTAATTAGCAAACAAATTAAGTAAACAAAAATTAAATGCAACAGAAACAGCCTTTTTAAATGGTAAAGAAACAGCCTTTTTAAAAGAAATCAAAAGCTGACTAATATCTTTATGTTGAGAAATAATCTCTCCAAGTTTGCAAAACACATGGAGCCCAAGGTTGGTCAACCTACCTTAACATTTTCATTGTTTCAGACTAACGTGATCAACGTTTTTGGGTAGACATAAGTCTTTACTTACTTAGAAAAAAATACAAACAATTATTTCACTAAAAGTTTAGAGAAAATCTGTTAAAAAGTTTACATCAAACTGTTGAACTGTTTTTAAATTAAAAATGACCAGAACATTTGTCATAAATATAATACACATTTTCACAAATATGATTTCACAATCAGAAGTGCATTTCTTGTTACCTGCACAGCCTTTTTCACATGATTACCGCCCATAGTCCTTGTAATTACTTGTGTCCTTGTAATTACTTGTGTCCTCACAAGGATTTGTGTCAAATTCACACTGAAAGTAATTTGAAAATTGGCTAAAAGAAGAAAACGAACTATGAAGTCCTCATAAACCTGTGTCCTTATGTAACAGAAAGATACACAACTAAAGAGCTGGAGAAAACGAAAGTAAAAAAAAAATGTATTAAACATTATATTCTGTAAAATAATTAAGATTGTGGCAAACCAACTGAATGAGTTCCTGACCCTAACTGAACAAATGGATTGTTATCAGTCGGGTTTCAGAGCTCATCACAGCACAGAGACAGCTCTACTGAAGATAGTCAATGACATCCGGTTAAACACCGATTCAGGAAAAGTGAGTGTCCTGGTTCTACTCGATCTGAGCGCTGCCTTCGAAGCAATTGATCACAAAATCATTCTCGATAAACTAGAAAACTATGTTGGTCTTTCAGGAACTGTGATAAAATGGTTCAGATCACACTTAGAAGGAAGAGGCTTCTATGTAAACATAGGTGATTACATGTCAAAGTGGACTGCCGTGTCGTGTGGAGTCCCTCAAGGTTCAATCCTTGCTCCTTTACTATTTAACCTGTACATGGTTCCACTGGGCCAAATTATGAGAATGAACCAGATATCATACCATAGTTATGCTGATGATACATAAATTTATCTAGCTATCTCCCCAAATGACTACAACCTGTTATAGAATATTTAATCATTGTAATTATTTATCCAATAAGATTGAGTTTGAATGACCTTAAGTTTACTGGGATGGAACAGGAGTTGATGTAGAGGGGTTGGATTTGTACTGATAGGAGTCTCAAGGGAAGCGATGGGTTCAGTCTCTTGCCCCCGTGTCTGCTGAGAGAAGGGCTGCTCATTCTTTCTCTCCTCTTCCTTTTCTCCTTTCTCTCTTTCTTCCTTACTCTCCCTTTCTCTTTCCATGTTGCGCACAATGTGATTACATTCTCCGTTGATATCAAGGTATGAGCTGAATCCATGTTTGAAGAAAATAATAAATTGCTGTTTGCGATTGTGCTCATAAATCATGTCTCATGAGTATTTAATATTTCCATTACAAATGGCGACGAGAAGGTGCCTAACATCTAGCTTAGGTAAACGGAAGAATGTGTGTAAATTTATATTATTGTTAGCCTAAACTTTTGCGATGTGTTGCCTTGGGTACAATGGCGAATGCGTTTGTTGCTACGACACGTGGTTCCTGTGCTTTACAATGACTAAGATGGCGGTTGTGAAACTGCCTAACTGGGAAGATGTAAGTCGTTCAGTTGTAGCGAACTATGTTTACACCGAGAAAAATCGTGTTTTTGAAAAGGGGGAATGCTATAGGCGTTAGCATAATCTGTTAGAACAAAGCGTAGCATGAATGCTAACAATAACAAAGGAACTAGCGCGTTTTACCATGTGTGCTCGACTAAGGTTAGTAAAGTTTTGGCGATTAAATAATTTTTGAGATGGCATACGACAGAATAGACAAGTGAACATTACCGGTTAAAATATTTTTTTGTTTTGTATGTGTGTCTTTAACCCTTTGTGTTCTGTTGAAAATACTGCGCAAGTTTTCTGGTACTAACTTGTTTGCGTATAGTAACAAGTGGAAGACGCATGGCATTTTCATCCGATGGGGGAACATAATTCTGGGGGGTAATTTGTGTTTGTTTTCTGGTACACACCCCTCCGGGAGGTTCTAAAGGAAGCCGGGTGGGAAACGCATGAGGTATGTATTTAATTTTTTTTTTTGGCACATATTCAAATACAATTCTTTGCTTGTGCACGGGGTATTTTTGTTGCATTGCCCGAGAGGACTCCAGAGATTCTGGTGATCCCGGAATAATTTAGAGGCTTGCAGAGTGGGAAGCGGCTGGAGTCGCGTAATTATTAAAATTTTGCGTGTGTGCGGCTGGGAGATTAACTATAGCCCTGATCTTCCAGAGTGTTGGAGTACATACGAGTCGTTTTTGTTGAAAATGGGAAAAGCCTTTATGGTTTATTCTGATTGAAACATTATACGTGACGCAAGTTGATTTGACGAAGTTGGCTTGTGAATCGGCATAAAGTAAATGAACTTGTAAAATGAACTGTGAATGTTCTCTGTTGGATTTCTGTGTATAATATTTCTTATATAATGGAATTGGGCCACTTACTCTGAGCATGAGATGAATGCAATTGCAAACGAATTTTTCAAGAAACGGCTGATCAAATTGAAAATGAAATTGGCAAACCAAATTCTTAAATTTGAAAGAGAACCTTGGTTGAAACTACACATATTTCTATATATGTTATAGCGCATGCGAACAAGTGGAAGCCCAGATTTTTTTTCTTGCATTTAGCACATGTGGGATAAAATCTGTTAATGTGTTTGACTGGAAATATGAGTGACATCTGTGCTTGAATGCAGTGGGAAGTGCTTTCCTGAAAACACTGGGGAATGTTATAAAATTTTAGAGGCAATAAGCATACAATTTAACATGTAGTTACTAAATTATACAGAGTATAATTTAGAAAAATAAGCATGAACATAAACCTATCAAACAACTTCAATTCAATTTATGACAGTGAATTATTGCAAAATAATGAATAAATAGATCTACAAATTGGGAAATTCAACTAGAGGTTGAGGCTTAAAAGGGGTAAACCTAACAGAAGTTTAAAAAGCGGGGATGGAAGCATTACACTTAATGCTTTAGTAGTGAATGGAATTCAGCATAAGACGAAATCAAACAAGCTATAGAAGAGAGTACGGCCAATGTAAACATAACATTCATAATCGTTATGTTGAGGACATGTAATTTGACTCTTTGAAGTGACTTTTTCCTTTTTGCATAAGTTCAATTGACTTAGATGTGTGTTTAATTGAAAGGTTGTGGTTCTTTTCCTTAAGAGGGTTATTTTAGATAGAGAGGGAATTTTGGTTTTAAACAATGCACCCTAAATTTAAAGGAAAATGTTGATTGAGCATTATTTTGTGTGTAACTAAATCAAAGCAGAGTTTGATTTACCAACTCAAGATAAAATCTGAATAAGAACTAACTTGTTTGTTTTGTTTATTTTGAATGAGATCCTGGTCAATTCTGAGCTCAAAGCATGATAACATTCTGAGAGTGGAGATGGTTCTTCAAGCACCTGGAATCATCATGGCCGTGTTCAGATCTGCCCCATGGACTGCACAGACAACTTCTGGCCTTGTCTGCATATGCAAACATCATAAGCATGCCAATGGATCATCTGATACAAGTATCCTTCTATGTTTTTCTCCACCCACACAAACACATCCTTTCCAAAGACTTTTCTTCTGCCAACATGGTGGTACACCCGAGGAGGGGTGAAGCAGACTGTGACATTGGGATGGCATAGCTTGCGCTGGTTACAGAGACTGTTTTTCAAACACTATCCTGTAAGTCCATTAAGAGTCTATGGCCTGGAGTGAGCAACTTGAGGGAAAAGGAGGAAGGATGCATCTCATGAGGAGGTGTGGAAGAGAGAAGGGGAGGGGTCAGATCTGAGGAAGAGACAATCGAACTGTGCAAATCACTCGTCTGACAAAGACATCATCAAAGACCTTCACCAATCATCTCCTGATCTCTCTCAGAATGGTTCAGAATCATGAAGGCTTCGGAGCTGGGAAGCGAAAATTGCTACAAAATTAGGTATTTTTATACTAACAAACTAACAAGTTTGAAATGGGTTTGTCATCAATAGGATTACTGAAACCTGTACAACTCTGCTGAGCATACGGATTTATCAAACATAAACTAAAAGTGAAGTTGAAAGTAAAATTTAAGCTAATTTGGGTGCAAACAGACAGAACAGGATTTATTTTATGAACTTCAGCGAGAAGTTGAGTGACTGGTTTCTGACGTCCAGAGGGATTGTGGGAATTTGAAAGAAATGAATTCTAAATTGTATTGACTTTGAAATAAATCAACTGATATTGAAATTGGAAGAGAATATAACATAACCATGTTTAAATTCTTAATTCCTAAATAAAAGAGTTGTCATATTGGGTGTAGATTGATGTCATCTAGACTAATGTAATGAGTTCTACCAGAAAAGCAGAGTTTTTTTTATAATACTCTGACTCATTATAATGCGTCTAGGTGTGACAATTGATATTAAGATGGACTGACAGTAACCAATCCACTCTTGTTCATGAAGAGTTAAAATACTAATAAACTAAAATGACTAATGTGAAGTCCGAAGACTTCTGTTGCTTATAACATCCCTATATTTGTGGTGATTTCTGGGGAAGGCATAACAGGGATTTCTTTTAAATGAGATCAACTGGGTTGAAATGACTTAGGATTTAGGTGAATGAGGATTTTCAACAATGAGTTTTTTTCTATGAAGAAGGGGAAATTGAGAATTTTGAAAACCAACCACTACCTTTCATGTTAGTGGAATCTATTTCATAAGTTTCATTGACTAAACATTAAAACATTCATGATATTTACAAGGATTTCTGATTAGTCAGAGTGTTAACCACGTAAAATGCCATTGGATGTGAATGTTTATTCATTGGAAGATCTTGAATGGATACCTGACTTGAGACTGATTAATAAGCAATGGTAAACAAGTGTTGCTTGTGGACGGACTTAAACTGGACAGTCTTGCGATGATGCAAATTGAGAAAAGAACTAATGTGAACTTTACAATGACTACAGAGTGAAGACATTTCCTAAACCAATATAGAGAAAATTGTTATTCAACTTGCAGTGACAAATTGATAATAAGGGAATAAACGAGAAAGAAAGCCAATATCTAAAAGTAGAGGCTTTTAAAACAGTTTATAGAAAAAAAGTTTAACACTGAGCAAAGTTTGGGGAGATGTTTGCTGGTGATGAATGGGACTGAATGAAGTGTGGCTAACCTAACTCATGTACATTGCTTCCACAGGGAAGGATTTTTTTTAAGCATTTTCTGTTGGACATCTGGCCATTGAGTTTTTTTTTTACGAGTGTGTCGACGGTGCATATTGTGTCTATTTTTTTTTTGGTACTCGACGAATAATCCTACGACTACACATCAGGTGTCGAGGTTGTCGTGAATTTTTTTAGGAATGATGGGTTCAAAGATAGTTTAGAATAGTTTAGTTAGGGGTGGGTTGAGTTCTGTTGCAGAACAAACCTGATAATTTGAAGGAGGAAAACTGAAATGAGGTATCATGAATCTTGAAGAAGAGAATTTCTGTTTCACTATGAGAAGAGAAACATGGATCATGGTGTCTTATGAAGTTATGGATGGTTAACAATTAGACTCCATAATGAACAAAATTTATGGAACAAAAAGAAAATGTTTTAAAGGTGCTGAGATCTGTGGTAACTTGATTGCAGATAAGAGAAAGCATGTCATAAAGGGGGTACTGTGACACTGATAAACATTTCACGACAATTAAGTTTGTTTTTATTACAGACCGTGGAAACAGTGTGTATTAAATCAATGCCTGATTTGTGTTGTGATTGTTTAATGATGATTTCTTCAGGTACCGTGGACATGGAGGAGATTGTACATTAAATGTTAATCTTGACTGTGAGATTGAATGTTGATGTATGTTGCTCCTTGTTGTGGTGGTTGTTTTGTTTTTTTGTGTCTCATATGTTTTTCAGACTGGAGGAGGGAATAAAGATCCAGGAGTGAGGTCGTATTTGAATTTTAACTACTATCATAAAATTGATACTAACACTGTTTTATGTTATTTTGTTTCTTTGGGGGTTTTGTTTATTTTTATTATTTTTTTTGTTTATTTTTTTAATGTTTTGTATGAATGACTAATACTGAGCCTCAGGTTGGATTTGCGCTCATACTGTTTGTTCTCGTAGAAAGTTGAATGGTGAGAAAGCTGATGGTGGAACTGACGGGGTGTGGCAGTCTGAGAGTGGTGAAAGCATCCTAAAGGAGAACCTGAACGTCGATCTACCGAAAAGGGTCCAGTTCAATGTCTCCTAACGACGTGGAGGTCATTTGCGCTGATGAGGAGGTCTGCTTGCAACCTTGTGGCCAATTACAGGAGAGCTCTGAAACCAGGCTGAAGGAAATCTTGGGAAAAGATCTTGGAGCCTTGTGTTTCTGTGCTACAGCGAGGAGAAGGCAATGAGGGGTGTGCTGGAAAGTTCTAATGGGAGAAGGAGCAGACGAATCAGATTCATGGGAACCATGTGGTCCAGTCGGTCCCTCCCCCAGTGTCAAATCATTTTAAAGATCTAGTACCAAATTAATAGTGATTCGAATATATTGAAGTGGTAATTATGGAGATTACAAATTTATCAGAGGTTGACATCGGATATTTTTACAGCAAAAGGGGGGAGTATGTATTGATTGTTGCTGTTTCAATATCAAATGAGTATAAAAGGAGAATTCTGTAGTTATACATTTTATATTTAATAACTATAAATATGAATGAGATGACTAAAGCATACAACTTGGTTCCATGGAATTTAGACCCGTGGGGAGGTTAGGAATACTGGTTGGTGTTTATGGGGAATTCAAAATCATCATCATCATAATCTGGAGGATCTTCACATGCTTGACTTTTGCGAATGCATCACAAAACGTGTTTCAAAGGGTAAATTCACTTTGTTTGCCAAAAAGGAACATACCGTGGATTACCTTTTCGAGGAAATTTTTTGCAGACTTGTTTTTATTTTTGCATGTTCTTATTTTGTTTCTTGAATGTTATTCTGAAACTGTACAAATAAGAAAAAAGTAAAAACAAGCACAACATTCAGCAATTGAAGAAGGGACAGTTAAAGGTATGTTAGGTCTTTAACTCTTGGCTAAAATCAAAAGAAGCAAAGATGTTTTTCCTACATATAGTCTCAGAATTAAATTAGAAGGTTCGATATTTGGCCATATTGAAATTTTCTCGCTTTTAACCGGATCGAGAAATTTACCTGCTGTTAAATGGTCGAATGTATGGCGCTGTTCTGAGAAAAGACAGAGTGATTCAGAAATGTTTGGTTATTGATGATCATAAATGTGAATTATTAATATGGGGGTTATCATATTTATGCATATTTTCTTTAATGATGGGAAGGAATTATGTAAGATAATGGATAGAGATATTACTAAGGAATATTTGAATGACTAAATTATTGCTGAATTATTTTGTCTTACAGATAAACCTATTTGATGGGAAACATTTAAATAGGAATGCTTATCGTCTTATGGTGAATGTGCAATGATTAAATTTAAAAATATTGTTGTCTTGTGACAAAAGGGGGGATTGTTATAGAATATTTAATCATTGTAATTATTTATCCAATAAGATTGAGTTTGAATGTCCTTAAGTTTACTTGGATGGAACAGGAAGTGATGTAGAGGGGTGGGATTTGTACTGATAGGAGTCTCAAGGGAAGCCCCGTGTCCAACCTCTTGCCCCCGTGTCTGCTGAGAGAAGGGCTGCTCATTCTTTCTCTCCTCTTCCTTTTCTCCTTTCTCTCTTTCTTCCTTACTCTCCCTTTCTCTTGCCATGTTGCTTGCAATGCGATCACATTTTCCGTTGATATCAAGGTATGAGCTGAATCCATGTTTGAGGAAAGTAATAAATTGCTGTTTGCGATTGTACTCATAAATCATGTCTCATGAGTATTTAATATTTCCATTACAAACCCCATAAACTCTCTCTGCCAATGTCTTGATGAGATTAAAACTGGATGCCAAACTGCACTCTCAGCTTTCTCAAGCAAGATACAAGATGCTAAGACAACATACTACCACGACAAGATTGAAAATGGCAAGGACTGCCGAAAGCGCTTCAGGACTTTCATCTCACTCCTCTGTCCACCCCAACCTCCTCCAGTGACCTCTCTCACTGCAGATGACTTCGCTGATCACTTCACAGACAAAACCCTCACCATTAGCCTGCAGTTTGCATCACCTCGCACCCAAATTAATCCACAATCCTCAGCACCTTGCATGTCCGCATTAACTCACAGAAGATCAGGTGTCAAACCTTCTTCACTCAGCGCATCCAACCACCTGCCCCCTCGATCCCATCCCTCTCACCTTCTACAAACCATCTCACCTACCATCACGCCTGCCCTCACTCACATCATCAACTCCTCCATCACTACCGGCATTTTCCCCAACACCTTCAAGGTGGCCAGAGTCACCCTGCATCTCAAGAAACCCACACTCAACTCATCACTGGTGGAAAATTACAGACCTGTCTCTTTGCTGCCCTACACGGCAAAACTCATTGAGCGGGTCATCTTCAATCAACTCTCTACCTTCCTGACTCAGAACAACAAGCTCGATGACAACCAATCAGGCTTCAAGAATGGACACTCAACTGAGACGGCTTTGTTGTCTATGATGGAAGCGCTGCGAGGTGTCAGGGCTAACCACAGATCATCTGCCCTCATCCTACTAGAGCTCTCTGCAGCGTTTGACACAGTCAACCATCAGATCCTTCTCTCCACTCTCTCTGCGATGGGCATCACTGGAACTGTACTCGATTGGCTTGACTCCTATCTCACTGGTAGATCTTCAGTTTCGGGTGGAGGGGTGAGGTCTCCAACACTCATAAGCTACTCACCAGGGTTCCCCAGAGTTCAGTCCTTGGCCCGCTTCTCTTCTCCATCTACACCACCTCCCTGGGCCCTATCATCATCAGACACGGATTCTCCTACCACTGCTATGCTGATGACACTCAACATTATCTGTTGTTCCCCCCTGATGACCTTTCAGTAACTACAGGCTTAACTGACTGCCTGAACGACATCTCTACTTGGATGAAGAACCATCACCTACAGCTCAACATGGCCAAGACAGAACTTCTGGTAATCCCAGCCCATCACTCTGTGCATCACGACCTCACCATCCAGCTGGAGTCCTCTGCATTCACCTCTTCTCCTTCAGTCAGGAATCTTGGAGTGATTTTGGATGAACAGCTGTCCTTCAAAGACCACAACACAAAGACAACTCAAGTGTGTGGATTTGCACTGCACAACATTCAAAAGATCAGGCCCTTCTTAACTGAGCATGCAACTCAACTCCTGGTTCAGGCTCTGGTCCTCTCATGTCTGGACTATTGCAATGCTCTCCTAGCAGGACTTCCAGCAAACGTGCTCAAACCTCTGCAGATGATCCAGAATTCTGCAGCTTGTCTTATCTAGGAACTATAAACACTGAACACTGAAACAGCTTTAATTAGAACCAGTGCAGATCAAAGTTCTGATCAAAAAAGTGATTAAAACGTAACTAAAACTATACAAAAAAACTGAAATGGTAAATGACTTCCTTTTTAAGTCAACAAGTAGACAGAACATGCAGGAAAAGCAGAAGAAATGGTAATGCTTTTCTGCGGCACAGTGCATGCATGGCATGTAATGCATTATTGTGGCGAAAGGGAAAAGCAGAAAATTTAGAATTTTGTAGAACTCTGTATCCCCCAAACAATCAGTTTGCTCTATATTAATAACAGGTTTTTTCTGGAGGAACTGTTAACATGAATAGCATCGGAGCAACTTTAAGGGGAGTCTTAATAACTCTGAAACTGGTCTTAACGCTCAATTATGTGTGTGAATGAAATGTGCAGAAGAGGAAAAAACTACTAAAATCACTCAGAATGCACTGCTAAATGGAGGTAAACATTGAAGCAAAGGCTCTCTGGCGCTCTTGTGGCTTTATTGATGTTCTGTTCAAGAGCAAAAATTGTTAGCACAAAAAAAAGAATGAGTATTATGCAAGTATTATGGAATATTGGCAGAACTGAAGTGCTGGGACCAGTGATCCATGAGAAGGACAGTTAAGCTTGATGGTGCAAAGCCCAGAAGTAATCAACATGTAACAGGTTCAGGTCTACATATGAAAGAGGCCTGGGCTGCATTTAAAAAAAAATTGATTAGAGACTTATGAAATTATCTGGTACAGGTCTTATTACTGTCACTTTGGGTTCACGTTACAAAAAATCCAAGATACGAAAGGCAACTTGAAGAATATTTAGGTTCATGAGAAAAACAAATATGTAAAGATATGAAAAATGCTCAGGAGAAATACATATTCAACATTTGAAATTCAGGCAGAAGACAAAACATAAATACTAAAAATCATTGTCCCACCAAATGTTCTGCTCTCCTGTCGGTCAGTTCCAGCCCTGATGCTGTAAGTTTGTGAGTAGCATCTAACATCCTGCTCTCTTATTGGTCAGTTCCAGACCTGTCACTGTGTGTTTGTGTGTAGCATCCTGCTCTCCTATTGGTCAGTTTCAGCTCTGATGCCCTGATGCAGTGTGTTAGTGAGTAGCATCCTGCTCTCCTATCGGTCAGGTTCAGTCCTGACGCTGTGTGTTTATGCGTAGCATCCTGCTCTCCTATTGGTCAGATTATACGCATGACGCTTTCCCAGAAGAGCATCCACTCCCCTTCATGAATATATTTATGGTAATGGCTCCAGTGTTGCCAACTTAGAGTTAGGGATTTTTGAGACCCACTAGCGACTTTTTTGCATCCTAGCGACTAATCTAGCGACTTTTTCTGCTGTTCCTGGCGATTACTGGCTATTCAGATGGAGGAACGTGGCTGCAGTGTCTGTTGTGCTTTTCTGCCACTCACTGTCTATACCCCCACCCCGGGTCTGCTCCCTTGTCAGTGCCATTCACTGTATATAACAATCAATGCTCCCGACCAGCGCAAGGTCTTTCATTTTTAAGCAGGAGCAAAACATCATTTCGTTCTCATTGTTTGTATTATTATTTAATTGTATTTAGCATTACATGTTTGTTCTATAATGCTATATGTGTTAATTTAATGACATGAAACACATGTACCTGCAATACTTTTATGTTTGCTTTGTAAAAACTAGTGCTGTCGATCGATTTAAAAAAATTACCTAGTTAATAGCACAATTTTTTTAAATTAATCGCAATGGGAAAACTGAAACTTTTTAAAATCTATAAATGTAAATAATTTATGTAAATTGAAGACGTAGAGACTATCTAAACTCAAATATGATTGTTTATTGCATCTTTTGTTTAACTTGTAGCACAGGTTTTGTCTTGTAAACAACATACCTGCAATAAATAATCAATATCCTGCAAATTAACTTTTTACTTCTCTTCTTTGATGGCTGTTAGTTTGTTGTGTCTTTAGACTCTTGTTTTCCAGGAATCTCTGCCATTAACAGCTTGCTTAGTGAAGCCTCATTTCTTTCATTTTTTTGGAAGAAACTTTAAGTCTTTAAACCTTGGAACAATTGCAGTAGCTATTTTCAGCCATGTGAGATTAGTGCTGTTTAACTATAAACTGGATCATCCGCTGTTGACTCCATAATCTTGCAAGTGGCACAAGGCTGGCAATACCACTGAGCAGGAGAAAATTTGATTTTATTTACATTATATTGTTCAACAACATATTTATTTCTTCTTCAACTTTTTAATATTGTTTTACACGCCTCTGAACTTGTTTTTATTATATGCAGCATACCTTGACAGTGGGCACACACACACGAGACGGAGAAAATAGCATTAACCTACCAAGAAGGTTCTGTCCATAAGCAACTTTCTGTTCCAATAATTTGTGAACATTGGATGTAGGTGTTAGGTGTAGGTTTAGGTGCCCAACATCACACCGCTGCCGTGAATGGAAACCTGACAGTTCGGTGCAGTATATAGGCTGTGTTCACATGTAAATAGTGTTAGTCTCATGGGAGCAAACATATTACGAGCACCAAAAGTGTGCTTTAACTTGTCCTCACTTTTTCCAATCTCTCGCCACTTTGAGACAATGATCTATAAATTCCTCCACATACTGTCGTTCCTCAGTTTTTGACAGTTAGACCTAATGAATGCAATTTCAAGAAAGTGCGCTATGATGCCTTGGTAGTTTTCTATGGCGACAAATCCGGGTCATAAATCGAGCGCGTGTATTTGATAAGCACGCGCGCATAATACAAAAATTTGAGCGAGTAAAAACAGATCCGCGCGCGCAGAGAAATAAACCGCAAGCTTTTTTTCAGCCCGCGCATGCGCACGACTGAACCTGAGAGCAAAACGCTCTGTCTCGTGCGAGGGGAGGGGCTTACGTGCTCACTCCCTCTCAAATCTCCCTCCCTTGCTCGCCCTCAATCTGAACCTGCACGCGCGACTCATTTCTGCGCGCGTGCGAACATGATTTTTGTCCAAGATGGGGCGGGACCCTCATTTCCCGGAAGTCAGCTGTGATTGGATGCCTCTTTGTCAGTCAGTTCTATCCCTTTAACGCTCAGAGTCTCCCCCAACAAAGACGTTAACCAACTTATAAAAGTGACTCTTTAATCAAACAACAACGACAAGCCAAAGACATTTACAAACATTACAACAAAAAGAATAAAGATAACTACATGAACAATATAAATCTGACTGAATATTACTCCAACAGCTTAAAGAATACAAATAAAACAATCCAAGTTGCTTTTGTTTTTAAAGGATAAACGCTAATCAATAAATTGTTTTAATCCTGTCTCAACAAGAGTTGTTAGTTGTTTACATATCTGGAATATGGATGTATAAATAAATACGTTTTGTTAATGTCAAATTAGACCACTGTTAAAGTTAACGTTACATGTCATGTTTCTGTCTTTAACATGTTTTTAAGTTTTTAGGAGTTCTCAATTAAATAGTAATTAAATGTTACTGTTTTGACAAAACTAGGCCTGCATTATTACATTTTTGAGTTTCTAGAGTCTAATGCAAATGTACAATTTCAGATTTGAATCCTGGATTTGATTACTTTGTTGAGTTTGGGGTTTGAATTACTGCGTTAGTTTGATAATTTATTTCCACAAGAAACTGTATTTTTAATCCTGATTTTAATGCAATCAAAGTTACTTTTACAAGCGGGGATTAATGGTCAAATCAATTTAAATTCAGATTTTACTACTATCTAAATATTACTTTTAGAAGCCGCGAAAAAGAGTTTATTTAAATTTAATTTTTATTGTACTAAGTTAACCTGTTACGTTAGTTTTAGCGCATTATTTTGAGTTCTGACTGCTGCTTTTGCAAATAGAGATCGCCCAGCAAGAAAAAGATGTTCAACATCTAGGCTAAGCATATATATCAGCATTAGACCAGCTATATTAAACCCAATTCCAGCCCAACTAACCTTGTATTTCATTTTATGTCGTTTTTGTCAAAATAATTTATGAAACTAAACAATATGTTATATTTTATGATGTGCATGGAGTCGGGAGTAATTAGCATGTGTCTTGTATATTTATTTTTTAAAGGTTGATATGTGGGCTACACGCAGCCCTTTTTGAACTTGTCTTTTAATTGTCTATTTGTAGCCCACTTTTAGATTAAAATTATTTGTTTTTGTTTTGGACTGGCAACTCATTTGATTGACTATATCTCTTTATGTTTACAATATCGATAATATATGTCAATTCATTACATGGTCTTTATATAGCCGTGATTTAGCTCTAAATTAGACGTGCAGCCATAACCGCCATTTCACTGGAAAATAAGTCTATAAATAGACCAGAATTAGAGTGGCTAAATGTAACCCAAATCTAGTCCAAAAACCTTACATTTTGTTGTTATGACATTGTTGTCAAAACAGCTAAAAATAAACTAAATTCAATTATATTTCTGTATATAATCTGCAATGATTACAATGTGTCAACAAAGATTTAAGATGAAAAAGTGAAATTGATTTTCAAAAGCGGTAAAGGCAACATATGAGCCGGAAATTTTCTTGCAGCGCTTGGTGTAACCCGGAACACTGAGTTGACGACTTCCATTCCAGATTTTACAGAGAAGTTTGTTCATGTCCCCCTTCTATTGTCACGTTTCAGGTCAGTAAATGCATTTTAAAAGGACAAAGTCTCTCCTTAAAGTCAAGCCATGTTTAAAGAACAAATGTGAAGCGGTTGTGTCCATGTTGTGGTAAATAAAAGACGTTATCAGGTCTTTGATGATGTTTTGAAAGGCTGAACGCGACTCTTCATGACTGCGTTCACGAGACAGATTTCATTAATTAACAAACGCGGTTTTAGGTTCTTTATAGTTAACCTTAGCGTCCCTAAAGCGTGGATCCTAGAATTGTTTTCTATTTCAATTACCTTAAAAACATAATACTTAAATACACAGCCGTAATTTATAACATTAACATACAGGTAAATGGTTTATTTTTAAGAAGAAACGCAGCATAATTCTCTCCAGCCCTGATGTACATGGAGTACATCGCATGCTAATTTAATGATGGTGTTTTCTCTGATGCTTTTTCCTCTCTACTTCGCAGATCTGCAATGACAAGTTTCCTAGTGGAAGCTAATCTCAGGAAAGCAGTCAGAAACCTCTTCATGCAGCAGAGAGAGCAGCATGAAGTTAAAATTGCAGCATTTAATTAAAGGGTTTTTTAAATAAAGACGTCTTTTTTTAACTGCATGTATGTGTTTGAAATGTTTTATTGTTCATAATTGCTTTTACCTTTATGTATATTTGCATAGACACAAGTGTGTATCATTCCAATGTTATTAAACTAAAATGAAAATGAATTACATTTCTGTGATTGTGTTACTTTAGCTAATTATGATAACCATGTAAACTTTAAATTGTAATGTTACTTTGATTATTGTGTAGCCTAAACAGATTTTATGTACTTGTATATGTACATATACTTGTAAACTTGTATATGCAGTTGTTTGTTAGAGGTCTAAATAATGTCTAGGTCATTTTTGGTCTACCGCTAAACATCTTTTAAACTTTCACTGACAGCCCAAAATTAGTCTAGAAGGCTATGAATAAACATTTATCAAACGTCTTTTGAACCAAAAAATGCTAGCTGGGCTGTACTCAACATATTGTGCTAAACCTGATGAAACAGGTTAATTTTGTACAGTTAGAATTTAAATTAAACTCTATTTCGCTGCTTCTAAAATTAATATTTAAATAGTAGTAAAATCTGAATTTAAATTAATTTGACCATTAATCCCGCTTGTAAAAGTAACTTCGATTGCATTAAAATCAGGATTAACAATACAGTTTCTTTTGGAAATAAATTATCAAACTAACGCAGTAATTCAAACCCCAAACTTAACAAAGTAATCAAATCCAGGATTCAAATCTGAAATTATACATTTGCATTAGACTCTAGAAACTCAAAAATGTAATAATGCAGGCCTAGTTTTAGTAGGATTTAAAAAAAAATATTGATTAGAGTTTATCCTTTAAAAACAAAAGCAACTTGGATTGTTTTATTTGTATTCTTTAAGCTGTTGGAGTAATATTCAGTCAGATTTATATTGTTCATGTAGTCATCTTTATTGTTTTTGTTGTAATGATTGTAAATGTCTGGCTTGTCGTTGTTGTTTGATTAAAGAGTCACTTTTATAAGTTGGTTAACGTCTTTGTTGGGGAGACTTTAAGCGTTAAAGGGACAGAACTGACTGACAAAGAGGCATCCAATCACAGCTGACTTCAGGGAAATGAGGGTCCCGCCCCATCTTGGACAAAAATCATGTTCGCGCGCAGGAATGAGTCGCGCGCACAGGTTCAGATTGAGAGTGAGCAAGGGAGGGAGATTTGAGAGCGATTTGAGCAGGTAAGCCCCTCCCCTCGCTGAGACAGAGCGTTTTTATGGCGGCAAATCAGGGTCATTAATCGAGCGCGCGTATTTGATAATCGCGCGCACATATTAAAAATTGAGCGAGCAGAAACAGATCCGCGCGCGCAGAGAAACAAACCGCGAGCATTTTTTCAACCCGCGCGCGCGCGCGCGACTGAACCTGAGAGCAAAACACTCTGTCGCGCGCGCGGGGAGGGGCTTACCTGCTCGCTCGCTCTCAAATCTCCCTCCCTCGCTCGTATGGCAAGCGGAATGGGCCACTAACGCGCTCATCTCAAACGCGTTTAATATTAAAACGGCGCCGCAAACGGCGTTTTAAACCACTTTTGCGCCGCAAAAAAACGCCGTTTGCAGTTCAAACGCCGTAAAAAACGCGCGAAAAATCCGCCCAAAACGCCGTTTTTAACGGCGTTTCTGTTGTTGTAAAAAACGCCGTTTTAGACGGCGTTTGTCCTCCATAAAACGCCGTTCACAACGCCGTTTTGGGTGCACGAAAACGCCGTTTTAAACGGCGTTTTCTTGTCTGCATAATGAGCTCCTCCCCCTCATTTCCAAAACGAGTAAGCCCATCCCAATCAGTGACGAACAGAGCCAGACCAGACTAATTCACAACAGAGCGGTTTAATGGGGATGGCTTAACTCGAGTACACGAATGAACTTTTGCTACATCCACACACCCAGTAAAGTTATAGATTAGTTTTAATGTTGATCACAGTTTAACAGATGCAAGAGATTGTTTTATATATATAAATAAGTATACTCATACGTTGCTAAGTACGAAAACGAATGTTTTAAGCTGTACTGATGCTAAAACCATGCCTTGCATTAAGCAGCAATGCATTGACTTATCAGGCTATCTTTGAAAATCTATCAAAAACGAGTTATAGAAACTCTTAAACTTGTTTGTTTTAAATAAGGATTATGAATACATTTACGTTTCAACAGGGCATTGAGTGGGAAATGCCACAATGTGACTTGTTGCACCTCTTAGAACTAAACAGTAGTGGTCGCTAAAGTTTGGGTTATATTAAATCAGTTAATAAATGCTCTATAAATTAGATTAAAAAGAAGTAAAACTGTGTGGGATTATTTGCACAATTAAAAGTAACTCCAAAACACACTTTAATAATTTGAACAATAAATAACGTTTTATTCATTTCATTTTGGGAGAGAGAGAGAGAGAGAGAGAGAGAAGGATTCTGGTATTAGCTTGTGAAGGTAGACAGGAGAAAGATGTGTGAGAAATCAATTATTTGAACTTCTTTGATGGGGAGCCAGTGAAGAGTGACGAAGCGGGGAGGAACATGAGCTCTCTTCAGTTCCTCGAAGAGAAGATGAGTTGCAGAGCTCTGGATCGTCTGCAAGAGGTTTGAGCTGGAAGTTCTGCTAGGAGAGCCTTGCAGTAGTCCAGACGTGAGAGGACCAGGGCCTGAACCAGGAGTTGAGTTAAGTGCTATATTAAGAAGGGCCAATTTTCTGATGTTGTGTAGTGCAAACCTACACGCTCAAGTTGTCTTGGCGATGTGGTCTTCGAAGGACAACTGCTTGTCCAGAATCACTCTGACTATTAACTAAAGGACAAGGGGTGATTGTTGAGGATTCCAGCTGAAGGAGGGGTTTGTTTGACGGTGTCAACATTTTTGCTCTGTTGGCACCAGTCTACATATCATACAGAGAAGATAGATTAAACCACATCCACCAAACTCACCCCCACCAGTCACTCACATCCACCAAACACCCCCCACCAGTCATACACGTCCACCTAACACACCCCACCTGTCACTCACATCCACCAAACACACCCCCACCTGTCACTCACATCCACCAAACACAACCACCACCCGTCACACACGTCCCCGAACACCACTCCACCAGTCACCACTCATCCACCGAACACACCCCACAGTCACTAACATCCACCAAACACACCCCAACAGTCACACAAGTCCACCTAACACCACCCACCTGTCACTCACATCCACCAAACACACCCCACCTGGTCACTTACAATCCACCGAACACACCCACCAGTCACTCACCATCCACCGAACACACCCCCACCAGTCACACTCATCCACAGAAAACACCCCCACCAGTCACTAACATCCACCAAACACACCCCACCAGTCACAACACGTCCAACCTAACACACCCCACCTGTCACTCACATCACCAACACACCCCACCTGTCACTTACATCCACCGAACACACCCCACCAGTCACTCACATCCACCGAACACACCCCCACCAGTCACACTCATCCACCGAACACACCCCACCAGTCACTAACATCCACCAAACACACCCCCACCAGTCACACACGTCCACCTAACACACCCCACCTGTCACTCACATCCACCAAACACACCCCACCTGTCACTTACATCCACCGAACACACCCCACCAGTCACTTACATCCACCGAACACACCCCACCAGTCACACTCATTCACCGAACACACCCCACCAGTCACACTCATCCACCGAACACACCCCACCAGTCACTAACATCCACCAAACACCCCCCACCAGTCACACACGTCCACCTAACACACCCCACCTGTCACTCACATCCATACAGGGCAAAGTGGGTGAATTCGCTTGGCCAGGGCCAGGGCCAAAACGGCAGAATGGACCTAACAGGGATCGAACCACCAATCCTCGGGTCCCACGATGATCGAGTCTCCACCACTGCGCCACCTAATTCACAAATCAAAGGCAACAAACATTTATTCTTTTGATAAACATAAGATGTATCTTTTAGAAGATGAGGTGCTTTTCAGCTTGAGATGCAGACATCTTATTATGTTCTTTGGTAATGTAACACTGTCCGCTTTGAGGAACATAATAATGATCCTTTGGAACAAAAAAATTAAGTCAATCTGTTTGTTGTGCCAAAATGAGCATATTCACTATTTTTTTTCCAGGTACTCGTCTATACAGATACTGATAACAATGCCTGTTTTTTGGAGAAGTATATTTACGCCTTCTCAAAGATTCCATCTGTAGACCACAAAGTTCGACATCTACACCCTCATGGCAGGATCTTGAGATCCTGCAATCTGTGAACAAGGCCCTCAGCCCACTCCAGGACTTCACAGATGCCCTGTCGGGTGAACGTGTTGTTAGCATATCAAGTGTAAATCCTACTCTGCATTTTCCGCACACCTCAGTGCAGTGCTGGCTGAAGAGGAAGAGGACACTAACCTGACAAAAAACAGAACCAGACAAGGTTGACGTGCTTGTTTTTTTGGCAAATAACCTCTCAATTTTGTAAACACAATGTTTTAGAGACAGAATTTTAATGTACCAGTTGGTCATTTAAAACAGCAAATGTTACAGTTTTATCATGAAACCACACTAATGTATCCAGCTTTCTTTTCACAAGAAGTAAACAATGCATACTGCAAGTTACATCCTGCTCAAATCTAAAAAAAAAAAAAATTATATATATATATATATATATATATATATATATATATATATATATATATATATATATATATATATATTGTTTTAGGTAAGTTAATTTAATGTTATTAAATTCGGTAATGTAAAGATGATAAAGTAATTTAATTTTGTACAATTTAATTTTCACTTGAAAATATTGTTAATTTTATAGTTGTTTCTTGTTTACACTGTATGCTGTATCTCAGTTGATAAATAAAAATTTCAGCATTATTATTAGTCTGTGTGTGCATTTTCCTCGATAACAAGCAAGTTGAGTCATAACACTTGTTTAGCGTATCGCAAAAGGCAAATCGGAATTTTTACCTTAATAGCCCCAATGTGACATTTCTCCCAAATCGTGGATTCGTAATTGTTCATATTTAATCTAAAGTTTTAAAATAACTTGTTGTTGTCAGATTACATCACGTGAAAGAAACTGGTACGTAGTGTCCTGTTCTGAACAAAGGCTAGAAAAGTAGCAGCCAGTAAAGACATGGTCTTTTTAAGAGCCTTTGCTTTCTGAGCAGCTTCCTGGTGTTTAGCTCAAGGTTTATAACGGATTACTGCAAGATAAATTTGACAGAAATGCCCAAAAGTGACCCTGATCTTAAACTCAATTCTCCCGTTTTATCACATCGGAGCAAGATGATTAGTAGAGCAGAGATTTACAGTTTTGAGGCTCTTTGCTGTGAGCAGATTTCAGACTGGGAATGTCTTGTCTATTCTGTTTTCAACAATGTTTTTGTTATGCTGTGATCTGTGACGTGTCGATGATAAACTATAACGTTACTGCCTTTTTTAAAATGAAGGTTAGAAACCTTTTAGTGTTTTGATGTGCACAGGAGTTTTTTTTTATTTTATTATTAACTCATTGATTGTGCTGTACAGTACAGTTCATGTTTTAGTTACAGTTATAATAAGCTCTCAATCAAAAAGCTCTCCGCCGCAGTCTGCTGCTTTGTGATTTGTCTGCGTCAATAAATAGTTAAGACACATCTTAACTATAGATAGATCTTTCGAACAAGTTTAAATACAGTAGATGATCAAGCGTCACTCAGGGATCAATGCGATTTAAGTGCTGAAACGCTGAGTGAAGTTCGTGCCGTCTCTTCCCTACTACAGGCTTATGATACATTTGCAATAATTTTTGTATGATATTATATTTAACTCCATTTAACACTTCTGTGGATGACCTCACAAAGTATCGGTCTGTGATATCGGCATGTCTTTATGAGTACTCGAGCTTGGTATCGGTGCGTCCTTAAAATTCACAAAGTCCTCTGTTTGCCACTAGCAACTAAAAACATAATCCGGATGTTTAAAATGTTTCTGTGAATTTACATGATATGGAAAACCAACCGGCATAAACTGACCTTAAAAGCTTTCACTTTTATGAGTAAGTTGTACTTATATGAAATACTTAAAATGTTTTTTAATAAAAAACATTGGAGCTCTTTTCTTTTTACACCAAAATATAAGAATGGAAAAACAACTTTGTGTAGGAAATCATACTGACTTATATATCGTTTCTTGGTGGAGGGATCAGGATGAGTTGGAAACCAGGCAAAGCTTCTATGGGCATACAGTTCTCTAATATGTCCAGGGGAACATGTGCTGTAGAAATTACAAAGAAATATAGAATTTAAGCGAAGTTTGTTAAATGTACACAGACACTCTTAAAAATCTCTTGAGGATGTAATGGAACGTTGGTCATTGTTTGTTCTGTGTGACAATGAAAGTCAGCTAGTCTTCGGGTTACCTGAGTTTTTCAGTCATAGCTGCAGTATGAATCTTTATCATCTTTATTCAAGTACTCTCTTTCAAGCTTTTGGTTTTACCATTCTCCCTGATGATTGTGTCTCCCCATCAGGTTTAGTCTGCAGGTTTTTCTGGATAAGCTACAAAGAGTCATAGGAAACAATAAGTTATAAATGTTCATTTTTTAAAGGGGCTCATTCTGTAACCTGACTGCGGTATCGCATTTTTTTAATCATATTCAGATCAAATTGTCTAGGTGTAACCGTTTGTCAAATTAACTTACATTTCGAAATCCTTTTAAATTGAACGTACTTGTTATCAAAAACACAGTGTTCCACATGTGAAATGTGCAAGACATAATACAAGTTTGGCTTGTTTTCTTACTAAAATGTGATTATTGGGTCATTTAACGGCGGCGACATTTGTAGTCATCATAAAATTACAAGCGTTAGCATTGGCTACATCTCGTGAGGTGGTAAATAAATAAATAAAATTACACTGACATAGCACAGCCCACGATCAGAGTCTTACCGTGCAGTTTAACAACAACTCGAAAAAGTATCTTACCTCACTCGATGCACGGAGAGAATATTGCAAAACTAACATTTTTCAACAAATCACTCACATCACGACAATTGCTTTAAACTTATTTGGTTGTTTTATGGAAGTTTGCAACCAACCCTCGTCTTCAAGCAGGCTTGCTGCTTTGTGTTATTAAAATGTTTGACGTTAACATCGGGCTAACTAGCGGAACAACCGAGCCAGGTGACTCATCACAGACCCACGAGGCATATCCCTACGCCAGCCACGGAGACAAAATCTAGTTCCTACACACCGGTTTGAAAGTAGCAAAACTCTGTTTTTCAAAAATTATCTGTTTACATATGCCTCCCGCGCATCTAATTTAAAATAAACTTCTCTGACAGATTTAACACACTTTACAGTCGACGGGAATTCAACATTTGACAAACGCTAACCTTACAAGAACGAAAACGAGTTCCGTTCACAAGTTGTAAAATTATATCTTTATAAAATGCGCATCCATGATGAATTATATAACAATCCTGACAGAAATATTAGTTAGCAACTCCTCAACACATTCCACATAACATGGTATTTTCCTTACAATGGTTTAACTAAAACAACAAAAACACATCTACATACCTTATTCTCAGCCAGCAAAATGGCGGGTAACGTTACACCTTCTGTCTCTTGCTTGTTGGGACGTGGGCGGAGTCATGATTTTTCGTACTTTTTAAAATTTATTTATGTATATATATATTTTATATGTATTTTTTTAATGTGTGTTTTTATGGGTTTTTTATGGTGATTATACTGTGTACAACAACAAGTATGCCTGTATGTTCTTCAGTGTTCTTCTGAAAAAACTGTGTGTGATTTTTTGTGAAGCTGAAGGGTAACGTGAAAAAAATACAAACTACCTTCAAATAGTTTAAACATTTCAATTAGTTAAAAAATTCATTGGAATTAAAGTATTCGAGGCTCGTGAGAAAAGTTGCGAATGCAATCTCTCGCTGCAGCTGTGCACCTGGGTGCAGAGAGAGCTAACTGTTTCTATGAGGAAGTAAGTAGTGTGGTGCTTTGCAGTTATTTGGCCATTCAACACAACCAGAGTCAAAATGGCTGCAAGATGCTTACTTTTGGGTCCATGTTTTGATCCAAAATATCTAAACAGTGTTCCGATGAGGAACAAGCTGTGTTGGTGTAAACCGGGTGGATCTGCGTTGTGTTTGCTATTTTTTGTCATATAAAAGTGAACCAGTCAGTCCATCAAGATGATCTTCACCTCAGTTTATTCCTGACAGTAAGGAAACAGAAAAACACAGCAAACGGCCCCATCAATATCTCCTCTCGGTTTTCTCTATTCATACAAAAAAAATACACAGAGATCGCTATATAGATGGCTACATTACTCAAAGAAAATCAAAATACGTTGGAGCTCAGTAAACACCTACCTCTTGCACAGATGGGCATTGCCAAAAGGGCAGAGGAGGCGGGAAAACGGGAATTTCCCCAAAACGAAATGTATGCCCTTAAAGGGGAGGCACCCACTCAACAACCCAACAGAACTTCAAGCATTTTCAGTGTAATTCTATATCCACATTATTCATATATTTTATACCTGTTACATTGGTTTCGGGATAGGTGATTACTGATTAATCTTACTGCTAAATCTTGCTGGAGTAAACCTGTACAAAACTGAAGCTGTAAATCTACATATCTTATTCTGCTGCTTCACGCATATAAAAGACATATCATATCTATATGGTCTTCATACAGATGTTATCACCTGATTGACATCCATTGATGAATCATTACATTTGCACAATCAATATGATATTCAATATTCTCCATTTGGTCCTTTTTGTGTTTGTTAGTCACTATTATCTTGGATATTATCCACTATTAACTATAATATATTGCAACAAAAGGAAACATGTCAACCTAAACCTATAACATGTATATTATTCTGCTGTAGCTAGTTTCAAAAACATGTATGAAGGGTGCTATGTTATCCTGCCCTGAGAGCTGTATTTATTTAATTCTTCTTCTTCTTCTTCTTCTTTCGGCTGTTCCCAGTTTAGGGGTCGCCACAGCAAATCATCTGTTTCCACCTAACTCTGGCCTCAGTATCCTCTACTCTTGCACCAATTACCTTCATGTCCTCCTTCAGCACACCCATATACTTGTCTTTGGCCTTCCTCTTGCCCTCTTGCCTGGCAGCTCCATCTCAACATCCTTCTACCAATATAACTACTATCCCTTCTCTGCACATGTCCAAACCATCTCAATCTGGCTTCTCTGACTTTGTCTCCAAACAACCAACCTGAGCTTTTCCTCTGATGTGCTCGTTCCTAATCGAAGTCCATCCTCGTCACTCCTAAACCTGAACCTCAACATCCTCATCTCTGCTACTTCCATCTCTGCCTCGTGTCTCTTCCTCACTGCTACAGTCTCTAACCCATACATCATAGCTGCTCTCACTACTGTTCTGTACACCTTTCCTTTGATTTTCATTGTGTGGCTCATCAACTTTATACCTCTGTAGTTGTTACAAACTCTGCACATCACCCTTGTTCTTAAAGATTGGCACTAGGACACTTCTCCTCCATTCCTCAGGCATCTTCTCACTCTCTAGAATCCTGTTGAATAACCTAGATAGGAACTCCATGCTGTCTCTCCTAGACACTTCCACCCTCCACAGGGATGTCATCTGGACCAACAGCCTTTCCACTCTTCATTCTCCTCAGAGCCTTCCTCACCTCATCCTTTCTAATCTTTTCAACTTCCTGCTCTACAATGTTCACTCTTCCCCCCTTCTTTCCCTCTCGTTCTCCTCATTCATCAACTCCTCAAAATACTCCTTCCATCTTCTCTGCACACTCTCCTCACTCGTTAGAACCCTTCCATCTCTATCTTTAATCACCCTTATCGTTGCACATCCTTCCCAGCTCTGTCTCTCTTTCCTCGCTAATCTGTACAATTCCTTCTCACCTTCCCCTCGTGTCTAACCTGGCATACAACTCATCATATGCCTTCTGTTTGGCCTTTGCCAACTCCCTCTTCACCCTGCGCTGTGATTCCTTGTAGTCCGTCTACTTTCTCTTCAGTCCTTTCGATGTCCCACTTCTTTTTAGCTAGCCTCTTCCTCTGGATGATGTCCTGTACTTTCCTCATTCCACAACCATGTTTCCCTATCTTCTTTCCTTCTTCCTGCTGACACACCTAGCACCCTTCCACCTGTCTCCCTGATCACTTACTGCTGTAGTTTTCCAGTCCTCTGGAAGCTCTTCCTGGCCACCCAAAGCCTTGTCTCAGCTTCTGTCTGAATTCCTCACAAACCGTCTTCCTTTTTCAACTTCCACCCACTTGGTCTTCTTTTCCATCTTTCCTCCCCTCTTCTTCCTGACCACCAGAAACATCCTACACATCACCATCCGATGCTGTCTGGCTACACTCTCTCCTACCACTACTTTGCAGTCAGTGATCTCTCTCAGATGGCTCATCTACTTAGGATGTAGTCCAACCTGCGTACTCCTACCACCACTCTTGTAGGTAACTCTATGTTCCTCCCTCTTCTGGAAATAAGTGTTAACTACAGCCATTTCCATCCTCTTGGCAAAGTCCACCACCATCTGTCCTTCTGGGTTCCTTTCCTTACACCAAACCTGCCCATCACTTCCTCATCACCTCTGTTGCCCTCGCCCACATGACCGTTGAAGTCTGCGCCCACCACTACTCTCTCCCCTCTGGGAATACTCTCCATCCACCTCATCTAACTCACTCCAGTATCTCTCCTTTTCTTCCAGCTTACAGCCTACTGTGGGAGCATAACCACTCACTACATTCAACATCACCCCTTCATCTCTAACTTCAAACTGATCACCCTGTCAGACACTCTTTCACCTCTAAAACATTCCTCACAAACTCCTCCTTCAGGATCACTCCTACCCCATTTCTCTTCCTATCCTCACCATAGTAAAACAGTTTGTATCCCATCCGATACTAATGTGAAATAATCTAAGCGTAAATACAAAGAATTAAAATTATTTGTATTATTCCATAAAAGGTATTAAAACCCATATATTATTAAATGTAACCAAATGTCAAAATGCCAAACTTTTGACAAAAAAAACGTTCTGCTGATTTATTAGTTCATAAAGGTAATGCAGTAGAAATAATTAACAACACATCTTTTGACCAAAATCATATGAACCATCATTCATTTGCTGAGCTTAGAAACTCTTACTGTTTATTTTGATGAATTACAAGAAGCCACAACATGGCATTGCAGTGTTAAAAATGTATTTAAAAACATTCTCTTACATCTATTATACTGTGATCGACATTACAGCTCATTTATAACTTTACTAGGTGTGTGGATGTTGCTAAAGTTTTTGGTGGAGTTTGGCCATCCGCATTACAACTGTCGAGATGAAGGGGCGGAGCTCATTATGCAGACAAGCAAAACGCCGTTTAAAACGGCGTCTTCGAGAACTCAAAACGGCGTTATAAACGGCGTTTTTGATAACAACAAAAACGCCGTTTTTTACGGCGTTTAAACTGCAAACGGGTTGTTGCGATGCAAAAGCTGTTTTAAAACGCCGTCTAATACGCCGTTTTTGTAGTAATCCAAAACGCCGTCTAATACGCCGTTTTTGTAGTAATCCAAAACGCCGTCTAATACGCCGTTTTTGTAGTAATCCAAAACGCCGTCTAATACGCCGTTTTTGTAGTAATCCAAAACGCCGTCTAATACGCCGTTTTGTAGGAATCCAAAACGCCGTCTAATACGCCGTTTTTGTAGTAATCCAAAACGCCGTCTAATACGCCGTTTTTGTAGGAATCCAAAACGCCGTCTAATACGCCGTTTTTGTAGTAATCCAAAACGCCGTCTAATACGCCGTTTTTGTAGTAATCCAAAACGCCCGTCTAATACGCCGTTTTTGTAGTAATCCAAACGCCGTCTAAGTACGCCGTTTTTGTAGGAATCCAAAACGCCGTTTAATACGCCGTTTTGCTTGTCTGCATAATTAGCCCCCCCCTTTCATCTCGACAGTTTTAATGCGGATGGCCAAACTCAAGTACATTGCAGTGCAATAAATTCAAGAGTATGTGTTTTAATTAAATAATTAGACAATATAAGAAAATGTTAAAAAAATCGATAGTTTGGCATTTTTGGACTGGGAATTTGCAGGACTTTGGTTACTTTTAATAAAATATGGTTTTAATAATTTTATGGAATAATAAAAATAACTTTAATTGTTTGTTTTACACTTAGATAACTTCCCCCTAGTCCATCTATTTGTAAGTGAATAGAAATATTTTAATCGTCAAAGTTAAATATTCAATAATTTTCAATAACTTAGATAAACAGAACTGAAATAGGCAGTGGTACTTTTCTCATTTGATGATAATACTATGGTACAACAGTGCGAAGTTTTACTTATTGGTATGTGTCTGATAAAAACTCATGGACATTGGACTTATATTTAAGTCTTTATTGCTTCAGTCAGCAAACTTTCAAACTCAATGATAAAAAGTAAGAGAGTGGAACAATACATACAGAAGATTTTGAGATTCCACATGGCTTGTTGGGAATAAGGAAATAAATGTTAAAACATTCCTCAAAGTGGACAGTGTTAATTAACCAAAGAACATTAAATATGATGCATGCATCACAAGCTTGAAAGCACCCTTCATCTTTCAAAATATACTTTTTATGTTATCAAAGAATAAATGACTTTGTTATAGAATAAATGTTGCTCTTTGATTTGTGAATTAGGTGCGCAGCAAGTGGTGAGTTGTTTCGCCGTTCGATCCCTGTTAGGTCCATTCTGCACGCTTTTGGCCCTGGGCAATCCAACTTCACCCACTTTGCAACTTATGAGCTATGAGTGTGACTGGTGGGGTGTGTTTTGGTGGATGTGTGTGACTGGGGGGTGTGTTTGGGGATGAGTGTGACTGGGGGGTGTGTGGTGGATGTGAGTGACTGGGGTGTGTGTGGGGATGAGAGTGACTGGTGGAGTGTGTTTGGTGGATGTGAGTGACTGGTGGGGTGTGTTTGGTGGATGTGTGTGTGACTGGTGGGGTGTGTTTGGTGGATGTGTGTGACTGGTGGGGTGTGTTTGGTGGATGTGAGTGACAGGTGGGGTGTGTTTGGTGGATGTGAGTGACAGGTGGGGTGTGTTTGGTGGATGTGAGTGACAGGTGGGGTGTGTTTGGTGGATGTTAGTGACTGGTGGGGTGTGTTTGGTGGATGTGTGTGACTGGTGAGGTGTGTTTGGTGGATGTTATTGACAGGTGGAGTGTGTTTGGTGGATGTGTGTGACTGGTGGGGTGAGGTTGGTGGATGTGGTTTAATCTATCTTCTCTGTGTGCTATTTAGACTGGTGCCAACAGAGCAAAAAATGTTGACACCGTCAAACAAACCCCTCCTTCAGCTGGAATCCTCAACAATCACCCCTTGTCCTTTAGTTAATAGTCAGAGTGATTCTGGACAAGCAGTTGTCCTTCGAAGACCACATCGCCAAGACGACTTGAGCGTGTAGGTTTGCACTACACAACATCAGAAAATTGGCCCAGAAGATCCAGAGCTCTGCAACTCATCTTCTCTTCGAGGAACTGAAGAGAGCTCATGTTCCTTCCCTCTTTGTCACTCTTCACTGGCTCCCCATCAAAAAAGTTCCAATAATTGATGGTTTCTCACACATCTTTCTCCTGTCTACCTTCACAAGCGAATACCAGAAGCTCAAGTCAGAAGCCCCCCCCCCCCCCTCTCTCTCTCTCTCGAATAAAACGTTATTTATTGTTCAAATTATTAAAGTGTGTTTTGGAGTTACTTTACTCAATGCCCACTCAATGCCCTGTTGAAACGTAAATGTATTCATAATCCTTATTTTAAACAAACAAGTTTAAAAGATTCTATAACTCGTTTTGATAGATTTTCAAAGATAGCCTGATAAGTCAATGCATTGCTGCTTGATGCAAGGCATGGTTTTTAGCATCAGTACAGCTTTAAAACATTCGTTTTCGTACTTAGCAACGTATGAGGTATACTTATTTATATATATAAAACAATCTCTTGCATCTGTTAAACTGTGATCAACATTAAACTAATCTCTACTTACTGGGTGTGTAGATGTAGCAAAAGTTCAATTCGTGTACTCGAGTTAAGCCATCCCCATTAAACCGCTCTGTTGTGAATTAGTCTGGTCTGGCTCTGTTCGTCACTGATCGGGATGGGCTTACTCGTTTCGAAATGAGGGGGGGAGGAGGCTCATATGCAAGACAAGAAAACGCCGTTTAAAACGGCGTTTTCGTGCACCCAAAACGGCGTTTGTGAACGGCGTTTTATGGAGGACAAACGCCGTCTTAAAACGGCGTTTTTATTTACAACAACAGAAACGCCGTTAAAAACGGCGTTTTGGGGCGGATTTTCGCGCGTTTTTTACGGCGTTTGAACTGCCAAACGGCGTTTTTTGCGGCGCAAAAGCGGTTTTTTAAAACGCCGTTTGCGGCGCCGTTTTAATATTAAACGCGTTTGAGATGAGCGCGTTAGTGGCCCATTCCGCTCGCCATACGCTCGCTCTCAATCTGAACCTGCGCGCGCGCTAACAATATTTTTGTCCAAGATGGGGCGGGACCCTCGTTTCCCGGAAGTCAGCTGTGATTGGATGCCTCTTTGTCAGTCAGTTTTGTCCCTTTAACGCTTAAAGTCTCCCCAACAAAGACGTTAACCAACTTATAAAAGTGACTCTTTAATCAAACAACAACGACAAGCCAGACATTTACAATCATTACAACAAAAACAATAAAGATGACTACAAGAACAATATAAATCTGACTGAATATTACTCCCGACAGCTTAAAGAATACAAATAAAACAATCCAAGTTGCTTTTGTGTTTAAAGGATAAACTCTAATCAATGTTTTTTTTAAATCCTGTCTCAAGAACAGTTGTTAGTTGTGTTCAAATCTGGAATATGGATGTATGAATAAATACTTTTTGTTAATGTCAAATTAGACCACTCATAAAGTTGACGTTGTATGGCATGTTTTTAAGTTTTTGTGAGTTCTCGATTAAATAGTAATTACATTTTACTGTTTTGACAAAACTAGGCCTGCATTATTACATTTTTGAGTTTCTAGAGTCTAATGCAAATGTATAATTTCAGACTTGAATCCTGGTTTTGATTAATTTGTTGAGTTTGGGGTTTGAATTACTGCGTTAGTTTGATCATTTATTTCCACAAGAAACTGTATTTTTAATCCTGATTTTAATGCAATCAAAGTTACTTTTACAAGTGGGGATTGATGGTCAAATTAATTTAAATTCAGATTTACTACTATTAAATTAATATTACTTTTAAAGTAGCAAAATATAGTTCATTTAATTTAAATTCTGACTGTACAAAGTTAACCTGTAGCATCAAGTTTAGCGCAATATGTTGAGTACTACCCCGCTAGCATTTTTTGGTTCAAAAGAGGTTTAATAAACGTTTATTGATAGCCTAGACTTCTAGGCTAAATTTGGGCTGTCAGTGAAAGTTTAAATGACATTTAACTGTAGACAAAATATAACCTAGACATCATTTAGACCTCTAACAAACAACTGCATATACAAGTTTAAAGGACATAAAATCTTTTTAGGCTACACAATAATCAAAGTAACATTTCAATTTTAAGTTGAGATGGTTATCATAATAAGCTAAGGTAACACACGCAATAAATGTAATTCATTTTCATTTTAGTCAAATAAGATTGGAATGTTACACACACTTGTGCCTATGCAAATACACATAAAGGTAAAAGCAATTAAAAATATAAAAGACATTTCCAACACATACATGCAGTTAAAAAAGACGTCTTATTAAAAAACACTTTATTTAAATGCTGCTATTATAAGCACTGCACAGCTGCTCTCTGTGCTGCATGAAGAGGTTTCTGACTGCTTTCCTGAGATCAGCTTCCACTAGTCATTGCAGATCTGCGAAGTAGAGAGGAATAAAAGCGTTAGAGAAAACACTATCATTGTATTAGCATGTAATGTACTCCATGTACATCAGGGCTGGAGAGCATTATGCTGCGTTTCTTCTTAAAAAATAAACCATTTACCTGTATGTTAATGCTATAAATTACGGCTGTGTATTTAAGTATTATCTGTTTTTAAGGTAATTGAAATAGAAAACAATTCTAGAATCCACGCTTTAAAGACACTAAGGTTAACTATAAAGAACCTAAAACCGCATTTGTTAATTAATGAAATCTGTCTCGTGAAAGCAGTCATGAAGAGTCGCGTTCAGCCTTTCAAAACATCATCAAAGACCTGATAACGTCTTTTATTTACCACAACATGGACACAACCGCTTCACATTTGTTCTTTAAACTTAAATCTTTGTTGACACATTGTAATCATTGCAGATATTATTGAATTTAGTTTATTTTTAGCTGTTTTGACAACAATGTCATAAAAACAAAATGTAAGGTTTTGGGACTAGATTTGGGTTACATTTAGCCACTCTAATTCTGGTCTATTTATAGACTATTATTTTCCAGTGAAATGGCGGTTACGGCTGCACGTCTAATTTAGAGCTAAATCGCGGCTATATAAAGACCATCTAATGAATTGACACGTAACTGTTGAACATATATTATCGATATTATAACATAAAGAGATATAGTCAATCATATGCGTTGCCAGTCCAAAACAAAAACAAATAATTTTAATCTAAAAGTGGGCTAAATAGACGATTAAAAGACGAGTTCAAAAAGGGCTGCGTGTAGCCCACATATCAACCTTTAAAAAATAAATATACAAGACACATGCTTATTACTCCTGACTCCATGCACATCATAAAATATAACATATTGTTTAGTTTCATAAATTATTTTGACAAAAACGACATAAAATGAAATACAAGATTAGTTGGGCTAGAATTGGGTTTAATATAGCCGGTCTAATGCTGATATATATGCTTAGCCTAGATGTTGAACATCTTTTTCTTGCTGGGTGAGCTCTATTTGCAAAAGCAGCAGTCAGAACTCATAATAATGCGCTAAAACTAACGTAACAGGTTAACTTAGAAAAATAAGAATTAAATTTAATAATCTCTTTTTCACTGCTCCTAAAAGTAATATTTAAATAGTGGTAAAATCTGAATTTAAATTAATTTGACCATTAATCCCCGCGTTTAAAAGTAACTTTGATTGCATTAAAATCAGGATTAAAAATACAGTTTCTAGTGGAAATAATGATCAAACTAACGCAGTAATTCAAACCCCAAACTCAACAAATTAATCAAAACCAGGATTCAAGTCTGAAATGATACATTTGCATTAGACTCTAGAAACTCAAAAATGTAATAATGCAGGCCTAGTTTTGTCTAAACAGTAAAATGTAATTACTATTTAATCGAGAACTCACAAAAACTTACAAACATGTTAATGATAGAAACATGCCATACAACGTCAACTTTATCAGTGGTCTAATTTGACATTAACAAAAAGTATTTATTCATGCATCCATATTCCAGATTTGAACACAACTAATAACTCTTCTTGAGACAGGATTTAAAAAAAATATTGATTAGAGTTTATCCTTTAAAAACAAAAGCAACTTGGATTGTTTTGTTTGTATTCTTTAAGCTGTTGGAGTAATATTCAGTCAGATTTATATTGTTTTTGTAGTCATCTTTATTTTTTGTGTAATGTTTGTTGTAATGTCTCTGGCTTGTCGTTGTTGTTTGATTAAAGAGTCACTTTACAAGTTGGTTAACGTCTTTGTTGGGGGAGACTGAGCATTAACGTGACAGAACTGACTGACAAAGAGGCATCCAATCACAGCTGACTTCCGGGAAACGAGGGTCCCGCCCCATCTTAGACAAAAATCATGTTAGCGCGCGCGCAGGAATGAGTCGCGCGCGCGCAGGTTCAGATTGAGAGCGAGCAAGGGAGGGAGATTTCAGAGCGAGCGAGCGAGCAGGTAAGTCCCTCCCCGCGCGCGCGACAGAGTGTTTTGCTCTCATGTTCAGTCGCGCGCGCGTCTGTTTCTGCTCGCTCAATTTTTAATATTATGCGCGCGCGATTATAAAATACGCGCGCTCGATTAATGACCCTGATTTGCCGCCATACGTTTTGCTCTCAGGTTCAGTCGCGCGCATGCGCGGGTTGAAAAAAGCTCGCGGTTTGTTTCTCTGCGCGCGCGGATCTGTTTCTGCTCGCTCAAATTTTAATATTATGCGCGCGTGATTATCAAATACACGCGCTCGATTTATGACCCGGAATTGTCGCCATAGTTTTGCGCTCAGGTTCAGTCGCGCGCATGCGCGGGTTGAAAAAAAGCTTGCGGTTTATTTCTCTGCGCGCTGATCTGTTTCGGCTCGCTCAAATTTTAATATTATGCGCGCGTGATTATCAAATACATGCGCTCGATTTATGACCCGGATTACTTCCCAATGTAGAGACTTTTCAGACCGTCTGTTGACTTTTTTTTGTATCCTAGCGACTAGCAACAAATCTAGTAACTTTTTCTGCTGTTCATGGTGACTTTTTCTTTCTGGCTAATGGGCTCTTCAGACAGAGACGGATGAAATGTCTGTGCTGTAACTTTCTGTCACTCACTATCTTTGCCCTATCCTGGGCCTGCTCCCGATCAATGCCATTGACTGTATAAAACATTCAATGCTCCCGGCTGGCGGAATGTTTTTTTCTTCGTATGCTGTTTAAAGGCAGTTTGCAAGCTTTCTTAATGGTGCATTATCGCCACCAACTGCAAAGTAGTATGACCTATATATGAAGGAGGGAAAATTAACCTTCACTATTATTATTATTAAATTATATTCTAAAATTGTTTTTAGACTTTTTAGGAAATAAAATAATTTTTTCGGCTTACACATTTTTGTTTCCTTTCAGGATTTTGATCATTTTTTATAGGCCTGTTATTATTTTGTTATTATTATTTATAATCTTTTTCGCCATTTCTTTTTGTTTCATTTCATATGTTTTACATTTAAGTATTACATGTTCTATTGTTTCCTCTACTCCACAATTATCACAATTCAAGTTTTCCTGTGTTACATTCCAATGTTATTAAACTAAAATATTTGCACAAGAAAAATAGCATATGCATGTGCAAGGTTTTTCTCCCTCACACAACATCCTCCATATTTACATATAATACCATGTAACCCAACCTTTAGACACTATAAAAATAATTTTTTTAGATATTAACTTAAAAAACACAAACTGTGAAATAAAAATGTATCTTAAATGAATAGTTTAAAATCACAGAGCTTTCCTTTCATGTTATTTACTTCATTCCGTTTCATGTATTTATTATTATTTAATTTTACCTGCAATACATTTATGTTGACATTTATAAAAATCCATTGGGGGAAGGAATGTATGTCACGCACAACATATGGTATTTATGCAAATTAGATGGTGTTAAATTCCACAATTTCAGCTCATCGAATCTCAAATCAGCCAGGTTGGAAAGAAACGGTTTTCGATTCCGTGTACGCATGATCCGAAAGAAATGGTTCTTGAGTCAGTGTACCAGTGAATCGAAAGAAACATTTCTCGATTCAGTGTACCAGTGATCTGAAAGGAATGGTTCTCGATTCAGTCTACCGGTGATCCGAAAGAGACGTGTCTTGATTCAGTGTACTGGTGATTTCAAAAGAAATGGTTCTCAATTCAGTGTATTAAAGATATTTATGTCGGTGATGACTATGGGAACTCCGCTAATAGCGCTCTACTCTCTCGACAATCTTTTTAAAAAGCCAATCACCAGCCATGCTGATGGTCTCGTGACCACGCCCCACACATAATATAGGTAGAGGCATGGCACTCTTTCTGTCTGATCATTGAAGCCATAGGCAAGGCAAAGCAAGTTTATTTGTATAGCACATTTCGTACACAGGGTAATTCAAAGTGCTTTACATTGGAAATAAAGAGTAAAAAGGAAGTACATTTATAAAATCAAAGTTGAAAATTTTCAAAATTGAACATTTAAAAACATTGATTAAAACAAAGATTAAGATGTGAAGTGCAGAGGTAAAATAGTTGTTCGGACATTGGTGCTCAGTCGACAAAAGCGCAACTAAACAGGTGAGACTTTAGCCTGGATTTAAACGTGACTAAAGTGTTGGCACCCTTGATCTCCCTTGATCTGTGGGCCACATGGTAACTAAAAGAGTATTTACCCGGTTTGGAATTTTCCTGGGGTAGATCTAATTTATTTGAACCAAGGGATCTCAGCTCTCTGTTTTGTGTGTATTCACTGAGCATGTATGTTAGGTATTTAGGTGCTAAGTTATGTTTGAACTTATATACAAGCAGTAGAACTTTAAAATCTAATCTGAATGAGACCGCCAGCCAATGTAGAGTCTTAAGAACTGGAGAAATGTGTTCTGACTTTCTAGTTTTGGTTAAAATTTGAACCCCTGCATTCTGAACGAGCTGGAGCTGTTAAATGGTCTTTTTATGGCCATTACAGTAGTCCAGCCTGCTGGAGATGAAAGCTTGAATCAGTCTCTAAATCTTGTCTGGAAACAAAGCATTCTTGCTTTCTAGCATTCTTGATTCTTGCAATGTTTCTAAGATGGTAATAAGCCGATTTGGTCATTGCTTTGATGTGGCTATTTAGACTAAGATCAGAGTCCAGAAACACCAACAAGATTACTGACCGGATTTGTAGTTGTTAGGCCCATGCCATTAGGATACGTGTTAAACAACGCTTTTGCTTCCGAATGCAATGACCTCAGCTTTGTCCTTGTTTAATTGAAGTAAGTTGTTTTCCATCCAGTTTTTAATCTCATCAAGACGTTGGCAGAGAGTTTATGGGGTTGTAGTCATTTGGGGAGATAGCTAGATAAGTTTGTGTATCATCAGCATAATTATGGTATGATATCTGGTTTCATCTCATAATTTTGCCTAGTGGAAGCATGTACAGGTTAAATAGTAAAGGAGCAAGGATTGACCCTTGAGGGACTCCACAAGACACTGCAGTTTACTTCGACATGTAATCACCTATGTTTACATAGAAGCCTCTTTCTTCTAAGTATGATCTGAACAATTTTATCACAGTTCCTGAAAGACCACCAAAGTTTTCTAGTGTATCGAGAAGGATTTTGTGGTCAATTGTATCGAAGGCATCGCTCAGATCGAGTAGATCTGGGACAGTCACTTTTCCTGAATCGGTGTAACCGGATGTCATTCATTATCTTCAGAAGTGCAGTCTCTGTGCTGTTATGAGCTCTGAAACCCAGACTCGTAACAATCCATGTGTTCATTTAGGGTCAAGAATTCATTCAGTTGGTTTGCCACAATATTTTCTATTGACCGACAGTTTTCTAGTCTATCGAGAAAGATTTTTTGGTCAACTGTGTCAAAGGCAGCGCTCAGACCGAGTAGAACCAGGACAGTAACTTTTCCTGAATCGGTGTTTAACCGGATGCCATTGACTCTTTTCAGTATTGCTGTGTCGAGTGCTGTGATGAGCTCTGAAACCCGACTGATAACAATCCATGTATTCATTTTGGGTCAGGAATTCAATCAGTTGTTTTGCCACAATCTGTTCCATAATTTTACTAATAAAAGGGAGATTTGAGATGGGCCTGTAGTTGCTCAGTACAGTATTGTCTAAGTTTGTCTTTTTCAGTAGTGGCTTTACCACTGTTGTTTTAAGAGATTTGGGGGAAAAGCCGGAGCACAAGAAAGTGTTTATAATTTCTAAGAGGTCCTTTTCTAGACTCTTAACAACCATTTTTAAAAATACTGTTGGTAGAGTGTCAAGACTGCATGTTGATGTTATGAGGCTCTGAACCATCTCTATTCATGTTTTGCTATCGATTAGATTAAAGGTGCACATTGAGAGTGGGGGCCGAGGATCCCCTTGCAGGGGGAAGCACTAATGCCTATTCTGATGTTACTGATTTTATTGATGAAAAATGAAGCAAACTCATTGCATTTATCCTCAGACAGCAGCATCTGGTTTGGCGGGTTGGTTAACCTCTCTACTGTTGCAAAGAGAGTTTGCGTATTGTGGAGGTTGTTATTAATTAAGTTTGAAAAAAAACTCTTGCCTAGCTGTGATTAATTCTGAATTAAAAGCATGAATATTGCCTTTATAAAGGTCATAGTGGATGACAAGTTTGGATTTTCTCCACCTTCTTTCAGCCTTCCTGTAAAGTCTTTTCATACTTTGAACTTTTGTTGAATTTTTCCAGGGTGTTTTTGTCTCCCAAGTTTCTTCTTGACAGTTATGCCAAATGCATAAATGTAAATGTTATAGGTGTGATGGCATCTATAACGGACTTGATTTGTAGAGTAAATGCATCAAGAAGGAAGTCGGCTGTGCCAGAAGGGATGCTTGGTGTCTGAGATATGACATGTGTGACGCAGGAAAATTTCCTGCTTATCTTGTAGGGGACAGTCAATTAGAGCTGCCGTGGAAATTTGAATATGCAAAAGACCTTTGTCTTCACTTCTCAAATTTATTTAAGTGTCCTTACACACAAATGGGTGTATGAGGTTGCTCACCTTATTGTGTCGAAAACACTAAAGAAACAGTAAGGTAGGGCTTCAGTTTCAGTCTGTTATACACGGTGGCTTCCTGAAGATAGATTACATATGTGAGACTTAGTCTACAATGTGCCCTCTTCTCTGAATCTAATAAGGTAAGGGAGACTCCCCTACTTCCTGACAGCCCCAAAGAAAAACACACTACCAATAAGTATACAAAAAAAAATTAACAATTTATTTTTAGTTGTGTTTGTTTGTGTCTTATTTGTATAACCCAATAAAATAAAATGTAAATTACTTCGGGGACAACCACTGTTGTCACGCTGAATAAAATGACAAGACATTTACACCGCGAAAGCGAAAGGATTTAGCATATACAGAACTTACGAATCATTAAAAATATAGTAAAAAATGCAATTACAAGCATTTATACGCCCGAAAACAGCGTTAGCTTGCAGGCTAAATACTAACGACAACAGGCTTGTTTTATATAGAATCCGAGATATGTAGAAAACGGTAAACTCACCTGAATCCGACTGCTTGCCTGCTTTCTTCAAAGCGAATCCTTCATTGATTAGTTAGTTTAGAAATAAAGTTTTTATCAATACTCTATGCTTCGCTTGCGAGAAGGTTGGCCGCCATGTTTTCAAAAATTTTAGCTTTGCCAAAAATTGCGTCATCAGCAGAACAAGCTCCTGGTTGGCTGGCGCAAACCCCGATATGAATATCCGCTGCGAAAAGGCGACAAAAGTTCAGAAAATTCAACTTTTTCTGCGTCGACGCCGATTCCGCTTTTCACGCTGACGCCAAAACGCGCTAGACGCAACGCCGTTTCCGTCGTTTACGCGACGCAACTGACGCAGAACTCCTTTGCCGCGGCTGGCCATTGACTTAACACACAAATCAAACGCCAACCACGCAAGTTCCGCGCTTGGTGTGAACGCAGCATTATAAGAACAGTCCCTTTAGCTGTTTACTCACAGTTGTATCCACAGTTCAGGTTGTTTTGTGGCTCACTTCACTCACCACAGTTCACACTTTCAGTTCAGATGTAAAATAAAATGAACAGAGAGGAATATATCAGCCTTCAAAACTATTTAGGGTGCGTTGTCACGACGTGGGGTGCGTTGAAATATGTTGCGTTGAACCGAGGTTTTAGAATATCAGGCGTTGACTTCCAAGGAACTGAAAGTCTCTTGAAATGTTCCAAATTAAAGTGTATGGGTAAGAACAAAAAAATAACCTTGAGATGAATCACCAAGAGATGTCACTTAGATGGCAGGGTATATAAAAAAACTGTTTGTGAAATCGAAATTTCGTCGTTCTGTATTATATCATCCAGCAGCCATTTTAGTCTCACGTGCTCGATCACGAGCAGAAGGGTAGGAAAAACACTTGAGCAGCACTGTAGTTAGTCTCTGACACGATTTCTCACTCGCAAAAATGTAAGAATCGCAAAATGCCAAACAAAAACTAAAGACAGGCAGGAAACGTTTGCAAACTGCAACGATATTTGCACTCAAAACGTACTCACAGCTTCAGTGGCCTTCACTCTAACTGCGTCACTCTAGCAGCTAGAGTCTAAAAAACCTTTGCACGATGAAGCACAGATCACAGTCCGGTCTGACACTTTCAAAGCCAGTGCTGTCGTCCTTTATTCAACTTTAGCCGTGATAATCTTCTGCTGAAGCACCTTATCAAACAGCTTTTCGAACACGACCCCGCACTTTTTTTCTTCCGTGACGCACTCAGACACCGCGCTCTCCCTTACTCTCGATCTCTCTATATCTCGCGATCTCCCGGAAAACACAAACACCCGTCAAAATAAAAGTCCCCAAAACCGGTCACCATTCAAGATAATGTAAACATGTATTTATACATCCGTCACACATGCATTAACATCTCGCTGGTGTTATCATTTATGTGTCTCTTTCTAAGAGAAACTGATTTTGCAATTTTTACGTGGGAGATTAATGCATCAACAAAAAACCAGAAATGATCAAACAGAGCAACATCTTGCACAACGATGGATAAAATATTTAAACCCTTACTGATTACTAAGTCAAGTGTGTGACCGCGACAATGTGTGATACCCTGAACGTGTTGTCACGTCGAAGGTGTTTAATTTATTGTTGAGTTCTTTGGCAGCATTATTATCGGGCTTGTCCATGTGAATTTTAAAATCCCCAGCGATGATAAACGAGTCAAACTCCAAAGAGAAGGCTGAAAGCAGTTCAGTGAAATAGTTGGTAAACCCTGTAGTGTACTTTGGAGGCCTGTATAAGGTGGTGAGAAGTACCCGTTTGGTGCTTTTTAAAGCTATACTCAAAAATTCAAAAGAGGTGTAATCCCCAAGATTGACCTGTTTGCATTCAAAAACGAGACATACTTTAAAAGACACAACCAACTGGTGAAAGACGTCAACGTTTGCGAACTGGACACCCCTACTATGAAACCTCGGAGAGAATGATGGAAGCTTTCGCTTACACTTCTATTAACTGTGAGTACTAAGATTTTGTTTATGCTAACAGCCAAAACATTTATTAATGTTTTCACATTAATGTTTTCACAATATGTTATATAAGATTTTGCTTATTTACGTTTATTGTATGTACATCATTAACCAAAGTAACGATGGCACCATACTCTGTCAATGAATTACCACACATTTCAACCACTCATGACAGTGGACATTAAGCTCATTAGTGTCATACAGCCAAGAATAAATAACTTGATATCTGTTTATAGCTGTTAACAGTACTGTTGGTGGCTTTTGAGTATGCTTAGTTTAACTAATGTACATGTACATTGTAACATAAACTGACATTTGACGTTATTATAGGTGCAAGAAGGCTTTCTGATCAGATCAAACACAAGGAGGATAGCATGGTGTTGTTTTGCCATTTGCAAAATGACATTAATTACTGAAGCTATAGCAGTAAGTGGATGTTTTAATAATGATTAAATAATTATTTGCTTCATTCAGTGCTTGTTATCGCATTGAAACGCAAACATTAAAGCATTTTATTTCACGATGTGACCTGCACGGGACATGTAATGTTACAAATCTCAAGCACCATAATTTGTGTAAAATGTATCTGTTCAAAGGTTTAGAGGAAAGGCCTTCTCTAGAAGAAAGAAAAATCTTTATTTTTTATTAGCTTATTTGTTTTCAAGTAAAATATTTTTTTTTCTATCTAAGAGCTGAAACTCTATTGAATCACACAAGACTTTGCTAATCTTGTGCTCATTTGCATTATCTACCATTAAAAATGTTTTGATTTTAATTTGCACAACTATTTTACAAAAAGTATCAAAATTATTCAAATTAATGTTATTTGAAATCCTTGTTCTCATGTCTTCAATAAATTCAAACACTTCAATTCAATTTATTTGGTCTTTTCTTAATAACAACATGATTTAGTTTTACTGTATCTATAATAGACTAAAAAGTAAAGTTAATTGAACTTAAGTTATTTAGTTCATTTAATTTTGAATACTTAGTCGAATGAACTAATTGTTTTTAATTCAAGAAATAAAAAAAACTTAAGTGCACAAAACCTTAAATAAATTACTTAAATAAATTCAACTTGCACAAAATGAAAATTTTTACAGAGCGAGTTTCCATAACTTTTTAGGTTCAACCATCCTGTTGAGGTTTACAGTGTAGCCTCATAATTTTACAGTGCCTTAAGGCAGGGGCGTCGCTGGACCCATTTTACTGGGGCACTTGCCCATGTATTTTTTTAAACTTGGTTATATTTATATTTACGTGCCAAAATCATTCTAAAAGATCAAATTAGTTATACTTTAGGCAGAGATTTTACACAAATAAAATTTTTGAAAGCATTTAAGCTTGTGACAACAAACACCTATAGGGCAAGTGTAACTCCTATCAGTTTTGATGTTGAATGAGAGGTTAGTATTGTTAAAATGGCTATGTTCTTGATGTATTTAAATATAAATAGTTGTTGTGTGTGTGTATATATGTTCAATTAAGTTTCAAGGAGTGAGGAGGCATTAGGTCTAGAGCTTTAGGTCTAGCAACACCCCTGCCATGCGGATGTAAAAGCCTGGTTGGCTCAAAATTTTATTGAGAACAAGATTGAAATACTGTTTTTGGTCCCAGTGTTGGTAGCTCTGGGTTCCCTCCTCTGTAACTTGTCACACAGTTCCTCAAACCTGTGCCTCCAAATCCAAGTGTAAAACAGGCCTGTGATTTTACACTGGCCAGGCAAATGTTGTAAAATCAAGTTTCTTCCATAAGACAGCTTGCTGAGGTCTAGACGATATTTTCCAAACAATCATTTGAGACACTAGTCACTGCTTTTGTTACGAGCTTGCATCTCTCTGTATGCAGTTGTTACTCACTCCCTCCCTGCTCCGCTTCTATTTGGTTCAGAATGGTTTTACTCATCTGTTCACTGGGATGAGGAGAGCGCACATTACCCTTGCACTTGGCCTTACTGCATCCATTGTGGAGTTAAACATACTTTTATTTGTTTTTAAAACATTGTCTTGTCCCATCCACCTCTAAGAGCTTCCATCAGTCCAAAAACCATCCTGCTCACTGAGGTCAGCTGCTCCTTGATGTAAACTCACTCTCCATTTTTAAATTAGCCCTTATAAGACACTTGTTCTCTGTGGCTTTTAATCCAGGGTAAGTGTTGTAGAAATGTAAGACCACACTTGATTCAAATGTATAGTATCTTTAATTAATTAAATGCTTACATTAAATAGAGCAATAGATAAAGTTAAATAGCTTAACTGTGAGAGATAGAAACAGGTCTTTAAACTGTAAAATCAAGTTAAAGAACTTAAAAATAGAAGCAATCTTGTGGTGGCTTCATTCAGACACATATACTGTACAAGCTAATTCTATTTTCATAAATACAAACAGTAATGGGTTTCTGTTGAGCTGGACTTGTTAATTCTCTTGTTGTCTCTGGCTTAGTTGTTCTCTGGGTCCATCTGTATTCTGTCTGAGATGGTGTACGGCTCATCCTCCTCCATTTCACTATGTTTCTTCTTGCAGCAGCGCCTCTGGATGAGAGTGTATATCGCGGCCCCTGGGATGATGAGTGCTGGGACTCCAGAGAGGATGAAGATGATGGCGTAAATCCATGTTGGGTACGAAAGCACGGCCAGCGCAGGGAAATTCTCCTAGAATACAGTCATGATGGATCAATGATCAGAGAGTAGGTTTATTTCTTTCACAAAATTGCAGAAACCCATGATATGAGAATCCACATGACTATCTGTGTGCAGAGGTGACCAACAATTCGTTCTCTGTTCCTTTAGAGCAGGGGTCGGCAACCCGTGGCTCTGGAGCCGCATGTGGCTCTTTAGCGCTGCCCTAGTGGCTCCCTGGAGCTTTTTCAAAAATGTTTGAAAAAGGAAAAAATAAAAGTAAAAAGATAAATATATTTTTTGTTTAATATGGTTTCTATAGGAGGACAAACATTCTTAACGTTTTCCAATGCTGTAAAAGAGTGTAGAATAAATATTTAATTTCAACATTTCTGTCAGCGACGATATGCGTCATCACCCGCGACACATGTTTCTATCAGCGGGGCGGGTTGCCAGGTAGGTGGCTGCTGTAAACAAACCAGCGGCTGTGTGATGGGCCACGGATCCCAAAGAGAAAAAGAGAAACATAACTGAGGAGAACAGAGGATTCAACGGTTCTTGGGCCGAATCGTTTGCATTCATTGCCGATGCGGAAGGATTGTCTGAATGTTTGCTCTGAATTGGGAAGTTGTCTAATAAAAAGAGTAATGCGGAAAGACATTTCCATGGAAGGCATGCACGTATTTAGTAACAAAGTGGCTGTGATTTGATATACTTCTTTTCAAAAGGCTGCCGTTTTATTTTTATAAATGTATGCTGCGTTTTTTCGAATTGTTTGTTGCCCAGTTAAGGGGCACGTTGTGCACATTCCATTTTGATGTTGTTTTTGGGAATCCTCAAAATAAGAATGACATCAAAAATCCGATTTCTTTATTGCATTTCTCTAATTTCATCAAAGCAATGAAACATGATTCGTTAATATTGTAATCGTACAACAGAGTAGTCACGTGGTGCGTCGTTCTCTACAGGATTCACTGCAGGGAAAATAAAAATTTAATCATGAAGGCTCATTATGTATTCCTAGCAAACTTAGTCATTTTTATAGTAGGCTAATATAGATACATAAAGCATGTGTTGCCTTCATTATAAAGCTTATACAAGGCTTTTAATTTTTTGCAGCTCCAGACCTATTTTTTTTTTGTTACAATATGGCTCTTTCAACATTTTGGGTAGTCGATTTAACCTCTTTACATTCTTCGTCTTAGCATGGTCTAATTTTGGACTTTTGGTCTCATTCACCATCTTTTTAAGTCTTTAAACTCTTTAACTTCTCACAAACTGTGGTCTCTGAACTTGGACTTTAACATTTTCGTTTCAGTCTCGAATTAGTCTACAATTGGTTATATTTGCTGCTATGTTCTGTAGGACTCAAAAAATACAAAGAAATGCTTTGCTATTTACCTATTTCACAAAACCAACAGGAACGACTAAGATAAAATAAAAACAATGTACAGAAGCAAAGGCCTCATTACATGCTTATCCTGTATGGTTACATGAAGCCGTCATTAATCTAGATTTAAATGCCTCATATGAATTGTCAAAGGCATTCAGATTGTGTGCTACCCAAAATGAGGACTTGCTTGGTGTTCATCCCAATTAGCGCTCTCTAACTCACAAACCATGGACACCTGGGAGATCTAATCAGCATGGTTCAGACACACCTGACTCTGATCAGAAGGGGGGGATAAAAGGAGCACAAGGCAATGAAGAGGGAGGATTGACTCCTATGAGGACTAAGGTTGCTAATCACCTTTTCCCTTTTTCTCTCCCTATCAAAGCCGCTGAGCCTGGGCCGCCTAATCCACTCACCACTCCACCTGGGCATTCCCGAGAAGAGGACGCATTGTGAGCACCAGCACCAAACCTGCCCAGAGCACCTTAGCACAAGAGACTGCGTCTTCACATCTCACTCTATTATTATAAATAAAGCCACCCTCTTGGTGTTTGCGCTGAAAACCCCTCTGTGTGGTTCTTCACCTTGCTACTATATTTAAAGTTCAAAGTTGGGTACTGGATTTCAGTGATGTGTGTCACAAACGAATCTATAGAGCCCTCTCTCTCTCTCTTGTTCAAGATTTCACGGACACGATTGGTAGAAATTGTTTATGATGTGGCTGTGTGGTTTTGTGTAAATTGGATTCTTCACTGAGGGAAGGTTCGGGAGCGCACTGTGAACAGTCAAACTCATCATCGCTTGGAATTTTTAGTAAGGAGCTGGTGAGAGCTAGTGAACGAACAGAGGAGATGATAAAAACTTTCAGAAAATGTAGGGAAAATGAGCACTAGTTTAGAAAAAGTTACATTTGGCTTCATTTAATAAAATAAGTAGCACACTAGCTGAGTGCATACAATACGAGCCCTCGATTTTGTATCGAGCAAGCTCCACAAATGACAATACATTTATTTATTAAGCACGTTTAATGAGTTATGGTTTGTTTAAAGCTTTAACATGCTTAATAGTTTTTTTTATGATTAATTCAAACTTGTATTTCCCATTCATTACTTATTATAGCATATCACGACCATTGCCGTAAAAGCCTGATAGGATACATGAAATTAAATATTAGAGCCCAAATAAAGTGAAAATATAATTAATGCGAAATCAGCATATAAAATGTAGATCTATACATTTACATATTCAATGTTCCCAACAGAGTATGGATAAAAACCCCTAAATGAACAGTAAATTCATCAGTATCCACATATTTAAAAAGGATCATCTCTTCTAACTTTATGCAAAGTTAGCTTGGAATTTGTCATTAACATATAAAAACACGAATAGCTCACTTCAGCCTGAAAGACTGACTCAATCCGAAGTTCGGTCCTCAGAGTCTTTATAAAACAAGTTTTTAAAAAAAGAGTTAAGAGATCCAAATTTTCTTTTTATTTATGAATTTTGAAGATGAGGTGAGTCTCGTCCATCGCAGCTGTTAGTAATATCTGTTTGGGGTCCTGTGTGTGATGGACCCCAAACAAAATTCAAATGAGGCATTTTAATCTAGATTAAATTCAGATGTTGCCAACAGCTGCAATGGATGAGACTCGCCTCATCCTCAAAATTCAAAATCAAAAAGTAATTTTTGTAGTATAATTAATATGTGGATTTAAGCATTAGTTAAGCATAAATTTAAGTTTAATTTAAGAATAAATTAAACATTAATTTAAGTGCTTTTAATTATACTACATAAAATGTAAAAGGAGACCCCTTATTTAGATTAATGTATATTGATGTATTTTTCTCCCTCATATATAAAAGTATAATATATTAAGAAAAACATTTGCATAGTTGAAAAAAGTTACAGGCAATACCACTGAAAGGAATCAAGACTCACCGACTCTGGATCCCATGCGATGTAAGTTAACTTTTTGCTGACAGTGGTGACAAAGTAGAAGATAAAGATGACCAGGACGATTAAGGGACTGACCAGTCTCCATGTGACCTGCCAGAAGATGTTTGGTTTGTGGCCAATCATGAACTTGATATCATCGTTAAATCTATAAGAAAAAATGTCACTAGTTAGCTACTGATTGTATTTAGGAAAATAAAAAGGCAAGGCAAGGTAAGGCAAGTTTATTTGTATAGCCCATTTCGTACACAGAGTAATTCAAAATGCTTTATATTGGAAACAAAGAATAAAAAGTACATTTAATAAAAGCAAGCATAAAAAAGTTATATAAAATCATAGTGATTAAAAACTGATAATTTAAAGCATTGATTAAAACGTAGATGAAGATAGAGGTAAAATAGTTGTTCGGACGTTGGTGCTCAGAGGACAAAAGAGCAACTAAACAGGTGAGACTTTAGTCTTGATTTAAACGTGACTAAAGTGTTGGCACCCTTGATCTCCTCTGGAAGCTGGTTCCATCTGTGGACCGCAAGGTAACTAAAAGAGTTTTTACCCTGTTTGGAATTTACCCGAGGTATATCTAATTTATTTGATTTGAGGGATCTCGCTCTCTGTTTGGTGTGTATTCACTGATCGTGTCTGTTAAGTATTTAAGTGCTATGTTGTGTTTGGACTTATATACCAGCAGCAGAACTTTAAAATCTATTCTGAAGGAGACCGGCAGCCATTCCATTCGGGCCACTCCATTCTGAACAAGCTGGAGCTGTTTAATGGTCTTTATGGGAAGACCGGAGAAGAAGGCATGCATCAATTTCTCTAAATCTTGTCTGGAAACACAGAATCTGATTCTTACTATGTTTCTAAGATGGTTGCTTTAACATGGCTATTAAAACTAAGATCAGAGTCCAGAATCACCCCAAGATTCCTGACCTGATTTGTAGTTATTAGCCCATTGGCAGTGACATAAGTGTTAACCTTAAAAGCCTCGCTTTTGCTTCCGAATGCAATGACTTCAGTTTTGTCGTTGTTAAATTGAAGAAATTTGTTTTGCATCCAGTTTTTAATCTCATCAAGACATTTGCAGAGAGAGTGCATGGGATTTTAGTTGTTATACAAATCGAGATTGTTTAGATCGAGTAGAACCAGAACAGTCACTTTTCCTGAAACATTCCTGAATGTTTAACCGGATATCAATAAGTATCTTCAGTAGTGCTGTCTCTGTACTGTTATGAGCTCTGAAAACTGGTAACAATCCATGTGTTCATTTTGGGTCAGGAATTCAATCCGTTGTTTCGCCACAATCTTTTTCCATAATTTTACTAATAAAATGGAGATTTGAGATTTTTTGTAGTTGCTCAGTACAGTATTATCTAAGTTTGTGTTTTTCAGTAGTGGCTTTACCAATGCGGTTTTAAGGGATTTTGGGAAAGAGCCGGAGCACAAGGAGGTATTTATAATTTCTAAGAGGTCCTTTTCTTAACTCTTAAGAAATATTTTAAAAAAGACTGTTTGTAGAGTGTCAAGACCGCATGTTGATGTTCTAAGGCTCTGAACCGTCTCTATTAATGTTTGCAATCGATTAGATTAAAGGTGCACATTGAGAGTGGAGCCTTATGATGTCTATCCCCTGCCCTGCAGGGGGAATCACTGTCACAGAGGCTAACCTTGGCACTCCCTCCTCTGACCACCAGAGGGCACTAACTCCTTCTCCTCCATCTACACCACACTACATTCCCCATACACCTCAGGGACGCCTTGATTACACACCCAGCTGAAGGACATTAGAACCACTACTTATACAGACTGATTCCCATCGCTCAGTGCGAAGTCTTGTTTGTATTTCTACTGCAATTCCGAGCGTTTACCCTGTTTGTCTGCCTGCCCGTTGGACTACTCTCGTTGATCTCCGTTAATGCCTGTTTGCTGCCTGCCCTGATTAACCGCCTATTTCTGGATTACGTTGTTAATAAAAAGCCTGCATATGGATCCCAACCTGAGTGACGTTTTGTTACAACTAATGCCTTTTCAGATGATACTGATTTTATTGATAAAAATGAAATAAACTCATTGCATTTATCCTTAGACAGAAGCTCACTTGGTGGGTGGGTTAACCTCTCTATCGTTACAAAAAGAGTTTGAGTATTGTTGAGGTTGTTATTAATTAAGTTTGAGAAAAAATGTTGCCTAGCTGTGATTAATTTCAGCCTTCCTGCAAAGTCTTTTCGTACTTTAAACTTTTATTGAATTTCTCCAGGGTGTTTTTTGTCTCCCATGTTTCTTCTTGACAGTTATAGGTGTGAAGTCGTCTATAACGGACTTGATTTTTAAAGTAAATGCATCAAGAAGGAAGTTGGCTGTACCGGCAGTGATGCTTGGTGTTTGAGAAATGGCATGCATAAACATCTCACTGGTGATACTGTTTTTGTGTCTTTTTCTAACAGAAAATTATTTAGCAATTTTGACATGTGAGATTAACGCATCAACAAAAACAAAGAAGTGATCAGACAGAGCTACATCTCGCACAACGGTGGATAAAATATTCACGCCCTTACTAATTACTGAGTCCAGTGTTTGACCGTGACAATGTGTGACACCCTGAACCAGTTGTCACGTCAAAGTTGTTTAAAATATTGTTTAGTTCTTTAGTAGCATTACTATCACACTTGTCCATGTGGATATTAAAATCCCCAGCAATGATAAAAGAGTCAAACTCCAAAGAAATGGCTGAGAGCAGTTCAGTGAAATCAATGGTAAACCCTGTAGTGTACATTTGAAGCCTATATAGGGTGGTGAGAAGTACACGTTTGGTGCCTTTTAAAGCCAAGATTGACCTGTTTGCATTCAAAAACGAGACATACTCTAAAAGACACAACCAACTGTTGAAAGACGTCAACGTTTGCGAACTGGACACCCCTACTATGAAACCTCGGAGAGAATGATGGAAGCTTTCGCTTACACTTCTATTAACTGTGAGTACTAAGATTTTGTTTATGCTAACAGCCAAAACGTTTATTAATGTTTTCACATTAATGTTTTCACAATATGTTATATAAGATTTTGCTTATTTACATTTATTGTATGTACATCATTAACCAAAGTAACGATGGCACCATACTCTGTCAATGAATTAACACACATTTCAACCACTCATGACAGTGGACATTAAGCTCTTGTAATGTTACATTACTTAGTGTTCTTGTACATACTTGAGACTCCGCCTCCTTTCTTATCAGAATGAGAGGCATGACTGTATAAGAAGTTTCCTTGTGCAGCATGGTTTCGTTTGGTTGCACTACAACTATCATCTATCCATGTTTCAGTTAGCAACATAAAATCTAAGTTATGTGTTAAAATAAAATAATTTACAAGGTGTGCCTTGTTTCTAAGTGGCCTAACGTTCAGAAGTGCTATTTTTACAAAAAATGTTATCCAAATGTTGATCCTCATCATGTCCAGCAGAGGTTAGATAATCCTCGTTCAGTGGTGACGTCTACAGGGTGGGTGACGAAGGCCTTGGTGGTGTGTTTACACAGTTAATTTGATGGCTCTTGTGTCTTTCAGACTGATAGCGGAGGGAGAAAAGTATATTGTCAATGAGCATTCTTGTTCCGGATCTGTTCAGCCGCCTCCCATCTCATGTGATAAAATATGGCTGATTTCAGAACACATTAAAATGATCAATATACTGGAAGCCTTTTGACAAACAGGTGTGTTCAAGCCTTGTATTGAGCCCAAGCAACCGAGAGAACATAGTTGTTCCATTTGCCGGAAGCAGACCACTGTAAACTGGAAACACTTTATTTTGAGACTTTCAAGTGTGTCAAATAGTTCTATAAAGTCCTTCTTAAGCAGCTCTGATTGTCCTTTCTTTACATTGTTTTTCCCCACGTGAATGATGATTTGTTTTGTCTTGTTCTTGCTCAGGTTATCTCTTATCATTTTGTTAATCTTTGGCGACATACTGTCTCCCTCATGCCACAATGTCATAGTTTTGCACTGTAGGTGCTGGATTATATAATCCCCAATAATTAGAGTCTCACCAACTTGTTGTTGGTTCTTGTCCAGGTCCGATTGGGTGGGTTTACTCAGGTTGCTCCGGTTTCCCCCACAAGCCCAAAGACATGCGGTACGAGTGAATTTGGTAAAACACAATAGTCCATAGAGTTTGAGTGTGAACGTGTGAATGGTTTGTAAAATTGGTACTTAAAAAAATTTTATTAATAAAAAAAAAAATTATAATTGCTTATTTTTTCATTCCAAAAATGCTGTTCGCATGAGTGTTTGTTAATTTTGGGGTCTTTAAACATAGGTGTAAAAGCAATGGTCTGTGTCTCTGAAGTCATACCTGTCAATGCCATAGACGTAAGCAACACCCATCATCTCACAAAAGGCAATGACCAGTAGAGGAATGGAGCCAGCAAAACCATCAAATAAAGCCACCCAGTACTCTCCTGAGCCCTGTGTGAAGATAATGGCCAAGGCGAAGGAGACAAAGCACACCAGACCTGCGATATATACATAAACAGAGGTGCTGTCAGCCAGTCAAGCGAGGTGCTGAAGGAATACACCTTCTGGTAGATTACATGGCAAAATTTTCTAAATTAAAGGAAATAAAAACTTAATATTTCAAATTTATCAAAAATATTATAAATGGATATAATATATAATATACAGTTTAACTTTTAAATGGAGTTACTGACATACATAAACTTTTCATGACCTTCTGATTGTATGACCATCACCTGTAAGTAGTCTGATTTGTCTATAGTACACTGAAGGGGTGGGCACAAAATTGCTTGTTAAAACATCAAAGAACCTCAGTATATGTTTGGTTTTGGTTTAAGTTGAGCCATCTGTGATGAATTAGTGAATTAAATGATTAACATTTCCCGAATCGTGTTCAAGCCATGAATTGGAAAATATGAGGAATATTTCAGAATGAATGCTAGAAACGCTCTACTCACTCGTTTTCACCACTCGCCCCACCATTGGTGGTTTCCTGACTACTGTTTTTTCTTGATTACTCTAGGAAGCTCCTGATTTGTCAGCGTGGCCATCTAATAGCCAAAATATAAAAAAAAAATGTCAACTTCTTTAATGAAAATGCTTATATTCACTGCCACCACACTATATGTTCAGCAATACTCATCATATTTGCCCTGTTTTCTCAGCACGGATTCAATATCACACCTAGTCATTGACTTGACATGTAAATCACTCACTAACCATATCAAGTCTGTTCTTGTTCTGATCACCTGTAAACATTTGTGCATTTAGTTCTAAAAGTATTACTATTTTGTTGTTTAGCTAAGTGAAAGTGACCAGTTGGCCCGATATGGATTAACCTGTACCTATAATATGTTCTCTGCATTTAACCCATCCCACTGTACACACAAAGCAGTGAACAAAAACACTGTGAATATACACCCGGAGCAGTTGGCTGCCACGACTGCTGCATCTTGGAAGCAGTCCAGAAACTGACTACAAACCATATTGCTTTCGGTTTCTTAGTTTATCAACCCTTTGTGATAGAACTGGTTCAGGTGGGCTTTTTTTAAGCATTTGGCAGTTCAGTAGTAATGGATAACATCTGATCACTCTTCTAACCTGTATAGACCTCCTTGGGCCACTTTTTGGGCAGGATGTTGAGATCCTGCAGTGGAACCACCACTCCTTCAACACTGCCAAACATGGTGGAGAGGCCAAGACAGAAGAGCATGATGAAGAAGAGCACAGACCACAGAGGTGATATAGGCATTTTAGTGATGGCCTCTGTGAAGACGATGAAGGCCAGCCCTGTGCCTTCCACACCCTGAGAAACATGGAAAGAATAAGCAGTGTTTCTAGTTCACTGGTGGATCCGAAGATGATATTTGAGGTTTGTTACCTGACTGAGGAAGCTTTGCAAGTCGCAGGTCTTCAGTGAGAGCTGCTGTAAGATCTCCGGTTGGGTGCTGTTGAGCTGTTGGAGCATCATATCATAGTTGCTCTCTGTGATGTTACCCTCCCGCAGGTCAAACACATTCAGCAAAGTCAGGATATTGCTACAGGAGACATGTTTTAGTCATTAAACAACTAAAGTACATTTTTATTGAAAACAATTAAGAAACATCATCTTGACCCGGAGGATAATGACTTGAGGTACCTAATGTCTAATTGATTGGCCGTTTTGTTATCTATCCTTTAAATTGAGTAGTTTTTCTTTTGTAAATATAAATATCGTGAGTTTAAATTCTCGTGTAATTTTATTGTAATTATTTTTGCTGATGACATTTTAGTACTTTCACTTGTAACATTCAAATTAGGTATGCTATTGAGCTCTGAGAGACTTTCAATGTTTTAGGACACCTATTATTAAAACTCACCCTTTGGAGGATGTTTGCCCATAAAAATGTTACTGAAAGGTGTGAACACAATTGCGTCAGAGTATCTTAAACTCACCAAGTCGGCTTTGTAAATTGGTAAAAATAAAATGGCATCAAATAACTTTACAAACCACTCTCCCCTGCTGGGCCTGCCTTCCACTTATGATCGATAGGTAAATGGATCTTCAAAATAATTGGCAAATAATGTGAATCACATGTTCAAAGCAAGCAGAAAACAAAACAATTCAGATTATTTTAAAAACTGTTTTAACATGTTGTATATAAATCACAGAACAGGCAGCTCATGTCTGTAAAACAGGAAGTTAGACTAAACAAAAAGCATTTCCTGCCCTTAAAACTTAATTATTCTATTCAGTACTTGAGAATCCAGATGCTTTTGTGATAATTTTACAAAAAATGCTTGAATCAAAGCAGTTTTGAGAGTCTTTAAGCACCGAATGTATTTCGTCCAGTCCGATAATAAAACCATATATGACTCTGTTAAGTATTATATTCACTTGTAAATCGGAAACGGCTCAATATTCCTCTTTTTAAAAAAATGTTTTTATATACACGTGTTTGATAATATATAATGAAAAAAGCTATGGTGGATACCCTTTTGTTGATTATCTATTCACTATTAAAATATGTTTAAAGGTTTGTTTTAGTAAAACTGTTATCACATAAAACAACTTATTCATTTACTGAATACAATTAAATTGAATAAATTAATATATTATTGATAGCATTTTGTCATAATGGAATTGCAGATTTTTTTATTCTTATAGATTTTTATACTTGGGTCCTTCAGGAGTCTTGTGACATGTCATGATAATGTGACCTTTATGACATTCCTGGCATCTTGAATTGTTGTTCCCTCATCAAAAACATGCCTCAAGTAGTATTCAGATTAGTTCATGCATGTTTGAGTAAACTTTTTCCTGAGCTGAAATTGTTTTCGTGTTCCCGCCCCCAAATTGTGTCTCGGGTGGTTAGGTGACTCGGGACTGTAAGTATGCGCATTTTCTGCTCTTAAGTTCATGCCAGCTCTACTAATCATGGGAATAGTAAAATGGCTATGGGTTGTTGGTTTCATTTAGTTTAATATTTGTTTATTTCAGGTCCCACACGTTGCTGTTTAGTTTTATCCTTCTGTTCGGGCGCTTGCTGTCACTGCTGGTTTAGGGTTTACCCTACCTGCCCTGTGTACTGGGCATGCTTCATCTGCACTTACCCTGTGGTTTCGTGCTGGGGGTTCTGCCCAGACCTACTAGCCCTGTGACAAATGATGCTCCGTGTTATGTGCTTTCTATACCGCAGTCACCCTGCTGCAAAGCGCTAGAAGAGGGCTTTAAGGGATTTTGCATTGTAATTAACAGGCATGGGTATCGATCAGTTCTGTGATGTTTTAATGTGTAAATTCAATTGATAATAGTTTGAATAATGGTAGTGAATGAGTGGTTAGGTAAATTAAATTATAGCGAATCAAATTGTCTGTCTCCTTAGGTGGCTGATGTTGTGTGGAGCAGGAGGTGACCAGACTGGCCCTGTGGTGGTGTGTGCAGTGACAAGGAGTGGTCGAACAAAATAAGCAGAGTGTCACGTGTGTCTCCAGTTTGGTGTGTGTTGGTGCCTGGAGTCTGGTGTCGACTGCTCCACCCACTACCAGTACTGGGAGAGATCCGTCATCATTTTATGGTTGTGATCCAAACTTGTTTTAAAGTAGACTTCACATAAATTAATAAAAGGAACACTTTGAGCTACGACCCACGTCTCACTGTCTCTTGCCTGACCCGGTGGAACGAATCTGCGACATTCTCTGAGGAGTAATTTCTGGTGGCCGTCCCCCTGGGTGGCGTAGTCAAAATTCAGCTATTGGGGTAATCATCAGTCTGGTGCGTGATGGATTTGTTATTGACCTACCCGCACCACCCCTATCTGGCCCCACGCACACACAGAGATTCTTTGCATTCTGAGGGTGTAAGCATTTTTGCTAGACCAAAAAAATGAGGTGGTTCAAAGATGTTGTTTATGAAAAATCTTGCATTTTGAACAGTTTGAATAGCTCCAGTATAAAGGGCTCAAATATTGATTCAAAATGCTAAACAAGGGCATAACATGGGACCTTTAATGAATGGCATCACTTTAACAGGAATTGTTTTGGAGATAAGCTTACCCATTGAGACAGTCATCGAATCTCTCTGTGGCTCTGAAGCCGATGATCGAGTAAACCACGATAGCGGCGTAAATCGATGTCATCCCATTGATCACAGAGATGATGACTGCATCCTGCTCACAGTTATTGCTGAAAGAAGATAAACCTTTCACTTGCACACAAACATTCATGATTGTAAATACAGTCTGACCCACATCAGCATCATACCTTTATTTTAAGATTTTTGTATTTATTTTTAGGTTTATTTTAGAAGATATGTCAAATCTAAAATATAACTTTTTCAGTAAAAAAAGTATTAATGAAAAAACAAAAAAATAGTTGTTTCACTGCAATGTATTTGTTATCACAATTTAAACTGACAGTAACCTTCAAATATTGAATTAAAATCCAGATTGTCAAACTGAAATGTCAAAACTTTATTAAATATTCAGAATTTCTGTCAGGACTGCACTATATAAATTCAGATGAGCAACTCAAAGTTAGTATTGTGATATGAAAAGGTAAAATTGTCACGAATCAAATTGGTAAAGCCAGGCTATATTTTTATTGCACCTTAGTTTAGAAAAAGGCTTTTGATAACTTCACACCTATCAATGCTCACTCTAATTCACAATCAGCCTATCAGAATAGAGTCTGCATTACAGCACTCACTGTACAGAGTTGTAGCTGGAGAAGGCGATCAGACCTCCGAACGCCAGAGAAAATGAGTAGAAGACCTGTGCTCCAGCATCCAGCCATGTTGCTGGGTTAGCAAGCTCATCCAACTGTGAACCCATCCACAAACAATATTACAATTAGGATCAGTTCCTCCTCTTCAGAGAGATCAGAATGTATGAACTGAATTCCCACTCTTCACTTTTATGTCCATGCTTCTTTAGAAAACAAAACGAGATACTTTTCCACAGGGTTAAGCCTTCTGCAAACAGAGCTGCAGTACAGTGTTTCTAAATACTCCAGCCAAAGAGAAGTGCTTTACAAACACTAGGTACAGTGAAAGAGGAGTCGCCGGCTTATCAGGAAACTGTTGCCCACCTGATGGTCTAGAAGAGATGTTAATTAAATTATTCCTGTTAATTTTATCAATTAGAAACGCTTTCTCTTCACTCTTGATGAAGAGGCGGTCGCATCTCTCTCCTTCCTCATATCTCTCCTGCTGGCTCCCTCTGTCTAGTGCTGTTTGAGACTCTCTTTGTCTCTTCGTGTACTTGACTGCTCTGTCCCTGGAGGACATTGAGGAAATCTACTTAATCGAAGCTCTGATCACTGGGTTTCTGCTGATGGGATTATGTGGAGCCCTGGTATATCAGCGAATGTTAAAATGGGTCAGTGAAGCTCAAAACCCCACCAAGCTGACAGCACGATAAGCACCACCAAGACCACCAACTTTACGGCGATGGCGGTAAGCAGAGCTGTCAGTAAGCAGAGCTGTCAGTAATCATACTGTGCGTGTAAACCACAAGTTGGATGAGACCCGGAAGACGCTAACAGCTGTACAAAAGATTTTGACCAAAATGGAAGCCAGTGATGGACATTTCAGGTCTGTAAATTTGGCAGACCCACATTCAACCAGAAATCTTTCTTCTTTCGGCTTCTTCCCACTTCCTCAGGATGGCCTTAACCAAGGCTGTTGCTGGAACCAAAAAAAACTTCTTCTGGAGAACAAGATAAGGAGAAGCTCTGAACTCTACCTCAAAGAAACCAACACCTTCTGTGCTTTTACCACCAGTTTAAGTGAGTGGGTCTGTCGATTGCCCTATCAATTGCAGATTGATTGCCCTTTATTGTAACAAACCATGTTTATTTTTAGTAACTGTTTGAATTGTTTTCGGTTGTCATCCCCTCAAACAATATTGTTAATTGTCTAGATTATTTTCAAAGAATGAGCTGTAATGTTTCCCAATATTTTGAGCCAGGCAGACCAAAGACAAAATTATGGTCCTGAAAGATGTCAAAACTGGTTTGCGTTCTGTCATTATATTCATCAATTTTTGTAATAAGTTGTATACTTGATTAAGGGGTAACAACTGCCTTTCTTTCTGTTACTTTCGTAATCACCTTGCCAAGAATAGGGAACAAAGACTTATGTCAGTGACGACTATGGGAAGCTTACCTCTCCAAACTCTTTTGAAAATGCCAATCAATGGCTGCGCTGATGGTCACATGACCAAGTCAGTGCAAATAATGTGGATGCAATCAGGACACTTCCTGTTGTGAAGCCGGAGCCATACTCACCTCCTAGGCAACCTGACTTTAGGTAACCAATACTTTAGCTGTGTTTTAGAGGCTATTTCATTTTAAATATTATATTTTTATTCTATATACTAGTATAGGCATTGTTTTTGTTGTAGTTATAGGTTTATTAGCGTTAGATTGTATTGTTTTTTATACTGTGTTTGCGTCCGTGATTCAGCCGCATTCGCAAAGTGTGTCTTTTCTTCTTATTTTCCTCCCCTTCTTCCGCTGTTTTTTGGCACACTTGGTGTAAGATTTCAGTCATAAAAAATTTGTAAATAGTGGAGAAAGATGTCAAGATGATCTTGACATTAAAGTGTTTTTTTGTGAGTTTTTGTTCGAAGTTTGAAAGGACATCCACTGGGAGATTTGTGGAAGAGTATGGACAGCAGAAGACAGTGTGTGTGTCACCCTCTCAACCACTCAACCTGTGATACAGTTTTTATACACAGGGTTTATTCACAGCTTTATAATAATAATAATGTTTTCCAATATATACTGTAATTTTCACGTGATATAATATTGCTTTATTACTGCTCATGAATTCAACAACATATTGAATCATTAATCATTTTTATTTTATCAAATCATTATATTTTTATTTAATCTTTTTGTTAATTGTGTAGAAACACAATTTTATTGGGACAAATCTCATGTAATCTTATGCAATGTCTTTATATTTATAGAGATTCTTCTGATGAAGGAGAATCCTCCTGCTACATGGAAATTATGTGCAGAGACCAAAGCATTAAGGACACAAAAAATGCCTGTACATATTATGACGGGTGTCCATTCCATTCAACGCTGCCCTGGCACAAACGACCTACACCTGGAACCCGCAATCAACCGCCGCCTAGCCTCAGCTGCTGACAATCACCAGGACCGCATAAGAGAGAGAAGAGAACACGAGCCAGACAAGCTTCAACTTGCAAGGAATGCAGACGCTAATGGCTCTTCTCTTTCCTAGACAGCAGCTGAGACCCAGGACCACCCCTTACGAGGTACTCCATCTCACCACAGAGCACGAGCACCATCGGGGACGAGCACGAGGACCACACGTCACCAAGGAAGATTACCTCCCCAAACTAACAGTTTTTTTTCTTCCTCTTCCCTTGTTTTTCCGGATCGTCGATCGAGTGCGGCAGGTGCACCTCTCTAGTGAAATGGAAGAACTGCTCCAGCGTCTAGCGGAAGTTAGCATCCGACAGCAACAGGTCTGTGAACACCTGGCCAGGCGACAGGACGAGTTGTGGAGTCTTACCTCTAACTCTTTGAGTCCACTGCGAGACAAGAAGGATGGCCAAAAGGGGAATGGGCATGGGCGCTGGCACCCCTGCTGACCGGCTGACCTACTTTTCCCTCGAACCATCCAGCGCAGAAGAGTACTCAGAGCTGAAAAAGGAAATACTGGCCCGCTTGGGGCTGTCTCCTATGGCTGCGGCCTTACAGTTCGCAGACTGGGAATTTCACCCTCGCCCTTTCACCCTTTCACTAGGATGGACCTAGTGGGCCGCTGCCGAAGTCTGCTCGGGGCCACGAACATATCCTGGTTGTGGTGGACTACGCTACCCGGTACCCTGAAGCTATACCTCTCCAAAAAGCCACGGCCAAGAACATCGCACAGGAGCTGTTCATGCTGTTCAGTCGAGTAGGCATCCCCAGCCAGATACTGACTGGCAAGGGACCCCCGTTTATGTCTCGGCTCATGGCTGACCTCTGCCAGCTGCTGAATGTAAAGCAACTCCGCACCTCAGTATACCATCCCCGGACCGACGGCCTCGTGGAGCAATTCAATCAGATGCTGAAACAGATGCTCAAAAGGGTGGCAGCCTACGACCGAAAGGATTGGGACCAAATGCTGTTCGGCATCAGAAAGGTCCCACAAGCGTACACAGGATTCACGCCTTTTGAGGCGCTGTTCGGCCGTCAGCCCGGAGGCTTAATGGATGTGGCCCGTGAAGCTTGGGAGCAGCAGCCGGTAGCGCTCTGCTATGTGGTTGAGCACGTCACCCAGATGCGTGAGAAGATCGAGCGAGTCATGCCATTGGTCTGGAAACATCTCGTTAAGGTACAGCAGGCCCAACAACGCCACTTCAACTGGGCAGCCCAATCCCGGGAGTTCCAACCCGGAGAGAAAGTGATGGTGTTGGTCCCCACCTCCGCATGCAAATTCCTGGCCAAATGGCAAGGTCCGTAAACTGTCCTAGAGAAAGTTGGCACCGTGAACTACAGGGTAAGACAACCTGGAAGACGACAGCCTGAGCAGATCTATCACGTTAACCTTCTGAAGAAATGGGTGGGGACCCGAGACCAGCTTGCTGCCATCGCCTCCCTCTCCCCAGTGGTGGTCGACACCAACACTGACTTATCGCCTGCCCAGAAGAAGGAGCTGCAGCACCTGGTCAGTCAGTTTGACGACATGTTTTCCTATCTCCCAGGCAGACCAACGTGGTACAACACTCCATCAGGATGCCACCCGGTCTAATCATCGTCCGGCAGCGGCCCTATAGGGTCCTGGAAGCCCGTCGTCAGGCGATAGAGGAGGAAATTAGACAAATGCTGAAGTTGGGTGTCATCGAACCATCCCGGAGCCTGTGGTCCAGCCCGATTGTCATGGTCCCAAAACCCGACTGCACCCTCCGCTTCTGCAACGACTTCCGACGCCTGAACGAAGTGTCCGATTTCGACGGCTACCCCATGCCCCGAGTGGATGAGCTCCTGGATCGTCTGGGGAGAGCTCGCTAAATATCCAACCTGGACCTAACAATGGGGTATTGGCAGGTCCCGCTCTCCACAAAAGACAAGGCGAAGACACCCTCTGGCCACTGGCAGTACTGCCGTCTTCCCTTCGGTCTCCATGGGGCTCCCGCGACGTTCCAAAGGATGGTGGACATCTTGCTCCGCCCCCACCAGGCCTATGTCTCCGCCTACTTGGATGACGTCGTGATCCACTTGGAGACATGGGGGTAACATCTGGACCATCTGGGGAGGATGCTCACCAACCCCCGAAAATGTCACCTGGCTCTATTTGACTCTTCCATTCCATTCATCACTGCCCTGGCACAAACGACCTACATCTGGAACCCGCAATTAACCGCCACCTAGCCTCAGCTGCTGGCAATCACCAGGACCGCATAAGAGAGAGAAGAGAACACAAGCCAGACAAGCTTCTACTTGCAAGGGATGCTGACGCAAATGGCTCTTCTCTCTCCTAGACAGCAGCTGAGACCCAGCCCCACCCCTTACGAGGCACTCCTTCATCTCACTACTGCAACGAACCAGAGCACGATCAGGGATGAGCACGAGGACCACACTGAGGAAGATCACACTGGTGTTTCTTATTAAATCCACCCTCCGGGCACCTTTAATCATAGATCCTTGTCGTGTGATTCTTCACCCCGTCACAATATGTAAATAAAACAACTCGTGAAATGGACACTAAAAGCCTTATTCAAACAAAACTCGTTGAGTTTATGTAAAATAGTTTGAGGTTCATTTTTATAATCTCAAAAGTCTTGTTGCTCTACGTTTATAGTTGTTTACAAAGAAATACTTGATGAAAAATCAAATCCATTTTTTATTTTTCTTGTTATTACACACTGTTCTGAGCCTATTACATAATAATAACAGATATTTGCAAACAGATTTTGAAAGTTTTATTTAATCTGAAGAGGAAAACTGGCAAAATAACCATAAAAACATTTTCTGACACAAAAAAAAGACAAGATTACCAGGCGAACTGTTTTAATTACAGAATCATTATAGGAGTAAAATGGTTAAAAACTGGATGCCAAAACAACTTTCTTCAACTAATCAAAGAACAAAATTGAAGTCATTGCATTTGTAAGCAAAAGTGAGGTTGTTAAGGTTAACACTTATCTCACTGCCATGGGCCTAATAACTACAAAGCAGGTCAGGAATCTTGGGGATATCTTAGTTTCAATAGCCATGTCAAAGCAATGACTAAATCAGCTTATTAGCATCTTAGAAACTTTGCAAGAATCAGATACTTTGTTCCAAATCAGATTTAGAGAAACTAATTCATGCTTTCATCTCCAGCAGGCTGGACTACTGTGACGCTCTTCTTACCGGACTTCCAAAAAAGACCATTAAACAGCTACAGCTCGTTTAGAATGCAGTGGCACGAATTCCATCCAAAACTAGAAAGTCAGAACACATTTCACCAGTTCTTAAGTCTTTCCACTAGCTACCAGCCTCCTTCAGAATTTACTTTAAAGTTCTGCTGCTATATTCTGGCAAATAAGTCCAAACAAAACATCTAAATGCCTAACAGACATACTCAGTGAATACACAACAAACAGGGAACTGAGATCCCTCAGATCAAATAAATTAGATCTACCCCGGGTTAATTCCAAACAGGGTAAATACTGCTTTAGTTACCCCACGGCCCACAGATGGAGCCAGTTCCCAGAGAAGACCAAGGGACACTTTAGTCACAATTAAATCCAGGCTAAAGACACACCTGTTTAGTTATGCTTTTTTAGACTGAGCACCAACGTCCAAACAACTATTTTATCTCTGCACTTCACTATCTCAATCTATTATTTATTTATTTTTTTAAGAATGATTGATAAGCAGAAAATGAACAATAAATCACTAATCACCTGTTTATGAGATTCACAGATATCTGTAGTGAATGCAGAAATTGTTCACTTTCACAAATGTGCACTGCAAACCAAAGACGGACATTTGGAAAAGCTAGAAGGCAAGCAGTCCCAGCTTCAGATAATCAGGTGCCGGTCAGACAAACAAAGCTGTACCCGTTGCCAAGAAAGATCAAACGCTCCAGCCCACTAACCACTGTACATTATTTCCTCAAGCTCTTTTGAGATCCCAGAAAAGGAATATATTCTCAAACAAAACATGCATCAATGACAATGAAGACAACTTCAGGTGTGTATTTGATGAAGGAACAACAATTAAGCATGGTAGGCATTCCTGAAAAGTCAAGTTAGCATAATATGTTCCCTTTAATATTTTCAAAACATCAAATCTTTAAGAAAACATCATATGTCATAATCTGTACCATTGAGCATTGTTTGTCTTCTAGCAAAGCACCAGTATACATGGAGGAAAAATAATACTGTATTAATAAAATTGGGCTTAATCAAAAATATATTCATCAAGTGTTTAGAAACATTTATATTAGCCCCAGGTAAACAAATATATGAAATGTATGTCATTTTTATTTATCGTCAAGAGCATAGCTAATTTGTGACAGCAAGATCATTAAAAATAACCTCACGTTTACATAATACTACATCTGACAGACTTGTGTACAGAACGCCAGTGGCTGGTGAGGGGTGACGAATTCAACTTTCAAATGATCTCACTGGGGCATTCAAATCTGCATATTCATAGGCAGGTTAGAAGTTCATGTAATCAAGTAAATTCCTTCCGACGGGCCATTCATGGAAATAAGAAGCATACGTTCATTTTAAACATGCACCATCTTTTGTGTTAAAATGTAAAGAGATTAACAGTTCCACTATTTTCAGTTGCATTATTTACAGCAATAGATTGTGGGATTGAGAATTGTGGACCTTATCCTCTCTTTGGATTCTCACTAAATGTAGAAAACCATCCAGGACTTTTTTTTATTGAATTCTAATGTAATACCCAACTCACTTACTACTGTTCGTGTACTAATCAGAATGAAAGTATGCATATTTGAATGCACTTTGGGTCTTGAGTAGTTTCATGTGCACTAACCATTCTCTCCAAAAAAGGCCATTCAGTGGCTGCGCTGAGGCATCTTCTGGCAACACCTGTGTGCCTGATAATGCGATCTCCACTGCAGCACTGGAGAGAGATGGCGCATCTCCCGAAGGAAATGGTACAATGCTCTCCCTCTCTGGGATGATGGCAGATTGTACTGCGGATGAGAAAGCGGAGTTGCTTACTGGGGCTGCCAGAGACATTTAAGGGTTCTGCTCTGGTAGATACTCTGCAGAGAGGGCAGATGAGTCCCGGTGATCTTAGACCCGGTCTTCACCACTCTCTGCAGGCATTTTCAGTCCCTATTGGTGGAGCTGCCGTACCACACGATGATGCAGATGGTCAGGATGGATTTGACGACACAGCTGTAAAAGGGGCTGAGGATCTTTGGTGACATGCCAAACTTCTTCTACCTCCTCAGGAAGTAGAGCTTTCTTCACCAGCTGTGTGGTGTTAAGAGTCCAGGTGAGGTCCTCTTTGAAGTGGGGAGGGGGGGGTAGTCTTTTCTTGAGGAGGGGGAAGATAGTAGTGATCTTGCAGCAGGAGGGGACAATTCTCTGGTTGAGGGAGAGGTTGATATTGGAGGTGATATTGGAGTGTCTGTCAGGTCGTTAGCAAAGGCTCTGAGGGCTTGTTCAGGAATGTTGTCTGGTCCTGCCACTTTATAGGGGTTTATCCTCTTCGGAGCTTTGTTCACCTGGGCTGATGAGTTGATTGGTGGGGTGAGCTGTGGTACAGATGTCTGTGGGTCTCCTCTCTGTGTGGTCAGTGGAGGTCTCAAAGCGAGTATAAAAAGTATTGAGGTCATCAGGCAGACTATCTGTGGCTCTAATTGTGTAGGAGTTCTTCCTGTGGTCTGTGACGTGCTGCAGGCCCGGCCACATGCGCCCGGCGTCAGCAGTGCAACAGAAGCCATCCAGCTTCTCTCTGAACTCCTTCTTGGCTGCAGTGATGGTCTTTCTCAGTCCATACTTCGCAGCCTTGTACTCTGTCTCACTGCCAAATGAAAATGCAGCGGAGCGAGTGCGCAGCATGTTTATCTAGGACTTCTGGTTGGGAAACTTCCTGATTTGAATGGTAGGAACAATGTTCATTAATTCACTCATCTTCATGTCGGCTTTCTTCCCTTTCGGGGTCAGCACAGCAGAATGAACCGCTATCTCTCTGGCATATGTTTTATGCGGCAGATGCCCTTCCAGCCGCAACCCATTGCTGGGAAACATTCACACACATTCACTCTTTAACACTTACTCAATTCACTTATACCGCATATCTTTGGACTTGTGGGGAAACCGGAGCACCCAGAGAAAACCCACGCGATCACAGCGAGAACATGCAAACTCCACACAGAAATGTTACCTGCCCCAGCCGAGCCTAGAACCAGCGACCTTCTTGCTATGAGACGACCATGCTACCCACTGCGCCACCGTGACGCTTAGGAACAATGTTTTCCACACAAGTGCTGATGTACCCAGTCACATAGTCAGCATAATCCTGTACACTAACAGAAGAGTCCTCCAGAGTGGCTGCAGTTTTAAACTCATCCCAGTCTGTGTTAGCAAAACAGCAGTGTTCTCTCAGACTCAGTTGTCCAAAGTTTAACCTGTTTGGTGACTGAGTTTGTTTGTTTGAGTCTTCGTAGGCCAAATACAAGAACAAAGAGATGTGGTCTGAGTGCCCAAAGTGAGGGAGGGGTGCCCTGTATGGACCATTTATGTTTGAGTATACGTGATGCAAGGTGTTCTATCTTGGATGGGAATGTCTACAATTTGGTGATATTTGGGAAATACAGTCCATAAATTGCACTGTTAAAGTCACCGCAGCAACAAAAACAGCTTCAGGGTGTGCAGTCTCAACTGCACTGATGACACCATGGAGCTTGTTGAGTACCGCTGTAAAGTTGGCTCATCGAGGAATGTAAACAGTGGCCAGAAACACAGATATAAAATGTTTTGGTAGGTAATATGGATGGCACATTAGTATCAAAAACATCTGGCAAACAGTGCTTACGAGCAGTCCGTACACCTTCACACCAAGTGCTGTTGATGAATACACACACACCTCCTTTCGCCTTACTGGAAGTTGCTGTCCGGTCTCCTCAGTGAATGGAGTGCATCTGTAGCTAGACGCCAGAATCTGAGATGTTTTCTGAGAGCCAGGTTTCAGTGAAAACCAGAGTAGCGCATTACCTTATTTCCCATTGTGCTGTTATTCTGGTTTTAAGTTCATCCAGTTTGTTATCCAGAGACTGCACATTAACTAGAAGGAAGCTGGGTTGCGTTGGTCAGCTAGCATGGAGACCTCCCCTCTTGCCTCTCTTTTTCACTACTTTCTCTATTTTCGCTAGTTACCCTGTGTACATTATGGGAAATTTTCTTCACCCACTGAACAATAAGATTAACTGCAAATGCAGCCCATCTCCAAACAGTGTTAACACACTCGTCACTCCACAGTCTGCCTAACCCACACAATTTATCTTTGCATGCACCAGCAGTACCTAGTTACACTTTTAGTTGTTTGCCACTTATTAACAACAAATAAATAATTTTCTATCAGAAAAATAGAGATTAGAGATTGCGCTAGACTTTTTACAACAATACAATACAATACATTGTAATGACTTAACAATTTTTATGTTATTTTTGCACTTCTTTTTCTTGATGAATGTCATTATTGTTATTCTGAAAGTTATCATTATGTTTGTTCTTAAGTATCAAAAGAATTTTGCCCTGTTGAAGAATAAGAGCCATATAGAAATGATTTTTTTATCAAATTAGTTTATCACATTAACAGAGATTTGAAAGCTGTACTCAGATTTGCTCAAACGCAGACTTTGGCTACAATGAGGCATTTAGAGAGCATTTAGCCAAGACTGAAAATATGAGGTTGTTTTTTATGAATTTTGCATTTTTTAAAGTTATAAAAAGTGCTGTGCTAGTCTAGAGGAGTACAACATCGCTTTAAAAAGGCAAAACGAGAGACAAAAAGAGAACAATAAAGATGTTTACCCATAAGTCAATACTAGCTTCAGATTTATTTTTCTCTTTTCAATTTACTTTCTCTTTCGTTTTTGGTTTACTTTGTTGTTCATCACCATGGTCACACTGGTTTCCGTTGCTGTCATTTTTGTTTATTTTGTGAATAGCCAACATCAGCTTTGTCATCATTGATCCATCACTAAACAATACATAAATTGACATTTTGAATGTGCTTTTATTTTCAAATTAATTTACATATTTTAATTTGGGTGGTTGCTTAGCCAGAGGAGAGCTTGAATGAGAGATTGTGTGACTCACATCTGGAGTGAAGAGGAACTTGATGCCGCTGACAGAGCCCTTAAGAGTCAAGCCTCTGATCAGGAAGATCGTCAGGACTACATAGGGGAGCGTGGAGGTGATGTACACTGCCTGAGAAACACAAAAATATCAGCAACTGTTTGAGAGTTCAACTGAAAAATCATCAGAGAAAAAAAGCATCAGAGAAGCTGAAAATCTTAAATAGATTTGCTTTGTTTATGTTCTTCTTCAACAAATACTCTGTCCCAAATGTTTCAGTTTTACAGTCTCAATAATACCACCACTGTCTGCTACTGAATGGTGTTTCAGTTTCAGGGAGTGCTGAATTCTACATAAATATCCCTGAGGCTGTAATTCAGTTCATCTGACGTGGTTTAGTTGAATCAGAGAGATCAGTGAGTACAGCTGTGGAATCTCTCTCCCTTTGTGATCTTTACACCCAAGCCCCATCAGATTTCTTCCACCGTCAGAGGGTTATCTGCCCTTCCTGGCATGCCCAGGCTATCCATGTTACAGATATAAGAAACCACACAAACATATGAAGTCACTGCAGTAAAAGTGTCTATCTGTAATACTATGTAATTAGTGAAACTGAACATTGGTTAATGCTCAATCGACTCAGCAGGATTAACCTCCGTTATCTGCTTGACATGTCACCAAGGGCTCCAATCATTCATTTATTAATCTCCTGAAGTTCAGAGGGTAATGATCATCCCAGAGGTTTATGATATTATCAACCCCTTGCTGCTGATCCTATGAATATGGACACTAAACACTACTGACATGCATGCACTACATTTCCATGCTCATAATCTTATTTATGAAAATGTATTGGTCCAAATGATTGTTCCTGCTAGGTTCTGAAATCATTGAATAGTGCAAAAGTGGAAAAGTCTTGAGATTGTAAGTGAAGTGAATTTCTAGGAGGAAGTGAATGTTGAAGATCCTAAACTGATTTATGATGATGGCTAATGCTCTACGTGTGTCTGTGGTCATAGAAATTTCAGCTAAGAGCACTTTGCTTTGAAATCATCTCAAAAACTGTTGAAAAATATGGAATACTTTCCTAATTTCTGAAACTGAAAGGACTTATTATTTATTGTTTTTCATTTATGCGTACATTTTATTATTTTTATTTTTAACACACAGCATTACGTATCCACCAAGCTATCCACCAGTAACTTCTCTCCTTCTGCTCTCTCTACCTGTTTTAGTGACCTGAAAAAGGGGTTTGCCTCAAACATTTTGCAACTCAACAGTAGACTCTGTATCGAAAGCAAATATCTCTTCTGTATACATTGACTCTGATACTTTTTTAACCTAAAGCAGGTTAAGAGTCTAGGTGTAATCTTTGACCGGACTCTCTCCTTCCAATCTCACATTAACTCTGCCATTCACTCTGTTTATTTCCCAAATATGCTGTATTAACAGGATTTGTCATCCCTCACTGTAGCCACTGCCTCAACTCTCGTCCATACAATAGTGACGAGCAGATTGGACTATTACAATTCACTCTATTCTAGTCTACCCAATGTTATAGAATATATTTAATCATTGTAATTAATGACCCAATAAGACTGAGTTGTATGAGACTATGTTTACTTGGGATGGAACAAGAAGTGATGTAGAGGGCCGGGATTATACTGAAGGGAATCTCAAGGGTTACCCGTTACGGGGCTCGCTCGCTCTCTCTCTTACGGCCCTAATGGCGGGCAGAAGTGTGCTGCTCGCCTCTTCCTTCAATCCTTTTCTTTTTTTTTTCTTTTCTACTTTCTCTCTCTCCATGATGCATGCAAGGTGATCACATGCTTCATTGATATAAAGGTATGAGCTTAATTCATGTTTGGAATAAGTAATAAATTGCTGTTTGCGCTTGTGTTCATAAATGATGTCTGAGTATTAATATTTCCATGACACCAATAAAACTATTCACCGGCTACAATTAGCACAGAATGCTGCTCTTATCACCCATAAGACCAGATCAAGCCACATCACCCCGATCTTACAAGAGCTCCACTGGCTACCCATAAAGCAACAAATCAATTTTAAAGTCTTGCTTTTAACCTGTAAAACACTGAGTGGCCACGCCCCCCTCATACCTGGCAGACCTGATTAATGTACACACACCTTCACATTCGTTATGGTCTGCATTTACCACATGGCTTGATCTCCCCCTCTATCTAAAACTGCTTTAGGCTCCAGGGCTATCTCACTTTTGCGTAACAGCACAACACTTACTGAATTTAAAAGGAATCTTAAATCGGTTTATTTACACAAGCATTTTTACTGTAATGTGATTGTACTTGTATTCTGTTGTATGTTGACTTGTATTGTACTTATCTAATTTGTTGTAAGGTGACCTTGAGTGTCCAGAAACGCACCTCAAATAAGATGTATTATTATTATTAGTTTAACTAAACTTCATGTAAGAAGTTCATTTTTAGTTTATTATTCTATTTGGTTGTTTTATTATTATTTATATATACACTATATTAAAATTGCAATTATATCTTTAATTTTGTAACTATAATAGCTTAATTTGAATATTTAGTATTTTGTTCATTTATCTGTTAACCACATTTTATTACCATTAACCATTTATTTTATCATTTATTATATTTTCAGTTTTGAGCATTTCGTTCAATTAGATTGTTGCTATGCTTATCCTGTTTTAAATAGTGTAATGCACATTTTATGTTATTTTGTGCTGGTTAATGTAAATATATAAACATGATTTTACTAGTTCACACTTATAATTGCACAATTTATGACAATTGAATGGTGTACCGTTGAGAAGCAGACTAGGTGAGCTATCAGAGTGATGTCATGGTCACACTATGAAATCAGCTCCATTCACTTAAATGGGTTCTGTAACAATGACTGAATATAACATGGATGTAGCATGAATGACGGGTCGTGGGAACGGGAAAGCAATAAAAAAATGGACGTAGCCAGCTTTCCCAGGATGGGACTGCACCTTTCCCGGTAAACAAAAATGGGTCCAGAGAGGCGGGATATGGGTGTAGCGAAGAGAGCTGATTGGCTGAATCTTTCAATTTAATAAATCTTAAAGAAAGTAATTTAACAATAATTCATCTCCCTCAGGGTGTTCATCAAGGATAGAACTAAAAGTGTGAATAAAAAAAACATTGCATCAACAGGGGTGTAAACATGTTTTTTTTAGCTCTAAAGTTGGGCAGTTTTAACATTAAAGTGAATGACTACCTGCTTGCTTCTGAACCCCAACCATCTTCCGGCCAGTTGAAGTACTACAGGGTTGCCCCTTGGTGCGCATACAATGGTACGAAACCAAAAGTTCCAGCCTACATAGTGAATTTTGTGTGCTGCGTCCCATTCCAAACACTATGCACTGCACCCTTAAAGTAGATACTCATTTTCAGAAGAAAATTTACATACTTTTTAGTGTGTGAGACGAGAGTGTGCACGATCTGGGATGCAGGTAAACATAACGTGCTTCTTCTTTTCCATTACTTCATTAAAAAATATTCTGATAATAGATAAAACACTCTCTACGTTGTTTTTATATGCATCTTCTTGAAAATGAGTCGTATTATAGCGAGTGCTCGTTTGTTTGGGTCCTAGAGAAAACTCTCTCCTCCCGAGCCCAGAGGATTGTGGGTAATATCAGCAGGTTGAGCATTATTGGATCTGCACATGGAAAAAGTACACTTAACTTTGTAAAAAAAAGTAAAGTTAACTTTAACCAGCAACAGCACATCACGTGACGCGACTACCAAGCACAGATTGGAGACTTCTGTTCACGGAAATCTTGTTTTAAAGCTAGATTGTATTTTATTAGGGCTTCATTGTTTGTAAGAGTGATGCCTGCTACCATTTGGACCATGCCTATTTAGAGCTTTACATTTTTTAGAAAATAAAGAACCTCCCCAATCTATGTGAATTGATTAAATTGAAAAAGTATTGATTAATTGAAAATAATTCTCCCAAAGCAAAAGTGCGGCTTAGTACAGAAATCCTGATTTGTTTATTCTTATTATTTGAGCTGATGAAGCACACAGGGAATTATTGCCTGGATCAAACCATCACCAGCAGAACAATGGAATAGAACAAAAGTTCATGGCAGAATAAAAAAAAGTTTCTTGAGAAGTGCAGCAGCACAGACTCCTGTTTTAGATGCATTCTGCTGCTAGAAAACACAATCTGTGGCATTTAATCCCTTGCCTTTCTCTGTAATGCGGTTAATAAATCCATTACATTTCTAGAATTTGGTCTTTCAAAAGTTCTAGGATCCTCATTAGTCATACCTCAAATACTTTCAAAACAACCACAAGCATTTTGTTATTGCTGATACCTTGCCAGTGGTTTCGATGCCACGGATGCAACAGACCCAGAGCAACATCCAGGCACAGAACACACTGAGAATGATCCACCACTGCAGGCCACCAGAGTCCTCGATCACTGGAGTTGTGTTCAGAGTTTCTCTGTACCAGAAGTAATCCACTGGAGAGCTGCGAGCGCACTCTGACACGTATCCTGATACACAGATAGAAATAAACACTTCCATTGAAATGCCAGAAGCAGGAGCAATGTGAGCATGTAAACAAATGTCATTTAACATATTTAAAACACAAATATTTATACAGTGGTGTGACCAGTGTATGCCTTTTGATGTTTGTCAAGCTAGATCATCAAATGCTCAAAGGTTATGCGAATAAACAAACATGTTGTTACGATCAGTTTGAGGAAGGACCCAAATGCGAGGGAATAAACTAAAAGTCTTTATTAAGAGGAAACCCAAAACTGCTGTTCAATGGAACAGGGAGAACTCAGGCCTCTTCGGTGGGAGAAAACTGGAACTGAGGTACGCCTCTCCGGAGGGAGTAAGGACAAGTCAATCAGGGTCCGCTCCCGCTAGCAGGGAAAGTACCAGGCTTTGAATCCTCGTGAGAGAGGTGAGGGATGACTGGCGCGCTGAGGCGGTCTGGGTCGAGTCACTGCAGATCCTCACTGTAGGTTAGGCAGAGGTAGGAACACAGATCCAGAAAGAGAAGAGACAGGTAGAGACGAATGGAGATAGCACGATCGGCCAGCACGCTGAGAATGATGTTTAATGACTCACAGTGATAGAAGGCAGACAAGGTCCTTAAAACCCCTTAGTAATGAGTGAGCGAGAGCAGCCGCGGCTGGTAATCAATTAGCGGGAGCTACGCAAACAGGTAACAGCAGGAGAGGAGGAAAACAAGCTTAATGAGCAGATGAGACCAAGAAACAGTCCTAACACATGTATTTATAAAAAAGTTTGTGGTTTATAAATTTGCTCCTCAACTCAATTCAACCTTGTAGAGCTTTGCTTCTTTCAAATCCCTGAACAGACAAAAGACTCTGCAAATGAAATAATCTGAAAGGATGCAATTTGATAAATGTATAAAGTATAAACTTGGGTAATTTGGATATGATCTCTGTTACATATTATTGTTTTGTCTCTAAATGTCTGCTCCTACTGAAACAATAATTTTTTATTTCGTATTTTTTGGTATTCCAATTTAAAGAAGGTTAGAAATCCCTGAAGCTTCTTTCTTTCCTAAGAGACATTCCTGTGAGTAACAATAAAAAGGTGCTTATGGATAAACTGTCAGGTGGGACAGTTCCTCTCAAATACAAACACTTATTTTGTTAGCTTTCTGTTTTTACTGTGACCTTTGGACCTTAACATCTATGGTGGTCTCCCTAAAACCATGGGGTTTTAAGAAAGGAATCTCCTCTTTGAATCTTCTCAAATTAATTTAATCTGATTGATGAATCCAGCCAACATATAGTCTTCTTTGAATAAAAGCAAAACTAATTCAGATTGGAACTGTTTTGAATGATGGTTCCATAGTCTTAATGTAATCTAATATTTTGAGATGATCTGAAAACATAAGGTGTTATAACATGTTGATGAATTAATGTTTATGTATACCGTTTATGCTACATTCAGACTGCAGCCCAAAATGACACAAATTAAAAACATTTTGATGCCCATTTGTAACCTGTATCAAATATTTTCATGACAGTCTCCTGATACAGATCCGATTTTGAGCAACACAATGCTCATGTCACATTCGCTGGGTTTTGCTAGAGCGCTTTCAACTCTGCTTCCACCAATATTCTGTAATAAATCCCTACTAAACTGTTTTATTTCACAAAGTAGGATTTCACTTTAGTTAAAATTTATGAGTTTTGTGTCATTGCATCACTTGATTATTAGATAAATAAAACTTTCTAACCACATTCCTGTCTAACAACATTTTATTTTCAATGTGTCTAACAGAATAGTCAGATTGAAAAATGCTTCTGACCATCTATGCTAAACTGTACAAAAAGTTCTACATAGAGATCTCTGAGGGAGATGGCAATGGTGTTGCACAATACTGTATGACCTCTTTAATCTTTCAAATTTTCTTAAATTTTGAATGGAATTTCTGAAATCCAGAGGGTCTATACCTGTGCGGTTTTCATTGACCGGACACTGACTCCAGGGTAAAGGATCCTGGAAAGAGTTGAAGAAGTACCACATGACCCTTGCTATGATGGTGTTGTAGTACATGCCAACCATGAAGGATACCAGCATAGAGGCGATGCCTGCAAGTGAGAAACAATGGTATTCTGTGAGACAATAACAGACATTAATAATTCACCTACTAGGAAAATTAAGTAATGGCTTAAACCTATTTCTTTGTTTCTGTTTTTCCAAGATTCAGATCTTTTTGTAAGTTTGATGTACTTTATGTGAGTGCAGAGAACTGTGCAGGATGTGCAGACAACTCTGTTCTATGAAATCTGTGGATCAGGCAACTGTCTGCATTAATACACCCTCACACCTCTGCAATAAGCATCCTTGCACCTGACAACACCCAGAGGGAGGATCCAAAAGACCCAGGCAGCACTGTTGCCATCTTCCTAGGAAGAAAAGTCGCTATAAGCTGGCCCAAAAGTAGCTATGTGACATCATCACCTAATTTGCATAAATACCATGTGACGTGCGTGACGTACATTCCCTGCCCCCCAAATGTTTTCTGCAATTGTAAGGCAGAAAGTATTGCAGATATACGTGTTTCATGTCAATAAATTAACACATATGGCGTTATAAACAATCATGTAATTCTAAATAAAATTAAATAATAATATAAAGAATGAGAACATTTTGCTCTGTGGGACTTTTATTATTGTTTAATCAATGCTTATTAAATGTCATATAGTCAACTGTCATATAGTTGACAGTTCTGTCATATAGTCAACTGCTAACAGAACTTCTTTACAGCTTAATCAAAAGAAACATTCCTTTTCAGTCTTTCTCCAATCATTATGGGATTGTTGATTTGATGGGTGGTGGTTTATGGGAATCTTGTTAGTATGCTAGTAATGATAATTATATTGTATTAGAAAGAATAGGTGTTTTAATATATGAATTATAATAGTTAGGAAGTTAGATAGAACAGGCCAAAGAAACTAAAATACTTTCAGTGAAACAAACAGCCTGCACACTGATCTTCAAGGACATTCGTTCAGATAACATTGATGCAGATTCAGGTGTGGAAAATTGCTCTGGAGAGTCCCTGTTAAAAGATCTGAAAGTTCTGTTGAAGGTCAGAGTGGGGGTGATCTGTATTGTCTCAGAATATTAAACCTCTGTTATTTGATTCTCAAATTGCATTCCTGATCATTTGAACACGCAAGGACCCTCAGATCCACAGCTGTTGCTTGAAAATTATATGTAACCTTTGTGATTTTAAACTAGCGTTAATCACATCTTTAGATCAATTTTGATTTTACAGTTTAATACAAAGTCAAAAGGTTGGGTTACTTTGTATTATATGTAATTATGAAGGTAATTATTTCCAGTTAGTGGCGGTAATGCAACATTAGGAAGGCTTGCAAACTGCCATTAAAAAGTAGATGAAGTAGAATAACCTTGCGCTGATTGCATTGATTGTTATATACAGTGAATGGCATCGACAGAGGAGCAGAATCAGCAGGGGAGTGAAGACATGGAGTTACAGGCAGGTACAACACAGACAATTGCAGCCGCGTTCCTCCGTCGAAAAAACCTGTCAGCCAGGACAGCAGGAAAAGTTCCTAAATTTGTCGCTAGACTAGCAACAAAGTCACTAAGTTGGTAACACTGCAAGGAAGGTGATGGAAAGGCAGAGACATAGGTGTGAGTATCCAAGGTAGAGTAAACTATTAGGATCTGCAAGTGTCAAGTGGCAGCCACTGCAACACCGATGCTCTTGAGAACCAAAGTGTCACTTTAGCCCAAACAGAGGCAAGGGAGGAGGAGCATGACAAATGGAGACAAAGAAGTGGTTTGCCAGGAGTAGCAGGTTAGACTGGCTTCGATGCTACATCAGTGAGCAGAGTTGGTGTGATCATTCCTTCAAGGCGACCAACACTAGATGGTTTGCCACAAGCTCAAAATCTCAGTTTTTCAAGCTGATCGAGAGATTTAGAAATGCAGATAGAAGAGAGGGAGATCAGGAGAGAAAACTGGCACAAACCAGAGTTGAGAAACCAGAGTCTAGACCTTGCATACCCTCAGTGCACTTCATGCAATAAACCTACATAAAGTCAGTTTAATAATCTAAAACATTTGTTACTGAATAGATTTCTGTTATAGCAGAGATTAGTTGAGGAATTAATAGAAAATGTTAGATTGAGCTGAGTATAAACAAATCCTGGAGCATCAGGTATCAAACACAAAGAGTCCATTGGTTGTTATCCACACAACTGAACAAGAAGTGCATGCATAGGATAGTCCTTTAAATACTTTATTTATATTTTATGTGACTGCACAAGTTAGTAGAGCATGCACAGATAATTAGGATCAATTAGATCCTTGGACACAGTGGTGGAAAAGAATATTGACTCTTAGCAATTCTTTTTAACAATTTTTTTTTCCAGATATTCTTCATGTTTATTTTTTTTCTCATCAAATCTTGTGAATACCAAAATACAACTTTATTCACAACTCAGTTATCTGCTGCATATCTGAGCACAATATGGTTCATTTTTTATGGTTCATAAACAGTAATGAACTATTTTTATAAATATCAAAATGCACATATAATTTATTTACATTGTGTTGTTCTACTGATACTGCACTAAAAATAGCTTTATTGACTAATAGATGTAGTTCTCACCAACTCCAATTAGGTAGGGGTTGATGGATCTCCAGACTCCAACGCTGCCCTTCCTGAGTCTCTGACCAATAGCAAATTCCAGATGCAGGAGCGGGATTCCCTCCAGAACCAACAAGATCAGGAACGGGATCATAAATGCCCCTGAAGCACAAAACACCCATCACGAACACTTAGATGAAAAAACAGAAGTCCACATACATGTTTAATATTTAGTTAAAAAAAAACTAAAATAGTCTTTTATTTTTATGACCACAAAAAGTATAATTACTTTTGAGTGTTCTGTATTCTTTTGTTTTGTATGTTAAATCATACTTTGTATTTTAATATATTTTTATTTTTACCTATATTCTATTGTATTTAAACATATATATTTAATGTATGTATTGCATTTTTTTGCATTACGATCAAATATTATTATTGCTTTAAAATTATTTAATTGTTAAGAATGCAAACATTACTATTTTTTTCATCAAATTATTTTTGGATCAATTTGAAAACAATCTGAAAAGCAACAAAAACATCCTATGATTAACAGCAGTAGAGCGGTGATCATTTATAAGCGTACTGCAAAAACTATTCCTTTAAGTGTTATTTGTGTATATTTCTGCCTTGTCATACTTCCACAGCTGTTTTCGAAACCATTTTATATCAACAAGCCTAATTTGTTTATTAGGAAACATTGAAATTAGTCTTCATTTGAGCTTTTGCTGCAGGGCATCTGTTTTATCTTATCTAAACAATGCTTCAAAAGTCCACAAAGATAACTTGGGGGAAGGTGAAGTGATACTAAACACTCATGCTTCTTAGAGAAATATCTCTGGACATAAATGTAGTTGCTAAGATGATCCCGGAGATATTACAAATTGAAAAATGAAAATACTACATTGAAACAATTTTTATTATTTCTTCCAATTTAATAAGTAATTTGTTACTATAAATATGGAGATCTGATTTTAAAATTTAAATAATGTTTAATGATGCAGAAGATGCAGAGTGGGTTTGAACCGAGCCTTTGGGGTCCTTGTAGCTGCTGGGGACATAGAGGGAGAGGAGAGAAAAGGAGGGATGAAAAACTAAGAAGAGTTGCATTCAAAATGTATCCTCTAATGTAAAAGCGCATACAGTAAAGGCGTTGTACCAAGATATCAATCAACAGAAAATTATTCATAAAATAACCAAAACAGAACCAACAACTAACATCAGTAGAATGTTTGTGTTCGCTATATATTCTGAGTGAAACAGGAGGATTAAAATTAATGAGTTAAAAAATAGATCTTCAAAAGTAGAGAATTATCTTCAGTTTGCTTCAACATTTAACATAACAAGGGCTTTTGCGATTTTGTAACTTAATCAAAGTCTGTTTAGACTGGGGAGACATTATAAAGTTGACATATGTCTCTCGATAAAGTTAATCCATCACTTGTGTTTGTACTTATTTGTTAACAAACGTGAGCTCTTACTCTGTGTGTCGTCTTCACCGTCCATGTTTAACATATGCACGAAACAGCGGATTGTTGCACTGCCGGCTTGTCTCTCTGACTGATAACGTAGCTTTGTGGGGGGGCTATTGACTTAGCCACTCCCTCCGTGGCAAAACGGTGAAAACTCCAAACTCCCAAAAAGAAAAAGTCCAAGCAAAAAACTGAATCGCAATTGCAAAAGTCGACTAATACGCATAACAAAATTTGAGTTGCATATGTTGAGTGGCTGATTTTTACTTTCAGTTTATCATTTCTGTTTGCAAAACTGCTTTTAATCGTCTAAAACTGCTTTTTGCATTTACGATTTTATTTACATTTTCTCAAAATTCTTCTGAAACGTAGATTCTGATTCTACATAATAAAATGTATTTTTGTGTTTGCATTTTCATTTGTGGTTTCTCAAAACCTTTTGACCCCACTTTTATTCCATAGACACGGAGAATGAACACATTACAGCACGCGACACACATCACACTCATGGGGAACCTCTGGGCTTCTTTAAGCATTGACAACTTCTTAGCGGAGGCATATACAGATCCGTTGATCGATGTGGATAGAATGGAAAAATCCATATATATATATATATATATATATATATATATATATATATATATATATATATATATATATATATATATATATATATATATATATATATATATATATATATATATATATACAAATAGTAATATATACGTATATCACAATATTATACAAGTATATACAAGACATTACAAAATAATTGTGCTCATTTCTTAAAAAGTTTGAGAAAAACTCATAGACTGATTGTTTGAGAAAAAACAGAATTAAATCTCAGATACTTTGTCAGTTTCAATAGCAGATTTTTCTTTTCTCTCCTGAAGCTGAATTAATATTTAACTCAAATGGTTCTTTGCATCCGCTTTCAGTGCATTAAGAGTTTCTGGTTTTATGAGGAGCATTTATATAGCTCAGACAAGGGAAAGACCAATAAAAGAACACATCATCACACTGTTTTTCTTCTCTGTCATTTAAAAAAAATTGTACCACGTATTGAGTGCAGTTTGTATTTTCACATAAATAATATGTTTTTTCTTTTTTTAAGTTCTGCAACATTGAAGGGTTTTTCCATGAGAAATAGTTATTCAAATTAAACAGAGAATTTTTAAATAAAAATAAATGTATACCAAAGTTTACCAAATTTAGCATTAATCATCAAGATGGGTTGCCAGAGTTATGATGTGTTATTTTTTTATATATAAAAAGCATGTTGGGTCGACAATTTGATCGAATTTGGCTTATTTAGGTAATCCAGAGCTAGGACAAACATGAACCAACTCAGCTGATAAAACTTCTATTGTGAGGTCCCCGAGTTAGACTTTGGCTGTGTAACAAATTATTCTCTCCTCCTAGTGTAAGTCACTTTGGATAAAAGTGTCTGCCAAATGAGTGGATGCAGATGAACAATTAAACCAAACAATAAGAGATATAAATCTTGGTTTAGCCTTTTTTAAAGCCGAAAACTCAATGTTCAACACATTCATCTCCTAAACAAATACATTTAATCAATAGTCACTGGTGGTTGTAAAGGCGTAAAAACAATTTATGTATGACTGACAGGTGTAAAAGTTATTCAAGGAGGTAAACAAATTACATTTCGGTTTACAAATAATACAAATGCTGATACAAATAATTGTTATATGTGACCTGTTTTGGATATTTTCATTATTTTTTTGAACAGCTCGTTTGCAATTTGTTCAAGCCTAGCTTAAAACCTCGTTTTCATGGATATGAGGTGCCTCCTTTTACTTAAACAGTTGCTGAGAAACATATTGGAAGGCTTGAATGAAGTCACGGTTGTTATCCCAGAACTTCCAACTCCTCCTCTGCCAATATTCCATAACTTTTGCTCTTTTCGGTTTCAATCTTTTTACACTCTATTTAGTAGTAGTAAAGTTGGATATTTTCATCAACAAAGAACCAAGAACACCAGAGAGCCTTTGAACCAATGTTTAAATCTGTTAGCAGTATATTCTGGGTAACATAGTTGTATAACTGAGCAGTAGTACCTGCAATTTGGACCTAGCCAAACAGTTTATTTGTATCCCCCAATCTTTATAAAAAGTTTTATGGTTTTCTCAGTCATAATATCAATAGTTTGTGTTTTTAATTTTAATTTTATTTAATATTTAATTGGTTAAAATAGTATATGTAATAGTGACTTAGAGAAATTGCATAAGTAGAAAATAAAAGTCTAAAATGACTTTTCTATATGTTCAAGTTCTAATTTGTTAAGATACTTACAAACAAATCAATTATATATAATATTATCAATTATATATAATATTACTGAAATTGTGATTAAAATAATGTGATAATACATCTATTAGACAGCATATAAAATTAAATATTCTTAGATAGAACTAAAGTAATTGTTTGTAATTCTGCAGTTCTTGGTATTTATATAAATTGCACTACTTTGTATTTAAAATTCTTCTGCTGTCTTATAAAGAGATGAAGCATACCTCCTCCATGGCTCTGACAGAGGTATGGGAACCTCCAAACATTTCCCAGTCCCACACAGAAACCCACACAGGTCAGCATGTACTGGGTTTTGTTGTCCCACTGCGGTCTATCCTGCGCCTCCTGCTTCTCTAGAAGCTCCAGTTCCCCCAGTGATGGGATTCGATCATCCAGTCCTGGGTTCGGTAGCTTTAAATGTAGCTTCATGATGGTATGGGGTTAGTCAGAAAGGAAAGAAGAGATACTTTCTTAAACTGAGCTGGTGTGCTCTGTTAGAGAGGATGAGCGTTCGAGAGGTGGAGGTATCTTTATATTCTGACATTAACATGCACATGGTGAACTTTAGCACTCAAGTATGCTCACCAATGCACACCAGCAAACAACCACACCTCTGCACAATCAGCGACATGCTGTCGTGAAAGGATAAAGCAACAAATATTTTTAATCAACATGGACTCAATGAAGTGCATCAAAACGATTTGGAGTCCATAGGTATTTAAAAATTCTTAAAAACTAAGGAATAAAGTTGCATTTAAACATTTTAACAAGGTTCAATATGAAATATATATATATATATATATATATATTACTTTTTGACTGTTTCTAACGGAACATATTAGGCAGAACTACTCAAAATATAGATTAACTGAAAGTCTTAGCTATGTATTAGCTATTTTAACATGCTTCAAATATAGCCATTAGCAAGTAGGTTGAACCTGATCGTCAAGGTAGGTCTCCACCTAGGCTCCCTTCGGACCCCATCACTAAGTCCGCTAGTTCGCGGCCCCGATACGTAAACTATCGGCAAAGTCCCTATGACGCCACAAGTTTCAGGAAACCTGGTGGAATCTTCCCAATATTTCCCCTTGGCTCGTACGCACTGACATCTGGCATGGCTATCGACTCCAGTTTGCTGCCAAGCCGCCCAAGTTCAAAGGGGGTTATAATGACCTCTGTCTCACACACAGATGCCCAGGTCCTGCACGAGAGTTTTTAGACAATGCCCAACCACATCCAAACCTTCACGCTTAAAACATTGTGATGCTGAACAGATTGTTCCAGTGGTGGCACCTCCCCCTTCAAAGTAGAGGCTCAGTCAAACTTTAAAGTGCACCTATTGTGATGTTGAAAGGTTCAATATGTGTTTTTGGCAGTATCCAACAACAGGTTGGCAGGCATCCAAAGTCAAAAACAGTTTCATTGTCTTTTAATTAGTGCTGTAAAATTAGCTTGGTAACGCATACGATTAATTTGAAATGTATAACACGTTAAAAAATTTACGCAATGTCGTAGAATATTAAACTCTCTCTCGTAGAAAATCACTCCGGAGGCAGGGTATAGAACAACAGCAACAGCGGCAACTTTATTTTATTAACAAAACCTGAAACGGTGCTCTAAAGAAAGACTACGGAAAGCTACAGGTAAACTCCAGAAGGAAGAAAGGCGGGGGAAAAAAGAGCAAGCAAAGTCTCAACGCACGCAAATATAAGCTCTCCCTAGGGGACAGGCCCATCGCTGCACGGAGACTCCACCCACTCACCCAGTCGCCTCCCCTCCCAGGCTAAGACTGTTTACATACATTCAATATCATTTTAAAATGCCAAAATAGATAATTACCAACACCCATTATAATGAATGTAAATTTCTATTTCATTTCCCTCCTGTTTGTCACATGACAATTACCTTTAAAGAAATTTAATCATTATAAAAATTAAAAACATAACCCTGATATTACTTTGATGTAGCTATACGATCAAGTTAGATTGTAAAGAGAATATTATAAGTAATGTATTGGTTGATCCAATATTGTCACTCATATGATTTTAACAAAATCTTCATTAATTACCTTACTTAAATTTTTCCTCTATACAATATGAACCCCATCTTTAACAGGAATAAGGCACAATCAGTAACACAATACATCTATTAAAATCACCTCCTAAACACATCTAATGAAAACACACTATAAACAAAAAAAACTTAACAATTCTATGAAAGTTATTCAGCCTAAACACTTCTACAAGCTTAAAATACTAAACATTACTATCCATAAACAAAAATATCCCCTCTTTCCCAGATCAGCACCAGAAGGACAGTTTTTCATCCGTCTAAGAATTACAATTCCCTTGTTCAGTCTACTCTAACTGAGGCAATAGCTCAGATACGGTTGAAATTCTATCCTTCAGGCTCTACCCTGGGATAATATGAAGGCCAAACATCTTTCTGCTCTTTGTCTTGCAGAAAGTAAAAGACCAGTTCATATTCACTAACTTGCCCTACTCTGTTTGCCGTGTGCTGCATTGGTGTCACAATCTCAGAACATTCAAAAATAACAGTAGCATGCAAAAATTTGTCTTTATTTTATCTCCACAAAATCCTCAGGCGTTGATTCTTGAAACCCCCCCCCCCCCCCCCCCCCCCCCCGAGTGACTTTAAGGGGAGAGGTTACTAGCACATCACCCTTTAATTCAATTAAAGATTGATGGTAATTTCTTCAACATCAACAAATGGCGCCTGCCATTCCTCATCCGTTGTTTTCACCATCTTATATCCCTCCATTGCAATGACTGAAGCGATTGCTTTTTCCAAAAAAGATGAGATGCATTGCAAGAAACAAGGCAGGCAGATGACGATCAGCAAGATTATGATCAGAACTAGAATCATGGTGTGTAGAAGCAAGTATCCCCACCCTCCCCACAGGTTCGCAATCCATGAAAACCACGAGTTGTCTGCTTCCTAAAGAACTAAAGAATTTCTCATATGTTGTATTACGTTTGATATATTCTTTGATTCTTCTGGGATATTAAAACAGCAAGAAGTACCCCCCTTTTCGACTGTTAAAATATCCAATGCTAATCTATTTTGAATAACTGCATCACGAATGTTTTGCATCTCAGAATTAATTAGTCCCAATGCTACTTCTGTGTCATTAGCTAATGATAACATGCTATATGCTAACCCATTAATTTTATTTAATGCTGTAGTTGTACCCCCACCCAAAAACAATGACCAACCCACATTCGCCCCTGGTGAAGTCCACTGATCTGACAAAACATACCCATTATATTTAGCCACTCCATTTATAGCTCGCTTAACTTGAACTACATCGGTTGGACCTTCCTGTAGTAACACCGATGTCCCTGTAGATAATAAGCAGCATAACAACATCCACGCCATTTTGGGGGAAGCTGATGATACGCTTGTGTGCCACACACCCACACTGCAGCCGGAGCCGTCTCTAATGATGAGAATAGACAAAAAAAATTAACACATTTTCCATTCTTCTTCAAAATTGTACACTTTCTCGTATTGTTCCTTACAGTAATTTTAATATCACATTGTGAAAATCCCATATCATAATTACCATCCTCCGAACATATACAAACTTCAGCTTTTGTTGTCATAACCTCAAAACTTAGTTTCCAATACATGGGTTTATAAGTAGAACAATTTGTTTGAACTCTATCTGGTGTTAGATCATTTTTCATTACATCTGCTATCAAAGTAATTATAGCCATAGCTTTAGGAATTTTACATTGAATTTGGGTAACAAGATCAATAGTTATTTGCTCAGTGTGCCATTCCTGATTCATTTGTAAACATATCCAACAACTCTGTTTAATGTTCAAACTTTCATGTTGTAATAAAGCTAAGGCACATGCATGATTCCCCTCACACTTAATTTTTGCTATTTTAACTTGTTTAACCTCCTCCGGTAAATTTGTAGCCTCCATAATTACCACCATATCCAATATATCAATGTCACTAATGATTTGTTCAGGGTTCAGCACTAGATCTATTAATTTTTCGGACACTGGGGGAGGGGCTGGCTTCACCAAGATGTTCACCATCATTTCGTATGAATCAGATGTGATCTGCTCCGTTGCACACCAGAACTTCCCTGCATCCTCTTCGGTTATCCGTGCAAGAAGGATTGTGACAGAGCTGCCATTTTTTCTCCAAGAACACCCCCCTCGCCTATGGCCAGGCAGCGAGGAAGATGTGCTGCACCAAACAGAGCTCAAAGGGTTTGATTCACAGGGGTATTTGCAGAGGTAATGGACCCAGGACCGCACATTTTCGTCATTACCATAACTGGTAATACACTCTATTTCCCCTTCAGAACCATGAACCACAGGAAAACGAAGCTCCGGCAGATGTTTTCCATCCCTTCAGCTGATGATTATGCCTGCTGTGCGTTTCCTGGAACCTCTTCAACAGGCTGTGGAATTCTTCTGCAGTGGCTTGCGTGGATCCAAGTCACTCTCTCTGCTACCTTAACTGCTGTCTGCGTAGTGAGAAGAACTTGGAATGCACCCTGCCAGCGCTTCGTCAGCCCCTTTTTCCTCTGCAAATTCTTCACCACCACCCAGTCTCCAGGTCTCAGATCATGAAGATACACTTGGGCCGGTTCCGGTAACGCATCCTTCACCCGCCTGTGAAGATCATGCAGAGCAGAAGAAAGGTTTGAACAATATGCCAACATATCATCATCACATTCACTTGTTAACTGTCTAGGAAGACCTGGAGGCCCAATACCAGTATTAGCTGGTCTCCCCATCAATATTTCAAATGGACTCAGCTGTGCTCTTCCCCTTACCCTCGTTCTCATATACATAAGAACTAGGGGGAGAGCCGTGACCCAATTTAGTTCAGTTTCTTCACAACACTTTGCCAGTTTGGTTTTCAGGGTACCATTTTCCCTTTCAACTGCTCCTGCGCTAGCAGGATGATAAGCACAATGATGTTTCAAATCAATACCAAGATACTCACCCAGCATATGGAGAACGCTGTTTACAAAAGGTGTACCGTTATCACTGGAGATCCGGGTCGGAATTCCCCACCTGGGAATCACCTCAGTTAGCAAAGCTTTCGCCACCACACTGGAATTCTGTTTAGGCGCTGGAAAAGCTTCAATCTATTTTGAAAACATATCCACTATTATTAAACAAATTTTTTTTCCCCCACATGGAGGAAGCTCAATGAAGTCCATCTGCAAATGCTCAAAAGGTCCACTTGGAGGCGAATGAGCAGCACTCGCCATCTTGATTCCTCTTCCAACATTATTTGTTACACAAAAACACATCGTTCACAAAAGGTCTGCGAATAGCTAGCAAAACCTTTAGTGAACCAGTGTTGGTTTATGCTGTGTATCATTCCCATCTTTGACACATGATCTTTACCATGAACTAATTTAGCATAAAAAGGAAACAACCTTTTTGGTAAACAAGGTTTATCATCGGGACCCACCCAAACCTCATTTACCACTGTACAACCTGCTTTCCTCCACACCCTCTTCTCCTCCAGTGGAACCCCACTCTGCAACTCCGATATGTCCACTGTGGGAGTACAGACCTTCGTTAGGACTGATACCTCAGCTACCACTCATGTAGCCACCCTCTTAGCTGCAGCGTCGGCCCTAGCATTCCCCTGTGAAACAAGATCTTTTCCACCAGTGTGAGCATCACATTTACAAACTGCTATCTCCTTAGGTAGCAAAATAGCATCCAATAACTCAGAAACTAACTTATGGTGCGCAATAGGCTTCCCAGATGACGTAAGAAAACCTCTATGTTTCCACAAGGCCCCAAAGTCGTGACAAATTCCAAAAACATATCTAGAGTCAGTCTGCATTGTTACTCTTTTATCTTTAGCCAATTTACAAGCTTCCGTTACAGCTATCAACTCAGCAGCTTGTGCAGATAAATGAGAAGGTAAAGATTTAGCCACCAGTGTTTCATGTTGCGTTACAATAGCATATCCCACACAATTCAAACCTGTCTCTTCAAACGCTTTCTTCAACTTTTCAAAAGCCTGTTCCGCTTCCAATGTCCAAGAGAGGGCGTCATTGGCCCCAAGACCTTTCCCGTGGCAAATTTCGCTCAGAGGAGCTTCCAAACAAGAATAGTTTACGATGAACTGTCTACAATATGAACACATACCAAGCAATGATAATAACTGTTTCTTAGTCCTGGGCTTCGGAATGTGCTGTATGGCCTTGATTCTACTCACCTCCAGTCGTTTACCCTGTTTTGAAATTAAATATCCCAAAAATTTCACTTCCCGTTGAACAAATTGCAGTTTAGACATACTTGCCTTGTGACCATCTTGAGCTAGATGTTTCAACAGTTTAATGGTGTCGTTTTCACATTACTCTTTGCTTGGACTGGCAAGCAAACAATCATCCATGTATTGCAATAGAACAGATCCTGAACCTAACTCTAAACTCTCTAAGCTATTTCTAAGAGCCTCATTATAGATGGTTGGAGATTCACAGTATCCTTGACACAGCCGTGTGAAGGTATAAGGCTTGCTGTTGAAAAGGAAAGCAAACCAAAACTGACTGTCAGGATGGACAGGCACACTGAAAAACGCATTAGCCAAATCCACCACTGAAAACCATTCACAATCCTGTGGAACCTGTGTGAGCAATGTATAGGGGTTAGGTACATTTGGCACTCTTGAAACAATTGCATCATTCACCGCCTTTAAATCCTGCACAAATCTCCATCGCTCAGGTTCACCCGGCATCTAGCATTTTTTTAACCGGAAAAATTGGTGTCCTGACCGAAGAATCATAGCAAGGCACAATTACTCCTGCTTTTAACAGTGCATTGAAAACTGGAGTAATCCCTTTCACCGCCTCAGCCTTTAAAGGATATTGGGTTTTACGAGGTCTGAAATCACCTTTAGCCATGATTTGAACAGGCGGACAACTCTTAATTAGGCCTACATTATTTTTGTCTTTAGCCCACAAGCTCTGTGGAACCTCCTTCAACCTATCATCAGTTAAGACAAAATTTGTGCCCCCAAATTGTTCAGTCAAAGTCTCCTCCCCTGGCATCAGTTCAATAATTCTCCTTGAATTAACAATGAAAGTCAATGGCACACAATATGCTTCTCTGTTACTGTTATATAATACAGATCGATCAGGGGTAGCTTCCCAATTTTGATCTGACATTAAAGATATCATCCAAGAACCCAATGAATGCCATGAATCTGTCAAAGGTTTTGTCAACGAGACATATGGAACTGTGCCTTCTAACAGGAAAAGATGTGGTTTACCCCCTAAAACCTCTGCGTTTGAAGGTTTAACTTCTACACAACATCTAGTTTTATCCCAAAACATTCGTCTGAACATCAATTGCTCTATTTTTCCCACCTCTCTCATCCATTCCACCCTAAAATTGTCATCATACCCTTCATGGGTATGTGCTATACAAAATAAATCCTCAGGGTGTACATTAGTCAGGTCAGTTTGGTTAGTCAACTCCATTGCCATGCTCATTAGTGTTCGGCTCACTGCCAATCCATCTGGATTATCAAACCGCCATCCATACACTAATTGTATTGAGTCAGAGTGTTTTAGACACTGTATTTCAGGCAATTGCACTGAAAGGCCACTAGGGGAACTCACAACAATTATTCCAAAATGGCACATCAAATCTCTACCCATTAGATTTAGAGGACAACAATTTGAAATCAAAAATGAAAATTTTAATGGTTTGACATTATCAATTTCACATTTTAATGGACTTGAAAATTACTCCCTTATTTTTACTCCTGCTGCCCCAATGGATGTCAGAAACCTCCCACTCAATTTTGGCAATGGCTGCATTTCAGAAGCCCTAATCACTGATCTAGATGCACCAGAATCAACCAAAAATTCAATGGGCTTATTATTAACCATAAGAGTTAGGATAGGCAACCGTGTATAGGCCTCAGCAGAGTATTTCGCATAAGTTTCATTTACTTTTCCGCAATTCACTTTTCTCTCAACAAATTCAATCATTTTGTTCAAGTCAAAAATTCCCTCATTAATTGTTAGTGTTTTAGTATTTAAATAAGACCCCTGGTCACTTCCTGGTCGACATGTCCGGTGTCGCTCCCCTCCTGTTCTCACACACCACCATGCCCCGACAAACGGCTTCGGATTCAAACAATCCTTGAGCAGATGTCCCAAGTCACCGCATCCAAAGCACTTGGTTTGCGGACAGTACCTTGTTAGGTGATCAGGTTGTTTGCAGAGACGACATCCCCCACATGAGTATTTTTTCTTCCCCCGTCTTGCATCCCCTGTCGGGCGTCTTGGCACCTCGTGTGCTACCATTTGAAGAACTACTTTCTGGGCTGCATACGTTTCATTTTCCCTTCTCTTGGTTTTATGTATCTCCTCTGCATCTAGAAGCTTCTCCACATGTAGAGCATGCTTCTCCACAAGATGTAGCTTCCCTGAGTCCCACTCGATGCAGATGCTTTTCAGCCTCTTTGATATAGGTTCCTGCAGACCATTGATGAAGCTATTCCTCAGATATGCTTCATATGGCGTTATCCCAGCAGCACTCAAGTCGTCAGGCTTCTCTAATCCACTGTATAAATCATGGACTACAATTAATCTATTTAAATACTGTGTGACAGTTTCACCTTTTCCCTGTGTACACATAGCAATTTTTGTCATGTCCATACTGGTCGGAAATGCAGGCTTGCAGGCATCCCTCACTTGAGTAATGAGCTGGACATACTCCCGGTTGGCTTTGTGTGACCACTCTGTGTGCCGCATCTGCAGCACCCCCTCTGGCCACTGAACTTTCAGCTTCGAAATGTCAAGTCCCAGCTTCACTCCCAGGAGGCGCCGTATCTCACTTGAAGTTGGCCTGAACACCCTACAGAACTGTTCAAACATTTGACCAAATCTCCCCCCTCCAACTTCTACAGGATTGGGGAGCTGATGCGCCACCTCCTGAATGTCAGCGTATGTCCATGGCCTACAAACCAAGACAGGGAAACCCTCCGGACCAGCCACCTCCACCATCGGTAGTTGAAAATCGGAAATGGAGTTATCAACACTTGCTGAATTATGAGGGGGAAGGGTAGAGTCAGGCATTTGAACATAGAAACTGTCAGACCTGTCTACCATGCAAAGCTCGCCCCCTGAGATGTTTGGAGTGTTCGTAGGGAATGGAGTGCTTGACTGGATTAGACTATGTGGAGAAGTCAATTCTTTTGAAACACCGGAAGATGGACATGTAGGTGTAGCAGGAACAGCAAACGTCAGCTTTCGCCTCGTCCGTTGGCTCACAGGAGAATGGGGTTTTATTTCCAGTCTTTGAAACTCTTCGGCTACCCCCGAGCTGGGGCCCGCTACTTGTCCCTGGCTATATGGCGGGGGATGGGCTTTTTGTTCTTTAGGAGACCCCTCCTCCACCGTTACAGGATGCCCGAGCACATGGTTTGGAGAACAAAGAAGAGAGCTCCGGCCAGCACACGTCTCCAGGTCGTCTGAAAATAGTTTCACAGATTGAGGGGTTAATTCTGTTTAATTCCTTTTCAGCTTCCTTTCCCTAAATATTGCTTCAGAATGCCACATCTCAAAAGCCTCAATCAATCAATTTTAACTCTATTACGTTCATGTTGCAAAAGGGTGAATTTTAAATGTTCCAATTGCCTAATACTGAAACTGCCCCTATCAGGAAAACCACATTTGTCCACCCAAAATGCAAACTGAGTTAAAGAATCGTCCCCATAGTTGCACTGCATATATTTTACGTTTGGATTACAAAGATACCTTGCAAGCACCCTCTTAGCCTTAGTTGCTTTGCTGTGTTCTACACCCATAATGCTCGGAGAGAAAGAGAACGAGAGGAAAGAAAAATAAACAAACAAAAACGCCAAAACTTCGATAAGGAAAGAGAAGAAAAAAATATATATATATATTAATCGCTTCGTGAAACAAATTGCACGACTGTGAACATCAACTGCAATACCACACAAACACTTTCAGACACGCAAGGTCACGCAGGAATTTCGTCAAACTCCCCGTGGTACCTACATTTCGCAGCCAGAATCGAACCGGTTAATATCGCCGCTTCTATCCGTACCACTACACTGTCGATACTAACACCCGGTCAACTTAAGATGATTCTCGCAGCACTAACCGTGTGCAGAAAATAACGTTTTCTCCCCCCACGTTTCTCCTGGAGCCTGCGCGGTTTGTACAGGGGAGTTAATCACAAACTATCCCCTCAGTCGTGTTTCCCCAGTCATGAAAATAATTATAAGTCTCCCACTTGTTCTCCAATACAACAAGCCGTACAAGAAGAACTTATCCCATTAATTTTCAACAAAACACGACCTTCCCCCTACTGGTTCGCCACAAAGGCCACAACTCAGCGTACACGCACCAGTAAGTGTAAACACGTGGTAAAAGTATCTATCTAATATCAAAGCATAAAAATGTTCACTCGCCTGAAAGCTCGTGCCGGAAATCCCGCGTCGAATCGCTGAATCGCTGAAATCACTCGACGAAAAGAGCGTCCCTCGACGAGAGAGCAAAAAGATTGCTCTTTTGTGCCAACACGTGGATTCAACTGGCACGGCCAGTTACCTTTCTCGTCGCCAAAATGTCGTAGAATATTAAACTCTCTCTTGTAGAAAATCACTCCGGAGGCAGGTTATAGAACAACAGCAACAGCGGCAACTTTATTTTGTAACAAAACCTGAAACGGAAAGCTACAGGTAAAGTCCAGAAGGAAGAAAGGCGGGGGAAAAAAGAGCAAGCAAAGTCTCCGCGCACACGAATTTAAGCTCTCCCTAGGGGACAGACCCATCGCTGCACGGAGACTCCACCCACTCACCCAGTTGCCTCCCTCCCAGGCTAAGACTGTTTACATACATTCAATATCATTTTAAAATGCCAAAATAGATAATTACCAACACCCATTATAATGAATGTAAATTTCTATTACAGCAATTAACACAGTTTCAGTTTTTCCTGTTTCCTGATGTGCTTTAAATGAAGTATGATGCAGCTTGTATGACGATGAGATGGCACGGAGTGTGGACACGCTACAGCATGTGACACACATCGTGCTCACAGGGGACCCTGGGCTTCTGTGACAAATGAAAACTACTGAGGCATCACAGCACACTTTGTTGAAATTGCATTTGTTCTGTCTAACTATGTGTAAAACTGAGGAACGGCGGAACGCGGAGTCAAGTGTGGATCACTGTCTCGAAATGAAAGGAAAAAAGGAAAAAGCGAGGACAAGTTAAAGCACTCTTACGATGCTCGTAATATGTTTGCTGCCACGAGACTAATATTACTTTCATTGGAACACCTGTCTAGCATGGCCCTCATACTACACCGAACTGTCAAGTTTCCTTCACGCTAGTAGTTTGAAAGTGTGCTAGCTAACTGTCACAAAAGTGTTGGGCACCTTAACCATGGTAACGTGACATCCAACACTCACAAACTAATAGAATGGCTCCGTCACTTGTCTGTTTTCAGTGTGCGCACGTGCATGGGCATGTGCGTGTCCACTGTCAAGGTATGCTGCCTAAAAATAAAAATAAGTTCGAAGTAGTGTAAAACTATTTTTAAAAGATGAAGAAGTAATAAATATGGTGTTGTAAATAAAACACATTTTCTCCTGCTCAGTGGTATTGCCAGAAATTATGGTGTCAACGAAGGACAATCAGCCTACAGTTAAATTCATACATGATTCAAGTTTCAAGTGTGTTTATTGTCAATTCTGCCACACGTACAGTGCATACATACAGAGAATTGAAATTGCGTTACCCTCAGGCCCTTTGTGCATACATAAATTACACAGAACATAATAATAATTACACAGAACATAAGTAGTACTTAAGTAAAAATAAGAATAAGAAATGCAGATACAACAATAAGTAGTGCAAAAACATGAGGTAGAGGTGGTGACTGGGTAATGAAATGATAATGTGGTAGTGCCAGACAATTAAGAGTTAATTAAAGTGGCTAGAGTGTTCCAGGATTGAGGTGGTAAGTCCAATGCCTCCAATGCTGGATAAAGTGACTGTTGTGGTGTCCGGTGGGGTAGGGTTCAGGGGGAATGTGAGGCTGGAGAGAGGGAGGGGGGGCAGATTCACAAGTGAGGTCAGCTTCCAGATTGCCTGGTGGCAGAAGCTGTTCTTCAGTCTGCTGGTCCTGGCCTGAAGCCTACACAGTCTTCTCCCTGATGGCAGCAGGCTAAAGAGGCTATGTGTCGGGTGGGTGGGATCACCTGCAATTCTGAGGGCTTTGCGTGTGAGCCTAGTGCTGTAGATGTCCTGGAGGGAGGGGAGGGCAACACCAACGATCTTCTAAGCTGATCTCACTACGCGTTGTAGGATCTTGCGGCAGGATGCATTGCAGTTTCCATACCACACAATGATGCAGCTGGTCAGGATGCTCTCGATGGTGTCCCTGTAGAAGGTGCACATGATGGGGGCCGGAGCTCTCGCTCTTCTCAGTTTGCGGAGAAAGTAGATAATAAGCAATAATCAATTTTGATTCTACATTTAGAAAATATCTCAATAATCAATTTCACTTTGCAGTGCTTAATTTTTCATCTAAGTTCTATATTCTATCTGTGCTTTACTTTGTTTGTTTGAGTTTCTCTTCCAAGAGAGCGTATAAAGGCGGGGTGAACTTATCAGTCTCTGCCGTTATTTTGTCTAAGATTTCTCACACATTCAAACATTCTAGTTACTGGTCTCGCATCACAAGTTCCTTGCTTCTCTAAATCTTTTTGCAATTCCTGCTCCAAAGGCACAGTCTGCGCTTACACAGTGTGCTTCTGGTTCTCCACTAGGAGCAGTAAAGAGATCTCCCACTCTATGAACAATTTATAAAGCCTGTTGAGGAAAAGTTTTAGTCAAAATTTTCGTCACTCACGTGACCTGTTGTTTCCTGGTCCTCTTCGGGTGCCTCTTCTTCTTGTGTATGTGTTTGTGTGTTACCTGCTATTGTCTCTTATGATCCTCTATCCTCCCTCTCTTGGACCTTAGAAGTAAGGTCCACACCTGTGTCTTCCAATGATCGTGATGGCTTAGGTGATACCAGGTATCACCCTTTCCTTCAATCCTACTTCCCATAGCCTCCTCAAAATCCTTTCTGTCGCTTCCATACAGGTTTCTGGGGTCGGTGCTGCTAGAAGTAGATCATCTACATACATAATAGTGATTTAAAATCAATACGATCTCACTTCTGGATCTTCGTTTTCTCCAATCTGAAAAATCCTCATCAAACAATCACAACACAAATCAGGCAACGATTCAACACACACTGCTCCCTCCATCTGCAATAAAAAAAAAACTTAATTGTCAGGGAAATGTTTATTAGCGTCATTTTGCCATTAAAACATCACCTTTTCCCATGTCTCCAGCATCTGTAACAAAGTTATCACAGATTTCAGTCCTTGAAACATTTCCTTCTCCTCAATCCATAATCTTTGTTTATTATGGAATCTAATAGTTGATTGATAAGTTACCATTTACAGCTCATCCAAGAACATCATAGACCCCTGTTTTCTCTCTTGAATTTTTTCATCTTGTCAAGATTCATGACACCTCATTTACATTTTTGCCTCTTCAATTATCAGGTTTATTCTGCAACAAAACACAACCAAATTCTAACTAAACTATTCTAAACTATCGCTAACCCCATCAGTCCTAAAAGAAGATTCACAACAACCTCGACACCTGATGTGTAAAAGCGTAGGATTCATCTCCGAGTAATGAAAAATAAATACTAAAAGAAAATAATAATAAAACACACACAGTATGCCTCGTCGACACACTCCAAAAAAGATGAAAAAAAAAAATCAATGGCCAGATTTTCCACAAAAATGCTTAAAAAATATTTTTAAAAAATTCCCTGCAGAAGCAATGTACATTGGTTAGGTTAGACACACTTTATTCAGTCTCATTCATCACAAACAATCATCCCCCCAGATTTTTTTTAAGTGTTACACTTTTTTTCTATTAAGTGTTTTAAAAGCCTCTGCTTTTAGATATTGCCATTGTTTACCCTTTTATTCTCTTATAATTATCAATTTGTCACTGCAAGATGAATAACAATTTCTCTATATTGTTTTAGGAAATGTCTTCACTCTGTAATCATTTTTTCAAGTCCACAATAGTCTCTATTCTCAATTAGCCTCATCACAAGACTGTCAAGTTTCAGTCCGTCCACAAGCAACACTTGTTTACCATTATTTATTATTCAGTCTTAAGTCAGGTATCCATTCAAGATCTCTCATTGAATAAACATTCACATACAATGGCACACTGCGTGCTCCTCTGTTACCGTTAACACTGTGACCAATCAGAAATACCAGTAAATATCATGAATGTTTTAATGTTTAGTCAATGAAAATCACAAAATAGATTCCTCTAACATGAAAGGATGTAGTTGGGTTTCAAAATTCTAATGATTTCCCCTTTACATTATGAATAAAAAAAAACTCTCATAATTGATCATTCTCATTCATATAACCCCCAAGTCAATTCAATTATTTGTCTCTGAATAAATTCTATTAGTTTAAAACAGTTCCCTGTTTTCATTTCCCCCCCAAAAATCATCATCATAAATATAGGAATGTCATAAGCAACAGAAGTCATTAGTCATTTTAGTTTATTAGTATTTCAACTCTTCATGAATAAGAGTGGTTTGTTTACTGTCAGCCCATCTAAATGTCAATCTGTCACATGTAGACGCATTATAATGAGTCAGAGTATTATAAAAAAACTCTGTTTTTCTGGTAGAACTCATTACATTAGTCTAGATGACATCAATCTACACCCAGTGTAATTAGATGACAACTCTTTTTTAATTAGGAATTAAAAATTTCAACACGTTTATGTTATATTCTCTTCCAAAATCAATATCAGTTGGTTTAATTCTCTTTTCAATGGATCAGATTATTTTCAGTCTAAAAGTGATTTGTTTTAAAGTCAATACAATTTAGAATTTATTTCTTTTAATTTCCCACAATCCATTTGGACGTCAGAAACCAGTCACTCAACGTCTCGCTGAAGTTCATAAAATAAATCCTATTCTATCTGTTTGCATCCAAATCAGCCTAAATTTTACTTTGAACTTCACTCATGGTTTAAGTTTGATAAATGCGTATGCTCAGCAGAGTTTTACAGGTTTCAGTAATCCTAATGATTCCAAACCCATTTCAAACATGTTAGTTTGTTAGTATACAAATACCTAATGTTGTAGCGATTTTCCGCTTCTCATCTCCAAAGCCTTCATGATTGTGAACCATTCTGAGAGAGATCAGGAGATGATTGATGAAGGTCTTTGATGAGGTCTTTGTCAGACGAGTGATTTGCATAGTTCGATTGTCTCTTCCTCAGATCTGACCCCTCTCCTCTCCGTTTCCCCTTCTCTCTACCACACCTCATCGTGAGATGCATCCTTCCTCCTTTTCCCTCAAGCTGCTCACTCCAGGCCATAGACTCCTAATAGACTTTCAGGAATGTGTGTGAAAAACAGTCTCTGTAACCAGCGCAAGCTACGTCATTCCAATGTCACAGTCTGCTCCACCCCCTCCTTAGGAGCACCATGTTGGAGGAAGAAAAGTCTTTGGGAAGGATATGTTTGTGTGGGTGGAGAGAAAAAATAGAAGGGTACTTGTATCAGATGATTTGTTCGCATGCTGATGATGTTTGCATACGAAGACAAGGCCAGAAGTTGTCTGTGCAGTCCATGAGGAGATCTGAACATAACCATGATGATTCCAGGTGCTTGAGGAACTCCATCCTCTCCACTCTCAGAAGGCCATGATCATGCTTCGAGCTCAGAATTGATCAGGATCTCATTCAAAATAAACAAAACAAACAAGTTAGTTCTTATTCAGATTTTATCTTGGTTTGGTACATCAAACTCTGCTTTGATTTAGTTACACACAAAATAATTCCCCAATCAACTTAATGTTTCAATTTCCTTTCAAGTTAGGGTGCATTTTATTTTTTTATAACAAAAGTCCCTCTATCTAAAATAACTCTCTTAGGGAAGAACCACAAACTTTCGGTAACTTTTGGTAATCCCAGCTCATCCCTCTGTGCATCACGACCTCACCATCCAGCTGCAATCCTCTACAGTCACCCCTTCTCCTACAGTCAGAAATCTTGGAGTGATTTTGGATGAACAGCTGTCCTTCAAAGACCACATCACAAAGACAACTCGAGCGTGTAGATTTGCACTGCACAACATTCGAAAGATCAGGCCCTTCTTAACTGAGCATGCAACTCAACTCCTGGTTCAGGCTCTGGTCCTCTCACATCTGGACTACTGCAACGCTCTCCTAGCTGGACTTCCATTGAATACGCTCAAACCTCTGCAGATGATCCAGAATTCTGCAGCTCGTCTTATCTTCAAGGAACCGAAACGAGCTCATGTTACTCCCCTCTTCATCACTCTTCATTGGCTCCCCATTGCAGCTCGGGTTAAATTCAATTCGCTAACGCTGGCATACAAAACTATCTCCAGATCAGCCCCTGTTTACCTCCATGAGCTCATACGCTCCTACATGCCCTCCAGAAGCCTGCGCTCAGAGAAGGAACAGCGACTTGTGGTTCCATCCAACAAGGGCAGAAGATCTCTCGGCAGAACCTTCTCTTTCACTGTCCCTGGTTGGTGGAACAAACTCCCTGTTCCAGTCAGGAAAGCAGCAACACTAACAGCTTTCAAAAAGCAACTTACAACTCTTCTCTTCAGAGAACACCTACTATAAAAAAAAAAAAACTACTACCTTCTTTTTCCCTCCTCTGTCTTTATCTTCTTCCCCTACTGCTTTGGTTTTTTTATCTGTTGATACAATTTCTATTGTGAGAAGTTGAGATAGACTTTGAAGGTGTAACAAATTGCATATTGTCTCTCCCTAATGTAAGTCGCTTTGGACAAAAGCGTCTGCCAAATGCATACATGTAAATGTAAATGTTTCAATTAAGCACACCAACTAAGTCAATTGAATTTATGCAAAAGGAAAAGTCACCTCAAAGAGTCAAATTACATGTCTTTAACGTAACTATTATGAATTTTCATGTCTACATTAGCAAGATTTTGTCTTTTGCTAAATTTAATTCAGCACTAAAGCAGTTAGTTTAATTTCTTTTCCTTTTTTTCCCTTTTACTTTTTAAGTCTCAACCTCTAGTTTATTTTCCCCAATTTGTAGACATATAATTAATTATGTAGCAATAATTTACTTCCAAATTTCAAATTTATTCAAAGTTGTTTGATAGATTTATTTTTATGCTTATTCTAATTTATACTTTTTATAATTTAGTAACTAAATATTAAAGTTTAAGCTTAATGCTTCTGAAATTTAATAATTTTCCCCAGTGTTATTAGGAAAGTACTTCCCACTGCATTCACCAACAGATGTCACTCTCACACATTCTCAGATTTCATCACACATATGTGTCCTCTGCAATGAAAATCTGGGTTTTACTTATTCGCATGCGCTATAACACATAAAAATATGTGTAGTTTCAACCAAGTTTCTCTTTTTTATTGGCCCAAATTGTCCTATTATTTCTTTTTTGCAAGTCTCTAATTGTTGCTGGCGCGCTTTGATTTCCTTGGGTTCAACTTGGGTTGTAATGATTACACTGATATTTGCCCATTGTTTCCCCAGACTCACCTCAAAATCTTGTTCCTTCTCAAAATCCATGGTTGTTTTCCTTCTCAAATACAGTAGGTTTTATTATTTCAGAAACCCTATCTTTTCCTATTTAATAATTTTAATCCTTTCCCTATTCTTACTTACTGTTTGATTTAGCGTATAATTAAATTTTTTTATAGTGGGCGCTCCCACTATCCCGCAGATCAAGGGATTTTCACCGTTTTCAACTTCCACCAATCTTCGTCAGAACTGGGGCTTTTGAAAACGGGTCTGCTAAATTTCTCTCAATTGTCAAACACAGTTTACTACTCGTGAGATGTCCTCACACAACCATTACATACTTTTCACAAAGTATTTTCTTGACATACTTTTCAAGAAGTAGTCCCTTTATACTTTTCACGAAGTATTCCCTTTATACTTTTCACAAGGATTCTCTTTATACTTTTCACAAAGTATTCTCTTTATACCTTTCACGAAGTATTCTCTCGTACCTCCACTGCTGATTTCTCCCTGCAGTCAAAAATTTGGAAACGCTGAAAAGATCGCTTTTTCTCTAAACTTGAAAATCTGTATAAACTTATCGACGGTTCTATAGAGAAACCCCAATTCAACACTTGATTTAATGTAACCAATAGCAGAATTTAATTAAAAGGTTTCTGCTTACCTTTGAAAGGGCCGCGCCGCCTCTGGGTATTGAATTTGGGAATCTCCTTCACATCCGGGGGTGTCTTAGAGTCATCACGTCGGGGTCACCAATTTGTTGGACTTTATGGCGTCCAATGCATGTTCAAAATTACCAAGAGACAGATTGCCAACTGATCGAGTTTTAATGAAGACTTCAGCAGGGAGAAATCAACCGCAGTTACAGCGCGCTGGAGAAGATCTAACATCTTCTGTCTCTCTTCTGAAAAGCATCTAGCTTTTATCTGCCCACAAGCTCTTTCTGGTGAAACAAAACCACGTGTGTTTCCTCCATTGAAGTGGGAGGCATCTTCTTCTCGCCTGGTACAGGGTAGCGCCTTTTTGCTGAAATCGGGTGTTGTCCGGTTGCAACAGGGGCTTTCCTCTTATCTGCTGAGTCCAGATGTTTCTTTACTCAAAAACAGGATGTGCTATGGCCTTGCCTTTACTCACAAACTTCTTATTTAACTCTTTAGTTTTTTATCTTAATCAGAAATTTAGATGGTTAAAAGTTAGTAAATAAAATAAGTACTTTTAAAAAAGGTAAACTATAAATCCCACACTACTCAGTAATTCAATGGAAGGCATAATGAAACACATGTCATTTATTCCAACATCCCCTCTTGACATTTTCATCTGGAATTGATCCGAATCTGACAGTTTTCGCTTTTTATTCGTTGTTGCCATCTGACATCCAATTACAACATGTTCATGAAGTGCTCTGCCTCGGTGTACAGAACTCTGTGATCCTTGTGTTGAATCTTATACCGAATAATCCTAATTGTGGGAGTAATGAAATCTTTTTTAATTTCATAAAGACAGTAGGTGAGGTAACCTTCCTCCACCAAATCAGTTAAAATCATACAATGGAGAGTAATATTCGAATGATCAATTTTTGATCTGTCCAGCCAATTTATCAAAGAATTGTTCCAATTCAGATAAGAACTCTGTGGAATTTTCTCAACTGTGGCATTGTTGTTTCCACAGTTCTTTCCTCCTTCCACAATTTCTTTTTGTTTTCTCCATTCATTGCAAACCTGATTCCCGTCTGGGAAATCTCCTGAGTTAACATGGCACCTTGGCACATTTTCCCACTTCTCACAAGAACTAAGATCTGCAGACATAAATGACAGTTCATAATACAGTAAACAATACTGGAGTCTTCCAGCATCACATTTCCTGAACAGGAATCCTTACACATTGCCCCACCCATCTTGGTTAAAGGTATAAAATGGATTAATCAGACATTTGGCTGTGTATTTCGTTTCAACCACATTATGTGTTTTGAGAGCTGTGAACTCCTCAGCAATTGACCATCCTTTCAAGGACAGCAGGCAATAGTCTTCTTGTTTAAAGTAATCATCTCTGGTATAATCTAGTTTCATAGCTGTCTTAGAACAGTATCCAGCATGTCTAAAACATATGCTAAACAGATCTTTCATCTCAGTCTGATTAGTTAAACAATAATGAAAACAACAAATTGTGACAAGATCACCTAACACAAACATTTTTCACACTTGAAATTTTCCTAAAATACACACATCGTCTACTATTCTTTTGGTGGCTCAACATATCTTTGCTGCAATTATCATGGAGAGATGTTCGTTCCTCTATGTGTTCAGCCACGCTAATCAGTTACATGATAACAGCACAGACACGAACCAGTCTTAAGAAGAGATATCCCCTACTTAGACCCTCCCAGTAGCCCTTAGTCCACCAATAGTAAGAGCAACAGGCAACACCCCAACATGTATTTTTTTTTTTTAAGATTGTTGCTGTTTTTCCACATTCTATCACCCAGATTCAGTTACAGAATCCAATCTGATCTTCTTATACTTTGCAGTTTTATGGGTATTGTGCATTTGTCTTGATAGCACACAACATTTTACATGTTAGTGTCAATAAAAGACTAGCTCCAATTAAGCTAACAATTACCATAGCCCCAGTAGTTATCACGTTCCATCCAACTGAGATCCATTCCCATGCTGTGGTAACTATATCAGCTATTGTCTCCCCCATACTTTCTATAAATTTAGTTGTAACAAACATGACAGGATTAGCTTCTGTCTCCTGATTTGTTTGAACAGCGAAATCAAAAGCAAAAATCTAATGTGGACCCATGGATATTCCTTCAGTGAAGTCATCCACTGGATATAGATAAAGGCCCAAGTCATTATGATATCGATAGAATGATGACATGGTACATTGTTTTTATAGGATTTCTTTTATTTGAGCCACATCACCAGTGGATCCCCGAGCCCTTGGAGAAGCTTTTGAATGAACAACTCAACTGCTGTGAATCCGAGTTTATTCAAACAAAGTCCTTTTTTTAGAAAGTTTTTAGTCTCCTTATATACTCCCAAAAGGGGAGGGGTAACTGGTCACACAAGCATAGTCAGAGTTCCAAACCCCGTCCAGATGGTATTCAGGGGAAAATAAGAAGGTGGCAGCTGCAGCAATAAAACTAAGTAAATCAGTCACAGAAATAAAAACACAGGATAATCTTGTCACACTCGGCACACAGAGTTTCACAAGAATACAGAGTATAAAATGAGAATATCTTATTCTCACAGTCCCCTCTTTTAAGCTTAAAAAGCTTAAGAAATCCTTCACTTCAGAGGAATCCTTTCATTTCTTCTCTCCGTCATACTTTCGATAGTCGCGTACACACGGTTCATCAAGCATTGCATAAGAGTAGGACCACAGCAGCAAAGCAGTAAGAGAATGATTGCTATGGGAACAAATGTTGATAATAAGGGTGAGAGTCACCCAGACAAATTAGGAAACAACCATTCCCATCCCCAGCCATGGTCACTCTTCCAATCCTTAGTCAAAGCTTGCCTCAGGGCTACCAATGTATCAGGGGCTTTTTTCATTTTGTCACTATGTATGTCATCTGGGATAAATGTACAACACGTAGTATTTAGCAGTACACAGACTCCTCCTGAGGAAGCAGTCAGTAAGTCAATAATCATTCTATTTTGCATTACCATAGTTCTGAGATTATCAATTTCCTTATTCTGGTTCTGATCAATATCAATTGTAGCATTTAAAAACAAACCAAATCTTTAGGCCAGGGTCTCTAGTTGGCGCATAATTTTTCCTACTCCCATGTGTGGTACCAGTGCTAGGGTGACCTTGCCTCCCGTAGTCCAGATTTTAAATTCTTCAGGAACATTTGACCCCCAGATTGGGTCGTGTGGCTCAAAAGAGATTACACTTTTTCTACTTCGCACCCGCTTAGGGTGACCAACTTTGAGGTTGGGTTTGCCTTCGTCCCCAGCCGTAGCTGTGACAATAAAAGTATGATTTGTTACATGGATGGGGGCGCATATACCTGTCCAGTTAGCAAGCAGAGCAAGGTAAGCCATGTATCCACACAGCCACCCTCCACTATATATGTACCGTTGGAGAGGCCGGATGATGTAGGGTCCGAAAGGCTCTCCACACTGGTAACACCACAATTTTTTTCGTCAATTTCTCCCATGAAAATATTTCCCTTTACTTGTTTATAGCAAACACTGTGTGTTTTACTATGGTTTAAAAATATTTTGTGTCCTAGTAAATTTCCCTTTGGGGCTGTACTGCCTATTTTAACCCAAAATTTAGAATCACACTCAACATTATCCATTGTTCTGTTCAACTCCCTATCTTCAATCGTTTGCTCAAATGTTCCCGTAAGAAGAAGTGGAAGAAACTCATCGGCATACCCTAAGGAGATTATGCTAGCAAAACAAGCGGCATTAGGCCCGCTCATATGTTTCCCATATAAGGTGACCTGTTGGGCTGAGTGGGGCATAACAGAACAGACATAGCAATTAGAAACATTATATGACCAAATCCTTTGCTTATTTTTACCACAAATTTTCTTCTATAGGATTTGTGCTTTGCTCTTTGGTCCAGTCGAAATGTCCATGTTCACTCCAGCATCGACATCCGGAAAAGGTCTACCCATCACTGTTTCATAAGGCGACAACCCCTGGAGTCCTTTGTGTGGGGACATTCTCATGTCAGCCAGCACCATTGGTAACAATGCGGGCCAGTTTGAGGTCCCCTGTTCTTGCATAGCTTTTCTCAATTTATCTTTTATGGTGCGATTTGTTCGCTCCACTACCCCTAATGACTGAGGGTGGTAAGGGATATGTAAGTGCCAATTTATTATTAGGTCTTTTGCTACCCCTTGCATTACTTTTGCTGCAAAGGCGGGGCATCTGTCTGAATCTATGCCACATGGTATGCCATACCTTGGTATGATGTATTTTGTCAAGTATGAAATAACTGTTTTTGCATCCTCTCTTCTAAATGGGAATGCTTCAACCCATTTAGAAAATACATCTACAAAGACCAATTAATATTTATTTGGTCCCCTCTTAGGGAGATGTGTGAAATCAACCTGCCATTGCTGGAAGGGGCTTTCTGGTTTTATCAACTGTTGGTGTTTTGCCTGTGGTTTTGTAACATGATTTTGTGCACAAATGAAACATCTATCAAGTGTTTGATTTATGTGTGTTGTCAAATTAAAAATACATAAAGAAGAAATCATTGTGTCTATTACCCCTCTTCGACCGCGATTTGTAACACCGTGGAACTCGCGGGTGAGAAAAGGCGCACATGCGGAAGGCACGCAAATCCTTCCCTTTTCGTCAAGGTAAACGCCACTCTTGTCGGGTTTGGTGCCATGTGTTTGCCATAAATAGAAATCTTGATCAGAAGCAGCTGCTTGAACAGCAATTAAATCGATAGGGGGCAACATGGCGCTGATTAGGGTATTCGGAATCGTCGAAATTTGTGCAAGATTTAACCACGTAGGCATCTGACCATTTTGCGCGGCCTCTTTAGCAGCATTATCTGCAAGATTATTACCCCTAGCTTCTATAGTGTGTCTGACTCTAAGGGCATCCCTAGTCTCTGTGTGTGTAGGGGCTGGACTGGTACGGGCCCTGGTAAGGGCGTGGACCCGCAGGAGGCTGCTGCTGAGGGCGGGGGCCGGAAAATCAGGGCTGTGGGTATGGTCCCAGCATTTGGGGAGGAGGAGGTTCATAGTGATTCTGCTGGTAAGGTTGGTACTGTCCAGGGGGCGGAGTTCTTTATTGTTGCTGATACTGCTGTGGATGCATTTGTTGTTGTTGCTGTGGGCGGGCCTGTGGCCCTCCCTCCCACTTCCTTCCTCTCCCGCTGTCCCTCTGCTTTTTTTTGCTTACATTCTCTGGCCCAATGGCCTGGCTTTCCACAGTAGTTACAGTTTCCCCCTTTAGGAGACACACATGCTTATTATTACACATGCTGTGTTCTTTTCATCATTCTGGAAAAATCCATCACCATAGCATTCTCCTTTTTTCACCTGCTTCCTTCAAAGTCAAACGATTTCTATCACACAGGTGATGTTTTAGAATGTCTCTACATGCGGGAAGACAATTATTCAGGAAGGTATATAGGAACATGGGGTCAGCTCTGGACATGTCCAGTTCAAAACCCCCTACATGCATCCACGTATCTGCAAAGCACTTGTAGAAAGCTGACACGCTCTCATTCTTTTCCTTTTTACAGGATGTCACATGAGAGAGGTCTCTTTTGACCGTCTTTTTCTGAACCAAATATTTGGTAAGATCCCTGGCAAGGAGCTCGAGCAATTCACCATGATGCTCACGCCAGGACAGAGTCAATTTTGGTTTGGTCCCTCTCTTTGAGCTTGTGCCAGCCTTCACATCCTCCTCCTCATCTTCCTGTTCCTGCTTTAATTCGTCATGTTTTGGGTCTAAAGCCGTCACCTTTTCAATTATTTCTACTTCATCATAGCTGGCGCCCAATTTGCTTTGCAAAATAAATCGGTAATCAGCACCAGTCAGCTGAAAGTGTCTAGAGCCCTGAATCATTATTCTGACAAAAGTGGTTGGGTCATCTGGGCTGGGAAGAAGTGAGATCAAATTTTTCAGCGCCATAGGGGAGGGAGGAATAATATCAATCCCTTTTGCTCTCGCAATCCAAACTGCTGCTATGTTTTCCCCCTTAGACGGGCCATATTTATTGGCGGCGTCCATTCGTTGTTGTCTTTGGTTAATAATTTTGAAGAGAGACAGTTACATCTTAGAAGTGGGAGCGCGGGCTTCAGATCGAGTTTCACTTTCTGTCACAGTGCTGAGCGCTGAAGCAGTGTGTGAGAAAGAAACATCTGTTTTAATCTCTTGTGTGAGAGCGGGCACGGGCAGGGCTGTGTGAGTACGCGAGGGGCTCAGGCTTTGGATAAGTTTTACCCATGATTCAAAGGTTTTTGCGGGGAACCGCTAGTGATGGTGCTCCAATGCTCAACAAGTTTAAAAAAGTTTTTATAAGTATGTTATTGCCATAAAATAAATCCCTTATTTATATGCGCAATCTTCTGCAGAGTACGCTACTCAAATTTAATCAAGTACGAAACGTCCTTTTTTACAGGATAACCAGTTTTCTCAAACTTCATATCAACACCATGTGATCTTCTGTTAAATGGCTAACTCAAATTTAATCAAGTACGAAACACCATTACAGGATAACTCTATTAAACATATCACAACCATGTGATCTTCTGTTAAATGGCTAACCCAAATTTAATCAGGTACGAGACACCATCACAAGATAACCATTTTTTTTATCATTTCTTATCAAAACCGTGTGATCTTCTGTAGAGTGGCTAACTCAAATTTAATCAAGTACAGGACACCACTCTCGAAGGATAACCAGTTCCTAATTTGTTATCTTCTAACATTTACTATTTTAATTATCTCTTATAGTCTTCCTACAAACAAGACCCACCTGGGCAGGCAAGGAATGAATAAAATTTGCTTACCTGCACAGGCGGATCACGTCAGGGGTCACCAAGTTGTAGGGTTTCTTTTATTTGAGCCACATCACCAGTGGATCCCCAAGCCCTTGGAGAAGCCCTGAATGAACAACTCAACTGCTTGTGAGTGTGAGTTTATTCAAACAAAGAACTTCTAGAAACACAGAGTTTTTAGTCTCCTTATATACTCCCAAAAGGGGAGGGATAACTGGTCACACAAGCATAGTCAGAGTTCCACATTTCTCTTTCATCCTCATATGTACAGGATAAATAGTTGTCCTATTTGTCCTCACATAGGTACCAACATTATTCTTCAAGTATATAATTGGCTAAACCTAATTTTATCATGGTCATCTTTAATGGTGTGGATTATATAATTAGGTTTATTCCATCTCACTATATACAGGAGCAGGGCAGAACGATACTGTTGTTCTGTTACATTTCTAATTAGAAAGTCACCAATCCCAGACATATCAATATGTTCTTCTGTTAAACCATGACCATTAGTCCAATTAAGAGTTATAGGATGTTGAAATGTATCATTTCGTTTTTCAGCTTTAAAAGCGTCTTGGAAGGTCCATCCAAGGCGTTGCGAATCTAAACTGCCGTTACCAACTTTCATAAGGAAACTTCTCCAGAAATGAATTATCTGTTTTTCATCATTTGTTCCAAGTTTTGGTTCCAAACAGAGTTAGCCTGTATGTAACATACAATTGCAGTCTTCAATATACCATTTTTCAATTTAGTACAGTACTTTTTACCATTAACCTTATTAATTCCAATTCTCTCTTTTTTATAATGTTTACCCCATGCATTTTTCCTTCAAGAGTCATATTTACTACGACTCCCTTATTGTTAAAGTTATAATCAGCTGTAATGAGCCCTGGAACAGACATGTTCTTGCACGTTATCCAATTATATTTTTCCAACAAACTAATGGGATCTCTCTGATGTATACTATAAATCAAAACGCTCCTATTTAGTCCCTTAGGCCACATATCAACCAGTCCAGTGTCTTGACTAGCTTTTTGATATTCAAATCGCCCCTCCCGTGCAACTTTTACCTGTTCCTCAGCAACACCCATTTCCTGGCTAATGGTAACATTTCGATAACAGTCATATTCCAATCCAGTTTGTGTATTAATAATTTCATAACCGGTCCATTTGATTTTTATTGATTTCACTTGAACAATTTGTGACTGGTTTAGAAATTTAGTTTTTGTTACCATACAGCCAGGTGTGTAGCGATTGTAACCGGGCGCATTAATTCACAACAAGCAGGCGGCAGTCTCTAATTAGGCGCTAGCCAATCGGTGGCATTTTTAGTGTATTTAGACTGCCCTCGATCACCGTCGGGTATGCGTCACTTCTGCTGGGAGCCGCATCCAGTCGATGATCTTCGACAGAGTGGGAGCACTCTGCAGAACTGGGTGTTCAGGTGAGGTGCTTCCGGGTTACCGGAGCAGTCGAGTGTTTGTGAGCGCGCAGCTCTAACAACCACCCGTGGCTTTAGGAGGCTGCTGGGGATTATTTCTGCTGCTTCGAGGCAGAGAGGAATTGGTTGTGCACTATAACTCGGGTGAGTAAATCCCTCCGTGTATAAACATTATTAATTGAGAGGGAACAGGAACTCGTGAGCTTAAGTACTCTTTGTTTCTTAGGATTCTCCATCCTCCTTTTTAGCCCCTCTTTTCCCATTTGGATTCTTCCGCTGTAACGAAGGGCGGTGCCCACAGTGCCGCTGTGCGTAACCGCTTTGATCGGGGGTTTCCCTTGGAGCGCAGCCAAGTCTTCATCTCAGTCGCGGCGTCTGTTCTCTTAACGCGCCGCGGCAGTGGCTCGGCTACCCATCGCACCGGCCCGACCAGGTTACTGCCCTTTCCATAACTATTGTAACGGACTACTTCGGGCAAGTGCAGGACCTCTGCACAGGAAAACTGTTTTTATTTGTTTAACCGTGTTTGTGTGTGTGTGTGTGGGTGGGCATACCCCTGATTATTTGTGTCTATTTTAAGTGTTTATTGGTCCTCTGGTTCAACGGCGCTTCTGGTGGGGGAAAAGGAATCACACTAACCAAGCTGTGCACTTTACCCCGTTTATGCTTGTCTGAAATTAAAGGTACGCCGGGCTTGGAGGGCGCAGTAGTAATTTTAGGGGTGCTGGGCTCTGTGTGTGGGAGCCACCTGTAAGAGTGAGGTTGTGAAGTGTACGAGCACTTTGGAAACGTGATTTGTGGTAGTGTGCAGTGTGGTGTAGAGCTGGCCCTCCAGTTTAGGCTACCACTCCTGGGTGACGACGGGTTTGCATGACTAGCTACTCCATTGTGACCGCTAGGACTCCACCTTTTCTGTTCTGGCGTGTGTACTCTCCACTATCCCTCTTTGAAGCTGGTTGCTGAGCGACACTGTTATTTTAACGATGTGTGGATTGGTGTCTAAATTGAAATAAAGTATTGTATTGAACTTGAGCTTTCTGGTCTCTGCCTCCATTTATCCTTTTCCATGAGTGGGCGATCCTGAGTGTTCTTCTAATTCTAGTTAATCAAGACCTAAGTCTCAGCGGGGGCCTTACACCCTCGGGTCGCACATTCAATGGTCTCCCAAGGAACACCATTTCTCGGTCCATAAGCTTTAGAGGCTTCTATAAAAGAAATATTAGAGATAACACAATTCCGATAGGTTTCATCAATTTGAGCTATCCATCGAGACATAAAAAGCTTGTTTTGATCAGGACTGTACACTTTATTCCCGAATCAAAATGTTTGATTCCAACAGATCCAGGGAACAGTCTTTGTTACTTTCTCACAGGGCATCAATTGAAATTTATCTGATTCAATATTTACCATGCACACCATGAGGTTTGCAGGGTAACTATAAATCCCAGACATCCTAAAACAAATAAGCTTTTTATCCTTTTTTTGTGGTTTTTTTTCTTTCATATTCTTGTATTTTTTTCTTGACTTCAGAATTCTTCTTCTTTGCCATCTGAAAGTAAATAGGAACAGAATAACATCCTATGCTTTCCCTAATCTTTTCCTAATCCATGTCCCCATTTTCTGTTTCATGGGTTTTTCCACAATGACCCAGGAGCGGATCATGCCATGGGTTTCCCTAACTTAACCAACTTTGAATCAGATTGAAAGTTGTCCTTTATTTTCACTATCTGTTCAGTCACAAACATCTTTTGTGATCTGTTTAGAACAGTGAGGCTGGTCTCTGTAATTGCTCTCTCTCTTTGAGTTTCAAATTGTGGTTCTGCCAGCTCAGTCCACTCATTGTTCAAAGCGATTGACACACACACCTCAAACTCTGTTCTTTCAACATAGCCACCATCTTCCTTCCCATAGAAGATTTTTGGCCTTGGTCCGATGGCTCTCTGGATAACATCCATCCATCGACCAACATCAGTATAATGAAGCAGGAATTTCTCCAATACTCCATCACACTCAAACGGGATTCTCAGGTTTATGCCATTCCAGTTATTGGCTATAAAACCTCTGTTCTTAGCCATGTACTGAAGCTACCTAGCCAGGACCTCAAAGGATTGAAATCCCATCTGGCCAAAACCCTGTTCTTTTTCAAAAAGCTAAGGCATGAAACTTATTTCTTGTTTTTTCATTAGCCTTTTTGCTAATAACATCAAAAAACTCGGGCTCTTCAAAGTTCCAGCAGTAAATGAAAGTGTTCTCCTTCCAAACACATTCACACTGCTCGGTCTCCTTTGCTTGATTCCCAATGCAGATCTCACACAGCCTGCATTGGCAATTCATTGTACTTAAGTCAACTTTCTCTATTACACATTCTCGGTTAATCATATGACATTCAGTGCAAACAGTGCTTTCACCTATAGCACATGGCAAGGCCACGACAGGTTTATTAATCCATGCAGGTTTATCACAAACAGCTAGCCTCAGCTGAGCCTTGGCAGGTCTTATGCTAGACGGCCCTAGCAATAAGACTGAACATACCTCTAACTCGCCACATATTACGCAGCTTGTTATTGGCATAACTTTGTTTTTTTCCCATCTTGGAAAGTTTTGACTCCAGACATTAACCCGCACTTTCCCTGACCCTTCATCCTTAACTCTCACCCACTTAAGTAAAGATTCTGTTAAATCATTTAGGGACCAACTAACATTCTTCTTTATGTTAGTTATAATCTGATTTCTTTCTAAGATCTCTTTTGGACCAGGTGCCATTGTTCTCAAGTCTAACCGTGTTACTTCCACTCACTTCAACATCTTTATCTAGCCGTTCTGTTTCGCCCTTAAATCTGCCTACCTTACTCTTCAGCAGAATAATAACTTCTTCTCCTGTCTGAAATCTCTTGTTGACTGGCTCTTCAGAGCAATTGTCCTCTTTATGGCTGAATCTGTAATTGATAAAGTACAAGCAGGTATCAGTGAGCTCATCCCACTCTGCTTTATCCTGGTTTTTGAGAAACCAAGTTTTCACTTGTATGACCATTGCTTTAGCAATGCCATTACTCTCTGGTCTGTATTTTACAGATTTCACTAACTGCACTCCTTTAGTTTCACACCATTCCAAAGTTCTGTTTCCAGTGATGTTGTGCGTCACCTCTTAACCTTTGAGGCTTCCCACGATACTGTAAGAATAATAAGGAATTCTCATTTTTATACTCTGTATTCTTGTGAAACTCTGTGTGCTGAGTGTGACTAGATTATCCTTTGTTTTTATTTCTGTGACTGATTTACTTGGTTTTATTGCTCCAGCTGCCACCTTCTATCTTCCTCTGGAATTCTCCTGCACACCATTTGCTCTAGGGGGTTTGGGGGGTTGGAACTCTGACTATGCTTTTGTGACCAGTTACCACTCCCTTTTGAGAGTATATAAGGAGACTGAAATTCTGTGTTTCCAGAAGTCTTTGTTTTAATATACTCAAACAGCTTCTCCAAGGGTGATGTTGCTCAAATAAAAGAAATCCTACAGATACCTAATCCACTCATTCAGACTTTTGATCACTACTTCATTAGTGGCTAGCCTGCAATTGTATATTTGGCAGTAATTGACACAATTATCTACAATCAGTAGAAAATAGCAATTACCATGTTTTATCTTAGGTCTTAGAGGACCAGCAAAATCCATGATGATTTCAACATTAGGTTCAGAAGTTTTAATGCTACTGTAGTTTGTAAGACATTTTTGCATCACTTTCCTGCACTCAGAGCAATTTGCTTTGATCAAAGCATAATCCCTTGCTAGGTTTTGTAGGTTCAAACCCATATGTTTACAATATCTACTAAGATTCGTGCTACTGGGATGGAATAATTTCTCATGAAGTTGTTTCAAAACATCTCCCTGACTCTCCTTTGTGACAGCTTTCACTGTAACTTCCCTGATTAACGCATCTGTCTTCTGGGTTGTGTGATTGGTCTGATGTAAGCTGTGAGGCCTACGTTGACTCAACAATTGTGCTATTCCTGGCCAAAGATCTGCTTGCATTAAAGGTTTCCCTTTAGCTGTCGTGAAACCATTTTCTTTCCAAACATGAACATAAGATGTCATGGCTTGAAAACAATAATCACTGTCTGTGACCAAAACAGCTCCTATTCTTTTGTTGTCTCTCATGTGACTCAAAGCTTGCTGAACTGCAGTGACCTCTCCTAACTGGGCACTTCCTGTTTTAAGAGAACCAGAAGCCTCATGCACCCATCACTCTTCACAATGAAGCCCCATATAGCTCTACCTTGCTCACAACTGCCATCAGTGAAATATATTACTCTAGCTCCCTTAGGAAGTTCTGTAATTCTCTGTTTCTCAGGAACTCTGGCTGGCCTAAATTGTATCTGTTGATCATCCAGAATCTTTGTCCACTTAGCCCACAAGTAAGCATGAATCATCTTCTCATCCTGCACCAGGTTTCTTATCTTTTTGCACTATTATAGACCTTTCTCTGGCAACTGTCTTCAGAGTTAGCAAACACTGAAATGCTAGCTAGGATATCTTCTGGGCTTCCTACTGACAGAAGTTCATGATTCTTTTCCTTAGGAAAGGAAATAAATTGAAGTGGTGCCTTCAGATTGGTCTCGTTGTATAAAACCATTTCGATTTCACTCTTTGTGTTATCAAGAGAAACAACAAGATTTTCTTCCTCCTCTCTCCATGCCAGACGTCCTGAACTTAGAGCTTGTTCTATTAATTCGTTTTTAATAGATTACAGCTGCTCTGACCAAGTCAACTTGTTCCCCTTAGTTGCATCATAGAACTTTTTTGCTCTCTTGCAATATCCTGGAATAAGATCTCTAATAAAGTTAAGCTTCCTTAACGGGCTCTGACGGTCTTTCAAGGAGTTACCGGGTATCTCTCTCAAAATTTCAAGCGTTTCTTTCGTGCTTTATGAGATTCCCCTCTCTGCTCCACTCAACTCAAAGCCCAAAAAGTCAACTTTGTCTTTAAGGATCTCAGTCTTTTTGCCATTGATTTTTAGCCCTGACTCGGCTAATCTCTTAACAACCTGTCTCAAAATCTCCACATGTTTCTCTACATCATCTTCCACAATGATTATGTCATCTATGTTCATGGCCTGAAACACATTAGGTGAATTTGTAAAACCCTGTGGTAGTCTAGTATATACATACTGATCTTTGCCAAATGTAAAAGCAGTTTTCTACTTTTCTTCATCAAGAGAAACTGATCAAAAGCCATTTGATAGGTCAATTTTAGATATCAACTTGCCCTTTGGCAACCCTGTGGTGTCATCTTTTGCATTAATTAGATACCTGTCATCTGGTTTAGTGACTTTACTCAAGGCCTTGAAGTTTGTGACTAACCTCCATGACCCATCTGACTTAGCAACTGTTTGTAAAGGAGAATGTGTTACACCATTTTTGTTTTTTCTTCTGATTATTCCCTTTAATTATTTTATTGTTGTGCTAATTTCTTCTACAGATTTCTTATTTAAGGGATGCTTCCTCTGAGGCCTGTGTGTCCCCCATTCAATTTTGTGTGCATATTTGCTCTGCACTTTTCTACAATCATTTTTGCTGCGGGCCGAATTAGAAATTATATTCTCTACAACATCTCTGATTTTTTCTTCTTCAACTAGACTTTCTTTTATAAGCCTATCCTCACCAGGTCGACCTTCTTTAGTCATCTTACATTAGCCTCTTTTGTTTCAATTACTTTGGTAGCATCTGCTAGACGCATCAGATTACAGGAGTCAATACACACCTCTAGTCCCTTCCACAGAAATCTATCTCTTTCAACAAGTTTCTGTGAGGGAGTAAAGCTTGTCAATCTGAATTTCCTGCCTAATTTCTTAGCAGTTTCAGGTTGATGATCTAATATTGTGACTTCTGATCCTGTGTCCAACAAAAACTCAATCCCTTTATAATCAAGGTACAAAAACCCTTCTTTTTCTTTTAATTTCTCTGAGGCAATGTTCTTTTTACCTGGGGTTATACTGAGTCAATCCCTATTAGACTTGACCTTTCTGACTGGCTTCTGATTTGCCCTGTCAGGTTTAATTCCCTGATTTTTTTCCTTTTATCCATAATTCTTTTTTTCTCTTCTGGAGTTAGTTTGCCCCATTCCTCTGCACTGATATAAGAGCTGGCAGTCTTAGTGTCCCTGTGCCCCCTTCCTCTCTCTCTCGGTGCATCAGCATGTTTCCTCAGGCTTCTATACTCCTCCTTCTTTTTCTCTGAAAAGACACATGCATCCTTTTCTGCTTGAAGACTGCCTTTTGATGCTCCCTAGCAGTTCTGCTCTTTTTCTCTAGTATTTTAGTAAGCCTGTCATACCTCAGTCCAAACTGAATCAATACATCCCAAGTAGTCTCATAGTCCATTAACATTACATCACCCAATCCTTCTTTTTTGTTTTTGTTGCATTCAATGCAGCTATTCTAGCTAAATTAGGCCAAACTACTTTCTCCTCCTCATCAGAGTTTTCTCCCTCATCAGAAGTTTCCTTCTCATCAGAATTTTCTTCACTTGCTGAACCACTCTCCTCATTATCTGAGCAGCAGTTGCCCTGTTCTCTCTTCAGCTTCCTCTCTGAGCTGCACATTGTCTCTGCCTCATCTGCAGAAACTCCTCTATACTCCTCTATACTAGTCAAAAATTTCTTCCTGACTTTCAAGATATCAGAAGTCAAAGTAAGTTCATCCCCCTTTTTCTTCTGGTGTGACACCAACGCTAATGCAGCCAATGTCTTTTGCATATTTTCATATGACTCTGTGAGAATATCTAACCTCCTCCAACCTGCTCAGTTAATCTTTCCAAGTCATCTGTAGCTCTACTTTTCCCCATAAAGGGTACAATCCTCCCGCAACATTTTCATGCGGAATTGCATAAGTACTGCTATGTCTTTCTTGCGATTTAGGGTAAACACCTTTTTGTTTTATTCTTATTCTAGGCGCTCTCGGCTCCTCTTCTCTGAGCTTCCAGGCATTCCCTATCTTTGATCGCCTTTCTGGGTCTACATTTATATGGGTTGTCTTCGGTCTAGTTCCAGAGGGGACGAAATAAAAAATTTCAGAACCATCTCTTGGGAAAACTGGCCTCTCAAATTCACAGGGATCTTCACTCTGAACTCATGTTACTAGAGCTCCCCTGCAGAGTTTTCCCCTCTGCCATGAAATTCATATTAATAAATTAATATAATTTAACATTCACCTTCAGAAGATAAGCATTCATATTTAAATATTTCCTATCAAACAGTTCTATCTGTAAAACAAAAAAAATCAGCAATATACATTATTCTATGTCATTCAGATGTTTCTTAACAATCTCTTTATCAATTATCTAACATAATTCCTTCCCATCATTAAAGAAAATATGCATAAATATAATAACCATCAAATTACTCATTCAAATTCATAAACAATAACCAAACATTCCTGAATCACGCTGTCTTTTGTCAGAACAGCACCTTAAAATCAAACATTTGACAACAAGTTACATTTTTCAATCTAGTACACTAGTGACAAAATTTCAATATTGCCAAATATCAAACTTTCAAATTTAATTCTGAGGCTATATATAGGACAAACATCCCCTTGCTTCTTTTGGTTTTAGCCAGGAGTTGAAGACCTAACATACCTTTAATTGGCCCTTTTCTAATTGCTGAATGCTATGTTTGTTTTGTTTTTCCCCTCATTTTTAGAGTTTCAGAATAACATTCAAGAAACAAAATAAGAACATGCAAAATTAAAAACAACTCTTTAATCCCAGTGTTCCTTCGAAACTATTACCTCGAAAAGGTAATTCACAGTATGTTCCTGTTTGGTAAACAAATTGAATTTGCCCAAGTTTTGCAAAAGACAAGCTAAGCATGTGAAGATCCTCCAGATTATAGTGGATGATGATTTTGCATTCCCATAATCTATAGTACCAACCAGTATTCCTCACCTCCCCACAGGTCTAAATTTCATGATACCAAATTATCCACTTTAGTCATCTGATTTATATCTATAGGTTAATTAAATATAAAATTTATAACTACAGAATTTTCCACTAATATTTCAAGCATTTTACTCATTTGATATTGAAACAGCAACAATCCATACGTACAAAATAATTACCCAATTATTTACCTCTAATAACTTCCTTATTATTTCACAAAATATTTCCCTTATTATATTACATGCTAATATTCAATCAATTATTTACTTACTCCCCCTTTTGCTGTAAAAATATTCAATCTCAAATTGCTCTTAAAAATCACATCTCTAATGTTTACATTTAACCAATATGTTCTAACTTCACTTCAGTATGATTAGCTAAGAGTAACATTCTGTAAGTCAACCAATTAATAATTTAACACCACAGTTATTTCTATCTTTTAGAATTTAAAGAACACCCCACATTTGCCATCAGTGAATCTATAAATCTAACAGAAAATAACTATTACCTGTATCTGTATAACCCTTATACTCATAATTTAATGGTTAGACTCTTTTTGATGTTCACAGTCAATAATTAAACAGCATTGCATCACCCTTTAACATCTCTAAAGAAGCTTCTCGACCCATATTCTAATAATGAAAATCGACAATAGAAATTAGCAATCATTCAATCTGACAAAAAAAATCAACATTTTCTCCTACTGTTTTGTCCACAGTTATCTTAATGTTACATTATGAAAATCCCACATCTTAAATGCCTTCCGCTTTAGATGTTATTACTTCAAAACAAAGGGTTCTCAGTAAAGCAATTTGTTTGTATCTTGTCTGGAATTAAATGATTTTCATTGCTTCTGCCATTGAAGTAATAATAGCCACATTTTACATACTTTTTGGGAAACAAGATCAGTAGTAATTTGTTCAGTGTGCCATTCCTGATTCATCTGTAGGTATATCCAACTCTCATGTTGTAATAATGCTTAAGGCACATGCATGAATTCCCTCACACTAAATTTTTGCTATTTTAACTTGTTCAACTTACTCTAGTAAATGTGTAGTCTCCATAACTACCACTTTATCCAATATATCCGAATCACTAATTATTTGGTTAGGATTTGGTACTAGATCTTTAAAATTCACATGAATCTGACGCATCTGCTCCTTCATTCATCAGAATTTTCCAGCACACTTCTTATTGGCCTCCGCCAGAATGAATTTGATGAAGGTCCCTGTTTGCTTCATGAACATCCTCTTTCCAAAAGAAAGGAGAAGAATAATGTATCCAGTAGATTTATCTGTAGCACAGAAAACACAAGGCTTCAAGATCTTTCCCCAAGCCTTCCTTCAGCTTGGTTTTAGAGCTCTCCTGAACTGGTAGTACTAGATGACATCAATCTACACCCAGTATAATTTGATGACAACCCTTTTTATTTAGGAATTAAAAATTTCAACACGTTTGTTATATTCTCTTCCAAATTCAATATCAGTTGATTTAAATTTCTTTCAATGGATGTAGATTTTTTTTCAGTCTAAAAGTTTGTTTTGTTTCAAAGTCAATAGAATTTAGAATTTATGTTTTACATTCCCACACTCCCTCTGGTCGTTAGAAACCAGTCACTTAACTTCTCGCTGAAATTCATAAAATAACTCCTATTTTGTCTGTTTGCACCCAAATCAGCCTAAATTTTACTTTCAACTTCACTCGTGGTTTAAGTTTAATAAATGCGTATGCTCAGCAGAATTTTATAGGTTTCAGCAATCCTATTGATTCCAAACCTACTTCAAACATGTTAGTTTGTTAGTATAAAAATACCTAATCTTGTAGCCATTTTCGCCTCCCAGCTCCTTCTTGACTCTATACGTACAGGATTGTGTGTGAAAAAACAGCCTAAAAAACACATTAGACCACTGGTACGTTCCAGCGAGAGTTGGCAGACTGATCGGGTATGTCGCAGTCATCCCTGAGCCGTGTCATGCCATATGTATGGGATGCCATAGTGGGGATGGCACCCCGATACATTCGTTTTCCTTACGCGCAAGCTGAACAGGCCAACATCAAAATGCGATTTGGAGCAATCGCCGGTTTTCCCAATGTAATCGGTGCTGTTGACTGCACTCATGTTGCAATAAAGGCACCATCTGAGAATGAATTAGCTTTTGTTAACCGAATTATTGGTGGTATTAATATGCAGAGAGATCATACATATTCAAAATGGGCGGTCTTAACCTCCAAATATGGTTATTTCGGGAGGAGATTGGGGTAAGGAATACGCACGTGCAACTGCGCACAATATTCAGATCATTTTGATTTATAAAGCGAACCTTGCGCGGGATCTGGCGTACGTACGATTTTATGCATTTGAAAACTTTTGTGCGTACGCAAATTCTGCCCACTTTGCCACAAATACGCACACTTTAAAGATTACATCTACGCAAAGTTTTATACATGAGGCCCCAGGTCCTGACGGGGCCTCACCAATGAGGGAAAATAATGTTTTTGTTAATCGTTGTATTCAATAACTTTGTGTGTCACATGCTCAGGAAATTTGCTTATTTTAGAATTATATTTGAGAATCATGTAATCATTAACTAAAATTTAATTTATGATTATATTTCAAGTAATAGTTTTATGTTTATGCTTTAAGCATTTTAATACAGAAAGCACAACTTCTTTATGCTCCCTGTGAGGAAAACTCTGTTTTCAGGGGTTCTGTGTATTCTCTCAGTGTTTAGGAATTCCAAGGTCATGTGGGAGGAAAACTCGCAACATCTGGGTGCTTCAGAGAGAGAGCAACCTTATACAGGTTGCAGGAGAAGCCTTCTTATGTTGATTATTGTCAATTAAGTTCTTTTATTTAATAATCTGTAAATTTAAAGTAGATGCTGTTATTCTGGGCAACATAACAATTAATGCATTTAACTTTTTTTTAGAGTAGATTTAGCTGTGCTTTAATCTGATGGACTATAATCTCTTTATTAATCAGCATATGCATTTAATCTTGTTTGTTTGCAGACATATACTGAAAGTATTATACTCATCTGAATTATTTAGAAGTATTAATCAATAGAAATGATTGGGAGTTTTCATTTGCATTAAGGCTCTATGCTATTGCGCTTTGTATGTGCCTCTGTGTCAGCAAAGGCTGCCTCCAACTTTGAATGATGCCTTCGGCAACAAGTGGAAGCTGATTTATGGCCTTGTGAGATTAGAGAGTGAGCTCGGTGGAGGCTACAGATTGAGACACTGATAGTCCCACTCTAAGTTTATCTTAGAAAGAGGAACTCTTTCCACACCAAAAAAGGAGCTCATAGAATGATTTCAGTTGGCTGAAACTCCCTAGGCACAGTGCATCTTCTCAGGATGTCTTCTCAGCAGACAGCAGTTCCTGGAGATGGAGACATAGGCATCATGCTTTGATTCTTGTGTTTGATCCGTGAGAGAGCTGTTTAGGACATGCCAAAATGTATTTTCATCCCAAAATGTATTTTCGGCGAAAATTCCTTTTTGTTTATTAGGGAGTTTTTTTTTCTCTCAGCATAAAAAATGAAGAAATTTTAAACTGTTGTAACAAACTGGTTATCACATATTTTAATAATTAATAATAATACGGTAAGGGGCAATCAACCGTATTATCTCGGAAACAGAACCCCAGGGAATGGATTAACTGTATAGACTACAAACAAGGGAAATGTACTTTTAAGGCTTTATTAAATCTATTCTAGACACACAAATTGAATAAAAGTGAATTCTACTAAGCTAAACTAACCTAACACATCCGCTCGCACACACACGCACACACACAATCACCGGGAGGGAGGGTGTGAGGAAGAGAGAGGCTGATTAGAGCGAGAGAGAGAGAGAGAGAGAGAGAGAGAGAGAGAGAGAGGGAGAGAGTGAGAGAGGGAGAGAGAGAGACCGAGAGAGACCAAGAGAGACAAGTTTTGAACTCAAGTTATCTTCAAATATCAGTTTGGGCACGTAATTGATTTAGCATTCCCACAGTCGTTCTGTTCTCGTTACCCGCGCCAAAGTGATTGATTATCGCAGTCTACCGTTTAGATCTTTCGAGCCGATCCGGTCGAGCGTGGTCCGTGACAGAACGAGCAGATTCCGGGAAGACAGCTGTGAGGTGTGCTCGGGTTGTGATGAGAGGTCTTCGTGTCCCAGCAGCTTTCTTGAGAGTCCGAAAAGTTTCCCGTTGGATTCGACAGTCTTGAGTTCAGATCACGGCGCTGTGTCTCTACGAGCCGGGTTTCCTTTGTTGAGAGAAAGCGCCAAAACGATAAAAGTCCCTTTTGAGAGAGTAATTAGAGGAGCCTGGCTAACAGCCAGAGGAGAGAGCAGACGGAAAAGAAAGTTAAAGAAAACGTGACGAAGAAGACTCTAAGTGATGAAGAGAAGAAGAAAAAGTGAAGAAGTGAAGAAGGTTGCCGGGAAGAGGGCTCCTTCTTGAATCGTGAGGCGGGTCTCTCCTGCAGCTTAGCCAATGAGAGCATTCCTGAGATCGGATCTGTGATGACGTCACACTTCAGCCCCTAGCAGCTTTTTGGCGAGAGAGAAGTCCGCTTCTTTAATTTGCCTCCATTAATAGACAACGTCATATCTAATCAGAAAAGTACCGGATAATTTTTTACACAATTAAATCCTTTCCGTAACGTAACCTGCATCAAATCAAGATCAAACACTAGGGGGCAGTTACGGCAATTCATTCATTCGTTCATTCATTCGTTTTAAACTGGCTACGCTATTAACTTTTACATTACAACTTATTCCATAACATGAGAGTATTTTCAAGAATATATGTGTGAGCACAAAAGTCCCGTTAACATCCGTAGTGTTCTTAAAAGTGGTTTGGTGAGTACGGTATCAGGTCACGCTTCCTCTGTATGTTAAGCCAAGCAGTTCTGGTGAGCGCGGCGCTTTGATCCTGAGGTCGTGGAGAGGTCGAAGCGTTCGCAGGCTTCATGGGAGCAGAGAGGTGACGCTGGGGGTTATCTGATGACCCCTTAATCCGTGGAGGTGATTACGTTTGACTTGTTTAACTAGAATCAGACCGATGGCACCATTAGATGGGGTGAGGGCCCCCCCTCTGGAATGTGTTTTTTTCCAGAATTAAAGGTGCAGTGATGAGTTGGGTCTCCAGTTCTTACATATCCCCCCTTTACGGTCGGGGAGGTCCCTTGATGGACATCGTCGAGCGTAAAAGCCGTAGGCCAGGGAAACAGGCGCTTCACTCGTGGATCGGAAGAGTCATTTACAAAGGCAGGAATCGGGTTTGTCATCGGGCTGGTCGAAAGTGTTGTCCCCCCTTAGGAGGACTTAGCTGGGTCGCGTAAGGTTAGAGTTACTCTCCGTGGCGTCACTGGAGTGATTTCCAACAAGTTCGACTCATTGTCCGGTTCAGGTAGATGAACAGGTTGCTCCTGGCGGCGTCGGAAGATCCTCGGGGCATCTGGGAGGCAACGGTTTACTGATTCTCGGATGGCGCTAACTCTCTTGTGGAGTAGAAACGTGAGAATGAGAGTCATTAAGTAACCGATGGCTGTCGAGATGCACAGGGTGGTGTCCGCGGATGACCATGACCGAAAGATCGGGCTAATTGCGAGTGGTTTTCGCGCGAGGGCTTTGAGAGCGGTCTCCACAGGGGTCAGGTCGATCGTTTGCGTGCCCTCCTCTTTGATCAGGTCTTCCAACTCGGGTTCGAGGGTGAAGGCATGATTTTTGAAGAAAGAGGGGATCTCCAACTCTGAGCGGTAGTCTTCCTCGGGCAGGTGATAGAGGGCCAAGTCTTCGATATGGAGTATGGAGCCCTTGGGGACGTTGATCCAAAGCGTGCTATTAGGGAGGTTAATGCGTGTGGCGGTGTCGTGCTGATCGTACGTGAGGGTCGCAGACCGAGCAGGCGTGTTGACTAACCAGCGGTTTCCGACTATTTCAGCTTGTGTTAGCTCGGCTTGGAAAAACGGCGTTGCTTCTGCGGGGCATCGCGTGTCTGGACGCATCGCTTCTAACCCACAAATGCCCTCGGTGTTGTCTCGTATGAATGGCTTGCTTGGGCACAGGTAGTGAATATCCTTGGTGCGGGTGCACATACGCAGATTGGGCGCCAGGTAAAGCTCTTCGTTGGCTTCGTGGTAGGCGACAACCTCTGGGGTTTGAATTTTCACGTGGGTACTGCCCTGCCAAAATCCGACATTCACGACATCTTTTAGCCGATAAACATTGTTCGTTTCGACAATCGGTAGGCTAATTAGGAAGGCTAAGTCGCCGAGCGTAGGGTCCACGTAGAGTGGAATGGCGCTCCCGAGCGAGTAGGCCAGGTGAACTTGTATTGGGTTGGGAGTACCCACCGTGGACGAAGCGAGGACATTCTGTACGAGGCTGAGGGGCACCAGGTAAGTGGGAATCCTTCCCATCGCCAAACTATCGATGGAGGAGCTAACTTCGCGGAGCATATCTGCCATGAGGGTGTTTAGGAGCTGCATCTGGGCTAAGTCGCTCTGGACTACGCTAAAAAGTTTGTTAATCGATTTGATTGTTTGGTTCAACAGAGTAGAGTGTCGGTTTAGGACCACGATAGTGCCGTTGAGTGACTTCCCGATTGCCTGTAGGGACCGTGTTTGGACATCAAGGCGTCCTCTGATATCGGGGAGCTCGTCTTGGATTTCTCCAATGTGTCGTCTTACGGTTGCTAAGTTGACTGCGTTGAAACTACTCATTTCGATATTAAATAGAGTACCGACGGCCGCCCCGGCTCCCAGTAGGGTTCCTAAGAATCGTTTGGGACGACGGTTGGCTCCGCTTAGTTCTGCTTGAGTGACGGTCATCTTTTGCAACTGCTGTAGCATGTGGGCTACGTCAGCTTGGGCGTGTGCCAACGCCTCTTGGGTCCAACGGGATCCTGCCCAGGTTATCTGGGGGGCCCTTGGAACGGAGTGAGACCGATACACTTCTGCAGGACTTAAGCGTACATATACTCTCTGTGAGTAAGTCTTGCAGTTAGTTATCAGTAAACCGGGCTGTTCCCGGAGTACAATTCCTGAAGGTGGTCCTGGGGTTGCCACCTCGGGTTGGGGTTGAATCCCCACAACGCAGCTTAGCAAGACGGCGAGTCGGAGCATCTTCCTGGTAACAGAGTGTAAAGGAATGGCTATTAGTTGCATGGCCTGTTTAGTTTCGGTTTTCAAGTTATTGCAGAGTACTTGATTAAATTACGTGACCGAGAACACTGAAACGCCGATCGTTTGTCGGTACGGTCAGTTAAACTCTGGGTCTGTCGATCAATCCTATTCTTAGTTTCCTGTTGTCTCAGTTCTTTGTTTCACTAGGGCCAGTGTTGAGCGTTGTGCCACTAAGTAACAGAATTGTTATTCTAACGTTCCTAATGGATCTGAGAGGATAACTTAGCATGAGCTGGGGAGACAAGAGGAACCATCTTAAAATAAAGGGTTTGAAACAAACTTGATATATATGGGATTAACTACTTTGGTTAAATAAAAGTAAAACAAAATCAATATATACTTGATTAATTAGAACAAAGCTATTTGGGCTATAGTCTGTCAATCTGTCTCAACTCCCCCCTCTGGTGGGCTTCTTGGTGCTCTGGTGGGCTTCATCTGGTTTCGGTGGACCCAGCGTGGACTTGGTTCATTTGTCTTCACTTTGGTGGTGCTCTTTGGTTTGGGTTTGCTGGTTCGACTTGGCCGCATGTTAGACATCCTTTGACATATTCGGCGACTTGTTGTTGCATTCCCGGCCTGTAGGCCACTTGTTTTAGGGACTCATGTGTTGCTTTGGCTCCATGGTGTCCTGCGTGTGGTCCGTTATGGGCGTGCGTGAGCATCACCCCCCCTCTGGCACCGGGGAACCACGAGGCGATGTGGAGTGGTTGCGTCGGTGGCAAGAAGAAGGAGCCCATCATGCAGACGCAGGGAGTGCTTTGTTGCGTGAAGGAGCCTCAAGTTTGAGTCTGCAGCACGGTCGTCTGGACGAATGGGATGCAACACAGGGTCGATCAGGTGTTTGGTTATCGCCTGGATGGCGGAGTCAGATGTCTGGAGGCTGACCAGGTCGTCGGTGGCAATTTGAGGCGAAAGCTTGACCAGGGTGGAGGCCGGGGTTGTGGAGGCCTTGAGTGCATGTCGCCAGGTCACAGCAGTCACCCGCAGGGTGGGTGGGTGGGAGGGTCAGAGGGTACCACGAGTCCGTTTAGTGCACCAGATTTTGCAAGAGCATCTGTTTTGTCGTTGTTGGAGACTTGGAGACTTTGCATTGACCTGCTTGCTGGAGTTGTCTTGAGTCTTTGTTCTGTGTTGATCAGCTCTGTTGAGAGAGTTTTGAATTTTGCAGCTCTGTGTTTGTCAGTTTCATGTAAGATGTTCTTGGATTTGAGAGTCAGGGAACGTTTGGCTGCATTCTGGGTTCTTGGTAGCTTGGCTCTTGGTTTCTTGAAGAGCTGGGCTCTGTTTGATTACGTTTGTTTGAGGTTCTGGTGCGTCTTTAAGCTTTGTTCGCGATGTGCTTGAGTCTTCAGGCTTGGTCTTGATCAGCTCTGTTTGAGATTTGTTTGAGTCTTGAGGCTTGGTCTTGATCAGCTCTGTTTTAGATTTATTTGAGTCTTGAGGCTTGGTCTTGATCAGCTCTGTTTGAGATTTGTTTGGAACTGGAAGTGGTGTGTTTTCCAGTTCCACTTGAAATGTTCTTGGTTTTGAGAGAGTGAGAGCGTGTAATTGCGTCTTGAATCCTTGATGACTTGACTCTGGTTTTCTTGAAGAGTTTGATTCTTGGTTCTTTGGTGAGTCAGACTCTATTTGATCTTGTGACGAGCTGGACTCTGTTCGGTCTTTCGACGAGCTGGACTCTGTTCGGTCTTTCGACGAGCTGGACTCTGTTTGGTCTTACGCCGAGCTGGACTCTTTTCAATCGTTTGATGCACTTTCCTTGGTTTGGTTTTGTATACTTGAAGCCACTGCATTTGTTAAGTGGGCTACCAGAACGCCTTTGTTCCGCTGCTCTCATTTTAGTCAGGAGTCTGCTTTGTCTTTCCTCCTGTCTTGTTCCTTATCTTTGGTTTTGAGAAACTCTTTCATCAGAAGCTGGACTATTTCTTGTACGTCCACCTTGGGTGCAGGTGCTTGGTAGTACACCGCTTCGCTTCTGGTTGACCCTGGCTGGTGACGGTCGTAGTATCGTCGCTGGTCTCCGTTACTGGACTGGGGGTTTTGCTTCTCCCTTGGGGTCCAGCTTGAGTTTTTTCTCTTGCGTCTTCCGCTGTAGTGTCGTTGGTTCCAGGGCTTGTCATGGCGCGGCTCATAGGGACGGTGTCGTGACTGGGTCTGGTCCCATGGCCTGCCCTGTTTTGGTTTCATGCTGTAGTTTGGACTCCAGTTTCCGTTGGATGGGGTTTCCTTCCATCCCTGTTTCCGTGGTTCAGACTGGGTTGACTGGTGGGCCCCTTCCAGAGGCAATTCTGGCAGGTTCACCTCTAAGATCGTTGGATTTCGGTTTGTCTTTTCCAACACCATCTTTTGTTTGCTATAGGCTTTCTGTGCCAGCTCTCGCAGCTGGAGGGCCGTCATGGTTCGAGGGCATGCCATCACACCCAGGTGTTGACTGACTCCGGGATGGAGGTTTCTCAGGAACAGAGTTCTGAAGTTCGGGTCTTCCTCCATGTAGGGCTCATTGCGGCTTCCGAAGTAGGCTAGCCGGAGTCGTGTGTAGTACGCTTGAGGCGTTTCGTGTCGGCCTTGTCTGGTTTCTAAGGCAGCCATGAGTCCTTGTTCGGATACTGCGTTTCCAAACTCTTGAATGAGGCTTTCCTTGAGTAGGCGGTAGTCCGACGTGATCTGAGGAGGCTGTCGGTCTAGGAAGCTTTGTACTTCCGGACTAGAAGTTATTCTGATCAGATAGAGCATGTCCTGGTCGGTCGCAGAGGCTCTCATCTGTAGGTGGAAGTCCAAGTCCTTCAGGTAGGCTTGTATGTCTCTTCCACTTGCTTCGTTTGGTGTGAAGTGGGTAATGTTTCTGGCCAGCTTGCTTAGGTCGTTCAGCTCTCTGGTCGTCTGGACGACAGTTTGGCCATTTTCTCTTCTTCCCGAGGTTTGGTTGACTCTAGGAGGAGGTGTAGCGGGGAACCCATAATTTTGAGAGTAGCTTGGCTTGTACTCTTGAATGGAGGGTTCCTCCGTGCATGGTCGGTGCCAGGACCCTTGAGGTTTGGGCTTGCTTTGATCAGCTCGTAATCCTTTTGCGTATTCCAATTCCACCTTCATTATGGTCCGTTCCTCTTGGAGGTCGGTCAGCTGTTCATTTAAGCCGTGGATCTCTGCACATGTGGCCTCGAGATGTGTCCCGAGGGTTTTTATTCTGGAGCTCCGTGTTTTGAGCTCCTCTTCCGCAGCTTCCAGGAGTCTTTCGGTTCGTTTGCTCCTCTCCATTTCACTGCTCCGATGGTCTAACAGCTCATCAATTTTTTGTTGGACAGCTGTTAAATCGCTTCTTAGCGCTTGCATCTCGTCTCTGGAGTCGCGGTCATCCTTTTCTGATTCCGCTTGTTGGCTCCGGACCTCTGCTTTCAAGTGGGCATTTCGCTCTTTTGCACGGGTCAGCTTCTTTTGCATGCGTGACTTTGTTCTTTCTTCCAGCTTTAAGGTGGCGATCAGGACGTGGCTGAGACTTCCCACAATTTTCGCTAGGTCTTTGGATCCATAGCTTCGAGTTGGATCTCTTGCCATAAGGTTTGTTAGGGCTTCGTCTAGCTGATCTTGGGAGTGACCTTGAAGGTTTATTGCTGCTTCCGGCAGTATGGTGCTTGTTAGCTCGCCCAGCCAGTTCTCCAGGTCTTCCCAGTGGGTGATGGTTTCTCTTGTTGTAGCCATCGTTTGAGGTGGAAGGGAGACTTGAGACAGACTGAGGGACTGCTAAAATTTAAATTAACGAAATAATAAAGGGTGTGTTGCTATGTTGAAAAGAGGGTGCTTGTTGCTGTAATAATGTGATTCAAACTCTGTTGAATATTTGCTTGAGGGAACAGAAAGGGGAAAACAAAATGAAACAAAACAAGCTTGAAAATTAATTACACTTAAAAGTGAAGTTCTTAAAATAATTTTGATAAAATATAAAATAAAAATAGAAATTCTTGAATCTAACACCAGAAAGCAATGTTCCTGAATTATTATAGCTACTGTCAAAACCAGAGATTAAGTTCAGCTATAACTGGGGTAGTTAAGAAGCTAAAGTTATCACCTGATTTAATCGTTAGCTGTCACAGGAAACAGTTTAAACAATGCTTGTTTCTTTTATGAATAGGATTGAGTACATACTCCAGAGTTGTTCGTACGGCCAGGTGATCGGTTGCTTCGTCGGATCACTCGAGGGCGTCGTTTCTGGAGGAGTTCACGCGTTCCTATTAGTTTGGGGAAGAAACGAAAAGCAATGTCAGGTGTCTGTACTGGCTTCAGGGTCGCTTGGGGACCGTTTTCCGACTGAATCGTTCTGATATTATGTGTCTCGTAATACCGAACAGAACTTCTTGGGAATGCCAAATTTAATAATTTAGGGTTTTAAACCAATTAGATATGAGACTCAAATCCTTTGCCAGAATCAGAAGCAAGAGAGCAGTCCAAGAGATAGATAGGATAGGACTGTAGCTAGAGGTGGTGAAAATTCAAGAGATGAGTTGAGGGTTGGAAATTAAAAAGTGAAGGAAAAAATAATAAACAAAAGAAATAAAATAAAATAACTGTAATTGGATCTCAAAAAAAAAAAAAAAAATGATAAAATGGTTACAAAATAGGATAAATTTTGTACAGGTGACAGCAAGCCTCGTTAATTAACGTATGTGATGTTTATGGATGAAAACACCTCGATTGTTAATTAACAGGTAAAGTCTGTCACAGTCCGCAATAACAAAATCAAACCCAGGATTGAATAAAAATAAAATAAAAAAAATTAAAATCAAATTAAAATTTGTCCATGTGACAGTAAGCCTTGTTAATCGACGCAAGTGACGTTTTATGGATGAAAACACCTTGCTTGTCAGTTAACAGGTGAAGTCTGTCACAGTAAGCACTAATAAAATCCAACCAAGGACTGAATTAACAAAACTAAAATAAAATAAAATTAAAAATATTAAAACCCAAATTAAAATTTGTACATGTGACAGTAAGCCTGGTTAATTGACGCAAGTGACGTTTTATGGATGAAAAACACACCGTGATTTGTCAATTAACTGGTAAACTCTGTCACATTAAGTAACAGTGAAAATAAAATAACCAGAAAATAAAATTGAAACTTTAATAACACCTAATAATGAAACAGAAGCAAAAAATAAAATAAGTCAAACATAATCCATAATTATACAGGTGATTTGAGGATGATTCTATAGGAGAGACAGGATGAAAACGCCAGTGCAGACGGTCACACAGACACGGTTTCAGTCACACAGACACGCTGGATTCCAGCCTAACCTCGTGCACGCGCTTCGGGTATGCGCTTGCTATAACATACCCTCGCCACACGGTGGCTCTCGTGAGCTCCTCGCTGGAAAGCTCATGTTTCTTGTACATGCAAAAATGGCGTCTTTAGCCAACCACTGCCCGTTTGCGGGGTGAGGTCAGATGTTGACAAAATGGCCGCTATGATGCGGCTTGAGCTCTCGGCAGAGCTTCAAACTGTTTTCTAAACAGCTGCGAGATGACCGCGCATCTCCTTAAACCATGGATTTACCATAAAACGAGTTTCGTTGCTTGCAAAGCTTCGCGCTCGTTCGGACGAGCCAAACTATTATTTTGCGCTCCCAAAGGGCTGCGCATGCGCGCTCGGTGGCTTACGCAGGACTGTCCTTCCAAACACCCCACTGGCCACGAGAGGGCGGCACCTCTCACGAAAACAGAACACACTCTCGTGTTTCACTCATGAACAAATACACCGTTCTGCGTTCCCGCAGTTTCGTCACAAAATGGTCAATACTGGAACACGCAATTATTGCCTTCAAATTCAATCGGCATGCATTTTCTCGCAGCCTGGAATGAATCACGTTTCTCCTTTCACGTGATTTTTCAATAGAAAATTACCCTGAATTAGCGCTTAGCATAATTCTTTTAACCGGGTGTTTAGTAATTCGCTGAAAAACAATACCGGGACCGCGGTGATTGGATTCAGACGAAACACAGGCCTTTTTAAAATATATTCTGAGCTCGATATCCATAAAAATTGCCTTTTGCAATTTCTGTCATTACTTAACAACGTATTCCGCGTTTCAGCACAAACATTCAACGATATGCGACCGGCACGTATTTCTTAACCAACATTTAACAAACATTTAAGAACATTCCTTATTAGATCTACACAGTATAACCGCTAGTGAGGCGCTCGCATATTCTCCACCAATATATGTAACAAACTGGTTATCACATATTTTAATAATTAATAATAATACGGTAAGGGGCAATCAACCGTATTATCTCGGAAACAGAACCCCAGGGAACGGATTAACTGTATAGACTACAAACAAGGGAAATGTACTTTTAAGGCTTTATTAAATCTATTCTAGACACACAAATTGAATAAAAGTGAATTCTACTAAGCTAAACTAACCTAACACATCCGCTCGCGCACACACGCACACACACAATCACCGGGAGGGAGGGTGTGAGGAAGAGAGAGGCTGATTAGAGCGAGCGAGTGAGAGAGAGAGAGTGAGAGAGGGCGAGTGAGAGAGGGAGAGAGAGAGACCAAGAGAGACAAGTTTTGAACTCAAGTTATCTTCAAATATCAGTTTGGGCACGTAATTGATTTAGCATTCCCACAGTCGTTCTGTTCTCGTTACCCGCGCCAAAGTGATTGATTATCGCAGTCTACCGTTTAGATCTTTCGAGCCGATCCGGTCGAGCGTGGTCCGTGACAGAACGAGCAGATTCCGGGAAGACAGCTGTGAGGTGTGCTCGGGTTGTGATGAGAGGTCTTCGTGTCCCAGCAGCTTTCTTGAGAGTCCGAAAAGTTTCCCGTTGGATTCGACAGTCTTGAGTTCAGATCACGGCGCTGTGTCTCTACGAGCCGGGTTTCCTTTGTTGAGAGAAAGCGCCAAAACGATAAAAGTCCCTTTTGAGAGAGTAATTAGAGGAGCCTGGCTAACAGCCAGAGGAGAGAGCAGACGGAAAAGAAAGTTAAAGAAAACGTGACGAAGAAGACTCTAAGTGATGAAGAGAAGAAGAAAAAGTGAAGAAGTGAAGAAGGTTGCCGGGAAGAGGGCTCCTTCTTGAATCGTGAGGCGGGTCTCTCCTGCAGCTTAGCCAATGAGAGCATTCCTGAGATCGGATCTGTGATGACGTCACACTTCAGCCCCTAGCAGCTTTTTGGCGAGAGAGAAGTCCGCTTCTTTAATTTGCCTCCATTAATAGACAACGTCATATCTAATCAGAAAAGTACCGGATAATTTTTTACACAATTAAATCCTTTCCGTAACGTAACCTGCATCAAATCAAGATCAAACACTAGGGGGCAGTTACGGCAATTCATTCATTCGTTCATTCATTCGTTTTAAACTGGCTACGCTATTAACTTTTACATTACAACTTATTCCATAACATGAGAGTATTTTCAAGAATATATGTGTGAGCACAAAAGTCCCGTTAACATCCGTAGTGTTCTTAAAAGCGGTTTGGTGAGTACGGTATCAGGTCACGCTTCCTCTGTATGTTAAGCCAAGCAGTTCTGGTGAGCGCGGCGCTTTGATCCTGAGGTCGTGGAGAGGTCGAAGCGTTCGCAGGCTTCATGGGAGCAGAGAGGTGACGCTGGGGGTTATCTGATGACCCCTTAATCCGTGGAGGTGATTACGTTTGACTTGTTTAACTAGAATCAGACCGATGGCACCATTAGATGGGGTGAGGGCCCCCCCTCTGGAATGTGTTTTTTTCCAGAATTAAAGGTGCAGTGATGAGTTGGGTCTCCAGTTGTTACACTGTGTTTACTGCCACGGTAGACTTCGGTATATGTTCACTAGGTCACAGTCACCACATCTTTGCATGGTTTGTTTTTTTATAAGCCAGAGGATTTTAATTAATCAAAATAAGTCAACTATTACATTTTTAAGTATGTTTTATTAATAGTGTGAAATTTGTTTAATTTAGAAAATGCAATATCTAAGTTTTTCCAATATATGTTAGGTGTGTCCCACAAGAATCAGAGATAAACCCAATTGCAAGAGTTAGCCTTTTAATGGAGCAGAAAATGACGAAATAAACCAGAAAACAAATGAAAATGCACAAATAATCCACAGGCCGAATAGCCGGAAGGGTCCAAAACTAAAAAGTCACAAAAATAATCCACAGGCAAATAACCAGTTAAACCAACTAAATTCAAACCGGAATCAGGTCTGGACAGTCTTGCCAATGAAGGAGCAATCCCAAAGGCACCAGGGCTAGGAACCTGAAGACCAGAGCAGGGCTAGGAACCTGAAGACCAGAGCAGGGCTAGGAACCTGAAGACCAGAGCAGGGCTAGGAACCTGAAGACCAGAGCAGGGCTAGGAACCTGAAGACCAGAGCAGGGCTAGGAACCTGAAGACCAGAGCAGGGCTAGGAACCTGAAGACCAGAGCAGGGCTAGGAACCTGAAGACCAGAGCAGGGCTAGGAACCTGAAGACCAGAGCAGGGCTAGGAACCTGAAGACCAGAGCAGGGCTAGGAACCTGAAGACCAGAGCAGGGCTAGGAACCTGAAGACCAGAGCAGGGCTAGGAACCTGAAGACCAGAGCAGGGCTAGGAACCTGAAGACCAGAGCAGGGCTAGGAACCTGAAGACCAGAGCAGGGCTAGGAACCTGAAGACCAGAGCAGGGCTAGGCTGGAGAAACACCGGCACATCCGGTGTAACTGGAACAGGGTGTAACAGCATCCAGGGAGAGACATATCAACAGACTCACAAGGAAGGAAAGGAAACAGAGGTTTAAATAAGGGGACTAGTTAACAGCAACAGGCTGCAGCTGTACTCTAATAAGGTGACTAATTACCAGCAACAGGCTGCAGCTGTGCTAAATGAGGAACCGGGAAGGAGAGAGCAGACAGGACCTAACAATATATTTATACTTGCTGTAAACATTCTAAATTGAGTTCATTCAGTTCCAAGTGTTCAGGATAATATTTTGACCTCAAATACCTATATAAATTTTTTTAAGAATATTAAAGCAAATTAAAATCTGAAAGTTATCTGAAAATGTATTCTGAAGACTATGAGGTCATGTCACTACAATGTTCCCCATGGTCCTAAACAGCAACCTAATTTGAGAATGTGACTTGGAAAATTTGAGAAATTTTAAAGAAAGGCAACTTTACCATGATTTTATAAAGTCTTCACAAAGTCTTTACAAAGTAATGTCAGTGGGAAGAAGACGTTGTCTAGCGGTCCTTGTTTGCTGGGTGAATCTCTACATAACACTGTTATCAGGGTCATCACTGTTTCTCGTAGGTGTATTCCCAACTAAGCGGGGTTGGACACTACTGACTGACTTGTGTTAGTTAATTTTAGTCTTCTACTGATTTAGCTACTGAATTCTTATTGTAACACTTGACCTTAGTCTTCAGTTGGGAGTAAGATTGTTTGCTCGTTTTCATCCCCCATCCACTGGGATGGTTCAAATAATATATATGGAGTTAAAAAACTCAGAAAACTGGAGGAGAGAGAAAAAATTCAGAGAAAGTAAAGTAATGTAATTACACAGAAGAGTTTGAAAGCTTCTGCTGCTAGTAAAGAATGGATGTTAATGTGAATGTAATGCTATAATAAAAATGTATTTTAAAACAACTGGAAAGATATGAAATGATGGCTAAATATAAAATCTGTTGTCACTGAGTTGCTTGTTTTGTAGTTTTACTCCATCTGTTGTTTCCTCTATAAAAGGGAAGATGAGTCTGAATGACATTAGCATGAAAGCAGAGATTGATCTGTCAGCAGGATAGAGTTTAACTGCTGGGCAGTGTTTACTGTTGCTTTATGAGTAAAATAACGAGGCTTTATCTGCCTCTCTCTCTCTCACCCAAGTGCACATGGTCTATCAAATCATAAATCCATATACACACATCATAAACTCAAACAAATTCCTCTCTTTTCAGTTCTGAAGTCCAACATGCTGTCTAAGTTTGAAACTATGAATCATACAAATTCATGTTTTTTTAAGACTCTCTGGGTTTTGACAGAGAAACTAAAATGTGTTCAGTGTACCATCGAATGCTTGATACATTAAAAAACAAACCTCTAAATGCACTGTATTTAATAAAAACTTTTACTCCAGTCTGGAGATTTTCATTGTGTTAACAACCAAGCTCATTACCCACTGTTTTGGTCTTAATGGCTCTGTAGCACTCACATTGAGAGTAATAGTTATGCATTCTCACAAACTAACTAAAGACTTGAAGTGATTATTAACATTTTTTAACAGCTCAGCTCCAGATTGACTCATTTTGAAGCAGATTATTGACTTTTTTAGGTTTTTACTTAAAAAGTACCTTGTTTTTGTTGAATCTATCAATCATTACATATTCAACTCATTTTATTGTGTTGGAGTCATTTGGCCCCAACCTTGATAAATAACTCAGTAACTGCTGATGCCTACCAGCATATTCTTTCTTAATGCCCACCAAGAAGCCATGCTTCTAATGGAATGACTTTTAATGGTAGGGGCAAACGACTTACCTTGCTGTTTATTGGAAAAGATGTCAAATTTATTTCTCACCAGTCAATTTGAAAGGCTCTGTGTAAAGGATGAGTTTGTTTGTGTTGTTTTTCTATTGAAAACCTTTAGACATAATGTGTATTTTATAATCTGTGTAAATAAACCAAGTTTAGATTTAATGAAGAGAACAAAACACACAAGGGTTTAATAAGAAACACACAAGGATTTTTTTTTTAAATATGCAGGTCCCCTTAATTGAAATCTTAAAATGTGTTGATTTATGTCAATAGAATTTTTTAGTGAAACGAGTTTTCTTATAAAGAGTGATTCTCTAGTGTTGTTTCTCTCTTATTGGCTACTGACTACATGAAAGTTCACACTATTCACTATGTCACCCCTTAATGATATTAGGGGAAAAAGACAATGGCAGGTTTTGACATCAATTAGTGCTCAGAGGCATGGACTAAATAGAAATATACTTTATTTTCAATATTTCAAAACACTGATCACAAAATGTTAGACTATAGTTAAAACACTAGGTAATAGACACAAGACCGCAGCATATGAAGAAGAGGAAATACAGCACACAACTTCACAAGAAGACACAAATGAAATCGTGCTTTAAAATGTTGCTCTTAACGTACGCCACACTTGCCTACTTTCCTCACTTTCTAGGTTGAGTGCTATAGCTAGTGCACTGTAAAAAATAAACCGTAAATTTTACGGTAAAAAACTGGCAGCTGTGGTTGCCAGAACTTTACCGTCAAAACTACGGTAGCACTGTTATTGGTTTTACGGGATTACATCCACTGTACTGTACATTTTACGGATTTTATCAGTATTTTTTATGGTTTAAATCTGTATAATTAAACTTTTTTGTTGCTATAAAAACAGTTTATACCCCTCAAATTCCTCGGTTTACATTGTAAAATTTACGGTTCATAAAAATCTTTTTTAAAGTTTAAAACTGTCTAATGTCTAATAAGAACTATGTTGTAATAATTACGGTTCATAAACATCTTTTTAACAGTTCAGAAATGTATTATTTAAATGTTATGTTGTAAAAATTACGATTTATTAAATTTTTTTTAACAGTTCAGAAATTTTTAATTTTTAAGACAAAAAATGATTTAAACTAAGGAAAAACATTAAGTATGTAATTGCTGTTTAATTATTTTAATATAAAGTGATTTCATTCTGCAATTCTGTGAAAGCACTATTTTATCACATTAGCTGGGAGCAAGAAGGGATAGAAGTTACATTGCTAATCAATAAAATTGTACCTTTAAGAAACTATTAAGAATACTTGGATACAAATTGACGAATACAAACCTAAATCAAATCATCAAAGCTCATCAATATCTAATAAAAAAAAACATACACATCAATGTGGTCCCAAATATTTTTTTAATAAAGACTGGCAGGCATGTAAAGTAGCAGTGTTATTTTTCTGTGCTTGTGTTATCATAAGTATATAATTGCTTAAGATCAGTCTTGAAATCAGGATAAGTCAATCAGGACTATGCATTTAAAATTTTGATTTAGAATTTAAAATATTTCTGCTATCTAACTGCCACTTTAAACTGAGCTTGAAACTGGGAAGATAGGTGAAAGGTTTAAGTTGAACATTTACAACAACAATTACTGAACAAGGAACAAAAAGTTTCCGGGCACCTTTGCAGGCGTTTACAAAGTCTCTCGCCACTCGTAATCAGAAAGGTCAGAGATTAAAGTGAAGACTCTTGGGTTCACTGACAGTGGTTTTTTGTTCTTGTGAAGCTTGTCCAAAACAAGTATGTAGCCTGTCATGTCCAAATATGTGTTCCATATCTCAAACGAACCTATGTGCAACGCATTATATCAAAATACATGTCAGCTGAAGATGCATCAAAGGGGTTTATGATAAGAGAGAAAATTGTATTACATGTTAAGCAAGTGTCTTCGGAGCATATTGTAAAGGCGAATATCTCTTTTTTCCTAAAACTTTTCAACATATCTGCAGTGGGCTTGTATTTTTTACATGATAAGTCATGTACTTATGTTCACAACATGCGAAACAGCAAATATTTTGACGTGACGAGCCACAAACAGCTGGTCTGAACAAGCACCAATCACCACTGGTAAAATATTTATAGATACCTATATAGATAAACATTTAATCATTAAAGCTTTGAGGGTGCTACTATATAAGAAAACTTACCACACACAATGATGCAAGGCGTCATGGGTAACTTTTCCAAATCCACATCCTTTGCAAGGCTCCTCTCTTCTACATAATAAAGAAGGAGGTCCTCATTCTCATTAAAATAGGAAAGCAGAAGAAGAATCAAGTCTTTTACATCCTCTGAGCAACCACTGGTCTGTCCTCTCAAAACTTGAAGTTTTGTGACAGCCTGTAAGACATGCTTGTTCCTGGCTGCACAAACATTCTGCATAAAGTTTAACAACCGGTTTCCCTTTATGTCAATGCTGTTTAGGAAGTTCTCTTTAAAAGGTAACCATGTGAGGTCTTTAAAGTGCACTTCCATTCCACTTTCCTGAAACAAAACTGACTACTCCTCAGTAAGAGTTTTCATGTCTGTTCCTTTGTTGATATCTTTACATTGACTGTAGTATGTAGATTTCATGAGAATCTTCACTTCCTCTTCATTCCAATCAGTTTCTTGTGACATACTCCTCATCTTCTCTTTTTTCAATAGCTGACTCTCAGCAGTTTCGCTGAGGGGGATAAATCTCACCTCCCAATTAATGCAGCCGTATGTATCTTGGACTGCAGCTCTTTTTTCAGGTGTGACTTCCTCAGTGTCACATTCCTCTGTATCATGAATGCGCTTCTTTATTTTTGGTGTGCTGTTCTTGCATTTTCAACCCTGACTTGAAATTGTTTTACCAAGGAGTAGTATCCAGGACCAATCACACTGTCTTCAATCATATCTTGTAAAGACTTTGGATATTTGACAACCATCTTTTTGGCCACCTCTGTTAAGTTCTTTTTATTTGGACAAGCACAAACTTTGATCATTGGTGCAACAACAATTCTCACCATTTCCCTACGCAACTTAGGACCTTGCCTTTTCTGTCTCTCAAGTGCCTGCATTAATTCCTCAGGAAACTTATTCCATGGGACTTCAAAGCTGTCTACCCAGTTCATACTAGAAGGGGAGGTGCTGGGAGATGAGTATGAAGAACTCTGGGATAAAAAAGCTCCTGGCGATGAACAGACTGGTTGCTTTGGGGTTTCAGAAATTTGCGCTGTGAAAAAAATTACAAGTATGTACTTAGTTGGACCAGGAATAGTTTGTTGCCCTGTTGCTATTCAAAATCAGGTGTTTATTTAGAATGACAAGATAGTAAGTAAATTACAGACAAACATGTTTTTACAGTTGTACAGTTACTTTAATGGTCATAATAATATTTTGCCTCACTGTTAAAGGAATAGTTCACCCAAAAATGAAAATTGTGTCATCAATTACTCACCCTCGTGTTGTTCCAAACCCGTATCCCTTTAGTTCATCTTCGGAACACAATTAGGATATTTGGATTTGATCCTCCCATAAACAGCACTGAAAGTGCACTTTCAAATTCTACGTACTAAATACTACGTACTACGTCAAATTATGTACTAAAACATAATCAATGTCCATGTGACACGGGTCGCTCAATTTGAACATTATGAAGTAACGAGAATATTTGTATTATTTTTTTCACCAAAAAGTAACAACTTTACGTTTGTGGACTTTGAATGTGCATTTTTAATGCGGTCTATGAGAGGATAAGAAAGCTCTCAGATTAAATCTATAAATCTTAATTTGTGTTCTGAAGATGAACAAAGGTCATACACTGCAAAAAATATAGCATCTTACTTAGTATTTTTATCTTGTTTCCAGTATAAATATCTAAGAAATCTTAAATGGAGATACATTTACTTGATAAGCAAAGTGCTCTGATAATTTTTTTTTCTTGTTTAACATCTTAAATAATTATTAAATTTAAGATGTTATGCTTAAAACAAGTAAAATTATCTGCCAGTGCAGTAAGAAAAATACACTTGAACGGAGTCGGTGGAATTAAGTTGAAACTTGAATTAAGTTTATTTTTCTTACTGGCAGATAATTTTACTTGTTTTAAGCATATATTTTTTCACTAAACAAGTAAAAAAAACTTATGACGCTTTTCTTATCAAGTACATGTATGTCAGTTTAAGATTTTTTTTATATTTATACTAGAAAACAAGACAAAAATACTGTGTAAGATATTTTTGCAGTGTATGGGTTTGGAACAACACGATGGTGAGAAAATGACAATTTTAATTTTTCAGTGAACTATCTTTACATTTACATTTATATTTACATTTATGCATTTGGCAGACGCTTTTGTCCAAAGCGACTTACAGAAGGGAAATCGCCAATGCCCCTGGGATTGATCCCAGAACCTCATACATGCAAACCATGTGCTCTACCACTGAGCTACACCCCACCCCACCATCTCTTTAAAATAAAATGTACTAAACAGAACAAATAAGCAAAAGTAGATGCTACTTTTAATAACAAAAGTAATAAATACACCTGACAATTAGTTCACTCCAAAATGAACATTCTGTCACCCTTTACTCTTAGATTGTCACAAACATGTGTACGTTTTTGTTTCGCAAAACAAAAAGGAAATATTTGTAAGAAAGTCAGTAACCAAACAGGTAGTAAATGGGAATGAGATGTGCTTCGTTAATGACATTCTTTCAAATGTATTTCCTTGTGTTTAGCAGAACAAAGAAATGTATACACGTTTGGAACAATCTAAGAGTGAGTAAATGACGGAATTTTAATATTCAACTATGCCATTTTTTCTAATGGAAATAATTGTATGGACTTACTGCTCTCCTTAAGAACAGAAATACATTTCCTGACTTGAATGGGCCTCAGTACAGTTGCCAGATCTGATTCCTGAAGAAATCTGAAATCTTCTGGGGCCTCCACTCCAAGTGACTTTAAGGTGTACTCAAGAGAGATTTTTTAGTTGCGATTAGGAGTTCAGGTAATACAGCATCAATGGCATTACTTATGTTTGAAGTGTTAAGCTCTAAATCACCCATTTCTGAAAAACAAAAATAATAATTCACATAAATGAACAAAATAAAAAAATACAGATCAACAATCATCTTCAGCGAGACATCACACTGTGCTTTAATGGAATGATCCTTTTTTCATTCATCATATATAATGTAAAAGGATAAAAATCTGCCAGGTCACTGATTTTCACACAATGCATTATTTCAGTCTGATTTTTCAATTCATGCAAATGGTATGCAGGCAAGATCTCTGCTACATACTTTCTGTACAACCTCATCTTTTATGAGAATAAGTGCAAGTTCTCCAAACTCTATTGAGTCCAAATTATTTGTCACAAGAAACTGGCCCTTTTTGTATAACGTACACCTGTACATTACTTCTGCCGAGACTCTGGTATTGTTCTCTGTAAATCCAAACTTCCTCACTGCATCTTTACCAGAATTGTCATACAGCTCTGGGTAAAATGCAGTGCTGTTTTTTTCCCTTAAAGATAAATCACACGTTGGCCCATCTGACAGATAGGCCTGGTACATTTGATGCCTTACAGAGAGAGTGAAGCACAAGTTTATAAAATTATTTAGGTTCCTAGCACATCTTTTAAAGTAACTGTGCTTACTCTCAAAGCGCATTGTCCACAACCTGATCAAGGGGCCAACTGCAGATTTGTAGTTTTCAGGAGTCCGCTGAGGTCCACATGCATTTGGATCTATTTGAAAACCTGTTCTTTTTATCCGGCAATACCTGCAAAAATATTCAGAAAAACAAACATTTTCTGTAAATCCACCGATGTTATGAGACCCCAAATTGTTTCCTGCAATGCACAAAATAGTCACTTTAACTTTTTCTTCTGCCAATGTTATTCCATTGTCTTCCAGGTCTTTTAAGTCTGCAATGAGCCTTGAGAAAACTTTGTCATGGCCAAAGTGTTTAAATCTTTTTCTTGATAAAGCATTACAAGTGACATATGGTCTGTACTTGATCTTATATGAGGTGGTAAATTAGCCAGAGACAAATATACAGCTAGTACTTTGTGCTTACTTTTTGCTGAACCTAAAGGGTTCACCACCTCAAAAGAATCTTGATATAGAATTAGTTTGAGACATGATGGGTTTTGAGAAAAGAACTCATTGTTTTTGTATATCTGACCATCACTGACATCACAAAGCACATCTGTGCATGGCAAGCATGTACCCTGTGCCGCACAATTCCGCCATAAGTTAGACTCCAGTAAATGTCTTAAAGTGTCTTTCAATGGAACATAGTAGGCTAACCTTTGTGACCTTGTTTCATCCCTTCCTAAACACAACTTTACAGGTTCTGTGTATCTGAACATCTCTTTAAAAGACTTTGTCCTTGAAAAATTGGTTCTCATTGGTCCTTCATGACTAATGGTGAAAAGGTCTGATTCCTTCACAACATCACATGTTCTTACCAATGACCTCATCTGTTAATTCAAATTCACTTTTTAGGAACGCACTTAATTTATTCAAAGTTCATGTCTGTCCTAGTTCATGTATGCTGTGGATCTCTTCAACAATATTTTATATAGTTGATGCTGGCAGAAGAAACTGCCCGTGTAATTTCAAGTAGAAAAGAGAAATATTTCTGAGGAAGAGGTCATTGAAATTTTCTGTAAGGTGAACTTCACCTTCATCAGTCTCACTAAATCTCTCTGCAGGGCCTGTAACTAATGGTTCAGTTTCAAGAGACTGAGAAACTGTCTCCTTATAAAGACCTCTAATACTCTCCACAGAACATTGTGTTTTCTAGACATATGGGCGGTAAACGTCGGCCTAACAGTGGACGTATGGTCGCATCCTGTCACCGGACATGTCACAACACGTCCTTTGGCTATATGTTCCTTTAAGTGAGCTGTTAGTGATTTGACATCGCGACATTGGCGCTGGCACAAAGACATATTACACGTAAACACCGTAAGGGCATTTGCGGTTTCAACAAAAGAATGTGTGTTATGTGCTCTGTAAAAATGAGCCTTAAATGCTGAATATGAAAGAAACGTATCGCGGCAATCTACATCGCCACACTTGAATACGCATCGTGGTTCATTAAGGTGAAGTTTGGCATGTAAAACATGTTCCCTAAGAGTCTGCACTGATGTTCCACAGAAATAACAGTTAAACATTGTAACTGTATGAACAAATACGCACGCTATTGCTATTTTAAAAACCTAACGCTCAACGCTGTTTTGCATCACGCTTTCAAATCTGTTTAACGTTATATGCGCTGCCAATATACGTTTTGTGCCGTCAACAGAGTAAGTTACATGCTACTCATGTTTACAACCGCACACTCCTAGCAAATTTTAACTTACCGATATATGCCCATGTAGCGGGACCGACCCACATACATTTCAAATTTTCCCAGAAACACCCCTAATAAGGTCATCACTCATTTTAAAAGAGAAAGGAAGAACAGGAAACCAGGGTCACGTACAAAATATGTATTACTTTTATTTTATATTTTAGTTAAAACATTCTCCACAATCATAATAAAATTTAGAACATAAGGACCGGTCCGTATCTGAGCACACAGGTCCCTCGCAGACCACTCATATAAAAACATTCCATGCACCATATGCTCAGAGACACACGCGACGCTGCAACCCCAGATGTCCCTTCGGAGTGGGTAAATATAGGTCGCTAATTTTGGTTCCCCGCTACAGTCTTAATGAAAAGTGAGGACATAGTCTGTGCCTCCTTCACTTCCCGAGGTAACTGATGTTCCACGCTGATCCCTACGGAGCGATCCGCCGTCACGCCAGGCGATCGCCACCGCGCGCCGCTGGTGTTATGAACAACAGCCCGTCTGAGAAAATGTCGCCTCTGGTGATATACAAAACTATAATGCTATAAGAAATACTAAAGATTAATCCATTGCTTACCTTGGTCTTCAGTCTGTTCGTGATTAGCTGACGTCCCTCTTTTCGTGTCGTTCATCACGTGACAGTCGGAGCCGAAGACAATTGGATAGGTGTGTTCGACTTTATGCGGCGCTGTAAGAACTGACAGATGGATGACTTCAAAGTACCGCGAGAGCAATTGAGGAACTGTCATAGAAGTCTAATTTTGAACCGCTCTCGCGGTATTTCGACGTCATTCGGCCATCAGTTCTTGCCGCATGAAGTCGAACACACCTATTAATTCGTCTATTGAATCGAGTTTCGGGTCGTTCGTTCATAACGTGACAGCCCCATACGCTTTACCTGTCTTTCTGGAAGAGAATTGTTTCGTTCATCTATCGCCTTTTCGGGGTTTGTGTCGGTGTGTTTGACTTCTGCAAGAACTGACAATCGTATGACGTTGAAATACCGCGAGATCTACTCAAAATCAGACTTCTATGCAAGTTCCCAAATTGCTCTCGCGGTACTTTGACGTCATCTGCTTGTCAGTTATTACAATGTTGCATAAAGACTTTATATCTCGCAATAATGTCCTTTAGCTGACCTTTGTGTGACCCGAACACAGCACACTATATTTCACATTATAAAGTTAATCTTGTTAACACTCCTGTTTTATATTTTTGATTCAATAATCAACGGTTGTTCAAAATATTAAGGTTATGAGACACTATCATCATAAACAACCATTGATTATTGAATCAAAGAATAATGAATAGGAACTATTAACAATTATCAAAAGATTACACACATTTTTCTATAAATATAAAAGTATGTGACTATAAAAGTTTTTGTCTGTCATTTTATAAATAAAACCCTGCTATAAAACATTTTTAATTCATCTGTCCTTTCACTTTATCTCTCTAAGCATGTTTACTGTTTTTTAAAACATTACTATAGCGCTAATACAAGGAGAACAATACATTTCCAATTTGTGTAGATTACAAAAAAGGCAAGGCTTTTCTCCAGGACGTTTTTTTAGGAAGCATTGCCTGAAATCAACACAAGCATGAGTTTTCGCATGTGATCCCATGGATTTCATACAAAAATGTTCCCAAAACACATTTTTGCACATGTGAAATTCATGTCTTTTCTGCTGCATATTGTTAATTTTACTGCAATAAACCATAATTTACATATGTCTTTAACTGTTAAATTTAAGGTCTTACTCCATAAAACTAATTACGTTTTCTCACTGTAAATTCTACGGTTATTCCAAATTTTGTGGAATACTGTCGTCTTCTGTAGCATTTATACTGTATTTTACTGTTAAATTTAAGAACATTTTTTACAGTGTGGAGTGGTCAAAAGAACTGTGCCAGGTAATGGATGAACCCCACTAGTACCTGCCACTTCAGAGCCATTTGCAACCATAGTAGTTTGGAACCTTGTTCTCATTGGGGGTATGTTAGACTGCCCTGGTACCACTGTGGTTGATGGAACACCAAACACTTAGACACATTGAGTTTCTCAAACCTTATTTCTTCCACACAACTCCTCCAGTTCAGACCTGTTCAAACAGCTCTCCCCCACTTAAAGCTTCTATGTACACAGGCTTTCAAGAGTGAGCGATGAACCAGTCTCAACTTTTACATGTCTTACTTTGGAGCAATAGTGTAAACTGTGCCATTATCCTTAAGAGCTAACACAACTTGGTATGCGATATAAGACAAAAGATCCTGAGCTATACCAACTGTCCCTCTAGCAAAATGGAATCATGGACCATGTTATCATGATTTGTCTTCCAACGATCAGTCATCTCTTTTAACCCTTGTGTGGCCTTCGGGTCAAATTGACCCGTTTCTAATTTTTACAAGAATAAAAATGTTCTTTTCTAGTAGAGACTGGTTGCAATAATTCAAGATATGTTCTTTATATTGTTTGAATTTGAGAAATCATATATGTTAATGTGTTATGGAGTAAAATGTTTATTTTTAATTGCTTTTAAAATGGGAATACCCCACAAAGGTTAATTGGTCCTGAGTGCCCTGAAAGGATATGTAACTCGCCCGCTGTCCAGCTGGCTGTGTTGCAGCTTTAACGCCTATTGTAATAATAGAAAAAGTTGACTCACAGTCGCTTTGGTTTCACTCTTGGAATGGCGTCTGTGTGTCTCTTCCTTGATGGCCACCTAATATTGCCATTCACCACCTTGAACTCACCAGTTCCCTCTAGTGTCCGTGGCAAACATTACTTGGAAAAATTATTTCGTTGCCATTGATAAAAGAACCTAATAATCATTATTCCTGTGACAAACGTCCAGGGCGTCACAGGTACATGCAACCTGGTTTGGTGCTCTACTATCCATGCACTCACAACACTTGAGACTTCCGGGGTTCTCCCTAAAAGAAAGTCAACCAGGAGTCATGGTTCCTGTCCAAACATTAAAATGTGAGGTGAAGCACAAGTGGACTGATTAGGAGCAGTGTTGTGACAAAAACAAAAATTGGGGCAAACATGAACTAATTTAATTGACCTTAGTAAATTCTCATTGGCAATGAGATTGGACTCAAAATATCTGCCTTGGACAAAATGAATCTGACCAGGAACACAAAAGTTGACAAATGGGGATCTGAGGGATCCTTGCGTGTTCAAATGATCAGGAATGCAGTTTGACAATCAAATAACAGAGGTTTAATATTCTGAGACAATAAAGATCATAACAACAGCTGGGTGTTCTGTGCAATGTGCCAAGAGAAGACAGTTTTTGCATAATTAAACATAGACATTTATCCTTAAAAAGAGGTCCTCCTTCCTCATCTGATCGTCCTTCCAGGAGAGAGATAGAGGGAGAGAGAGAGAGCGCTGGCCATGTCCAGTTTCTGTGCAGTGTAGCTTTAAGCTGGTGTAATTGTTTTTCTCGTTGCGGGTTGAGGCTGGAGATGCCCCCACTCTGACCTTCAATAGAACTTTTAGATCTTTTAACAGGGACTCTCCAAAGCAATTTCCCACACCTGAATCTGCATCAAAGTTATCTGAATGAATGTCCTTGAAGATCAGTGTGCAGACTGTTTGTTTCATTAAAAAGATTTCAGTTTCTTTAATCTGTTCTATCTAACTTCCTGACTATTATAACACATACATTAAAACACCTATTCTTTCTAATACAATATAATTATCATTACTAGCATACTAACAAGAATCCCAAAAACCCCCACCCATCAAATCAACAATCCCATAATGAGTGGAAAAAGACTGAAAAGGAATGTTTCTTTTGATTAAGCTGTAAAGAAGTTCTGTTAGCAGTTGACTATATGACAGACCATTAATAAGCATTGATTAAACAATAATAAAAGTCCCACAATTCCATCTCTTGAACTCTTAAGAGGTCACTCATGTTATCCCTTACAGTGCATCCTCCTCATCATCCTCAATTATGGTCTGGCTCAGTAGAGGCATGATATACGGTTGTGGTGTATCTTTTTTTTCAATTGCAGCCACAATCAGTCTGTTGCAAAGAGAGCAGACACACAACAGGGCACACAACAACATCCACTAGTGACAAGTATATATTGATATTACTATTGATAAAAAACAGTTGTTTATCAATTGGATTTTCTCTATTCCCAATATTATCCCCGTTATAATTATAATGATCATCCCCAGCACTCCCATTAGTCTCCAATTTTCCCATAAGCGCATTGTGAGCGTGATTGATAATAATAAAATTACCATAAAATTCTTAAAAAGAAGTATAAGACTAATTGAAGCTAAATTATAGTGCCAATAAAAAGTACAGCTGCAATTGTCATTAAAATGCAATCAATAAAAGAGAATATAAAAAGAGCTGATAAAAGCATTAGTTTAATGAAGTGAATAAATGGTGATGTGCATTTCTGAGCTGTCAAAACCCACACACAAAATTTGGTGGACCTTCTCAAAGTCCAGTCCATCCAGTCCACACCCCAGCCGAGGTGCAGAGATATGAGTGATATTATTAACCTTGCACAGTTCACGTAGCGCTGTGACGCTGTTACAAAAGTCAGTGATCTTTGGTTTGTCCCATGAGTTTTTTTGGTAATCAGATTAAAAACAGTTCTCCTGTCTGTTTCCTTTGTAAGTGCACAATCTCCTGCTGTTTTGAGTTGTTGCTTTACCTTTTTATTCCCGTATCTGGCTATGGCTAACACCTCTTCCTCTGGAAGACTCGAAACCTGACCTACTCAGATGGCTTTGGTCAGATAGTGTCTCAGTCTGCATAGAAAAGCTTGCAAATCAAAGTGAGTGTGTGCGAGAGGTGAAGCTCCTTCCGGGTACAGCTGGCAGGAGGGACCTGGAAACACAGTAAGCAACTCAAAAGGTGTGAAACCAGTGACTCTTTTGATAGAGGACCATACAGACATGAGAGCGAGTGGCAGGGCAGCAAGCCATGTCAATTTAGTCTGAGCACAAATTTTGGCCAGTTTCAATTTCAGTGTCAAATTCATGCGCTCGACTTTACCTTGGCTTTGAGGATGGTATACAGCTCCAAATGAATGTCTTAACCTAAGGGTCTGATCTACAATTTTCAAGTGCTCATTTTTGAAATGTGAACCGTTGTCAGATCGAATTCTTCGTGGAAAACCATAATGGGGAACGTAATGATTGATTAGGCGTTTAATAACAGCGGTGCTGTCCTCTCTTCCTACAAGAAAGGCTTCTGGCCACCCTGTGAAGTAATCAACCATGACCAGCAGATATCTTTTCCCATGTACCCTTTCCGTCATGTCTGTGAAGTCAATAACAACTTCCTCACCTGGTTCGAAAGTGAGAGGGAACCACCCACTCTTTGGCTTAAAAGGCTTGATATTATGTTTTTGACAGGTTTCACACTCTTGAATATGGTTTGCAATCAAAGATGACATAAAAGGATGCCTTCATACCTGTAAATTTTTGAGCATTTGTTTTTCACTCACATGAGCCAGTCTGTGGGCTTCAGCTAGTACAGCAGCCACAAGAGAGGATGGTGCCTGCCAAATATTGTCATGGGAGCACTTTGCTCCACCTTCTTTTCATGCAGCGATCTCTTCTGGTGTGGCACCTTTTTGCTCAATTACAATGAATTCATTACAAAATTTTGGTAAGAAGTCTGCAAAAGTAGCATCAGATTTCACCATGGCTTGGGTAGCTACATACCCTGCTTTTTGTTTGGCCGCCAAATCAGCTGCTTCATTTCCCTTTGAAATGGGGTTTGTCAATTTGGAGTGCCCTTGGCATTTGATAATAGCAACTTCAGTAGGAAGCCTGTAAGACAGGGGTGCTGATACTTTTTCAGCTTGCGAGCTACTTTTAAAATGACCAAGTCAAAGTGATCTACCCGCTACAAAAAATAAAAAATCATACAACAAACAATTATTTTAAACTTTATTGAGAATTGACAAAACACACATAATAGTTATCTATTTACATTTTTTGTAATAACCTGAGTTTAATTTAACGTATCTCCGTCTTGGAAGGACTTGTTGTTTTTGACGATGGCTTGACTCACCCGCAACGATGCTTCAGTGGCCTAAAAATGTAATAATGCAGGCCTAGTTTTCTCAAAACAGTACAATTTAATTACTAATTTAATTTAACTACATGTTAAAAGATAGAAACATGACATATAACGTCAACTTTAACAGTGGTCTAATTGGACATTAACAAAAAGTATTTATTAATACATCCATATTCCAGATATGAACACAACTAACAACTCTTCTTGAGACAGGATTAAAAAAACTTATTGATTAGAGTTTATCCTTTAAAAACAAAAGCAACTTTTGTTCATTTTGGAGTATTATTCAGTCAGATTTATATTGTTCTTGTAGTCATCTTTATTGTTTTTGTTGTAATGTTTGTAAATGTCTTTGGCTTGTCGTTGTTGTTTGATTAAAGAGTCACTTTTATAAGTATGTTAATGTCTTTGTTGGGGGAGACTTGACTCTGAGCGTTAAAGGGACAGAACCGACTGACAAACAAGCATCCAATCACAGCTGACTTCCGGGAAATGAGGGTCCCGCACCATCTTGAACAAAAATCAAGCTTGCGCGCGCAGGGTAAGATTGAGAGCGAGCAAGGGAGGGAGATTTGAAAGCGAGCGAGCACATAAGCCCCTCCCCTCGTTCGCGACACAGTGTTTTGCTCTCAGGTTGTAACGCGCGTCCGCGGGTTGAAAAAAAAAAAGCTTGCGGTTTGTTTCTTTGCGTGCGCGGATCTGTTTCGGCTCGTGCAAATTTTAATATTATGGGCGTGTGATTATCAAATACACGCGCTCGATTAATGGCACGGATTTTCCGCCATACTTATGAAAATTATATGTTTTTGACATTACTTGGTCCAGCTCCTTCACTCATTTTGGTGTCCATAAACTTAAGCATGGGCTAAAAATCGGACGTAATACGCTGATTAGCTTAGCACTTAGCGTCGTTGTTTACGCATGAGCGGTGACGTAAAAGTCAAAATTCAGTTGTCATCTGACTGGTTGCACTGTACATCAAGTGATGGGATGGATGCTCTAAGAGGTCCAGTGCTTCTTTCGCATGCACAATGGGTCGACCCGTCGAGGTAGTAAAAACACATCTTTTCCACACAGGCATTTCAACATGCACAGCTGTTACTACATAAGCAGAATCATTATAAAGGTTGACTCTTTTTCCAGCCGCAAACCGCAGAGCCTATATCATAGCCAGAAGTTCAGCTCTTTGTGCAGACTGCTTCCCTTCCAACGTGTCTGAAACTCTTGTCACAAAGCTCTCCCCTACAGACTACACCACAGCATAAGCAGACTCCAACGTACCATCCTCTGCCCTGAAACAACAGCCGTCTGTAAATAAATTTAGTCTGGAGCTGGCGCGAGCTCAATTGCTTGAAGTCCTTCTCAAATTTTTGATTCAGCTTCTGTCAGTGGGGCACAGTCATGGGGTTCACCGTCAGTTATTAGTTCTACCATGTTTATTCCCTCATGGGAATAAGTGATGTTAGGGCTGATCAGGGTCTTGGCCAATCTTTGCTGTCTGAAGGAAGAAAATGTAAACGCTGATGAGTTAACAAAGGACATAACAGAATGAGGTCTCAGTACATTCAGTTTATGGTCTATAACAATATGGCTTGTTTTGTCAATGATTTTTGCCAATCCAGCAACAAATTTGGCGCATGTGGGTTGCCTCTGTTCAGTGTTATCCAAAAGAACACTGGCATAGGTCAAGACCTTTGTTTGGCCATGTTGTTTCTGGAACGACACCCCATGTGCACAGGTTTTTGTTTCAGAGACATCAAAATAAAATGGAAATGTGTAGTCTGGGCAATTTAGGCGAAACTGCTCTAGAAAGCTGCAGCTTTAAGTCAATGAAGGATTGTTCCGTTTCCGGTATCCAATCCAGTCTTGATTTCAGGTTCTTTCATCCCTTTTTCTTTCACCAACTGCCTTAACGGCATTGTTGATGCTACATAGATTGGTATGTAGTATCTGCTGAATCCAGTTAAACCTAAAAAAGACAACATGTCATAAACAGTGACTGGCTTAGGATGCGAGAGGATGTTACTCCTATGGCTGCTGGTCAGAGATGACCCTGTAGCTGTAATCAATCTTCCCATAAAAGTAACAGTGGCTCTGCAAATTTGTAGTTTAGCTTTGCTTACTTTGAATCCTGATTTGTGCAGTTGTTGCAGAATCAGTGAAGTTGCTTGGATGCAACTTTCTTGTGAAGGAGCTGCTATGGCGGCAAATCAAGGTCATTAATCGAGCGCGCGCATTTGATAATCACGCGCGCATAATATTAAAACTTGAAATACAATAATGAAATACAAGATTAGTTGGGCTAGAATTGGGTTTAATATAGCCGGTCTAATGCTGATATATATGCTTAGCCTAGATGTTGAACATCTTTTTCTTGCTGGGTGAGCTCTATTTGCAAAAGCAGCAGTCAGAACTCATAATAATGCGCTAAAACTAACGTAACAGGTTAACTTAGAAAAATAAGAATTAAATTTAAATAATCTCTTTTTCACTGCTCCTAAAAGTAATATTTAAATAGTGGTAAAATCTGAATTTAAATTAATTTGACCATTAATCCCCGCGTTTAAAAGTAACTTTGATTGCATTAAAATCAGGATTAAAAATACAGTTTCTAGTGGAAATAAATGATCAAACTAACGCAGTAATTCAAACCCCAAACTCAACAAATTAATCAAAACCAGGATTCAAGTCTGAAATGATACATTTGCATTAGACTCTAGAAACTCAAAAATGTAATAATGCAGGCCTAGTTTTGTCTAAACAGTAAAATGTAATTACTATTTAATCGAGAACTCACAAAAACTTACAAACATGTTAATGATAGAAACATGCCATACAACGTCAACTTTATCAGTGGTCTAATTTGACATTAACAAAAAGTATTTATTCATGCATCCATATTCCAGATTTGAACACAACTAATAACTCTTCTTGAGACAGGATTTAAAAAAAATATTGATTAGAGTTTATCCTTTAAAAACAAAAGCAACTTGGATTGTTTTGTTTGTATTCTTTAAGCTGTTGGGGTAATATTGTAACAAACTGGTTATCACATATATAATAATTAATAATAATAGGATAAGAAGCAATCAACCGTATTACCTTGGAATCAGAGCCCCAGGGAACAGTATAACTGAAATAAACCACGAATAAGGTAGATGTCCTTTTAATGTTTTATTAAATCTATTCTAGACACACAACTTGGATAAATGATTTTGACTAAGCTAACCTAACTCATTCGCTCAAGCAAACATACACACACGTTCACCGAGAGGGAGGGGGTGAGAGAGAGAGAGAGGCTGATTAGAGCGAGCGAGTGAGAGAGAGAGGCTGATTAGAGCGAGCGAGTGAGAGAGAGAGAGAGAGGTAGAGGGAGGTAGATTAGAGTAAGAGGGATAGAGAGACAGGGAGAGAGAGAGAGACAGAGTTTCAGATCCCAAGTCTAAGCTTATTCTTAATTATCAATTTAAGTATACGGCCAGCTTTAGCATTCCCACAGTCGTTCTGTTCTCGTTATCCGCGCCAGAAGTTAAGTAATGATCGCTTAATACCGTTTAAGATTCGTTGAGTCAATCGGGGCTCCCTAGTTGTTTGCGGGGCAGAACGCGGGGCTTCCTGTGTCTGGGGGTGAAAGCGTGCTCTGGTTGTGATGAGAGGTCCGTGAAGTCCAAAAAGCGTTTCGCGTTGGTTCGGCAGTCCTTTTATATCATATCACGACTCTGAGTTGAAGAGCCGGGTTTCCTTCGTTGAGAGAAAGCGCCAAACGATAAAAGTTCTGGACTGGTACTGCGAGCCCGAAAAGAAAAGAAAGGACTAGAAGTGACGAAGTAGACTCTGAGTGATGAAGTGAAGAGGTGAAGACATAGACAACGAAGAGAAGACTGAAACTACTAAAAGCAGAACTAGAAGAAGACTGAAAAAAAAAACTCTACTAAACTCTTCAGGGGAGCGCGCCTCGGTTTCTTTGAATTGGAGGCGGGTCTTTCTCGCAGCTCTAGCCACTGAGAGTATTCCTGAGATCGGATCTGTGATGACGTCACACTTTGGTCCAGCCCCGGGAGGCTCTTATCTGATGAGAAATTTCCCTGATTTGCATTTATTAATAAACGAAGCTATATCTCCTCAAGAGAGTACCGGATAATTTTTTACACAATTAAATCCTTTCCGGAACGGGACATGCATTATAACAAGATCAAACACTAGGGGGCAGTTACGGAAATTCATTCATTCGTTCATTCATTCGTTTTAAACTGACTAAGCTACTTAGCTGTACAGTACAAATTATTCCGTAACATGAGAGTACCTTTTAGGAGGTATGTGTGAGCTCCGAGAGTGTCCGTTAGCATGCGTAGTGTTCTGAAAAGCAGTTTTGTGAATACGGTACGAGATCATGCTTCTGTGTCTCTGTAAGTCACCCAGACAGAATCAAAGCAATCCTTTGATTCTGAGCGGCTTCGTTTGAGTTGAAACAGGCTTCGTCCACTCAACGTTTGATCCTGGGGTCGTGGAGAGTTCGGAGCGTTCGCATGGTCGTGCCGACTGTCAGGCGACGTTGAGGTTATCTTCGTGACCTCTTTAATCCGTGGAGGTGATTACGTTCTGATTTGTTTAAACCGAGGCCTGAGCGATGGTTTTACTGAGGGCAGATTCGCGCGGGTCGAACGCATTCCATGGTTCCGAGTAACGTGTCCAAGTAATATGCAGGGGGAGCAGCATCTCTTACAATATTCAGTCAGATTTATATTGTTCTTGTAGTCATCTTTATTGTTTTAGTTGTAATGTTTGTAAATGTCTGGCTTGTCGTTGTTGTTTGATTAAAGAGTCACTTTTACAAGTTGGTTAACGTCTTTGTTGGGGGAGACTGAGCATTAACGTGACAGAACTGACTGACAAAGAGGCATCCAATCACAGCTGACTTCCGGGAAACGTGGGTCCCGCCCCATCTTAGACAAAAATCATGTTAGCGCGCGCGCAGGAATGAGTCGCGCGCGCGCAGGTTCAGATTGAGAGCGAGCAAGGGAGGGAGATTTCAGAGCGAGCGAGCGAGCAGGTAAGTCCCTCCCCGCGCGCGCGACAGAGTGTTTTGCTCTCATGTTCAGTCGCGCGCGCGTCTGTTTCTGCTCGCTCAAATTTTAATATTATGCGCGCGTGATTATCAAATGCGGGCGCTCGATTAATGACCCTGATTTGCCGCCATAAGCTGCTAACAGAATGTCATCAACATACATTATCATGACACACCCTTCTGGCAGTTCGCAGCCATCAAGTTGTTGTTTTAGCAAGCTGTTAAAAATTCCAGGTGATAAAACAAAACCTTGTGGTAATCTGTTGTAAGAGTACTGCTTTTTCCTGAAAGTAAATGCTAGATACTTTTTACATTCTTCTGCAATTGGTATCCAAAAGAATGCATTTGCCAAATCAATGCCCGTGAACCACTTCTGAGATGGTGTCAAAACAGAGAGTGATACACAAGGATTAGGCACCGCCAATGTAGGTGTTGCCACCACAGAATTAGAGGTCATGCACTAATCTGTATTTTTGTGTACCTGCTTTTGGAACCGGAAAGAGGGGAGTGTTCCACTCAGAGTCAAATCGAGTTATCACTCCTCCCTCTAGGAGACCAGCCACTGTACTGGCCACTCCTTGCTCAGCTTCTGGTTTGTTGTGATACTGTGGGACCCATATAGGATTGGTAGATGTCAGTTCAAATGTTACAGGAATTACATTACAAAATCCCACATCTGTGGGGCCTTGAGACCATAATTCTTCAGGCAGTGATGCAATGAGCTCCCCAGAACCTTTGCCATCTGTGTTTTCTCTGTCATGGCATCTGGATATTTTTTCATGAACTAGCATTCCTACATCTTCTGTGTTTTCCTGAATCCAGTAAGCTTCCTCTGCTCTTGAGTACTCAACGTTAGTTCTACCTGTTTTTTCCCAGTCTGTCACCAGCAGCTGTATCTGCCTATTCATACCATTTGGTCTGATCTTCAGTAAGGTGTATTGGCGCTACCACTCCTTCCTTCCCTATCATGATTCCTTCTCCTGTCAGGACCCACTTGTCTCCTTCTACTTCCTGGAACACTTCCTGGTATAGAGTTGTGTCATTCTTGTCATAAAAAAGTGTACAATGTAGAGGGCCAATTGGGGGCACAAAGATATTTAGCTGATGAATCCAAGAGCTATATTTAACAAACAGTTCGATGACACCCATGTCATCTTGTCTTTCTTCTAGTCGTACCCAATAAATGTCTGCATCAGTTCTCTGACCCTCACCTGTTAAAACCTATCGATTCCCTTCTCCACTAGCCTGTGTTGAGCAGTTAGTGACCGTTCCGTCCAGAAAGGTCTCACTACGCCATCTGGTGTACAAAGGATGCTGTCACTGTAGAGTAAGTTACCCGTGTCCACTAAGGCACTTAGTGGTCTGTTGTTGACCACAATTTCCACGAGTGAGTCGGCCAAACCCCTCATGGTGGTTTTCTGTAGGCCCCAGTTTGGGAGCTTTTCATTAAGCTTGAATTCAAATCACACTTTTGACAAAATCTTCTTTTCTAAGAAGATAACATTAGGAAGGAAATTTACTAAACCAAAAGGTAATATTGGTAGCTTTTTAATCTCTCTCTTTTTGACTGTATTTTTTTACTTAAAAACCCTTGATGATTTGAAAAAGGCAAAAGCTTTTGGTCAAGATGGGTTTGAGGTCTAAGGTACTGCGTTCAGGTGTCAGTCTCCTCTGTAAGAGTGGCTACAAATCCATCTTGTTACAAGTTCTTCTTTTTTGATAAGATTTCTTTTAGCTTGAACTTTTCTAAACCAAAAGGTATTGTAACTAGACTTTGCCACCTAGCTGTCTCTTTCACTCTGAACCAACAGATTGCAAAAATAAACAGATGGATGTGAGTCAGGATGGCCGAGCGGTCTAAGGCGCTGCGTTTAGGTCGCAGTCTCTTCTGGAGGCGTGGGTTCAAATCCCACTTCTGACAAGATGTTGTTTTCTGAGAATACGCATTTAAGCTGGAACTACCCTAAATTTATAGAGACGTAAGCTCGAATTTGAATCTTTCTCTTCTTCCTATTTCTCTTTTTGACTGGAAACCACCGAAGGGCAAAATTTTATCTAAAATTGTTTGTCGTGATGGCTGAGCGCTCAATTGTGCTGCATGCAGGTAGCAGGCTTTTCATTAAGCTTGAATTCAAATCACACTTTTGACAAAATCTTCTTTTCTAAGAAGATAACCTTAGGAAGGAAATTTACTAAACCAAAAGGTAATATCGGTAGCTTTTTAATCTCTCTCTTTTTGACTGTATTTTTTTACTTAAAAACCCTTGATGATTTGAAAAAGGCAAAAGCTTTTGGTAGGGTTGGGTTTGAGGTCTAAGGTACTGCGTTCAGGTTGCGGTTTCCTTTGAAGGAGTGGCTTTGTATTACAAGTTCTTCATTTTTATTAAGATGATTTTCAGCTTGAGATTTCCTAAACCAAAAGGCATTATAGGTAGACTTTGCCACCAAACTATAACTTTCACTTTAAACTACCGGAAAGGAAATAATGTCCTCAATTGTTACGTTTGGATCTTCGAACAGTCTTAAGTCTAAGGTTCCAGTTGCAGTCTCATCTGTAGGCTTGGCTTGTGTTCAATTTCTACTTTTAACAAATTCTTCTTTTCTAAGAAGACGACTTTAGGCTGGAAATTTCCTAAACTAAAAGGTACTATAGGTAGGTTTTGAATCGTTCTTCTCCCTATCTGTATTTTTTGCTTTAAAAAACTTGAAGATAAAAAAAGGCAAAAGCTTTTGGTCGGAATGGGTTTGAGGTCTAAGGTTCTGCGTTCAGGTGTCAGTCTCCTCTGTAAGAGTGGCTACAAATCCATCTTGTTACAAGTTCTTCTTTTTTGATAAGATTTCTTTCAGCTTGAACTTTTCTAAACCAAAAGGTATTGTAGCTAGACTTTGCCACCTAGCTGTCTCTTTCACTCTGAACCAACAGATTGCAAAAATAGCTGGATGGATGTGAGTCAGGATGGCCGAGCGGTCTAAGGCGCTGCGTTCAGGTCGCAGTCTCTTCTGGAGGCGTGGGTTCAAATCCCACTTCTGACAAGATGTTGTTTTCTGAGAATACGCATTTAAGCTGGAACTACCCTAAATTTATAGAGACGTAAGGTAGAATTTGAATCTTTCTCTTCTTCCTATTTCTATTTTTGACTGGAAACCACCGAAGGGCAAAATTTTATCTAAAATTGTTTGTCGTGATGGCTGAGCGCTCAATTGTGCTGCATGCAGGTAGCAGACTTTTCATTAAGCTTGAATTCAAATCACACTTTTGACAAAATCTTCTTTTCTAAGAAGATAACCTTAGGAAGGAAATTTACTAAACCAAAAGGTAATATCGGTAGCTTTTTAATCTCTCTCTTTTTGACTGTATTTTTTTACTTAAAAACCCTTGATGATTTGAAAAAGGCAAAAGCTTTTGGTAGGGTTGGGTTTGAGGTCTAAGGTACTGCGTTCAGGTTGCGGTTTCCTTTGTAAGAGTGGCTTTGTATTACAAGTTCTTCATTTTTATTAAGATGATTTTCAGCTTGAGATTTCCTAAACCAAAAGGCATTATAGGTAGACTTTGCCACCAAACTATAACTTTCACTTTAAACTACCGGAAAGGAAATAATGTCCTCAATTGTTACGTTTGGATCTTCGAACAGTCTTAAGTCTAAGGTTCCAGTTGCAGTCTCATCTGTAGGCTTGGCTTGTGTTCAATTTCTACTTTTAACAAATTCTTCTTTTCTAAGAAGATGACTTTAGGCTGGAAATTTCCTAAACTAAAAGGTACTATAGGTAGGTTTTGAATCGTTCTTCTCCCTATCTGTATTTTTTGCTTTAAAAAACTTGAAGATAAAAAAAGGCAAAAGCTTTTGGTCGGAATGGGTTTGAGGTCTAAGGTACTGCGTTCAGGTGTCAGTCTCCTCTGTAAGAGTGGCTACAAATCCATCTTGTTACAAGTTCTTCTTTTTGGATAAGATTTCTTTCAGCTTGAACTTTTCTAAACCAAAAGGTATTGTAGCTAGACTTTGCCACCTAGCTGTCTCTTTCACTCTGAACCAACATATTGCAAAAATAGCTGGATGGATGTGAGTCAGGATGGCCGAGCGGTCTAAGGCGCTGCGTTCAGGTCGCAGTCTCTTCTGGAGGCGTGGGTTCAAATCCCACTTCTGACAAGATGTTGTTTTCTGAGAATACGCATTTAAGCTGGAACTACCCTAAATTTATAGAGACGTAAGGTAGAATTTGAATCTTTCTCTTCTTCCTATTTCTATTTTTGACTGGAAACCACCGAAGGGCAAAATTTTATCTAAAATTGTTTGTCGTGATGGCTGAGCGCTCAATTGTGCTGCATGCAGGTAGCAGGCTTTTCATTAAGCTTGAATTCAAATCACACTTTTGACAAAATCTTCTTTTCTAAGAAGATAACCTTAATAAGGAAATGTACTAAACCAAAAGGTAATATCGGTAGCTTTTTAATCTCTCTCTTTTTGACTGTATTTTTTTACTTAAAAACCCTTGATGATTTGAAAAAGGCAAAAGCTTTTGGTAGGGTTGGGTTTGAGGTCTAAGGTACTGCGTTCAGGTTGCGGTTTCCTTTGTAGGAGTGGCTTTTTATTACAAGTTCTTCATTTTTATTAAGATGATTTTCAGCTTGAGATTTCCTAAACCAAAAGGCAATATAGGTAGACTTTGACACCAAACTATAACTTTCACTTTAAACTACCGGAAAGGAAATAATGTCCTCAATTGTTACGTTTGGATCTTCGAACAGTCTTAAGTCTAAGGTTCCAGTTGCAGTCTCATCTGTAGGCTTGGCTTGTGTTCAATTTCTACTTTTAACAAATTCTTCTTTTCTAAGAAGACGACTTTAGGCTGGAAATTTCCTAAACTAAAAGGTACTATAGGTAGGTTTTGAATCGTTCTTCTCCCTATCTGTATTTTTTGCTTTAAAAAACTTGAAGATAAAAAAAGGCAAAAGCTTTTGGTCGGAATGGGTTTGAGGTCTAAGGTTCTGCGTTCAGGTGTCAGTCTCCTCTGTAAGAGTGGCTACAAATCCGTCTGTTACAAGTTTCTCTTTTT